>OY294067.1:261800179-263064551 GCA_958510875.1 Endomychus coccineus | reverse complement strand
AGTATGTAAGTTTGTTTTTATAATTGATTGAGTTTCCTTGCCTTTGTACACATCTATTGAAGGTTTAGTAACAATGATGTCTAAAAAACAAACAAGAGTTTTCCTCCAAATAATTCATCATCATGTCATATCTTAATACTATACCAGGTCAGCCAGTATATGTTTCACTCTTCTACGAGCTAAATAATGATATGAATGTTATATATTTATCTGCATATCATTCCTTCATATGAATCGAAACTACTGTCTCACAATTGGGAGTAAATTGTTATTTGTTTAATAGCTTTTGAAACGGTGCCGAGTGCAATCGAACGGAAAACAATTGATAGGCGGTACTGAGCGCATGCGTTTCAAATCAATCAAAAAATAGAGGTGTTACTGATCGAACTTCCTGTCACACAGGCGTTTTTGTTATTATCGCCTTGTTATAATCGAATTCGTTTATGGTTTATTGTTAGAATTAATCACGTTTATTTTTTCAAAAAGTTATTCCGTAAATCATTATGAGATCTCATCATGGTTATGTTTTTGTGATGTCTCAGATAATGGACGGTGCTGAATATACGAGCTGTATGAAATTATTCACCTTACTATTCCGAGGAGAAATATATTATATCAATTGAAATACTGATAGATACTTGCCAACACTTGATAATGGGGAAGAAGAATACGGAAATGTAGACTTTGGAGGAACTTTTAGTTTCTACCAACACGTGAGTGAACTTAACTTCTCTATCAATATAAAATATCAAGACCTCCATCTCCGATTAATAAGCCATGTTTCATTTCAATTTGGGAAACCCAAATCAAAAAAACAGTTCTCGATTTAATCTTCATTTAAGGACTTCAATGTTGGGATATCATTTGCTGTTTCTATAGTTGATAACTGCTTTTTGCAATAACTTGAAACATTAATTTATTCTTAAGGAAGAATATTTAAATAGGTTCCATATTTCACGGTCCTTGGTTCAATGTAAATGATCTAAGCAATATCTACCAGCAGTAGCAGATTGGAAATTTGGACGAACAAATCAATGTCCATACATTTGAATCCATCTTTGAGAAAGCTGCTTCGATATAAAAAAGTTGAATTCAACATTTAGGACATATCAAACATTTTTTTCCTATAATGTTTATTCTAATTAATAGAATATGGATTCATATTCGACGTTAGAGAAAGAGATAGATCAAAGTGAGTGTAATGTTGTATTGCTCCCAAATATTATGGAAAATGCTGGGTTATTTTCTTCTTTATTACAACTGTCATGAAAAACCATAGAGATATATGGATGGAGTGAGCGGCCCGTGAGCGGATTTGACTCAGATATCTGAAGGGCAGAAGACAATAATTCTCCCGTCCTCTTTTCTGTCCGTATCTGTGCACCTATCCTCCTCGTGGTCCCCATTCATGGATAGAGCGACAGAGAGAACGGGAGAATTATTATCTCCTGTCCTTCAGAGAATAGATTCAAATCAAAAAACCTTCCCAATATAAAGGGAAACCATGTCTTTCGCTCTTCAAAATGATCAGAATTGAAGAAATTGATGAACATTTCACATAAGGGAATAGGAATGAATAACATACACTTGAAGCAAGTACATTGCAGTCAAAGAATTATAGAGTTCTATGAAAAAAAATTAGATTTGAGGCACTCGACGAAAACTCCTACTGTTGTTAGCCCGAGTTGCGAGCTCAATATAAATTCTACATAGTTTATTTGATCATAAACGGCTTAGAATCAACAACCCCCAAAAATTCTCCAGAAATTTTCCTTCTGCGCGCCAAAGTTGTTAACTCAACTTTACATAATATGATATAGAGAAAATATGGCTTTTGGTTAAGAAATGAACTAACCTATTTTTTTTCTGAATCGTCAGCGTGGAATGTGACCGGCTTGAAATGAATAAGTTGAGCATCGTTGAGAAAATCGAAATGTTTTATATAGAAGAGAAAAATTGTGTGAAAAATGTGAAGAATAACATTATGCACAATTTATCTCATGCAGTCGCTGGCCTACAACCAAAAACAGTGGGCGCCAAAGATGCCAAAAATCACTCTTTTTCAACAAGAAAAAACATTATTGCCCTACACTGGTAATATGAAAGTAGTAGAGCCGCAGGAGTGTCCGAAAACAATTTTGCTAACATAATCGAGGGAAGTCACAGGATCAATTAATTTTAGTTTGGTGTACGACGGCAAGGTGAAGTCATTAAACAAGAAATGATTTATCAGGTCAAAACTTATTCCATTTCTCAACATTAACGTCAACGTTAAGGTAATTTTTCGATCCCTTCCAAAATATACGATTTTGACAATACTTCAAAATGGGCGTTTGTTTCAGCGATGACCTCTTCGTTGGAGCCAAATCTGTTTTCACCGAGCCATTTATTCACGTTTGGAAATAAATTAAAATCGCAGGGGGTCAAATCTGGAGAATATGGTGTACAACGAACCAATTCGTAGCGCAATTCAGGCACCAGCGCACGGGTCCGTTGTCGCATTGTCCTGGTGGAAGAGTACTTTTTCTTTGTCAGATGCGGCCGCTTTCACTCCAAATCGGTTTCGAATCTATCCAACAGCTCTGTATAATATACGCCTGTGATCGTTTTGTTCTTCTCAAGATAATCGATATGAACTATACCGTGTGCATCCCAAAAAACTGTCGCCATGACTTTATTGGCCGATAAACTCACTGGCCTTATTTGGCTTCGATTCGGCTGTTCTTTGGTCTCTGTTGTGTTGTGTTCTTCTTATCGCGCTTGAAGATCGCCAAATACTCCTTTGAAGTTGTGACACGGTCGCGCTTGTTGTGAACGGAGAGCAAATGCGGCACCCATCTGGCAGATAGCTTTCTTATATTCAAAAAGGTATGCAAAATGTTACGTATCCGTTCGGTTGAGATACCTATAGCTTCAGCAATCTCATTCACTTAAACTCGCCAATCGTCCAATATCATACTATGGATCTTATCAACGGTTTCTGTAGTAGTGTATGAAACATAGAGGTGAAGGTGTGAATCATAATATCAATCTGTTCATTGATCATACCTGACAATTCAAACGAACCTACAATGTTATGAGATAAAGAATAATTTTGAAGTAATTCCACGCCTTCAACGGTTTTTGATCATTTGTAATATATTAGTTAACTGCACCTACTGGTGTCGGGGCGAAATACATTTAGTTCGTACATAAGTGTCCAGAGCAAAAATTGTCCTAACAGAAGCAAGGTTAGGACAGGAAGCGATCTACGGATCAGTTGATTCTATAAACAATTTAAAACCTAGGTAAATAACTGCGTTTTCTATATCTGAATAATATAATGTATGCTTTCGTTTATGATCATAGAAGGAAGAACTGGAACCATTGGCTTTACCCCTTCTTAGAATATTTAATTGTAGGGGTAATGGCCTAATAGGACGAGAAGTATTAACTCTAAACAATTACAGTTAAAGGCCGTATCTGATGATAATCATTTATTCAAAGCCATTGACCATAGATGCTGAGTCAGCTAGTGTAATGAATATAAAGTGTTACTAGATTATTCCTATGGGGAAACGCCGGTGGTCCAGCTCATGTATTCGGCGGAAGTTACCCTAGTACCTATGCCCGAACAGAATATACCGTATTTATTCAATGATATATATATATTTTCTGAAGCAATCACAATGAATAATTATAATAGTAGTTCATTAATACTAGAAAATTTACATAAACAAATAGAATTACTTTTTTGAAATTTACTGAGTTTATTGAGTCGTTATTCTTCTATTTACTCCTACTATTAAGGGTATCACAAACATTCTGGTCACTAAGTGCATGTAAGTATAATATAATAATGCCAATAGACTGTAGTTTCGAAAATCTAATTGATCATTGGGCTGATTTCCAACAGATTTTCTTCATCTTTACTAGGCAACTCAAGTCTGTGCGCATTGTTAATTTTATTTTCAAGAATACCCGGAATACTAATTTATTCTCACACTCCACGCTTTTGTGAATGAACCGTCAACGATCAAAATTACCAATTTTCCGTGATTGCAGATTTCCATGACAATGGTGCCGTAGGCGAAAAATAGTCGAATCAAACATAGAAAAGGGAGAGATCGCCCACCTTTATACGATGTTCTGAGGGTGGGTCAATGAATTCTTAAGTGTGCCATCCCGAATCAGACGTATATCTCTCTTGTGAATAGGATCTAAGAGCTTCAGCTTATGTTTGGGAGCTGAAATCCAAATATGTGAACAGTACTCCAAGATAGGTCGAATCTGTACGTTGTATATTATGAGGAACTGCTGTGATGTAAGGTAGTTCTTGGCATGGATAGAAATCCAAGTTTTTGTGAAGCGGTTTCCGCATTGGACCTCACATGATCGTGTCCTATGAGCGGGTGCTTCTGGTGATGATACCAAGCATGGATATGGAGGAATTCATAGAAATAGTTGTGACCGACAAAATACAAGCTAGAGACTTTCGTGAATTTAACTCTACTAGAGAATCAGATCTACATTTTGAAAATTTATTTCGTCAAACTGTCTCTGTCTCGATGCTCCCGGCTTCATTGTATAATATGGTTATGAGGAAGCGGAGTGAAGTGTAGCATCATCTACACTTCTTACGGAATTGGTTGGACTCTAGATATCTCCCAGCTGGAAGGAAATACACCTCGTTCTTATGAAATTCTGAACGGACTAAACGGAGGGATTTCTCTTGGCCTCATATATTTCCTGATGTTGAGATCGAGTAGAATGTGCCCATCAATGGCAGTAATATTGGGAGGGTCCTCCTATTGTGGATCCAAAGTGGAATTTGCTGCAAACGAAGAGGCTTTTTATGAGGTATAGCATCCAGTGTGTCATCATCTTCGGTTAGAGAAGGGAATAATTTATAAGTGAGATTTCTTCCAATTGCTCTGGCGAAAGTCCAAAACAAACGGATATCATTTGAGCATTCAGCCTCTCATCTTATTTTGACAGTATATGCCTATTCCGATTCCCCTAATGGATGATTGTAGCTGTTCCTGGTTCACCAGATGATGATGATTTGTTGGTATGTGGTATGTGAGTTTCCATTCCCCAGCATAATGCTAGGATTCGATATCTCATTAGATCATGGTCTTCATATCCGAAACATTCGCTCCTTAAAGGAAACTTGCAAATAAATATGCGGAGATCATCCCAGTCGGGCGAGTTGTAATGCCAAACTATGGGCAGAGGGGTTGGATTGGTTCGTGAAGTGATATAAGGAAGTATCGTGGAAATGAGTGAATGATTAGAGTTTCCCAATAGTACACAGACTTTTACTTCATAGGTATCTGGATTGCTAGTCAGGAGGAATAAGACAAGCGTATTGGCATAGTAATAGTGGTTCTCAGGGCTCATAGGTGAAGGCCTCATTTTTATGCAGCATCATACGTTGTTTGAGACCTTGAGCCAAGCGGAGTGGTTAGCATCAAAATTCCCCATGACGATTATTTCAGCTGCTGAATGAGGTCAACTTTAGGAGAGAGCATTTCAAGAGGTCATCATGAGCTGGTTTGTGTGGTGATAAAGATAACGGACAAATTTTGTCGGTTTTGTGGTTATCAAGCTTGAACCTTATTTCATCGAATTCTTATGGTTCTAGAATATCCTCTCGGTGGCATGATAGATCATTTTTGAAATAAGGAGAGATACTTCCTTTGAATATGAAGAGTGTGAAGCTCGTAACCAGGGCAGACAGAGCATATAGGCCATGTTGGTGGATGGATTAAACTGTGTCCCAATTGAAGCCACTGTTTCTGGTTCATCTGTCTGCAGGTGGTAGTGAACTTAGTTTATGTTTCTGCTCAGACATCGGATGTTACAGAGGTCTGTATTTAACTTTATATTTTTCAATGTTGAATCTTCTCGAGCACCTCTCACCTGGAAATCCGAACGGACGGCCATATTTATTCCGGAGTATTTTAGTCTGGGAGACTTTATCATCAATGTTTTGAAAAAAAAAAAAACCTGAAATGGATGGAATGTTGGTTCAGGAAAAAGGACAGGAAAATGGATATGACGGTGAGACCGAAAGCATAGACCATACACTGAAACATGAGGGTTGCCCATTTCACAGAACTTTTCTTGATTTAGTGGTATTTCACCGGGCTATGAGGAAAACATCTATCACCTATAGTTATACTTTCAGTCGCATCTTACGACAGCGAGGATTTACCATGAGGAAATCCTTAGTGCGTCCCCATTAAGAACTTATTAAATTATTATAGGTAATTGAGTCGTATGAGATTTAGGTTTATTATAATGTGAATTATTTATTAGTCCAGAATTTGTACATAATATAAAAAAACAATATTCTGAACTTCAAATTAAATGATCATCTACATTATTCAGCGTAAAAACTGTTGAATGAACTTATCCAGTACATTTATAGTTTTGAGATGGTACTTACGATAAAGCAAAGTCCAACCTTGTAATGTTATATTAAAACATACAATGATGCTTTCCTTGAGTATAAATGGACAATATTGAGATAAGAAGTTTAAAATAAGTCGTTTGAGCTAACATTTCAACACAACAAGGAACAATTCCACTTTGTGTTTTAATTGGCTGTAAACAGAAATAATATTCAGCAATCATGTTAAAGGCGTGTGAGGGAAATGTGAATTAAAATCGGATTAGGGTTAATTATCATAAATTAAAAGTAAAGTCATATATGGAATACTCATCCAGTTTCATTCTCACAGCGGACACATTCAGCACCGGACACATTCATGTTGGCAGCACTGTGTCCACTCCGGCAATTGTAACATAATTTAATATAATGAATCTAGGCCTTGGATGCTAATAACACACATTTATAAAGTAATTTCTCTAAATGTAAGTAAAGCACATGAGAAAATCTCGGCCAACAGATTCGCATGGTCTGATGGGTGAGGGGTAAAACGTCACAACAATGTCACAAACGCGAACCGGACAAGATGATGACCACTCGAGGCTAAACTAATGTCAATAAACCCTTTTCCGACCATTAATTAAATACTTCCGCCATGCAAAACGTAATATCGTGGAAATGAATTATTATAATGGTTATCATAGGCTAAATGAAACAATTTAATTCTGGAATTGGAGTGCACAGTTCCTAGAAGCAATTATTATTCTTCATAATAATCGCTTCGATAATTAATTGCTTCCATTTTAATACATAATATGAGTCAATATGTTTTTGACTTTTATCAAACTAGGGTTAATTGGAACTGCTGGATATTCCTATTATTATTGATTTATTTGTCCTGACAAATTGGTTTTGAAAATCCTGTTTCATAATCTCTATAATAGGTATATCGAATCTCCTGGAAAACAGGAGCCTATTCTCTTGTGCGGAGCCTGAAAACCGCAACCAGGCGCGTCCCCAGGTGACGGATAGGGGAATGCTCATGGCCCTGTTGCCAGCAGGGCCAAGGGCAGGAGTAGACATGCTCTCGCGGACCAACAGGCACCCAGACCCTGGATAGATTATGGGTCTCCCAGTCACATGTTCCTGAGAAGAAGGTGACGGATATATTGCGGCTGATACGGACAACCATATGTTCCGGAAGAGTAAGTTATCCTATCATAACATCGGTAAAAAACGAAACGTACAGGAAATATCAACAAACCGATATAGTACTGAACCGTAGGTACCTTAATATTGTGGAAAAACAATATTTTGGTACAGATATATACAGGAAAGACCCATAACGCGGTCAAGTAGGTACTGAAACCCCCAGAAACCATAACATCAGTAAACATAGAAAGTTATCCACAGAGGATAAATTACTAAGACAAAATACCGTGGAATTGGGTATCAACCATATTATGGTATAAACATAACGTGAACATCAACGTAAATATCACCATTAAACATCAAAAGAAACTCAGTTCGATATAACATCGACAAAGAAAGAGAAAGACGAAGTCCATATCCTGAAGCAATGTGATAAACGGTTCCGGGATATGGATGAAGATCGGAGAGGTTTTAGCAGGTATGCTCTAATAAACTTGAGTGAGTCCTGCACTAGATGGAAAATATTAGGTAACTCGCTAGCATCCCCCCCCTTAATTCTCTGAAAAATAACTCTATTACCTAGGGCCGCAACAGGTTTTTCTCCATTATATGTTTTACTGACTTTTAGTCTTGACTTCGTCAACACGTCTGTCGAAACCCATTCTTGGGTGAAAAGTAAAGTGTTTTTTTTTTAATGAAAAATAGAGTGTATTTTAATATCCAAAATGGATGTTACTTCTACAAAATCTACTAAAGGGAACCTTTATTACTAGCGAACGACTATTCTTATCGTTTTGTAAAAATTCTGAAAGATGGTCGCAAATTTTGGACATGTACTACCAGCAACTGACAGGCTAACGCACATACGTCTGCCATTGAAAATTCAATATTTGAAATTTGTTATAAATACTCATGGTGTTATCGACAACAAATGTGCGAAATAGTTGTGAATAGAGTCGTTAAAAGAAAAGATACAGATGATATATCTGAAAGTCCGTTGAAAATTATGAATAGTGTCATGGAAGAGAAAGTTGAAACGTTAGATTATTTGACTGAACATTCTATGAAAAATATCCACTTATAATATCCCATGTCCAAATTTATTGCCTTGTCTTCGACTCGGGATAATTTTCAAAATATTCGCCATATCGAAAAAATTTCCGGAAATTAATTTGTGAACTCGGGATATTCGGTAGGAGAATTTCACACCGAAGGAAAATTAGTTTAAAATAATTTCAATGTGATATTATTTGACATTTTGTCATAAAAATATGAGACATTATGAAGGAATGCTATAATTTTGTTGTTTTGTTATGTAGGTATCACTTTCAAACTCATTTGTCAAACGTCAAAAAATATTCACTATAATTTTGCTTCTTTACCCTAAAGGAAAAATATACTCTGGAATTTTTTCGTTGGCATGGCAAAAAGTCAATATAATAGTATTTCATTGGTCGAGAATTGACGGTGTGAAATTCTCGTAGGAATTTATAAAACGCTCGGCAAAAACTTTTGTCAAAAATACCAGCATCACGTGCAGAAGCTATCAAAAGACTTTACGAGAATGATATAGTGACAATTAAAAATAAACTTTTTTGTGAGTGAATAGATTATAAGCTTTACATGTGCGTTAATTCGAGAGTTGACATGATATTTATCTAGGACATTAACTGTTGAATTCAAAGAGTATAAGAGGCTATATATTAGGAATGGGTTCTGTGGGTAGAACAAAAATAATGTAGCAGTACGAGGGCAAGGTGGAAAGTCCTTGTAAAATAAGACAGATGGCGCCACAATCGAAAATCCCATGTGACATTTGTGATGCACCATTTTTAACTAGAATGCATTAACATTTTCAGACTGACATGTTATTCAGTTTTCTTTTCACACACATCGAAAGCAAGCAACCTTGAAGATTTTTGCAAACCTGGAAAAACGTGTATATCGCGTCTTGATTAGAAATTATTTCTTGCATGGAGAAACATTAGGCAAACCAAAGCATCGCTTGTTGAACATTTGGGGACTCCTCACCATCGATTGGAATGATTTACAAGTGAATCGTTGTATGACCACAACGGATGCCAAGCGTTCCGGTCATTTAATTGAGGTTAGAACGCCAGAAATCGTCGATAAAATCCATAGTATGATATTGGACGATCGGCGAGTTAAAGTGCACGAGATTGCTGAGACTATGGGCATCTCAAATGAACAAGTACGGAACATTTTGCATATATTTTCGAATATGAGAAAGCTATCTGCCAGACGAGTGCCGCATTTGCTCTTGGTTGACAACAAGCGCGACCGTGTGACAACTTCAAAGGAGTATTTGGCGATGTTCGAGAGCGATAAGGAGAACTTCTCGCGCCGTTTCGTAACCGTGGATGAAAAATCGATCCATCACAACACACCAGATACCAAAGAACAGTCGAAATAGTGGACCTGTCCTGACGAATCGTAGCCGAAAAAGGTCAAAGTGGGTTTATCAGCAAACTAAGTGATGGCGACTGTTTCTTGGATGTACACGGTATCGTCCATGTCTATCAACTTTAAAAGGGCAACACGATCAGCGGCATCTATTATGCAGAGCTGTTGGATCGATTGGACGCCAATTTGAAACAAAAGCGGCCGTATTTGGGGAGGAAAAAAGTTGCTCCTTCACCAGTACAAAGCATCGGCGCACAGATTCGCAGTTGCAATGGCAAAATTGCATGAATTGCGATACGAATTGGTTCGCCATCCACCTGTGACAAGGTCTTCGCTGAAGCAAACGCCTGTTTTGAAGGATTGCCGAAATTAGAAATACGTTAGAAGAAGTGTATCGGGCTACGAGAAGATTATGTTGAGAAATAAAATAAGTTCTGACCAAATGAATCATTTCTTGTTTCATTTTTCAGGGACTTGTCCTTGTATGTAAGTATAATACTTTGGATTGTTTCAATTAGAACAAGATTTTCTGATTCGGTATTTCAGAGAAAATTTAGTGGTTGTTACAAAGGTTTTCTTAAGTTCTTCGAATATTTCTACTGACTCATTTTTGATATGAATTTACATATCTAGGCCTTTCCTCAAAAACGTGTTTCCATCTTTAATGCAACTTTAATTGTTAGTTCTATAATTAATTTACTCTCTCCAGTTTTCAATCATCTGATACGAATCTAATAGTGTTTTTATTTAGCATATTAATTTATCTCAAAGTCGAACGATAAAGCACTTCGTTAGTTAACAAAAAAAAATGAATATGGTAGAAGATTTATCTAATTGGATTCAAACTATATGATCCAATGAAACAATACGTAATCTGATGAAGCAAATGCACAGTGTGTCAGACATGCGACGCCGTTTTCACAGGCATCAAACAAGTCCGTATCGTCCATCTGAAACCTAACAACGAGTATTTAACAACTCCAACTGGCCATCATGCTTGTAATTGTTCGATAACACTTAAATTGACAGCTACATATACAGATATCAACGGTAAAAATGTGTCAATATGTGGTTATAGTGAAATAACTCCTATCGATGTGGTACGATTGCTCGAAGCTCATCGATAAAACTGTAATATCATGGTGGTATGTTCGCGTTGCTGGTGTTTGATCAGATAATTTAGTCGCTCCGGATGGGTTTTTGACCGTGTGAATCGATAAAAGGATTACAGATGTATTGCAATGCCGGCTAGACGAGAATGTGCTTTGTATGTTATGAAAAAATATCAAGGTCTTTGAGGTTACATTACGATATTATACGAACTCGTTTCTGCAACGTTTTTTCACACAGAAAGCGCATCGAAGAAGTATTAATGAATCCAATTATAGAGGAACATAACACACGTTAGTTTAATGTACAGAGTATATCGACACAAATATATAAGGTAACTCTCCACAAGTATATCCAATATAATACCCTCAATTGGGTCAAATGAATGGTTTCGGTGCTTACATGTTGAAAATTCATATCTATAGTTATGGTCGAATTATTTATGAATGAATAAGAATTGGGAATCCAGAAACACCCTATTATAAAAAGATTTATTTATTGGCATCGGTATGTTTTGACGATATATCAACATGCTTTATTGGAACACAAAGACAATTAGATTCTTTCATTCAACATTTAAATAAACTATATCCCAAAATTAAATTCACGGTCGAAGTAGAAGTCAATCAAACTATTAACATTTTGGAATTAACCATAACTAAATTAAATGGTAAACACTCATTTTAAATATATCATCAGCCTTCACATACGTACACATACAGACATTTTTATCCACAAAAATTCAAACCACCTCATACAACATAAACTGGCTGCTCTTCAAAGCATGATACATAGACTTGTTACTATCCCCATGTCAGAATTGAATTATCACAAGGAATTTTCAATTATAAAACAGATGGCAACTAATAACGGCTACAGCAAAAAAAAATTGAGATTGATTTACTTGAGAAAAAGATTATAATGAAGCGATGAAGTTAGTGTACCCTAGTATTGCCACTTTTGGGAAGTGCTCTCGAAAATTGTCCAAACACGAACGTTGACTGTATTGCCAATTTCCATTAACTAGCGCACTCGTTCGAAAATAGGCTTCAATCATGAAAATTTTGTGCTGTGTGGTAAGAGGCATGATTCAAAAACTGGATTAGAAAATTTCAGCACAACGACTTAACAGATTCTGACATGATATTTGTAGGTTATTGATGATGTCAGTGTGACAGTGACATAATTATTTCAAACGTAAACTAAGACATACGTTTTAGATTCCACAACCACCCTTGACCAGGATACTTTTTGATATCCCGGTACAGTTAAGACTAATAATTATAAATTAATAATGTATGTAGGTAAGCTTTCTGATATGATGTATGTAATCTACTTGAAAAACACAATGTTACCATATCTTTTTTAGAACAAATAATACGGTAGACATATTTATTAAAAACAACAAAGATACGAATAAAAAAGATCAAGAATCAGGAGGATACAAGGTAAAGTGTGAAGATTTTGACAAATTCTATATATGCCAGACAGGAAGATTTTTCAAAACTAGTATTAAAGAAGATTTTGATTTGGACAATTAGATTCAAAAGTTGTAAACCATATTAAAGAAACTGATCATTATTTCAAAGATGATTTTGAGATTCTCCTTGAGTCAGTTAAGAGTAAAGTATTAAGTTACTTAGAAAAAATTGAAATCAATATGTTTAAAAATACAGATAACTTTTTGAATGATCAGAAAGACCAATTCTCCATTATTACATTTTTTTGTAAATAACTCTTATCCTACTGTACACGTACCTCCCTCATTCCCTCGTTCCTAATCTTGATTTTGATATATAAAGAATAAACCATAGTTTGTAAAACCATTGTTTGATAAAGCCACCGTGTGGTGAATTATTTCTTGTTTTGTTTAATAAAAAAGAAGCTTGTGAAAATTTATTACAAGTGTATTTTTTATTGAAAATATTTAATGCATATAGTATTGGTTTCCTTCAAAATTCCGAATGGAATGGTCCGAATTGCTCTGAAAATTCTATTCGTTCCTATATTTGACCAACCTTGGAGGACAAGGCTTGGAATAGATGCTCTTTATGAAGAATGAGTCAGCATAAACATTAATTTTTTTGACTCACTTTTCACATTCTCAATTATTAGCAACAAAGAGAGCCGCCGAAAAATGCACATTCTGGTATTCCGAGTAACTTAGATCTTCTAACTTTGAATGATACCATAGATATTATACAAAATACCATCATTATGAAATATTTGGGTGTTCACATAGATCTACATCTCATATGTGTAACTCAAGTTGGTTATACAAACAAACAAAAACGGAAAATAAATACATAAATTCTTTGTAGGTACTACGAAATATTCTAAAGGAGCAAGTTCTGTTGATGATTTTCGACATTCCAAATGCTTACGTATCCAATTGAGGATGCACCTTGATCGTATACCAAAGGTTAAAGGTGGGCAAACTGTTGCTCCACAGCCCCCAGAACTGAACCTTAAATAGACTGCCCAAGGGCCAACCCAAAAATGCGGTATTTTGACGAACGTAAAAAGTAGAGTAAATTCATCGTTAGGTGTATGAAGACCATAATTGAAGGAGCTTTGTGTTTTAACGGCGCAAGCCCCTATGCGGAGGTTCTAAATTTGCTCAAAAATGGACTAACTTGTTGACTTCTTAAAATTAGTAGGGATATCATGAATACTTGATCTGTTTTAGGGCCGTCGCTTCAAAAGAAACAGCGTACCATCGTCTGGAGACCAGCACAAAATATGGTGAAGCCAGAAATATGTGCAATGAAACAATAAACGTTTCCAAAGAGGCGTATAATGTTCGAATGGCTCTCGTTCTTTTTGGACATTCGCCAAGGTAATTGGTAGGAATTTCACTTCAAATTCAATCCCTCCCCTAACCAAAGATGCTGGTGGCTACTACACCAAGAGTTGTGTGATAAAATTATTTAATATGTTTCAAATATAAAGTGACTTAATTATATTTCACTGACAAAATTATTATTGGAAAGTTATAATTTCTCTATCTCTCTCAATAGCCTCAAAATTATCTGAAATCTGGCCTAATAATCTGATATTATTATTATTATTATTATTTCTTTTTACTAGGATCTCATTGTAATGATAATTAATCAATAGATCAATCTTAATAGTTGTTTGGTTCAGATCAGTTTCAATTTCTTAGTTCTTTGGTTCACGTTTGATTTTAATTAGTTATAACGAATTTATGAACAAGAAGAAAAATAAAAACAAAAATTAGAAATTAAATTTTCTACGACTTCCATATGAATGTGAATTTGGTTTAGGTTACTTTATTTACCACACACTGAAATTAGGAAGATAACACTATGAAGAAGTAGAAATTATGCAATTTGAATAATATACACTTACCAGCATCTATCTCCTAGAAATTCTAATTTATATTCACAATAATATACAATCATTTAATGCGGGCTAGGGGCAAAATATTGGTCCTGAAACAATAGCTTTCACAAAACATCACCTGACAATTCAGGAGCCTATTTATACAACTTACTTTCTGAAAATACTAAAATGTATAACACAAAAAGTTCAAAAAATAAGGTAAAAAAATTTTCAACTTCAAGCGTTCTATTCTTTGCAAGAATATATTAACTTTTTCCCCAATGAGATTGTTGCATCCTTTAAGCTGATGGACGTACACTTTATATTATGTATGTATTTTATACATGTTTGTGTTTTATATAACATTAACAAATATTAGATTTTATTCAACTGTCTCGAATTATTTTATTATGTAATGTCTTATATATTATTTTGACTTAACACATAAAATATAATATGCAACATATATTCTAACTTATTAGCTATCAATTAATGATTTCTGACTTGTCCTATCCATTCTATGATTAGCCTACAGGATTAATAAAGATATTATCATTATTACGTATTTTTTATTTCAACATCAGAGAGACAATAAAAATGTCGATTTTAAGTTGATGGTTAAATAATCAGGCCAAAATTAATTTGAAGGATCAATTTCCTTCATAAATGATTGAAAAATGTAATAAGCAGACATTATGACAGACTACTTTGTAGGATTGCAGTTAAAATCGTAATAACGTATAAATACTCATATTATGCAGACGTATATTGGAGATCCACCGATGCGTTTCCGAGAGGTCAACAGACGGCTTCCTGTGTTCCAGTCTGCATACATCGCACGCGTTCTCTTCCGGTTATTATCAACTACGAGCTACGGAAGAATGTTCATGCTGGATTCGTTTCATTTATGGATATCGGCATAGTTTTTATCACCATTCATGATATAAAAGTGAAAAAAATCGTCGAAATGTTGATGAAATATGTCTCTGTTCAAATATACACTTAAGTACTGGAATTGTTAAATGAGATATTCAAACAGATCAAGCAGCAATGTTCATCATCATGATTGCCACAAAAATTAGGTGATTCAACACTTTTTCAGTTGTACCTTGTGGCAATCTTTGTCTTGATCTGTTGTGTTTAAGTGAAATGTAAATAGAAAGTATCCCTGTTCCAATTTACAAAATCGAGTAACCGAATTTGTAAGATGAGATATATCAATATCCTCTATAGTTCAAGGCCTGACCCTAGACCGTGACGTCACAAGCCAGAGGCTATGTTGCAGTTGGTCACCGGTAGATTACAGCACAATGCTTCAATACCGACAGTGAAACTGAAGCTTTATTGACTCTTTACATATATAATAATTTCCTGTATGGGGTTGCCAGACGTGAGTCCTCAGTTTCACACCATTTGCGTCTATTAATGTAAAAAACTGTCCATTGATGGTTACGTTTGAAATTTTCCTAACAAATGTTATTTAAATTAGGCTCATTGAAACAATACGGAATTATTGCTAAAATTCATTTAGCTATATGATCATTAGTAGATATGTCTCGGTGTTGTTCATTTCAAAATCGAACTAGAGTTCCACGTATCTGACCAATTTGATAAATTTCTCGAAAACTCGATTTTCGAATCATACTGTAATTTAACTTTGACGATAAATTCGTGGAAATTAGCCCTTATATTAATCATTGCTTTTAGAGAGGAATGTTCACTTTTATTATTCTCCAGTAATATAATAATAAGCTGGGCGGTGGATTCCGATTAGACTGAATTGAATTGAAGTAGAGCTTGTATAACATATTCTTTGAGTATATTAAGAGCCACTTTTACATTTTTGACGTTGCAATTTTGTAGGGTAGAGTGCTCCCAAAGTCGAAGAATATAAAATAAATATTAAATTCATCCCACTAAAATAGTATTACTAAGATTAACGAAAGTGGATTTAGAAATCGTGCATTGATATGAAGAATGGGATAATGGGGTATGTTGAGTGTTTGTTTCCATAACTAATAATTAGTTACTTACTAAAAAGTTAGTATTTCATATATTTATCTATTTATTCAAGGTATAAGCTCAGTTTTATGTTTATAATCAATCAAGTAATTTCTCAAAAATCATTTTGTAATAGAAATAAGCCTTTTGAGATATACATCCTTTTGCCATTCACTGTGTTTCCGCCAGTTAATATCAAATTACACTTTGGTTCTATTGAATCTGGATTCGATGCAAGCAGAACCAGTACGTAGTTTGTGAATTACATATAAATTACTAATAATTTTTATTATTGGATATAATAAATAGAGAAACGATAAATTGGTTTGTAACCCAGTTAATTGGATCAAATGGTTAGTTTATTCAAAAACATTGAAAAAATGCTCAACCTGTCTGCAGAGGCTGAACTTGGCCATAGTATCATTACTTTCTTAACGTGAACAGGGTAGGGCTTATTAACTCATCAAACTCATTCGTTTTTTTTCTCATAGTTTGACTACGCGAGAGGGAAACCTATAATTTTCGATGAGCATCGTGTGAGCCAGCAGTGAAATTTAATGAGAGGAGATAGACATCCGTATTTTTCTTGATGGTTTGGAAGTAATAGGCACAGGGAAAGACCTCACTAGGTAATGGGTTCCACAGTTTTGCTCTTCGATGAAAAACTGAAGCCTGGTAGGAAGAAGTTCGGCAAGTCTCGAGTTTGACAGTGAACAGGTGACTAGCTTGAGCTCGTCTAGTCCGCCTATCTGGAATCTGTCGTGATGGAACATGGAAACATCTACAGAAAAAAGAGAGATCTCCGTTCCCACGATGTTCTAGAGAGGTCAATGAACTCGTAAGTGTGACATCATCAATCAAATGAAAAGCTCTTTTCTGAATAGAATCCAAGAGCTTCAGCGTATGTTTTGGACCTGGACTCCAAACATGTGAACAGTTCTCCAGGACAGGTCGAATCTGTGCTTCCTAGATTCTGAGGAGCTGCTAGGATGTAAAGTAGCTCTTTGCACGGAATAGAAGACTAAGTTTTTGTGAAGGGGTTTCCGCAATGGATCTCACATGATCGTCCCATGAGAGGGTTCTGTTGTAGGTGATCCCAAGCATTGTTATTGAAGACTCCATAGGAATAGTTGTACCTGATCTCATTATGTTAGGGATTGTGAGATCCGTGTTCCTGGAGAAGTCGCAAGCTTGAGTTTTTAATGCATGAAACTCTACTAGATTATCAAATCCCCATTTCAAAATATTCGCCAGATCTTCATTATTTGCGTCAACCTGTCCCTGTCTCGCTCTTCTGGCTTCATTGGATGGTATGGGGCTCTAGATGAGAAAGCGGTATGGAGTGTACCATCATCTACAAAGCTGTAGACATGACGGGTAGTCACTTCCAGCCCGTCGTTTATATGAAGCAGAAACAAAGTTGATGCCAAGACAGATGCCTGTGGAACACCAGCGTTCATAGCCATTGTATCGGAGAGCATACTCCGTCAACCACTACATGGAGTGATCTATCTGGGAGAAAACTCGATAGTAAGGGGCAAAGTTGAGGCGGCAAACCATATAACGGAAGTTTCTCAAAGAGGCTCAGTTGTCAGACTCAGTCAAATGTCTTGGAAATATCAAATGATACAACTAGAGATTCCACATGTTTTTCAATAGATTCCTGCCATACATGCGTCACGTGGGCAAGCAGTTCTCCTGTTGATCTCTGCCGACGAAAGCCATTTTGCCGGTTATTCACAATCTTGTAGCTCTCTAGGTATTTGATGAGCTTGATGTTGATTGCTTTCTCAATTGATGTTAATATGTGAAACGGAAAAATAATGATGTACGGTACTAAAATGTGAATTTTCATTTCACTTGCATTTCACTATTCTATAGACGAAAATGGAAGTAGTCATCAACCCCAAACTCTTGAACATATTTCGAAATCTTCATATTTTCGAGATAACTTTGGGTGAACTAAGTTTTTAGGCGCAGAATCATAAAATATGTTCATCATTCTCATTAACTCTTGGCTCATTATCTAACACCTCTGAAATCAGTTATAAAAAATCATGAACCGCGTATTAAAGTGGATGTTCTTGTATACAGTTCGTTGCCATTCAACGCACGGTCTTCGCGTCTTCTGGTAATTTACTCATTCTAATTTGCATTATCTTTGGTATACATTAGCTGTCACTTTTCCCCTGTATCCTTAAAGATAACGATAAATCAAAGCTTCAGTTCTGTGTACTCTTATTTTCTAGAACCTCTCAAACATCCAGAAGATAACATTTAGTAATAACTTTTCTCGGCAGCATTTCTAATTAAGATGTATATGTAATAATTAAGTGTATGTTTTCCTCGTTTGTTCCGGGACAGCATGTGATCCACATTAGAATGTATAACGCATAGGAATTAACGTGAAAGTTTGAATAATAATTTTCTGTTACATTTTAATTACTTGGAGTTTATTAGATCCTCGACCATTGGCGAACGATGAGATTAAATTTATCGATTTATAATTGATGGTTGTCTTACAGCGTAGATAATACTCCAACTGACGTCTCTATGGAAATTATGCATGCATTAAAATTTAGCAAAAATCAAACCACTTAACAATGAACAAAGAATAATGATGTGGATATTGATGTAGAGTTTCCCATAAATGTAATTTTATGGAGTAATGCTGTGATGAGATAATTACTTCATATAGTTATTATATCTGGAGAATATTATTCATTCATTCAATTATCGCATAATATCTATATTATGTTCAAAACTATCTTATTCAAAAGGTGATAATGTATGACGAGAAGGCAAATTGTTATAGTATAAGTAACGAAGCGCTGAAATGAGCAAAATCGATTGAGTTCTACAGAATGAATGGGTTGATAATGACATCAATAGGAAATTTTAATAAAAATGTATGCGGAAATGATCAGAAGGGGTACCAAACACCCCATTTTGGTTCCGTTATCTGTAGAATTTGGGTAAAAATAAAAAAAATAATATACTTACTTTTTCGGCCCAAAATACCAAGCTTTTTTTCATCCAAATCGTTTTTCAATTGCATTTTCTGAAAAATGACATTGTATCGCTTCGAAAATATTTAATTGAAGAAACTGAAAAAATCCACACGTACACATTGAGGCCTCTTATGATTTTAGTGGCTCGAATTTTCTTTAACATGAATATTCTCCGAGTTACAGAAAGTTTGTCGCGACGACACAAATATAAATTGAAAAATATCAAAAAACTCGTAAAACTGATTGAATATGTATTCATGTGTTATTGTAAAAAATATCAAATCAATACATTAAAGGTATTTATAAATGTTAAAACAAACTTTCAAACTGTCTCTAGATAATTTTTCCAATATTTTTTTTTCACAAAATTTTAATTTTTTTATGATAAAGTGTAAGTAAAAAAACTTGTATGTCAATCATACGTGAATCTTTTCAAATTGTTTTTCTACCTTTTATATCCTCCTATTTTAGAAATTTTCTAGTGGTCATATCTCGAAAAATGTTATTTACCAGAGAAATTTATAATCATATGAACCTCTTATTTTGGGCCTACAAAGGTTTTTTTCATTTTCATCCAAATTCCACAATTTGCGAAATCCATTTCTGCATTTAAGTTTGGTTTACCTTCTTTATTATGGTCATTAGTAACCAATTGCGCAAGGTTTCATCGCAATTAATTTTGTAGAACTCAAATAAGAAGTGAAACCCCTCAGTGACTAGATCAGAGTTAATGTAAAGATATTATTTTCTGAGTTGATGGTGCTAGAATTTTGAAATCTACGAAGATACGATGGTAAGTAACAGGGTTATGTACTGAAGATGTATAGGTAGATATCTATAGTTATTACGAAGCTCATTTTTACTTCTGTAGTCAACCTAAGATTTGCAATATATCCGTTCCAAACTTTTCTGAATCAATTCGAAATATTACTTCCCTCATCATACGTAAAAAAATCGTTTTACAGTGATGAATATAGAAATGTATTAGTTCTGGGCTAGATATCACGCCCTTGTAAAAGTACTTTCGGTAAATATCTTCAGTTTTTCAAATAGAATCTATACTACCTACTTTTTATATCATTATGACAACAGTGTTTTTCTGGTTATGAATGTATATCACAATAGTGCGGGAATAATATTTTTAAGTTTCAAAAATGACTTCATCGAAATAGTCACCTGGCTTTTCGGTGTTCCTCATCATAGAAATGATAAGGTTACATTGGAGACATATATAATTAAATTTTATGACTTATGAATGAACACAATACACAATTTAACATAGGATTATAAGGATGAATAAACGTAAGACATTGAACCATAGGTGGAATTCAAACCCACATTACTGGATGTCTAATAAATAATAATAAATATAAACTTCTGAAAGGACAGTAGATTGATGAACACAATGCGATTCGATGCTCCGCTAAAGATCATTGATGTATCACATATGTGATGGTTCGATCACGTTCCGGCACTAATCCATTTTTTTTTAATTTTCAAGACTTCATTAGAGGAAAAATAGTGAAATTGGTTAGCCAAATACTTGAAGAAAATCAACAGTTGGAGTTGACGTTTTTTTAATAATTGTAGAAACAACAAACAAACAATTAACAAACGATATAATTATCTTGAATATTAGACTTCCGCGGACAGCATAACTTGAGAATTCTTGGCTTCCGGATCAATTCATCGTCCCAGTAGCACTAAATGGTGTCGGCGTTTCGCCAACTACTACATGTGGCATTTGCAGGGCAGGTTTGAGGCTTCAACTAAAACTGATTCCTTATTGTTTCTGTAGCGGTATTTATCACATAGTACACAGCCTCGTTTCAGGTTGTTGACTCTGATCTTGTACTCAATCCCGCCGTAGTGTGATCATGTGCGAAGTGGAATTTTCAAGGATGCATTTTCGAATGTTGAGAAGTTGATATCCTGAGTAACGGTTTAGATTATTTAGGATTTAGGATGTTCAGTTTTTCCAAAATTATTAGCAATTCAGAAATTATATTGGATATTTTATACTTCCATATAAATGGTCCCTTTTGGTTAGGCAATTTTTCCCGCATCCAACCAAAACAGTAACTATTACCGTTTCCGAAATCCCCATTATAGACATCCTTATCTTTGACACACTGTATAATTATCTGAAGTAATATACTTGCTTTCTCATGAATGAAGATTATCACTGACCAATACCAATTCGATTACCAGAACCGAACAAAATACCATGTGATATTTCATTATGGTGTAATTCCGTAGACATTAGCAACGATTTAAATAAACTTTGCGGTAAACATATATATCGCAAAGAACGGTTTCACACAATAATTTAAGTAGAATCTTCTATCAAATAAAAAAGCAACCAGACGATGACTACCTGTGAGAATTGCTTCTGGATAAGAAGCAATCCGCGTGGTCCTTAATCTGGACCGGCATAAGAATGGAGGATGTGGTCTTAGGTGGCAGACCGGATGTGGAATCAGGTAGCTTGATCGACCGCACTAGTACGTGATACACGGCGGCGAAACTAACACCGTTTTACACGAAAGAAATTACTCATCGTAAACATTATCGTTCAAAAAATATACCTACTCTCTAATAGTTGGAAGAATATCGATAAAAAATGTCTTAATGAAGATTATATGCCGCATAGTTTTTAAGTATTCGCAATAATTGGAAATACAGAGCCTAGAATATTCTAATAGGAAATATTTTATATGGTATACACGTATAATCAACGTGAACAGTGAATAATCGCGAGTAAGGATGCCTCATTCGGGGAATTCGTCATTGGCATCTTGTCAATAACAGATAATAGATTGAGACAAGTTTAGACACTTGAAAAATTATGGATGGAATAATAAATTTCGCATGTCAGAGTCCAAAATCTGTTTAACCTGACGCAATCCCAATTTCGCTCGCTTTATTTTCAATTTCTTAGTTACTGCTTTTAGTCGAGTCAATTAAGCAAAAAGGCTCGGGATTTTTTCCAAACAGACCAATCAACTTAATTTTTCTTGCAAATCGTTTCTGGACGGACACAGAACGATATTGAACTTTAAGATCTAGTCGCTCGACCATTTTTCACCTGTTAAACCGAAAATTGGCCAATTTTCATGGGAAAATTCATTGTAAGAATTTGTTTGTAAAATTGGAAAGTGTTTTGCCAAAATTGGCTGAAAAACTCCACTCGGGGGTTTTCGGGGTCGCTGATCACGATTCCGAAGTTAGATTTAGCATTTTCGACCGCAGTATCTAGAAATTGGCCAATTATATGTCTGAAAAATAGCCAAATTTAATAATTTCGTAATTTTTGTTGAAATTGGCACTGCTATCAAAAGTCAGGGAATTTATCCGTGACTGTAAATCATTTGTTTCATATCCAATATCAAATGACTTCCGAGTGAATTTTCTAGCCATTTTCAACAAAAATTACGAAATTACCTAATTTATTCATTTTTCTGACATAAAATTGGCCAATTTCCAGCTACCGCGGTGGAAAATGGTAAATGTAACTTCGGAATCGTGATCATCGACTTCGAAAACTCACGAGTGAAATGTTTTAGTTATTTTCAACAAAAATTACGATCTTATTAAATTCAACTATTTTTCAGAAATATAATTGGCCAATTACTAGATACTGCGGTCGAAAATGGTAAATCTAACTCCGGAATCGTGATCCCGAAAACCCCCGAGTGGAGTTTTTCAGCCAATTTTGGCAATACTTACCAATTTTACAAATTTTACAATAAATTTTCCTATGCAAAGTGGCCAATTTCCGGTTTAACAGATGAAAAATTGTCGAGCGATCAGATCTTAAAGTTCAATATCGTTCAGTATCCGTCCAGGAACGATTTGCAAAAAAATTAAGTTGATTGGTCTGTTTGGAAAAAATTCCGGGCTTTCACATTTTTAACGTCTAATTTGACCCGACTATTCCTTTTACTCTTTGAAGCATTTGCATTAAGAAATCTGATCGGTGGTATATGAGATGGAGAATAAAATGATTCGAATGAATGGATCTATCTATTGAGTTTGGCCGGGCAATTGTAGATACTTCTATGGAACACAGTATCGAAAATTAAAATTTCTCCATCCAGGTATTTTACGTTTAGATATATGAAATTGGGAAAAACATGTTGGCACATCCATCAACTTGTAGTTTTTATGTAAAAGAAAAGCTTGTGTGAGTGCCAACATTTCCTTTCATGTTTAACCCCTGGGGAGGGGAGATATTATGATAAATATTTTGATCATTCAAATGTGTGACCAAGATTATTTTTTGGTTCATTCTGGGCTGACAATACCCAATTTTTGGAGAATAACTGTGATTTTAATGATATGGGTGGGTTAAAACATGAAAGAAAATGTAGGCACTCACATAAGCTTTTTTTTACATAAAAACTACAAGTTGATGAAGGTGCCAACATTTTTCTTCTCAATTTCAGACGATTTGGCCAGTTTTTGGCAGAAAGACCGAAGCATGGAAAAAATTCTTGAAAATGGACGCATAGAAAATGTTGGCGTATTGGTTTCGAGTAATGAGTATTAATAACAGAAATTTTCCGAAATTTTCTGAATTATGAAGGTAGCTTAGATAATTCAACATAGGATTATAAAGATGAATATACGTAAAACATTGAACTTTAGGCGGGATTCGAACCCACATTACTGGATGTCTAGTCCAGGGTGTTTATCAATTACACCACTTTGGTCCCGTTAGATTTTTATATTTTTGTAAATATAAACCTCTGAATGGATAGTGAATCATTGATGAACACAATGCGATTCGAGGCCCTACCATATTCACACACATCCATCTGAAGTTCAATCGTTTTGAAGTGAGGATTGCAGGTTAGAGTATAACTATGATTCGCAATTGAATAAGTACTGTCCAGTAATTGCCAGTCACAGTAATACTCTAACCTACAATCGTAACTTCAAAACGACTGAACTTCAGATGAATGTGCGTAAATAGTTGATCTATGGTAGGGCATCGAATCGCTTTGTTCTCAACAATGATCCGCTATCCTTTTAGAGGTTTACATGTACAAAAATATAAAAATTTGGTGGGACCAAAGTTGGTAAACACCCCGGACTGAACATCTAGTAATGTGGGTTCGAATCCCGCTTATGGTTCAATATGTTACGTTGATTCATCTTTATAATCCTATGTTAAATTATCCTAGTCATCTTCATAATTCAGAAGAATTAATTCTATATCTCTTAATGTACCTACACGAAATTGTGGCCAATCAGGCAAAGAAACTCTGAACTTGTTAATACTTAAAGCCAGAACATTTCTCAGTTGGTTCTATTGAAATATATTTAAGAACCGGGATGTTGTCATTGCATAAGTACTGTCGAGTAATTGCCAATCATAGTATCACTCTAACCTACAATCCCTACTTCAAAACAACTGAACTTCAGATGAATGTGCGTGAATAGTTGATCTATGGTAGGGCATCGAATCGCATTGTGTTCATCAATGATCTACTATCCCTCCAGAGGTTTATATTCACAAAAATATAAAAATTTGATGGGACCAAAGTGGTGTAATTGTTAAACACCCTGGACTAGATATCCAGTAATGTGGGGTCGAATCCCGCCTATGTTCCAATGTCTTACGTTAATTCATCTTTATAATTCTATGTTAAGTTAGTTATGTTCATAATTCAGAAAATTTAATTCTATATCTCTTAAAAAACTTTAAACTCATGTATATATACATATATATCATAAATAACCATCGGAGTTTTGAAAAATGTAGATCAGGTTTCAGTTGTGCAATAAATTGTCTATCTAGTTTTCAAGTTAATCCCAATAATTGCGCAGACTATAACTCACTAAATATGTTTTATTACCTCAATCTAAGATGATAAATTGATTGTATCTATAACACCTTCTTTGTTCATTCAGATAAAAATTATAGCGTCGTTGAAAAGTATCCTAAATGGTAAATCAACTTGTTACTAAGACAATCACGAATTAAAGACTAAGTAATTTCAATATTCAATTCAACAGTGTTTCATCTTGTTTGCAGATACTGTACTAATGGGATAATTCGTTAACTTCATAACAATTTGTTGATTGAATAGTTTTTGCGCCATTTACATTTCAATTGTGGAACTGATTAGTCAGATCTTCCAAAGTAAATCATACATTATCTTCTACATTAACTTTTCTATTTTTGATACAATACTATATATCATTCTTAAAGATATAATCGTAAGGAATTGTTGCTAGAAATTCCTAATTGACACTTCTTATTCAGATTGAAATTACGATTACAAGCTGAGATAAACCTCAAAGAGATCTTCACTGGCAGTTGCTTGCCTCATCTTCAAAGTGACATGCTTTTAAATAAATGATTTGTAATTGTATTTATGGTGCATTATACTCTTAAATCCGAGATGCTGCGTGACTATTTAATAACATTTGTTTTGTAATATGAACATTGGAGCACTGTTGGTTAGAAGAAATGGAGCTATGCTGATCAAATATTTTCCTATAGATCCACGGACGTTAAAAACGGTTTCAATAATTTGAGACAACTAATTTATAGTAGGTAGCGAGGTTGAAACTTGTCAATATTATTGTAGAAATTAGTAAATGCTCACGCTCACTTGTACCTCAATAGTTTTTTGTGGAGTTGACGGTATAATGATTGATCTAGAAAAGTAAGTCTGGATCTCGTATTTTATGTGGAAAACAATGGCAAGTATCGAGGTGCAGCAATTTGAAACAGGGGCTTAAAAACGCAATAGCCGAAAAGCTACATAATGACTTTGAAAGGGGAACCGGCCACATATTCTTTTTTCATAATTTACCCCAAGCGGAAAATCATTTCCTTTAAAGAAAAATACATTTTATAATATAAAATTTTATAAATAGAAATAATAAATGAAAAGTATCTGAAAAACAATATATTATTGAAAAAACATAAGAATAATATATTTCACATAATTTATATAAATCTAAACATAATAATGGTAGTATGTTTCTAAAAAAAATAGAAACAAGATTACACTTAATAAACTTTGATATATTCATAAAGTCGATGCCAACTTCACAAAAAAAAACGATACTAATAAGCTTTCCGAAACATAATTATATAACATAAAATACATTTGTAATGAGAGGAGATCAAACCGTGTCACAGAATTTGTGATATTAAGGCTCTAAAATCATTTTATAACTGTTTAGTTCGTGCAAAATAAGTTTGTCAAGCTTCTGCTTTTTAAATTGAGCTTTCCATATAAAAATTTGAGTATGAAATAAGGATAAAACTTGCTGGTATTGAATGCTTGGAATTACGTAGAGCAAAAGCTTTTCAAAAAAAATCTTGGCTTCCGAATGAATTCCGTGTCACAATAGCACGACTTGATCATCAAGTCAAGTCGAGCTATTGTGACGCGGAATCCATCCGGAAGCCAAGATTTTTTTAAATTAGCTATCCGCGGAAATCTACTTTGAAAGACTCTTCCTTCTTTTTGCATAAATTGCTGAACGTTGCTGTTGATTGTGAGGTTTTGCTATCTTATATATTGTTTAGAATACCATATCATACAACCTGGCAGAAACAAATGTTATGTGTTTCTTTCGCAACAAATGTGGTTGTTCTGCCTTTATTAACAAACTTATTGTGAATTTCAATATTGCTAGGTGCTAAGTTTCCTCAACTCAAATTCCCAAATGTGTCTGCTACACAATTTTAATCACAGATTAAAACTTTGGCTTACCAAGCTCCATATACTCTATATTGATTATTAAAATATCACTTGCTTTGGTTCACAATTTTATAAATGACTTGTTGGATACAAAACTTGTATATGTATTATTTGGGACTATTGTCCCGTGGATGTACAAATCAAGTTAAATAAATAAATAATGTTTATAAAATCACTAAGGAAGTAACTACAAGATGTAGAATAATAAATTTGTTGTATTGGGTTCAGTAGATATTCTAACAAAATAAAAGGGTGAAATGAGTAGCTAGTTACTATAAATTTGCAATTTGCAAAGATCCTGGCCTCTGTAGGGTACCGCGCTTTTCATAATGTCCCAGTACCGTCATAAAATTTATGATGATTTCCTCTATTTTTCGCAGTGACTTATAAGTTAAGCAGTTCAAATGAATATAATATAAATATTGTATTCTGTTGAATGGTTGAAGCCGTTACTTTGTGGTAGTTTATTGAAATAATGGACTGCAAGAAATCAATTACTCCGTTTTAGTAACACTTTATTCTAAGAAAATCAATTGTGTTCATTACATGCCGCATTATTATCAAAGAATACAGTATTGGTTGAAATTGCATTCTCAATTAATTTTGTTAGAAGCTAATAATTATTTTCTTCCATCAAATTCTGTGATTGTCTGTGAAATTTCTAAGCAAATCTATTTATTTTCAGTTAAACATATTTTTTATCAGTTCTGAAATTTGTGAACCAAGAAAAATATTTTGCTATCTTCACTCGGGGCATTTCTCATTTCTCATATGAATATTGTCAAAATTTTGAACTTGTTCATCGTTGAACACAAAAACTACCTAGATATCAATGTTGAAATGTTATGAACTGTATCTTCCGCATAATTCATATCATACGAAGAGTATTACAAGCTGGAGATATGACAGTATACTACACATTAGTTAGATTAGAATCGGGAGAAAAAAACTTTGTTCAAGTTTTTCGAGAGAAAATTTTCATCAATAACTTTGAATGTGTCTCAAATTGTCACTAGAACAAGAATGAGTAACACAAATGTCAGTACCACCCAGGGTGGATTAGAAGCATGTCCTACGGAATGGCGTTAGTCACGAGGATATTGTAAGACTCACGTGCCCGTCTGCCGTTCAAAAGAGCCCCGAACATAGATTGACAGCCGAGATTATGTCTTCAACCATTTGAATCTTTATAAAGTCACATCATTCCGTCATTAAAGATTCAAAAGAATACATTCAACTAACCTGTTATTGGAGATGGATTTCTTCTATAATCCAATTTGATTCCGAGTTCATCTACTGCTCCGTACAAAAATTAATCCATTGTTTTCAATTCTTAATGTTTGTTGACTACCGGGATGCATCGCGATTTCATGAAATTGATGCACGTAATATTCAGATCAGAGATTTATGAGGAACTAGAATATTACACGGTGATTTCGATTTTTCCTGAAAGCTCCTAACTTTATTCGGGGTGAAATCTTGTTGATATTAGTGAATCGTGGATGATTCATCTATTTCCAATCAGTGCGAGACAAGAGCGAGAGTTGACGCGCTCTCGATGCGGATATGCAACTCTCGCTTGTGCACTCTTTCTTGACTGCAAGACTGCAAGCGAGATGTTAAGTTACCTTGCTCTTGTTCTCGCCCGACAACAAGTGAATATACCAAATACCCTATATGAAGCGTCTGAATGCAAATGCAGACATTTCACTTATAACCATTTTTGAGTAAAACGCAAAAAACCTGCCTAGAGCTTATAACTCGATCAATCAACTTGAAATTTTGATAGAAATTTGCTATAATTTTTTAATGATATTAGAGTTTTATTCAGAAATGTCTGATTAATGACACATGTCTGCTTTTGCAGCTGAGCCTTGCACATGTCTGCTTATGCATCTGAGTGAACTCCAATTATCTGGGTTTGCATCTTATGATAATAGTGGAAACACCAATAATATTACGGCAGGCTATAAAATTTGGTATTGACATAAAAAAACATCAAGAAGTATAATTGAAAAACTTGTTCATTATTTTTTTAGCAGCTATACAGGTATAGCAAAAAATTAACAGAACTAAACTATGAATGCGTCGTCTTCAGCATCTGTTAGAATAACTATATCCTCATCCTCATCCTCATCCAGCTGATTTTCTACTGCTGCTTCTCTTTCAAATGCGTTTCTGAAGTAATAAAGACGATCGTCGTTCTTCCAGTTCGCCTCATAATGTTTGGCTAACAACGATGATATGCTTTTGATTTTGTCGGGCTTCAGAATTCTACCCACACAAAGATTCTGTTGTAAATTTATTTGAGTAATCTGCTTACCCCTCTTACAGATGCCCCTTGCAACAGCAACATCATTCTTATAGTATGGTTCACCTCTGACAAGAACAGATCCACTGGCGGATTTGGAAAAAATTAACCTTTTGAAAACGGAAATGCCAAGAGGCAGGAAGAACTTTT
The DNA here is from genome assembly GCA_958510875.1 of Endomychus coccineus. Classification (NCBI taxonomy): domain Eukaryota; kingdom Metazoa; phylum Arthropoda; class Insecta; order Coleoptera; family Endomychidae; genus Endomychus; species Endomychus coccineus. Next base: position 263,034,941 of record OY294067.1, on the reverse strand, counting down.
TTCACTCTCCTTTCCAGTCAAAGACTGAGTAGTCTTCTCCCATCTTTAACACAGTTGAAAACTCTTTAATAATATTAATGTACGTTTCTGGATCAATTACGGTGGTACATTTTTTAACTTTTTTCTCTATCTGGCCAAACACTCGGAGGAAGAAACGAATAACTGACTATTGGAAATAACAGTTCTAGGCGATTTATGTGAGGTGGAGAACAGCACTGCAGCCAGTATTGGGCCATTCCAACCATCGTGCTGTTCTTGTTCTGCCCTCCACAACCATCGGCTACTAAACGTACTACTTCTACCTCTTCATGAAAGGTGAAATTTTGTAATGCATGAAAACTGCGGACACTATCTCATTTGAGCTTCTTGGACGGTCAGTCTCTGTCCATATAAATGATTTTACAGTTTCAGGATTGAGTTTTGATTTTGAATGCTCTGCTACCAACGTAAAATTGTATAGGTTTATCTGCATGCTAAAGTAACAGGATTGATCTGGAATCTTTGGCAACGGTAAATTTTTTTGACAATCAAAGGACAATATTGCAATTTTAGGATTATTTTCTTTTAATAAATCATAGAACGCATTACTACGCAGTTTGTGTACTCGCTGTTCCGTCATTATCCTTCCTTTTTCTTCTGGATCGGTGATTGTTTTAATTCTTTCTGAAAATTGTAGGCATTTTGAACACACATCAACCTTTGGAAATCCAAACCCAATGTTGTATTGTCTTACAAAAATATTTCTAAAAAAACACTCTTTTACTTTAAGGTGTTCTTCTACCCAAGAATTGTACATGTTCCACAATTTGATTATATTTAATTCACAGGGTAAGTATCGTCTAATGATTGTTTTATTTCTTGCATAGTGCGTTCCACAGCAATTTAAAGATTCGATGAAAGTTTTTATTGCCTGTCGCGTAAAAATTGTTTTATGTGAAACTCTATCACCGCCTCTTCTTTCTTCTGCCAAAACTCCGGTTCTGTCGTATTCCTTCAATATTCTCTGAACTCGATTTTTTCCAACACCAAGTATTTCCAGGAATGTGTTTTTGCACACAGGAATCGCCCCTCTCAAAGTTTTAACGGTATACTTCACACTGGACCGACTTTGGTTTATTTTTTACATTTTCTTTAATAATTAAATTAAGAATTATTCTTTTACCCAGCTTTTTTGGTTTATTTGTCACACAATGCTTCAAGACAAACATATCCTGATACGTTTTGGCTTTCTTGCGGTAAAAATCTTCATTGAATTTTTTTATTTCTGTCATAGTTAGTGTGGAACATTGCAATGTTTTTATTTTATGTCCGCATTTGGGAAATTGAGGCAGGCTCCTCCGAGAGTACCTGAAAACATAAAATTTATGTTTATTTAATAAACATATTGTTCAACTGCTATTAAACACATTATTCAATTGATTTAAATCATGAAAACTTTGAAAAGAAACTAACCTCAGAGTCTTGGCTTTCTCTCTTTTCCATTCTTGCTTATTTGCCATTCTTTTTCTGCCTTTTCCACTAGGACTTGGTTCAATATTACTATCGCGATCCATGTTAATACTGTATTATTGTTCACTAAATGATTCCTCAGAAACAATGCGTAGATATGTATTCAAGTAAAACTTCTTCAACCACGTGCAGGTTATAATGATGAACAATATACGTCTTATTATGATCTCGAGTTCACGTGACTAACGAAGTGCAACCTGATTCGTCCACAGGCAAATGTCTGTTATTGCATCCAACTTGTATGTGCATATGTCTGCTTTTGCATCTAAGGCTAAATTTAAGACGCCAATATCGGACTCAAATGACTGTTTATGCTCCTGGACGTCAGAAAATCGTATTCCTAATAAACTCTACTTGAAGAATACATAGCCGACTCATTTTACTCGAAAAGGTGAAATGTCTGCTTTTGCATTTAGACGCTTCATATATTACAAGGCCTAAACGCATTATCATGACCTCACAAGCCAGAAGCTATGTTGCTGCTGGTCACCCGTAGGTTATACGACAAAATTCTGAAATACCGACTGTAAATCAGAAGATTTATTTATACTCTAGCACAGACGTGAACTGACTCCGATTTTCCTTTATTAATGTACAAAACGTGTCTTCCAATAGGTCTGTTTGGAATTTTCCTAACAATACTTAATTTAAATTAGGATATCAATTTCAATGGAACGGATATGAGTTTGTTAGATGAAGATTTAAATTTTGATAGCAATTGATCCTATAAGAATTTACCTACGAAGGATTTAAGTAATGATATTGAGAATACGATTTGGTCTCTCAACTCTCAAGATAGAGCTGTTATTCGTAACAACTGTGAGATAATACTTGAACATTCTATAAATCATATAAAAGTTCCTCCAATAACTTCAATAATATCTGTAAATCATTGAAAGATTAAGGCTATTATTACTTGAAAGCAGATAAGGGAAATTCCCTGGGAATTATGGGCAAAGAGGATATCACAATTCGGATATGCAATGGGTAATCCATTTTCTTATTTTGGCCAATATTCTTTTAAGCGAACTTGAAACCTCCTTAAAATCAAAATAGAGACAGTTTCCAAAAGTTTGGTATATATATGTTGACGATATTTCCGCGATTACAAGTACAGAGTTTGATCAATATGCCTTTTTGAACACATTAAATAGCCATTTTGATTCACTGAGATTCACTGTCGAAATAGAAACAGATAATCAGCTTCCTTTCTTTGATATTAACTTTATAAAAGATGGTAATCAGTTGGATCTCGGCATATACAGAAAACTCACTAAAACAATTAGGTATACTCCGGCGGATTCAGCTACACCATTTAGATATGAAATAGCTTTGTTTAATAGTCTAGTTCATATTATTGAAAGTCTTTTTGAGCCAGCAAAATTATAATAACGAAGTTGAGGAACTTCAGCAAATTGCATTGGATAATGGTTACAACAAATCTTTGATCAATAATTTAATTTCTAAATAAAAAAGGAAATTGGATTGTAGCCAACTAACCAAATTATAGCCATCACCTTCAAATACTTCAATAAAATTCAGAAGTTTCACTCATCATTCTTCAATAATTATTAATTCCATAGTTTGTTTTCTAAATTTGCAATACAACCAGCTTATATATGTAAGAACAAGCTAACTTACCGTTCAGGCAACATCTTTGATAAAGTTTCCTATTTCGACAAATCTGGGATTTACAAAATAAATTGTGAGTCGTGTCCAACATGCTACGTGGATCAAACTAGAAGGAACATTTTGACTCGTTATAAGGAACATTTCTGAGGAACTCCATTTTCGAATTATCTTTGACCATAGGTTCCTGGAAAAATCCCTTAATTATTGCCTTTTCAAGGGAGTCTTTAAATCCATTATTTTCAACCAAATATAATATTTATAACCTGGGCTGATGAGGATTTGGAATGCACGTATGAACCAAATCAAAGTAGAACCTATAAAACATATCTATTGAATACTTTAAGGGCTACTATAACATTTTTATTACATTATATTAGTGTATGAAATCGGTTGATTACTTTTCTCCTGTACTTTTCACACCATTATACATAGCATATTAATAAATATAATTATAACTGATTGATTAACACTATTTACAAAAAAGAATGTAGGGTCATAAGTGAAGTACAAACAAAAAACAAATTCCACAGCCCTTGCTAAACAATGTTTTGATTGTAACCATGAATTCGATTACAAAAATGTTAATATTTCAACCAAGGAAACCCATCATTATGGAAGATGTATTCTGAAGACGATTAACATAAAATGTGACTCCAAGTCGGTGAATCATAGAACAGACATTCAGTCGTTCAGTCAGATTTACACTAATTTAATTAATTAAAGCCCTTGCAAATTCCTACATGCGTCTTATAAAGTTGAAAGTATATTTTAGGTAGAATGCTCAAATAGCAATATTTCGAAGAAGGTTTGACAATCTTTTTCTATTGTCTCATAAATCTCTAATTAGGTCGTTCGAAAGTGGATACTTGAGCGTTATATTTGTTGGTTTCAGTCGTTTACAGATTTTGTTTGAAATGAGTTCGTATATTATAAGAAAATTGCTAAGCAGCGGATTCTTGATATATATCCATATACTTAAAACATTGATGTGTTTCAATTTCGATTATTCGTGTTTCTGTTCGTTATGGCAACGTTCAATTGAAATTGGTGCGATAAGGACGCTTTGGGCTGATACAATTAGTTTTAAGACATATTACGTCTTCTGATGATGGTCATGAGATTGAAACGTACTCAAAGACGAAAATAAAGCATGTGCTAGTGTGATCTATTTCCGGAAAATTTTTATATAAGTAATTACCTAACATTATCTCCGATAGTTTATAACGTTCATGAAAGATTTCAATTCGAATGCTCAAATTGCGAAGCTAAATGGCGTTTTCGAACTCATTATTATCGAACTCTTCATATTAAAGACAATATACCCATTAAATAAAATAAATGCGACTGCTTTAATTTGATATATGCAAGGTCAATTACAGACGTAATTTATTATCTGTTCGTAAGAAGTTTCCTTTTGCAGAGCTTTTACTAAGTACGTGTTGGATTAATTTCTACTTAAAGTTTCATGTAATATGTAACAGACGTACTCTACTTACATCTTCATCTCTTCTGTAACATCGTGTGAAGAACATGTTTGTTTTTTATCCAGTATGAGAAAATAAACGTCGATGCTCTTATTTCCTTTATACGTTCATAATTTTTCAGGCTTAACATTAAAATGGTACCGCAAAGGTGTTTTTTGTTCGAGCTTGTCACAATGATTTACTTCCAAATTCAACAATTCTTCGGTAAAGTGCACTTTTCTTTGATATAGATTGGTCGTCCTTTGAATACGATCTCAGAGAAAACTTTGGATTTGATATATTGAGTCGAGTTTTTCCAAGAAGTTCTTACAGTATTTAAAAAAACGTATGCTGTGGAACAAAAACAATTAACGAAAGTGGAGTTCAAGTAGCACATCACGTTTACTGAATTGGAATATCCATTTAAAAGCAATTTTGATTTTCTTAATTATTATGTTGACCATTTCATACCATACATACCCCCCTATATGTACAAGGAATCTACATGAATAGATACACATATTCAAAATAAATAAATACTCAATGATATGAATTGATAGTAGGTGGTGTTTCAATTTATTCTTCAATTCGAAGAATGAATTTTGAAAGTAGGAGTAGACACCTGTTATAACATCAAGTTAACAAGTTGCACAGAAGGAACAACCGTTACTGTTAATTATTGTATAGGAAAATATTAATATTTGAAAATTTATTATTTCTCATGAACATATAGTCGATAAGTTCACTGAATTGGAATATTCATTTAAATGCAATTTTGATTTTTTTAATTATTATGTGGACCATTTTATACCATACATATCCCCCTATATGTAGAAGGAAACTACATGAATAGATAAACATATCAAAAATAAATAAATACACAATGATATGAATTGATAGTAGTTGGTGTTTCAATTTATTCTTGAATTCGAAGAATGAATTTTGAAAGTAGGAGTAGACACCTGTTATAACATCAAGTTAACAAGTTGCACAGAAGGAATAACCGTTACTGTTAATTATTGTATAGGAAAATGTTAATATTTAAAAATTGATCATTACTCGTGAACATATAGTCGATAAGCTGGGGAACTTTCTAAAAAAAGCAAGAGGTCGTATCATAATGTTGAGCTAAGTGGACACGACCTCCCATTTACCCCTAAGCGCTAAATTAACCCTATTTTCACCCTCTTTTTTAACATAACTTTGAATTTATAGAAAAAGTTTTTTTCTGGGTCGCTGAACATGAATCCGAGGTCATTTTCCCGGAAAACTCATTCAATGGGCTGAAAATCAGGGAAAGTTCGTCATTTTCATACAATATTGATCATTTTTCACGCGATTATCGTTTTATACATGAAAGATGTTGGCAGTCGCGTATTTCGATCCAAAGTAGACTGAAACTCGGAAAATTTCCGGATAACTGTGGAAAACCTGAAAAGAAAATCTTCCCTGTCATTGAAATTATCTTGTGATAAGTCCTTATAGGGAGTTTTGTGGTTCCTGATTGTGTATTTGATAATGAGAAAATTGAAAAATATCCGGAAGAAAATTTTGTTATGAATTCTTATTTTTTTATTGTAATTTTATGAGTTCGGTGTTGTATTAACAATTGTGTTTTCGATGTGTATGTTAAATTAGAAAAATTAAAATTAATACAAAAAAACAGTCGTTTGAAAATTCGGAAAAAAAATTTACAAAGAAAAACATAACGACATTGAAATTATCGTGTGATAAGTCGTTATAGGGTTTTTTTTGGTCGATGATCAAGAATTTGACATCAAAAACGTTTAAAAATAACATTAGGATTATGTGGAAAATGGAGGAACATTTGAAAAATACAAGCATCTTTGTTCTAATTCATATTAAAATTTGTAACTGTTTATTTCAAGATACAATATTGAAATTTTTTGTTTTATTTGATTTTTCCGAAATTTTCAAACAATTGTTTTTTTTACATTACTCTTAATTCTTGTAATTTAACATGCACATCGAAAACACGAATGCTAATCAACACGACACTCTAAAAATTACATTTAAAAAATAAGAATTCATGAGAAAATTTTCTGTTTTCCCGGAAAATGATATTTTTCAATTTTTTAATCATCGAATTCGTAATCAGCGACCTCGAAAACCCCTATAAGGACTTATCACACGATAATTTCAATGACGTGGGAAGATTTTCTTTCCAGGTTTTACACAGTTTTCCCGAAATTTCCTGAGTTTCAGTCTACTTTGGATAGAAATACGCAACTGAACTAAAATGATAATCGCTTGAAAAATAAGCAAATTTGTATGAAAATAACGCAGTTTCCCTGATTTTCAGCCCATTGAGTTAGTTTTCCGAAAAAATGACCTCGGATTCGTGTTCAAAGAACCTATTTTTTCGATACGACCTCTTGCTTTTTTCCAGAAAGTCGGCCAAAATCCCCAGCTTATCGACTGAACTAATAGTGTTCTCAATGTTGTTTCATATTGGGAGTATGAATTATTTCACATTTTTCACTATCATGCGTTAGTTTCAGAAATTTGTCGAATTTATACATAATATGATCATAATTGGAGTTTTTTGAAACATCCTGGATGTCTAGTCCAAGAATCTATGAAAATTGCGATTGTTTTGGCAAAGTGCCAAAGAGTTTTAGAAAGTTAGCATACACCAATCAATCAAATTACTATCATCTGGTGCACCATTGTTCAACAAAAGCTGTTCTAGGGCCGTCGCTTCAAAACAAAAAGCATATCGTTGTTGGCACGGGAACCCATGTCTGTAGAGCAGAACAGAATATGTTGATACCTTGAATATCTGCGATCACACAACTAAGACAAATAATAAAGTTAAAACCGAAGCATATCGAGTGTCCGAATGGTTTCCATTCGTTCTGGACTTTCGCCAAACAAAACCCATGCCGTTGTTGACACGAGAAACCATGTCTGTAAACCAGAACAGAATATGTTGATACTCCAAATATCTGCAATCACACAATAAAGACAAATAATAGAGATAAGGCCAAAGCTTATCGAATGCCCAAATGGGTGCCGTTCGTTCTGGACTTTCGTCAATTGGTAGACATTTCACTTTCAGTTAATTCCCTTCTCTATACGAAGATGATGGCATACTGGCTATCACAGCACAAGAAAAAGTCAGTTAGGGGCATTCTTTTTGATCTCAATTCATGCGACAGAATTAACACAAGTTCTCTGCAGGCCCTTTCATACAAGCTTGGTGTGTTTCCTCCCTGTTGGAAGACAGCTAGGGTTCAACCAATTCCATAAAAAGGGAAGAAGACACTTCCTAATTGCACTATTATCCGTGGATCTCTAAAGTGAGAGATCCAAAATCATCACTTTCGTCGGCTGAGATCAACAGGAGACCTGCTTGCCTACATAACACACGTATGGCAGAAACCTATTGGAAGACGCCAGACCCTTCTTGGGGAACTTCCGTCACATCGTTTGCCACCTCAACTTAGTCGTTTGCTATCGAGTTCTCTCTCATATAGATAAATTCATGTGGTGGTTGACGGAGTATTCTCCGAAACAATGGCGATCAACGCTTGTGTTCCACAGAAGCTTTGTTTCTGCTTTGGAGATGATGGTACACTTGACAACAATAATGACAACCATTACGATGGACAGGACACATTTTGAGATGGAAAATATCACAATGGATCCCCATTTGGCCCAGGAACAAGCGAATGACAAGGAAACGTAGGAGTGACACCGTGAAGGATAATATTCAGATAACCACGGTTCACAAAATTCAATCTGAACTGCGTATAGGCGCTTTTTGAGATCTGAAAACAAAACCCTTAGCCAATCCATAGTTCCAAAATTCCGAATTTGGAACATAATCTTTGTTTGACGAATCATACTGTGAAGTTTGGTATTTGTTTCGATGTCAGGTAATGTAACCGGAGACGGGAACGTACATCTCGGAAATTTTATCTTTGAAATGAAATGCTTTTCTATACAGTGTGTAAACGCCAAATGGAATAAATTCATTATTTCGATTACTATACATATTAAAAAAAAATCCCGAAACACGTTAAATTTAAATTATAAATTGACATCCTTCTACGTGAAAATGCGACCCCTATCTTCAACCCCTTCGAATGACAGGTACAACCCCCTATTTTTTTAATGGGAAGTATAGGCTTGTGATATATCGTTTGAAAGTTCTCTTCATTCTCTATTAAAAAATGTTATCGCTTTCAAGTTTTTTGCAACAATTAAGATAGAATAAAATAAAATTATGTGGTTACCGAAATTCGCTAAAATATACTCAAAACTTATTACAATATACTCAATACTTATTTCCCTTTTAGGTCTTGATAATAAGGAAGTAAGCAAAAACCATAGCAATGTGTATCTTGGATAGTAGACTTCCGCGGACAGCTAATTTTGAAAAATCTTGTCTTCCGGATGGATTCCGCGTCACAATAGCTCGACTTGATGCCGACGTTTCGCCAACCATTACAGGTGGCATCTTCAGGGCAGGCTAAATCCGGGAGACAAGATTTTTCAACATAGCAATGTGTGTTTTAGATGGTATCCATTAAAAATACTTAAAAAGTTTCCGTGACAACGTTAGTTTGATTGGAACGCCTTAGCAAATTGTTTTACATTAGTTGTCAGTACTATAATTTAAGTTTGAAATTCATTAACTTCAGTTGTGAAAAATGGTTAGATTAACGGAAATGCATAAAATAACAGTTTTACAAATGATTGATTACGGAGATAAAACCTGAACACAACAGGAAGTAACTCGCCTATTTCATGAGAAATTATCTGATTTACCGCCTATATCCCAAGGAACAATTAGTAAAATAGAGAAGCTGTTTCGCGAGTTTGGTCATGTAAGGCAGATACAAAAACAAGCTGCCAATGCACTGAGTGATGACATCAAATTAGATGTGATGCTTGAGTTTGAGGGAAACCCACATACATCGAGTAGACAGGCATCCACTACATTCAATGTTAGCCATACATCGATAGTAAACATATTAAAAGAAAATAAAACGCATCCATACAAAATGATACCTACTCATGGAGCTCATGGAAAACGATTTTGATAGGAGAACTTATTTTTGTGAGCGTATGATGGACATGTTGGATAACAATATTATCCAATTAGGAAACGTTATGTTTTCTGATGAGTGTACTTTTTCACTTACCGGTCATGCTAATCGTCAAAATTGCCGCTACTGGTCAACGGAAAATCCTCACTGGATGAGAAGAAGAACACACGCAATACCCTCAAAAGATTAATGTTTGGGCAGGGATTGTTGGAAACCATATCATTGGTCCCTTTTTCATTAAGGGCAATTTGAATGGCGATCATTATTCGGCACTACTTCAAAATGATGTCATTCCAACTTTGGCAAATTATTATCCTGATTCAGGAAACCCTCAAGTTCCAGTGAATACGATATGATTCCAGCAGGATGGAGCACCACCACATTACCAATTTAATGTCCGGCAGTACCTCGATACAATATTTCCCAATCGGTGGATAGGGAGGCGAGGATCGATTGAATGGCCAACGCGATCACCTGATCTTACATTATTAGATTTCTTTTTACGGGAATTTGTGAAGAGCATTGTGTACAAAACCTTTTGATTTATATGACTTGAAAGAACGAATAACGCTTGCTAGGAGGTCGATCACGCCTGATATGCTCAATAATGTTAGAAGACAGTTTTATTTAAGATTAGGATGTTGCCAAGACGTTCGCGGTGAACATTTTGAACATCTACTTCATTAACATTCATAATTCTTTTAAGTGTTTTACATTTTATCACGTTTTGTATTACATTTTAGTTTTTGATTGTATTGTAGCGAATTTCGGTAACCACATGATTTTATTTTATTCTATGTTAATTGTTGCAATAAACTTGAAAATGAAGAGACCTTTCAAACGATATGTTATAAGCCTATACTTCCCATTTAAAAAATTGGGGGTTGTACCTGTCATTCAAAGGGGGTTGAAGGTAGTGGTCGCATTTTTACTTTGAAGAATGTCAATTTGTAATTTGAATTTGACCTGTTTCGGGATTTTTATAAATATGTACAGTAACCGAAAAATGAATTTATTTCATTTGGCGTTTACACACTGTATAGTTGAACGTAAAAATAGTTTGAAATTGTTTATTAAAATTATATGAGTTTTCTTCTATTCTCCTAATAATCGCCCGTTCTCATGATACACATTTTTCATTATCAATTCTATATTTTTCAGAAAGGGTACGCAAGGTATTATTTTCTCAGTATAATATTCAAATTGAAAACCTGTCGTTGAATGGAATATTAAATAAAGCACTTATAAATACTGAACGAGAATTATTTGTTATTTACATAGCCAGAAGTGAAAATAAAACTAAAATTTCAGGTTACGAACGGGTAATATAGTGGGATCTGAAAAGTAATAGACTAGTTTACATAAATTATGGATGCTCATAATATTCACTTTATTCCACATATATGCTAAGTAAAGCGTCAACTAATAACGTATGTAATGTTTTCTAAATTAATCCTAATCTGAAATTATGGCCCATTTACAGGGAAATTTACAGAGAAATAAACACAATTATCACGTCAACCAGTTATATGAAAACTACGGTATTAGCATAATCTCCAACACATTGACATTTATAAGGGAATCATCATATGAACGCCTACTTGAATTGCTTAGATATATATCTCTGGACCATTAATTATTGATATTATAGATGTTGTCAATTTTGTGTGATCATCATCAACTCATACAATATCTACGAGTTTTTAAAATACCAATATTTTAGGTTGATCGATCCTCTTGATTTTTGTTTTTCAAAATCTGTTATTTTTATCCATTATTTCCTATCTTTGCATTCTGCTCAGTCCTTTATTTCCAATGCTTCTGTATCCTCCTTGAGGGGACAACTCCACCGTCTCTTTGACCTTCCCTTGTTCTTGGACCAAATGGGGATTCATTCTGATATTCTTTATCTCATAATGGGTATTAACAATGGAATGGTTGTTATGTATTGTGTCTAGCCATGTTCTCCGCTCCGTATTCCGCTTCTATTTATTTGCTTCTTAGTGTTACTTCTTTCAACATATCGTCTTATATTAGGCCCAAACATTATTTTCATTACCTTTCGCACTTTGACTTAACGAGAAAAAACCTATAATGTTCGAAGAACATCGTGTTAGCCAGTGAGTTGATGTTGGAAGAGGAGATGGACATTCAAATTTTTCATGAAGGTTTGGAGGTTATAGGCATAGGGAAATACCTCACTCGGTGAAGAGTTCCACAACTTCGCTGTTCGCTAGCAATATGAAATCAGGTGGTCACTTCCAGCAGATCGTTTATATAGAGAAGAAACAAAATTGGAGCCAGGACTGGCCCCTGTGGAACACCAGCGTTTATAGCCATTATACGCAGGATACTCCATCAACCACTACATGGAGTAATATATCTCAGTGATAACTCGATAGTAAGCAACAAAGTTGAGGCGGCAAATCATATGAGGGAAGTTCCCAAGAAGGCTTTGGTGTGAACCTCGGTGAAATGCTTTGAAGATATCCAATGCTACATGTAGAGGTGCTAAATACTAATAACGATAATTTCAGCTGCTGGATAGATCTGGTGAATGAGGTCAATTCAAAGAAAGAAGTTCAAAGAGTTCACCATGAGCTGGTTCATTTGGTGATAAATAGACAGCAGAATTATTTTGTTTTTTGTTTGTGATGATCAAGCTTGAACCACATTACATCAAATTCTTGTGGTTCTAGATTCTCCTTTAAGTGATATTTTTCCTCCGGAGTATTTTACTCTACGAGGCTTCATCATTAGTATTTTCATAATAAGCCTGAAATGTATTTAATGTCGGTTTGGGTGGGGATTCAGGGAAATGGGTATGAGGGTGAGATCGGGAACATCGACCAAACACGGAAACTTGGTGTTGTCCACTTCACAACATCTTTGTCTAGGTGATGAGGAAAACATCTACCACCTATGGTTATTCTTTTAGTAGCATTCTACAAAAGGCTGGATTTACCATGGGGAAGTTCTCAGTCCGTCCCGATATGGAAACATCAATTTCCCTCCCATTGTTTTCAATTATTAACCTTCATTTCTACTTATTGCCATTGCTCCTATCGCATATAAGATAACGGTTCTTATTGGGGTTTTACATGTTTTATATATTGATTAGTGCCTTACTTTCTAGCAGGTCCTCAATTTTCTCGTATGCCTAGTTCTTTTCCAGTATTTTCTATTGCACTCTATTTCCTCCAGTGGGCCTCACTATCATGCCTAAATAATTGGAAGTTTGGACTTCGCCTAATGTACATTCCTGTGGTTTTTGGTGGTTTTGTGTACGTGTAATTTCTCTTCCTATTTTTATATATTTTGTTTTTTCCTCGTTTTTTTCATTCACAATTTTCTTGCCTCCTTCTCTAGTGCATCTATAACTTCTTATTAAGCTTCTTACGTTTTCCCTATGATAACAATATTGCCAGGGTATGCTTATTTGTATTTGGTAGATCAAGATTTTTTCTTTATCCAGTGTCGCTCATCGTTGTATGCCTCGGAGTATAGATTGAATATGGTTGGGGGGACATTGAGTTCCACTGTTATTTCTTGTAACTTCACTTTCGCTGTTCCTGGAGGTGTCATCTGTTCCTCAGGTATTCTCGATAGTTCTAGTTCTCTCAGTGATTTTTTCCTGTAGATTGGGTCGAAAGCAGTTTTAAAATCTCTGAAGACATAATGAACTTCTGCATTGTGTTCCATGTCTCTCCAGTTTCATGTTTATCTAGTAATTTTTCTTATATATTTCATTTGCTTTAATAATTTTTCTTATCGGATGGTCGGTTCTAGTTGTTTTTTATTTTGTTTTCTGGGTTCTCTCATACTCGATCATATTACTCTTTATTTTGCGAATTTTTTTTTGTCCTTCACTGGCATTTGTTCTGTTGTTATATTGTCTTTCATTTCTTTCCAGATTTTATTCATATTCGTCTTTTGGCTTCCTGTATTTTTCACATTTATTTCTGCTAGCCTTCTCCTCACTTCTTTTTGTAGTAGCTCCACATCTCATTTTGTATGGCTAGTGTTCTAGTTGTAATGTATGTTTCTTATCTTGGCCATAATCAAATAGTGATGTCTCAGCCTGGGTTCCGCTCTCCTCTGTATATTTTTTAGCCTGTTGTTTTATTGCTGATCCCTCCGTTGGTCATTATATTAACAATTTTATTGTCGACGACTCCTGTTGGGTGTTGCCATATAACTTCATATTTTTTGGGTGATACGTTTTAATAATTTCCAAATTGTTTCCTCATTTATCTTTCTCATTCACTGATAAATGAAAATAATGAGAGATCCAAGTGGAGATATTGCAGAGTGCAAAACATTTCAACAAAAATAGTCCAGAATGGAAGGCAAACATTCGTGAGTGATAATAAGTATCTGCCTTCGACTCGAATTTTTATTGAAATGAAATCATAAAACTATAGGCAATTTGACAAAAGGGTGTTTGCTTTCCGAACATTCTAAATGATGAATTTATATTATTTCCCACATTTTTGGAATACTTTTAACACATCAAAAATTTCTAGTTACATGAAATTAAAAAAAAAATCTGGATTTCTCAATAGAACTTTATAATCCTAAGAAAATAAATGGAAAAATTGATTTCCATCAACATTTGCATTCATTTCTTTTCATGATTTATTGATCATTTCAGGAAAAGAATATGGTTATAATAGGATTTCAAGGCAGTTCTTACTAATATTTAAATTTTCAACATTGGAACTAAACTGCGGCAGAATAAGAATTTGAAAATTATACTTCTTTTCGAAATAGATTATTAATTTGAATAGGCAAGTTGCACGTCCAGAAACAGCATTGATACTGTTGGTAAAATTGATCATTGCAAAAAAATTAGATATAACTTACCTTTTATCTCAATAACACAAGTTGGCCGGGTACTGTGTTACTCTTTTGTTTGCAAACAAGTTGGTACGCGGTGTTTCAGTTTCAGTTACGTGATCTTCTCAGATAGATTCCTTTGTTTCACTCTGTAACCGATATCGTAAGTGAATTAAATCCGAGCAAACAAAAACCTTGAGGAAAGCGAACCCTTTTCCTTTCTGTAATGATAAATTTAACTGGAACACAGGCGTACAAAAAGTTCCATAATAAAGTTTTATCAACCAAATTATTTCCCTCGAGTCATGCCGGTCTTTTAAAAAGTTTAGTCGAGTAATTAAACGTGGGTGTCCCTAATTCAAATTTTCTATTTAACACTGTTTTTTATGGGAGCTATAACTAATTCTTTGTTTGGTGAAATGAGTCTAAATGAGAACAGAATGATTCTATTTGCTTTGGAACTAATTTTGAAGCGTTCAACAAAAGCTTGATCTTTGTACAGGTAGATCTAACACATGGTATTAGTAAAGAAATGATTACTTGACAGTTGAACAGAAGCACCCGAATTTATTTACGAAGTGTGGATACAATGGAGTCCAAACTGCTGGAATATCATCATTGCTTAATGATCTTTCGAATCGTATTAGTCACATTCGGGAATTGAAGTTTCGTTCTCCAAAGATTTATCAACAAAAGCATTGGTTATTATACTTATCGCTTCACTATAAGTTGATTGGCGCTAATTGAGGATGATGTAGTCAAATTCTGAAAGTACTGGAAATAATTATCAATTCAATATGAGATGCAAATAACAGTTTTTTACAAAAAAAATTTTTCAATTATAAATTCTCTTAGAACGGTATTTCTAATATAACAATCTAGTCTGGAGACCAATGAGCAATTTTATCCTATATTAAAGTATGTACATGAATCTTAATTAAAGTCACAGTAGTGTCCTCTAGAGTTTGGTTATTAATCACACATTAGAATTAACGTGTATATTGTCGCACAAGGCCTGCTGTTTATTAGTATAATCAATGTGCTACTCATACAGTTTAATCCTATTGAGTTATCTTACTGTGTTGGTGCTTTCAAGGAGTCGGATCGCCTCGATGTACACATTGTGAAGGAGCCGTTGTTCGTGGGTTCTAGCGAATTTGCCGATAATCTGGTCTATTGTTTCATTCCAAGGCCTCGGTGGATATCACTATTGCTGATGTACCAAGGTGAATCAACAATGCTTCTAAGTACTTCATTTTGGAATCGTTGAGTGTTGCATTTACAAGCACAAACCCTAATTTGGATGCCGTGTGCCCAGATAGATTTCAGAATTTGCTTCTAGAAGCAGTTTATTTTGTAAAGATGGTTCGGAATTTCTCCTAAGCATCTAGCACATTTCTTTCAACATATTCTTGCCTAAAGATTCGTTCTATGTATTTAGCTGATTCAACATGTGGGATCTAAAAATCGTTAATTCTGATGGGTAGGTATCGTGCTGTTATGTGTAGAGATTTACTCTCATTCAGCTTCAGTACAGCTTCTGATTCTGTCAATGGAGATTTGAAGCTATTCTGCCAATTCCTCATGATTTTTCCCAACTGCAATAACTACAATATCGTCTGCAAATATTGCAATTGTACTGATATAATTTTTAATTTCGTCAATCGCTCCTTTTGGGAGGTAGGTCTGATGCTTCCATCCATTTGTCTTGTACCAAATGAACTTGCTGATACTCAGTTCCAGGTTATCAGTAATTCACCAATCTTTGAAGGAATCTTGATTGTGCCTACACCATCGTCCCTGAGATACATTCTCTGACAAAATCTTAAATACATACACATCCTTTGATTAATACATTTTTGTTCAGGTTCTTTCGTTAGCGCATGATAAGGATAATGCGCCTTGATCTAGATACCGGACAGACGGAATTCTACTTATAATGCTTAAGAAATGTGACCCAGGAATAACACCTATTTTTGCATGTTGTGTATATAAACTTGGTGTGTTTCTTCCCAGCCGGAAGTCCAAACAATCCCAAAAAATGGAAAGGAGACCCTTAATAATTATTGTACAGTCATCGCACGACTATCAACGATCTCTGAAGTATTGGAGAAAGTAATAAATATCGAGCTCATCCAATGCCTAAAGAGCTCCAAATAAGTGAACGACCGGAATATGGCTTCCATCAACAGAAGCACAGGAGACCTGCTTGTCTACTTAAAACATGTATGCCGGACATCCATCGAAAAATATGCAGCACTCCTTCCAGCATTGAATCTATTCAAAACATTCAACTGAGGTTGCACCAAGGCCTTCTTAGGAAACTTCTCAAATACGATTTGCCGCTCCAACTTCGTCGTTTACTAGTTCGTTTCTCAGATAGATCTTTCCTCGTGTTGGCTTAAGGAGTCTTTGCCGATACAATGATCATCAACTGTGGTATTCTGAAGGGAACTGTCTCGGTATCAACCTGCAACCAGCTTTGCAGAAGATGGTACACTTTCTCATCTAAGGCCACTATATCATTCTATGAGGACAAGGAATTACATAGTGTACACTAATCTTCAATATTTGCTGAAACTTAGGAACATATCAGGTGGCATAAATTAGTTTGCCGTTTGTCTTCGAAAAGTCTTAATTTCTGGATTTTGATACAGTAAATACATTTTGAGATTAATGTCAAGAGTTGACGTCGTATCTTATTATACGATGGTGTGGCTGATGACAGTCCTATCATCCCTTATAGTTTCATTCACTCAGATATCGAAATATTCCGTCCATTGACTATGACACAAGAATCAATCATTACGAAGGCATTTAAAATCAAACAGAACTCCCAGAATGTTCTGAATATTCACTTCAAATATGTTATTTCTCTCAATATACAGCTTCCCTGAGATTCAAGATATAAATATAAAGGGATTCTCGATGAATATAGTTTGCCATGTAGATGGTAAAATCTGGAATAAATTATAATCTACACGAGATTAAGAATTGCTGCTCTACACCCACAGAGAAATACACAACACTAAAGGTGGTCATACCAGATATAATCACTTCTTAATGAATTAAACCAGACCTGATATAATTTATCCATAAATAAATAATCAGTACAGTCTCTACATGTATCCTTTTTGTGCAAGCCTGCAACGGCGGGCATAGAAAGTGATAACAAATGTAATGTGAACTATAATAGATGTAATAAATTTTATAGAGAGGCGACAATTTGATATGACGACATTTGTTATTGTCTCATGAGATTGTAATTTTATGGATTGTTGAGTTCCAACTTGTTGTAGAACTTCTAGTCACTATTAATAATACGGAAGATACTGTAAAAACATACGTGAATAATCTAGATAAAATTGTCAACATTACGTAATGTATATTATGTGCATATATACAGGATGTGGTTTTGATAGAATTCTCACACTCTGGACTGGACATCCGGGGACGTTGGTTCGTATTCCTTTTAGTTCCATTTTCTCTTATTTCGTCTTTTTTTTTCTCCTTGGATGCTGGACCCTCACACCAACCTCAACTCAGCCACTTTAGCTTTTTGTGATTTCTAGTCGGATGGCTTACGCCCATTACCTAACTCTAGTCCCCTGTACTTGACTCTGCAGGTTCTTCAGCAGTTGGCTCTTGTTCTCTTCGGGTGGTAGCCTGGGCTGTTTTGCTCATGAGCCTCTCTTATTTGTGACGTTATAACTCCAAAAACGACTAGCAGTGGTTGGAATAAAGTTTTTACGCTGCATAATTTCTCAAAGGAACCCTGAAAATAAATAGTTAGTATATTCGTATTCATATTGTACTGACACTATTCCAGAAGTCGATTAATTTCGAGAAGTATTCCATACTCTATCATCAGACCTATCCCCACAAAGACCAACCCTGTGTTTTTAAATGAACTGCGGCACATTAGCGTCTTACCAGTTGTTCAAAATGATATCATCCCTAATCATCAATCGGATTTCCGTAAAGATTTCAGTCGTATTACGCCACTTCTCAAACTTACTGACGATATTATAAATTCACTGGACAAGGGTTGAGTTACTTCTCTAGTCCTCCTTGATTACTTAAGGGTTTTTGACAGTATTGACTACGATCTTATGATTGCGAAACTCGGCTTAGATCATACGGCGGTGGGATTCTTCCGCTCTTATCTAAATAATCGATGGCAGAGAGTTATCGAACGCTTCAGAGGTAACGTCCGGGGTGCCACAGGGGCCGGTATAAGGTCCAACTCTATATTTCATATATGTCTTCGACATACATTCTTCTGTTAAATATGTCAGTATACAGTCTTTTGCTGATGACACTCAGCTGCATCTTTCATATGACCTATCTAAATCTGAGGATGCATCTAATTTTATTGATGACCTTAGAAAAGTACTCAAAACACTCACAATCTGACTTTGACCCCAAGGAAATGCTGCCTTATCGTCTTTAATCCTGGTCTGATGGCTGATACGGATTAAAATACTGATAAGCGGCTTAAGAATCGGAGCCAGGTTCTGAAAGCTTATTCATATAGCGCTAGGAATCTTGGAGTGGTATTCGACTGCAAACTACGCTTCGACGAGTATATAACGTTATTCGCTAAATAGTCCTACCTTGTCTCAAGAGAGTTATATAGGCATAGGAAATTATTAAGTTTTAACTGATGAAAAAAATTTGTGGATGTGTAGTGTCAACTATCCTTGACTACGGCTTAGTTTTGTATTTCCCTTGTTCACTCCAAACTACTGAATATCGTCTTCAAAAAATCCAAAATTACTATTTTTGGTCTCTGTAAATATGACAGAGTATCAGCTAAAATCAACAACCTAGGCTGGTTTAGGATCGAAAATTTGGTCTTTCATGGGCCTTCCACCTCCACTACCCCGTACCTCAAAAACAAACTCATATATAGAGGAAGTTATCATGACCGCTGCATACATCATACTTACAATTTAGACCTGCATAAATTTCGTCTTGCTTGGTCAAATAGATGTTTCACCTACAATATGTAATTCTATACCCCCTGCGTTCAAAACAGGTCCAGAAAGTTTTCTCACGGGAAAACTTGAATCTAAACTACTGGACTTCAAAAAGATCAGTTGGCTATATTTTGCAGTTTTGGAATTATTTTATCTACTAATGCACACATCTATTTCCTCTGTAACAAACTTTAGATTATTAGATTATCATTTTTTCCTGTTTTCCTGGTATAGTTTGAAATTGGATAAGTAAGCTTATACTTTCTTTCAAGTTTTCCTCTTTATTTTATCATTGTTAGAGGTTGAGTATGAGTAGCATAAGCTAAACTTCGCTTCTTCCTTTTTTATATATTTTTTTATTTTTACTTTGTATAAAATAAAGGCAGTTTATTATTATTGTTATATTATTATTCATTCTGACAGCTTAATTACTTACACCATTATACCACAGAGTGAACACAGAAAATAAAATATATTTTCACACTTTGATGAAGTTATTCAATTTTAAAATGGGAATTTCGGACATAAATGTATACCTGTGATTCATATCTATGACAAAAAAGAATGTTGTGTTTCAGAAACTGACAATGAACGTCAAAAATGCGAATTGAAACGGTGTTCAAAAACAATACAGTTCCTATTTTAACATGTTGAAGCGATCTGCAAAACTTCAAAACCATACGACCAATAGTCAGCACAGTTTTACACACACTCACTCAAACATACATCTTGCCAAAATTAGTATATATTGAATCAGAAATGCTCAAAACGGGAATATGAGCGAATATTCGAAAAAAAAATTTTGCTCAATTACAATATTTCCCTCATATATGATATCCCTTCGTATAGCGATGGGATTGAAATTGCGTGTTCTGCATCAATAAATTTCCCGGAATGAAGATGCTCCAAGTCTGTTTCATGGAATTATGAAAGATCTGATGGGGACCAAAACAAAGTATCATAGAAACTCTTAAAGTATGGAAGTTAAAGCATCAAGATTTCTGAAATTCCAGTATTATCAATTAGACGGAAATATCTCTTAACGTCATACTTACAAATTGATAATCCATTTAAAATTCCTGCAGACGGAACATATACACTAAATGAATAACGAGTATTACTAATGGCAGATAAATCTTTTGTATAAAATTATTATTAATCAATTGATATACTCGTTGCTTGTTCGTGTAGAATCAATTTTATTGGTTCGATTATATACCCGTCATAGAGCGGGATAAAAGACGTGTTCTATTTAGAATAATTGAATATTGCTAGAATTTGCAAAAATAACCAATATTTGCATGAAATAGCGATATTTGCGTGAGGTAAACTCATTTATTTATACTTTAATTAAGCAGTTCTATGACATGAATAATGAATGAATACTCTTTATTTTATTTTTCTACCGTGTTTTATAACATTCAGCTTGTAGTATAAAAACACATTCTATAACATATATAAATAAATCACTTATTATAAAATGTCCTGGCGTTTTCATAGTTGCATTTGCCATTTATAGTCGCTTTTTTCTCTAGCAACTATTCAAATTATATTTTATATCATGCACGCATATAGTTCTCTGCATAACAAAAACGAAAATCGTTGGAATGTATGTAAGTTTAATGCTAATTAATTGGATTCGAGTTGAAATTACTTAAGGAATTTGTAATATTGACCTGATATAAATTGCTGTGCATTATGATACTTTGTTGCGTCATTACAATATCTAGTGATACCTATAGATGATCCAACTGTTTTAGCATAAAGTGTGAATCAATGCTAGAAATGGGAAATTTGGAATGAACTAAGAGTAAATCATTTTAAATTACATGATATCTAAACGATTCGAAGTTTCAAAACTTGCATTTCTCTTGAGAAAAATCATTCCTCGAAGACGTGACCAAAACATAAAAAAGTTCAAAAAATTTCATCTACAGCTATTTTCATCTAATCCACTCTGATAGTGTGACGCCACAACCCAACGTTTCACTGTCGTTGATTCAAATATGTCAGATCTTTATTAATTGTAGATAAGGACAATCAAACCAATGTTTGGTAAAGGTAGTGGAATTTTTTTTCTAAGTTTTTGTTTTTGGTGCTATAATTATGGCCATACATTATTTTTTGTGCATATGGTATAGATTGATGCGTATGAATTTACGGCTTTAGAATTGAAAAATATTTACCAATACTACCGGGATATCAAAAATTATCTTGGTCAAGGGTGTCTTACTCTACGTGTGTCGTACTTTACGTTTGAAATAATTATGTCATAATTAATTTGAAGTTTCCAAGTGCGGAATTTCGCAATTTAAGACAAATATTGTAACACTCAGAAGCCTTTAGCGCTTTGGACTCCGGGATTTTCACGTGGCCTATCGAAATAAGAAAGTTTGAATTATCTAAAAACATAATTGCATGAACGCCAGACGTCCTATGTAATTAGCTACGAACGAAATCATTTTGACATATGCCTCGAGGAGCTCGCTGCGCGAAAGTTAGAGTTTATACATTTTACCTCGGTCTTGTTAATTTGGGGCTGTTTCTTGCCCCGTGCGACCGGGGCCAGTTGTAATAAAGTGTTTTTGGCTATGGGCCGCTAGCTTTCACCAGCTTCGTGTATATTTTAGTCGCGAGAAAATTCCCTTTGGTACGTCGCACGATAGACGCGCGTAGCTGAGATCTGAGAATAGCTCAAACTGTTTTGATTAAATTTTCCTGTTGAATGGACATTCATCAAAAAAAGAAGGGCCGTCGGGCACGTTCCGATACTAAATCTAACTACATGGAGCGAAAACGGCAGCCGAAAAGTCGTCGTAAAGCCGTATTAGGTACAATCAGTTTGCACTTTTCTAACTCGCATGCTACGGGCTTCTCACGTGAACGTCATTCGATTTACGGAAAATTAACTATTCATTTTGACTCGGATTGTGGCTATCACGACCTCTGAAAAGGTTCAAAGTTCACATACATAATTATTTCATAATTTGTAGTTCATTATTGTTTTACAACTGAAATAAATAGGTATGAAATTTGTAGGTTATTGATGATGTCAGTGTGACAGTGACATAATTATTTCAAACGTAAAATAAGACACACGTTTTAGATTCCACAACCACCCTTGACCAAGATAATTTTTGATATCCCGGTATTAGTAGGTTAATGAGCAACAATTATGTCATACTTTCTATATATTTCTCGAGAATATTATGGTGATTTTATAATTATCTTCATTATAACATTTTGTTTCTTCTCTCTTTATTGAAGAGACCGAAATAATTTTTTGAATAGCCATTCATTTTCAGTGCATTACGAAGTTTTTCTAATTTTCCGGATGGTTTCCTGCGCGATCTATAGGGTCGTTAATAGCACTTTTTCATAACTTGTTTGGTGCAACTGAATTATAGTGAAGATTTGATTTTGATGTTCTTATCTGGGGAATTTATGTTTTTTTCATTTCCATTTCACAGGTAAATTGAAGTTTACAGTGGAAATTGAGGAAATTTATCCATCACATACTGAATTTTATCTTTGAGGAAAAAACATCAGGCAATCAGATACATACCGTTTAAAGAATACGGGTTCAAAAGATAGTGAATTTATTGCAGAATCCTACAGGTATTCCATAACTAGGTTGAAATAGGAGAATCCATTGCTGTGCCGAATAATTGTCTAAAATCACTATATTGAAAATGAATGCATTCTAAACAAAACCTTACTGCATTCAGAAATTTAGACTGATCTGGAGGTGTATAGTCTTTGGAACGGTATATTTGTAAATAAAGAAGGTTCTGTAGAAATTAATTGATGATATATGGGTTGGTGGTTGATTTTTCATGAACACATTAAAATGGCATAAGTCACTTATATGAAATACTATTTTTCCTATTGTATTATTTATAGATTTGGATAAAAAATTATAGGTAAGCGCAACAATATTCCTCACATCATTGGGTCTTAAAGTTATATCAATTTTATGCATTTGCGGAAGCACATTATGGCGAATTGATTCATTTTTGCTGTCAATAGGGATTAACTTATTTTTGTACCTCTCATTTATTAATTTTTTCATGAGTTGTTCCATTGTTCAATAAATTTCCTATCTCGTTTTTATCCATCTATGCATTATGATGGTTTTATTACATTTATTCGCGTCTAATATAAATATTAGAGGGTGAATATTATATTGGTAGAACACAAAACTATCGTGTTCATAAGTCTTAGACACATGTCTTTAACAACTTAGCTGCATTGGCGCACAGGAATTTTGGTCTCAGACTACTTATTCTCGTCCCCCCGCCTATATAACTATAGAAAAATTACTGTGTAGTGAGTTTTCAATACATATTCATATATTTTGAACATTAATGTGTTGAAATTACAATTATTCGTGTTTTGTGCGTTGTCATGAAGAAGACATTTTAAATTGAAATTAATGCGATGAAGACGCTTAGTACTTAGTACTATTAGTTTCAGAAATTCCACGGTTAGTTAATGTGAATAGGTTTCCAAAGGCATCCTGATGATATTCGTGAGACCAAAACGTACGTAATAGCAGAAATATAATAGATATAAGTGTTAATGTATAATTCATACCTGGGTTAAGAATTAGTAAATTGGTATTACTTTGGTTTCTCATTTTCGTTAGTCTGATGAAAAATCACTTTAGAGAAGAAAATTCAGGAATACTCCTGAATTTAACATTTCCGCATAACGAATCTCTATCATCACTCAACACTTTTTTGATTTACAATATAAATGAAATTGGACATAGATGCATAACTCGACCAAGCGACAAATTCGTTTTTTCGGGTTTGTGGTTCCTTCTGACGACCAAAGATGTTACCTATCAAGGAAAAAATCCTAGAAGGCGAGGAAACCGTATTTTAGGAGATACTTTAAGTTAAACTAAGCGCCAAACAGCTTAAGTCCCTAGCTTCATTTCGCATAACAAGACCAAACACCTTCATATTTTATATAAGGCGACCAAATGCCACGATTCTGGCGTTTGGTTTAGTTATGCGAGCCACTTATCTGCGAGATTTTCGATTCTTTCCGTATTATTCTTATTTGGACACTTTTAGTTTTGTGTGTAGGTTATGTTTATATTTGATCATGAAATTTGACGCAGGCGCAGTGAAAACAAGGAAACGATGGAACGAACTGCTTTGACTTTAAAACGGGCGTATGAAATGAATTTGGAAGTGCGTAAACTTTACTACTACTACTTTATAAGCTAGGGAAAATAGTGCTATTTAGAAAAAGGATGTATTTCTCTCTTTCATACAGTCTTATTTCATAGGATTGAAGATACGTGCCAAGTACACCGCTGATCCGTTTCAAGTCTTCGTCTGGTAATAATATTGCAAATTATCAGATTTGTTGATACGCAAACCTATGAAAATCAGCCCTCTCATGGTTGTATAACTAGTGCATTCTTATTCATCGAAGTATTTATAATTTTCATCCACAGTTCCTGAACTTAACATTTCCGTAACGATTCTCCACCCATCAATCAACACTTCTTTTAATTTACAATAGAAATGAAATTCTGAGTCCGAATAGTTTCCTTGTGTTATAATTGGTAGGTGAACATACATTTTTATTGAACTACGTTATATCATATTCCATATGTGTTTTGTATGGAAGCAGGCGAGATTAGATTTTTATCTATATCATGTTTATGAATATAATTACAGTATAGTAGGTTGGTTTGATCGTGTTGTGGAAGTATTTTGCAAGAGGAATACAATAGGAGTAGAAAAGTATGCCATTTATAATCAAAGCGCAGCTAGTTAGTTACGCCAAGTAATAGAGAGCACGCGACAAGACAGAACATATTTTATAAAGTTGGCACGTGCTATCTCCAGGAAATACCGTTTCGTTTTTTACTTGAGCTTAATTAGAAATGAGAGAATAGAAATATTGTTTTTAATAATATCCAATATCACATGGTAAAGGAAAAAGTAGAACGAAAAACCACATCTTTAAACTCCATATTACATCTATTAACATTTCTAATCTATGGTACAAGGAGCAAATAAAAGACTGAATCAACAGCATTTCACTAAACTATATCATTTTCAAAGGTATATCAGTTATTCCAATTGACTATGTGATTCTAGATACCGTCGATATCCAATGAATTGTAAATTATTTTTTGAGTAGGTTTATTAATTTATATTAATAAGAATTATTATTATCATCTTTATTAGTTTGTTAACGTAACAATTAAAGAGCTTGAAGATAAAATAATGAGGTTTAATAAGTTTTTCCGACGTATTACCTGGAAAACGTATCATTTTGTGCATAGAACTAGCGCAGAAGATTACGTAGATACTTTCCAGTAGTTGGAAATATTTCATTTTGCACTTAAATGTGTCCGATTGGAATATTCCGCACAGTTACTCAATTATAAGCAGCTGTGATAATGACAAATCCTTAAATTAATGCATTACATATTGTCAGTGTGTTTCGATGTACTACTAAATAGACCAGGCAACGACTCGGAAAATAATTTTTTTTTGTGAGATTCGATTCGTGGGGTTATCAGGATCATTTATAACACATAAAACCTAACCGGTCAACCTCCCCTCCCCTCCTTGAGGGCCAGAAATGGCCTAAAAGTAAATCTGACGTCCCAATCGTGATCAGCGACCCAATAAACCTTTTTGCTGGATTTAAAATCCAAAAATAATATGTATTGCCAAAATAATCTATAAGAGTGCAAAAATTTTTTATCGATTTTACACCCCCAGAATTGATTTAAAGTGAAACTTACGTCAAAATCGTGAGCAGCGATCCAAACAACCCCCTTGTGCATTTTAAATTCGAAGTTAGTTTTTTAAGGGGAAGCAGGATGATCGGTGAGGTTCTATGTGTTATGAGTGATCCTGATAACAACACGAATTGGATCCCACTAAAATTTTTCGATTCAGACCTACATGTCTTTTTTGTTATTATATGAAAAGGGGTTAATGTAATTTAATGAGTAGATACCTACTTCAATATAAGTTTGCATATTCCTAAGACAGACCAATGTACCTAAGTATTGTTATATTTTTAGTAAAATTCGTTCTTTTCGTCATACATCTTTTTATACTTTTTAATTTGGTATTATGGGCTAGTAGTATAAAACACACTTAATTATTCTAAAATAGATTTCCCAGTAAAAATGATTTTTAGATAGGTATAATAGATTCACACAAAATTCCATTTACTTGTGAATGACATATTTTGTTTTTCAAGTAGGTCGTCGGGAAAGTATAATGTACAACTTGTGCGGAAATAGGATATTTCATACTCGTGTGACAAGATGATGAATCATGGGCCGTAGGCGAGTTGCACAGTATACTATTTCATTCTCTGGTTTTGGTTTCTATGTTCTTCAAAATATCGTTATACCTATGGTCATTTGTTCATATTACATATGCGTAGCCTTAAATATATGTTGAAGAACAAATTTGACTTTTTCTGAATATAGTATGTACACTTATTTGCTGCTATTACGTTTATGAGTTTTAAAAAAATTTAAAAATTGAAATGAACTACTACTATTGTTTTTTTAATTTCTTATTTGAGGCAGGAGCGGCCAAAATCTTTCTAGCTCCAATTCTTGGCACTGTTAAAAATTAATGCCTACATAATTGAACAACGAACGTTCTGATGTGTTGACAGTTTTCTAGAAACTGAATCAATCATTCAAAATCAGCGCCCAAAGTAATGGTATAGTGCGCCGTATCGAAGTTCCAAATTTTGGGGCCTTATTTTTCCGAAGATTGTCACGTTACTGTAACATCGACTATGCAATGGCCAGTGGGATCACCGGATCTTACCGTAACCAGATTTCTTTGGAGATACTTTGAAGGGTTCATCATCATCTCCATCATTTAAGGGGAGGGGGCTAGGTTCCCGAATGCACTTAGGCCACTTAGTTGGGCTCATTGTGCGCCCCGTGGTCAGAGCCTATTTTATACTAGAAGGTTCGTGGCCCGCCAGAAACCCAGAATATTGCTAGTGCTGGCTTCCATGAGTTCTTCTGGGAGCAGTTTCGCTTCTTCGAAGTGTCGGTGTCTGAGGGATGCTAATGCTGGGCATTCCAACAGGATGTGAGGGGCAGTTTCTTCCGCCGCTCTGCATTTCCTATATACTGGGTCATCTGTGATGCCCAAACATTAAAAAATTCAGTTTATTATGTGCATATGATATTAATAATGACAGGGTCCCACTATACCCTGCGTGTGGGTCTAAATGGTAAGCTAAAATTATGATTAAAATTAAATATTAAGTATTAGGTTAAGTTCATTATATTCTTAAATTTAAATATAATAAGTTGAGATTAAGTTCAAAAATAAATTCAAGTAGAGTGAATGTTTGTGAGAGTCTTCAGATAGTAACAATGATATGCATGTATTTACTAATTATTTGTTATGTCTTCATAGATTCTGCCAAAAAGAGAGATACAATTTTTTGAATTTTTTGATTACCAATTTTGTTAAACAATTGCTGGCACTAAATTGAGAGATTTTAAAGCAATATATAGGCTACTTCTTTAAATAAAGTTATATTAATTTTACAAAGCTTTATACTATTATTTCGAGTCTTCATTGTTGGGGCAAGATACTTTTCTTTTAAGTGCGTGTAATGATGCAATAAATATTTTCTTATTAATAATGGTCTTGTATTTGATACGAAAGTATTGTTATGTATGATATTCAAGGGTCTTTGTTGAATTCATTCTAATTTACTTAAATCATTTTGGTATATACCACCCCGCTCTACAATGCAGTAGACTGCTAAACTATGAAACAATGCATGGTATAGCATTATTAATTGTTTGTATTGAAATATCATTCAATTATAATAATAACATCCGAATGAAATACAAATGCACACTTCAATAATAATAATTGATTCCATATTTATTTTGTAATATTTAATTTCAAACAAAAAACTCAATTACTTTGTCAATAACATTATTATTTCACTAAAATCATTTTATCTCATATTTCGATAATCAATATACGTCTTCGCATTTGATTCTGTAGCTCCTCCTTTGGATCAATTTGTGAAGTTAGACACCCAAGACGAGTACAAAAGTGTAGTTTCCATTCCACTATTTGATACGTGTCTTGAAAGTAATTTCTAGATATCTGACCATTCTTGACATCATTATCGTATTGTTTTGGAATGGAGGTGATCATTCATATTTGATTTCTTTCAGTATTCGAATTCCATTGTATCATGATTTCAAAAAATATGATCACCAAAGTACCTTATAAGCAATGGGAAAATTGTGAATCAGAAAGATCAAACAACTGGCGTAGAGGGTAGGATCATAATAACAGTTGGCGTGGCCTATTCACTCAATGAAATTTTGCACTAATGGTACAGAATAATATTAATATTTCCAGCAGGTTGTCAGAGCAATAAGTGGCAAGAGTGCTATAAAAGTATTGGTAAATATGATCTCTTCATGAATACCAAATTTGACAATATTCAGTCCTGGAAAATGAATATTCATCAATATTGAATCGTTAATTGCTTCTGCGATGTAATACTGTTGAAAGTTATTACCACCATATGGAACACGCTCAAGAAGTATCTTATTAGCGGAATAAGTTTTCATCATATAGTTAGTAAAACGTAATCAAGCACCTAGTCAAAACAATGAACGATAATAGTATCGTCTTGCCAAACGTTAAGCATAAACGTAGCCAGATGGTCATCATCAATTTAAAAATTAACTGATTTATGTAACTAATAAGAATAACTTATAGAATACAACCTGTCGGTGGTGTTCTATTGTTAGAAGCTTTTTATATTCTAACAATAATTAATTAACAAGTAAATCGACCTAATTTAAGATAAAATCTAAATCCAAAGTAATTTATCAAGCGCACATGACTAATGGAATACAACCAGTAATAAGAAACTTCAAGTCAAGTCTTCTTGTTGGTTTAATTTCACTCTTTCACTTCATAAATCCACCTACAATCAAACAAGAACTGCTTTCTAGCATTCCTTGAATTTTTAATAGAACACCCCGTAATTCGATATATCTGCATCCTGCATAACCAGAGTTGCAACTGAAGAAAGTAAATCTCATGTTGTTTGTTTTTGTTTCTGTGTTTACCTTTCATCTAGCGTTACTCTTACGCTTTATGCATCGATATTTACATCTAGAACTTGGCTTTGAACACTGTCATTCACTTGTCTAAAGTTCTGAGTTATGAGTGATTTATCTCATCACAGAATTGATTGGTATAGATTCATAGTACAGGATGAACCATTGTTGTAGAATTGGTTCATATCTCCAATAATACAATTGATAATACATTTGTTTGATAGCGGCTTGAGTACGCATCTGTGATTTGGTTCCCTGGTTATGCCGTTCATAGAGATGCTCTGGAATCTTTTCAGCGCCGCTTTTTGAAGTACCTGTCCTTCAGGACAGACGGTTTTTATCCCATCAGGGGCATTCCTAATTCTTTCCTGTTAGATGGATTCAATATGTCATCCCTTTTTCGCAAAAATAATTATGTGCTCCAGGCCAGTCTGTACAAGTTGCTTAATAACATAATTGACTGCCCCATGCTGCAGGAAAGAAAGAGTCAATTTCCTAATTCCTCGGCTGAACTCACGGTCTTTCTCACCTTGCTCTCGTGAGTATACGATAGTAATAGCTTCCTTCAGATGGAAGAATTTGAGAAAGAAAGTTGAAATCCAGGATCAAATTACCTCATTTCATTCCCTTTCTTAATTTTGTTGCCATCATTATTTTGTTCCTGGATTTTAGCAACCAACGGAATGGGGTTGGAGAAATAGTTCGAATGGACTTACTCCTATACAAACAGTAAAGAATGCACTATGAGTTGATCAAAATAATCTCTTGTGGTTGTAAAGAAAATTGTACTGCTGAATGTTCATGCAAAAAAATTATAATTACCTTGTAGCTCATTATGTAAGCATTGTGAAAGTGGAGACTGTTCCAATTGCCATGAGCCAGAAGTCAGTATATTAGATGATGATGATTTCGATAAGTGTATGGATGAGGAAGAACACGATGATGGAGATGGTGACGATACCGATGATGTTAATTTCAATGACAATTGCGACGATCAAGTTATATCGAACACAAATGATGATCAATATCAATGATCATTTATTACATCATTATAACACTATATGCTGACAGTGATAACAAAAACTTAAGTTATTTGTGAATAATCAGACATATAGATAATGTTTTAATAAATATGAAATGTAAAGGACAAAAACAAAATATGAATGTGAAAGAAATCAAAATTATTCATTAATCTTATTTTTTTTGTTTAAGTATTGAAATTTGTTATGTAACACTCTATTAAAACATCATGTCACGGTCACATATACATGTTAAAACGTCTACATACACTCACACATTCACACAAAACGATTATGAGCCTTCAGGTGCATTTTAAAATATTTATAAACCGTCCAGGCTGTGAACTGGGATTTTAGCTATAGTAAAAAAAAAACATATAGGTTCGAACCAAAAATTTTTTTTTGCATTAGCTTCAGGAGGTTCTCAGGATCATTCATTCACCTTAAAACCTCTTGGGAACCCCAACCCCACACATTGGGGGCGAAATTTTCCCGAAATCTCCAAGTCTTGAATTGTATTTTCTACAAAAAAAGGTATTTTGGCATTTCGAGTGCACCTAGAGGGTTTTTTGGGTCGCTGAACACGAATACGTATCCAGTTTTACTTGCAATCCATCTTAGGGGTGGTCAAATCGACAAAATTGACCAATTTCGCACCCCTAATATGTTATTTTGCAATTTACGTGTTTTAGACATTTCGAATGCACCAAGGAGGTTTTTTGGATCGCTGATCACGAATCCGTAGCCACATTCACTTGTATTTTGTGAATTTCCCACCCCTACGATGATATTCGAGTAAATCTGGCTTCGGAATCGTATCCAGCGACCCAAAAAACCGCCTTGGTGCATTCGGAATGCCTAAAACAAGTAAATTGCAAAACAACATAAAGGGGTGCAAAATTGGTCAATTTCGTCGATTTAATCACCCCTACGATGAGTTGCAAGTGAATCTGGCTACGGATTCGTGTTCAGCGATCCAAAAAACCTCGAAATGCCAAAATACTTTTTTTTGTAGAAAATACAATTCAAGACTTTCGGGCCATTTCCGCCCCAATGGGTGAGGTTGGTGTTTCCAAGAGGTTTTAAAGTGTATGAATGATCCTGAGAATCTCCAAAAGCTAATGCAAAAAAAATTTCCGATTCGAACTTACATGTTTTTTTTTCGGTTCATAGCCTGGACTAAAACTATAATTTTGCGCGCGGAATATATTGCACCGACGCTCGCTTATTCCCGCTACATAAATTTCCGCGCTAGTTTTTTATGATAAAATTCGTAATAACTTGGAATAAAGAATAACCAATGTATTTCTCTGAAATTTTCTCCAAGGTTTTCGCCCAAAGACATTTATAAGGATAACTTCATTTATATTCTACCCAAATCAATCTTCTTAGACTCAAAAGAATTTTTATGAAAAGCTTCAATAGCATCTAGTATTTGGATTCCGTTAAAAATTTCTAACCTGAATTTTTCGGTGGTCCAAAATGACGCCAAAGCTACGTTTTTGAACCAAAATCCTTGTATTTTGGATATTAGGTGCAGAATAATGAAATCTTCCGAATGAATTTGAATTTTGATCGATAACACGAGTGTTTCATCTGAAATTTGTAAAATACGGATTTTTCGAAATGGCCGATTTTTGCACGGAAAAATGAGGTAGGTCAAACCACCAGAAACCGAAAGGAGAGAATTAAGAATACTATCTTTTCACCTGAACAGAATATGAGAAAAAACAAAAACTCTTTGACATATATTTAATTTTTCAATGTGCTAAAAATTCCACTGAATGGGCCCACAACCTCGAATCGACTCCGGATCAGAGCCAAGAATCGCGTATTTATTTTTCCAACAACTTTTGATTAACCGTTTTTTCATACAACCCATTGTTTTGTCTGAAAACGCAAAAAATCGAAAAATGCCAATTTTTGGATCCAAAAAATGGCCATAGTGTTTCGAGCACACGATTAATCCAAATTTAAACTACACCATCGTGTTTAGCGTGTCAAAATACATAAGAATCGACCAAAATTAGACCTCGTGGAAATTCGGACAAAAATGATCCTTAAATGACTGGACTAGAATGGTTTAATTCAGGAGGATTTTATATAGAAATATACCGTTAGAGTATTTTGCTGAACATTAAATACAACTTGCATTAAAGGAAAATTTTATGCAACTTCCTCATAACTGTTGGAAGCACGCCGGCATCTGATCATGCTGATGTAACACCGTACATTCTTATTCATTAACACATATTTAAGAATTTTGGTTTGTGGAAATCATCAATTTAAGATATGATATTTGTTTCACTAAAGGTGACATCCTCAGAAAGGATCGATGTTGAGCTAATCATTTCCCAGACGTGTATGATATTCATGTGTAAATTGAAGAATCAATAGATATCAATCGGATTGTAGTTGGTTGGTTTCTTCTCACGCATGCAGAATTTCATCCATAAAGGGCAAAACAGCACTTAATTGAAATTTTTACAGTCCCTCCAGCTGCGCAATAAAATGAAATGATTGGGTACGTAATATTTCATACTGTGATAATTATAAAATAGATTTGACATATAGGATACTTTCAGAATCTGTAAAG
This sequence comes from Endomychus coccineus, assembly GCA_958510875.1. NCBI lineage: Eukaryota > Metazoa > Arthropoda > Insecta > Coleoptera > Endomychidae > Endomychus > Endomychus coccineus. The sequence goes on along the minus strand of OY294067.1, from coordinate 263,001,697 downwards.
GAGTCAGCGCTGCTTTTATACTTATATTTTATAATGTGATATTTTTGAATTAATATTGTCATCGTAATCTTACTTCAAATTTATAGGATTAAAAGCAGGAATGTTGCTAATACATGTTTTCTGCACGATCTATTGATCTTTATAGTCGACTCGAGGTATAAATTCTCTGTCAAATATGTTCATATTACTTTGTGCCTCATGTTATAATTTATTAATATTACTTAGTAATTTACTCCGGATAATCTTCAATTATGAATTAATAACTCTTTAAGAGCAAGACATTCGCATATTTTTTCTTCCTTACTGAAAATGGTAATATTAAATGCTTCAGATAACTTAATGGCCTGTTAATCAAATGTGACATGAACATACAATGACACTTTATTGGTCAGTTGTCACTCAATTCAATATCTACAAGGTGGGCAAATTTCCATGTTTGTATAGGGTAGCTCGGTGACTGTAGGAGATATCAAAAATGGAAGTCACATTCTCGATCTTTTTTTGAGACAAATTCACTGGTGAAAACAAAAATCTGCTGTCGTCTTTTGTTTTCGAGGTATAAACATAAGTTCGATTTTCGACTTTTAGACACAAGTTAGGAGAAAATAACTTTTATATTCTGGAAGTACTTTTCTCTATATAATCCAGTGGCATCGAGAAAATTGAAAAAAAAAGATGTATTCCGAATTTGGCCTAACGTTGTAGCTTTCAAATAGGAATGAAAAACGGCTAGGGTTAAGTTAGGACTGATTTTTTTTCTCTTTCTAACGATGTATCATATCTCGGCTTCTGATGTGTAAGTTCTTAATAGCGAAAATAACATTTTACTACATTAGTTTCTGCGTTTCTTATTTACTCCATGTATTCGGGTGTCATCTATAACAGTTGTTTTTATGTTTTGTTATATATATTATTTATTATTTCTGTACGCATTCATAGAACATTGTATTACATTTTAATCTAGTAGTTGTCATTTAGTTACTAGGAAAATTTGTTGACAATATAGAACTTCACTTTTCATATTTTATGTAAACATCGTTCATATCAAATTTGGATTAAAAAGCATTATTATAATCTCAAGTTGATTAATTATTTTCAAAAGCATTAACAGAATAGTGTTCCGACAATCGTGAACACGAACAACATTCAAACATTGGTCCTTCGGAGCCGGATTTGAGTGAACGTGCAAATCTAATTTCAAGAAAATTGGCTGATAGTTGAATCAATCATCGCTATCATCGATAAGGTGTTCGAAGACGACAAACCTCAGGAAGCAGTTGCAGATCCATTGAAGAATCAAGGAGCGGTCGCAACTACAATTCATTTCGATTAAGTAATCTTCAGGTGAATCTTCGATTATTTCCTTGCATATTCACAATTCATTTATTTTGATTACATATTTGTGCTAGTGGTGTGTACAATTCATCATGCAAAATATCAATTCAGAAAAATCAATAACTAAACTTGTTCAAAGTCGTACAATTTTAAAATCAAAAATGAAGAAATTAAGAACTTTTGTCGATTCAGGTTCTTATTCTTTAATTGAATTAAAAGATCGATTGAGTCATTTTGAACCATCTCTGGATCAGTATAATGAAATAGAACTTGAAATTTATGATCGTGATTCTTCCAAATCTAATGAAGAAGAAGCGGATCTTTTTGAAACAAGTTATTTCAAATTATTAAGTGAGATTAAAGCCATTTTAATATCTCAATCTTCCATCGAAAACAATGTCAGTAACAATTCAGTTATGCAAAGCAAAGCCATAAGGCTTCCTGAAGTTACTCTGCCACAGTTCAATGGTGATTATGACAAATGGTTATCGTTTCATGCAACTTTCAAGTCACTGATTCATGAGAATAATAATATAAGTTCAATTGAAAAATTTCATTACTTAAAATCAGCACTAAAAGGTGAAGCAAGCATGGTCCTTGACTCTTTGGAAATTTCAAGCGCAAATTACGAGGCTGCTTGGAATCTTCTATTAAATAGATATGAAGACAGAGCTTTCATTGGTCAAAAACATATGCAAGGTTTAAGTGATTTTCCAATAATTACTAAAGAGAATTATTCAGAATTGCGTCAATTGCTTGATGGTCTGATTAAACATTCCAAAGCATTGCAATTATTAGATCAAAACAATTGGGACACATTAGTAATTTTCTTAATTTCTCGTAAATTAGACGCATCCACAATGCGATCTTGGAATGAAAATTCATCTCAATTTATTAACCCAAAATTAGAGCATTTCATTGATTTTTTGTCAGAAAAATGCAAGCTATTGAATAGAAACCACAATGAAAGGCAAACTTCAAATAAAGGAAATGTTTTTAATTCACATAAAAAACCACTTTCTCTAGTATCTATAAATAAAGTAAATCATTGTCCCATTTGTAGACAATCACATTTAATCTATTACTGCGATACATTTCTCAAATTAAATGTTAAAGAAAGAATTAAGTCCGCCAAATCAAAGGGCTTGTGTTTAAATTGCCTTCGTGCAAATCATACAATAAATAACTGCAGATACAGCAATTGTAAGAAATGTAATAAACAGCACAATTCTTTGTTACATATAGAATCGGTTTCAGAACAACAGCAATCTCAATTGCCTGTTGAAACTACGGTTCTTATTAGCAATCATAATGAGAATCATTTTGCATATACTGAAGCACTATTATCGACTGCTATAGTTCATGTCCGTGATAAGAGTGGACAATTTCAGAATTGTCGTGTCCTGCTAGATTCTGGTTCACAAACTAATTTCATCACTGAAGATTGTGTAAAGCGTCTTGGTTTATCCTATAAGGATGCAAATATACCAGTAACAGGCATAAATGAATCTAGAACAAATGTTAGCGCAATTGTTAACATATTGATCCAGTCGAAATTCAATAGATTTCAAAACTACATCAATTGTTTGATTTTGCAAAGTATTACACAAAACTTACCTACTGTAACTATTGATAGAAGTTTGTTTCAAATTCCTGAAAATTTAACTCTAGCAGATCCAGAATTTTACAAATCTGGTGGTATAGACATTTTGATAGGGGTTGAAATATTCTATGATCTTTTATGTGTTGGTCAAATAAGGTTTAACAAAACACATCCTTGTCTACAAAAAACACATTTCGGTTGGGTAGTGTCTGGAAATATATCAACTAAATATTCATACACAGCTATTACAGCATGTAATGCAACTTTTCAAAATATAGACAATAATATTTCGAAATTTTGGGATTTGGAACATGTTACTGAGAATTCGATTTTAACAAAGGAAGAGAGTGATTGTGAAAGTCATTTCATAAAAACTTTTAGACGTAATTCTAGCGGGAGATTTACCGTTTCATTACCAATTAAGGGTAATTTTTCTTTAGGCGATTCAAAACAGGTGGCTATAAAGCGTTTGCATTCATTGGAGAGAAAGCTCAATAAGGATCCTTGCACAAAATTAGAATATTTCAGATTTCTAAAGGAATATGAGGCCTTGGGTCACATGTCTCGGGTCACACATAATAATTCATCGGAATCAAATGTTTGTTTTTATTTACCACATCATTGTGTGATAAAGGAAACGAGCACAACAACAAAACTCAGAGTAGTTTTTGATGGTTCGGCAAAATCTGATAATGGGAAATCGCTAAATGATATTCTCATGGTAGGTTCAACCATACAACAAGACCTTTTTTCAATATTAACTAGATTTCGAACTCATCGATTAGGTCTCATAAGCGACGTGGAAAAAATGTACAGGCAAGTGTTAGTAGATCCTATGCAAAGATCGTTACAACGTATACTTTGGCGTGAAAACGAAAATGACGAAATACAATCTTATGAATTGAATACTGTCACTTATGGGACGGCATCCGCATCATTTCTAGCTATAAGATGCTTGAAACAAATAGCAATAGATAATCAGAAATTATATACAAATGCTTCTAAGATCATACAAGAGGAATTTTACGTTGACGATCTTGTGACAGGCGTTAACTCAGTAAGTGAAGCATTACAATTGCATGAACAGTTATCAAAGATATTGATTGGCGGCGGGTTTCCACTTAGAAAATGGGCCTCTAATTCAGCCGAGGTAACACGTCATCTACATGGTGGCGCTCCCCTCAATTTTGATTTTGATAAAAATTCAACGTGTAAGACACTCGGAATCAATTGGTCAACGACTACTGACGAATTCTTTTATTTATATCAACATACTATTAAAAAAAGAATTACTAAAAGAACAATCTTGTCAGCAATTGCTCAAATGTTTGACCCATTGGGATTGCTTGGACCTGTGATAATAATTGCAAAAATTATCATGCAAAGATTATGGTATTTGAATTTAGATTGGGATGAAACGATTCCGATTGACCTACATACCAAATGGCAAAGATATCAATCAGATTTAGAATTAATAAATATTTTACGCATACCCAGGCATATTTGTTATTACAGTATTATAGAAATTCATGGTTTCTGTGATGCTAGTGAAAAGGCATATGGAGCATGCATCTATATTCGTTGTTTTGATGGCACTCAAAATTACACATCTAACGTAATTTGTGCAAAATCTAGAGTAGCCCCGTTAAAGGCTATTTCATTACCTAGGCTGGAGCTATGTGGAGCATTATTGTTATCTAAACTTATGAATAAAACAATAAGCATTTTGAATGTTCATCCAACAAACATATTTTATTGGAGTGATTCGACAATATGTTTAGCATGGATAAAATCCAATAGCAAATCTTGGAAAACATTTGTTTCAAATCGAATAGGAGAAATCGAACAGATAACTGAAATAAATAATTGGTACCATGTTTCATCTGAGGATAATCCAGCTGACATATTGTCTAGAGGTATATCTACCAAGGATTTTCTAAATTCATCTTTATGGTGGGAAGGTCCTGCCTGGCTTTCAAAAGATGTTTCATATTGGCCAGTGCAACCGCAAGTAATTTCAAACTCAGAACTTCCCGAATATAAGGCCATATCTTTTCTAGCTACAACGTTAGAACCAGAATGGGACATACATGGTAAATTTTCTAATTTTACAAGGCTCATAAGAGTATCAGCGTACTGTATGCGATTTGCTTCAAATTCAAGGAATATTTCCAAACAAACTGGACATTTGACAAAATTAGAACTGGACACAGCCAATTTCAGTTTAATAAAATACATTCAAAATAGAATTTTTAAATCAGAATATCATAAATTAGCATTAGGCTATCCTATAAATTCGAGGAGTTCAATTTTATCTTTAAATCCGTTTTTGGATTCAACCGGAATTATAAGAGTAGGGGGAAGGCTACGCAATGCTATAATTCCTTATTCTCAAAAACATCCATGTTTATTACCTTCAAATCATATATTCAGTAATTTGTTAATAAAACATGAGCGTATCAAAAATTTACATTCAGGAGTGAACAGTACGTTATCATCTATAAGATCAAAGTATTGGATAATTAATGGAAGGAATGCAGTCAAAAAAGTGATCAGAAAGTGCATAAAATGTTTTCGAGCGAGACCTCAATTGCTTCAACCTTTAATGGCTGATTTGCCTTTGCATCGGGTTCAACAAAGTCGACCATTCATTAACTCTGGTGTTGACTTCGGGGGTCCTTTGTATATCAAACAAGGTTTTAGAAAATCTAAGCAATTAGTTAAAATATATTTTGCGGTATTTGTATGTTTTGCTACTAAGGCCATTCATATTGAATTAGTTGAAGATTTAACTGCAGAATCATTCTTAGCTAGTCTTAAAAGGTTCATGGCTCGAAGAGGTAAGATAGCGAACATATATTCAGATAATGCAACTAATTTCACAGGGGGGTTAAGAGAATTGTTGAATCTCTTAAAACAATCAAATAATAATAAATTGACTTCATCGTTATCTGAAGATGGAATCAATTGGCATTTCATTCCCCCTAGATCACCTCATTTTGGAGGATTGTGGGAGGCAGCAATTAAATCAGTGAAACAACATTTAAATAGAGTCCTTCAAAATTCGAACCTCACATTGATTGAATTGTATACATTGTTGGTACAGATAGAAGCAATATTGAATTCCCGTCCTTTATCAGCCCTTTCATCTGATCCTAATGATCAAAATTATTTAACTCCTGCTCATTTCATAATCGGAGATTTACTGACAACTAATCCTGAACCTGATATAACTCATCTAAAAATAAATACATTATCAAGATGGCAACGTGTGGAGCAGATTCGACAACATTTTTGGTGCCGTTGGCACAAGGAATATTTGAATAACTTACAACAACGCAGTAAATGGAGAGTCACGTCTGGATATCATATAGAAATAGGACAGCTAGTTGTTGTCAAGGAAGATAATGTCTCTCCAATGAAATGGATGTTAGGTCGTATTCAAGAAGTTCATCCTGGAAGTGATGGTGTTGTTCGGGCGGTTACAATTATGACGAAATCTGGAGCTATTAAGCGGGCTACTGTTAGAATTGCAATTTTGCCTTTAGATGAGTCATAATTATAAACACGTTAGAAAGCTAAAGCTTTCAAGACGCGCGGTATGTTTTTATGTTTTGTTATATATATTATTTATTATTTCTGTACGCATTCATAGAACATTGTATTACATTTTAATCTAGTAGTTGTCATTTAGTTACTAGGAAAATTTGTTGACAATATAGAACTTCACTTTTCATATTTTATGTAAACATCGTTCATATCAAATTTGGATTAAAAAGCATTATTATAATCTCAAGTTGATTAATTATTTTCAAAAGCATTAACAGAATAGTGTTCCGACAATCGTGAACACGAACAACATTCAAACAACAGTGTTCATCAATTTGACAGTAAATTGCATTTTGGCAATTTGGTTTCCGTCATATAACTACCGGGATATCAAAAATTATCTTGGTCGAGGGTGGTTGTGGAATCTAAAACGTGTGTCTTACTTTACGTTTGAAATAATTATGTCACTGTCACACTGACATCATCAATAACCTACAAATTTCATACCTATTTATTTCAATTGTAAAACAATAATGAACTACAAATTATCAAATAATTATGTGAACTTTGAAACTTTTCACAGGTCGTGTTAGCTACAATCCGGGTCAAAAACTGTTTAGAAATAGTTAATTTTCCGTAAATCGAATGACGTTAACCTGAGAAGCCCGTAGCACGCTAGTTAGAAATGTGCAAACTGGTTGTACCTAATACGGCTTTACGACGACTTTTCGCGTGCCGTTTTCGCTCCATGTAGTTAGATCTAGTATCGGACCGTGCCCGACGGCCCTTCTTTTTTCGATAAATGTCCATTAAATAGGAAAATTCAATTAAAACAGTTTGAGCTATTCTCAGATCTCAGCTACGCGCATCCAAAGGGAATTTTCTCGCGACTAAAATATACACGAAGCGGGTAAAAGCTAGCGGCACATAGCCAAAAACACTTTATTAACGGCCCCAAATTAACAAGACCGAGGTAAAATGTATAAACTCTAACTTACGCTCAGCGAGCTCCTCGAGGCATATGTCAAAATGATTTCGTTCGTAGCTAATTACATAGGACGTCTGGCGTTCATGCAATTATGTTTTTAGATAGTTCGAACCTTCTAATTCCGGAGTCCAAAGCGCTAAAGACTTCTGAGTGTTACAATATTGGTATAAAATTGCGAAATTTTGCACTTTGCCCCAATTTAACCGTATCTCTTATAGTTTCCGAGATCCCAAACATGAGGTTCGAATTTGAAATACCCTGTACGTCGATAGCTTGGAGTTTGATTAAATAAAGGATTGGGAAGCTAGCCGCAGATGGATACTGATGATGACTCGTTATTTTAACTATGAAAAATATGTGTATACTTCACACTGTTCTTTTTTTTCTTATGTAACAGATTCACGATTACATAAATGTATCTGTCCTACAACTACAGAAACTATTTAACACTAGTTGAGGCAATTATATGATTTCTTTATTTTTCCACTTGAAGAGTGTATTAATTTTAATCGCTCACCGCCTGATTTCCACATAGTATCTACTTTCGACATTATTCACTTGGAATTAAATTCAAAACAACTGACTACGGACGATAATTCGAAAAATGTAGATCAACCGGTTTATGCGATTCAATTTTTTCAACGAAGGAACTTGAATAATCACACCAGTACAAACTAATAAACCAGGAGATTAAACATATTGCAATTAAGGCGTGAATTGGGAGTAAAGGGGATAGCATGATTTGTACGTACACATTTTATCGGCGTGTATTATTTAATCGTTGCATTGTAAAAATCACTCTTGTTTTTCGCAGTAAAAATGAACGCAGAAGTAGAGCAAACTCCCACGCTGCTTGCTAGAAATTTACGCTGCGGAGATACCTACTTGAATTTACATTTATCTGGTGTGCCTCTCTAGAACGACATTATCGTGTTTGAAACTGAATAGCACGAGAATATGATCCTGGGAAAAAGATAATGTAAAGTTACAACAACCTAGAAGATGATGAGTTTCAGTTTTACAGGATAAAAAGAATGAGGAATGCTGTCGTAATGAAGAAGTAAACAACTTCCGATAATGGGTGAATAAATAGCAGTCAGTTCAACTTTCCCCCAAAACAAATATTTCAGCGTTACAACTTAAAACTTCCCCCATTCGTTAATGTTGGATAAGTTGGATTTGGTTAAATACTTTTGATTACTCAACCAATTACATAATGAACTTGAAGTAGTTTTAATTTTTAAAACGTTCTAAACATATAATTTATGTTTCATTATATGGGAATTGGTTATTTCATATAAGTTCTTCCGATTGTGAAGACTATAATGATGTCTATGTTAAACGGACTAGAACGAAAGAAAATTAATAATATGAAAATGGATGTCGTTGCATGTTTTAGAAATAGGTGGCAATCAAATTATAGACAAACGATAATGATATAATAACTTATCTGCGTACGTGAGATATACTAGGGCAAGGTGAAAAGTTCCTGAAAAATTGAACAAGAAATGATTTATTTAGTCAAAACTTGTTTTATTTCTCAACATAATATCCTTGTAGTACAATACATTTCGTTCAACGTTTTGTAATTTTTCATCCCAAATAATGCGATTCCGGCAATCCTTCAAAATGGGCGTTTGTTTCAGTAATGACCTCATCGTTGAAGCCTAATATCTTTCCGCCGAGCCATTTCTTCAAGTTTACCAAACAATAGTTGAAATTCGCAGGGGGCAAAATCTGGAGAATACTGCGGACCTGTGTGCAGGTGCGTTGTCTTGGTGGAAGAGCACTTTTTTTCTTTGCCAAATGCGGCCTCTTTCGCTTCAATTCAGCGTCGAATCGATCTAACGGCTCTAAATAATATACGCCGGTGATCGTTTTTAACTTTCCAAGGCAATCGATATGGATACCGTGTGCATCTCAAAAACTCCTGAGAATTGTCCTTTTTGATCACCACCTGGAAGCACAGCATCACGTTTTAGCTGTTTGTGATATATTTCTAAGTCATGGTATAAGTAATCATTATTTGTGAAGTTATACCCATTAACAATAAAATAAACTAGACATAGAACGATCATAATGAGTATACTATTATTATTATTATAATGAGTATATTATTATTTATTCCTTTACCGCGAATGTCACGTCGATATTTATCACATAACATTCCTTGCGGCATATTTTCCGGATATTATAAAATAAATACACTTTTTCTAAGAACAGCGACACATGAGACGAGTATTGTCTGATGGTTTTTATTTTTGGGAACAATTACATTCCACTATTTCCCAAAGCACGCTCATTAGGTACTCAACAACGGACAAATTTTTTTTTCATTTCTCATGAACTTCACATATCCAATGTAAAACATCATGGTATGTGAAATTGTAATTCGATTAACAATGTTTTAATATCTTCAATGGATAGCCGGGCCATAAAGTATTAGCGGGCGTAAATTGGTACATTATCCGCTTGTTTTCATATTTAATTTTACTGAAAATGGCAAATTGTTCGAAATTTTACAGTTATTATCAGTATTGAGTATAACAGAAGGAATATTTGATATAAGAGTATTATAACTTAAAATGGTATGTTGTGTTGGAATATCAATTATATTTATATATGGCGTTGATGATGTCGATGGCTGTTGCTGGAGTGGCAGCTCTTTATTCGAAGGACTACCTGTAAAATATTCTTCACTGTCAAAGGCGTAGTGAGAACAATTCGCGCAAGGTGAAATTATTAATATGCACCCATCCTTCCAATAAATATAAGAAAAAGTTAACCTATACAAATAATACTTCAAACCGTATCACATTTCGGCGAAAGTTACAAATTTTAGGGCGGGGAAATTCGGACAAATTTAAAAGGTGCCAGATTTCAACAAAACTCCAGCCGAAACGTCAGAATTTGGCGCCCCTCATTACTTGCGCCAGGGGTAAGCGCCCTTTGCCCCCTGCGATTCACCTGAAAGTACCAGTAGACAAGTAGTCACATTATACGCGGAGAGTATAAATGCAAATCTGGTTGAAACTGTCCCCACTTCACTCTTCATTTTCTTGCAGCCTCAAGATGTTACCCGCAAGACCGCTTTCGTAACGTATAGGCGATGCTGTGTCTACCCGTATTTATACTCTTTGGATTTTACCAAAACGTGTAACTCTCTCTATGGTATCATAGGAGTTCCAAAATACCTTCTTACCTAGTGAATAGGAAAAGAGATGTTTCTTGATGAGTGCCATGAAGATCAGCTCTTGGCCCAGGGCTTTTTAGCATTTTCATAAATAATTTCCGCCTCAATCACATACAGGGAGCAATCATCAATTTCTTGTATATTATCCCAAAAGTTTTGATGTATCTATTTGGGATGAATTACACCACATTGATTGTTATAGAATCTCAGCGAGAATAATTATTTTCATCACTATTTGAGAGCTCCGAGAATTGAATGGGCAAAAAAATGCATGCCTGAACTATCATGAAGGGAACTTGCATATATTTAATGCATGATAATAGGAAGCGATAGATAGAGACATGCTGAAGCTTTCGGATTCTGTACAGAAGAGCTCTCTATAACATTGTAAAATCCCTCCCTTTTCTATAAATATTTTCATGCTCGGTTTTCATCAGAAACCTCGTCTGTTATTATGCCGTGAGAGATTGGAGATGATAAAAGTAAAATGGCAAATTGTACAGAATTTTACAGTTATTATTATTATTCAGTATAACACAAGGAATATTTGATATATTATGACTTCAAATGATATGTTGTGTTGAAATATCAATTATATTTATATATGGCGTTGATGATGGAGTGGTAGCTCTTTATTCGGAGAATTACCTGAAAAATATTTTTCAATGTCAAAAGCGTAGCGAGAACATTATTCATATGCGACCCTCCTTCACTAAATATAAAAAAAGGTTACTCATACAAATAATGCTCTACTACGCATCAGACTTCTGCAAAAGTTACAAATTTTGGCGCACAAATTGAGAAGGTGCCAGATTTCTACAAAACTTTGTCCAAACGTCAGAATTTGAGCCCCCCCCTTTACCTGCGCCAGGGGCAAGTGCCCTGCCTCCTACGATTCACTTGAAAGTACGAGTAGTCAATTAGTCACATTATAAACGAAGAGCATACATGCAAATCTGGTTGAAACTGTCCCTGATTCACTTTTTTCCCGCGCCCTCAAGATGCTTCCCTCAAGACCGTTTTCGTAACGTAAAGGCGATGCTGTGTCTATTCATATTTAAACTCGTTGGATTTGACCAAAACGTGTATCATAGGGGCTTCAAAGTACCTTATTATCTAGTGAAAAGGAAAAAGATGGTTCTAGTTAATAACACTATACTGTGAGATGTTTCTTGGGAATGCTCGTGGCCCAGGGCTATTTAGCATTTTCACAAGCAATTTCCGCCACAATCAGATACAGGGAGCAATTATCGATTTCCTGATGATAATTTCTTGTATATTATCTCAAAAGTTCGGATGTATCTATGTGGGATGCATTTCATTACATTATTTGTTATAGAATCTCAGCGACATTCCTTATTTTTATAATTATTTGAGAGCTCCGAGAATTGAAAGCACAACAAAATGCATGCTTGAACTATCATGAGGGAAGTTGCATATATTTATTACATGATAATAGGAAGCGATGGAATGCGAAAATTTTAATTCATATAGAAATCCAGTTCTTTGCGGCGCGATAATTAATTGCAATATATTATTTTAATATAACAATCTCTTATCATGTTCTCCACACGCAATAAAGACATCAATGTGGCATTAATTAAATATAAAGGAAGAGGTTTCTAGTTAATTTATCATGATAGGGTTCTAATTTAGTTAGAATATTCGCTGTCAGCCACCGCTAATGTTTTCAATTTATAAAGAAAGGAATTGTATCTGCTGATGCTGGAAAACACAACACGTGTTTACTCGAATGATTCAGTGCATAAGCAGTATATCTCATATGCATTTGTTATTAAATTAGTCGGGTAAATCATTCATTCCGTTTCGAGATAATTGAAATACTTTTCATTACCTTTACTTCACCTACCATGAACATCTAATTAATATTTGCTATCGCCGTTACAAGACGATGGGTATCGGGTTGCATTTTAGTTGAGGAAATGAAGCACAAAATTTGGTCAAACCTAATTCGATTAAGGAAGTCGAGTGAAAAAAATCTGGAGTATTGCATTTTCTTGGAAAATTTTTCTGAATTTTTTCTGGTGATGATTTATCTAATTATATAACATTGAAAATAAGCATTGAAAATTGCTGGAATTGGTTACTCAGAGGTTTTCGAAGGTGCTGAACACGAATATGATGTTTCAAAATGCCCATAATGCACCTGGAGGACAGTAACGCTGGGTACCTTGGACTCGAGGAATTTACAGAACTTTTATTGGTGATCGGTAGCTCTGACTATAACGTCGGTCACTGGGAATTTTTCGGTTATTTTGTTACAAATTATCTCAAAATTATTATTCGGTGGTTTTCGAGAATGCTGAACATGAATATGATGTACAAAGTATTATATAATGCACCTGGTGATTGGTAACTCTGACTATAACATCGGTCATGGGGAATTTTTCAGTTAACAATCAACTATTTTTTACATAATATATCTTCATAAAATAACAATTAATCAACAAAAATTATGATATGGGACATCTTTCCTTAATATTTCAGAAGGTGTGAGAATTATGAATATTTACACTCTTGGCAAAATTTTAAAGTTTGTTTCATTAATTTCTAGGTATTTAGCACCCTCGAAAAAAAACTCAAATAACAAGTTTGGTACTTTACAATGAAATTTTTGAGAAATTCCCAGGGAGCGACGTTATACTCAGGGTTGCCGATCACCAGGTGCATTATAGAATATTTTAAATATTATAGTCGTATTCAGCATCCTCGAAAACCCACGAGTAACAATTTTGAGAAAATTTGTAATCAAATAACTGAAAAATTTCTCGTGACCGACGTTATAGTCAGGGTTACCGATCACCAGGTGAATTATAGAATTATTCGGGTCCTGCATCCTCGAAAACCCCAAAGTGACAGATTTCGGGACCGTTTACAATGAAATTTCTGTAAATTTCCCGAGACTGACGTGTTACCCAGAATTACTGACCTCCAGATGTATTACGGGCATTTTAAAACATCATATTCCTGATCAGCACCCTCAAAACTACCGAGTAACCAATTCCAGCTATTTTCAGTGGTTATTTCCAAAGTTATATAAATAAATAAAACATCTCCAGAAAATGGGGTGAAAATGTGCACTTCTCACGTGTTAAAATTCAGAAAAAGATTTCCAAGAAAATCCAATACCCAACATTTTTTCACTCGACTTTCCCAATCGAATGAGTTCAATTACATCAAAATCCGTTCATTCTTTCAAAAATTCCAGGTGTAATGTAATGTGTAATTTCCTCGACTACTTATTATGAGTGGATTCATTCCAATTAACTAATAAAATTAGAATGAAACAATAAATTTAGACAGTGATAATAATTATTGTGAGTTCAACTAAGCAGAGCCGTGTCAATGTAAAAGTGCACCCCGAAGCCTCGGCGCTAATTTGCAAGGTAATTTTTCATTCACTGCCTTAACTTTGCCGTAACTGAGTGATTGTGTACCTGAAACTAAGGAATTTTTTGTCCTACGACATTTTATGTTGTACCTTATATGTTGTGAATTTCTGCACAATGTGACCTTAAAAGATCTATTGTGGTATTCTGTCAACCGGTAGTGCCTTGTAAGAATTCCCGTTAGTATTCTGAGTTTATTTCCCTAGGTTTGTGCAGTCATTACGTCTCTCATGATCATAGTTTTCCAGGAGTATCTTCGTTTGTCTCAATCCTTGTAGTTCAATTCAGTATTGGGATCTATTTTCTCAACCCCTTTCTTGAGTTCTTCCACTGTTGAGCTGGTGCATATTCGGCAAAAGCGTTCAGGTCCCAGATATGATGTTTCATCCTGGTTTTTCACGGCTTCGTATGCTTTCTCTTCCTCCTTCACTCCGATCTTGTTTCGAATTTAGAGCCACATTTCCACATAGGAAACTGGAATTAACAGTAAATTCTCATTCAGGTATCATAATCACATCAGAATATACCCTCAATCAATCCAAATGACAAAAATGCTCGATATTTTCCTTGGCTCACAGAAATTGCTAACACTGGTAGAAGGCGTCGACTCTGCGGCCGCTATGTAAAGCTCTAATCTTCAAGACTTCATGCATATTTCAAATTGGTGGAAACAGCTAAAAGCGTGGTAAGATCTGAAATAATACTCTGTGTGATATGAAAGTTCATTTGAATTGACATGTACATCTCTGTTATGAAATGGTCTGTCACGGACTGTCAATTCCACTGTCATTGTATCAGCTGTCTGTCACAGTCGTCGTAACAAACACATCCATATTATAGACGTCGCAGATGACCCTATATGAAAGAAATGCAGAGAGGTGGAATAAACTGCCTCTTACATACTGTTGGAATGTCCAGCTTTATTATTTCTCAGGCACCGTTACCACGGCAAAGCAAAACTGTCTCTAGAGAAACTTATGGAAGCTAGCGTAAACAATGTTCTGGGCTCCGGGGGGACACAAAACCTGCTAGAATAAGCTTCCGAACATGGAGGGCACAATGGGCCCAATCTAGTGGGGTAAGCGCATTTAGGGGTTAAAAACCGTTGCTCCTGAATGATTATGAACCAAGTGTTGAAGTAAGCTCAAACCCATCCAAAAAACAATAGACAGGGATGCAGCGCAGCTTGTAGTGATGAACAAACGTTGACAATGCAGTTTCCTGTTGAAAGCAATTCGAAATCAAATACAAAGTTGAATTTGTGAATCAACTCAACCTCTTTCTCACAAACATTTGTTTTCGTACATCAGAATTATCAACCACGGAATTGATTCGCTGTATTATAGATCTCTTGTATTGGGTAAATGAAGGACTATTGGTACTGGAATAACCACCATATTACACCAAATATTAAGAAAAGTTTTGTGGTATTCTCCTTGTTTTGGTATTATGAAATTTAGCTAGTCAGTATTATCGGTTTCCTGTATAATATCTAATCAAAATCGTCAATCCTTGATTGAATGAATTTAATATGATATAGCACGTGCCCATTCTGTCTAAATAATTGGATCAGTAAGTAATTAGGGTACTAGCGATAATTTAGATCTTTTAAAATGCAATTTGTTACTGTCTAATCACATAAAACGTATAATTAAATAATAAACCTTAATGATGATTTTGCATGATCAGCATCTGTGTTTGTTTCAATGTAGAATCCACATGTATTATTACATTACCTGTTTTATTGAGGGCTTGTGTGTTGTTTGTCATAGACAGGCTGAGCCGTACACCATCTAGTACATGGACTGTGCTTTAAAGTATCAGCATGTGTGCCGAAAATTGAGGTGAGGTCAGCTTCAACATGGCGGCGTATCGAAGTCGCATACTGTCATTGCAGATTTGATAAAAAATGTATCAATCATTTATTGAAGATTGAGTGATCGATAGTGTAGTTTTTAATGTGAAACATTCAAGGAAAGTGTCACAAGCATGGTCTATGGCTATACGTCGCTAACTGACTTATTCAGTGCTACTTATTATGACTTTTCTGCTGCTTCAGTGTGACACAAGTGAATTACTCTAAATGTTGGAAAAAAGCTCGCTATACATAGAATAGGGAAGGCGAAGTCCACCTACTATATGGTCTATGTTTTGAATTGTGATAATGATACATTGATCTATGGAACTGTTTGTAATAGAAAACCTGAACTGTGATAATGATTCATTAATCTAAGGAACTATCTATCATAGACAGTCTGAACTGTGATAATGATCCATTGATCTATGGAATTGTCTGTTAAGTGAATTGTGACTT
Organism: Endomychus coccineus; assembly: GCA_958510875.1. Lineage (NCBI taxonomy): Eukaryota > Metazoa > Arthropoda > Insecta > Coleoptera > Endomychidae > Endomychus > Endomychus coccineus. The sequence continues at coordinate 262,985,305 of OY294067.1, read as the reverse complement.
ATTCGGTTGTCGCTTCATGCACCAAATTCTTCAATCAATGAAGTGTAGACTTGCGTCTTATTCACATCTTACTATTCAATCTATTATCCTTCAAATAAATCACTATCAATAGATGTAACAGCTTATTCATTGATATGCAATAATTGCCATAGGTTTTCGCTCATAAATATGGGAAATGAGTGCATATATGTTTTGAGGTTATTACTACTGCAAACCTAACCTGTCTCGAAGGAGATATTTCTTTTTTGTTACAAATAATCTGAATTATTGAATGTAGTTGGCAATGTACCAAATAAATTTGTTAATATGTTACTTCTTAAGGACATTGCAGGATCTACTGGCTCGCGATACACCATAAACTGAGATTGCGACTTCCAAATTATTTACGTCACGTATACGGAATCTGCCAACTGCACCAATGAAGTCGGTCTGTAATGTTGTTGGTACGAACATTCTTAAGGTAATGCAAAAACATAAACCTGATTCACACCTTGTTAATATACAATAAGAGCGAAGTTTGCTTTATTAAGAATGAGTACATGATAAGTAAATGAAACAGGCATTATATTAATTTAGTATTTTGACCTCATCCCTCAGAAAGATTCAATTCTCAATAGCAGACTGTTTATCCGTTGACTATTCAACTCACTCTCTTAACCTCTTTTTCCTGTTTGAACATAATTCATCAGATTCAATGTTTATCAATTATTCAATATACAGGCTGTTTAGTCGTGGGAGTTTCAGTGGTTGACTATTCGAATCGTCCAAAATCTTTTATTTTTACCCAAAGACAAAGCTCTACATGGAAAGTAAATGAAATATTATGCATTAAATTTGTATTTCGATCCTCTGAAAGATATTCAATTCTCAATACCCAGACTGTTGACTATTCAACACACGTTCCTAACTTGTTCTTCCTAATTTTAAATTCGATAAAACTTAATTCATTAATAACAAAGGAATGAGCATATATTTATTCATTTGAAAATTTAAATTAAACTAGTAAATATAAAAGGAAAAATTCATAAATTTGAGTATAATTTTCAATAAAATTATTTATAAATATAATTTTGAACTTGAAATTTATTAATAAAAAAGCACATTTAAAATTTCACCTAAAAATTTGGAAAAGAAATTTATTTATTTCACGAAATTCTTTCTCAATACTAATAAAATATGATTAAAGAAATTTTTCATTAAAAATTACAAAAATAAACGCTAATGTATTTAGATTTAAATCAAGAAATTTTTCATATTTCAATAAAAAATATTCAATTTATTCGAACCTTTTACTTATTTAATTAATAAAATAAAAATTAACAATAGTTTCCTGCAAATTAATTTAAAATTTAATTATTAATTATAAATATGGATAAATTTGCTAAATTCAAAAACTTCAAATATTCATTACCGACATTAGTTATAAAAAAAATGTAATTACAAAAATATTCTTTCAAACATTCATCTTTAAACGATGAAGATGGAAAATGTTTACTTCAAACTTTATTTACTAATAACAAGTGGATAAACGTATATTTCATTTATTTTAAAATTCAAATTAGTGAAAAGAACACTAATAAATTTGAGTAAAATTTCCAATAAATTTATTTATAAATAAAAAGTAAATGAAACATGATGCATTATATTTGCATTCCTTCCGTTGTCTAACAATTTATGAATTTGTACCACATTCGGGTCGATTTCTAATATTCAAGGAAATTTTAGATTTAGCTCTAGTTAATAATTCCTAGTTTTGAGAATGCCGCAGTGTGGTGAAGCAATTTGTCAGCCTTAATGCTGAATTAGATGTTTCTGTACATTTGAGTTAAAAGTTATAAAAGTTTTGCAATACGTAAACATCAAAACCATAAATGTACAGACTAATATTCTGAATATTCAATAAGAATTTCAACTAATTACCTATCTAGATAATTTTGAAATTATTCGGGAAAAATGTTTCCTTCTTACCTCAGCTGTAAGGATTGTTTGATTTCAGCTGATAATAGCTGATAATAATAATTGAGAGGAATTCGAGCTAATTATAGAGGTCATAATTTCATACAAGCATCAGCGAGCACGTTACTTTGTTAATCGCAAATGTTGCTTAAGCAAGGAATCTACTATTACGGTGCAAACTGGGCTGGTATTGTTGAAATCAATTATATCATGTTTATTAGCATATTTTCTATAATACCTACGAGAACATAGTGGCAATTACGATCATGTTTGTATATAAAATCGAGGCAGATAATAAATTAAGCAATTACTCAGAAGTTTTTGAACAAATTATTTTATTCAAAGATACAATATTTGCATATACATTTAGTGAAGATACTCGTTACCATTAAAAACCTTAGTGGGATTATAAACAGTCATCAACTACGAGATTTCAATTAGTTTATAATAAGACTTGACAACCACTTATCAATAATAATTAATTTAAAATGTTTTACGTTGATTATCTTCTTTTGAGTGTTCACATCGCTGTGAGATTCAAGCACTTGTGAGTAATAATTGACAATAATTTACTGAACATTATCTACTTCAGTATTATTATTCAATGATGCTACAATTTATTGTATGTGCAAACCTGAAGCTTTTTCATATCATTATGTGCATCCGGAAACAAGCCAGCAAATGAAACCTTATATTTCGTCTCCTCATGGCATCAACTCATACATAATTAAACGGGTTTCAAAATATACCACCATAAACATGAACAACTCAGAATAGATTGATATACATAAGGTTGTGGCTTATCCATCAAGATGATGCGATTTGTCCCAATCTTCATCTAGTTCATTTGCAAATACTCATATCGTTTTTATTGATTCAAATATCACATAGAATATTATTGAAGCTATTTCTATAAGATACTGAACCAAAATTATTAAAGATTTTGGATACTTTCTCAGCGAAATTATCTTCAAATACATCTGATACAAATATCCCAGACAGTTTTAAAAAGTAGGGTGAGGCAAAATATACCCAGCAATGGTATATTGTTCTAATTGAGTCAAAAGTGGAGTTTTATATCAAAGTAGAAAGATACAGTATTTTGTTATGGAACGTGATTCGTCCCAAGAACGACCAGAAATTATTAAATTGTATTTTCAATACTTTCTTTGATAGTTTTAACTCAATGCGTTTTTAGGAGAGTGTAACCCGGTCGAAGAGCTCCACACGGAGAAACCGTCCGTCGTTTAGCAAACGCGAAAGTGATGTAAAGCATACTGGAAGGCCTTGTTCTGGTAGTTCAAAAGAAAATATTGACCTTGTTCTGGCTTACGTTCAGGCAACAACTTCCACAAGAAGACGTGCGGTTCAATTAGGGTTGTCTGAGCGAACTAAGAAGAATTTTGAACTTAAACTCGCATATGTTTCATACAAAATTCAAACTATGGCCAATTGATATTCAAATCGTTACTAACTTAGTGTAAGCGGAGCCCAATTTTTGGCAAAATTTGATAATGAGCGATGAAGCAAAATTTTGGCATTTCTGGTGGTGTTAATAAGCAAAATTATCATTTTTGCAGTACGGAAAACCCTCGTTTCATTCAAGAGAACGTGCAGTTTGATCAAAAAGTCGTTTTTTGGTGCGCAATATGCTGCATCAATGGACCTTTCTTCTTGAAGATGCCAGGGACAATGCAGCTACTGTCCATGGAGAATGGTGTCGAACAATGATACGTGAGGAAACTTCTGGTTACAGTAGGATGGCGTTGCATTCCATACAGCGCATGAAATGGTCGCTCTTCTTAGAGATATTCTCCCTGCCAGTCTGCTCTCAAAAAGGAGATGTTAAGTGGGCGCTTCATTCTCCTGATTTGGTGGCTCCAGATTTTTTCTTATGGAGGTATTTAAAGTCCACATTAATCGCCACAAACGTTGGGACACTCAAAGGCAAAGATTCCCGAAGAAATTGCGTAAATTTCAGCTGAAATATCGCGCAATGTTATGCTACACGCTCAAAATAGAGTTCATTTTTGTCTATCTTGTCGTGGCGGTCATTTACTCGATGTAGTCTTTCATAAATAATAAATAGTTTTCATTCCAAAACTATTTTTTTGCACTCATTTTTTTTGTACTCAAAGAAACTTGGCTGTGTATATTTCGCTCATCCTATATTGAAGATATCATAATCAATCCGGAATATTCAGCTTTATCCACCACAATAATTATGGGGCATTTATTTACCGTTGAATATGATAACGAATGATAAGACTATGATGAAGTATGACTCCATGTTTCATCTTCATTTAGGCAATCATATCTCTATCACAACTATCTTCAAATACGAATTATCTAATAAGAATATTTCAGATTCTTTGAAAGTATTCAAGACAAGATCAATTAGGAAAGTATGTTATATGTAGATATACAATCTAATCCAAAAGATTTCCCTTTGTTCTATAAGTTTTACAAGTAATGTAAAAATATTGTAATTGAGTGACATTTCGAACAGTGGAATTCGAAAACACTGATAATATCTCATGATCAATGAATTCGATGGGACTTTGATGATGAGGATGGCCTTCGTTTCTAATTTACATTTAGATGATCTGCAGATATTCATATATTTTGTATTAAACATACTTTTATAAGATTCTTGTCATTAACTATGCAAGCTCTAAATACTTTTCATCAAAACCATCTTGAATTTCTATAGAAATTATTCAGGTAATGAAAATATCTCAGACTGTTTGAAAATATTTAAGAAAATACCAATGAGCTATGTAATATGCAGAAATACAACGCACTCGCCATAGACCAAATAAAACCTGGACTTCTGTAAGTTGAATGTATGACTGTGATATATTTGTCACCAGAGAAACACTGTTATCATAGTGATACAAGAAGTACCACATATTCCGTTTCAAGACTGGAGATGCTGAAAGTGGCACTTGCAACAAGGGTACCGCGTCACACGATAAAGCAACCACATAACTTTTTCACGAACCCTAAATGAGAAAACTTAAAGCTCCTGATGCAAACCTACTTCTCAAGTAACATCTGAGCATCTACCATTGATATGTTGAACACCATTTCCATCCCTGAGTTACAGGGAAGAGTCATAGTATAGAGCATAGACAGTTGTGGTTTCAACAAGAAGATGCTACGACATACAAGGTCAGAGCATCCATGAATGTTCTTCATCCTCTATTTCCTAACCATCACTTTCCGATATTTGACTGCGTGTTTCGGCCTCCTTGGTCTCCTGACCTCTCCAAATGTGACAATTTTATGAGGATACCTAGAGTTCCGTGTCTACGAGGACAAGCCTCATACGTTGAATGAATTGATGAAAGCGATCTCTCAACAAGTCAATCGGATCAACAGAGACTGAAAAGAGTGGAAGCCAATTCTTTTTATCGACTTCAACAATGTATCAACGAAAACGGGCATGGCCTGCTATTAGATATAATTTTCCGTTCATCATTTATTATACGTAGTTTTATCAATAAATTTTATTTACACCAAAAACTAAGAATTTTATTATACTTGGTTTCCGTGTCCCAACCATTATATCTATCTATTTGACAGTGCGATTAGTTTGTCTGTATGGTATAAACTTAAATATAACCTAGGTAGCTAATTTGATATTCAACATTTACTTCTAATCTAATGCCGGTGGCTTACTGAATAATACATGTTTGAATATACACATTACACAAATACATGTGAACATAAGTGACAGTTTAGGTATGTTTGAACACAAACACGGGAGATTTTAATTAGAGATAAAGACGGCAACTCGAAGCGACCGCTTGTTCCGTAGTTTTATATCCATCGTGCTCGTCGCTACAACTCGACATACGTAACGCCGAAACATCTATAAATAGTTCTGTTGACCCTACAAACTGATCCGACTAATCAAAACGTAACTCGTGCTGCCCCGGGGTTAGCTAATTATTACATTAATTCATTAATGACTCGTAAACTATCGGGTTTGTGTCAGCGCTGCCTAGATTATGTTGTGAAAAAACGTTTTAAAACTTCGTTCGGGATATAAATCACTTCGTCTGTTTCTTTCTTATGAGTATATATTATCAGATGTAGAATACCGATTTTACCGCTAGTTATTTTGATTTAGTCACTCCAGAAAGAAAATGCATGAACTTCTTCTCTGTTTCTGAATTACATTATCCAAAAATGAATAATTGTCTCTAAATTCCAAGGTTTGCTTGATATATTAGTATATATCTTATACCCACCTAAATACCTATTTACACAAAACGAAATTTCGGAAAAAAATGACGGATTTAGCGTAAAATCAATCAAACAGTTTATATAGATATCTAGTTTTAATTTTTCAATGAAAAAGAATCATATTCAATATTTTCATATTAAAGTACTTCGTAATCTGTTACTTCATGCATAATTTCATTTGTTCTGATGACAATGGCGTTGAGAAATTTTCCCTGAGCAATTGGAATGAGCTTTTCAACTTGATCGAACAGGACGAGATTGTTTTCGTCATCCTTCGGAATACTTTACGTGAACACATGGAACTATGGTATAATGGTAGTGACTGGGATAAGTTCCTGTTTGTCCACCTCCACAATCTGTATTTTTTTATCAGCTCCCACCCACGCACGTCCGTTGTATGTAAAAAAGCTAGGTTAACGTTTTTATTGGTGGCCGGTGATCTTACGAAAATATTGTCGGAGGCTATTAAAATAGCCCATCATTATATAACCCCGCCAAGAGCTGCAAATCATTTATTCCGAGCTTTGTATATGTCCTCATTGACTGGAATCTAGATGCAGGGAAAGGACATCCAATGTAATGGATTTTCTTGGAGAAATTATTTTATCTTTAGAGCGCATACTTCAGCAGATATTTTACAAACATGGGAAAAGAGTCAAATTTTTCGCTGCTTTTTCGCCGCTAGCACAGGTCTTTCGAAACTGCCAACTTGGTTTCTTGATCAATCGACATAGGTCCCAGATTCGAGAAACTAAAACGACATGACGATCCGCAAGGTCAACTCCTTCTTTGTGTCTACATTGACTGTTCTACTTTGTTAAGACGATTCTGTGGAGTTGACCTAAAATAGTGTTCAGATAGTTTTGTAAAATAAATATCTTTGGGGTTACACTAATTTGTAATGAAAAAGTTAGATTCAATTCCAATACGAAATTTTGTTTGCAGATCAAGAAACTGTTCAAGGATTCAATAGTAATATGAGAATCAAGTTAGTACGATCCTTCTATAAGAATGGTCTGCAGAAATGAGAAATACAACCCATTTTATCGGAAGATAATTCAAATGTATTTTCATCATCAACTCCAGTGAATCTTATAAAACGTTGCCTAAATCGTTTCCGTTGTCAAGAACCAATTTTTTTCGCAATAAATTGGCGTTATCTAATTTCCGCTGAAACGTTCTCCTAGTCCCTCAACATATTCGAACGGGAGTCGTTGACCCAATAATTACAAAGCTCTTTGAAATTTGGTAGTATCGTTCTAAAAAGCTTGTGCTACTACATTGCTTCAAGTTTAACTATAAAACTAATTTCGTTTTCATGTTTCGGATGTTTCTTGTTTTGTTTATAAAAATTATTTAGTTTATAAATGTTTTCATATAACTAAGAAGAAGAGAAGCATATTTGAACGAATAGGTAATATTATGGAAGAGTAATATGAAAAAAGATTATTATGCATATATGTTGTTCAAGCCAATGATAAATAACCGGAATTAGTTTTTCAATACCATTTTATAATTACATTCCTAATTAGCTATACCTCTAGGTCTTAAAATCTAAGATGGGAAGTTATATCGATAACTGATGTTGAATAGATCTGAAAGAAAACCATTGAATATCAGAATATGGTTGGAGATTTGTTCTTTGAAGTAAATCATGCTGAAATGCTGGTGACAGTTTAGATATTGAAAGCCTCAACACCATACTCAAGGAGATCGTGGATTTATGGGCAGAATTGAAACTTGTTTCGCATTCAAGACTCCCTAACGGGAGGATTGAACTGAGACAGGGTATCCTCCTTACTCCCTTGAAGTGACAACTACCTAAATTTTTTTAAATTTTCATGTGACTCCACATTTTGAAGAGTATTCTATCAGCACTAGGATTCTCTTAAATTCGTTCATTCGTTATAAATAATAAGGAGATGAATAAGAAAATCAGAACAGATCAAATACCTTGAATAATTGAAATTTTCATTTCAACGAATAACAGTTAAGATATTTCTGCACAAAATTCATAAAAATTATATTTATTTTTTATCCACACAACAGAGTACTTCTTCTATTATATAGGTGGGCATCATTTAGGAATAGGAGTCAATATAAACATGATAACGTAGAACAATGATGATAGCAAACGCGCCTTGTTACAGATTTTTACTTTTTTTTTGTTGGCTAAGGGCGTGGTGAGAGTCATATCCATATAGAAATGGTATATAGAGTTTAAATCAGCGATTTGAGAGAGTCTTGCGAGTAAGAGCGATTCACACCAATACCCTGTATATAACATAGAGGGTATTGGCCAGACGCATTTTATTGTTTTACAACAAAGACATGTAAAGCGCTATTATAGTGAGTCGAGTAGTCTAGTCTGCGCAGTAGCCAACTAACTCACTGAACGTACGGCAGAAAATCGCGATAACAGCACGGTTATACATTGAATAGAGAATTTTTAATATCAAGTGAATCTGATCTTTGTTGTTGGTTATAATGCCAACTCACACCATCTGATATGGGATAGCATCGACACCAATCACCGGGGCAGAGCTCTGCTCGAATTCCTGGCTCCTAAAAACCTTGAAGGTCCCAACAGAGGAAAGGAGCCAACGTTCTTTACCGTTGTCAGAAGAAAGGTAATTGATCTCACACTACGCTCCCAAACTTCTTGAGATATATCAGAGGATGGAGTCTCAAAAGAAACTGATATTTCTCTCATCATTTTCAAATTTTATTTGTGGATTCAGATGCCCTAGAAAAAAATGAAAGCAGGATTAGATATCCTAGACGTACAAGATTTGAGGACTATCAGAAGAGACTGCAGGAAAATCTGAAAAAGTTCCCGAAAAAAAATCAATTCGGTGAGTGAAATATACGAGGTATCGGATCTCTTGCAGAATGCGATAACAGAGCCCTACGTAGATGAAAAAGTTCGCAGAACTGTCCAAGAATCAGACTTGACAACTTGGCGGAAATCACAAAGGAACTGCAGGGGACAAGTGTGATCAACTCAGGAGGTTACCTGGCGAGTCTCTGCAGTGAAATTGGAACAGGCAAAGACGCAGCTAGAATGAACAAAATACTAGCTCGAAACCCGGAAGCTTGGCTGAGAGCCATAAAACTTCCGTCTGGGGGATACTCTACATCAGACGAGGTCTGGCTTATCTGGTCGGAACTTGCTTCCTTGGCTTTGAGGAGCACGGGGAGCTACAGGGACGGTGCTGCACTAATCACCTGGTGAAATCTAGTGTAGGGGGAACGTTTCACTTGTTGAAATGAGCACTCGCTCGCAGCATCGTCTCGTCGCTGGAAGTGAGTTGGGCTGTTGGATCCTTCAGCCTATACAAGTCGCCTGGATTGGATGGCATTCTCCTGATCGTGCTTTCTGGGGACTGAAGGCTAGCCTGAATAAGTTTTTGAGTACGAGCGAGCCCAGCGAGCTAATTAGTTGGCATCAAAAGTTTTGAAAAATTCCTCAAAAAGTTGCAGAATACTTAAAACTCCCAGATTGGCGGACTGGACGAACTCAAGCTAGTCACTCCTTTATAGTCAAGCTCGAGACCTGCCGAACTTCTTTCTAGCAGACTCCATTTTTCTATCGAAAAATTGATGTTGGCTACTTGGTAGTTGAGAAGTCATCAGTACTTTGACCGTATATTTAGTGATGAGGGTGATTATTTCTTGTTTATAGTGTTACAGAGTATCCACAGTGTGAGCTCTTCTATATTTAATTGGATAACTCCAGACAAAGATATCAGGTAACGTTCACATGACAGATATCTCATAGACCCCATAACATAGATATCCTTGTCAATTCTAATGAAGTTTCAATGATGTCATGACAAAGATTGTTTGACGTCTTTCCACCGCTTCAACTGTTTCTAAACATTTGCAATATGCATCTAACTCTTGAAACTCGGGGGATGATATTGCAACAAAATTAACTGTTTCTATGGAAGTAAGCTGTTTCTGCAGACGGCAGCCTGTGAACAACAACCAGTTCACGATATTGCGAAGATGCATATTCTTTTGATAATGTTGATTACGTAACCTATGAGTGTAAATTGAAAATGTATAAGGAGAAACAATTTCTACGTTTTTCAACAAGTCTCGATTGGACAAACATTGATAGTATAGGTTCTGTGCCAACGCTACACTTGTGTTGACCAGATGTTTATAGTCAATCAATATTGGAATGTAAATAGTGTTATGTGAATATTAATCTCGATAACGGTAAAAATATGGGTAATTAAAACGTAATTACGAGTACTTTGCCAATTTTAATAAACGTACCCATTATAGAGAAACTTGCCAAATTTTTTTCAATGAAATTCAATTAACTGTGCATATAGATAAAACATTATATTGAAGCCTATTAATATAAGTCACTGTTTTCGATATGCACGTCTAATATAATTAGCTAACGCAATCTGAACCTATAATCAATACTGATAACAATTTCATTGATCATATCAATTCATTATGAACCATGATACTAATTAGTGATATTCAAATATTTTTCTAAGTAGTTCTCGTAAATAACTCCACTATAGCAATATAACAAGACATTGCTATGCACATTACTTATTTTCCTGTCATGACATCAGATAAAGGCAAAAGATAAATATTCCAAAGCAATAATACGGTCTACTTTTGTACGTATATCAATAGAGCATTCGATTGTAGAAATGTAATATGTGGAAATTCTGGGAAGCAAAACCAAACAATTACAAATTAGAATATAGAAGGACTTCCCGGAAATAGTACCAAATAGCATCGGGAATAATTCATGAGTATGGCGACAATATAATGAAATACAAGGATATAATCCAGGATTTCCCATACCACCAGAGCTAGTTATCGACACTTCCACATTCATTATTTCCCCACATATCAATTTCAGATATAATTAATGCTATTCGTATGAGTTGTAAACTCGTAACTTTCCAAAATATACTGCATGATGGGATTTATTGAAAAGATTGCTCCATCTTGTAGAATTTGTCGATTGTAATACTTAACTTAAGTTGTATTCAAATTTTATTCGGCGTTGAATAACATTGATAAATACTTGGTGTCACTTATTGCATGACATCAAATTGGGATCAATCAATCAAAGCAGGGACTGGCAACTCCAGAGCACTTAGACCGCTTGATTGAGTCCATTGTGCATCCCTTGGAACAAGACTCTGTACAGCAGACCTGAGGTAAAGCCGAACGCAAGAATACTGCTTGGAACTCTTGCCTCAGGTGTTATATACGCATTGTCGAGATGTTGCAGCCTGAAAGAAGCCAGTGCTGCTGGACATTCTAATTAGTTATGAGAGGCAGTTTCATCCAACAGTTCGCTCCAATACAACCTTAGTCAGCAACAATGCCCATAAAGTGTAGATTTCTATTCACGTCACAGTGGCCTCTTCTTCTAATGGAGAGAAGGGTTTTCGAGCATTTGAGCGAGAACCCTGCAATGTGATTTTTCGTCTGCCTTATACCAGAGGCACCATGCCATAGCGTGAGTCACTGCCTATCCAGAAGCACTTTGAGGGCGCGGAGCCCACATGTCGAGTGGATTCTCATAGTTCGATAGAAGTCAGGGCTATCTAGGGATCAGGTTCGTCCAATTTATCGGCCACCTCAATTCTTTTCACGACAGAGGAGGCGTGTACCCACACTAGCTGGAGTAGGTTCTCTATGACTTTGATTTGAATGAATATGTAATCTTATCTTCTGCAAACATCGAGATCTGCTTCGTTTGCTCTCGATACCAAAACGTGGAACAATCTTTAGAAAACGATTCATATTTTCATTTGAAAGTATAAACAATAACGAATACTTTTTTCTAATGTTTTCTAAAAAAATTCAGATTACATTTTTGTTCTTAAAATTTAAATTGAATCTATCATAATTTATAATATCATCTTCTTTATGTCTAGTTTGAAAATTAATCCTATCGCGATGCTCTAGGTTAATCGCCTCTCTTCAGGATCTTCACGTGTGAGCAGAACTTTTTGATGAATAGATTTTAATAGGTTTATTCGAAAACTCATTAGCTACCTACGAAATCTTGAAAAAGTTTTGGAATTTTCCTAGGAAATACAAATACAAATCCTTCACGTTCTCTTGTATTGTCACTGGCAGGACAATGTTAACAAAATATGAATCTATGAACTTTTAATGGGAATGGAAGAGTCTCTATTAATTGCTCTAATACATGTTTGTTTCAATCTTTCGTGTGATGGGATATTACAATTTACAATACTTAACATCTACCGAAGGTTTATAAGGCAAGACACTGCATCTCATAAAAGCAATGTGGACGTCTGACAATCTTAAAACTGAAAAGAAACACTTGAAATAGCTCGCTAATCTAAATTGTCACAGTATAAAATTTTGTAGAACTATACTTTGTTAATTGTTTGCATCGCAAATTAATTCAATTGGCTCCTCAGTTTCACTGAAATATGTATTGGCTTTGACTGACACATCTTCTCCCCCGAACCGGTTGCGCACAGGCTGTCTAGGCCCAAGTTGGTCAAGTGGCCTGATATTAGAGTAGGCTATGTTTGTACACAGGTCATGGCCAAGCTCGACTGACTAATAGGTAAATTTCCCTTCCGGAAACCATGATTATTCAAAGGATGTTAAATCTTATACCTTTGAACTTTTATAAATATCAGAACTCCATCTACAGAAAAAATTGAAACAGCGTTTGTTTCCCATAATATTTGTGGCATGAGAAAAATAAGGCATGGTTCAATATATCATCCGCATTGAAGGAACTTACCCAAGCTTCGTATTTTTGTTTGGAAATGATGATGCGTACTTCGATCACTGAGTTGTCATTTTCATTTCTGTTCAATATTTCATCTTCTAGCAGAATTCATCTATGGTTAAGGAATATGTTTGGAATGCTTGGAACTAGTTTGCAAAGTGGACCGATTCGGTGAGTAGTAACTAATGACAGTGCGGAAAGTGCGTGGTACAAAACAATCAGTCTCGATGAGTGTAACGATTTTGTTATGTAAATAAAATCAATGGACGATAATGTGCATTGGCAGCAAATAATGCAGCAGTTGCATGTAATTTTCTGTTGTAGTTCGGTATTTTATCTAGACGTTTCAGATCATTTGATAGATAATAAATAAATTAGCCTACATTTAGCAAATCCTTTCTACAAAACATGTAATTCTATTCAAATTGCCGGTGATATATTATACCATATAGGCAATCTTTAATTAGTACTTGCAGTGGCGAAGTCAATTACGCAACATATGTAATACGAACGTTCATCGTCTATAGACTTCTATTGAACGCTTTTCTTTGATTCAACGATATTTACGCCACAGGAGCCCGCCTCCTCAGCAAATTATCATTTTTCCAACAAATGAAGAATTCACTCTGTGTTATGTATGTTATAATTTGAAAGGTCAATTCAATTTACATTACTTGAACAATAATTAATCCATACAATGCATTGGTAGTAGATAAATGTGTCGTTGGTACTTTGTACGTGTTAACATTTGCCAAGATGTTGAAAGATCGGATCCAATGATACCAAAGAATAGGCTTCTAATGTGTTACCAATATTGCCAATCTACTGAAACATGAAATGCGACGAGGCCGAAATGTTTTAATAACGAAAGCAAGACATGAAGGAATTGATAGATAATCATATCGGATATCTCCTATTTAGCTTGAAAACTAAGAATTTATCTCCTGTACATCAATCTCATTCAATTAATAATAAAAATAATAATAATAGCAGACGCTTTCATTGGTGGAAGAAAAAATTATACTTTGGCAACATTGGGAAAATTGCTAAGGGCACAGTTAGATTTTGTCTAAACAACAAGCTACTGGATGGACAGTGACTCTCGGTCTGGCGTAGTGCCCTCGGTATGAGGCATTAGGCAGCTCTCGCCTGAACTCTCTAAGATTCTACTCTCTATGAGCAGGAGAGACCTTAAACTGTCATCTGAATAAACATCTACACAATGGGCATTGTTGAAGACCCATCTTGTAGTAGATATGGAGAGCCTCTCACTTCATAGCAAAATGTCCAGCACTGGCTTCTTTTAGGCTACAACATTTCGGTAGCACACATATGCTGCTTGAAGTCATAAGAGATATCAGTCCATGCAAAATTCTAGCCTTCGGCACTGCTTTTGGTCTGCTGGACCGATTCTTGTACCAAGGGGTGCACAATGGACCCAATCAAGTGGTCCAAGAGCTCCGGACTAGTCCGCCCACACTTAGATTGATTGTTCGGAACAACAAGTACTCTGTTCCACTCAAACTTGAGGATAATGAAAAAGGGAATTAAATGGAACAAAACAAACTTTGATAGTTCGAGCACCTCCAAAAAAGTTTCACATTTATTCCTGTTTGGTGCGAAAACCACGCACATTTTGGTAGTAAACATTCAATTGAGAATTTTTGGGACTCACATTATTTACCGAGGACCTGTCTGGCTGCTCAGCACCCTCTTGGTGCGAAAAAACGATATAAGCGCCCCATTAGGCCAGATTTCACGCTTCCAAGCCGTTTGTAGTTCATCCTTCCTGATTGTAATTTTCATTGAGCCATATACATCAGGATGTTTGGAAATATGCTCCTAACACTTAACGGCGAAATCCGGGTTATATGGACTGAAACATAACAAGGTATCGTTTGTATACTATTTGTGGTTTTATTATTACCTACCATGAACTTTCGGCCCTTTCTACTTCTGCCTACAGTTTGCCAATCGTCTTTGTTTCGAGTTTTTGAGAGATACCTGAACTTGCAAAATACCAACACGAACCCATTTTTCATTAATAACATTTTAAATATGGGGATTGTGATTGAGGTTAAATTTACTGTTGTTATGATTTCGATCCTTTGGTCTTAAGTTAGGCAAATATATGTGAATTGGCTCAGTGCACAAATGGGGTGACTGCATTTGATGTACTGTTTGCCACGGTCCTTTCCGAATTTATAGTTGCTATGTTGCCGCAGTTGACTGAATCGTTTGATTTGTGTTTATTATCTATTTTTTCCTCCAAAAGCTAGATGTTATCTATTAAAATAGTTTCATTCTCTTTTAATTCTGATATGATGTATTCCTTACTTTTCATAAGCTGATCCATGCCAGATAGCAGATCATTTTCAATGTAATGCGGATTTTCTTTTGATAAAACCTCAGTTATTTGAATACGTTTTACTAAATTATAAGATACTACCACTTCCAAGCCAACCACCCATAGTGCACAGAAAGGATGAAAGATAGATTCACACCTACTGCGGTAACATTTTTCCTGCAGTATTTACCATATTTATTACCATCTGTTCCAGAGGCGTAATGGTCACCCGCCATCTTGACATAGATGTCTTTTGAAAGATCATATTAAAAATTGCCCAATATGACTCATGAATATCTGCGTATTGTAGACTGAACTCAATGCATCCTTGAATGACCATCCAGAAATAGCTAGAGGTATAGATTCATGTTTGGCATATGTTAGATAAGCTCTAATGATGCTGACAATACCAGGATCACGTATTTTGTCTATCTCTTTTCCATTCAATTCATAACTGATATATTCGAAGAGAAACGCTCCGAAATTATTCGTTAGTTTACATTCACCATCAATCACCACTTGCTTCTGGCTGGAATTCTGGCTCGATGAATAAAGCAGACGAGGCCAAATCTACCAACACATCTTGTTGATTGATTAGTATCTCAATTTCATCGCTGTTGCCAAAATATGTCGTGTGTGGATAGTAGGTATGAGTTTCTTCCCGGATGATGTCTTCAATGAAGTTTGGCTCGTTGAATATTTGAAGTTTTTCCGACATTGTAACCAAGGGACTTCAAAAAATTTATATTTTCCAATGATAGTGATGCAGAAGCAACCTTCTCCTTCTTCAATGATAATGCTGCAGCAACAACCTTCTCCTTCGAACTCGTTGTAGATAATGACTGATGACCACTATGGAGATGCTTTTATTGCTGAAATCCAAACCCATGTTCTCAAGTGACGTCTACTGCAACAACAACAACCTTCTCAGATGAATTCTTTCTATATAATGAATGCTGGTAAGTATTGGATTATTATTTATTGTTGGAAGCCATAATCCCTAGCCATCTTTTTCAATTCCAATCGTATAATAATTTCTTCTCCACGAAAATTTACCGGAACAATGGTTATTGGAATCTTATCCAGATTTTATTCATCTAATGAGAATGAATTAAGGACGATGCTTTTTTTAAGCAAACATAAAACATTATATGTTGCATTTTCCACATTGGTCTTATATTTTATCCTTACGGCTCATAATTGCTTATTATTATCCAACACTGGGTTTTGCAGGAAAGGCGTTATGTATGTTAAAGATATCGCTTTAGAAATGGTTATACTACGACCGTGTGTACCTATATCGCCAAGCTAAATTCTCTGTTATGGGCGTGTAACCGTTTACATAAATCACGGATGTGATAACATATTTCTGAACTACGAATTACTTTTCATCTCCGCAATCAGTTGCAACTATCTGATATTGCCAGCAATTACAAATCATACCAGAATAATATATTTTCAATCTTGAACTGGAGGTAAGGAACAATTGCGCAATAATTCATGGTGTGCCTAGGAATTCCGGCGTTAATCTGTTATTGCAATTTCATTGATATTCGTCATTGAATTGGTCAGGGTGAGGAGAGCATTATTGTCGTTTGCTGATCATGATAGGTATGAAACGGGAATTCTGTGTATTGAAAAAGATAAAAGATAGAACAGCTACTTTGTTTCCTGAATTTGCAATATAAATTTGCGTTCATAAATATGCGAACAAGCTACAAAACCGTTTAGGCAACACCTCTGATGAAGTTTCCGAATTCGACAAATCCGGGATTCACAAAATCTTTCGTGAAGCGTGTTCAAAATGCTGTGTGGGTCAAACTAGAAGGAACATTTTGCGCACGTAAAGAAAAATAATGGTGAAAAATCAGCGTTAGTAGAAATTATCTGGAATTCAGATCACACCATTCCTCAAGGAAGTTTATCAGTTTTAAAACATAGTACGGACAAATACCTAGGTAATTCAGGAAAGATGGAAATGTATAAACAAAAAAACAAATTTGTTAAATTCCGTTTCATCTCCAGCTGAGGGTAACCCCCAGTGTGCATTAATATTTATTGAAGTATAATAAGGTTCATGAAATTACAATTAGGAATTACAGATTATCAGAAATTCCTAAGCAGGTAGATCTTAGAAACAGATGGCCCCGAAATCGAAAATCACATGTGATATTTGTGGTGTACAATCTTTAACTAGAAAGCATTACAATTTTCAGACTGATATGTCATTCAGTTCTGTTTTGACACCTATCGGAAGCAAGCGTCCTTAAAAATTTGTTTGAACATGGAAAAGAGTGAATCTCGCAGCTTTATTCCTTAATGGAGAAAACATTACGAGAACCAAAGCATTCCCATTATGGGAACTCTCCACCATCGATTGGAACGATTCACTAGTGGTTTGCTGATTTTCGTTGTGGTAGTGTGGCCACAAAAGACACCGAACGTTCTGGTCGTTCAATTGAGGTTACAACACCAGAAATCGTTAAAATTCATGGTATTTTATTGGACGATTGGCGAGATGAAGGGCACGAGATTGCTGAGGCTATGAGCATCTAAGCCGAACGGGTACAGAACAGTTTGCATACATTTTTGGATATGAGAAAGCTTTCTGCCGCATTTGCTGTCTGTTGGCGAAAAGCGCGACCGTGTGACAACTTCAAAGGACTGTTTGGCTAGGTTCAACTGCGATAAGAAGGATTTTTCGTGTCGTTTCGTGATCGTGGACGAAACATGGATCGATCACAACACATCAGAGACCAAAGAACAGTCAAAACATTGAACTTGTCCTTGCAAATCGAAGCCAAAAAAGGCCTAGGGGGCTTATCGGCCAACAAAGTCATGGCGACAGTTTTTTGGGATGCACACGGCATCGTCCATATCCATTACCTTGAAAAGGGCATGACCGATGTATACTATACAGAGTTTTTGGCCAAATGCTCCACATAATGTATTCCACAACTAAATTTTTTGTACTGACACCTACTGACTTTCGAAATTATTCTAATTAATACATAACCTGTTTTATATTGGGCTATTTTCACCACTTTAAAGCGATTCTCAAAATTCCAAATCCATACGACTAACAGGGCAATCTTCTCCATAGTTTGCAGGTACACGCACACATACATACATTATGTTGAAAATAGTTTATATTCAGAATCTCTCAAAACATATATCTTTTTGATTTAATTGCAATACTTCCTTCGTTTCATGTATGGTGGAGCGCGTAAAAAGGAAGAGATTGCCACTTTTCTAACATATTCTACAGAGGTCAATGAATATGCAAGTGGTCAGCCCTCTTCTTTCTCTCTCCCTCTCTCTCTATCTTTTTTGCTCTTCTGGCTTCATTGGATAAAATAGGAGCTCTAGATGTGAAACAGGTAGAAGCTTACCATCATCTGCAAAGCTGTGGACTAGATAGGTGGGCACTTCCAACAGATCGTTGATATGGAACAGAAACAAAGTTGGTTCCGATTTGTAGAATCTTGAAAAAATGGCTCGGCGGAAAGAGATTTGACTCCAACGATGAGGTCATCGCTGGAACAAACGCCTATTTGGAAGTTTTGCCGAAATCTCATTATTTGGAAGGGATCGAAAAATTTGAAAAACGTTGGACAAAGTGTATTGGGCTACAAGGAGACTATGTTGAGAAATAAAATAAGTTTTGACCAAATAAGTCATTTCTTGTTTTGTTTTTCATGGACTTTTCACCTTACCCTCGTACAGTGTGAAGAACAATTTGCATTAGAATAATTATCCTTCGCACAGATCCTAATGTAAAAAGTGTTCTTCACACTGTATTTTCCATGGATCTACCTGTTTTGGAATTTCCGATGATCCCTTACTCTTAATTGTAATCTCATAAACCCCATTATAGCTTATTTCCTATTTATACTTTTATATATTTATACTGTTCATAGGTTCCTCCGTAATTTTGGATGTGTTTGATACTATGAACAAAGCAATAATTGTTCTTTCATTTAATCATTGGTTATATTATTATCATTCTGATTTATTGTTATATTAGTAGTTTTGACAAAATAATAAGTGTGAATACATAAATGATACTCTCAGTTAAAGCCTCCCTGTAATGAAATCATACTTTTGCACATCGTTAAGTTTATTAATCTGAATTGTTGGTACAAGAGGAACATTGTTATAATGATTTAATTGCTAAATAGAAAACTCATTGAGAATAAAGATTACGCTTAAAAAGAAAATTTTAATCCTATAAAATTTTAAAATTAGTTATAAAAAAAGCCAAATTATTTCACAATAATAATGTTATAAATATGTCACAAAATAAAACTTAAGCAGTCTGGCAAGTTATTAAAGATATTACAAATAAAAAAACTTACAAATCTAAATTAAACATTGAAAAATTGAGACAGGAAAATCAAACTTATCATGACACAGTAAATAAAATAAACAATCACCTTATACACATATGTACGCCAGATAGCAAACATAGTAAACATGGAGGAACACATAATTCGATTAAAAATTGTGAAAAGTCTTTATTTCTTTATAATGTAACTGAACAGGAAGTAATACAAATAATTAGAAATCTTAAAAACACAAAATCTGTAGGTAACGACTTGATCTCTACAAAATTCCTGAAAACTTTTGAGGATTTCATTGCCAAACCGTTGACACATATAATCAATTTATCTTTTACAAATGGTATATTTCCATTAGATCTGAAAAAATCAATAGTAAAACTTATTTTTAAAAAAGGTGATGCTAGTGATATCAATAACTATAGGCCCATTTCTAATTCAAACAATATTTCTAAAAGTATTTGAAAAATGCATATCAAACGCAATTCTTGAATTTTTCACACAATATAATTTATTATCTGACCAACAAAATGGGTAAGTATATAAAAGGCAGATCAACAGAACGGGCTATCTATCAACTTCTTGAACATATACATAACTCATTAAATAATAAATCTAAAACGAATGGCATTTTCCTAGGTCTGTCAAAAGCCTTCGATGCAGTAGATCATACTCTGTTAATTAAAAAATTAGATGAAATGGGAATTAGGGGCGTAGAATCTGATTTATTAATATCTTTTTTGACAGACAGACAACAAATTAATATAACTACCCAAAATAATGAAATTATTCAGTCGGATTGGGAATGTGTACTACGGGGAATTCCTCAAGGCACGACTCTGGGACCGTTATTGTTTATCGCATATGTTAATGACTTACCAGATGCCCTTGAACACAATCTTATGCTGATGACTCTGCTGCAGCGATATCCTCTCAGACGATGGAAGATCTAGAAAACAAAACAATTAACTCGTTAAACCTGTTAACAAACTGGTTTTCTGAAAACTCACTTTGAACTTAAACAAAACAGAAATTGTTCAATTTCGCTCGTCATATCAAGAACTTGAATTAACATGCCTATTTTTAAACAATGACATAAACCTAACTTATAAAAATTCTGTAAAATTTCTTGGATTGAGATTAGATAACCGTCTAACATGGAAATACCACATTGATTATTTAGCTCATAAGCTAGCAATATTAAGTTACCAACTAAGAGCTTTAAACAATAATACTTCTATTGAAACATGTTTGAATGCTTACCACGCGTATGTACAATCAATTATTAAATATGGCGTAATATTTTGGGGGACTCATCACACATAAATAGAATAAAAGTGCTTCAAAAAAGTGTATACGTAACATTTTCAGTTTAAAGCGGACAGACAGGTGTAGACCTTATTTAAAAAAATACAAAATACTTACCCTAACTTCTATTTATATCTTGGAGAGTGCATTATTCCTTAGAAAACACTATAATTTTTTTGAAAACAAGGAAGCGACACACTCATATAAAACGCAGAACAGACACTTACTGAAAGTTGACCAAACGCATCTTACTCAGTATCAAAAAAGTACAAATACCACAATAATAAAAATATACAACCATCTTCCGAAGTACATTAAAGATTCTCCTTCTGATGGAAAATTCAAATTAAACTTAAAAACTTGTTTGATTAATTATTGTTTTTATGATATTGATGATTTCTTCAACACAGTGTTTTAAATACTTTATGTCTTTCTTTTTAAATTGCTGCTTATTGTATTCATTATTAATATTATGACTGTTATGTTTTAGCTTATATCTTTATCTTATATGTTTCTGTAGCTAATTATTCTTTTATAATGTACATATATTTCAGATTTTATATTTTACTTGACATGTTCGTTGCTCATTGTGGATTTTTTGAATAAAGCTGCCTCATTATTATTATTATTATTATTATACTTTCAATAAAGAATAACATATCGCGCAGATTTTTTTTTACAGTGTACGTCAGAGGACGTAAGATTACAAATAGAATGAAACAATGTTTTGAGAGAGTTCAATTTCAATACATGGAAGTAATTTCTGAATATTCGCACAATAAATGGAAATGCGTTGATGATCATTTGGTGGCACGATTTTCGTTTCTTGCAGTTTGTAAATTGGCCACATCGGCACGGTATGATGAAGTACCGTAAAACGGGGCAACTTGGTCACTCTTTTCAGACTTTTTTCAAAATATCTTCATTATATTTTGACGCATGTGGACCAAATTTTTTCCCCAAACCGACTTCAACTTAATGAAAGAGCTGAAGTTCGTAAAAAGTAATGTTTTTGTTTAATATAAGAAAAAAAATATATATGTGGGGTGTCCAAGTTACCCCGGGTTTGGGGCAACTTGGTCACTTTTGCTAATTTCAATGAAATGAACGTTTTTAATGGTTTGCATGGCCAAGTTACCCCGAATTCGTTTGGAAATTGATAAAACGAACCCGTAGCTACTTATTTCAGTTCGAAAATTTCATAAATAACACAAAAATAACGACAAAAATTTCCCAAAAATATTTTATTTATAGAAATATCAATCTTAGAGATACAGAAACAACATAAAATGTAAAAGAAAATCTGAACTCGTAACTCCAACTAAATCTTAGCTCATTCACTGGGGTGTAAAATCTTTGTCGGCGTCAGAATCGTCTTGATATTCCAACGGCTCTGCATCAGAATCGTCACAGTAATCGCATTTGAAATAAGGATCTTTACTTCCGTTGTTGCATAGGCCACATATCCATTTAAGGCACTGAATACATTTGATCCATTCTTGTCCGCCAAGAAAGTCTTTCCAGTTACAAAAACAAAGGCCACACTTTGCATCTGTTTCTCTTTTCTTTGTCTCTCACTTTTTTGCCTAGGCTGAATTGGACGAGATTTCTTCTTATTTTTGTTCTTTCCGACTATACCAGACGATCCTGGGCCAGCTAATGGCTTCGATGCAGTTACAATTGGTTCATCTGTGGGAGCCAGGTTATCATCTTCATCTGTTGCCAAATTTTTACCAGGCTGAAGTTTCTTGCCCCTTTTTTTCTTCGGATTTGCTTCACTGCTAATTCCTCTGTGCTCTTTCAGAAGATCAATCAATGATGCATCAAGAGATCTTCCAATGGTGTCTCGATCGTCTGGTGTTAATCCATCTGGAATTCTTTTCAGAACCTCGTTTGCATTAGGTGGATAAAGCCCAGTGGCTCGAAATCCAGATATCAAATTTTGGCTGACACTCAGATATGGCTTTCCATAACCTAGAAAGCAAATTGGGAAACTGCTCTTTGGGAAGATTTCCTGGATATCGGCTTTCCTTTCTCCAGTTGTCTAAAATCTTTCTCCAGCACTTTTTCATGGGCCCAAATACAGCTACATCAAGTGGCTGCATTAGATGGGTGGCATTTGCAGGAAATGGAGTTATATTAATACCATGCTCCTTACAGGACTGAATAACTGCAGGTGAAAAGTGGCTGGCGAGATTATCACCTACAACAATAGTTGTAGCACCAGGTTTTCGTGTTTCCGTTATGTGCGGGAGGAGGATTTTGAAAAACCATGTCTCGAACAGGTTCATATCAAACCAACCGGAGGGGCTACTGGCATATTTCGTTCCAGGAGAGCCGCCTTCTGTCCAGTTTTCATATAAATTTCCAGATTTATAAACGACCATGGGAGGCAGTAGATCCCCCTTTGCATTTCCGCACACCATAATGCTAATAGAGGTGCGAGAGTGGTTCTGTACCCTTTCAACCCTTTTTGTGTTTCTGGGGACCACCACTTTTTTTGCTCCAGGATCATCTGTGACATTTGTCTCGTCATAATTGTAGATATTGAAATCATCTGCATCGTTCAGGGCTTCATTGATATTGGTGAAAAATTTTAAAATGTCTTCACGGTCGACGGATGATCTGGACCTTTTTATGTTCGAGGCTAGGCGAATGGACAACCTGTTTCTCTGGATGAATGCATCAAGAAAATCTTCTCCTGGAGTGTTGTTTTTGAAGATCGTGACTGTTTTCCCTTGTTTGTCTAGGTATTTTGCGATGACCGTCCTCACATCCAGCCTGGTTAACGGGAAACCCTAATCAGCCACAACTCCGAGGGTCTCAGATATACTGCGTTCTTCCTCGGATGAAAGGACTCTTGGGCGGCCCACTGCTCCAGAATTGTTGCCAAGAATCTTACGACCCAAAGTTGTCCGAGGTACCTGATACGTTTGCGCAGCTAATTTTTTCTACATCCCCTCCTTAACAGCTTGTACGGCTTTTTGCATGTTCTCTTGTGAGTAGTCTTAGTAGGGCTTTGCCCCGGGTGTTCTCTGGTAGTTTCTCACCATTTTTAGTTACTAGTTACCTGGAATAAAAGATGGGCACCTGAAAATCCAACTAAAAAAGAACAGGAGGAAAAGTATTAACCGAAACAAAAATTAAATCATAGGTGACCAAGTTACCCCGGGGTGGCCAAGTTACCCCATATTACGGTAGTTATTTATGTTTCCTTTTCAACTTCCTAATCTTTATTAATAAGAAATGTCGAATACGAGTCAGGCTGATGTACTTAATTTGATGAAAAGCTTGTGAACGTCGATGTATAACAAAAACCAACATGAACATGTGCACTACAGTGTGGCTTTAGTACTATAAAAATCGTGATTCGAGGAAAAAAATCACCTGAACGCCTTTTTGTCATGAATGGTCGAATCAAACATGCCAAATGAGAGATATTTTTCACTTGTTTTGGCGTTTTTCGATTTGTTCATGAATATCGAAGGAACGAATTCACGCCTTACTTCTATTCCACGCTGTATATATAAATAACGCACGTTTTATCTGAAGCCAGATTGAAATTCTAACTGATATCGTCAACATTCTTCGCAACAATGGACGTAATAATTCACAGTCATGGACCTACAGCACGCTGAAGTGACACTTCCAGTGACAACATAGGCTTAACTAATATCTTAGGTAATCAGTAAAAATGGCCCTACAATAGAGAGGAAGGTGAGGTCGGGCAAATCTTATGATAAAGTGGGTGTGAAAACTTGGTAACATACGCACGCGTCCTACAAAAACTATATAGCCACGCGTTGATGTAAATAATTTATTAAGTCGGTATTCCATCTAGGGAGACGTTGACTTCCAACAGAACGCATTCGTACTTCGATGTCCATAAAATTATTCTTGTTTGAAGACCCATCCAATTATGAACCATCCAAACTTCAGTTTTTATCGCACATTTTGTCTCTTAGTATTTCATTAGTGATTTTTAATTTTTTTAAACCGTTTCCGGAACGTATTATAAGGCAGTGTATATATTTCGTTTTTATTATGAGCTTTATTAAAAAAAAAATTATTGTTGAGGAACTTGAGAAGTCCTTGAAGAAATACTGAAGTGACGTTCAGATCAGAAATCGATTAATTTTTGAGTAAAAAACTCGTACGGCTTACAAAACTGCATCTTATGAATTTCGATTTTCTTGAAAGCCTTGTAACTATTACCACAATGATAATCCACAAAAATTTTGTTGACTTTTTTCATATAGAGTTTTATATCGAAAGATGTAATGGCTTAGAAACTTGAACAAACATGTAGATAAATTCAATGTAGGGGATATAATTATTCCAAAGACTTTCGCGAATATTAGGCTCACTAGTGAACACGAGTAAATCTACCGGGATATCAAAAAGTATCTTGGTCCAGTCTGGTTGTGGAATCTAAAACGTAAGTCTTAGTTTACGTTTGAAATAATTATGTCACTGTCACACTGACATCATCAATAACCTACAAATTTCATACCCATTTATTTCAGTTGTAAAACAATAATGAATACAAATTAATATAGTAATAAAAATTGTCGAAATGTTAACTTCGAACCTTTTAAAAGGTCGGGATAGCCACAAACCGGGTCGAAAACGGTTTTAAAATAGTTAATTTTCGATAAATGGAATGACGTTCACGTGAGAAGCCCGTAGCTCGCGAGTTGGAAAAGTGCAAAAGTTAGGAACATAGAACTTCTTTACGAGGGCTTTCTGCGTACCGTTTTCGCTCCATGTAGTTAGATTTAGTCGCGCTACGCACCCGACGGCCCTTCTTTTTTTCCAAAAATTCCGTTTAAATAGGAAAATTTAATTAAAATAGAAGCAGGTACTCTCAAGTCTCAACTGACGCGTAGCGAGCTTCTCGAGGGAAACATCAACATAATTTCGTTCGTAACTAATTACATAGGACGTCTGGGGTTCATGCAATCATGTTTTTGGATAATTCGAAGCTTCTAATTTCGATAGGCAAAGTGAAAATCCCGGAGTCTGAAGCGCTAGAGACTTCTGAGTGTTATAACATTCGTATAAAATTGCGGAATTTCGCACATTTAGAAACTTCAAATTAATTAATTTGACACACGTTTTAGATTCTACAACCACCCTTGATCAAGACACTTTTTGATGTCCCGGTACAATTTTACTTTCTTCAGATTTATCTACTGAATTTCTACTCAAACCACCAGCCACGATCTTACTACTTTCTTGATGATACTCTGTGATATAATCGAACTGATAGCTTGACAAATCATCGTTCAATTCAAGATTTCAAGTCTAGCTTATATTGGCTAGCATTTTCAAACTATCACAATCGGTTCGTATGATCAATGGAATTGCTATACAGCAGGGCTCACCAACCTCCTTCACATCACATCTCCAAAACTCAAGCAATAATAATTCTCGGGCCCCAAAAATGATTTATTACATAATCGGTGCATACAAACTGCATAAAAACATAAACATACACAAATTTCACTGATTCGCCTAGCTACCGTTTCATTTTAAAGAGGTATTTTCTCAATTTCACCAGCATATTTCTTGTCATTTATTATTTTCGACATCTTCATTGCTGCAGGCATCTTTCATCCTTTGCAATAAGGTAAAAAACTTCACAAGATGCTAACAGGAGTTTTTCATCCAAACCAAAAAGGGTCTCACAACGTTGTTTTTGTGTTTCAAAATATTCTTCAGGTTTGCTGCTATATGTCGCATACTTGGTAGAAGGATGTCGCTTGAGCTTGGATGGTTTCATGCTCTCAGCAGCAAGAACTTTACTGCATACCAAACAAATTGGTTACTCCATCAAGTCATTGGGAATTATATACGAAAATCCAAATGACAAATAAGAATCGTCATATTTTCTTTTTCGTATTGTTTTTTTCTCCTGCGGTCTGTAAGCAACTTGATGAAGGAATGTTCTGAGAAGCCTCGTTGCCATCGTCTTTATCATTTTTAAGTAACCACTTGTCCATAACAAATACACGTTTTTATCTGAAATTCGATTTAAATTTTAAAACCGCGCAGTTTCATGAAGGTTCAAGGTTTCACTTCAAATTTTAATTGGTATAGAAGAAAATAATTTTTCGACGGTATAATTTAAGAAATATACTCAATTTATTACTCACCAAATATGCAGAGATCATGCACAGTAAAAATAGAAGCACAAATAAACAAGTTAAGAGGAAATTCAATTCAATCTTTAAATGAACGGTTTTTAATCCCAAAGGCAAAACATGTAATGCAAATCACAGAACAAAAATTCAATTCAACTTACGTATAGACACTTATTTGTGGAATTACCACTCCAATAATGAAAAGACAACTTGTGTGAAGCGACATATGTCGGAAAGCCGAAGGAAAACTCCTACTCTTTCCGTTGTATTTTACCCAAGAAACTTCTGAAATTTATCAAAGCTGCGCGACCTCAATTTTTTTTCTAGCGTGACCCACAGATTGGTAAGCACAAACAATAGCCTCCAGTTCGAATCAATGGTATTTAAATTCATCTTTGGTGGTTTTTCGACTGAAATATGAAATTGGATGTGAAATATTGTCGCTCTGAAACTGATACAATACTGCTCCAGCACCTGAGCCACCAGCATCTGTATGAATTTCTGTTTTGGCCTCTGGATTGTAAACTCGCAAAATGGGATTTTCCAACAATTCTTCTTAACTTTTGTAAATGCTTGTTTGTTGTTGAGTCCATTCAAATGAAACATGTTTTGCAATCAGATCAGTAATGGGTTTCTACATTGTAGCATAATTTCTTAGATATATACGAAAATAACTGGTCAAGCCAATGAAACTTCTCATAGTCCTAATGTCGACAGGAATCGAAAAGTCGGGGATTCGAAATTCGTCACAGTACGCAGGTGAACATAAAATTGGTGTACGATATTCGTTCGTCATATGGCATTCATTCTGTCGTCCGATTTTGGAAAATGAAATCCGTCAAAGATAATTATTGATTTTAAAATTCGAAAATAATATGAAAACCTTGTTGATGCTACAATTTTGCCACCAAAGGCGTCTAAGTAATATTTTTACGTTTACAAAAAAATTAATATGATTGAGAAATTGAGTTATGAGTTCGGTATTATTTTATTTATTTACTAAATTAGTCTGATCAACAAATGTGTGACATATGATCAAGAATATAATGTACTTATAATACATAACACGCGGAAGAAAAACATTGACAATTGACACATAATAATACTACATATTTTATGGATTGTGTCCATATATATTCGAAACAACTTCAACAATATGGAGAGTAGTTATCTTTTGTTGTTCCTAATATAACAATAATTTTCATATTATTACATTTAATGTACACTTGAAATTTCAACAAAACATCCATGAAATGAAAAATATTCGGTGAACTATAATAAAAAGAGTTATTTTAATGAGAGTGAAAGGACTCGCAAGCGTTCGTGGTTTCATGTAGAGTTTAAGAAGCTTCAGCCCAAATGTGGGGTAGAAAAGTGGCTCCCTCGGATATAGAGTGGTTCACAGAATAATCAACAAAAGCCGTTAACTTATCGTCACTTGGTTTTAACGCAAAAAGTCAAAAACGAAAAAATCGTTTACCAGATTTGAATTTAAAGACACCTTCTACCATAACATTAACTTTCCAGTTCCACAATTTTGGTTTTTATAGCCACCACCTAACCCCAACTTTTGTATTTTACGCCACTAGACTGAGTAAGATGGAAGCGGCAACCAATGATTGTAACGTTATCCACTACTACATTATGAATGGCAACTTCAAAATCAACCACTAGTTCCCCAGAAATAAAACTTAAAATGTTAAGAGAACAAACAAACTCAATTTTTTCCAAACAGAGCCTATAAGTTTCTTCTGATTTGTTTTTCAGTAATCTAAATACTAGCGGTACATAGTGTCCATTTATATAACCATGTATGGTGAATATTTGTGAGAAAATTTTGTGCAGTATTGGAATGTGCCATCCATGCATATTAAACTCGACTTACATAAAAATTCCACATTTGGTTGGCAGCTAGAAATTACAATTTTCATTTCGGAAATCGTTATCCAGAACAAAATTTCCCTCTCTTGACGTTTTGTTCAAATGTTCTTGCAGATAACAGTAAACTTCGTTGGCAAAGCAAGGCAAAGTTGGCAGTATTTTGCGACGTCTATTGTACATATTTTCTTTGACGCATTTTGAGTCCCGGGAAGTCCATTTTTCTGAAGGAAAATCTGAGGGAAAACCATTTGAAGCTAATTATTTATGCAATATTGGTTGGTCTCTCTGTAGGTTATTGTTCCGCTTTTCTTATGCAGGCAACACTAAGAACTTGGCTAGCAATTTTTCTTTCAGGCTCGTGATTATGTTAATTTTTCCATGTTGTTACAAGAACACTACCCGATTCGCCAATGGTGTACACATAAACCTTACATTCAGGCTATTCGATGAACCTCCAGAAAGTTTCATTAGTTGAAGATCGATGTTTAGAAAACTTTTTTTTTTCGTACACTATTCGGGTGTTTCCGCGTTCACTAATAATTTCTTCCACAAGTGACATTTAAAATTTTGAAAACAATGTTACCTATTACTCGTTAGCACATACAACACGAAAAATATCATGATTATAAATTTGGAAACAAGCCCCTATCTAGCATTAATAAACAATAAATATTCAATTAGCCGTAATGATCAGCATCCGCACATCTATCCTATTCTATTCTCACCAAAGAAGGATCTGTGTGACGAGTTTCAAGTACCCTCAAAATGTACCTGCGACCTTGACCGGTCCCCGGGATCAAATTGGGACCAATATCATCGTTCAGAATGTCTGTCATGCTCCTCTACTTCGTTTAACCTGGTTGAATACCTACTGCTGAAATCTCATATCCTAGGTACCTACTCCATTTTGCTCATAAAAGTTAACATTTTGAAATATTCAAAGTCAAACTAGTATCTCGCCAAACATGAAGAATTGATTTATGTACATTACGTACTCAACTAATAGTCATAAAGTTGCTGAAGAACAACAGTCCCTTAACTGCAAAAAAAAATAATGTAACAAAAACCAACTACAACACTAAATAAATCTATTCTGTGAAATAAAACCGTGGTAGGATTGATAATAATTATTTCAAAAATAACAAGCTAATGAATTAGCTCTATCCAGTTAATAACTAATTCTGAGAATATATGCGATAAAATGGTTGATTGTTTAATATATTGTTATTAAAGTGTTATTCAGTTTTGTTTCAATTTTATTTATATTATTTGACCTAGTAAGATGGATTGAAATTGTTTCAATTGTCGTTCACAAATTATTTTCCAAAAATTAACTAACAAAATTACAGAATACGAATAAATTTGTTTGGTAGGTAAAGGGGGCCTCACTTTCATGAAATAACTCTGAATCGAGGTTAAAGTCAATCAATAATAACGTCGCGTGTTCAGAATTGAGATAAATAATTTATCGTGTCTGGTACGATTTATTAATTTATAAATAGATCTTGCAATCTACAAGACTTTACTCATTCAAAAATAGAAAAGTATCCATAATTACAATCAATGAAATTTTTTAATATAATTTGCTCAACAATTAACATTAATTAATGGTATAGATACAAGAGCAAACACACCTGATACGCCGGACTCCAGCAATTTATGATAAATTACAGTGTTATTCAGTAAATAAGTTACATTTATCAGTTTCTATCTGTTACACCCACATGTCATACAAGCGCAGTCACACTAACAATATCGCTTTTTGTATTTCTTTTGACTTCAACTTGTTTCGTTGGGCACGTATTCTGTTATAGTATTACGTTTGAATGTTGTTATTAGATTGCAATGACCTGCTTACTCCAAGGAATATTGATAAATATGACGGTGATTGTCTATATTTTGACTGATTTATGGTTTATTATTTATAGTGACTAAGATATAACTTCATCACCCCCGAGAAAAAGATTTCGCCGTTATTATGTTTTGAAACGAACGTAAATTCATCTACTTTCAAATGGAACATTGCTTTAATAAAGCATTCACGCTGCAAATTAATAAAAGTGTTTTTCGGTTAAAAACATAATAACAAATTTGCACAAGAAACTAACTGGTAAGCTTTTTTCTAAACGTCATCCCGAATCGAATTCACTTGGTTTCATCAAAATCGGTCCATATCGTTCGATTTTCGTAAGTCGGCTCGTTTTAATACCTATTTGACTCGACTAATATATTAGGAAACCACTACAAAGCTATGTTTCTATGGTTGAAGAGATCATATCTCAACAAGGAGGTGGAGGCTGGAAATAAATTATATTGCACTGAAGTACCCACAATTCCAAAACTGATATGTTCAGAATTCATGACCACGGAAAAAAAGGAACGAGTATAAACATTATAGGTTTGTATAATTTTCTACATAACCACAATTATAAATAGATATTACTAAGAAATACGTAGAAATTTGCAAGTGATTGAGTAATTAAATTTGTATAAATTTGACTCAATGATTTTCCATCAGTTCTTTGACTTACAGATCAGCGTCACGTTTTATGTGAATCATCTGTAGATCTTTCACGCTAACTCTTCAGATAAAATATTAACATTTTCATAATAGAACTGATGGTTATAATCAAAACAAGTTTTGTTTTCAGTACTATATTTATAGCCATACATTTTGTTTTGTAAATATTGTTAAAGAAAACAAGATAAATAAAACGGAAACTTTCAAAATTCCACCGCCCTTGCTAAACATTGTTTTGATTATAACCATCAGTTCGATTATAAAAATGTTAATATTATGGAAGATCTATCCTGGAGATGATTCAGATGAAACGTGACGCTGATTCTATAGCTCGTAGAACTCGTGTACTATCGTTAGCTCAAATATAGTTAATCAAGCTTTAGCAAATTTCTACGTATTAATATTCGAAATTCTGTTTATGTATAAAACTGATACTAAATAGTAATGTTTATATACCAAGGTCCTTTCCCTTTGCGGTCGTGAATTTTGAACACATTTGTTTTTAAATATACTTCAGCGCTGTGTAGGTAATTTATTTCCAGCCAGACTATCTTTACCTCCTGATGGTTGAGACATGACGTCTCCAACTATAGAAACATTGCTTTGTAGTGGGTTTCTAATAAATATTCATATATTTTAAACTCAAATAACCTTTTCTATTGTTCGTTGTGGAGACGTATACGTTTTTGATTGAGGCCGCTGCGATAAAGTGGCTCAGTGCTTGGTGCGGTTGGTTTAAGAAATTCCGAACTTTAGTGACGTGTTTTGGTCTACTGATGATGGTCTTGAGACCAAAACGTACGTTAAGACGGAATTAGTAAACATATGTGTTAATGTGACC
Organism: Endomychus coccineus; assembly: GCA_958510875.1. Lineage (NCBI taxonomy): Eukaryota > Metazoa > Arthropoda > Insecta > Coleoptera > Endomychidae > Endomychus > Endomychus coccineus. The sequence continues at coordinate 262,952,945 of OY294067.1, read as the reverse complement.
TATTTCCCGAGAATTCACGTATAATGTAGGTAATATTCTCCTCTCTCTAGTCAAAGTTGCATAATATGATCCCTTTGGTTGAATAATTTTTCGGAACGTCGTCTATAAATTAATTTTAATTCATAAATTCTTACGCAACTAACAATGAATAGCAAAACTGATAAATAAAGAGTAATTGTTCACATTAATGTATGAAATCCAATTAAATTCAGGAATCCTATCACGATAATTTTCATATTAATCATTAAATGGGTCATTTTTATAAAATTACATTTTCGTTATTCTTGAATAACTGTGTTTATTCAGTCACAAGTTCGGTTTGACAATATCAGCTAAAATAGGAAGTGAAATAAGATTTTCTTGTAGTAGTGACTTATTAGATCCATTTATGATATCAAAAACTCTTTTAGGGATATTTTATCTGATTCTCAGTACTATTATAAACCTGGTTTATTCCAATAATGACTTGGAAGGTGTTAGAATAGAAGATGCAAAAAGTTACCCATTTAAAGGTATTTTGTATTCACACGTAATCGATTAAAAGACACAAAAAATAATACAACAGAATAAATTGCGTAACTGGACTAGAAATGACAATTCACTAAATAAAGTCTTCTACAGTAATCTAAATTCAATTTCACGGCTTACTTCTGAATTAGTTTATATTGCAAGCTATCTTGGCAGTGGTATACATTTATGTTAACTAGACTATATTTGAATGAACCATTGTTCATGAATTAAAAATTAGTATCAACATTCCTAGAATCAAGTTCCATTCAATCTGACAAATTTACACAATAGTGCGGGATTGACCGGAAATGGATTTATATGGAGTGAAGTGGACGTTCTTTCTTGACAATTTACGCAAGTCACTTTACTGTATTCAATGGTCTATATGATATGAAGGAAATTAGACAACGATAATGAGATTTGTATTTGAATTTTCGAGAGTTTTCGAATGGCTCATCTCAAGTGTTCATCCACAAAGAATCAACAGTTACTGTTGACGTTTGCCAAAAGTTTGAAAATTTTATTTGGGGCCATGCTTCCACCATAAGCAACCAAATTCTGCTAGTCGTTAAATTTATTCATAACATCACCAATTTTTCTATACATCTCGATTTTGGTGCCTATTATTAACTGCATTTGTTTGGAAGTTTTTTGAACCACCAAGAAGTATCTGAAATCACACGAAACTCCACAGTCGAAAATTTTCAACTGACCAGCTTTAATTCTTATTGGAAGTTTCGGTACAATTTAATGCAAATGGTATTGATATTGAACGTTTGAAATTGAATCTAGAAGGATTTGTAACAACTTGACTACTGTTCTGCTCCTTCTAAGAAGGGGGGAGGTTATTCATTCCCGTTCAACATACATATTGAACAAGAGATTACGAACAACATGTCAATTATTTTCGGAAATATCATTTGCCTTATAGAACAAGGCAGAGGCAGAATCCTTCCAATAATAAATCCAAGATAACTGACATTTAGTTGCAGAAAAAGTAGTTGACCTAGAATAGTAAGCCTTCTTGCTTAAACTTCCATTCAACTAAATAACAATATGCTCTTCACGTAGAATAAATTTCAAAATTTGCCAAGAGTTCATTCGAAAAACCATACCTACTATCCAAGTATCCATTATAGTCCAGTCAACAAACGATCGAAAGGCGAGTGTAGAGCATGATCGGCACAGAATTTTTGACTCCAGGGCTGTGTTTGGAGTAGTTGGGAATTACCAATACTAAAACTCCCCCGAGATATAATAAATTTAATACTCTATGAAAACGATATCGCCAATATGGCGAATAGCAGCTATGATATTGTCTTTGTTCTGCTCAATTTAATGATAGCTGATGTATATCTTTATTGCAGCCTCTAAGAAGAAAAGCTAAAGCTGTTAAATCGTACAATCTAGGCTTCTATTTGTAATTTACAAATCGAAAAATAACACTACCTGAATTTCCAACATCCAATCAACATCTCCCATCTTCAACATCAGTAAAATCTTCGAAAAATTTATACATAACCTGTCTTTTGGGCAAACACAACATCATATCAAACAACCAAAATGGTTTCAAGAAAAATAAATCTACTTTGAGAGCCATATATCTAGCCGAATTATAGACTCACAAAACTCAAACAGCAATACTTTTCTTGTTTGCTTACACCTATCCAAAGCGTTTGACAGTTTAGATCACTCATTCTTAATAAGAAAACTTGAATTATATGGACTACGGTGTAAATCTAAATTTATTGAAGTCATACCTAAAAATAGGTCTCAATATGTGATCGAATAGAACTGCGACGGCAAAGAATTCAATTTCGATCAATTGAGAGGGGGTTTGATAAGGCTCAATCCTTACACCACTCTTATATATAATCTACACAAATGAAGTCACAAAGTATATGTTTCCTTGGAATTCATGTTGACTCCTGTTTGGACTGGTCATACCACATAGATCGTGTCGCAAAAAGTAAGTCGTCATATTGTTTTGCGCTGAAAACATCATGCTTGTATACACTCTCGATTGAGATACGGTGTTATATTCTGGGGCAACTCTACAGAGGCCAACAGAATCTTCAAGTTACAAAAGAGGTGCCTAAGAAGTATGTTCATGCTGAATAACATAGAAAGCTGAAAAATACTTTCTAGGCAATATAATATTTTCACATCATATAGTCTGTATATTTAAGAAGCGGTAATGATTATAAAATCTAATCAACCATTATTCACCAAGAATATTAAAGAGATTCATACTTATCCGACTAGAAAGAAAGATTGTATAATTACAGAAAAACTTAATTACTCATATTTATATGGAAAACGTCAATTCCATGATCTCTAAGATATGTAACAAATTTCCAACAAAAATGAAAAACCTGCAGACTACACAGTTAAAAAATGAGCCGAGTCGATTATTAAGACGGAAAACCTACCACACGCTAAGTGAGTATTTGGATGAGAAATTTACTGTTGACGATTTTTATTGACATCCACCAGTTGAGTGCCTCTCATGTCATGTTTTATGTATAACTTGGCATTTGGGACCTACTTGTTATTTTTTTATTCTCTTTCAAATCAGACTTTTCTATATTGTATTATTATATTGTATTGACGTGTTCTACACCCACATAGGGTACAACTATCGAATGAATAAATCATATCCATATCTATCAATTCAATCTATCTATCATATCATATCTATCTCGTCTGTCGTCCCATCACGAGATATTCCAGATAGGCGGACTAGACTTCATTTTTCTATCGAACAGCGAAGTTGTGTAACTTTTTACCTAGTGAGGTCTTTCCCTATGCCCATAACCTCCAAACCTTCAAGAAAAATGAATGCCTATCTCCTCTCCCAACATTCCACCGCTGGCTCACATGATTTTCATCGAACTTTATACCTATAATGTTCCCTCTCGTGTACCCAAAGTATTAAAAAAATACGTACGATGTCGTCCGTTGTCTTTCCTGTGTTACCTGAACATTATCACCCTTTAGGCCAAGATATTTGTGTGAAATTATGTACAGGCTGGTGTTTGTTATGCCTTACCACTGTGAACGTTTCCGAATCGATACTTTCCCATCTTCAGTAATATTTTCCATGTGCCGCAAAAAATGCCGCCACAACTCTACACATATTATTCCTATTGTTCTTCAATGTATCCGTAATGCTTTAAATCAAGATATGATAATTGTGGAGTCAAATCACACGTTGGCTCCTGAAAATGTTATTACTGATTTAAAATTTTGAACATATAAAGTTATTCTACAAAATAGTTTGTTTTCAAACGTGATTTGATGCAACTCATGTATGAGAAATAAAGATTGAAAAATAGGTGTTTATGGCAATTCACTTATTTATTTAATTTTTCTGATCCCATTCCTATTTTATATATGGGAATGTGAGAATATTGTAGTCATTGCATTACTGAGTATTGTGAGTATTATGATGGCTCGTAATAAGATACAAAATATATACTAGACTAAATAATTAGAATCACATAATGTACCTACATGTTATATTAAATGAATTAATATGAACAAAACTATCTTGAAATTCACAAATCTCTATCAATTGCATAGAAGGTTAGGTCGGTAATGTGAGATATGCTCACGTTTCTGTTTTAGAAGCACACATGTGCTTAACATAAAAGCTTCAAGTATAATGAATCAATCGAATGTATCGTCTAGCTATAGCTAGATATCATACTGACAACAAACGCGTTACTGAATCACGCATCCTCCCTTTCCCATCTTTCTCAAATCTTTATCGAACTTATTAAATGTTGTTAATATTGTGGAAGCTGTGATTAGGATGACTTTCCAAATAATACATTATCGAATTTTTTGATAATTAGGAAATAATACATACATCTATAGAATCATTCAAAACTAAGTTACAATTGTCTCATATGTTTAAAAAAGTTATAGTGGCTCTAATACATTGCATTTTTGTCTTCTTTCTAATGGAAGCAAAGAAGCTATGAGTGGAATATAACGTCTCGAGCGCACGTTGAAACACGAGTAATCAAATTGTTACAATTGAACACAACTTCTGAAATACTCCATATAATTATATACACCCTATATTGCAAGTATGGGGGATATTATGAGCCTAATCTTAATTAGGAATAATAATTGGATGACTCATTTAAGAAAATGTATGTTAGGTTCACCCTGGTAATATGGAACACTCTGTAGATACCTACATATGAAAATAATTTTCATATGTGATGTTTACACATGTCTAAAATTTTCTTAAGCATATACTTGTATACAGGATGTTCCATCTCAGACGAGCCACCCCGTATATTTTTTATCCCATAGTGAGTGGAAAACTCTCCCGAAACACGTCGAATGATTTTGTTTGGGGGAAATCTTTTGACGTATATATGAGGTTCGAACGAGCAACCCCCTAATAGGGGGCGCTTCAACCCCTCAAAATTGGAATAGGGGAGAGGGGTTGAGTGATACGTCATTTGAAAGGTCTTGGAAGCCTCTTTACAACGGTGTATGAAAAACGTAAATTTGATGAACCGTTTCCACCAAAAATTAATTTTGTTGCTCGAATGCGCCACCTTGAATATTTTGGTTATTTGTACATTGTACAAGCTCATTTTTATTAAGCCTTTTTTACAAACTTAAGGAATCTTCAAAAAATCACATTCGTAAAAACATTAAATTGTGTTGTCGTGCTTCCAATGAAAAAAATTAAATCTGCGTGTTTAAATCAAATGTTCAAATTGTCCTCCATTGACTTCCATACAATAATACATTCTCTCAAACTAATAAATAAAAACACAGCAAAACATTTCCTTATGTTGCCTTCATTTTTTGTTTTCAGAAGGTGTTTATCTGGTTTTAACGTTTCTTCGATCGTTTCATGATTTTAATCAATCTGTTGAGTTACTACTTTGCTGATTTGTTTAAAATTTTGAAAAATTTGGCGTACACATTGCAAGAACGTGCTGAGCTCGTTAGCCTTCATTACCAAAATCAAAATTATGCCCGAGCGGCTGCAAGGATATTTAACGAAAACCATCCTGAACGTAGCGTTCGCCGTAAGTACGTAATGGAAACGATTTCAAAATTTGTGGAGACGGGTTCAGTAATGGGTAAAAAAAGGGCACCCATTGAAATTGTTAATGATGAAGGAGCAGCTATGGCGGTATTGGGACATGTCCAACTTATGCCAAACACGCAATCTGTACGACAACTTTCTGCAGATTCCGGTATTAGCCAATCTAACGTTTTCAGAATTTTACGTAAATACAAGTTCCATCCGTACAAAATTAAATTGATTCAGGAATTAAATGATGATGATTGGGATCGAAGGCAAGAGTTTTGCGAAATTATGGTCGAGCGTATCAACAATAACCCAAATTTCTTGTACAACGTTTGCTTTTCTGACGAATCCACTTTTTTACTTAATGGAGAGGTTAACCGGCATAACTATAGAATCTGGAGCGATACAAATCCTCATGTATTTCGAGAAGCTCAAACTCAAAATCGGGAAAAGCTAAATGTTTGGGTAGGAATTTTGGGAGACTATCTAATTGGACCTCTGTTTATTTCTGGTAATTTAAATGGCGAAATTTATCTTGAAATGTTGGAAAATGCGATTGATCCGTTAATAACTGAACAATTAGAAAACGATCCTCTACTACTTGAACAACAATTGCATCTCCAACAAGACGGAGCTCCTCCTCACTACGCCGAACCAGTTCGCCAATACCTCAATTTGCAATACCCCGGTCGTTGGATTGGAAGAATAGGTCCTGACCTGAACCCTCTGGACTTCTTCTTGTGGGGACATCTTAAGTCCAATATTTTTGTGACTCAGCCTGAAAATTTGGACGGACTACGCCAACGAATTGTCAATGAGTGTCGTCAAATAACAATTATGCTGAACCATGTTAGAGACGGTTTTCAGTCAAGATTGTATTATTGTATGGAAGTCAATGAAGGACAATTTGAACATTTGATTTGAACACGCAGATTTAATTTTTTTCATTGTAAGCATGACAACACAATTCAATTTTTTTACGAATGTGATTTTTTGAAGATTGTTCAAGTTTGTAAAAAAGGCTTAATGAAAATGAGCTTGTACATTGTACAAAGCAACAAAATTAATTTTTGGCGAAAACGGTTCATCAAATTTACGTTTTCCATACACCGTTGTAAAGAGGCTTCCAAGACCTTTCAAATGACGTATCACTCAACCCCTCTCCTCTATTCAATTTTGAGGGGTTGAAGCGCCCCCTATTAGGGGGTTCCTCGTTCATGTCTCAAATATACGTCAAAAGATGTCCCCTAAACAAAATTATTCGACGTGTTTCGGGATATTTTTCCACTCACTATCGGATAAGAAATATACGGGGTGGCTCGTCTGAAATGGAACATCCTGTATACGAGGAGGCAGTCAAAAGGATGCCAGTACCTGGTGAATCAGTTGTCAATGTTTATTGTCAGCTTGTAAATAAAAACGTGACCCTGGAGTCGATCAATATTTAGTACGTTATCCATTGATTTTATCATTTCTAAAATAATTTAATGAGAGTATAAGTCAGTCTGGTGAGAATATGAATTCAAATATATTTTCTAATCTACATGTAACGATTCCTAGGTTAGTAATAATGCCATAGATGAAGCTATATTTACGGAAATCGTATTGGTCGTAGAATAAAACGTGAACATTTCGACTTCTGTTGTTCCAATAGGTTATAGCACTACGTTTGAATAATATAATTGTCATATTAAGAAATAAAGAAACGTTGCTCCAAGGCATCAGAATTACCAAATACAACAAACACTCCTACGAAATACGAAATATTGTTTGATCGGAACGACTGATAATTTAAAATTCGTACAATATAATGAATAATAATTGTTAGGATATAATTAGGTAAGCTCCCACTTCCTAGTATGCTTGTGTACGTGGCCTTAAAGCAAAGAATATAAATATATTAACGCCACGTCGGTAATTTAAACAAAACCAATTGCTCTCCAGGTGATAGGCCACTGGGTTACATGAATGCTTATTATGAGTGCTTGGCTCATTCCTTGGTGCTGTATCAATGATTTATAAAGTGCCGTTTGACCAAAGCAGTCTCTAGGCGGGGCCACAAAAATCTGTTACATTGCTGAACGTAACTGCAATTAAGTGTATATCTCTCCAAATTGTTCATAATAATGATGATAATGTTGAAATGTATTAGGAAATTACACTCTACCTTAATCGCAATATGCCGCTGTCAGTGATCAAACAAATAATTTTTCTCGATGCTAAATATAGTTCCAACGTTGTTCTCAACTTGTTCTTGTGAGAAAATGTGTAGAATAAGAGCTGCAAGTGTGGAACTGTCATTTTCCGATCAATTGTGTTCATCAATCACATCAGGACCTTCTCGATTCTGGCCTTATACGAAATTTTTGCATCACCAGCTCAAATATGTCAATCGGGAATACTTCAATCTCCATCCGAGATATGTTACAGTTCTTTCCAAATTCTGGGGTCGATTAGAAAACACTTTTGATTTTGGGTAGCTCCCATAAAAAATAAAAGTAATATTAACAATGAAATTGGTGTTCTTACAATAAGCTTCGAGCGCAATTGAACGTGCAATGTTGTCACAACTGAATTGACATTTCTTGTGAACGCTTTGACTCTTTGATGACAGAGAGGAGCACAAAACCCTTCCTTACATTGCATTTCGTACATAAGCTAATGGGTTATTTCTGTATGATTTCCTGACTGAAAACATTATGCTTCATAAACAGAACAAGGGGACAAGGAGATATTGTAAACGACGAATTTCACAAGCTTGAACCATCCGTTGATGTAATCACCAATAATTCTAATAAATATGTAGTTATCTAGTAATGTCAGATTTTAATGTCTTCCCGAAAAAAAAATTTTGAAAAAAGAAATAGTATTGTTTCTTGACCCAGGTATGAATTATATGTAAACTGGAAATAGGTCACATTAACAACACATTGATAACTTGTCGAAATCTTCTGATAATGGTCACGAGACCGAAACGCAGGTGAAAACGTAAATATAGACATACGTGATAAGCTGACCTATTTTGCAAGAATTTACATATAACTAATATAGGGGAGAGAAAAGTAAGTGCGGGGACGGTTAGGATTAATATTCTAGCGCTAATTTAGTTGTGTTCAAATAAGTAGGCTAAACAAGTAAGTTACAATAATAAGTTTTGTTGTAATGAAATCTTGTAATTGACTATTGCTGATTGTTTGAATATAGTTCCTCCATTAGTATTTTACTCCTTCATATATATGATAATTTAAATGTTCCATACCGGGAAGCTGTTCATTAATGTTTGCGGCAATTACAACATGGTCAGATAGTACTTATGCGCAGATTTCAAAATAATCAAAATTTATTACGTTGGAACGCATAAAAAGGATATTCGAATATTTGAAGTAACTTTAAATATTGGAATTGGTAAAATAATGAGGATGTATTATTAATTGGTTATTCAGACGCTGATTATGCAAACGACTTATAAACGAGACGGCCATCAACTACAGGATGTATTCAATATGTGCGATGGAACAATTACTTGATGTAGGAGATGTCAACATACAGTTTCGCTTTCAACTATCGATGACACTTTTGTCGCAGCCTCCGAGGCAACAAAAGAATCAATTTGACTGGAGCAATATTGTTAGGTGAAATCGATGAAAACTTAATAGTGATTTCTTTTTTGTGTATTGACAGTCAGCGCAGTATCAAAGTAATTATAGTTCTATGCCATAATTTTGGGAGAAAAAAATATGGAAACAATGAACATGTGAAATTTGTAAATGGTAGCTTCGTATTTTAGGATCAAAATGAATTCTGTTTGGTCCTGTCTTCGAAAAAATTTGTGACAGCCCTTTTGAAATAATGGGTTCAAAAATCAAAAATGGCCAATTTTGAAAAATATTTCAATATTGTCATTTAAAGTTGTTCGTCATTCAATAATCAGTATGTTCCTAGTTTTTAAGAAAAACCGAAGAAATCACGTTTTGTTTGAAGAGGAGGAGAGGAAAACGCATAGATAAGATACAACTGAATTTTTTTTTCATAGAATACAATTTTTCCGAATATGCGTATTTCCAAAGATTCCTCCCGAGATAATCCCAAATCGCGCTGCGCTAGCTCTATTCAAACGGACAATATTAAGATGGCGATCTATAGATCCGATTTCAAATTTATTACCTAGGTTTCTTTTGGATCTCCAATTAAGAATCAGTTATTGAAATTTCTTAATTCAGAATGGCGGAACACAAAATAGCGACATATTCATAATGAGTAACGGCAAAATTAGATTGAAGTACATGGTTAATATGTCGCCATTTTGGAGCCGCCATTTAGAATTAGGGAATTTCAATGCCAGATTCATAATAAGCGAATCAAAAAATTTGTATGTAATGAATTTGACTGAAATTGGGTTGAACTCGAGATCTTAATTTTACCTATTTAAAGAGATTTCAGATTGTCGTCGAAAAATCGCTCACATCTCGGAAAATATGAATTTTGAGAAAAGTCATTTCTACATCTTCCTGTCTTCAAGCAAGACGAGATTTCTTTCGGTTGTTCGTGGAAAACTAGGAAAAAATTTACAAAAAATGTTCATTTAATCATGACAAACCGCTTACATGTATAACATTTGAATTGTTCCTAAGAATAGCCGTTTCTCATTTTTGACAAAACCCAAAAGAGCTGTAAATATTCTAAAAACCCATAAATAGTATTCTGAATTGTTTACGGTTTTCTTACCTCAAACGCTTTCTAGCCAATAACTCGGTATCAACCAAAGAGCAGGGTTTAATACGACCCACATAGCATCCTGGACACTATTTGTACTAAGTCATCAAGTTTCATCAAAACACGGATGCAGCGCCACGATTGTAAGTGAAAGTGCTTCATTTACTAGTGATTTTCTCAACGCATTTGCAAAAAATACATGAGATTGGGATTTCAGATCTAAATGAGACCTATATTTGGTACTTAATTCGACTGGCGATAAATACTTCCGAGGAGTGCAGTCAAGTTGATTATATGATTGCTGATTAAGTGTTCTGTCATAAAATAACAGTGAGCATCTTCATTCCCGCGCATTTATATCCGCCCGTCACTCAGATTTACATGTCATACATAAGTGAAACTTCATACTTACCAGTTTTATTTTCCTCTTATAAACACGTATACGAATGATGAAACCTTCTCACTTGCACCAGGTATAATCTGTGTTGACCTTGCTTTTTCATTAGTGTTAGGCAAAACCACACTTCCTGTAGTTTGAGTCATCCAACATTTTGAATCTACTTATAATATTATTGTAGTCTAATTGTATGTGCGAGTGACGAAGTAAACTGTTATGTTGTGTTCTTTATTTGTACAATCATGTATATGGATACATATTTATAAAAAACTGATAAACATAAATTTCCGTTATACCCTGCATAATTTATGAGTAACTGCGCCTGGTGTGTCATTAGTACTAAGGACTGTAATTTCATAATATACTTGTACGTGAGGCTGTCTGCTGGGAATAATGCAGAGCGTAGCGGAGCCGAACAACTACTGACCACCTCACTTGAGTTCATAGAAAGCAGAACGCTATTCATGTTTGAATTCACTTAATGATGAATGCAAGTTAAATGCTTCCAAATTATTGAGGGAAACCGTACATTAATTATTAGAAACAGTCTTATTCAATCTTTTATTCATTCATAAATTTTCATGTATGTTTTTCCTTCTTCTTTCTATTGTTTACCTCACATCAGTTCATATATAATCAGATCTATGACGTACAAGAAATATGTATGGTTAAATTTATATCCAAACGCTGATACACAAGGTACAAAAATGAAATTTTCTATAATTCTTGAATTCTTGAAAATGATAAAAATTAATGTATTTCTTTTGAATTGGTATGAATATTATTTATATTCTAATTGAACTTTTTCATGTTAACTTTCCGATGTAAATAAAATATTTTTATCAACTATTATATCTTCCCGTGAATCTACCGGGATATCAAAAATTATCTTGGTCAAGGGTGGTTGTGGAATCTAAAACGTGTGTCTTACTTCACGTTTGAAATAATTATGTCACTGTCACACTGACATCATCAATAACCTACAAATTTCATACCTATTTATTTCAGTTGTAAAACAATAATGAACTACAAATTAACAATTATCTTGGTCAAGGGTGGTTGTGAACTGTAAAACCTGTGTCTTACTTTGAATTTTTGAATATGTTTTGTTGTGTCAGAATCTGTTAAGTCATTGTGCTGAAATTTTCTAATCCAGTTTTTGAATCATGCCTCTTACCACACAGCACAAAATTTTCATGATTGAAGCCTATTTTAGAACGGGTGCGCTAGTTAATGGAAATTGGCAATACAGTCAACGTTTGTGTTTGGACAATGTTTGAGAGCACTTCCCAAACATGGCAATATTACCAGACAATTTTTATGCGTGCCCTACAAATTGTGTTGAAGTGTTTCGCGAAACTGGTTGTGTGACTCATAAAAAAGAGTTCGTACAGAAGAAGTTGTCAATGACGTTCGTCAACTCCGGTAAATAATTTGCAAGAACTTCAACAGAGAATAGTTCAGCAATGTGCAGCCATAATGCCAGAAATGCTGCAAAACGGTTTTCACAGCATGAGGATGCGCGTCAACTTGTGCATCGAACAAAACGGGGGACATTTCCAACAATTACTGCAATTTAGTTTTCCTTGTTACTTAAACCGTTATTTCATAATTTGTGGTTCATTATTGTTTTACAACTGAAATAAATAGGTATCAAATTTGTAGGTTATTGATGATGTTTGTGTGACAGTGACATAATTATTTCAAACGTAAAGTAAGACACACGTTTTAGATTTCACAACCACCCTTGACCAAGATAATTTCTGATATCCCGGTACTTTAAGACTTAAAGTAACGGGCAGTACATATTTTAGGTCTAGAATCTTTGTGAAAATGTATTATTGATTATTATTACATTTATTTTTTTAATTACATTCTTACTAAACCATTTTTAAAATAATTTTAAATTAACGTAATATACAGGGTGTCCTCGAACTGCGTGGCCAAAATAAAGCCGAAGACTCTTTGATTCGAAAAAATGTTGACGAGCCTTTTTACTTTTGCCTCAAGTGTCTTGTTTACCCGGTAGAGGGCTTTAAAATTGCAAAAATAATTTTTTTTTTCGGTATAACTTGAGAACGTGATGAAGAACTTTTACAATATTTAGCAGGTGAGTTACTGTCAATAATGGCCATTTTTGAGAGTGGAGCACAGAGCCTTAGAGACCATAGAAATGGCTCAAACTTGAGGATGTAACGGGAAAAGTGTCCAGAACTTTTTTGTGGTCAATGTAATTCACTCGATATTTTTTATGTAGATAGCTTATCTACTTTGAGAACTTTTCATACTCCTAGAAAATTTTGATAAAATCAACGGATTAGCTTGAAAAAATTAATTTTCGAGTCTCTGCAATTTTGGCTCACTAATTTTACTTGATTAAAATACCTTAGTTGCCTATGATTTTCTTTTGTCATTTTGGCATTTGAAGAATTTATTCTCAAAACTGTCAGTTTTTACTTTGCTTTCCGTAAAAATTTCATAAAATTATGGTTCAAAATTTCACTAACACTGAAATGGTTGATATGCTATTGATTTATGGACTTTGTCGTTGCAATGGCCGGAGAAGGGAAAGATATCCGCATCGCAGAATTCCAAATCGCCAACCCTTCGCGAAACTGGCAAATTTGAAGCAAATCGCAGAGAAACTGGACGCAGACGGAAAAGAAGGACGTTAGAGCTCGAAGAAGCGATACTGGAAGCGGTTGAAACTGAACCTGGGATAAGCACACTACGTTTTGGACTTCGTATTGCAGCCTCAAAATCATTAGTTCATAATGTACTGAAAGAAGAACTGTTGTATCCCTATCATATTAAAACAGTTCAAGACTTATTGTCCATGGATCCAGGTCATCGGCTAGATTTCTGTCGGCTTATTGTCCAAAGACAAAACGCAAACCCCAATTTTTGTAGAAGAATTCTGTTCACGGACGAAGATACTTTCACGAGATGTGCTCTTTTTAACTTCCATAATGAACATTTCTATGTTGATGAAAATCCTCATGAAACGGAAGTTACATATTTTCAGAATCAAACTAAAATCAATGTTTGGGTTGGAATTGTGGATAACTTTATTATTGGCCCTACCGTTATACCCGATCGATTGAACGGGGAGAACTACTTGAACTTTTTGGAACAAAGGCTACTTGAACTGTTGGAAGACTTGCCCTTACACATTCGTCGTGGCCTTGTTTATCCATGATGGTGCACCTCCTCATTTCACATTAGCTGTGAGGCGACATTTGAATGCGGAATATCCAGATCGCTGGATAGGTAGAGGACACGATGCATCAGTGAACTGGCCGGCCCGCTCCCCTGATTTGAGGCTCTGCGACTTCTTTCTATGAGGCGCTTTGAAGTCGAAAGTTTATGCAGCTCCAGTAAACACACGAGAGGAATTGTTGCAACGAATTAATCATGAAGCGGATTTATTGAAGAATGATCCTGAAGTACTAGCCAGAGTTCAATCCAATTTCTTGAAACGAATTAATTTGTGTATTCAGGAAAATGAGCAACATTTCGAACAATTGATTCCTAAGCGATTTTCCAAGAAGTTTTGTTGTTTCTTTTAATTTAGCATTTGTTTTTCCTAAATAATCACATCGTTTCCCCATTTCTATTGTTTTTATTATTCGTGTTTTACCGAGATATTAACCATTTCAGTGTTAGTGAAATTTTGAGCCATAATTTTATAAAATTTTTACGGAAAGCAAAGTAAAAACTGACAGTTTTGAGAATAAATTCTCCAAATGCCAGAATGACATTAGAAAAGCAAAGGCAACTAAGGTATTTTAATCAAGTAAAATTAGTAAGCCAAAATTGCAGAGACTCGAAATTTATTTTTTTCAAGCTAATCCGTTGATTTTATCGAAATTTTCTAAGAGTAAGAAAAGTTTTCAAATTAGTAGATAAGCTATCTACACAAGAAAGATAGAGTGAATTACATCGACCACAAAAAAGTTCTGGACACTTTTCCCGTTACATCCTCAAGTTTGAGCCATTTCTATGGTCTCTAAGGCTCTATGCTCCGCTCTCAAAAACGGCTACTATTGACAGTAACTCACCTGCCAAATATTGTAAAAGTCCACGTTCTCAAGTTATACCGAAAAAACAAAATTATTTTTGCAACTTTGAAGCCCTCTACCGGCTAAACAAGACACTTGAGGCAAAAGTAAAAAGGCTCATCAAACTTTTTTCGAATCAAAGAATCTTCGGTTTCATTTCAGCCACGCAGTTCGAGGACACCCTGTATAGCATATTGTAATTCTCTTGATTAACTTATATAAATAATAAACATTCAATTTCACATAAAATACCCTTCTACTTTGGTATACAAAATAGAAAATGATGTTTGATCAATCGTTCACAATCAATAATAGAACTGATTCCGCTGAAAATACTAAATAACCCTCAAAATATTCAATTTCCAAGTACTAGAATAATACTTGTTTTGATTTTGAACTTTCATAGTGAAAATGTTAGGGTTTATTCAAATAAAAATCTAATAGAGTTGGTTTGTTAACTTTTTTATAAATTCATTAAAATTATTAAACAATATTATATTGATTTATTTGTTCAACCCCAACTGCTGGCACATTCTTTTAACTAATAAATATAACTATTTTCAATGTAGAAACTAGAAATCATTCGACAAGTAAATATACTTCCCATCGGGCAGTCATCAATTAAAATCTGATACGAATTGTAAACATTCTAAGACTTCAAACAATAAAGTAATTTTATTGCGAAATAAGGTTCAAATATTTGAATATACTCCAAATGACTGGAGATACATTTATCACGGTTATAACATGGTACAGTATAAAAGAAAAATGTATCTATATTCAGTTTCATGTACTCGATTCTAGATTGAAAGAATTTGTCCAGCTTTGAATGGACACATTCTATCTTAGTTAACCGTCAGAATTAATGAAGTTCATTTCTTATGGAATTTTCGACAACGGTTGAATCCACTTAATGATGGTTTCTTCAATTTCTGGAATCTTCCATTCTCATATCATGCTATAATTCGTTGAATTGGTCGACAGTTTACTTCCCAGTTATGTCTAAAAGAATTGCAATTGAGGTATCAAGGGTGTTATCAGGATAATAATGTCTTGAGGTTGGCAATGTACGTCGAACGTGGACTCATTATTATTATCATGCCGGTGGTGCCTTCAATGTTCAATGTCCTATTAGTCTGTTATTCGATTCGAGAAATTCAAGGAGAGCATAATATTCAGCTTATTGTCAATAACGCTGGGCCAGTTATGTAGCTGTTTTGTGTTGAGTTGTAGTAAAATGTTCGGAGACGAGAATCTTCCTGAAATAGTGATATCAAAGATGACCAAAGTGGCCAAAACACTGTGCCTGATAAAGCCAAAAAGGTACTCCAAAAATTGTACCTTTAACATTAAAAAACAGCTGGTATGACATTTTATTTGTAATTGGATGTTAATAAAGTATAATCATAATTCTATGTTTACGGTGTGCAGAAGAATGGCTGGTGAGAACTATGGAGAATGTACACCATGATGGTGAGACCTATTCTCACTTATGGCGCGATAGCCTGGATTGATGAAACCAAGCGAATTACCAAATGAAGGGAATTAAGTAAGGCCCAAAAACTCTCATGTTCGGGGCCCAAAGGCCTTGCACTATCTTGGAAATCGTGGATAAAATATTTTGGCCAACCCAATACGTGAGACAGCGGAGAAGACTATGCCTAAGATAAGTAAAGGATAATCTGAGGAAAGGGAGAGGACAACAACTTTATGGAGGAGAAGCAGTACTCCTGGCACCAAGAAATTTCATGGATAAGGTGTTCGTAATTACACAGTAACCCACCTTGGTATAAAGACAGGGACACACACCTTGTTTGGAAAGAAGCTATTTGTTGATATACCGATGGATCAAGAACACCAGAAGATACGGGAACCGGAGTCTTTGGCCACAGAAGCAAATCCCCTGAACCCATGGGTATATACATCAAAATTTTTTCTAATAGAAGTTGATGCATTCGAGAGATGTGGAGTGTGCACAGCTCAATTTGAACGAGGGATACAACAAAAAGGTCATAGTCATCATGTCCGATTGTCAAACAGCTATAAAAGCGATGAACTGAAACATCATTAGATCGAAGCTGGTTCTTAAGTGCAAAACTAAGCTAAACACCATAGAAGTGCAGAATGAAAACAATTGATATCCACGGTATACTGGTATTGAGGTAAATATACAGCCGAACGCCTTTCCACGCAAGGAAGTTGTAACGCCTCTGACAGGACGGGAATCCTGCTGCGATATAGAGAATCATTAGAACAGAAGGTACAGAATCCAGTTCAAACTACCAGAGTTCTCTGCAGGACATAGACAATCTTGGGCCATTCTAGAAAAATGTAGGAAAATTATTGTCTTGGAATGTATAAAGTTGAGCAGGAACAACCTAACGATCATAACAGGATTCATGACCGAATATTGTAGATTCAACGTACGTATGAGTAAAATTGGCCTAGTGAACGATGGGATGTGTAGATTCTGCACAAAAGTAGATGATACCTCCTTCAATGGACTGCGAAACAAGATGCGAGCAGACATTTCGGGAAAAACACCAAATACCGCCAAGAACCTTAGCTTTCCTAAGAGAGATAAAACTCACTGATATACTGCAAATCAGAATTGTAAGGGGGAAACAATAATTAAGTCCTTTCTATGTTAAAATTCATGTATTGCCATGGTAAGGCGTTATAAATACGTAATGCTCTAGGGCGATATGAATGTACATAACGCCCTAGTGTAATGTATCTGAAAATAGAGCGGTCATCAAAAAGTAATTAGCGAGAAGGACATTAACTATATTGATGTACCCTGGACTATACAGGACCATTAACAACTCCAGTTGTATGTACAAAGTACTGGTGAGAATTTTTATCATATGTCGTCTAGTAGGTTTACACTCATGCTTCTTAGGTTATGCAACTTGAAGAACTATAATTGTTGAGAATATGGATTATTCCATAATTATTACATTCTTCAAAATAGTTGAAACTCATAATAGAGCTATAAAATGATGGTTGGAATAACTTGTAAGAAAGAACTCCTTCAGTCTCGCTCAAAATCTATAAGTACATTTCTCATAAAGATTGAACGAGTTTCAAATTTACAAAAAAAAGGTGAATTCATGTTGATGGTACATAATGAGCAAGTTATGTGAAATATTAATAAAATATTGCATTTTCTCTGGTGCTTTAAGCGCCTCACTGAAGTTATTTTCTTTTCTTTGCTTTGTATCAGTTTCAAAATGTCTAATTAGTGGATCTTAAGAACATTCTGTTCCCATGGAAACAACAAGCAGAAGTAGGGTATCAATTACTAATCAAAAACTTGAAACGTTTCCACTCTTTATAATAATTAAAATTAATATTAATTCAAAATAACATAAAGGAATGTGTATCTTTCACCAATAATTCACAGACTCTCATTCATCGATGCGAATTAACGTTTATTTATATTCGAAATAATTACCGGAACAATAATTATTAATAATATGTTGAAAAACGTTTCACATGCAACTTATCCAGGTGCAGGTGTGTAGAAGATTAAATTCCTAAGCATTTTGCAGAATCCCACATACTCTCATGTACAAACAAGATTTAACGAATAACCGTGATTTCTTTTGACAGAAATTTGACGTAACCAACCAGCAACCGGAAGTTAGACGAGTTCTTCTGAGTGCTTTCAAACAAAACATATTCACTTAACTTAGGTTGCAAACCGGTAGATGCTTATGTGAGAGATTGTGGACGCTTAATCCTACAATCACAAATAACCCAATGCTATACATTCGAACGTAAAGCATTGCTTCGAATTAGATTTATAATGAAATAAATATTTATATGAATAGCATCAACAATAATAATTTCAATTATGATGAACACTATAAAGAATTTACACTGTGGAGATATTATAACACTAGTGATAAGAAATAATCACCCTTATCCACTAAAAATACTATTAAAATACTGAAGACCTTTCGGCTACCAAGTATCCATCATCAGAGTTTATTCTGATGATGGCTATTTGGTAGCCGAAAGGAGCTCAGTACTTTGTTACTATTACGGATAAGGATGATCATTTCTCATCAATAGTGTTCAATTATGACGTTTCTTCTCATGAAACCGCTGCTAGAATGAATTTTTGATACTGTCTGTTGAATTATTTTCAAATTCATAGTAAGAAACCATATTGGATGAGAGAATTCGAAGAGAAAAATTGACTTATGGAGGATGAAGAATGCTGCAGCCTTTCACACATAGTTCCGGCTTATATGGCTTGAAAAGTCTGACAGCAATAAGGTAGGAAAAGTTAGGAGAGGGAAAATAGAAAATGCGCTGAAATTATAACGCGAGGACAGCGGAAAGGATGGAGCTTGCGTTAGCTGAAGTAGGGGATGATGTAATTTTTTTAGCACTTCCACTCAGTTTCAATCTTAAAAAGAGTCTGATGTAAAGACGAAATATCAGAATTAAGTGATGATCTGGGTTGACTCGAAATTGAAGACTCGCTTATATATGCTGTCTAAATTTTAAATAGAATTTTCGCAATCGTCAATTTCAAAGTATCGCATTGGAAGTCAGTGTACGGGAGCTCATTACGAACGCCGTTTCACTGTGGCTGCTAGAGGACGCGTTCTGTTGTACTCTTTACTTTTACGTATTCAAAATACCATAACTTTTTTTTGCTTGTACATTTCATGTCTATAATAATAGAAATTCTTATACCCAGTTTTAACTAATCGTATTCAGCAAGTTCTAAAGCAGAATCACAGACGTCTTCATCAATTGCAAGCTGTTCTAGAATTATATAAGTGGACGGAAAGTTTTTTTCATCGGCGGATTCTCAATTCTACAGGAATACTTCACTCGACGTTGGTCAAGATCAGCATGCTTGGCAGCACGGTATTTATGAGGACCAAACATTTTTGGCTCCACATTTTGCGGTCTCTCGGAAATATTAGAAGCCGAACATGTGAATATCCGTAACGAAATTATTTCAAACTTGGTTATCCAGACCAATATGGAAGAATCATGAGAAACTAGCTAGATAATCATTATCCAGATAGATGGAACGGTCGTGGTAGGCCAGTTGTTTGGCCTTCATGCTCCCCAGAACGGAATCCTTCAGATTTTTCATGTAGAGAAATTCAAAAGATGGAGTCCATGTAACACAACATGTTCAAACAAGATGAATGAACTTATTAATTGAATTATTGGGGATGGCTGTGATGGAATAAGAGCATTCCTAAATAACATTAGAAGCTCAGTTGTTCGTCGGTGTGAATTATACATTGAACAACTTGGTTCACATTTTGAACAATCCTTTAAATTTGCCTTCTGTTGTTGATGATTTTATGTTTTGTTGATAGTAGTAGAAGTTCGCGAATTTTCGTAAGGAAGGAAGTACAGGAAATGAGAATTGTTATTAAAAAGTCCATGAAGTATATTGAGGAAGAAGGAGAGATGATTTAGATCCGTAAAGAGTACAATGAAACGATGTCTATGATAGGCTTTTTATCTCCTGTATACCAACTTTCCACGCAATACGATGAAACATGTATACGAAATATCGGCCAATCGTTGAGATGCCAATGATTTCAATGGTTTGATCCTGATTACTTGAGAATGGTTTGGGCAATCGATATCAAATTGGGTGTTCACCATCCTACAGATAATTCAGATTACTTTTGAGCCATGGTGGAAGGGGTGGAAGACTAGAAGATTAATAAATGTTTTGTATCAATAATACACTTTTAGAATATTGAAATAATGTGATGAACTCGATTGCATTTATATTTGACCACCTTTAATAATTTGATGATATATAGCAACGAAACTAAAGCAATCATATATTTTGTTATTAAGGTACATTAATTACAAATAAAAATAAACGTAAAAATATGTATTTGTTTTATCAATTAGTTCAGGTAGCATCCTAAGAGGGATAGTCCTTCGATTGTGTTGTCGATATAAGTTAGGTAAACAGTGAATGAGGAGGTTGTTAGATTTGGAACATCATACATAGTATATTTATTTATGGCATTGTGCATTTCGAAAAAGGACATGTTATTGGATATTATCAACGATAGTAGATGATTTAGTGTCTAAATTAAATTTCCTCCAGATTGGGGTGAATGAAACGCTCTGTATACCAACGGATTCATGATAGATCTACTGTTTTTGGGCTGAACAATGAGGGAATATTCGAGTCTGCTTATATGTATATGTATGTGCGTGGGTTGATTTTTGATACACAGAGTATTTATTTGCCGTCGTCTTCCGACGAATTGAGACATTTAGAAACGATAGAGAATGTTTAGATCCAAATTGAACCAGTTTTTATTAAACTATTCATGAAGTACAATAGAACTATTCCGCCTATATCAGTGTAAGGTTTTTTTCATAGGAAAAGATATTTTGCGGGCTAAAAGACCATTTTTCTCTGATGGAAAGCTCGCATGTACGAATTTTTGGTGTGTTGGAATTATGTGAACGTGTTTTTTCTTCAACAAATGTGAATAGTAAGCATTGACAACAAATTTTTTGTGGTCAAAATTTTCAATATCTTTGCAATTTTTTCTTAACAACTTTCTGCAAGTTATTAGAAGGAATACATTTGGGGTCCAATTTTTTCAATCCTCTACCAAATTTCAATATCTATGATAAACCTACTTCAAACGAACAACAATAAATCGAATTCATCGATTCAATTTTGTTCACGTGATGTCGGTTTGTTGGATGGATGGGGTAATTCAATGGACATATTTATTGCAAGCGGCTTACTTTGATCTGAATTGCACTCTAATTAAATAGATCACGATTACAAATCGCAAAAATGCAGATGGACGGCTGCATTATATAATTTATATTCATTGTCGATAGCAGATTCATAAAATAATACATAATATTCTATAAATCGTCATTACCAGACTATTAGCTGCTTAACAATGGATTCAAGTGAGTTTCTTAATTAGAACAGGTAGAATGCTACCACATAGAATCGATTAAGAACTGACATGTTGTTTCGTCTATTTTTGCAGCCTTAGATATTGTTTAAAAAAGCTTTCACTTCTCTTCTTCACTAGGAATATTGTCTTCGAAACGCGATATCTCCATACTTCTCAGATAGTAATTACATTGCCTTGACAGGTCCTCTCCAATAGCCTTTCGGATTGCCATCGTATTGATACTATGATTCAGTTCTTAATTCATTCTAAAATTAGCAATTACAAAATCTCTCCACCAATTTCAAGTATTGACATTTTTTGATAAACGAAATAGATTTATAACGATCTAGAAGAATAAGTTATGGTTCACATGCAGGTTCATGTTTTTTGTGTATACTTGCAAATGAAATTCAAAATAAGCTTAGTCCAAATTGATAGAAGTATAACACTAGAAGAGTTCAAAATCATTGTGGATACACTATAAAAGTGATAAGTACGAAATAATCACCCTTAACCAACCACTGGAAAGAGTATTAAAAACCTTTCAGCTACCAAATAACCATCATCAGAGTAAACTAGATTGGGAAACAAAATATACCTGTTTAAATATTATTTGGGATTGAGAATGCAAATATAATGCATGCATTATTAATCCCAAATACTTTTCAAACTTTTCATTTTGTTAATAATTTAGTTTACTCTGATGATGGCTAAGAAGCAACTGTGATTTTAATGGATAAGGGTGATTATTTCGTACTTAATAGTGCTGGAAATATTCCAATGAATTTGTCTTTGCTCTTTATGTACAATGTCTAATCTTCAAACTCGTGAAAACCATTATCTAGTGACACGAATTCGGGAAAATAGGCTCACTCGCGTCTCACGATGGCAAGGTGAAAATACCTGATAAACGAAACTGATGGCACGACAATCAAAAATCCCATGTGAAATTTGTGATGTACCATCTTCAACTAGAAGTCATTG
Organism: Endomychus coccineus; assembly: GCA_958510875.1. NCBI lineage: Eukaryota > Metazoa > Arthropoda > Insecta > Coleoptera > Endomychidae > Endomychus > Endomychus coccineus. The sequence continues at coordinate 262,930,277 of OY294067.1, read as the reverse complement.
GAATTTTCAGACTGATATGTCATTCACCTTGAAGATTTTAGTAAGCATGGGAAAAAGTGAATGAACACAAAGGGCGCCAAACCCTGTGGTCGTTACAACGCCAGAAACCGTCGATACAATCCATGTTATGATATTGGATGATCGGCGAGTTGAAGTGTCCGAGATTCTGAGGCTATGTGCATCTCAACCGAATGGATACGGAACATGCATACATTTTTGAATATGAGAAAGTTATCTGTCACATGAGTGCCACATTTGCTATTTGTTGACAATAAGCACGACCAAGTGACAAACTTCAAAGAAGTGTTTGACGATGTTGACACCCAACAAGGAGGACTTTGTTGTCCGTTTCGTAACTGGATCCATCACAACACACCAGAAACCACATAACAGTCGAAACCGTGGACTTGTCCTGGCGAATCGAAGGCGGAAAAGGTCAAAGTGTGTTTATCGATCAACAAAGTCATCGTGACTGTTTTTTGGGATGTACACGGTATCGTCCATATCGATTGAAAAAGACAAATATATTACCGGCGTACATTATGCAGAGCTGTCGGATCGATTCAACGCCAATTTGAAACGAAAGCGCCGCATTTGGCAAAGAAAAATGCTCTTCCACCAAGACAAAGCACCGGCGCCCAGGTCCACAGTCTCAATGTCAAAATTGCATAAATTGCGTTACGAATTAGTTTGCCATTCACCATATTCACCAGATTTGGTCCCCTTCGATTCTTATCTTCATCCAAACTTGAAGAAATGGTTCGACGGAAAGAGATTGGGCTCCAACGATTAAGTCATCAGTGGAACAAACGCCTATTTTGAAGGGTTGCCGGAATAGTATTATTTGGAAGGGATCGAGAAATTAGAAGAACGTTGAGCAAAGTGTATCGGACTACAAGGCGAATATGTTGAGGAATAAATAAGTTTCGAACAAATAAATCATTTCTTGTTTCATTTTTCAACTTTTCAGCTTGGCTTCGTATGATGAAACCACTGTTGTTGATCTTGATGAAAATGAATAAGTTGCAACTACCAACGTAGTAGAGAAGTTAGCTGAAAAATATGGTGCACCCACATCTGGGGTATAACTGAAAACAACTAAACGTATCATGTTGGCGCAGATAGTGATTCGGCGGAAAAATCTGAGGCTATCTGTAAAGAGGCTGGCAAAAACCACACCAGAAACATGGGTAAAGACTATTCGACATACTGATAGAGTGAATAAATTTAGAGGAACTGTAGTGTTCAAGGAAGTTAAGTAAAATTTAATATACCGATCTGCTTTTACAAAAACCTCAAGTTAAAACAGCAATTTCAATACTCATAACAGCAAATTGAACACAAACCAATGTTATTTATTTAAAGCTATATGCTTCCTCTTCTGATGTTTAATTTTTGATACGCTTATCTGAATCTTTTAGGTGTTGAGCCAGCTTTATTTCAACAATGGATCGAATAAACTTTTAAGAAGCATTTTGTAACCCTCTTCAAGCTTCTGAAAAATTCTCCAATTTGCGATTCACTGTCCTTTCGTCATTTGATACCAAAAAACGTATTTTTTGGTACTATTGATTTTTAGTGCAGTCAATACGGTATTTTTTAAATAAAATTTTTGAATAACAACTGATCGGGGTGAAACAAAATGCATTCGACGCGAAAAAATATGTAGACAAAAGGACCCCAAATTATTTTTGGCCAATTTCTGGGATACGAATTGAGAAAATAATTGGATAATACTGCCGAATAGGCCTGAAAATGTCTACTCGGGGGTTTTCAGCGTCGCTGATCACGATTCCCACGTCAGATTTCCCAAATTCCTCTTATTTCCTTCACTCGGTTGATCCAGCAATTTTGGAAAAAATTGATCAACTCGGAGGTTTTTGGGGTTGCTGATTACGATCCCGACTTCAAAATTGAAAAATATCGCATCCTCCCTCCTCTAATTGACCCTCCATGCTGTTCATCCAGCATTTTTGAAAAAATCCATCAGAATTGGATGAAACGGTGGACTCGGGGGTTTCCAGGTTCGCTAATTACGATCCCGACTGCAAAATTGAAAGATATCTCATCCTCCCTCCTCTAATTAACCCCACATGCTGTTCATTGTTAATTACTTAATTAATTCAACCGTCAATTGCAAAAATAACATTATATTCACGTTCAGCGAGCTCAAATTATCCGAAAATTGTTGTTTTTTTTTTAATTTGTTAACATAATAAACTTGTTAATTAACTGATTAATCCAACTGTAAATTGAAAAACTGACCTCAAATTCGTGTTTAACATGCCCAAATTATCAGAAAATTACACTTTGAATGCTTACAATTAATGAAAAACAAGATTTCCAATTTTTTTAATGATCTTATAAGAATCCCATGTTTTGACCATTAATTCCTAGAAATTTCTGGAATGCCGCATTTGTCACTCGGAAAAATCCATGGGGGGTTAACTAGAGGAAGGGGGATGAGATATTTTTCAATTTCGTAGTCGGGATCGTAATCAGCGACCCCAAGAACACTCGAGTCCACCATTTCATCCAATTTTGATCAATTTTTTCCAAAATTGCTGGATGAACCGAGTGGGGGATCAGAGAAGGGGGGAAGAGTAATTTGGAATATTTGACGTCGGGATCGTGATCAGCGACCCTGAAAACCTCCGAGTAGACATTTTCAGGCCTATTCGGCAGTATTATTCAATTATTTTCTCAATTTTTATCCCAGAAATCGACTGATTCAAGGGTATTGGTGGGGAAAATAAGTTTTGGACAAAAATAATTTGGGCTCTTTTTGTCTGCATATCTTTCCCCGTCGAATGCATCCTGTTTCAACCTGATCGGTTGTTATTCAAAAATTTTGAATAATCGACCAATTTTTATATCATATTGACTGCACTATTTGGATTCGATGTAAGTAGGTTCATTATTATTTTCACACATTTGGTGAGCACTACAACAGTGAATTACATTTAAAATTACAAACAATTTTTATTATTTGATATAATAAGCAAAGGACTCCTGAATTTCTCAATATATATTGTATCAAATGTGTTGTTGTATTAACAGACCAAGAAAACCTGCTCAATCTAACTACAATGGCTGACCTTGATCCATGACGTCATGTCATTGATTCGGTGAACAAGCCATAGCATTATGTTTCTTGAAAACCAAGAACCTGTTGTTCATCAAACCCTTAAGCTAGGAGTAGTTCATTCCAAATGATTTCAAATTACTGCAATATTCTGTTAGCATCTCCTGAATCCCTACTGGCAAGCGATCAATTGGTTCAAATTGATTTTAAGCTAATATCATAGTACAACCTGTGACAGGTAATTCAAAGTACCATTATATAATTAGACACTATTATACGGTATTTTTCCTATTACAAAATGAAATTCGTAATTTTCCATTTAGCATATTCATGACCTCAAATGAAACGCGTTGCGCGATTTCAAGTAGTTAATAATATATTTATTCTCGACTGAGCAGGATCATAACTGCTAGATACGTTTGTGCGTAGGAGGACGTCTTGAATATTCTGCATCATTTCACCCCTCAAGTTATAGCGAAAATGTAAATGCAGACGATGGAATGATGCGGGTTCTATTTGCTTAAAGACACATAAAATGATATCTTGAAACAACTTCAATTAATAAGGAAATACACAAGTTTGAAATCTAATATTGTTCCACCACGAACAAGCCTCAAAGCATATTGTACCTTTCGTTCATGATACAGTGTGAGCATTTTGGTTGAAAACCTTCAATTATCACTGGCCAAATTTGTAGTGTTGAAAATACTTATAGGATCCCAATTCACCAAGGTCGGATACTTTGGGGAGACACCGGCGACCGACCACCTCACGTGACTAGGACTGTGGGGTGTAGGTTGCCAATGCAACTAGATGGAATCGAGACCAGGGACAATCCGCTTCGTGTACTAGGTGACGTAATGCTAGAAAATGCGTGATTGCGAGACTACATTAAAAGGGAATCGACATTGCAGTGATTGCTCGTTGAAAAATCTCCTCAGTGATTGGTCTTAGCGATAAGTTCAAGTTGTGAAATAGTAGAATTCTCGAGGAGAGGAATTAAGAAATATAGCTTTGAAGAAAGATGGAAATGGAATGAACAGAATAATCAATAAAGCTAAGACCAGTTTATGGAACTACGCAATAACTATTTGACTAGGTATTAATGAAACTTTGAAAATATTATTGTAGATCTAAAATGAATTATTTTTTGTTCTAGATATTACTTTCAGAATGGAGGGAGAAGCAAAATGTGGAACTATTATTATAGAATAAATCCAGGAATCAACAAACATATCATAATAAAATCATTAAGCAACATACTGAAAAAAATCTGATGGTAATAATTGGGAAGCTACTAGACACGATCGAAGACCTAGTTGAAACTTCGGGAGAGGATTTAGGATATTCAGCGGCCAAATGCGGACAGCTATCATGAATCATATCAAAGCTCACAAGGTGGTTGACCCAATTAATGGAGATCTGGCAAAGATTTTGAAATCTAGTAGAGGATAATGCGTGCAAAACTCAAGATGGTGACTTCTCCAGGGAGGCACAATCCCTAATATGATGATGTCAAGTACAACCATAATTACGAATTCTTCTATAACAATGCACCACCAACAGCACCATCTTATGGTGCTGTTCATTGCTGTCCATTGCGAAAACCGCCTCACAAAAACTTGGTTTTCTATTCCGTGCCAAAAGCTACTTTACATCTCAGTAGCTCCTTCTAATCTACAAAGCACAGATTTGATCTGTCCTGGAGTACTGTCCACATGTTCGGAATTCGGCTCCGAAACATACGCTAAGCTTTTGGATCCTATCAAGGAGAGTGCTATCCGTTTGATTGATGATGTCACACTCACCAGCTTATTGACCTCTCTAGAACATCGTAGAAAGGTGAGGAATCTCTCTCTTTCCTATAGATATTTCCATGGTCAGAGATCTCATCTGTTGTTCTACCACGAGAAATTACAGATAGGCAGACTAGATGAGCTCAAACTAGTCACCACTTCACTTGCACACTCGAGACCTGCAGAACTTCTTCCTACGAGACTTCATTCTTTTATCGAAGTTCTGGAACTCTTTACCTAGTGAGGTCTTAACCTCAAAGAAAAAGCAGAAGCATTCAAGTTCAATGTGGGAGTAAAAGAGGTATATGAACAATTGCAGGTCAAAGTCGAAGAGATCCCCACACAACATATACCGCAAATTTGATTTGGGTATGCGAGAACAAATGTGGGACACTATACTGCAGAGTATGCAAAATGTATAGTCCTCGCTACCAGTGTGAGTGTCCCAAATATGCAGTGAAAATACGTTAAGTAGCATGTCCACTTGGTATGAATGTATGAGTAGCGAATGGAAACTAATATTAATAATCACCTTATGAAACCATAGTACGATGAGGAAATCAACAAATCAGGTTGCGGCTGAGGTACAGAAATAAGAGGAAACATAAGTTTACTTTTAAGCAGATTCTTTATGTTGCCTACGGGAATTTTTAGCCGTATATTTAGTAAATTGTACAGAAGATTCAGTCTTTGAAATAATGTCTATAATTTTATGTTATAGTAAAATTTAACATATGAACTTGTTGTAGTATGCTGTTATTCATTTGTATATACATATTATTATTAAGAACTTGATAGATAAACCTGATTAAGCTTTTACAATTAATATCATCATGATAAACCATGATCATTTTTTTCATGGACATGAATAAAACGTAAGTCACAGTACTTTCTTACTTTCCATCTACACTGAACTTTAACCCTGGTACCTATATAATATACAATTTAAATCTCTTCTATAATATCATTACCATCTATTTTCATTTGCAGTTATAACATTAATGTAATTTTAAAATTGAGGAATAATAAATTTGAATATTTAGACTAGTTCTATTTAGACACATCACATATTCATCCTAAATTATTCGAATAATTTTAATTAAGATATTGAATGTAATTTAACGAAAAAAAAATGACTTTCAAAAAGGAACATTGTGTAAAAACAATTAACGTCAATTCGATATATTGTAGTAATCAATATATCTTTGAAAAAATTACCATTTCGCTTAATTTTCTACAATATTTTAAATACTAAATCTGAATAATGTTCATATAGACCACGATGGAAGCACAATTTGAGCAATGAAAGTGCAATGTCCACCGAGCTGAATGTCATTTGGGATTGACAGTTCAATGATTAGATGCAAAAGCCTTCCTTTAACGGTACAACAGATTCAACAAACAGAACTTGATATTATTTCATGAACTTGCAACCAATGGTTGAAAGTGATGTGATATCTGTTAATTTTTTTTTAATAGAAGCCTACATTTTTTCTGACAAACTTGAATTTTGGGATTCTGTAAACGTCAATATCTATTATTAAAAAATTCCAGTAATGAGTTAGACAGTTTGAGGAAACAACGTTTTGTTTTCAATAACGGGATGAAAAACGGTTTAAATGCGTTGCTCAAATCTTTCGTTACTTGGATGCAAATCAAAGTTTTATCCAATGGCTGGCCACGCCGCTGGACCTTCCTCCGTTGGATTTATTCTTATCAGGTTAATTAAAATTGAAAGCATTCCTGAAGGGATCTAATGATATTGTTCTTGTTCATAGGGATAATCCTAAAATCTACAGGTCGGAGACCATAGTTGTATGGTAACCCCGTCTGAGAGGTATTTTTCACATTAACTCCAGTTTAATGGAATTGTAGTATTCTATTTAACATAATGACAACCGTGTTTCTCTGTTTATAAATATTTATTCATGTATTTATTATTCATTTATTTATTACTGCTTACATGAATCATACATATTAGTATAATAAAATGTTCATAAAGGACATCTGAGCGTACTCGTATTGTGTCAAGCAGCTATGAAAATAAAGATAATTATTATCAGTAAGAAAAGCTAACCTAAACTAAAATCTTATTCATATAGATGTCGTTGAAAATGTCCAAACTGAAATGTAGCCAAACATCTGCTCAGTTCAAAAGCTATTGGAGATGATCTACTGATTAATCATTACAATGAGATCTTATTAAAAATAACAATACTAATAACACTGATATCTTTTTTCTTTATGCTATTATGAGATAGAGTGTTATTATTTTCAATGATATTTTTTTGAGTGAAATTTGAATTTATATTCTGGCAAGAATTTTATTTGTAAAGCTAAACATATTATATAATTTTATTCCATTATATTTTTAACTTTTTTGACATACAGTTTTACCAAAACTTTCATGTTAACAGATCATCAAAATTTGCTCTAGTTTCGAAACAATGATTTATCTTGGAAAACTGGACACTGTTATGAATGTATTTCATTGCTGACAGCATGTACAGGCCTTCAATGTTTAATATATTATTTTCAATAAAAAGGGTCTTGCACTTTCTCTGTTCTTTTTTCGGAAACTCACTAACAATAAATGATTTCGAGTTATTTGTTGAGGCTTTAAGGCATTATAATAAGCTGAGCCCCAAATACTTATCCCATATGTCACTTAGGATACAAACCAACTGTTGTAAGTCATCAAAAGAATTTTCTCGCTTAGTAGTACATAAAATGTATATGTTAATCATCTATTTTTGTTGTTTAAATAATCAATATAAGTAGACCACTTGAGATGTTGACCTATATAAACGTCCAAATATTTTATTATAGAGGTATTTTGCACAATATCAGTGGTGTCATTTAAAATCAGAGGTTTTAAGTTATTCGGTAGACCAGTATCGGTTTGCGAAAAAAGCATGTATCTAGTTTTAGAAACATTTAGCTTCAATAGATTTATATCTAACCTAGATTTCACAATATTAATAGCTCCTTGCGATATTTGGCGTACTCGATCTCAAGATCTTGCAGAGCGTATTAAGACCGTATCATCTGCGTATGAAAGAATTATGGAGTGTTGATTGCAATTCAACAATTCATCAATAAATTTCAGAAATAGCCTTGGACCTATAATTGTGCTTTGAGGTACACCCATATCTATTGTTTTCATATTACTAATGGCATCGCCAACCTTTACTTGCTGGTTTCTATCATAGATATAAGATTTAAAAAGATTTAATACATTACCCCTTACGCTAATCTCGTTTAATTTTGACAGTAATTCATCATGCGAAACATTGTCGAAGGCCTTCTGTAAGTCTAGAAATACCGCTATGGTTTTATTATTATCTTATTTATTATATGTCAGAATAAAACAGGTTATATTTAGTGTGAATAATTTTGAGAATCAACCTGACAGCAGGTATCAGTTTGTGAAATAGATTATGTAGACCACTTCACAGTATTACACTGTGACCATTTGAGTGAAATTTAAAAATGTAGCATATAGTATAATATAACGTCTTGTATTAGCGGTTTCTAAAACATTTTCAATATATGATCTGTTACAAATATAAATAACATAAAAGGTAATACAGACAATTTTATAACATTACCATACATTCCGGAGACCTCAGAGAAAATAAAGAAATGTTTGAAAAAGTATTTTTCAAATCTAAAACCTTTAATACCTAAAGATAAACAAGCCCACAGAGTATAAAAATTAAATTCCTTAGACTGCGATGAGACTTATACTGATCTCTAAGCAATATTTACAAAAAAAGAATTTATGGCCATAAGTATAGCACAAGAAACAAAAACTAACAAACCTTTTTCTATTAGGTCTAACATCTGGTTTGAAAATGGATACTTGAACCCAATGTTCTCGTTTCTAGTTGTTCACAGACTTTGTTCACATCAACTTGCATTTATTGAGAGTACTGCTCAACAGTGGATTCTTGATATATTATATTTATAACATTGATGTGTTACAATTTCGATTATTCGTGTTTCTGTTCGTTTTGTGTAATACAATTAGTTTTAAGTAATCCAGTTCTAGACTGAATAAGTCTTCTGATTATGGTCGTGAGACCGAAACGTACGTAAAGACTAGAGGATATAAAGCATAAGTGTTAAAAAATCGATGGTGGAAGCCGTTACTTTATGGTAATTTATCATTTTGATTATATGAAATAATAACAACTTTGTTTTTATACCACTTTTATTAATAATGACGTAAAACGTAACTATAGTTTCAACACCGAAGTGCCATTATCAAACAACTAGAAAATTATGAAGAAACCAATGAAACAGTTCAAGTATAAATAGAGTAGAGTGAAGTGGGGTTGAAATTAAGGGATCAACGGAAATTCCAAAACCAGGTAGATCCTAGGAAAGTACAGTATTACATAGTAAACATAGTAACAATTTGTGAATTAGTGAGATTATAATTTAATATTCCAAGAATTATTTAAAGAGCGGTTTGAAAGACAGTACAGTATTACATAGTAAACAAGGTAACAATTTGTGAATTAGTGTGATTATAATTTAATATTCTAAGAATTATTTTAAGAGCGGTTTGGGAAACAGATGAAAAGATCACTTTGATATAGGTCTAACTGATCATTGAGGATATTTTTATTAGAGTTTTTGACACCTTTATAAATCTCTATTGATTCTAATGTATTCAATTAAAAACCTCTGGTTTGGTTATGTAAAATGCTTAGGCTATCTAAATTAGGAAAATTATGACCAGTTTATAAAAAATGATCAGCAAAGGTTGACTCAGTTTTGTTGAGTCAAAACGAGCGAAAATGTTCTTCGTATCTTAATTTGAAATTACAAGTTCTACCTATATGAAAGTCATCACAGTCTGGGCAAATCATCTTATAAACTCTACAAAACCAATAAATATAGAAAACCTGGAGTTTATAAGATGATTTGCTCAGACTGTGATGATTTTTATATAGGTAGAACTTGTCGTAATTTCAAATTAAGATACGAAGAACATTTTCGCTCGTTTAGACTCAACAAAACCGACTCAACCTTTGCTAATCATCATTTTTTACAAACTGGTCATAATTTCCCTAATTTAGATAGCCTAAGCATTTTACATAACCAAACCAGAGTGTATATTGAATACATTAGAATCAATAGAGATTTAAAAAGGTATCAAAAACTCTAATAAAAATATCCTCAATGATCATTCAGACCTATATCAAAGTGATCTTTTCATGTGTCTTTCAAACCGCTCTTAAAATAATTCTTAGAATATTAAATTATAATCACACTAATTCACAAATTGTTGCTATGTTTACAATATAATACTGTACCTTCCTAGGATCTACCTGTTTTTGGAATTTCCGTTGATCCCTTAATCTCAACCCTACTTTACTCTACTCTATTTATACTTGAACTGTTTCATTGATTTCTTCATAATTTTCTAATTGTTTGATAATGGCACTTCGGTGTTGAAACTATAGTTACGTTTTCACGTTATTATTAATAACAGTGGTATAAAAACAAAGTAGTTATTATTTCATATAAACATAAGTGTTAATGTGACCTATTTCCCGAGAATTTATATATAATATGATCTGTTCCTACAATCATTTACATTTGACCCGCAGGAGTATCCGAAATCTATTCTTCTAACAAAAGAGGGAGATCACGTGATCACTTGAACAGAGTGCACCACGTTTATTCACCTTACTACGTTTAATGTTCTACGGAATCGTTGCGATTCGGAAAATTCAAAACTTATCTTATAAAATTGAACAGAATTGGGAACCATTAGGCGAAGAATCTTGTTTATTTATGTATACGAAAGAAATGATGATAGTATGTGTCATTGATATCATTCACGAAGATGTATCAAAACGGGACCGAAGTTGCACAGGTAGTACGTAGCGGTCATCTGGTTTTTGTGAGCATTGTTGGCCAGGTGTCTACACAACATACTCCCTGCGGCTCGTGTGCATTCTAATGATATATACATTACGAACTTAGCCCAACTCTAATAACTTGAATACCACGCACAAGGAAGTCAACTATGTCTTCTCAGATAGTGCCCTCATTCACAAAACCTTCATCATATTTTCGACGACTGAATTGAATTCTATCACTCATCGCTATATAATGGGCAATTATATTATTTTCCCTTATTGGGGATGACAATAAATGTTGAAAAAAAAACAAATTGATGAACCTGATAGTGTCACATCATTCCAGATAGAACCAATGTTGTCGTTAATCAGGAAAACTATAGAAATGAAAACAGTATTTTAATTGGTGTCACCCTGTACTTTTAGGGTATAATATGTTTGATGAGTTGGTCACAATAATATAGATATCAATTATCAAGTTTAAAACCCGTTTTCAAACAACGAACAAGAAATATCTTTTTGTTTGTTCTGGATGGAAATTTTCCCTTGTTTAGAAAATTCCCTAATTTGTAACTGAATCGAAGGTACCCTATATGTTCATCTGTCCTCACCACTACCAATACTCCATTTTGGTACAGAAAGTTTGAATGTGATCACTCTTGATAATGATTCTTGACCCAGGTATGAATTATATATAAATTCTCCGGAAATGGGTCATACTAACACATAAGCTTATTATTTTCGTCTATGCGTACGTTTTGGTCTCACGACCATATTATGTCTGAAACCGACTTTCTTAAAACTTATTGTATCAGCACAAAATGTCCTTATCCCACCAATTTCAATTGAAATGCCCACGTCGCCGAAGCGAACAGAAGCACGAATGATCGAAACTGTAACACATCAATGTTTTAAGTATATGTATATGTATCAAGAACCCATTGCCTAGCAATTTCCTTATCATATACGAATTCATGTCAACAGAGTCTGTATACAACTGAAACTAAAACATATAACGCTAAAGTATCTACTTTCGAACCAGATGTGATTCAAGAGGTAAAAGAAAATGATTGTCAGACCTTATTAGGAATATTGCTATTTGAGCATTCTACCTAAAATATACTTTTAGCATTATAAAGACGCATGTAGGAATTTTCGATGGTCTTAATTAATTAAATTAGTATAAATCTGACTTAATGACTGAATAACTGTTCTATGATTCACAGATTTGGAGTCACGTTTTATGAGAATCATCTCCAGAATAGATCTTTCACAATAATTGGTTTCCTTAGTTAAAATATTAACATGTTTGTAATCGAATTGATGGTTATTATAATCAAAGCGTGTGCAGTAAGGGCGGTGAAATTTGGGTTCCTTGTACTACACTTATGGCCACGCATTTTCTTTTGCAAATATTGTTTGGAGATTTCTGTATAAGTCACATCCACGGTCGTACATACAAGTCTGGGAACTCGAGGCTGTTTCCTATGTGAGAAGTGAGTCCGCCAAGCGTCAACTGTCGCGTAGTACCACAAGGGTGACACTTGAGTCGAGGAGTCGTTTTCTCTGGCAACTGTCATTGTTGACTTGTAAGCACAAGGAATACCGGCGTTTGTAGAAAAAAATTACGAAACCGTACATTGCTCCGAAATGCAAAACGGGGTACAAAAGTGTAAAGCCAGAAACTTCTGTTTTTAAAGTGCCGAAAGATGCGGAAATGCGTAAAACTGGATGCTTGCGATTCCGGAAAGAAATCGTTTTAACGAGGTTTTTTATGTTTGCGTCATGTATAACGGAAAAGTGTAAGTTATTTTTAAGGTGAGTGATACATTTTTACAGGAGTAACAGTTCTATTCCTCTTTCAAATCAGAATAGTAAATATTGTGTTACGAAAAAAATTATTTTACCTAATAATGTAATTGCCATACTTCGATCCAAGCGCTAGCCGGTGGCTGATCGAGGGACTACGAGTTTGGCGACATGTAAGAGACTCATGTCAAACATAGAGTTCCCAGACTTGTACGTACGACCGTGGTCTCATCGCAATCTAGACAATTTAATTTGTATACTTTGTGGATTTATTTATCTTATGTGTATGTTTTCAGGTCTTAGATTTGAAAACTATTTCCCGACACAATTATTAGTCCAGGCTGTGAACCGGAAAAAAAAACATGTAGGTTCGAATCGGAAAATTTCTGTTGCATAAGCTTCAGGATGTTCTCAGGATCATTCATACACCTTGAAACCTCTTGGGAACCCCAACACAACCCATTGGGGGCGACATTTGCAACATGCCAAGTCTTGAATTGTATTTTCTACAAGAAAACGTATTTTGGCATTTCGAGTGCACCTAAGAAGTTTTTTGGGTCGCTGAACACGAATCCGTAGCCAAATTCACTTGCAATCCATCGTAGGGGTGATCAAATCGACAAAATTGGCCAATTTCGCACCCCTTATATGTTATTCTGCAATTTACGTGTTTTTGTCAATTCGAGTGCACCAAGGAGGTATTTTGGGTAGCTGAACACGAATTCGAAGCCAGATTTACTTGCAATCCATCGTTGAGGTGGTAAAATTGACAAAATTGGCCAATTTTGCACCCTTAATATGTTGTTTTGCAATTTACGTGTTTTAGGCATTTCGAATGCACCAAGGAGGTTTTTTGGGTCGCTGAATACGATTCCTAAACCAGATTTACTTGAAATTCAACGTTGGGGTGGTGAAATCGACAAAATTGGCCAATTTTGCACCCCTTATATGTTATTCTGCAATTTACGTGTTTTTGTACATGTATGTGGATATAACCTGTGTAACGATCTCAGGGCTGTAAAATGAGATAAGTTTAGAAGATTACAGTCTTTGGTTTTCTGTATATTAAATATATATACGGAGGGGCCCAACGCATTAAAAAAAGAAGGAATTTAACAATTATTATGATGAGTACAACACACTTTCTTATATCTACCTTTTTTACATTATATCTGGGTACGTTACTTACAACATAGTGCACCTGCCGGTATAAAGATAGATGCCTGTATATTAATACCTATAAGTATACTATATACTATACCTGGCCTAGAGATTTTGTATACCTGTGCCTAAAAAAAACCTAAAAAGGAAAAAAAAATATTTTGAAAACCATTTTATTCTATTTCAAGATACCAATATTTCGATGTTGGTGACCAATTTTGTCTATTTCACCACCCCAACGATGAATTTCAAATATATCTGACTTCGGAATCGTATTCAGCGACCCAAAAAATCTCCTTGGTGCAATCCAAATGCCTTAAACACGTAAATTGCAAAATAACATATTAGGGGTGCAAAATTGACCAATTTTGTCTATTTCACCACCCCAACGATGAATTTTAAGTGAATCTGGCTTCGGAACCGTATTCAGCGACCCAAAGAACCCCCTTGGTGCGATTTAAATACCTAAAACACGTAAATTGCAAAATATCATATTAGGGGTGCAAAATTGGCCAATTTTTTCGATTTTACCACCCCCACGATAGATTGCAAGTAAATCTGTCACCGGATTCGTGTTCAGCGACCCAAAAAACCTCCTTGATGCATTCAAAATGCCAAAAACACGTAAATTGCAAAATAACATATTAGGAGTGCGAAATTGGCCAATTTTGTCGTTTTGACCACTCCTACGATGTATTGCAAGTAAATCTGGCTACGGATTCGTGTTCAGCGACTCAAAAAACCTCCTAGGTGTACTCGAAATGCCAAAATACCTTTTTTTGTAGAAAATACAATTCAAGACTTGGCATGTTGCAAATATGAGGGAGATTTCGGACTATTTTCGCCCCAATGGGTGGGGTTGAGGTTCCCAAGAGGTTTTAAGGTGTATGAATGATCCTGAGAACCTCTTAAAGCTAATGCAAAAAAAACATTTTGATTCGAACCTACATGTTTTTTTTTTATTATAGCTAAAATCCCGGTTCACAGCCTGGACTATATAGTAGGTTTATGCGCAACATTTATATCATACTTTTTTGAATATTTCTTAATTTTCTCTGAGTTCCCCGGAATATATGGTAGTGTCATAAAATGCTGTATTACCGTTTATGTTATTTATATATAACGTTCCATTATAGATATTGTTTATTCTTACTTTAATGATGGGATTCAAAAATGTTTTTAGGCAGCCATTCTTTTCCAGTGTATCACGAACAATCTTCAATTTATTGGGACGGTTTTCTAGGTGAGACAGTTTAACTTTGAGACTAATAATCTCCAGTATGCCACGAAGTTTCATTTTTCTATCTGCATCCTGCCTAATGTTCATATCTAGGAAATTTATGTTTCTGTTCACTTCTATTTTACGAGTAAATTGAAGTTGACAGTGGAAATTGTTAAATTTATCAATCACGTACTGAACTTTATCATTGGGAAGACACATTAGGCAATCATCTACATACTGGTTGAAAATCTAATTGATTTATTACAGATTCCTCTAGGCATTTCATAACTAGGTTAGCAATAGTAGCCGAAATAGGGGATCCCATTGCTGTGCCGAATGTTTAACCAAAATATTGCTCACCGTATTGTGAATAAGTGCATTCTAAACAAAACCTTACTGAACTTATAAATTCAGATTAATCTAGAGGTTGTGGTTTTTTTTTTAACTATCATCACAGTATTCGGCTAACTAGCGCAAATGAGGAGTCAAATTAAAGAAAAGTTACATATTTAACAATATTTGTTATATAATACAGTCTATAATATTATTAAATGAATAAAAAAAAGAGGAAAGAGATACTGTAATTTATATGAAGATAAATTTTGTTCAGTTCTACAGAAGATTAATAATCAATAGTTCAGTTACATACATGATGAAATTCAACGGTCAAGTAATGATATCAAAATTACAGAGTGACATAAATGAATTGAATACAACCTTAAATATTGAGTGTGCAGATCTCGTTTATATCGATGAAACGGTGACTGGTACAGGCTTCAATTCGCAGTCCTGGTTGATGAGTCATAACTTTTGACCGACACATACGGAAGCTAGGATGCCAGAGAAGAAAAGACGATGAACAATGAACTCAATCTAATATTTTTAGTGAACCAATACATCGAGAGTAGGAGGAGCGAATTGAATTCTATGATAGTACAGTGCTGAAACATAGGATTATGGTTACACAGTATATGTTATACAAACTAAACCATGGTACCATATAGTATGAGATTCTATGTAATATACAGTTAATGAAACAAGTTGATATTATTATTTAAACAAATTAGTAACTATAACCAACGCTTCCTTAATCAGTAAAATTGCAATGCACCAACATATAGAGATAATTGAAATATAACGTACAGTTTAAAACAAACTGACGAAATCAGATAATGACTCTTAGTGCCATTTCGACCAGTGACACTATTTCCCGAAAATTTATGTATAATGAATGTGATCATTTTCATATTGAAGATTTTTAAGGAACTAATTGACTTGAGAGTATCGGAACACCATCCAAGTGAACTGATGAACTATAAAACAGTTCACACTGTGAATATCACCGTCAACCACTAAAACCAAGAAATAGTTTAAAAGTATTTATTATTTAGAGTGCTAAATAAACTGACTTAAGCATCCAAATAACTCAGTTTTACCAATATCTATTAACATCCGATTCATGACGCGAAAAAAGCTTGAAATGGTTATTGT
Organism: Endomychus coccineus; assembly: GCA_958510875.1. NCBI lineage: Eukaryota > Metazoa > Arthropoda > Insecta > Coleoptera > Endomychidae > Endomychus > Endomychus coccineus. The sequence goes on along the minus strand of OY294067.1, from coordinate 262,913,834 downwards.
ATATTTCCCTCCATAACTTGAAGACAAACAGAAAATAAAACTTAATCTAGAATGCACTGAATGTATTGCAACCAATTTGGCTTTAATAATGAAGCGCTTATGATATTAATGATCAATTAATGCGTACAAAAAGATCTCCAGCTCAATATACAATGTTTGTACCAATTAAACTCGTGTACAAAGAAACAAATAAAAACATAATTTACTGACGTCGGTACTATTTCTACTTCTCATAGGCGTCTTAGTAATAAAAGGCATCTCGAGTGTGAAATTTCCAGTATTACAATAATCACTGCAGTCACTTGGTCCCGTTACAGTGAAATTAATTGTTCAACGTGTGATTAAACGATTTAGGAAATTAACGCTTATTACGACCTCTTCGAGTGATTGTTGCTAAACGTTACTTCCGTAACAAATAGGTGTTTTGCACAATATACAGTAATTGTTTCTGAATCATTCCAGTATATTGAAGTTGATGCCTCAAGTGTTATTTTTCTTACTTACATGTACGTGAATTAAAAAAAAAAACAATGAAGGAAAAGGTAACTTATAAAGATAGTCATAGATGGATAATTTTATTGTTTCTATAAAAATGTTCATAATATAAAATATTAACAGATAGTACCGACATAGGTTAATAATTAAATATATCCGATTAATAAACAAGAAGTGTACCAATTATTATGAAATTTAGCCCACCCCCTTTTCACAAAATTTATACATCGATACAAAAAGAGCGTAATTTTGAACAATTAGTAACAGAAAAATTGGATTTAAGTATCCTTTGTGTACACTGGTTGAGGATATTTCGTTGGCTTACTTGCCAAACTTTCAAAGTCCCTTTTTGTGAACTTTTCAGGAGGAAAGAAAAACCGTTTGTTTTAACATTTTCATTGGGGAAAAAATGTAAAGTTATACATCTCTGTTTCGAATTAAATCGCATTATTTCAAGGGACCTAAAAGTAATAATTTCTCGCTGCTTTTACAACAAAAACTGTACTTGTAAGAACCAATTACATTTGGATCGACATCGAATAACTGGTTTAAACGATTATAATAAATTTTGGGAGTCGAGTCAGTCAGCGAATTCAGTTCAATCATCCAGGAGATTCAGAAATTGAATACTGTCCTACGTAGACTAATAGGCCTAGGTTTCCACCCTGACAATCTAGTCCGTTGTTGTTATATGTAGCACAAGTAGTTCCTCTAGATACTGAATTTGAACTTTTCCCATCGTACCTTAGTCTTGATATTGCCCGATTGATCTAGAGGTGTGTGGTTTTCAATCTCTGCCAAATGTTTTTTGATGTTACTCAATGCCAAAACGACTGGTATATTTGTAAATAAAGAAACAACGTCAAAAAAAATTAATAGATGATCTAGGGGTACGAATTGATTTTTTATAAATCCATTAAAATGCCATGAGTCTTTAACATGAAATTAATTTTTTCCTACTACGTTGTTCATAGATTTTGATGAAAATTTTGATAAATTGTAGGTAGGCGCTCCAATATTACTTACAATGGGTCTTAAAGGTATATCCCTTTCATGTAGTTTCGGAAGCCTATAGAAATAAGGTATAAATTAGCAGAACATATCTTGAATACTGGTCAAACTCCTTGTCAAGAAAGTTTATCACTTTTAAATCACGGTACAAGAGGAAAAATAATTTATTAAACTTAGATTTATCTTCAGATGAGGGTAACTCCTGGTTTACAGGTAATTTTTTTTTCCTTATTTAGTTTCTCTGATGGTGGTTACTTGGTAGCTGAAAAGCCCTCAGTATCTTTAGTGGGTAAGGGTGATTATTTTGTACTTATTAGTGTTCCCATTTATACCGGGATATCGAAAATTATCTTGGTCAAGGGTGGTTGTGGAATCTAAAACGTGTGTCCTACTTTACGTTTGAAATAATTATGTCACTGTCACACTGACATCATCCATAACCTACAAATTTCATACCTATTTATTTCAGTTGTAAAACAATAATGAACTAAAAATTATGAAATAAAGGTTTTAGTAACAAGAAAAACTGAATTACAGTAATTGTTGGAAATGTCCCCCGTTTTGTTCGATGCACAAGTTGACGCGCATCCTCATGCTGTGAAAACCGTTTTGCAGCATTTCTGGCGTTATGGTTGCACATTGCTGAACTATTCTTTGTTGAAGTTCTTGCAAATTATCTACCGGAGTTGCGAAAATCTTCTTCTGTACAAACTCTTGGTCTACCAGCACCTTTTAAATGAGTCACAAAACCAGTTTCGCGAAACACTTCTACACAATTTGTAAGGCACGCATAAAAATTGTCCGGTAATATTGCCATGTTTGGGAAGTGCTCTCGAAAATTGTCCAAACAAAATTGCCAATTTCCATTAACTAGCGCACCCGTTCGAAAATAGGCTTCAATCATGAAAATTTTGTGCTGTGTGGTACGAGGCATGATTCAAAAACTGGATTGGAAAATTTCAGCACAATGACTTATCAGATTCTGACACAACAAAACATATTCAAAAATTTAAAGTAAGACACACGTTTTACATTCCACAACCACCCTTGACCAAGATAATTTTTAATTTGTAGTTCATTATTGTTTTACAACTGAAATAAACAGGTATGAAATTTGTAGGTTATTGATGATGTCAGTGTGACAGTGACATAATTATTTCAAACGTATAGTAAGACACACGTTTTAGATTCCACAACCCCCCTTGACCAAGATAATTTTTGATATCCCGGTACTTGAACTGTTTATTGTTTACTTCATACTTTTACTAGATTTTCGCACTTCTGTTTTGAAACTAGCATAACGTTTCCATTTTATTATTAAAAGTGGTATAAAAACAAATTAATTGTTCTTCCATATAACCATTAAGTGGTTATGTTTGCTCATATTTTCAAATATCTATTTTCCGACGGTTTTATATAGTTTTATCTTTCAATATATTTCACACATTCTCTTTATTATTTTCACTGGAAGGAATTAACTATTCTAATAATCATCTCGTCAAATTGATAAGTTAGCGTGGCCACCCGTGGCATTTTGAGCTTTAACACAGTAAAATTTCCATACTTCCCTATTCAATCGATATCGTGAAATCCCAAATACCTACAATTTTCGAAACTAGTTCAGGGCTTTAGGCGGTAAAGTCCTGTTCACCTTCATCAAAACCAACTCATTCTATTTTAGTCAAATTTCTAGTGATTACGGTATTGCATAGTGTGGTTTCTTGCGTCGAATGGCTAGTAATTTTAACGGATTCCAATTGTGCAATCGTTATGTTTTAGGAAATATTAGCTACGGGCAACCTTGAAATTGGTACGGCAAGCATTATTGATACGGTTTTAATTTGTCAAACTGGCACTGCATATACAAGATAATTACATATCGAACAGAAATTAGAATCTACATTCATCATCGAAACTTCACGAGTCTTATATTTAGATCACGTTTGTTTATAAGGAGATATCATCGTCAGCCTATGGACTCAAGGCATCGTTTGTATAAAAACAATGCACAATTATTATAGTACAATAAACGCGACCTAGGAAAATATCTTGGACAGATATCTGTCCTAATTATTATAGGTGTATAAGATAGCGCAGGTATTTATCAATCGGTTGCACGAATGCAACCATATAATTAAATTGAACCGCATAGATTTCCTTCCTTAAAAGAACAAAACACTTCTATAATCTTCGGGATATAGTTCAATGGAGTATAATACTTCAGGGTAATCTATGGTGTGGATATCAGAATGAAACGAAATAAAATAAGAGATTATTCAGTCGACGATTCTCTGTAACTGCAATTCCTTTCTTATGATACAATCATAATCAAGGTCTACCCACATCCATAACATTATTTCTCCAGAATAATCACGTTCACCGTTTGGACGTTACTATATGGATTAAGTTCATCACTCCTATTATTATTAGAATGCGGAATATATCGAAATTGAAAATATTGAAAATATCAGATATGAAAGATATTATATTTGAATGAAGAGATTTGCAAAGAACTGGAATATAATATAATTCAGTTTACACTATCACACCATATTTGCCGTTTTCCACTTAAATTTTAACAAATCTAAATCACTCTGCTCTGCTGAGCTATGCGGGTATTATGGAAGACGTATGTAAGTTTACATTAGTCTTCGTTAATGGCTTCATCGTAGCAGAAAAGTGCTGCAGATAGTTTAAATTTAAGTGGAAAAAGGGTGACAGTGTAAACTGTATTATGATATCAAACGGTATTTGATGGAGTCTCCTTCAATACAATGACCGTACATTAACCATGGTTTTCCACAGGAATCAGTCTTGGTAGCTACTTTATTTTTGTGACCTCCTGACATGTCTGCAAATTTGTAGATGATGGTACACTCCGTACCGCTTTCTCATCTAGAGACCTGCCCCATTGTCAAATTCATGACCTGACGAACATCATACTTCCTGTTTTCACAATATTATAAAAAACATTGCGATCAATGGAGAATAAACTTAAACTAGTTAGTGTTGCCCAAAATTGGTCTTGGTCTTGCAGTCTTGGTCTTGCGAGACTCTTGCGTCTTGCAGTTAGGCATGAGTGTCGTTTCAGGGAGCGGACAGGCTTAATTTATAATACAAGAAATTGACACGTAGAAAACAAACGAAACAAAATGAAAGAAAGAACTAGTACATGAAATTTTGAAGAAGAAAATAGGTATAAAATAGTAAAGTACCGATATAAATGACTATCAGTGCATTTTCGTTGAAGGGGGGATTTACGCAGTCCGAATAAGTAAATAAAACATAATATATTAAATATTGTATGAAAATAAATAAAAATATGACGATAATGAAAACGAAAAATAAACTATATAGAATAAAGCGTAATAAAATTATATGTAGTATGTTACCGAGAAAATGTTTATTTTCTTAATATTTCAAAAGTTACAGGCCGAAAAAGAGATCTTACAAACTAATTTGAAATCTAACTTATAATAATAAGGTAGGTATAAGAGCGAAAAGCAGGACGCTACAATGTCATGCGTCTGTACGCCGCATGCGGCATTCTTTGATTTGCGACGGCATCCTTCAATGAGAGCCGGCACGTGCCAAGGCGGCGCGGTACAAGGCGACTCTATTTAAGCGAATGGACTATAAGTAATAGTATTTATTCCAATTTCAGTCATTCCCAATTGAGCTTTGCTTCGAGTCTAATGTAATAATTAATCTTACTCTAATCCTTGTTGTTCTCGGAAAACTTATCACGTTTACAATTTGACATGAGTGACGAAGATTCAAATAGTTCTAGTCGGAGTAGTGAGAGTTGGAGTTATAGATCTGGAAGACCTAAAAGCAAATTTGATGAGTTTTTCGAAATAATTCATGCATCCCAAATTGCTTTGTGTAAATCGTGCCAACATAAAAAGGTTGAATAAAAATGAAAAACAGAAACACTAATAGGTAATTGCGAGACTTGCGAGACTCTTGCTGCAAGACCAAGACCAAGACCAAGACCAAGACCAGTTGTATTGGCGCAAGACCAAGACCAAGACTGGCTAAGTCTCGTCTTGTTCTTGCATTTGGGCAACACTAAAACTAGTTGATCTCTCCTGACCCATTGAAGATCTGAAATAGTTTTAGACCAGCTTTAATTTGCTGAAGGAAAATCGTTCTGCTACCGCGGAAGTTACTGTGAAGTACTTAGAAGAATTTGGCATGCTGCCTGCATATTTTTGGAATTAGTGACATTCCTCAGTCGCAGGTACTTCATATAATAGTATAAAATATGAATATAAACTGAGAGAATCTAAAGGGAAAATTATTGTAGGGAAATCACTATTCGAGTATTGTGAAGTTTCAATGTAGATTTCTTATTGAAAAATCAGCCGTTTTAAATTATAATTACTTGAAAACATAGGCGCCCGGATGAGAGGCAAGGGGGGGGGGGAGCAGGTGGCTCACAATGAAAATTTGTAAATTGTGCAGAATAAAAACATGGATAAGATCTACAATGTCAGACGAACGGCTATGATGTCACTTCATTGAAAGTTAGTCGAGTAGTTGTAATGCATATTCTTAGAAGAAGTGACAGACCCTTTTGTTCGGGAAAAAAAGGCTATAGTCCAATTAAACGAAGATTGTTCCTTCCATTTCTTGGGTTAACTTTTTCTTTTTGAACTGATCTTGACTAATTGGAAATCCATTATGTAAACTTGAGTCCAAAATTTCCAAATAGAACTAAATATTTATAAAATATATATCAATCTACAATGATTTGGACCACAATCTGATAGATAATATACAGAGTGTCCTCGAACTGCGTGGCCAAAATAAAACCGAAGATTCTTTGATTCGAAAAAAGTTTGATGAGCCTTTTTACTTTTGCCTGAAGTGTCTTAATTAGCCGGTAGAGGGCTTCAAAGTTGCAAAAATAATTTTGTTTTTTCGGTATAACTTGAGAACGTGATGAAGGACTTTCACAATATTTGGCAGGTGAGTTACTGTCAATAACAAGAAGATAAGTGTCCAGAACTTTTTTGTGGTCGATGTAATTCACTCGATATTCCTTATGTGGATAGCTTATCTAATTTGAAAACTTTTTTTACTCTTAGAAAATTTTGATAAAATTAACGGATTAGCTTGAAAAAATTAATTTTCGAGTCTCTGCAATTTTGGCTAACTAATTTTACTTGATTAAAATACCTTAGTTGCCTTTGCTTTTCTAATGTCATTTTGGCATTTGGAGAATTTATTCTCAAAACTGTCAGTTTTTACTCTGCTTCCCGTTAAAAATTTTATAAAATTATGACTCAAAATTTCACTAACACTGAAATGTTTAATATCTCGGTAAAACACGAATAATAAGAACAATATAAATGGGGAAACGATGTGATTATTTAGGAAAAACAAATGCTAAATTAAAAGCTACCAAAGGCTACCTGAACTGTTGGAAGACTTGCCCTTACACTTTCGTCGTGACCTTTGTTTTATGCATGATGGTGCACCTCCTCATTTCACATTAGCTGTGAGGCGACATTTGAATGCGGAATATCCAGATCGCTGGATAGGTAGAGGACACGATGCACCAGTGAACTGGCCGGCCCGCTCCCCTGATTTGACGCCCCGCCACTTCTTTCTATGGGGTGCTTTGAAGTCGAAAGTTTATGCAGCTCCAGTAAACATACGAGAGGAACTGTTGCAACGAATTAATCATGAAGCGGATTTATTGAAGAATGATCCTGAAGTACTAGCCAGAGTTCAATTCAATTTCTTGAAACGAATTAATTTGTGTATTCAGGAAAATGGGCAACATTTCGAACAATTGATGCCTTAGCGATTTCCCAAAAAGTTTTCTTGTTTCTCTTAATTTAGCATTTGTTTTTCCTAAATAATCACATCGTTTCCCCATTTCTATTGTTTTTATTATTCGTGTTTTACCGAGATATTAAACATTTCAGTGTTAGTGAAATTTTGAGTCATAATTTCATAAAATTTTTAACGGGAAGCAAAGTAAAAACTGACAGTTTTGAGAATAAATTCTCCAAATGCCAAAATGACATTAGAAAAGCAAAGGCAACTAAGGTATTTTAATCAAGTAAAATTAGCCAAAATTGCAGAGACTCGAAAATTAATTTTTTCAAGCTAATCCGTTGATTTTATCAAAATTTTCTAGGAGTAAAAAAGTTTTCAAATTAGATAAGCTATCCACATAAGAAATATCGAGTGAATTACATCGACCACACAAAAGTTCTGGACACTTTTCCCGTTACATCCTCAAGTTTAAGCCATTTCTATGGTCTCTAAGGCTCTGTGCTTCGCTCTCAAAAACGGCTATTATTGACAATAACTCATCTGCTAAATATTGTAAAAGTCCTTCATCACGTTCTCAAGTTATACCGAAAGAACAAAAGTATTTTTGCAACTTTGAAGCCCTCTACTGGCTAAACAAGACACTTGAGGCAAAAGTAAAAAGGCTCATCAAATTATTTTCAAATCAAAGAATCTTCGGTTTCATTTTGGCCACGCAGTTCGAGGACACCCTGTATATTGAAAAACGAGGAATACAATTTTGATATAAAAGGGAATTCATAGTTTGGTAAAATCTCGAATAATATAAAACGTGACTTTGGCACTATGAATTTAACCCTTTCTTCCAAAAGTATTGACACACTAAGTGAACATCCAAAAATAACAAACATAAGTCAGAAAAAGTTGCAGAAGTAACTTAATTCAATTTATTTTTATTCAATTTACCTCAATTTGATTTAATTAAGACAAAGTAAACATAGCGAACGAAGTCTTCTCATGAATCGAGTTATATAGCACAAGGTATGTCGTCGTACAACGGCCAAACGGTAAATGCATCGACTTGAAATTTTAACTGGCATGAAGATTCAAAGTCATACCTTGAGAAATACTCAACACTATTCGCACTTCTGTGCGCTAACTATCTGGCCGATTGTAGACAGAAATAGTGTCGATTTATACACTTACCCGAGCATTGAGAGATTTAGGTTTGCTAGGTGTCTGGACTTTGTTGCCCAAGACGATTTCTTTTTTGAAGGTCGGTTGGAAAATTTGCTGACATCTAAAACATATGAACGAATCCGGCTGACGAATCTCATCCGCGGGCGAAACTTAATCCAGTCAGTGGAGAATTCCCTGTTTGTCTGTCAGTCGGTGAATATATTCGTACTAATTAGATTATCATTATAAAAGTATAGTTTAAGAGATTGTGAGTAACGTGATATTGTTACAATTGTTTGTTGTTCATTTCAAGTGTTGTTGTTAGGTTAGTGTTACACGAGAGTTTAGAACTAGACGTCAATGTTGAGATAATTTGGCCAAGATTGTTATGACGGGTTTTTTTTCAGTTGCCTTCACGATGTTTTAGGTAAGGATAATTATTTTGTACCATTTTATTTCACAATGCAAGGCTACTTAGTGTTTACACACATCAAAAGAATCCAAGGGTCAAGCATATTTTGGGATTGTTTGTTAATTTTCGGAGATCCACGTGGCATTATCGCGTTGCAGATCTTTGTTTGTTACTTACACTATACTTTTTTATCATTTTGAACATCATGGCATGTGTTCCTCTTTTTTCCAACGACTATTCATTTTCTTCATGTTGTTTCATTCATCAGATCAAATCAGATGTTATCCGACCAGCGAATGGTAATTATTGAAAAGTTTGAGTAGTGTTGTTTGTCTAAATTATGGAACGTAATCACCTTCAGAGAGACGTGCACTTAAGGGCCATTGGAATGCTTCAAGCTGGAATGTCGCAGAGGGTTGTTGCCAATGAATTAGGGACTAACCAGTCCACTATAAGTCGTTTATGGATTCTATGATCAAACTGGTGATGTTAGAAAGCAACATACTGGCCGTACCAGAATAACAACGGCGGCACAGGACAGATTTCTGAGGATTCAAGCTCTGAGAAATCCAACCCACACGGCAGGTCAACTAAGTTTGGAACTCGGAAACGCTCACCATATACAGATAAGTGACCAAACTGTGAGAAATAGACTACACGAGTCCAATTTACGTGCCAGGCGTCCATGGAGAGCTCCACCATTATCCAGAGGAAATCGCGAGGCCAGAATAGTCTGGGCTAGAAATCACATCGAATGGGGCGTGCAAGAATGGACTCGTGTAGTGTTTAGTGATGAATCGAGATTAGGTTTTTGTCCAGATACTAGACGTACTCGTGTATGGAGACAACATGGAAATGTTTGGAGACTTAGGACTGCACAGGAAGTTCACAGCTACCAAGGCGGAACGGTGATGGTTTGGGGTGGTATCAGCATTGGCGGAAGAAGAGACCTCGTATTGCTGGAGAGGTTTGTAAATGCTCTTAGATATAGGGACCTGATATAAGAATCATTTGTCATTCCGTATGCAGCTGCAGTAGGCGAAAACTTTATCTTCATGCATGACAATGCGCGCCCTCATACCGCCGCGATCGTAAGAGATTACTTGGATGAGAGTGGTATAAGTGTTTTGGATTGGCCTGCTCAATCGCCAGACCTGAATCCGATTGAGCATGTGTGGGATTTGCTTGGCAGAAGAATTTTAAGGCGTAACATTCTCTTCCAGACACGAAATCAATTGTTCCATACTCTGGTTGAAGAATGGAATGCGATTGATCAGGAAAGCATCGATAACCTTATTCTCAGCTTACCAAATCGATGTAGGGCAGTTTTGAACAATCGCGGTGGACACACTCTGTATTAGACATTGACCAGTGACAATTTTTTTGCTCAGAATCCTAAGTGCATTGAATTCGAATTTTTCACTCTTTTCAGTTAGATTAAAGCTTTCAATTGATTTGCGAACTTTGTATGAAATTATAAATAAATTATGTGGCAAAAGATTATGTTCTACGTGGGTAACAAAAATTATATTGAATTTCCCATTACCAAGTGACGAAACCCTAAAAATATCGCTGATCCCTAAATTTTTTTGATGTGTGCAGTTCATGAGTGAGTTGAACGCCACACCGCACACTGACACTAAGGGGTCTATTGTGGCTCAGATCTTGTGATTTTTACTTAATAACATCTTTGTGAAGGCTTGAAACTTTCGGTAGATCATATATTGTTTTCCAGATCAAATACGGATTTCGAAACCCATAATTCAGAACAAAGATGTAATTACAATGTTGCCGAAACTTTCGAAAAGTATTGTTCAAAAGCGATGAAGATATGAATAATTCAAATATCTTGGGGCGATTACAGTAAAAACCACACAAGTGTCAAGCTTCAATCGGAAAGTTTTTTTTGCATTAAATTTGCATTTGTCCATAATTTATCCTTCCAGTTCCTTTTTTAGGTCACATATAATCAACATTGGTCAAATGTTGTTTATCATTTTTAATGAAATATAGGTACCTATCTTGAATATATGAATACTCTGGGGGCAGTAGTTCAGTTTCTAGAACCTTTTAATCCATACTCATATTATTGCCATCAAGATTGTGATTTGTGAAACAATTTTTTAGTCAAAGGGTTGATGTACAATGATCTAGGAGGGGGGTACCACTTATTCAACTTTTAATACAACTTGCTCAAAGCAGATATCTAGATTGTCGTATGATTAATTTATAAAAGTGGACTCAAATTGATTCGTAGTTTCGCTAAATAAAGTGTTGTATAAAAAAACAATAGTTTCGTGAAACTTGAATAAACCTAAGCCAATCAAGATATTTAGGTATTTCATGTCATTGTGAATGGTATTTGACAAAAACAAAAATTCTGTTATTACGTGTTTCCACGAAACGAAAAAAGTACCGTACCAGTTTGGTTGGTTGTTTAAAATTACGTGCTTGCTCAGTTTCACCTGCTAGCTCCGAGTGCAATTGTTGTAAAACTCGATTAAAATAAACGTGAATGGCAACTGTAAATCGGCTAACCACAATATTCTAAATAAATAACATGGAACAACCTTGCGAATAATTCGCTAAGCATTGAATGGTTATTCCGAAACCGACAAAAAATATGTGTGGCCAAGCTTGCTTGCCTCATCATACATCAACAACACAAGGTATGCAGCTTATAGCTGCCAGCGCCGACTATACAACAGACAGGTAGAGCACCGAATTGTTTGTCGTTAAAAGTAAATAGGAGGTGTGTAAAAGTTTCTAGCCAATCATAATGTGGTACAGGACTTGAGGCGTGACATACCGTATAAGTCATAATCATGAAATTATTCATACAATGCAATAGAATGATGTATTCGCTTAGTCTGTACGTGGAATATTTATAGGGATATTTACATTGAGTTATTTGTGTCATAGAAATAATTTAAATTCTTGATAAATTCCAGTTAAACACCTAGATCAATATTAGCTGCTGTCCAGATAGAGACATAAAGTAGGACAGTGATATGTTCTTTCCTGATAGACTCAAAAGCGTTTATGTACAAATAATATTATAGGCTCTTTGGTCAACAATATTCTCTTTCACTCTTTCAGGGTGAGAGATGAAATCGTGACTTAACAGGATTTTTCCTAATTAAATCATGAATAAAACCTGTAGGTCTTAGAAATCTTACATCATTTATATCTGACAATTTAAGAAAAATAAAATATCAACTATAGTGGTCAACCGGGGATTCACTGGTTTTATTTTGTTTTGCAATCATCTTTCGGTTGGCTTCCGAGTTCATTATAAATGAAATAGGTAAGGGTAGTAGCAGAGTACTCGTCAAATGTTGCAAAAGGCAATAAGCAGAAAGATGTCTGTTAGTCCAGTAAATGAAGCATTTCACTAACAATAGTCGCGATGGGTTTAGATTTTGATGAAACTTGGTGAGTTGAAATCGAGGATATGTTACGACGTACGAAACCAAGCTCTTTGTTACTTTGTTTGACGCCGAGTTATTGACCAAAAACCGTTTGAGGCAATAAACCAAAAAGTGTATCAAAACGAAAAAGAAATGGTATGTTTGTGGTCTTGACATCAAAATAAACTGTTCCTACTTGTATAATTTTTTTGAAAATATACGTACATTTTGAAGAAAATTGATGTCAAAAATGGAAAATTGTCGATTTTGGAAAAAAATTTGGTCTACATTTGGAAGTTGGGTCTGTTTAAAATGAACATTTTCCTCAGGTTTTCACGGAAAACCGATAATAAATACTCTATACGTCTTGTTTGAAGGAGGAAGAGGTAGGAAGGACGTTCATCGCACATTCTAAAAACTCGAAGCGTATGAACAGTTTTTCGCAAAATGTATATTTTCCTAGATATGGGTGATTTTTCCGGTAACATCAGAAATCGGGTCGCGCCGGTGGGTAAAATTGAGATGATGACTCGCGTTCTATCAAATCGATTTCAATGACATTTTTTGCTTCAATTCAAAATGGCTAAATGACAAAATGTTCAAGAGTGATTTCAACTACTTTGTCTCATTTTTGAAGTAGATAAATCATTCTTAATATTATATCACCATTCTGGATCCAAATCGTAGAACGTGAGTTATCTCAATTTTACCGATATAACGAAACCCCGGCGCAACCCAAATTCAGATTGTCACCAAAAAATCGCCCGTATCTCGGAAAATATGGATTTTGCGTAAAATTGTTATCAAAATGGAGATCTTTTTCAGGCTTATCTATTATACGTGTGTAGTGGATAACTTGAGATATACTGGTTTTCGGAAAAACTTGCAAGAACTTGTTAATTTTACAATAACAAGCAGCTAACGAGTATAAGAAGTAGTTTTTTTTTTCAAAATTGGCCATCTCCGATTTTCTCAGAGAGTTGTAGGTTACTCGAAAGAGATGCATATTTCCGACAAAATGACAAGAGCCAAGAAGTTTAATTTGATACCAAAAACCCACAAGTGCGAACTGTTTTTCATTTTGACACGTTTTCACGGTTTTCTAACCTCAACGGTTTTTGGCAATTAATTCGGCGCCAACCAAAGATCATCCTGGATACCAAATGAGCCCACTCACCAAGTTTCATCGAAAGCTGAATCCATCGTGACGATTAGTAATCTGGATCTTACTTTGGGCTTCATTGACTGGACTATGTAGGTGTATGCGTGAGCGTCGATAGTTATATAGAGGATGTTCAGTAAGTAATGTTCAATACTTCCAAAATAGCTTCTCTGTTCGAGAATAAGGTGTTCCAACTCAAATCGGTTGAGTACAATTTTCTTTACTTAGGAAGATATAGACCTGAGAATTTTGATCTCTTTTTTCACGTTGATGTTTATATTTTGAACGATTCGGCTCTTATTTTGAGAAAGAGGCGTTTTTTAGGGTGTTAAATGCGAAACTCTTCTTTTTTATTGTGGTGAATGGTACAGAATATTCTGAGCACCTGTGTCACTGTATTAATCCCATGCCTTTTTTAAAGATAGTGATTTTTGACAATTACTTGTTATTTTGAAACGATTTGCTTGTAAAAAGGTATAGGTAATATACATATCGTTATCGTGCTTCATTTTAGAGAAAACTGGGTGTTGTAAATGTATGGACTACAATACCTTATCAATTTCAGACTTTTCATGTGGTAGATTGCAGCTGTCTAAAATTTAGTGTCAAATACAACGTTAGTTTTGTATAAAAATATTAGATTCTTGTACCTTGGAATTAGCTGTTCTTGTAAATGCCGCTACATAAGTTATTCTCAAACAGTGAAATGACTTTAATGATATCAGTCTACGCCCCACAACATTTTTAATGTACAACCTATTGATTTTTCTAAAAAACATGAGAGACTAGAAAGTTTGCAAACATTCGTTTCTTTCCAAATAAAATCTTACCTGTTCTAAAGTTCTAATATAAAATATTTTAGGGGTGCGTTTATACCCCCTCGCAGTTTAACTTTGCGATTGGAAAGATGTCACAAATTGTTTTTCCGTCAGTACAAGTTAACTACCAAATTTCATACTTTTCACTTTTTCCAGAGAGGAGAAAATAGATAAAAGTTATTTTATAAAACCAAATTAAGGGGTGGCTATTTTGGGGGGGGGGGGGTAGGAACAAGAAATACTTTCATATTCATATTTGAGGGATGCATTTGTACCCCTTGCAGTAAAATAATGTCACAAATTGTTTTTCCATTAGTATCAACCAAATTTTATCGTTTTTACTTTTTCCAGAGCGGAGGAAATAAAAAAAACTATTATCTATTACCAAATTTAGAGTGCAAAGTGAGTGGGGGGGGGGGAGGAGATTGACAAAGAAATACCCTCACCCTCACCTTATACCACTCTAAATTTGAAAATAGAGAATATAAAACTCCTCTTAATATTCACAGGAGAATCTTCCTGTAGAATATTTTGAAGCAAGAAGCAATTTATAGAAGCACCTTTATATTTATTTCGCAAAAGGGTCCGAAAGCGGTGAATTGTGTTAAAAAAAATAGGTTGAGGGTAGTTGGTTATCTACGGATCGTTTAATAGCCATATAAAGTGTTATTACTTACAGTCCTCATAGAATGGACGATTCAAAAGTTTCACGTGTTCCGAACAAAACCTGAAAGAATCGATCGGCTGATTGTAGTTTTGGTACATTTTCCTTCTGAAACTGAGTATTATTCTGGCGAAATGTTGTAGAATATGTTGTATTGTGTGGTTCAGTCCGATTTCTATAATTACCAGTATTTTTTTTTGGAAATTGCGCATTCGCAGCGAGACTTTTTAGTTTGCACCTGGTTTCTTAATCAGATTATATACCAAGAAAACATGATCACTACACATAATCATTGATGTGATATGTACATAATTTGCAGAGAATGATATGATGAAGTTGGAGCCGAATCAATTTTATCCTAAAATACATC
This sequence comes from Endomychus coccineus, assembly GCA_958510875.1. Classification (NCBI taxonomy): domain Eukaryota; kingdom Metazoa; phylum Arthropoda; class Insecta; order Coleoptera; family Endomychidae; genus Endomychus; species Endomychus coccineus. Next base: position 262,898,544 of record OY294067.1, on the reverse strand, counting down.
AGATTATAAATATATAATATAATTTCATCCAACTATCAGGATATTTCAACGAAGAAAGCGTGATCTAAATTATATCTACACTAGAAATGATTGCGCAATTAAAGCAAGACTCAACAATTTCGTGTCGGCAACTGTAAATATAATGGTTCCGGATTTGTTAGTGATAGGATGATTATTAATGTGAAACAAAATACGTGTAATCAATTACTTGTTGATCACTTGAATTGCTCAACGTTAGGTATATCCTGGAATGAGCGCACAATTAAATCATATACTCGTCACTATTAACTACATTTTCATTCACACATTCACTTTGAAAGAGGAAATGATCAATTTCAAATCATGCAAGATCATTTTGTTTATCTCGAAGTCTTTCAAATATTAAAAAATATCGAATAGGGGACATTTCAGTGCAATGTTGGAGTTTTGGTTAGACACAAGACACTAATCATAAGACACCTTCTGATTATATTTGAAAGCCATGGTATGTTCTTGGAAGATGTCTGTCTATTATGATTGGTATTTAATAGTCTGAAAGTGTTAGACATTGTATGTAGGTTAATCATAATAATCTTCACCGTTATATTGAGGGTACATGAATGTGGTGTTTGTTCGAAGGTTGAAAACTGTTACTGTCCAACCTAAGTTTTATCGCTGCCACAGTCAAACTTCATTTGTGTTTGGAACAAAGGAGAAGTTTTCACACTCACGTATAAATGTTAAATGAGCTATTTTTGAGAAGACGTCTTTGCAATCTGGTGCTTAGATTCAAAACATAGAAAATATGTTAAGCTTCTATAGGGAAAATACCTCAGGAGATTCAAGTTGAAATTTCGTCAAATTATTGTGATTATTATTATTGAGAAGCTACTCGGTGGGAAGTCATTTACCATGTTCGCCATCGAATGAATTTCTTCATAGAGTTCATAGTACGCTAAGCTTTATAAATAAACTTGTAATTATGATACTGTCTCTTGTTTTCGAGTTATAAACTAAAGTTCGATTTTTCGACTTTTAGACACATGCCAATACCGTGGTTGTTTGTTTTGTAAAGTTAGGAGAAAATAACTTTCACATTCTTGAAGCACTTTTTTCTGTATAATCCAGTGGCATCAAGAAAATTTGAAAAAAAAATCGGTGCAATTTCGAGTTATGACCTAAAGTTTTATTTTTTCAAATAGGAATCGTTTGTTGTTTGTGGTTGGTAGAGTGAACCTGATTTGTCTGTTTTCTTATTGAATGTGATTTGGATAGATGGAAGCACTTTTACGAATTGTGCAATATTCAACCGAAATAATGAGTACATTTTATTCGAGGCATAAACAACACCAGAAAATTCAGACAAATTCAACCAGTGGTGCTACTCAGTATTAACCTGTGAGTAGGGATTTCAACTTCACGGAATTCCGGATGCAAAACCTATCACCAGTTTCTAGTATCTGTTTTGAAGACATGAAAGAGAATGTTGGCACTCACACAAGCTTTTCTTTTACATAAAAACTACAAGTTGATGGAGGTGCAAATTCTTGAAAATGGACGCATAGAAAATGTTGGCATATGGTTTTCGGGTAATGAGCATTGATAACAAAAATTTTCCGCGTGGTCATAAAGGGTTATACCACTTTCCAATTTTGGTCATAACAAAAGCTGCCAGTGCTGCCAACTTCATGGAAATTTTTGACATTAATTGAATATTGAACCCTAAGGAACCTTCTTTAACTACCCCCGAACCCTAAAGTTTTATAAGACGTTCCAAAATTGAATATTTTCTGGGGCTGCTAACTCTAAATGAGGCGGGGTGGGAGGTCCAACTCACATACGATAAAATAATCAGATTAATAATTGCTAAAACGTAACACATATGCCAACATGTTATATCTCAGGCACAGAATATGTATCTATCTCCTAGACTAATACGATATATGGTGTTTCGCCACGCAATCCAAGACAAGTATCTCATTACATTACACAGAGGTTTGATGATAGATGGATAGGGAATAATATTCTGGTGATATGGCCAGCAAGGTCTCCAGATCTTGTTACATTTTTATGAGGTAAACTAAATGATTCATGGCCAGAAGGAATACTGAATCATTGGAGACCACCATCTCAATATTGTAAGAGAATTTGGGGGATTGAGAAGTATGCAAAGAAGGGCAGAGCTGTGTTTACATGAACTATGACAACATTATGGTTATTTTCTATGATTTATTGTTTTCCCAGTTCACCTCATTATTGTTGCTACTTCATAGTTCAATATAATCGTAGCTTCATCCAATAACTTGAAAACAGTTCGATGTGATGCTCGTTCTTCGAAATATATGTTTAAGCAAATACAATATCTTAATACCATTTCTATCACATTACTTTTTCTCTATTCGGCAAAAGCTATCTTTGCAAGCAATACGAGACGACTCACGAAATGTCATCAACGTGTGATAGATTGAAATTCAAAACTAAAAATGTTGAAGTCAAAGCTCACTATGATACAAACATTTTTCCGATTATCTCGGGTTTTGTAAAACGTAAGTGTACTTTGTGACAAACCGTTGGAACGGTAATAACAAGGGTCAATGCAAAATTGCCACAATTCAATGCTGCAAGCTAGAAAATGTTCATATGTTTTCGGTATTTTCCTTGTCCTTGAACGCATATATGTATGTATGCAGGTTGAATATATACGTCTAGTATATACCTACTTATAACCATAAACTCAGTTCGTTCAATAAAATATCATAATTCCATTTAATAAAATGAAGATGGATGTCAGAAACACCACTTGGAATGGCGCTAATGCGCCCAAGAACAATACAGTTCTTATTTTTACCACTTCAAAGATATCTGCTGAATTTCAAATCTATATCACCAATGGGAACGACGAAATCGTCTGCAGATGGTTTAGATCCATTGAGAAACGGTCAAAAAAAATATACGCGAAAATTCGGAAAAATTCTTTTGCCCAGACTACAATACGTCCCTTACCTTATACCAGGTTAGGCAATTGTGTGGAATAAAATTCATCTTTCAGGAAGGCAACTTAAAAAAAAGCGCTGAAACATGTAATTCGATTCTAAATATTACACATTTTCTAGCAATAAAATAATATATTTGCCTTCAACACTTTAGACACCTCAACTTTTTTTCAAATAGAACCATATTATAATGTGTGAATTCGTTGTAAAGCTCGTAGAAAATGGAATCTAACCATACCATCTTTTATGGAAATAAAGTAACTGCAAATCTTACAACATCAGTGCCATCTACAATTCAACACAGCAAATGCTCAAAATGTAACGAATGGTGTTGAAACTCAAATTATACATGAAAAAGTCTCGTTTTTTTTTTGTGAGAAGTCTGTACAAAAAAGTAGGTTTCGATTAGTTCAGTATTAAAACTGTATCGTTCCGTTGTAAAATTGAATGTGAACGTTCATTTTATTAATTTGGGTGCTGTCACGAGTTCTCTTCACTTAATAAAAATGGCATCATTGTCAGAACGACAGCGAATCGAAGTCTTGATATTGTGTGCTTTATTCAATTCAAAATATTCGGAAAAATGATTTCATAGGCTGTCAACTAGATATTCCATAGATTTGAGGAATATGTTACAATGAGAAATTTGACCAAAAGAGGTCGGCCACGTGTTTTATGCGATGATGAAAAATTGGACATTGGATTAACTCTGCAGGAAAATCCCCATACTTCAACGGTTTCATTGGCTCAAAATCGTACTGCGTCTAGACGTAACATTGGAAGGTTTTTAAAAACAGAAAAATATCAGTCGTATAAAGAACATCTTGTCCAAGATCTTTTGGAAGATGATTGTGACAGGCGGCAATTTTGTGAGGAAATGATGAGACGGTGTGACCAGTTTAATCAGTTTGCACGGAATATTCTCTTTTCGGATGAAGATACTTTTTATTTGATGGCGTGGTTAACAGGCACAATTATCGTTCCTGCAGTCGGGAAGATTCACATGGGAAATGTGAAACTCATACGCAGTAACCAGAAAAAGTGGATGTATGGGTAGGTATCATCAACAACCAAACTTTGGGGTCATTCTTCCTTGAAGGAAACCTTACAGCTGAACGCTACTTTTCTACTTTTCACTATTCGATTCGATGCCTGCACTAGCTGTTATTTTCCCAAATGAAGTAGATTCAGATTCACCCAATGAAACAGATTGGTTTCAGCATATTTCAGGTCGTTGGAATGGATGGCATAGTACAATCAAATGGCCACTAAGATCCCCTGACTTGACTCCATTAGATTACTTTCTTAAGGGCTATTTGAAATACAGGGCTGACCAAAATAGGACGATGACTATTGAAGATTTGAAAAACAGAATTAGAATGGAGGCAATTAATATACCAGCTGAAGCCATTCGGAACTCCTGCGAGGGATCTTACCTTCGACTGTGAGTATGCCAAGTAGAGTTTGGAGGATGTTTCGCCCATTTCCTCCGTTAAGCTGCGTGTACGCAGCATTACTCTTTTAAGATTTCTAATTGTGTTACTTTCCAAGGAATTAATGTTTTTTATAATTAAAATATGATAAATAAATGAATAATAGTATCGTTTGATTCCAGTTTCCATGAGCTTCTCAACGAACTCACACACGACATATATTTATTTATATTAGAAAAAAAAGTTGTGGTGGCTCGCAACTAAAGGGTGAAGGAAAATATTTTAATTGATTGCTAGAAAATGTTTCGCCTGTTATAGGAAGATGTAAATTTTATTGCACAACCCGGTATCCCACATATAGTGAGGGAAGTTAAAATCATTCAGAAATTGTACGTTAGAGAAGTAATTTAAATTGACAAGCGAGAGCCGTTAAAAGCTCTTAGCCACCCTTTCTTCCTTTAAACGCTTTTATAACTCGACCAATTTTACGTAATCCCCTACATTGATATCAAAACTATAACAATATTACCTGTTGGGAGGGGCAGTTTTATATCCCCACCGCCTTAACAGGTGTATGCGATTCTTGAAGCATAACCGAGCGTCGGGCACTCACTCGTCCGGCACAGTCGGAACAGAGAAGTAAGCGGATTGTATCCTCGAGCTACTGAATTAGTCCGGCCCGCGAATCACCTTTCCGGGCGCAACGAGTATTCACGTTTTAATTTGAATTTTTCCTCAAATTTCTGTCCTGAAAGTCTGTGTCGTCATCCAACATCGGAATCTCCACGCTGATAGGAGTCAGAAAAAAACTCCCCCAAATTGAGTGACTCAAAAAAACCATCGGAACAGTTCACCATTTTGAAAATATTCCAAAAATTGCAAAGTACACCTGTATTGGAACTATCTCGGACGAAAAACATTATCAACATAAATGTGGAAACAATAGATATGAAATTTATTATCATGTGTATCAGACGTCTTGAGAGTGTTACGTGAAATTCAACAGTTTTCCTTGTTGTTTGATATTTCTTCAATGTTTATAAACGAAATCGATGAACAATATTATCTGTGACCAGGCAAGTTTGTGCGGCTATCTCACGTTGAAATCTCCCACAGCAATACGGAATTAATCATCTTGTGATCAATGTAATATTGTTTTATTTGTAGAAGAAGAACTTATATAGTGGTGTCATCATATGGTAGATACTATGATATGATATTAATGATTTCTATTGACTCTAAAATAAAAAGAAATTGTTCTGTGCGGGATTGTTCTTGTTATTGCTAATAGTGATAAGTGATTCCAAACCAATTTTCTCTCCGCAGTTATATAAGGTGAGTTGATAAGTTTTAGTTTCAGTTCGTGCATGGTCTTTGAATTTTGGGCACAAAGTATGATTTTTCCGACTAGTTTTAATGGAGAATATCGTGTTACAACCAATTTGTGTTATTTGTTTTATGAGATTAGAAAGGAAATCCTGTCATTCATAAAGATTCTTCCATTGTAAAATATATATCAAATATTTCCTGAATATACAGTTTGTATTCAGGCTCCATTTCATCTACATGTACTAATGGACATATTGCCACATTATAGCAATTCAAATTCAGATCATTCTGAGAATATATTATTGAAGATATGTTTCACAAATTAATATGAGCATATGTTTGTTAGTGTTTTTTGTATAAAGTAATGAAACTCGAAACTTTTCAATGTTATAGAGCACTTACAAAAAGATGTGTATCAATATCAAGAGGATTAGATTAATTCAGAATTTAATAAACGAATATTTCATTCCTCCCAGTTATATTATAATGATAGTTACCTATATACGTAGTGAAATAAAAGTTGATATATAGATATGAAAAACAAAGAATTATTTGTATTTGTGATGTTAAACTAACGATCTTGTGAAATTAAAATTGTTAACATAGAAGTAACTGAGAATATCATAAACATGGCAAACACTATAATAGTAATGTAATAATAATGATAATCGTCTTTATGAAGTAACGAGGTTACGAGTATGAAGACAGACGTAGTTTAACTAAAATGCTATTCTTCCACTTAACCTATATATTATCTATACAATATAAGTAAAACTGAAATACAGAAATTGATGGCCTATTAAAAACAATATTTTCTGGGGATATAAAGATATGTGAACCAAATAAAAAATAAACATTTTTGATAGCAAAAAAAAACAAAATAATGATTTAGTAACGAAATATACCATTCGTTTGGCTGAAAACAGTAAAGAATCATCATCAGAATTAATTTGTCGATTTCTGAACTGACAAATTTCTGCTAAGGGGATAATTGAAAGACGATGGAATATTAGATGTCTGAAGTAATTTTCACATCTAATGGACTTAAATCATTAGGGTATTGTAAAAAACACATATCGAAGAAGAAACGGGTTTACCACATTTAGAACATTTTATCTTACATATATTTGAAGCTCATAATTAGTAATTCATCTCACGGAGGAAACATATGAAACGATTATGATTCCCAAATGCTATATTATCATATATTTTGATACATATTGCTTAGTCCCTGGCTATTACCTTGTTATTAATCGTGATACAATATAACCAATGATTTGAAGCTTATCATTTATTCGGTCGAAATATTGAAGTTTCTGACAAATTGATGGCTAAATATCGAAACAATGCCTTGCGGAATCGGTTATGCTGTATTCATACCTTTAAAGTATTTCATATTTCTTATAATCTATAATGTCTTGATTGCACAGGCTGCTTCCTAGTTATTTTCTTTTTGGATCACACCATTCAATGCCGAGAAATTATTATTTGAGTTGTTGAATTCAATTTATAGGCATGCATACAATGGTATAATGAATAAAATTTATATTAAAAGAGTAGTTCTGTTATCAAAAGTTATGGGTTTCAGTAGTTTTATGAAGGAAAAATATATTAAGCATAGATAAGTTAATTGATTCTCAAACTTAGGTGTCGGTTGATATTAAGTCCTAAATCATAACAGAAGTATTATTGAAGCCTCACGAATATTTTATTAAAGCTCTTAGAACCTGTAGGCATTCCTCCCAACGTTTTTCCGAAGTGATTTTGAAGCAAACTTTATAGAACCATGAATAAAATGTTATCGAATTTAAAAAAATATCTACTGTGAGGACTTCGAATCAATTTTTCAGGAGGTATAATCTATCACTTCAATTCAATGAAGGAACAAAATTTTTTACCTTAGTAGAGATATTAGAGATTTAGTTCATTTAGATTCAGGTAGATATATGTATTATTTTTCTGTAAACTGATTCAGGCAGTTATTCGTTTTATTCATAATGTAGTCTGATAAATGCTATGAAAAATTCCCCGAAGACTATATAAATTTGAAATATAGAAAAGTTTGAAACAAAATCATTGAATAGAAGTTCCAAACGGTGGAAATAAGCGAGTCAATGTGTGAACAAATATCTGAACATGTGACGACCTTAATTGAAATTATGATAACTATCACAAGTTGACCTAAGAAAGATGAATCAATGGACTCACTGTTCATACTCCATGATTCTCCCCAAAAATATTTCTGCTCAAAGATTTTTTTTCACAATTCCAAATATCCTGTAATTTTGACGATGCGGTACGATTCGCGATATAGACCAACAACAGTCTCAGAGTAACATAAAAAAAAACTTGAAACACATACAAAAGATGTCTGCTAAAATCAACATTCCCTTCGGGAAACATTAAGAAATACATGCTTTTGGTTGAATATTTTGAAGTTCATTCCAACGAAAATACATATTTATTTTAGCAAATTATTCCGTACTTACTGTGGTATAATGTCCTTAATTGGTTTAATACATAAATTGCTTTACCACATATCTATTTATAGTTGTTTATTCAGAATGTAAAATGTTATAATCACTTTCCAATTTGTATTCTTTGTATTAAGGTATTAAATATTTTGAAATATTGGTATCTTACCATATATTCAATATGAAATAGGCAGATTCCAAGATAATTATAGATAAAGTGTTGGTTATCTCACTATAGATTAAATATGTCATAAAATACTGCGCCACAATTGATAATCAGATATCTATTTTCTCAAATCAGGAACATCTCAGAGCAGGCGCTGCTTTACATGATTTATGATCGCCGCTTCACCTATTCTTCGAGTTTATTAAAAAAAAGAGTTGCACCTGCTTTGAGCCTTCTGATTTCAATGAATTTGGGCACAATCTTTTAGCAAGTTTCAGTATTTGAGAAAAAAAGAATAAGCGATGATAACAAATTTTTCATTTTATGAAAATATAAACCAACCTTTTCTAGGGCCACATGATATCATCTCCAAAGTTGATCACTCCTATTTATAATTGAAAGGAACTAGAGTAATAATTATATTAGAAAAACACTTTCTTACAATCCACAACTTCTGTATTCATTTTGTAGTTCTGATGGCCCAATTATCAAAATAACTTCACCCGTGCAAAGTATCATTTGAATTTGTTTATCAATTGTGATAAATTCCTTTCTCATAATGTATTTAAACATATAAATTACTTTATGATATATATAAATGAGAGGATATAATAGAAAATTTTTTGAGTTCTACAACCAGTGCTTTCATATTTAGAGATTATGTTACAAATATAAATTTTCCACAAACATCAATTTTCAATAGAGTCCCGCATACTGAACCAATTCCCAAGTATTTAGTAGGTATATTATATTTCAATTGCATTAATTTGGAAGTCAATTAAATCCAAATCAATAGTTTCGAAATTTGGTCAAAAAAAAATAATTATTTGCTAAGGAAACTAGATAATTGTGTACGTTCAAGTTGTATTGGAGCCTGAATTTTTTTAAAACTTTTTTTCTTGAATTATTGCGTTTCCGAATCCCATGATCATTTACAATAAATAGTGCATATTAAAAAGCTATTTCTGAATTGTGAACAGTTATGATTGTTACCGAATATTGGTTCAAGTTGAGTTAATTAGAAAATTATACAACTTATTCATATTCGACCATGAAAACTAAATTCATTTGAAATAATATTTGCGGCATCGAAAAAAAATTCAATTAATTCCGATACGACTGTTTCAATCTATCGTAATAAGAAAATAATTACTATGTTTTTGCGTCGAATTTTTAGAACAAGGTAAATTAGTTGCTAAACGTTATGAAATTGATTATAAATAGGGAAACTTCCTTCGGTATTTATATTTTTAACATGAAATTAATATATGCATTTAGAGAAGCCATTAAACCAGAAACTATCTATTATAAGCTATTGATGTTAGTAGTTGCATTACACTTATTCTATGATAACTTACTGTTGAATGATCAAATGAATATAAGAACATTAGACGCACAACATATGCATGCAGACGCTCTACATTGAGAGCATTATACGGAGATACACATTCTGTTTCCGTTCCAATCGACAATTGCAGGTAAAAGTAACAAATATGTGGCATTATTTCACGCATTCCTTCCAATTATTAACACATTGAAGCCCACATACTATATTCTGCGAGTAGATTTGAAGAAACTGTATTGTATTTTTGTTCATATTTCTATTAATGGACGATTCCGTTTCAAATTAAAGTAATGCTGTTAACATTTGTGACTATTCCTCAGTGCGTTCTCTCTTTTCAATGATTTTCCACTTTTTATTTCATATTTCACTTTTTATATCTCACGCAGCAATGGGAGATAACAGGATTTCGGTAAAAATTGGCAGTATACCGGGATCTAATATTGTTTATTGTACTTTCATAGATAGTCGATTGAATATAAAATATTCTACATCATTATGACGAAACCAATCTTCAACTGGATAAAACCAATACGTAGCAGAACAGCTCTCTTATGAAGCTTTTGTGGAATTAATGTGCCCAAATAACAGATAACTTTATCGAACTATTGCATTTTATTGTATTGGGGATGTTTTCCCACTCTGACCTAAAAGACCTATTGCGTTCCCTTCTGCTTCTGCGCCCTTGAGGATATATCAGGGGCTATAGCAGTTCTTCCAAACCTTTAAGATAGTTCACTTTGTCGGATGACTCCGGGTTAGGTAAGTCTCTCTTTTCTATTTGATATGACCCAAGGTATCATGCCCTTGGATTTTGCAAGGTATTGCATCCTGCGAGGATATGGATGTCCTTCTCCTCACAGAACCTGTAGTCTTTTCCTTCTGCCAATTCGAGTCTTTTGAACTGTCCTTTCAACCAGCAGTGCCCTGTTAGAATTTCCGTATCCTGAGTTTGTTTTTACTTAGGTTGATGCAGTCATTAGACCTTTTTTGGTTGTACTTTCCCAGAAATATCTTTGCTCGCCTCCTTCCTTGTAGAACTGTTCAGTGGTGGGATCTTCTGTTGTCTATTTGTTTTTTAAGTTCTTACAGTATTGTACTGGCGCTTATTCCACAGAAGGATTCAGGTCGCACAAATGGTGTTTCGGCCTCTTTTTTCTTGCGAAGTGGTCTGCGTGTTCGTTACCCTCCACTCCGGATCTTAGGAGAATTATAAATATTAAGCACATGTTTCAGGATACATGAATTATCTGGTATCCCTACTCTTTGCTTCTTAACTTCCCTCATGTGATGAAAAAGCTATGAATTATCACGGAAATATTATGAGCCTTCTTGACACCATTTAGACTATTCTCAATATCAATATCACAATAAAGTGAGAATGAATTGAAAATAGTTTGACACATCCTCTGAAACTTGTTTCCAGACAATAGCCACGAGAGCCAGCAGGAATTGAATGGCTATTGCCGAATGGCAACAAGTTTGAGAAAATATCTGGAGAATTATTTTCGAATTTATTGAAATTTCTTGTGGTATTCAGTAGATTATTTTTGAATGATAAATCATAATATGGTATCCCCTTCAAGAATTCCAGCGGGAATTTCCTATGTAGAATATTCCCACTATAGCAATGCTTTGATAGCCAATAACGTACATAAATGACAATATTAATGTTAGTATTGGTTTTTAGAAACATCAAAAATAATCGAGATAGCGTCTGCATGTGCATATGTGGGTTGAAAAATGTGTTCTTAGTAAATATTTTAAAACTTATGAATCGCTCTAAAATAGTCAAAATAATAACGGTTATCATTTTGAATTGAGGTAGCCCCGTCGCAAGTAGTACTTTTGCATAATTTTATGTTTTCAAATAAGTGATAGTATTGTATTTAACTGTACCAACATATGACCACAGTGTTCTTCTGATCATATATTTACCCCATAGAAATATCAGGAATTTTTTAAGAACCTTGGTGCCCTGATGAAGATCCATTGGATATTTGTGGCATATTTTCAGCAAGTGCGGATCTTGGATTATTGTATGATATGTCCACATGGAAAATGAGGCTCTACCAAAATTACCTATTGAAGCCATCTCTATACCTGTGTTGAATTTACATATGATTTATGTTCAATTATGTTAGCTCCTACCAATTGTTTTTTTATAGCTGGTATGTCGTTTCGATGGTTATTGTCACCTGCATACGAGGATGCATCAATGAGTCCTAGTCTATCCGCAATTTCATTTACGACATCCCAATAAACCTATTCGATCGGTTTCTCGTTACATTCGAGCATTGCATTTTTGTTATACGCATCTCCAGTGTATGTTTTAGACCTATGTTTCTTTAAAGAATCAATGAAAAGTTTCATCAAAAGTTTTTATTTCGTAGTGTTTCTCATCTGATCCAGAATATCGTTATCACATCTGTGATCACTAGTCATTCCAATCATTTGGCTGTAATTTTTCTTATCTTCCGCGGTATAAGTTTTGGTTTCCAATACTATAGTGACTCTCAACAATCATATTGCTCCCATTATCAATTTATACTGGTTGATTAGTCATAAACCGCGTAAGTTTGGTTTATATTGCAGACCCTTCCATGCATCATCGTAGCTCTTGAAATCATCATCCAAAAGGGTTGCTTACAAATAATAACGAGCAAACACTCTTCAATATCCGCTTCATTAGGTTGTTTATGTTGTCTGAATTGTTCACGAATCTCATCAAATAGTAGGTTCAGCGACGAACACATCCTCTTCAGTCTCTGTAGGTTCATACATGTCGTCTTTTTCTGCGACAACAAAACGAATTGAAACGCTCCCTTTAGATTCAGTAAAACCAGCTTGAGTTCAAATAAGCAACTAAGATTTATTGAGGAACTCAACAGTTGATAATAGTTAATAGGGAATAGATAAGTGATCATAGATATTGTTGCAAAATAGATGTACATTCTTCATTCCTTTCATTGAAATAGAATTGTTAGCGATCAGATAATTGAGTTGGGAACCATCATATTTAAACTAAGACAGTAACATCAGCTTCGATTTTACTTTGTTTTTCTTTCCAAATGATAATGTTCAAGTGAATTGTAATAAAACGTGATTGATCTTTCAACAAAGAACCCAAGAACGTTTGAAATAACAGTGGAATGATTAATGAACTACAAATTTCCGACCAGGGACTAAATATAAATTGAATCCCTAGATAGCAAAAGTGACAATTTAGTTCCTGAAAATGAAGACTGAAGTGGTACTTCCCGAGCAATAATATCATTTGTATTATACCTTGGTTCCTTTGAGTCGGTTTTCAGACAATATGAATATTCGAGCATCCCATATAGTTAGTATTGATTGATAGAGATGGGTTTTTGTGGGCAATTTACGAGATTCCAAGCTATAACTTTCAAGAATATTGTATATTTTTCGCATATATACATTCTATGTTTGCTGACGTTAATATCAACAAAAATGATGAATATGTGGCATTATTTCATGCGCTCTTTCCAATTACTGAAACATTAAAGCGCACATTCCACATTCTTCAGAAATATTTGAGAAACGGTAATAATAACGTTCTTATTGACTGTTGGATATTCGCAGATGAAATATGCAGCCAATTGGCATTTCATGGAGGAACCCATAAACTACAAATGAACAATTCGAATTATAAATATAATAAGATGTGGAATTAAGAGTATGGTTCATAGTAATTGCATATTACAAAGCTTGAAATAGTTGAAGGCTTTGACGAATCATGTGATAGAACATAGAAGAGGGAAAATGAGGGAGATATAACACTTTTATTTGGACAACATAATTTCATAATACCTATACATATTAATCTGTTATAATTTGATTATTTTACCTACCGTTAGTAGCGACTTGCAAAACTATCTCCACTGGCTCCCTTATTACACTAAGTAGGTACAACCATAAATGGAGGGTTGATGTTGTCTGCACAGATCTCATATAACAAAGGAAACCTCATTGGCTTCCAAATTGAATATGCAACCATCATAGAGGACATGATGTTTTAATGTAATCATATACAAAGTTGATAAGTATTTATTTACAGCAATTGCGTATTTCGAAATTTAAATAAATAATTTCATCGGGCAGGAAGTGAGGTAATTACAATACCAAAGACCAACAAAGTTTGATGTTTTACTGATATAACTTACGAAGGTTATCGAACTAACCTTCAATAGAATGAAGTATCCTTAAAACATGATATATCAGCCTTGGGGAACCTATTTGAATATTATCAGGAGCAGTTGATAACTCGCTTTTTCATTTTCATTCTAATCACCGGAAGTCAATGTTTAGAGGGCACTTCTATTTTTGTGTTCCATTCAGATTCAGAGTCGAATTTTTCTTCTCTCACTATAGAGAAGTATTTCGATCGAACTAAGCCTTTTTTTCAGGTTTTTCTCAGGTATATTCGTTTTGAGACTTTCTTAATACATCCAAACTATTTTTGAAGTGTGTCTATGTGTATCTGTCTGCGTAAAAAAGGGTGATCAAGTGATTCGTAAATGGTCCATATCTTTTCCCTATTCAATATATTGATATGCGATTATCTTCAGCCAGTATTACTTATCCTACACATTTTGAAAATATTTTCATTATATACGTATGTATACAGGATGGTGGAACAAAGTTTAGTTTTTTTAATTGGGAAACCCATATATTCTTACATTATTATCCTTTTAGTGGAGAAATAATGGAACTTTGGCCACGGAAAATTTTAAAACTTTCAGCAAATAGTCCACTATTGGTCCAAGCAAGCAGAGACTTTACAGGGTGCGCTATACTTTTATTTTATTATTTATTTTTATTTGTTTCCACGTGTCGATAATATTTTTGATAAGCTTCCCATTGATATACAATTCGAATGGTGAATTTTTAATATTTACCGATATTTTCCAAAGAATATATTTGATTACAGAGAAATTTGTAATTTTTCCGTTAAAAGTAGGCAGCTGTAACTGATGTCAGTGAATTTGACAAGTCAAATCACAAATTTTTGTTATGCTACATCATTAACTAAAAATTGATTGACACAAAAATGAATTTCACTCATCAAGAATTAATCAATATTGCTTATTGAATTTTGTCACCAGAAGTATTGTATCTTTTCAGAAACTGAGGAATCGATTTGAGCAGTCTGATGACATAAAATATAAAAAGAAGGACATATTGTGAGAGAAGAAAAACTGTAACTGCTGATAGTAGCAGGTTTAAATCATTACTCAAAAATAGTTGAACAATTAACAATAACAATCATGAACATTGTATGTTTTTAGAGTTACATTTCGATATAAGTGTTCATTCTCTTCGATGCAAAATGTCAATCTTCTTCCAAATTAATGTTTAACTTTAGCTGGCATGTCTTCCAGGACTCACCGAAATGCTTATGAAATTTTATTTTTCATGTCTTCAGCCTTCATTTGCTTGACTCTACGAAGTTTTTCCTTCACATTTCACCTCAAGAAAAAGTATGTTGGTGTTAAATCGGGCCAGCGAGCTGGCCAAGCAAATCCCGTTTATATTCACAACGGAATCCATTTCTCACCTCTTCGAGATCACTTGTTTTAAAAGACAAATACAAATTACTTAAAAATTGAACATTATTCCTTTCATTCCTGAATTCATATATAAACCAGTGATTTGTGATCATAATAATTATGAGACATTGATTTATTGGATACCTAACCATTTGAATAAGGCATTATATTACATGTTCTTGGGTTCATCAATTCCTTGTATTTTCTTTGAAGTTTCTAATTTATTATTTCGTACTATATTTTCAATTTGTTTATGCCATGATTAAAAATGCATCCACAATAAGTTTTAAGTACTTTTATAGAATTTTACGTATGTTTCTTTCCAAGAATCATGATAATTTATTCCAGCTAACAACTTCACAATACCTACATTAGCTTCATGCAGGTACATTTATCACTAAAATTTGTTATTCATATACGTGTATTGTCGAACAATACAAAGAGTCAAAGTGTATCTTCATCTAGAATTCTTGAATTTAAAATTAGAAAAATATTTCGTGCTTTACTTACTTAGAAAAAGCTTCAGCTCAATGTTTGCATTGTGTGCAGTTATTGGTGAATTCGTACCGTCCTATACAACATTATCAACAAATTCATATTGCTTTGTTTCTTTGTTATAACTACCTCCTATTGTAACGTACCTGAATTGATTGGAATCGTGTGCTTGTTGATACATATATACATTTTAATAAGTATTTTAAACTTGACTTTGAATAATAAATTTTAAAATGAACTTCATGACTAATTTACATAATTTGAATACGACTGCCTTGTTAATTTTGTGATCAAGTTGAGTAAACCTTTTCCTAAGTATTTATAAAGAATTTCAGAAAGAGACAAACTTACTTTTCCAAAATGTTGTATTAAAATGAACTTACTATTTGGAAGTTCGATAAAACAATATACAGTATACCATTGTCCGCGGGCTAAGCCCACAGAAACAGATAATACTCATAGAATAAAGTGTCTACTGCATCGCCACATTGTCATTCGCCAATGCCACGATCGTACATACAGGTCTGGGGACTCATATGTTTGACATGGGTCTCTTACGCGTCGCCAAACTCGTAGTCCCTCGCTCAGCCACTAGCTAGCGCTTGGAACGGTAAAACGATTTCTTTCCGGAATCGCAAGCAGTGTTACTAAGTATTCTGATTTGAGAGAGGAATAGAACTGTTTCTCTTGTCAAAATGTATTACTCACCTTAAAAATAACTTCCCGTTTTTCGCACACATAAATACTTCGTTAAAACGATTTCTTTTCGAAGTATGTACTTATTATCTATGGGTTTTTTTGGTAGTAATTTAAAAAGGAAATGTATGAAAATAATCGATCGCATATAAACATTTTTTTAATTAAATTATGATTACAATTAAAATACATGTATACTGGTTTAGTATGTTGTCTTTCATTATGTTTACAATATATACATTATACACTAAAACCTCCGGTACTGTACACTCGACGGGTCCGAAAACCTCGGCTATGTTGACACTGCCAATTTTTCACGTAACGCAATATTTACTATTCTGATTTAAGAGAGGAATAGAACTGTTACTCTTGTCAAACTCACCTTAAAAATAACTTCATAAAAGACCTCGTTAAAACGATTTCTATCCGGAATCGCAAGCATCCACTTTTTTCGGATTTCCGCATCTTTCGGCACTTCAAAAACAGAAGTTTCTTGCTTTACACTTTTGTACCCCGTTTTGCATTTCGGCACAATGCACGATTTCGTAATTTGTTTCTAAAAACGCAGGTATTTTTTGTGTTTACAAGTCAACTGACTGTTGTCAGAGAACATGGTCGTATACGTGCCAGAGAACATCCCTCGCCACCCGTGACATCTTTTGATACTACGCGACAGTCGACGCTTAGCGGTCCCACTTCTCACATAGGAAACAGCCCCGAGTTTCCAGACCTGTATGTACGACCGTGGCCAATGTCTATGTCATATGGAAGGACAATCTATGATATGGAGTGGTCTACCATGGACGTTATGTGGCTGTCAATGTATCAGCTATTTGTCATGTAAACGTTACCTGTCTTCTTGTCAGGTTATGGGTTGTCATAACATAGACGGTCTCAACTGCGATAATAATCCATTAATCCATGGATCTTTCTATCATTTAAATTGTAAGTGATTATATTACCTGTCAGGAACATATCGAAACCCTCTGACCCCGTTTGTGATCTCTTCTTAACATATCTGCCAAGTATCAAACGTCCGTTAGCACCACCTTCGAAAAAATCGCCATAATTTTGTACTAATTTTGTACCTACTAAAATAGCAAAGTTTGTGCTGCAACTGAAACCGCGGAAACGGATTTGGGTTTATGGGAGTTGACAGCTTGACGTAAAGTTGGCAACCGTCTTAAACTGAATTGTGACAATATGTAAAAAATTGCAGCTTACAATTTTATGCTAATTATGTGCTCTTGAAATACAATACAAAACACCGGAAGTGAATGTTATTTCTTCGTTATTTTAACCACTTTCACTATTTGACAAGTCTAGCATACGAACGAAAACCAGTGTTTTGTGAAAAACAATAATATTATCAATAATTATTGTTTTATAATTTTTTGCTAATTGTTCCTTCTTGATATATACAGAAAAACCGGAAGTTGATAATATTTCTGACAATTTTACACCAATTAACACTTTTAACGATTCCGGCATATCAGCATGAATGAAAACGGTTTGTGAAATTAAATAATTCATTGAATTTCTCCTGGTTTCATAATTCCCTATTAATTATGTGCCAAACATTTGCCAACTTAATTGATTTTGTGCTCCACGGGGGACCTTGTAAACGATGATGGTTTTATCGGGGGTGCTAGCTAGACGTATACCTGGAACCTAAGCTATAGTAAACTGCTGCAAAATGGAATTAAATCACCATATAATTCTGTGGTTATTATGTTCTCTTCATATGTAGAGAAAAAACAGTAATTTTATCATATATCTGTTAATTTTGGATTGTTTCTTACTTATAACAAGTCTAATATATAGCTTGAATGTAACAAATTTATGAAATAAATGATTAACTAAATTTCTCATAGTTCTATAATTTTGTGATAATTATGTGTTCAAAATTTTCCAACTTGATTAATGTTATGCTACACTAGGGACCTTCTAACGGTGATGATTCCATCGTCTACTTGAAACCTAAACTACATTGAACTTCTGAAAAATGAAATGTACATCACCATATAATTTTGTGGTAATTATGTTCTCTTCAATGTAGGAAAGAAACAAGAGTTTCATCATATTTCTGTTAATTTTGCATCGTTTCTCACTTCTACCAAGCCTGATATATAGCTAGAATGCAACAAATTTATATTAAATAAATTTCTCATAATTTTACAATTTTTTGATAACTATGTGCTGAACATTTGCCACTTGATTAATTTTATGCTCCACTAGGGACCTTCTAACAGTGATGGTTACGTCGGGGGTGCTAGCTAAACGTATATTTTGTACCTCAACTATAATGAACTTCTGCCAAATGAAATAATCATCCCCCTATCATTTTACACAAATTTTGTGCTCTTGATATATATTTAACAAAACCGTAAGTTTATTATATTTCTGTCAATTTTTCATCATTTATCACATTTATAACAAGTCGGTCATACAGTTTGGATGCAACAGATTTATAAAATAAATAATTGAATAAATTTTAAACAAGGATCAACTGAAGGGCTTAGAATACGAAGGGTATAAGTACTCATTTAACAATTTCGAGTAAATTGAGTTTAAACTTAACTGGCCAAAATAAAATCTATAAATGACATAAGGTTGAAATTTTTATTCAGAAAGTTTGTACAAGGAAGATTACATGTGAATATCGTGAGTAAGATGAAAATTGTAAAGTTTTTCACAAAAAAACCAGAAAAAAATCACTTGTCCCCTTTGTATCGCGACGCATTTAAAAAAAAATTAATTAAAAAAAATCACTCTTGTGTTATATGCTTTATTGACTCAGTGACAAACAATTCAATTTATATTTTCATAATCAGAATCAATTATGGCACTATCATCCATATCGTTGTCTGAATCGGATTCATGTTCAACCCTAGACGTTGAAGCTGTATTGGACTCCTGATTTTTGTTTTTTTTTGCCTTCGTTTCTTTCGTTTTCCGTTCTCCATGCGTCAGATTATTATAAAACTGATAAAAGATGGGTGGTATATAGTCTAATAATGATTGAAGGTCCTTCCACTTAGCAGTGGTAATCGGTATAGCACCAGTATTTGTTGGCAATATATTGTCCAATTTAAGGGAAGGTCTACCTCTTGGTAAAACGGATACCCATCTCGAAAAAGGAAAGTCTTCCTGAAGAGTGTGTTTAAATTCAAATGAAAATGTTGGAGCATCTTTGATATATTTGAAGTGGTTTATCTCTCTAAAACGTAGGGGTTTTTTATTCACGTCCAATTTCGGATTGTTTATTAGGGGATCCAATTTTTCAAAAGAAACAAACATTTCCTGTGTCATTGTATGCCGAAGAAAACTACATTACAATTCACATATTTTTTTTGGTAGCTATGAGATGGCGCTCAAAGTCACAAAACTCACTTAGATTCTTTGTATTCCGACAAATATTTATGTCTACTTTTCTCACTTGGCCTTATCTCATTTTGACAGAAAAATGTACTTGTACCCTTTGTATTCTAAGCCCTTCAACTCTACTATTATGTTTCTTCTTTCAGAAAATCGAGAAATAGATGAAGCCACGATCATAAATCATATATAGACGCGGCATTGCTTTATGGTCGCGGCTTCATCTTTTCCTCGATTTTCTAAAAGAAGGAACATAATAAGCTTCCGGTTTCTTAAAAGAATATCGAGGGCACATAATTACTACAAAATTATATGGTAATGAATATTTCATATCGCAGCAGCTTAGTACATAGTAAAATGTAGGTGTCAAGTATACGTCTAGCTATCACTCCGATAAAAATATCATCGCTTACAAGGTCTCCAGTAGAGCACAAAATCAACCAAATTGAAAAATGTTCAGCATATAATTAACACAAAATTAACCAAGATAAATTCAATAAATTATTCAGTTTCGCAAATCGTTGCATTCAGATTAACCTGCTGGATGCTGAATGATTCAAAATTTCTAGACATATCATTATTTTTTTTATACATTAAGAGCACACAGTAAAAAAATTTTAAACAATAATTATTGATTATATTATCGTTTTTCAAAATCCACTAGTAAGAAGTTTTCAAATACTTCTTTCACTTTTGGATAAGATTGATTTTCAGTCATCTACAAAGTTTAAGATTCCTACTCCTCTACGTGACTTAACTCAATATCCTTTTCAAGGTAGTTATTTCATATCATGATTCGGCTTCGGCTATCTTCGTCTCTCCTTATAACTAGGTTTCACCTATTTGAGGCCAAGATCTCTGCTTCTTTGAGCATATAAATCTTTCCAACTACCTCTTTGCACTACGATTTTCAACAAAACTTTGTCATGACATTGATTCACGAATTTCATATTCTGAGTGTGTGGACCAATTTCACTAAAATATAGCTCGTAAATTTCTGTGGTATATATAACTTTGAGTTCTGGAATGAAAATCTAGTCCATTATTTGCTGGACATATGAACTAGGTGTTAATTTGATGAAATCAAAGAATCTGACAATACGTATCTGGAATACTGGTGTACGGATATTTTAATATTTAACGCTTATAACGCTACTTGTTTACTTCAACTTTATTTGTAATGTATGTTGCGTATACAATTTTGAATTTCTAATGTTACAAATTGCAGATTCAACGTGTTTAATTGCTAACGATGTGACAATTACACTAATTCCTAGTTCTCTCGACTGAATTGTAATTCAATGTCATACCAACGTATCCCAGATAAAATCACTAACACGTGTAAAGTCCATCATAGTATTTTAATAGCGAAACTAGTTGGAATTACTGAAATACGACACATTCCGATAAATCTCCACCAATAATTATCAACGATGTCGAGATAATTACCAGTTCCAGGCTTAATATAGTAACATTAGTCGAGACACAGAGGCACAGGTGCATGTGGGAATAAGGTGCAACTATGATTTAATAAGGGTAAAACAACTCCAAGTAATGCCAACGTTACATACCAGAAAATTATGACTGCATCTCTCAACGTTAACTTTTTGCGATTGTATCTATAAATATAATCCGGTTGATTTGCGAGTACGTTCGATAGTTGCTGCGTGTTCGATTTGAAAAATACCCGCCGCAAATAATTATATTTCATTTTAAGTAATGGGTCTACATCGAGCTACATCTTAATTAAGACTTACTCGCGAAGAATGATCGTAGTTGGATGTCAAAAAGGGCCAGTTTATGTCTTTTGGAATGGAACACATGAATGATTGTGACTTCCAGTATTCCTATTTTATCGGTCGATACCTTGCTTACGTAGGTACGCAATTGAAAAATGCAGTTTTATTACATCATAACGCTCATCTACGGTGGTAAGGCAAATACCATCGAGGAATATCTAACAGAAATTATGTATCTACCAACTATCAATGGTGTTTTTGTTCGTTTGCCGGTTGAATTAACGGCGGAAATGGATTGATTGGATCACAACAAAAGTCAGATTCCATGAATCAATTTACTACAACCCAAGAAATGTTTCCATTGTTACGTATTGGATTTCTTTCGATTTGAACCTAGCCTAATGCAGCGTTAACAATTATCATCTATAACTGCTAACTTTACTTATTTAGCATTTGGAGCAGCAAATCGATATGCACTAGTCGATGCGTTTATTTCCTGAACTTTTCCGTTATGTGTCATTATGATTCTTCTTATTGAATTCGGGAACGAATCTATAGGATTACGTATGTGGCAATAATTCTCATTTCCAAAAAATATAAAGGTTAGTCATTTCAAACCCATATTATACAATTAGTTGATAGTATTATTATAGAAACGAACAGATTAGGACTTAACCTTGGATGTATAAAAAATAACTCAGAGGCATTTGAGTGGGAAGAATATTTTGTAGTTCGTTGCTATTCATCTCGTTGACATGAAAAGCATATATTGGATGAAATAAAAAATTTTTGAAGATACACCAATTCCAACGTATGATATAATATAAACTAGATTATATTTCCAAGAAAATGAAGACGCCAAACAGCAGTGGAGGCCGGATTTAGGGTGGTGCAAACGCACCGAGGAGCTCTTGATATTTCCGAAATGCTCTATCAAGTGAGGTAGATTCTGCCTGTGACTGGGGAAACAACCAAGTGCTCCTGCAAGTTCAATATCGAAATTACGACAGGATAATACCCTATGGATTATCTAAGACTTTACACTCAGCACGCTGGCTATACCGGGGCTTTCAATGTTACCATGTCCACTGAAGAGGTGGAATACAGTTCGATTTTAGGGTGTAGGTAATGGGACAGCGATTGGAAGCCACTCCTTAATATCAGGGATGAGCAAAAATGTCAACATGCCCTTCGTGCAGTTAATCCAACGAACTTGAACAGAACGGAAACAAATCCAGAGACAATATGTTGCCAATATGAGTATAAATCCCAAACCTCTTGGCCAGGGCCATAGAGTAGATTGCAGAAAGGATGAATTCAAGAGGTGGTTTTTTGGTCAGGATATAGGCCGCAGACCAAAATTCCATGGCTCATGAGCGGCATCAGCTATGATCTTTGAAGATTCTTCACCAAGTGGCTGTTGCACTCTTCGGGAAAAAGCCTGCGTTGCCCAAATTTTTGGTTGTCTTTTGCGATCTAGCACCTCGCATTCGGTTTGTGTCCCGTTCTTGCATTGTTTACTAAAAATATCTACATTATGCAAGTGTCTTCTCATCCCATTGGGACCAGTGAGAAGACCTATCTCGGCTGAGATATTATTCCCTCACTGTTTATTCCAGCAACAGTACCTGCCCTGTTCTTGAACCCGTCTTTATACCAAGTCCTCTTGCCAGATTTGCCCCTGATGTTGTCATCTGTTAATTCCCTTCGTACTCTTATAATTACCTCGAAATTTGTGTTGAGTACTTGGGAATAATGTAGTTTGTTGGTTTCATTCCAAGGAAGTTTCATCCCATAATTTCCTTGATTCTATTTATGGCCCGATCTACTATTTGTATTTTGTTGTGTCACTATTACCTCCCCCATGATCGTGATATCAATTGGAGGTATAAGTGAGGATTAATGCGAAGACAGGCAGATTTATGTTGAATATGGCTTTTATTACTACATCTACTATTTTTGGCAACGACTCAATTATTTCAATAATAATGATTGAACAATTTCATTAGTCAAGTTACTTGACCTCAAGTTGCTTGAAATCAAGTAACTTGGATTCAGGTTTATGTTCATGCTCAAACAAATTAATTGAATCAAGCTAGTATTTAAAATGGTTTTGAATGATTTGGATTATGCTGGAATTAATATTACAACAACTGAAATTGTGCTCTCCAACTTTTTCGAAGAAGTTGATTTCAGATTTACAGAAACGCCTGTAGAGAAAGCCATGTTCCTCTTGTCAGATTAGTAATATAACCTCACATTTCGCATCTAGTGCTTGCCAACGAATATCTTGAATTTGAAAGTTGAATGAGTGTCTACTAATCTTGGAACAAACTTTGAAGAATATTTCAAGTAAATAACAGGTTCACATTAATCAAGTGTTTTCGAGTTATCTATACTTCATTTCAAGCGACTTGAACTCCTGTAATTTACCTAACTGATGAGAACGACACTTTAGATATTGAACAATTAGTCCAGTCAATAAGATGGGGAATTTGACCGACTTTCTGAAAAAAAAGGAGCGCGTCGTATCGGAAAAATTATTTTTGCATGATGCTATGTGGCCGACGTGGATCATTCGTAAGGGTTGAGCTAAGTGCACAAGACCTCCCATTTACCCCTAAACGCTAAATTAACCCTATTTCACCCCCTTTTTGAAGATAATTTTGAATTTATGAAAAAATGGGTTATTTGGGGCGATGAACACGAATCCAAAGTCATTTTTCCCTGAAAACTCATTTAATGGGCTAAAAATCAGGAAATTTTTGTCATTTCCATAACGAATTGCTCATTTTTCACGCGATTATCGTTTTAAACATAAAAGATGTTGGCAGTCGCGTTATTCGATCCAAAGTAGACCAAAACTAGGAAAATTTGCGGAAAACTGTGAAAACCCTGAGAAGAAAATCTTTCCAAGTCATTGAAAATTTCGTGTGATAAGTCGCTATAGGGGTTTTTGTGGTCGCTGATTACGAATTTAATAATTAAAAATGTAAAAACATCATTTTCTGGAAAAACAAAGAAATTTTTTTATGAATTCTTATTTTTTCTTAATGTAATGTTTAGAGTGTCCTGTTGAATAGCATTTGTGTTTTCCATGTGCGCGTTAATCTACAAAAATTAGAAGTATCGTAAAAAAACAATTGTTTGAAAATTCCGGAAAAATGAAAGAAAATTACTGACGTGGGAAGATTTTCTTTCCAGGATTCCGCAAATTTTCTCAGTTTTGATCTACTTTGGACCGAAATACGCGACTGCGAACATCTCTTATGTATAAAACGGTAATTGCGTGAAAACTGATCAATTTTGTATGAAAATGACGAAATTTCCCTGATTTTCAGGCCATTGAATGAGTTTTTCGGGAAAATGACCTCCGATTCGTGTTTGGCGACCTAGAAAATCTGATTTTTTATAAATTCAAAATTATCTTGAAAAAGTGGGTGAAAATAGGGTAAATTCAGCGTTCAGGGGTGAATGGGAGTTCCTGTCCACTTAGCTCAACCCTTACAAATGATCCACGTCGGCCACATAACATCATGCAAACAGAATTTTTCCGATACGACGCCCTGCTTTTTTTTAGGAAGTTCCTCAGCTTATTGACTGGACCAAATTTGCTGACTTTATTTTCTCAGTCAGAATCATTAAGAACACAACCAATGACCTTCCCCACGTAAACTGTTCATTATTGAGAAATCGGATAAAATCGGATAAGCAAAAGAATTTTATTCCAAATGATATTGTCTTTCACTCAAGTTGAACTTTACCATAGCTTAATAACTCGATTACGTAAGAGAAGTGAGAGTATCTTAATGATGTTTGTAGCCGGGTTGATATGATTATTTGCATTATATAGATAAACGAGAAGATAATCTGAGTTGCAACTGACAGGCCGTATAGTTCATGGAGAAACTGCAATTTCTCACATTTAAATGGCTATATATAGAACGATTTAACACTTCATAACTAGTGATGGGTTGACGGGTATATGTATATGAAATATTCATCACATCACGCACATTACAATTCCGTAATGTATGTAATTGAGCGTAAGCAGAATTTAATATTCAGTTTACTCAAAAATTAATGTCGGAATGCAGAGAAATAAAAACATATGTATCGGACACCAGCAAGGGTTCAGTAATCATAATCACTAGGTATCAGATGTTTCTTGAATAAATACTCAAATATAAGGCACGAAATAGAAACTCTGCCTAATGGTCTAGGAGCCAGAGCGATATTGATGGTCTGAACATTAACCCGATGGCCGAATTTTCCCGGCTGCTAGATCTCGAGATACAGCATCCGCATTTTTTTTTTACTGGAGGTTAACCCTTTTCAAGTTTCGGCTTCTTGAAAAGTATGCGATTCTTATACACTTCCACCATGTGCCATCATTTTTTATCGTGTCCGTTTATCAGACCGACCAGTTAAAATTGAACCAAAAATGAACTGCAAACCTGTTTGAAATTGTTGCCAATTGTTAACATACCCTATGCCATCAAAAGTTATCGATCCATTTCCGAGTAATTGGCCATTATTTGGACCAAAAAAGTTTTTTTTTTCCATTTTGTGGATAAAACTTGCTGGTTACAAGGTAACATGATGGCACCATGTTAAATAGCTTTATTGGAGGTCAAATAAAGATTTAAAATTATTGCCATCACTCCTTGCCTATTTCAACCCCCCAAAACTCCATAAAATCATCCGGCAGAATGAAAAAAATAAAAACCAAAGAGCCGTTCCGATTTTAAACCCAGCCAGAGTATCAATAATTGACTAATTTATCATAAAATTGGTCATATTATTATATGATTCATATTTTTTGGGGGGTGGTTTTAGAGGGTTTTGGGGGGTTGAAATAGGCAAGGA
This sequence comes from Endomychus coccineus, assembly GCA_958510875.1. NCBI lineage: Eukaryota > Metazoa > Arthropoda > Insecta > Coleoptera > Endomychidae > Endomychus > Endomychus coccineus. The sequence goes on along the minus strand of OY294067.1, from coordinate 262,872,081 downwards.
GTGATGGATTTTAAATCTTTATTTGACATCCATTAAAGTTATTTAACATAGTGCCATCATGTTACCTTGTAACCCGCAAGTTTTATCCACAAAATGAAAAAGAGAAACATTTTTGGTTCAAATAATGGCCAATTACTCGGAAATGGACAGATCATTTTTGATGGCATAGGGTAATTTAACAATTGCCAATACCTATGAACATTTTCCACCAGGTTTGGGGGGGTTAACTTGCAGTCCATTTTCGGTTCAATTTTAACTGGTCGGCCTGATAAACGAACACGGTAAAAAATAATGGCATATGGTGGAAGTGTATAAGAATGGCATACTTCTCAAGTAAACGCAACTTGGAAAGGGTTAACCTCCAGTCAAAAAAAAGAAAAAATGCGGATGCTGTATCTCGAGATCTAGCAGCCGGGGAAAATTCGATCTGTGAGATGAATTGATCATTGAACCGTCCTCTAACCATAAGCCATTGTGCTATCGGGTTAATGTTCAGACCATCAATATCAATATCGCTCTGGCTCCTAGACTATAACGATGTTGTTTGAATCCAATATTAATTCCATTATCATAGACTTGATATCATCAAGTAATATTAAGTAAGTATTATAAATGGCCCAAGAAATATTTTCCAGATTTTCACGGATATATCCGTTTTGACCATTTTTGGATGGATTTAGACTATTTTTGACATGATGTCTATATGTGTGTGTATGTAGGTACCTACGTGGGTGCTTGTGTAACCCACTGTGGGAACGATTGAGTCATTCCTATTCGTATAGATTTGAAATACTGGATCGCTTTGTAATGGTGAAAATGGAAATTGTATTATATTGTGGTGCCGTAGCTCCGTTTCAGATGCTATTTCTGGCATCCATCTTCAATTTTTCAAATGAAATTATGGTATTTTATTGAACCATAAAGACAACCGTGTTTCCATAGTTATAAAAATGTATCACACGTATATATGTCCTCATTCTGTTCAAGAAGCTTAGACTTCTTGATTCTGTCACGCATTTTGATAGTTTATGTGACAGTGATTTGTCGGTATGGAAGAAGGTTGTATTATAAAAGTCAACCTGACAGCAGGTGTCTGTATCATGTTTTCCATGAGGTGAACTGTTAGAATAAATGAAGGTTAAAATAGTTTTTGTCCACGACTATTGTATAAAATATGCATAATGCATGTGTTTCCTCAAGCATAATAATGGAATCATCATTCACTACCATCAATATGACAAACATGATAGACATTTTTCTAGACAAATACGACAAAAATAGAGCGCGCTATGAAACTTCAAGTCAGATCGAATTTAATTTGAAACGTCAACAATTTGATGGTTCGACTTGTTTCAACAGCAAAGGTTTTTAGTATCAAAGTAATATTTATGGGTCGTGGACAAAGTATAGTATTCTACTTGCATATTATGGCTATTATTCACTTGGATGATTTACGGCTCGAGCCGCAGGCGAATTCACGTGAATAATAGCCACCCTAATATGCTCGTTGAATAATATACTATTATACAATACACTATCCATTTTTAAGGTTCCTTTAAGAAATGCTGCATCAATGAAAAAGTAGATGGTAATAGTGCGACGTTAAAACTTTATTCCAACTACTGCTGACAGTTTTTCAGCTATAACTTAACAAATAATGATTATTTATGTCATGCTCTCAGCTTCAAATGATGATTGTACTATTTGTATCCTTCAAATGGTATGTAACGAGATGCATATTACTTCACAATTTTGTTTTCAATTTACAATTTTATTGAAAGTCACAATTCTGAAGGGAATGCTCTGTTAATATTACATGTTTTGCAAGATGCCTTCTTGCTGATTTCAAAAATATATAATATGTTCACATTTGCTCCAACGGTTCATGCAGAAATAACTTCTTATAAAGGGTCAATCATTAGATCGTGGGTTTTCTATCCCCTATACCTGGGTCAGTTGAAACATTCGCATTGCATTTTGATTATGCTCCTTAAAATTTCAGACGTATTTATGACTTTTAATACCCAACTATTTTTGGTCAGTGAACAGAAAAAAGAAATGTAACATTTCTATTCATTTTTATATAATATGCACACTCAGAACTTGATTTTTTTGACAAAATTTATAACAACGATAATCTAGATGGTAGAAATGAACAAGATGACAACATAGACGAAGATAATTATTGATATTTATTTTTATTCGGATGATAGGGACAACGATAATTAATGTATCTTTTTATCTGAATGATATTTATTAAATTTTATTAGAATATAACATTTAAAAGAATTGTTTTTTTTTAAATAAAAATCGAAACCCTTAAATTTATTTCAACAATTTGTTTGTCAAAAACTGCTTCTCTGAATCTTTATTCGATACTCATCGACTAAATCTCGTGCACTTATGCTCCTCGATAAAATATTTTGTATTTATGCGATTCAAAATTGGAATTTTTCTAGTAACGTACATATCTATTTCTTCTGATTTTTTTCATCATTAATATAGAATAATTTTGAATACACGTTACAGTTGAATTTTGGAACAATTCGTATACTTGTTCATAAATAATTTGTTTATAACAATTCAAAAATTCACGTATGCATCTAAAGACCATAATATCAATAAAATCGTACTCAGGAAGTCAAAATTATCCCAAAACGACTATAAGCTCGACATTTTGGTCAAATTCGTATATTTATTAATAATAAATTTAATAACAATAAACGTAATTGCTTAAAACAATTGAACATTCTATGTAAGCATTTAAATACCATAATAGCAATAAAATCGTACTCAGGAGGCCAAAATTATGCGGAAACAAATATAAACTCGACATTTTGGTCAAATTCGTATATAATGATAAATATAATTTGTTTATAACAAATAAGCAAATTTGTGGGTATACATTCGACGATATTGATGATGAAATCAAACTCAGAATACCAAAATTATTCGAAAACGACCCTAAACTCGGAGTTTTGGTCGTATTCATCTATTTTGTTGATAAATAAATTGTTCATAACAAATGAAGGTAATTCAAACATTTGTTTAACTAGTTTCAGATGTTCACTCACCAAAAATAGTCTTTATCCCATCAAAAACGGTCAAGTTTTGCATTTTTCCGAAATTTTTATGAAATCCAAAAATGAGCTAATCAAATTGTTTATTTATTGCTTATAAACAATATAAACAATTTGCGCAACATTATTGTGGTCAACTACTTTTTTTCTGATGACATTCTGAAGAGAATGCACTTTTTCCCATCAGAATCGATTCATTTCCCAAGGATTTACGGGTCCAATATCCATTTGACTGCACTAATATATTAGAGTCACCACCCGCCACTGATTAAATTTGTTTCATTCATACAGATATTGCGCAACAAATTCCTCAATAACTGTTATTAATGTATAGTATTCGTCACAGAAAACTGTCTCTTGTATCCTACTGGTATCTATCCGCAATATACATATAGTTGTGTAGCAATTAAAAGGACATTAGCACGTTTCCTTCATCCGACAGAACCAGTAAACCTGCAGACCTGTGTTGAAAAAATGGAACTTAATCATTTTGGGAAGTGTCCAGCCGTGCTTTTTGCCTAATTTGCAATTAGTGGTATTTCGAGTGAGAGAAATGTCATCTACATAACTGATTTCATTGATACTTCCCAGTTATAATACTCGATTCTTTCTGAATAACATTCTCTAAATGACTTCCGTTCCGATCAACGACAAAATTGTAGGCGATACTTCGCGTAAGCCGTTGCTATAAATTACCGTTTATTTCTCTAATTTCCGTAGTGATTACTTCTTTTGACTTCTTTAGATTCTAGGGCGGAAATTGTTAAAGCGAATTCGACTTGATTTTTACATGGCGCTCGGCCTTATTGGCCTAAATAAAAGTAGCATCAGAAATTGTCTTCGGGTTCGGATAATAATGACTTCCGGTTCTCTGTCCCGATAATTATTCATGAGCTCCGGCCTACGTTTGCTATCTAGATGGATTGAGATATACTGTTACCAGCCGCAAAACTACAGCTTTTGCAACTGTGGTAGAAGTGAATTCTATAAATCGAACTGTACGGAAGAACTTTCACATCTTCCATGAACATTCGGTAAAATTATATGAAAAGAACAAAATTACGAAGAAACGATAATCAAACGTTATATATCATGGAGTAACATCTTCAATGTTAAAATAGATCTTGCTTTATTCACATATTGAAGATGCGTTTCGAGCACACTAGAAGGAATGATTTGATGACTACAAACCTGTAACGGATGAATTTACCATAAAATAATGTGAGACATGCATTATTAAGACGGAGTGAGCGGTAGCGAACGAAGTCTTTCCTAATTTCAGTTCATACGGCACGTTATTGGTTTCTACATAAGCAGTCGAAGGGTAACTACGATTTAATTAACATATTTACAGAATGTAGAAATGATTCTCGAAGTTTACTGGGTTGTAAATTCAATGTCGTACGTTCAGCCAATATCAAGTTATTGGGCAGAGTGGTTAGTCGAAAAATTCGCGTTGTTCCGCGAAATAGTTTCTGTAAACTCAACGATCAATACACGTACCAGAGTACACTCTCGTAACAGTGCCGAGTGTATATTTTACAAATCTGAAATACTGCTGCTCTATGCTCTTACTCCCAAACAAGTAACACACCCACCGCAAGTTATAACCTTACTTTCTAAACTTCTGATTTCTGTAGCTATAAGGTTTCTGTCAACTCCAAATTTATTTCATCCGGCACGTGATTTCTTCTCTGATATAGGTTTGAAGGCCTATCACACCGCTGAGCCACCACTTGTAACTGTCTGCTGGGTATTTAATATTTCAGGTAGCGTTAATACTTCATCAACGTGTTATATGAATTGTAATTTCTTAGTGGATACTTGCTAGGGTATCAAAGAGCTTAATTGATCTACACACCTAGAAGCTGTTTCTGACTACATTGCCTTGATCCCTTCCCAGGGACTGCCTTGAATTATGTTAAATTATATATTTATTACCTTTTCTAGCGGATATTCTATAGTTCATTAGAAGGTCTTATTCGCTGACAGGTGATTGGGAATTACCAGTTACACTTGTTGATCAAATTAAAAGATGAATATAAGTTGGATAAAAGTTAGCAAAAATTGGTATATAACAACACAACAATACGATTATAGAGTTAGACCAAAATTTGGTTATGGGAATTATAGCATATGAATTTGAAGACTGGTCAAATTCAGGTTCATCCCAAGTGGGAACCTGGGGGAAAGTTATCGCTAGTTCTACCCAGTGAGAGCTAATGCACAAACTCCAAAGCTCGATTACGCAGATGATGGATAGATAATATTTAGAATTAATGAAGGATTCCTCTTTCTTTCTCTTTCTGATAACCTAAGGCAAGCCTAACGACCTGATACTCTATACTTCCCCCTAAGTGATCTTCAATAAGCGGAATTACAATTGAAGACTCAAACAAGCCTGAATTACTGGAAAGAGCGTATATTAACGGAATAAAATTGGGGGCCGAACGTGATCTGAGGGTTAAATAACCACATTATATTATATCGCCGTGTCCAAGGTTGAAGTGAATATAACAATTGTCCTTAGGCAATCAAATTGCACTTACCTTGTTTGTCTAATATCACAATTCCGTCTCGAATCCCTAGTAGAAGTAAGGCACATAGAATGTACACACTCGAGTTCTACGTCGGATTGAATTACGGGTGTTATGGAATTGTCACAAGATGCTTTTAGGGGAGCTGACACTTCCTCCGAAAAGCGAAAGACGCGCACAAGCCCAGCGCTGTTTTACCCCTAGGAATGAATATTTCCTGTTGCACAAGTAAGTTTGATACTGTTGCACAACTGGATTCTGAATATGGGCCAATTCAATGCTTCAAACTACCAGTTTATCATCCATTAGGCGAAATTAGTCAAATTAGGGCAACACCTAACATCACTTTTGATCTAGTAGGAAAATTGAACACTTCACTTTCGTCGTCTCCTCGAAATTCGCGTATATATCGTATAGCTATAATGCTTGAGAGCCCAAAGCCTGGTATTTCGAAATTGACTGAAGCTCACATAGAAACAACAGTCCAGAGTCGGTGTGTAAAGTTTGGTTGAAGATTGATGATGCAGAAGAATTGAGACTCGGTGTCTAAAATCTGACTGAGTCTTGGTTAGACGCTTGAGAACCGCGATTTGTTATATGAAACCTGGCAGAGGCTCAGTTAGAAGCTGCAGAGCCAAGACACGGTGTGTAAAGTCTGACTGAGGGTTGGCCAGAGACTTGAAAATCGAGGCTCTGAAATCTGGCTGAGTCTTAATTAGACGCTTGAAGACCGAGATTCAGTATATGAAATCTACTTGAGGCTAAGTTAGGAACAGGAGAGTTGACAGTCGATGTATAAAGTTTGACTGAGTCTTGGCTAGAGGCTTGAGTGGAAATTTTTTTGAAAAGATGACAGGAGTCCGGAAAGTGTCGATAGGCAAAACTTTCCGGCCTAGTGAAGTAACCCACTGGCCGAAAATTCATGACGTAAGGTTGTTGAATTTTTCGAACTGTATGAAATAAATAATGATGATTTTTTTGATGCTAGCTGATTAATTTTTATGGTTTTTCAGCTTACTGTAATAGTCTATCCACTTCCAAGATAGAACGTACATAGACAAATACATGCGGCGTTTACTTGAACATTATACTCACATCTCACATCATGATTTTAAATGCTGAACAGCTTAAACAAAAATGCAATTTTGTTTGAAACAATAACAAATTAAAGAAAATATTCTCAAATCGATTCATACGGCACGTTGTTTATTCCCACATGGCGAAATCGGTTTCGCGCAACTAGACGGACTGCGGCGCGCGCTCTTTACTTGGTTATCAATACTTTGAATTCCATAAAATCTGCTACAAGATTATTATTAACAGAAAATAATTCATTTCTTCTTCTCACATGAAAATCAAAATATGTGACCTTTCTTGAGTCTGCTTTCTACACAGTACATCATATGGGAGATACTGAATGGCAACATTCCGATCATTACTCGTTACGCTCTTACAAAAAATAGCGAGCTACTTCTATGGTATCCAGATTTGATCATTGAATTAAATTACCTCGTCGCACTTGAATTTGAATAGACTCGAAATTCTCACGGCATCGATAGTATAACAAACAATGCAATGAAATAATAGTCATTGACATTTTATTTGTTGTACTGCCGGAGTCATTCTTTTCTCTAAGTATTAGCTAACGTCAGTACCGCACATATGAGGGCAGTGCCAAAAATCCCTGTCTTGACATAGATCCCTGTATAGCAGGGGACCAAAATATTGATAAAACAGAAGTTGAAGTCTTGTAAGCTTCGGAAGAAAGGAAGGTATATTTTACTTGAATAAGTTTTTCACAATTATCACTCCTTTATCACAAATGTCCCTCGAACCACAAAGATTGGCAAAATTTACCATCCTTCAACGATGGTAAAAGATCTCGTATTCGTCGATCGACGCTGGAACGTTGAATGTCGAGGTCACAAATTTTCCTCGAACCACAGAGATCGGCCAAATTGACCATCCTTTAACGATGATAAAAGATCTCATATTAGGCGATCGACGCTGGACCGTTGAATGTCGAGCATACAGATACAAACGTTATCGCATCATCCACCATGCTCATTTTTATAGATCTGTGGAGAAAACTCTGTGGACGTGTTGAAAACTATAATTGTCACAGGAGATGACACTATGCTTCCTACCATGATCCCCATTGCCCCACAGACGCTGTAATGAGGAGATGAACCACCAAGAAAGTATGTCAGTTGACAAAAAAGGTTACGCCCACGATCTTCTGGCATTTTGAGGGCATTATTTTATAGAAGACTTTGTGAAATGCGATAGCATAATCAACGGTGCTTATCATGCATCACTCTGGCACAAAATACCACAATATACTCGGCAGAAAAAGTGTGAAACTAATCAAAATACATTTGTTGCAAGAAAATGCAACCCCGAACATATTTGCTGGGGAATTACGTGAGCCGAAATTCGGGACTATGGTTTTGAACAAATCGTTCACCCTCCGTGGAGTCCAGATATGACCCCCAGTGACTAGTACCGGTTCGGGAATTTGGAAAAGGACCTCTGAGACGCCATTTCAGTGACGACGAAGATGTTAAGGCTGCAGTTTGGCCATATTTTGGAGACAAACTGAAGGAATATTTTTTCAGGGGTATCGAATTGATGCTGAAAGTGAGTGCATTGATGTTATACGTGGGATCATATTGACAAAGTATATCCAACTCTGAGTATACGCCATTTCTTCCATAGTCAGGCCGGGAATTGTTGGCGCTGCCCTCGGAAGTAGCAGATATTTTTTTTTATTCCTAAGTGAGATTGTAATGTCAATTGATGATGTAACTTCTAGTGCAGACATGTGTTTCTAATGATTCGTCTGGAATAATTTCAAGTTTTTCAAATATCTTGTATTCGTGCATTTGTCACATACATAAAGAATGAAATAGCATAGCATGCAGTAACATTAAAAACTAAGCGGAAGTCAAAATCAAGGCAAAGCCACGTGATTCTATAACCACCAAACACGTTACTTCATCGTATAGATAATTTAGGATTTAGGCAAATTTTCAAATGAATTGAGAAACTTGGTAGTGCATAGTTGAGGAAGGTATATGTCTGATGACCTCTCAACTATTAAACTGTGCACAATGGAGAATCATAGCAATCTAAAAGATCAAAGTTCAATGAGAATGATTTTAACTAGATATTATATATTTTTATGAATATTACAGAAAGTAAAACGGATGATGTTATTGTTACTGTTAAATGAATGAATGCTCATCGGAAATAAAATCGTAACGAAGGAAAAAGAATAGTGAAGGTGTTATGGACATTCGATTTACAAGTACAATCACTAAAAGTATTTTAATTTAATTCTGTAATCTGGTCAGTAGTTCCATATCAACTCGTTGCGCGGCGTTACCAACAGCGGAAGTGTACAAGGCTTTTTATCGCTACTTCAACCAGTATTAAAGGCAAAAGCATCAGTCCAGATAATTCCTCGTCATCGTATATTTCAAACGTCATAAACAAGTTAGTTTGACTGTTTATCCGGTTGTTATTTCGTCCGTTCTATTGTCGACTTTTTCATATTATTTTTCGTTCCCAGGATATTATCCACAATGATATTTTAATTTATTTAAATAATAATAAACAAGTTTGTAATTTACTAGATTGTTTATCACTGATTATTTCACTTTACTATATGGTAATTAGTACCTACTTTTCTATGTTTGTTACTCAATCGTTAGAATTAGGCTCCTTTTGGTTATCTGTATGTACAAAAATTCTTTATTTGTATGTAGCTAACAATGTGAGAAACAGACAGAACATCAACACTACTCATGTTTTATACTCAATTGCTCACAATCTGAAAGTAATAAAATATGAACTCACTATACAGTTGAATTTAACATATGCGAATTGAGTGTTTGTGAATCTTTATAGACCAGCGGCATAAATGAAATCAGGATCAAGAATGGAACAATAACACTATTTGGTGTCACAATGTTTTCTCATGTACTTCTGCCATATTATCGATAACGTTCCTGGGATATTAGATATTAGGAATTATAATCTTTTTCTGATACTGAGTTGTCCCCTTCAGTTGTTGATCCAGAAGAATCAGCCCAATCTTTTTAGTATTCTTCCATTTTACCCTTATTTCTGATATAAATGTATCTCTATTGTACTTCATATCAAATTTACGATATAGTTATTAGTCCAGGCAACGAACCGGAAAATAAGAAAAATACATGTAGGTCAGAATCGAAAATTTTTTGTGGGATTATCAGGATCATTCATAACACATAAAACCTCACCGGTCCACACTCTACCCCTCCCGTCCTTGGAGGCCAGAAATGGCCAAAAGTTGCCTATTTTCCACCCCTAGAATTGATTAAAAGTAAATCTAACGTCAAAATCGTGATCAGCGACCCAAAAAACCTCCTTGGTGGATTTAAAATCCAAAAATAATATATATTGCCAAAATAATCTAAAAGGGTGCACAAATTGCTAATTTGGTCGATTTTCCACACCCAGAAATGATTCTAGGTAAATCTGACGCCAAAATCGTGATCAACGACCCAAAAAACCTCCTTGGTGCATTTTAAATTCGAAATTCAACAGAGGGTAGGCTGACCGGTGAGGAGGTTTCATGCTTTATGAATGATCCTGATAACCCCACGAATCGAATCCCACAAAACTTTTTAGATTCTGACCTACATGTCTTCTTTTTATCATACCTGAAATCCCGGCTCATTGCCTGAATTATATCGATCAATCTGTAACCTAATATTCGAGGAAATAAACATTTCACCTGGAATTTCTGAACGAATGAACGGATTTTGATGTAATTGATCTCATTCGATTCAGGAAGTAGAATGGACATTTTCATGTTATTTTCTGGAGATGATTTATATAGTTCTATAACTCTGGAAATAAGCACTGAAAATAGCTGGAATTGGTTACTCAGGGTGTTCCGAGGTTGCTCAACACAAACATGACGTTTAAAAATCTCCAGAATGCACTTAGAGGTCAGTAACCGTGGATACCACGTCGGTGTCAGGGAATTTACAGAAATTTTATTGAAAACAATGCCAAATTCGTCACTCGGGGTTTTCGAAGATGCTGAATTCGAATATGATGTTTTAGATCATCACTATAACGTTCTAGTCAGAGTTACCGATCAGCTGGTGCATTATAGAATATTTTAAATATCATATTCGTGTTCAACATTCTCGAAAACCCCCGAGTGACAAATTTGGAGCAGTTTTCAAATGAAATTTTTGTAATTCCCTGATACCGACTTGGTACCCATGGATACTGCATTATGGCAATTTTTGAACATCATATTCGTGTTCAGCTTCCTCGAAAACCTATGAGTAACCAATTCCATCTATCTTCAGGGCTTATTTTCAAAGTTATATAATTAGATAAGTCAACTTCAGAAAATGGCATGGAAATGCATTTTTCACGTGTTAAAATTAAGAAAAAATTTCACAAGAAAATCCAATACGCCACATTTTTTTTCACTCGACTTCCCAAGTCGAATGAGCCCAATCACATCAAAATCCGTTCGTTTGTTCAAAAATTCCAGGCTTGGGCTAGTTTTGTTCTTTATTTTCTCGACTATCATTAGAAATTCACGGATCATTTTCTAAACTTCAAAATAATGGTATTTCAATTTTTCCCTAAATTCGTAACAGACGAAGATTTGAATGAGCGATAACGTTTCCAAAATTAAGTGATTATTCAGAAGGTAACATATTTAGGAAGAGAGTGGGTTCCGAATTTCATGCTCATATTAGCTTGGATGAAAATTTTCAGAATACATCTACCTGACAAACTCAAAAACATTAAATTATTAAATTTTGCAATATCTGTTGGATAATGGTTTTGACAGAAAGATTTTCAGCGCTCATGTTTTTAGAAACAAATACCTCTGTTCGACTTTTTTTTTGTACAGAGGTGGTTGAAACCCTTTATGGTCCTGTTACATCCCGTAAGGTAGTGTGAGAGTCCCTGAGTCCCGGAATTAATCACCTCAGATATACCCACTAAACACTCCACCTCGTGTGGTAGGTTCGATCCTGCAACCAGGGCAGTCTCGATGACACTTGGGCTTCAGCACATTGTATCTTGCAGCACCACTTTTTCGGGCTATCGGAAAAATTCCGCAGTCGCGGGATTCGAGCCCGCGACCAGCAGCCACAGTGATTAGAAGATCGATTTTTCTACCACTGAGCTACCAGACCCGCTGTTCGAGTTGTTTCCCCTATGTAGGCTTGACAGTATACCTCTTCCAAATGAAGATGACGAAGATTGTCTTTGCTCGGTTTGTAAAATTGAAGCATAAGCTGCTATCTAAATGCAATATTTCAAACCAATTACTGTAGTGATTGATGTAAACTGAACTGCCTACTGTGCTGGTAATGTATACAAATGAGTCTCATATACACACATCGGATTTAACAACACGCTGTGTATAGTGATGATACCGAATTCGATCTATAGGCTTTCTCTTGTTCAAGAATCATCAAAATCACCTTAAATACCTTTCTGTTCATAGTGAATAATTCAAATCAGATTCTGTTGGTTGGAGAAGAGCGTAGGATAAAGTTGCATTGGGTTGCGGGTCAATAGCATATTTAAAAGTTCTAGGTACTTAACCACATTGTTAGATATTGCCGAACAAAACTCCGCCTGCAAAAGTGCATAATAAATCAAAGGCGGCTATGTCACAATGTAATTGATTAACTCATAATTTATTGCGATATCAGCCGAAGAGTATTACTAGAACTTTTTGTAGCGGATTAATTCTGCATGATTAATTTCAATAAGTCATTAAACAAATTACAATATATAATTAACCATTTCACCGTAAGCAAGTATTAAAACATTACTATCACTCCTGTGAAGCTGAATAAATAGCTTAAAATAGCTACTAATTAACCATTTTGAAATCGCAGAAAAACCCTGCCCTGCCCTTTGCAATTAACTCCAGTAATGGTATTTACCAAAAGCTAAAAATAACTGTGCTATCTTCCGGGTGTAATAGCCAGTGCTAGGCATGTACAACGTTATAGTAATATGAATTACAGTAAATTACCGCCTCGACCACAAATAATATTGTATATATCTAGTTAGGAGCAATTTACCCAGGGAAATGGGATAAAATCCAATTATATATAAGTAATGAGGAATTGCCAATTTTATCCTTGTTAATATTTCTTCATTGCCATTATCTAAAATAAGTTGCAAAAATAGTAGGTCATCTTGTTGAATAATCGAATTGTCATCAATTTAATGAAATAAACAACTTGAGAATCTTGAATAATATCGTATCTTTACTCATGGTCTGATAGCTATGGTACTAAGGTTTAATGTTATTAGACGGTGAAATGATCATGTTGACCAAACATTGCATCTCAGAGCGGGTCCGGGAAATGCCGGAAAAATGTCAAATTTTGACCACATATTAACCCTTTGGGCTTGCGGTAAGTTGAAAATGATGTCTTCACCTTCAGCTTCCAATAGTATACAATCGTTTTTTATCCAAGTGTTTGTTAGCATCGTCAGTCTGCAGTCGGAAGTTCTTTGACCTGGTGGAAAATGTTTCTCGTTGGTGCATTTTATTGTTGTAAAATCCCATTCCATAAAAACTTACCTGGACACTTTCGAGTTATTGATCTTTATTTGGAGAGCATATGGACATTTACAATATACTGCCAAAAAAAACCGGAACTGTTTCTGACAAACCATAAAAATGATAACACCATGGCAAATAAGTTCATTTGGTGCCATAGGACGATCGATATGTGTATTTGTCTAACATGTCGCGCCTGCACTCCTTCAAAAACCCCAGAACACTCCAGAATCAGTAATTTTGCTATCTGGAATAGGGAAACTACTGTCGAAGTGGCAGTGTTCTAATAATATTTATTATTTGTTGTATGTTGGAAATAATAATCGAAACTTTTTTATCTATGAGCTCAACGTGTATATTTCACAACCTGTATATATCATACAGATGTCTCTATCTACAATGATAATGAAATGTCCAAAAGATGCAACCCATACATTATAAAGATGTCTCTATCTACATTGAACAGTTTACTTTTGTTGCTTCAATATCAACTGAATGACCTGACAATCTCGGGGTCCAGGGTTCTGTGAGATGAGGCAGTCGCCTAGTACATCAATGAATCCGATAGTTGTACAATCTCATACCGACAGATGGAGCGGTATATGTGGACTGTAACACAAATCCATCCATCTCTTCTATAACCCGTAAAGTTCCCCTTATTTCTCTCTAATACACATTGATTGTCCCATACCTGTGGTGGTGTCATCTTTGTTGTTCCTTTTCCATTCTGAATAATCAATGGCAGTAAGATTAGAGATTAGATTTGCATAGGGCTTATGGACTAGGAGCCTCACCACCGCGACCTTTGCAGATGTATTGTGTATGCCCTCTTGTTATGTTAGAGTTCCCTGTGTAGACCCGTTTCCATAACTAGACTCCATAGGCATAACCTCAGGTCCTCCATTTAATGGGAGGGTTGTGTTTTCCTGTCATTGATAACCTCAACCTTGTCAGACTTTCGCAGAAGCACGATATGTGTACTGAGGTCCTCTCGTCTTCTTGGCAGAACCTGCATAGGGTTGTATCTGCCAGTCCGATGTTGTTTATGTGTATGTAAAGGCAACCACTCTGTAAGGAGCCCAACCATAATTCTAGTTGATCTTCTATTCTGGCTTAGTAGGTACTGCGTGAATTTTAGCAAAGTGTTTTAATAAACTCTCTGGCCTATTAAATTTCTGGCGCCTTGTTACACCATTCTCAAGATCAATGTTTCAACCTAATACTATTATATGATTTGTGCATCGCATTTGCACTGGACCAATTAGAGCCCTACGTGCTCCTTCTCGGGCTAGTGAATCAGTTCTCTTCGTTGCCTTTGTAGCCTGTGTGGCCTGGTACTCTGACTGTCCCACTCTTGTAGGGTGTCTGAGCAGTCCCAGATAAGTTTGGAATTGACATGTGAGGAACTGAATTCTCTTATAGCCACTTGGCTGTCAGAGTATATGGCGATGAATTTTTCTGAAACTCTCGCCCTAATAGCTCTTTGTCACAGTGATGTATCGCAGCAACTTCTGCCTGGAATATCTTCACGTGTTTCCCAAACTCAGTGAGATTCTTGCCTTTGATTAGGCTATATATATTACAACTCCTACACCTCCTTCAGTTCTCGAGCGGTCTGTGTACGCCATTTCTTTATTTATTGGAAATCGTCCTTTCAATGCCTCTCTGCCCGTTATGACTATTTTGAAGTTTTCCTCGAAGATATACTTCTAAAGCATCTCATCCGATGGCATCCTCATTATGGGGTCGGTTTCCAACTCATTGTATAGCTCGTTGTAAGTTTTACTCTGCAATTTGCTTATGTGCACTTGCCCTCTGGCTTCGCTTTGTATGTAAATGTGAAGTGGCAGTATATTCAGCAAGACTTCCAAACAGTCTTTCGGGGTGGTTCTTATAGCTCCCGTGGCAGCCAGGCAAGCTTGCCTTCGGAATGCTCCTTAGCCTTCGGAACGCTCCAGATCGTTGAGTCTTTGGCCACCATATCACAAAGCCATATGCTATCACAACAATAAGCATACAATCATATTTGAGTAGAAAAAGTATTCGAAGCTTCTATCGCGCTTTGTCGTGCCAGCAATTCCGGAGAGTCAAAAATAAACTATGATGTTATTGAGTGGCCATTGAGTTCAAATTATCATGACAAGACATGTACCACAATCGTCTTGAATTCCAGATTCATGCCTTTTTCGATAATAGTAACACACAAAACGCTTCTTCTGTAATCTATGTCGTCCAAATAATCGGCCGAGTCATATTCAATGTGCTAAGAACCATTGCTAAGGAAATATTCATCTGTCGTAAGAATGGATCTCTGAATGAAAGTATTCAGGATTGAGTGAATAAATAAAGAATGAGTAGATAAATTGAAAATTCCATTGCATTGAATGTAATGTACATAATTCATTATTTCTTGTCAAATTTATTTCGGAATAATTTGAAATGTTTGTGGCAAGAACCACGAGCGTGTACGTGTACGTTCTAAAAGTCGAACAAGAACTGTTAGATTTACCATTTTACTCTAGATTTAAAGATGAATGGAATTTTTTTCGGTTGTGTTTCAGTCTAATAGCGACCGAATGAAAAACAAATTGCAGATAAAGAAGCAAAGATACGGTTTGATTAGACGGTATCGATCACAGACAGTAGAGGTGTGAGAAAGCAATAAGAAGTTAATCATGCATGGAAGGAGCGTCGTTAACGGTACTCATTTTCATTCTTAACTTGTAGAAGTCGTTTACGTATCACAGCATTTGTAAATATTAAATGATTTGTCGTCTAATGATGTCAATGTTTTAATATGTTTATATTAACATGATTTATGTTCTGGTTATTCATAAATCAACTCATATTTATTACACCATTACTGAACAATTTATTGACTGCTTCCAATTAATTATACAGGGTCCTGCTCAGTTCGTCAGACATCCGTGGCTCCTGGACAATTTAAATTAGGAACTTTGTTCAAAGACAATGCACAATGAAATATTACTTATTACCATTACGTAGAATTTATTATTCAAATCATAATAATGATTGACGTATGTAATTCAGTTAGTTCTATTAACTAGTGTTTTTGAACATAGAAAATGAGATTGATTATAAATTGTATATTCATACATTGGAAAAAACGCTAGAAATATTTAACATAACTCAACATAGAATTACGGTTAATTGTACTGGGTAGAATCTGTAACTATAATACAGGGTACTTCTTTACCAGTTCAACATAGAGGTTTAGGAGAAACCAGATTTGATTGAAATTTGAAAATGTATTTATTTATTCGGAGCATCCAGCCACTTCCGGTTATACCTGATAGAATAGAACGCTCTTCATATTATGACATATTTCGATAAAGATATGATGTTGGCGATCCTCTTAATATTAGTTTTGACTGCCTTATACTGGGTCATTCAGGAGACGTGGCCAGTTTTATCACAAAAGAGTGTCCCATTTAACGCCCAGTAGCTTATCAATTAATGAACATCGAAACCGTTTTTTCAATCAAATTTACTCATTTCTTGAATAGAGCGATTAATTTGATTCAAAAGGCATGTGTGAAGATTGCTCAACGTTTCAAAATGTATATTATAGCGGAGTTAATAAAATCTTCCACTATTCTTTCAATTTTTTCGACCATAACCTTCAGCTATAGTGTTAAGCCTAACAAGACTATCTGCAATTTTGGATTAAGTAGCATTTGCATGGTGTAATATACAGGCTGTTCCATCTCAGACGAGCCACCCCGTATATTTCTTATCCCATAGTGAGTAGAAAAATCTCCCGAAACACATCGAATGATTTTGTTTGGGGGACATCTTTTGACGTATATTTGAGGCTTGAACGAGCAACCCCTTAATAGGGGGCCCTTCAGCCTATCAAAATTGAATAGGGGGAGGGGTTGAGTGATACGTCATTTGAAAGGTCTTGGAAGCCTCTTTACAACGGTGTATGAAAAACGTAAAAAATTAATTTTGTTGCTCGAATGCGCCACATTGAATATTTTGGTTATTTGTACAATGTACAAGCTCATTTTTATCAAGCCTTTTTTACAAACTTAAACAATCTTCAAAAAATCACATTCGTAAAAAAAATGAATTGTAATGTCATACTTACAATGAGAAAAATTAAATCTGCGTGTTTGAATCAAATGTTCAAATTGTCCTTCATTGACTTCCATACAATAATACAATCTTGACTGAAAACCGCCTCTAACATAGTTCAGCATAATTGGAGTTATTTGACAACACTCATTTACAATTCGTTGGCGTAGTTCGCCCAAATTTTCAGGCTGAGTCACAAGAATCTTGGACTTAAGATGCCCTCACAAGAACAAGTCCAGAGGGTTCAGGTCAGGAGATCGGGCAGGCCACTTCATAGGACCACTTCTTCCAATCCAACGTCCGGTGTATTGCAAATTGAGGTATTGGAGAACTGTTGCGGCGTAGTGAGGAGGAGCTTCGTCTTGTTGGAAATGCAATTGTTGTTCAAGTAGTAGAGAATCGTTTTCTAATTGTTCAGTTATTAACGGATCAATCACATTTTCCAACATTTCAAGATATATTTCGCGATTTAAATTACCAGGAATAAACAGAGGTCCAATTAGGTGGTCTCCCAAAATTCCTACCCAAACGTTTAGCTTTTCCTGATGTTGAGTGTGAGCTCCTCGAAATACATGAGGATTTGTATCGCTCCAAATTCTACAGTTATGCGGGTTAACCTCTCCATTAAGTAAAAAGTGCATTCGTCAGAAAAGCAAACGTTGTACAAAAAATTTGGGTTATTGTTGATACGCTCGACCATAATTTCGCAAAACTCTTGCCTTCGATCCCAATCATCATCATTTAATTCCTGAATTAATTTAATTTTGTACGGATGGAACTTGTGTTTATGTAAAATTCTGAAAACGTTAGATTGGCTAATACCGGAAGCTGCAGATAGTTGTCGTACAGATTGCGTGTTTGGCATAAGTTGGACATGTCCCAATACCGCCGCTGCTCCTTCATCATTAACAATTCCAATGGGTGCCCTTTTTTTTTATCCATTACTGAACATTGTTCAAATAACCAAAATATTCAAGGTGGCGCATTCGAGCAACAAATTTCATCAAATTTACGTTTTTCATACACCGTTGTGAAGAGGCTTCCAAGACCTTTCAAATGACGTATCACTCAACCCCTCTCCCCTATTCAATTTTGAGGGGTTGAAGCGCCCCTATTAGGGGGTTGCTCGTTCAAACCTCAAATATACGTCAAAAGATGTCCCCCAAACAAAATCATTCGACGTGTTTCGGGAGATTTTTCCACTCACTATGGGATAAAAAATATACGGGGTGGCTCGTCGCAGATGGAACACCTTGTATATTCGACGACTTCTAACGCTATCGCCCGGGCATATCTGGAATCTGGAAAACTTAAAATCTTTTAATAAATGTAAATATTCTTCAGTTTTCAGACACTCCTGTCTATTTCAGGAGCTTTTCTAGTTACACATACATCTGAGTTACATAACCTCATAATTTAATTTTTCTTTCTATGAATTACATTGTACAAGTATATACTCTTTTTTATGTTGAATTCATAAGTAAAAAAATACAAAACAGTAAACTAAGTTTTTATTATTCAATTAATCAAACTATGAAATAAGGCTTTGGATGTTGTATTTACTTTTAGAAATGTTGAGGTCAAAACCAAAAAACATTGAATTTTGACCCCAAAATTATTAATTTCGGATCATTTTTTCAATCATGTAGGTTTTGCTTTCATAATAGATGCTGGTTCTTCAGAGATTATTATGAAAGTGTCTCAGCCAAAGTGGCAGGAACAAAAACGCTGTAGTGTCTGGCCTCAAGCAATCAACAATCTTTCTAAGTACGGATTATACATTGTTCTATTATATTTGGTGTAGAATGCTGTGGAAAACATAAAACCTGAATACTATACAATTCTACAGTATTGTTTCGAATCGCGAAAAGTGTAGTATACAGGTCTTGCGGTTTCCATGGCATTCTACAGCAAACATAATACATTAATTTTCCATTCATTTTTATTACACCTTATTCTTATACCCTCTCATATGATTTTTACAAATTTGACTTTCAGCGAGTGACTGTTAACTCTCCCTCTCTCCAGATATCATATGTTGTTTTTTGCCGGTCAGACCAATGCCTTCTATAGCAGAAGGCTTGAATGATTAGTAAAAATATCAGTGTGACAGCATCAACAAGAGGCTTTGATGAGATTACGTAGCATACGACAGTATCGTTTAGTCTTAATGATTGTGACATATGATAAATATTAGAATTAAACAGAGTTTCTATTCGTTCTTCTGGAAAATTGTATGTTTGTATAATTGGTATGTATTTTCCCGTAAATACGTGTGTACAAGGGAATTATGACTGAATGAAGTGCGTTGCAAAATGCCTTCCTAAGTGAATGTTTATGTTCGTTTTCACCTCGTTTTGTATCTTACATGTACAGCTTACTGACGTTTGTCAGTTAATTACTTATGTCTAATAAATGTTGTGGTGCTGGCTGCAAAAGAAATTACAACAAATGGATCAATGTTTAGTTTTCCTGAAGATAATCAACTACAGAAACAATGAATATCTGTTGTCAATCTGAAAGATTTCATGGAAACAACAATAACAAAACGAGATTATCTTAGAGATATATAGAGCATTCCTAATCCACAGGCCAGATTATAAGTATTATATTTCCAGGAACTTATCCTCTAAGGTAACTCAGAACTGATATTGTATGGTTTCGATGAAATTAATTTGTATTATGTTGGTAAATTCCAAACAGAACAATTAGAAGACATATTTTGTTACATTAATGAAAGCAAATGGGTGAATTTACGGACTCAGTTACGTCTGGCTACCCCGTTTAAACAAGATAATAGGTCCTAAAGAATAAATAAAACTTTTATATTACTGTCCGTATTGCAGCATCGAACTGTAATGTACGGGTGACCAGCTGCAACATAGCCTCTGGCGTTTGACGTCACGATCGATCGTTCAGGCCTTCTTCTATGAAGGGTATTGACCAGAACCATACCCATTGCGCATTGAGCATCTACAGGTAGTCCGGGCCTGAGCCCGTGATATATTCTTTGTTAATCAATATTCGTTAGGGTATTAGCCAGGGATCTTGTTGTTCAAGAATATTTAAAGTAATAGTCCTGTCATAATATTTTCAAGTTGTAGACTAATCTGATGTCACCATCGAGGTTATATCCGTTCGTTGGATGTCACCGAGACTATTAATTGGTAACTCAGCTATATCCTACAAAGGATGAATCATATTCAACTGATACGTATAGAACATTTGTGAATGTATTGTACGTTTGATAATTGGAAACGCCAGCTACTCAGCTAGTGTATTGCGAATAACTAGGCACTAATTAAAATACGAAGCCATATATTACAGTATCCAGTTTTATAAAATCTCAATTTATGTTATATACTTGCATAATTATAATAATTAAATAATAAAATATCGAAGTAAGAATCCATGGCCATTAAAATTCAGAATTATCTACATAACTAAGTAATTTTCTCTTTATTTTATTCGATCCTATTGCATAATTGGCTAACTACAATTGCTCCATTAGGCAAAAATAATTGTATAGATTTTCCTAATAAAAATGTTATGCTTTCTAGCGCGCGGTATTTTTACATCATAGCAAATGAAACCTAAAAATCTTACGTAACATTAATACTTAGATTACCAGTTTGTATTTTTTATAATACTGATTACTTCAATTATCTAGTTATACAATATTATTGAGATTTATTACAAAGTATGTGATACAACATATGAGAATTTAGTTAGGAAAAGAAAATAGTCAAAATCAAATGTAAATATGTTCCGAAAGCTGACTGTTTGAAAACTTAGTATGTGTTTTGCCAACTTCTTTTCTTTTCTAAGATTCTGTGATATGAATTGTCACGGCAAAAGTATTTATAGGTAATGCAGTGCCTCTCCATTTGAATCGACTGCACGAATAGATAATTAGTACAGGAAATCTCAGTGAGTTTACGTAAATGAATTTCTGTATTCGAATGAACTGAAATCCATTTTTGTGGATGAATCGGATAAAGTTAGTAAGACCTATAATGCTACAATCACACATAGTAGATGAGGGCTCACGTATGCAGTATCAATGAAGTTCAAAGTCTTCTTATTTGATGATTGCAAGCCATGTAGATTATGACCAACAAAGATCGTAGTCTGATTCTTTAGATACGATATCATCTGAGATGCTTACATATTTTTTTTATACTTTGTCTACACGGGAGGGAAATCTACAATGTTCGAAGAACATCATGTGAGCCAGCAGTGAAAAGTTGGGAGAGGAGATAGGCATTTTTCTTGAAGGTTTGGAGGTTATAAGCATAGGGAAAGACCTCACTAGGTAACGTGTTCCTCAACTTCGGCAGTTATCAAGCTTGGCAAAGATGTGGTGTCTAGTTCGCCTATCTGGAATCTCTCTTGGTGGAACAATAGACGAGATTTGTGATAAACACCGATTATGGAAACATCTGTAGGAAAAGGAGAGATCTCCTACCTTTCTACGATGTTCTAGAGAGGTATGTGAACTCGTAAGTATGACATCATCAATCAGACGGATATCTCCCTTCTGGATAGCATCCGAGAGCTGGAGCGTATGTTTTGGAACCGAACTACAAATATGTGAACAGTACTCCCGGACAGGTCAAATCTGTTCTTTCTAGATTATAAGGTGCTACTGGGATGTGAAGTAGCTCTTGGCACAGAATAGGAAACCAAGTTTTTGTAAAGCTGTTTTCGCAATGAATCTCACATGATGATTCCGTGGAAAGATGCTGTTGGTGGTGATCCCGAACATGGATATGGAAGACTTCATAGGAATAGTTGTACCTGACATCATCATATTAGGGATTGTGGGATCCGCCTTCCTGGAGAAGAACCAAGCTTGAGCTTAGTTGCATTAGACTCTACTAGATTATCAGATCCCCATTTCGAAGTATTTGCCAGATCTCCATCAATTACGTCGAGCTGTCTATCTCTCGCTTCTCTGGCCTTATTCGATGGTATCATCCGCAGAGGTCTGGACGGGACAGGTGGTTCCTTCCAGCATATAAATAAACAGAGTTGGTGCCAAGACAGATCTCTGTGGAACACCAGCATCGATAGTCATTGTATCGTAGGATACTCCGTCAACCACCATATGGAGTGATCTATCTGAGAGAAAACTCGATAGTAAGCGACAAAGTATGATACGTTATTGCCATTGAATGAATTTGGTGCAATTCAGACGAAGCCGATAATCGTTTTAAAAAATCGAAAATATAAAGAGAAACAATCACCATTATCCGTTGAAAATACTGAGGACTATCCAACTAGGTGCCAAAAAGCTATCATCAGAGTAAACTACATTAGAAATGACTGATGAGGACTACTTGGTAACTGGAAGAGCCTCAATACTTTGACAGTATTTTTAGTGAACAAGGGTGTTGTTTCTTCCCATAGTTTATCAAGAAATTGGGATTCAACAACACTTTACAGCAATTAGAACATCACTGCCCCTTTCATATAGGTATAATTGCAATAATTGAATGATCACTCTTATAAATATTACAATTAGATAGTCCTACTTCTCCATCTATAATCGAATAGAGCAGTCACGCACTTCAAATTGGAGGTCGAGAGTACTCTCCTGTATGGAGCCTGTTAAACTAGTCTATTCAAGATAGTAACTCATTTGATGAAATACATATTTGAATCAATGAATAAGCCAATAGAGGTATATACCGGGATATCAAAAATTATCTTGGTCAAGGGTGGTTGTGGAATCTAAAACGTGTGTCTTACTTTACGTTTGGAATAATTATGTCACTGTCACACTGACATCATCGTTAACCTACAAATTTAATACCTATTTATTTCAGTTGTAAGACAATAATGAACTACAGATTAAAAATCATCTTGGTCAAGGGTGGTTGTGGAATGTTAAACGTGTGTCTTACTTTAAATTTTTGAATATTGTGTTTTGTCAGAATCGGTTAGGTCATTGTGCTGAAATTTTCTAATCCAGTTTTTTTCATGATTGAAGCCTATTTTCGAACTAGTGCGCTAGTTAATGTGCATCGAACAAAACGGGGGACATTTCCATCAATTACTGTAATTTAGTTTTTCCTGTTACTAAAACCGTTATTTCATAATTTGTAGTTCATTATTGTTTTACAACTGAAATAAATAGGCATGAAATTTGTAGGTTATTGATGATGTCAGTGTGACAGTGACAAAATTATTGCGAACGTAAATTAAGACACACGTTTTAGATTCCACAACCGCCCTTGACCAAGATAATTTTTGATATCCCGGTATGATCTTGTAGTGCTCTAACCTTATTGAAATATGTATTATTTTCTCAGATACTCTGTCTGCTGTTTTCAATACGACTGAACAATTTATATTTTTTACTTGAAATTTTATGAGATTTTGCGTGGAAAAACACAATTTACTCACCTATTTGTGCCGGAAATTCATTATCGGACTGTTGTTTGACAATTCCAATCGATACCAATCGAACGAAAATAATATAATGAGTCATTCTGTTTCATACTAACAGTGGACAGTTGATGGTGGATGCTTTTCTGCAGCATACTACATCATCTATTCATACAGATCGTTCCTGGGAATATCTCTCTCCACAGATTATTAATTCATTTGAATGTTCGAAGAAATGAAAATCTAGTCACTTTTATTTCTCTAAAATTGTAATATACATCATTAATGTGTATGAGCTGTACATACCATATTTTTCTCCATGAAGAAGCTTCTGGGTTTTTATTAAATCTCATTCCTTCAGTTGTACCTATATGTGAGCATCTTCATGTCTTTCGAGAACATGCAGAAATGGTAAGTCTTGAGTGGTACCGGGATATCTAAAATTATCTTGGTCAAGGGTGGTTGTAGAATCTAAAACGTGTGTCTTACTTTACGTTATTAAAACTTGTGTCAAATTAATTAATTTGAAGTTTCTAAAAGTGAGAAATTTCGCAATTTTATACGAATGTTATGACACTCAGAAGTCTCCAGCGCTTTAGATTCCGGAATTTTCACATGGCCTATCGAAATTAGAAGGTTCGAATTGTAATAAAGTGTTTTCGGCTATAGGCCGCTAGCTTTTAACCGCTTTTGGGTATATTTTAGTAGCTAGAATATTCCCTTTGGTACGTCGCACGTTAGACGCGCTTAACTGAGACCTGGGAGTACCTGTTTCTATTTTAATTAAATGTTCCTATTTAATCGACATTTTGGAGCCCGATACTATGCTATTTAGTTGGCCCCGTTCATAAACTCACGACATGGAGCGAAAACCGCATGCGAAAAGTCCTCGTAAAGACGTTCTATGTTCCGAAGATTTGCAATTTCCTAACTCGCGAGCTACGCGCTCCTCACGTGAACGTCATTCGATTTATCGAAAATTAACCAATTTAAAACAGTTTTCGACCCCTTTTGTGGCTACTGCGACCTTGTAAAAGGTTCAAAGTTAACATTTCGTTTCAGATTCCACAACCACCCTTGACCAAGGTAATTTTTAATTTGTAGTTCATTATTGATTTACAACTGAAATAAATAGGTATGAAATTTGTAGGTTATTGATGATGTCAGTGTGATAGTGACATAATTATTCCAAACGTAAAGTGACACACGTTTTAGATTCCACAACCACCCTTGACCAAGATAATTTTTGATATCCCGATATAAGAATTATAGTATATTGAGAGTATACATATTGCCCAATTATTTTGTTTCCATTCACCCTATAGTAGAAAATCAACAACCTAAATTTTATTGAAAAATTGTTAAAAGCTACTATTGCATTAGAATATACGCCATTTCATCCGGAATATCATGTCAAGTAGAGAGTTTCTAAATTGTAAACATTCTCCAGTTCGTGATACATTCACAGCAGAATAGGCGGATCTAACTGATCTAATTACGCTAAAGAATATTTTTATCAAACTATTTCAAACATGATCTAAGTAAGTTAGTAGCTAGCTGGATTTAATGCTAGTTCGCTAGAACGTATGTAAACTAACCTCTCAATTACCTGAAAACTATGTACATATTGACAACTCGCCATAAGATCCGCATCTAAAGTCATTCCACAAGCAAGTTCGCATCTATCTTGTTTCGAAATGTATAGAAGGTTAAGTACCTATCGTTACATCCATGAAGATAATCACATAATAGGAAATAGTAATTAATATCGCATTAAAATAATCAAAGTCTTTCATTTTGTCAGATTTCAATTACATTCATTGCTTCGACAGACCTTACGCGGCAGATGCTACCGCAAATTGGACGTTTATTACAACTGATTGCATGACTTTATTTGTTTCCATGTTACATTCTTTGGTTGGCGTTCACATAAGACAAACACTACTGGAATACTTGCTTGACATAAATTGTTGAGAAAACTATACTTCAAGATGTCACATTACACTGTCTACGTGTTACTGAAAAGCACGAAAAAATCTCCTTCTACAGAACTTCTTATTTGGTTTGGAAATACTGCACGTTGTATGGTTGTTGGTGCAATTTTGGGGACCCATGAGTATGATTTTAATCGGCGGCCTTGTATTGGACGTCACGAACCTGCCCCCTTCAGTACTATCTTCAAAGGACCCCGCAAATTCCTTACGAGAATTGGGTCTCGGTGGATATTCCTGAATTTTTGATATGATGTTGTCCATGTAATTCTGAACAAATTTTATCCATGCGCAAACCCCGAGAAATGAACAGTTTTTCCGCAAGAGGGGGGGGGGTGATATTTACATTTTTCCCATAACAGACTTATTCATTTCAGAAGGCGAGTAAAATATTCTTACATGCTTTACTCTAGCTTATGTTGCATAATATTGTTCTTCTCCCATGAAGAAATGTGGAAGCCCCCCCTATCTTCCCAACCCCCCTTAAATAAGAAAATATGCCTTTTTCTGGATCCACTTCCAAACATAATAATCTCAGATACGGAAACCGCACTGCGTCTGTTATCCACATTGAGAGGAGGTGTGTTCGCCACATTTCGCCGGATAACTATTTATATAGCTATTTCACCTTTATTTGCATTTTCGTATAGCGAAAAGATGGCTTCAAATGATCTCGATTGAGATGGACGCATAAGGCACTTCAATTTTTACGCTTGCTTGGACTACATTCGCTCCTTCATTCTAATGAACGCACGTTTATCAATTACAATTGATTTAGAGGCGGCTATAAGCAATCTTTTATCTTGCCCTAAGAACTGTCAAACTCATGCATTGCGTCTTGTCATCTTGTTTATTAGTAGTAATTATTGTTGTGCTTTTCTGCATTATTATAGTTTTATTTACTGGTTGTGGTTACTACAATTAATGGCTGACTTAAATCATGGGGATTGTTACGTATGCGACAGATATTTTCGCCCAGCGCAACTATCGAAAATTGATGGAGTAGTAAACGCAAATAAACGTGAAATAGCAGTTATTCGGCAAATAACTTAGACCTCCTCTCAATGTGGATAACAGACGCAGTGCGGTTTCCGTAAATGAGCTTATTTAAACATTTTTCAATGATTTTCGAAGTGACTTAGGAATTAGTATCTTTTATTTTTAAATGGGGGGTTGGGGGTATAGGGGGGGCTCCAACATTTTTTCATGGAAGAAGAACAATATTATGCAACATAAGCTAGAGTAAAGCATGTAAGAATATTGTACTCGCCTTCAGAATTGAATAAGTCTGTTATGAGTAAAATGTAAATATAACCCCCCCTAGCGGAAAAACTGTTCAGTTCTCAGGGTTTGCGCAAGGATAAAATTTGTTCAGAAATACATGGACTACATCATATCGAAAATTGAGAAGAACCCATCGAAATTTTTTGTGCATCCCCTAATTGGGGAAGGAGTTGATTTTTGATATACAAGTACGGATTCCGTATTTAAGCTTATTTATATAAAAATTTTTGGGAAATAGGTCACAATAACACTCTGTTTTAAATTTTCGTCTTTACGTACGTTTCGGTCTCACGACCTTCATCAGAAGACTTATTATGTAAAATGGGGTTAATTAAAACTAATTAGCACAAGCGTCCATATCGCACAATTTTCAATCAGAAAGCCCACGCCGTCGAAACGAACAGAACCACGAATAATCGAAAATTGTATCGTTAATATTAAAGTATAATTTTTTTGTAACAAGAATCCACTGTTCAGTAAAATTCTCATAATATACAAACGCATATTGCTATGGTCTCAAAGCAACTGAAGTTCGAAGCTATTTGTTGATATTTACTCGAAACAGATTTATGACGTACTTGAAAAGGTTTTAGACCTGCATTGGATTTACTTTGAGCGTTCTTCCTAAAATATACTTTTAACATTATAAAGACGCATGTAGGAATTTGCAAGAGTTTTAATTAATCAAGTTAGTATAAATCTGACTCAATCCCTGAATATCATTCCTATGGTTCACAGAATTGGAATCCCGTTTTATGTGAATCATCTGCAGGATAGATTTTTTATAATAATTGGTTTCCTTAGTTAAAATATCAACATTTTTGTAATCAAATTGATGGTTATTATTTCTTGTGCTTTACTTATGGCCGTACATTCTTTTTTGTAAATATTGTTTAGAGATTCCAGTGTAAGTTCCATCACAATCTAAACAATTCAATTTATATACTGTGTGGGTTTGTTTATCTTTAGGTATTACAGGTTTTAGATTTGAGAAATATTTCCCAACACAGTTAGTAGGTTTATGCGCAACATTTATATCGTACTTTTTCAAACATTTCTTAATTTTTTCTGAGGTCTCCGGAATGTATGGTAAAGTTACGTACGTAAAGACGAAAATTTATAACAGAGTGTTATTGTGACCTATTTCCCGAGAATTTTTATATAAATTCATACTGGGTCAAGAATCTTTATATTATTTACGCTTATTGAAACATTTTCTAATAATTTTTGAAGTGATCCAGAAAAAGGTATATTTTCTTATTTAAAGGTGGTTGGGGGATAGGGGGGCTTCAAAATTTTTTTATGGGAGAATAAAAATATTATGCAGCATAAACTACAATGAAGCATGTTAAAATATTGTTCCCGTCTTCAGAAATAAATAGTCTATTATGAGTAAAATGTAAATATAACCCCTCCTAGCAGGGAATCTGTTCATTTTTGGGGATCGGCCCAATAGTAACATTAGTTCAGAATTACATGGACTACATCATATTCAAAAATTCAGAAATATCCACCGAGACCCAATTCGCGGGGTTCTTTAACGCTTAATGATTTAGTGAGATAGTTTGCAAAACAATTTATTCAGTGTTTTGCAACATTATCACCCCAATAACATTAAGGAAATTAAATCATCAAGAGACAAGCAGTGTGAAAAAAATAAGGATACAGAAGAACCGACGGTTAATCTAAAATAATACATTCGTCAAGAAAATATTAAAGAGTTCACACTGTCGATACACTATAACACTATAGAAACAAACAATAACAGCTTACACTGATGATGACTACGTGGTAGCTGAAAGGTCATCAGTGATTTAACTGTGTTTTTAGTGTAAAATGGTGATTGTTTATTTTTATAGTAATACATTCGGTCTTAAAGACCCACAATAAATGAATAAGCATGGTAACAATTTGTACATCAACGGGCAAAAACACCAGGCAACACTATCAACATTTTCCAAAGACGTTGAAGTCACTCACTTTCCAAACAATTGAACAAGATACGTATATTGTTTTCGTATTCAACAAATATTCGTCATGTATGCATTAACGAATTTTTTTTCTTGCACATAAAATTTTGTTACTGTGAACAACATTTTTATAATTGTTCACAATACACATTTTTGAGAATGGAAATTACATTGAACTACTTCCTGATATGTGTCTTTCGACTGATGAGAAAATGTGTGGAAACTTGGTGGCTTACACTTGAATTCAAAAAAGTTGTGGCACACTTTAAAAAGCATTCCATTATGCTTTACAGGCAGTATCACAGCATTCTCACTTGATTGGATATCGTTTTCATCTTAGACAGGGTTGATATCGAAAAGTATTGAAGTTGAGACTAAACAGCTGAATACAAAAACCATGAAACTGGGAGGTGGCTCAAATACACATTGACTTGGCCTTTTTTGAAAGTCCACTATTTCGACTATTTCGTCTTTGATTTCACTGGAATTCAACCTAAAGAGGCGAGATTATCGAAATATGTAGATTAGCTTGTAGATGAATCTTATGAAGCCAATTTTCCACCTCAAATGTGAGCAGAGTGGAGCAACAGCATTTTGCAAGAGCTAAAAATCCGTATGGAGTGTTCCAGTCCAGGTTCAATTTAGTAATTTCTATTTCAGCCACCCTAATATATTTATGTTTATTGATGTTTAAAACGATTTCAAATGGATACATACGAGGTCTATCCGACTTGCATTCATATTTCCGCGCCACAACACTCAGGCGACCTCTGAGGGTACGAACATCACCATTAACTCCTAGCCTTCTCCTCAGCTCAGATGACTTAGTTACCGATGAGACGCCTTAGTTCCCGTGCAGCGTGTATTTGTTTACTACGTCTTCTTTTCGTTCGTCGGATTCTGTTTATTGCTGAAAATGACGAAAAGAACTGAACAGCGAATTAGCATAAAATTTTGTTTTAATCTTGGTAAAAGTTGTGCAGAAACTGTATTGAAATGTTAGAAAAGGCCGTTGGAGACGAGTTTATGGGCAAAACACAAATAAAAGAGCGGTTCAAAACGGGAACAACATCGGATAATGTCGAGAGTGTGCGAGTTGCGATTGGAAGTCGTTTGACTGTAAGGGAACTAGAAGATTACTTCGGAATACCAAAAAGTACTG
Organism: Endomychus coccineus; assembly: GCA_958510875.1. NCBI lineage: Eukaryota > Metazoa > Arthropoda > Insecta > Coleoptera > Endomychidae > Endomychus > Endomychus coccineus. Next base: position 262,841,951 of record OY294067.1, on the reverse strand, counting down.
TTTGGCGAATTTTAACCGAGAATTTGGGATGACTCATATGTGTGCATAGTTCATCGCAAAACTGCTCCCAGTACAGCAAAAAACCTTCGATTAGAAATCGCTCAGGACAATTTGGAAATGATCAGTCTTGATGAAAATTTTTAAAATATCAAAACATAGCTCCTTGCGACTTTTGGATATTTCCTCGACTGAAAATGCCGCTTAAAGGTAACTGATTTGACGACAAAGAGACTGTTGAAATTAATTAGACGAATGCACTAAAGGCGATTCCAAAAACTGACTTTCAAGACTGCTTTAGAAAGTGGAAGCATTGATATGAGCGTGTTGTTCAATCAAATGGAGACTACTTTGGAGGATGCCACCAACCGGATGCCGATGAATAAGTCAAGCGCCGAGAAATCGACCTAGTCGGATAGTTTTGAGACAGACCTCGTATATGGGAAACATTTAAGTTTAACCGAAAAAGTGAGGGTGCAATCTGTAGATTAAATTTTGTGAAACCTGTGGCTCATATGTATTCTAATGTGAACAAATACTATCATTGTATTTATAAGGAAATATAGTACTTTTATGAACACGATATTGTATAATGCATTTTTAAACCATACCCATTTTTTTCCTTTTAGTCTATGGTAAGGATTAGTAGGGTTTAATTCATGGCCACCTTAACAGGTATACTTAGCACTACAAGGATTAACTAAAAATCTAGCGTCCAATTTATGCACGCCTAGTTCAATGTAGACAGGTACCTAATAAATCAAGTGAGGGGTGGTAGAGTCATTATATCAGAATAATGACCATAATATTCTGAACCTCTGTGTCCTTTTTTCGGAAAGTAACTTGATAGACCTGAAAAATTTATAGGAATCATCACTTTCATTTTGAACTAGTCATTCAATATCAAATTGGGGTGCAATCGGATAACCTGCAATGTTTCCTGTGTTGAAAAAGCATCTGGTCGCAATTGTAAGTTATTGCTGAATGAAAGTGGTCGCCTATTACCAAGTCTTTTATCAATAGTTAGACAGTGAAAACACTGCTACTCTACAAGCGGTAATTAAACAAATGTCTCACCCAACAGCTTTAACTTTGAAAGTATCGCATAAAGTACAAAGCGGTTCGACAAGTGACTAAGTGAGTAGGTGAAAACACTATACAATATTCTACGCTATCATAGATTAATTAGAGCTAATTAATAAGGTACTTGTTACACTGGATATAGTAGCTATGTAACAGTTTCCAACTATCTCAGCTTCGAATCTGATGTTAAAATGATGACATACATGACATAATACGATAAAATGATATCGAATCAGTGTTTCTGAGTTCTTCCTGAATGTATAACTGTATTAGGTCAGTTTCAACCTGATATGACATTTAAACCGGTTCATCTGAAACATTTGAGCAATATAATTCATTATTGAGCGAAATGCATTCATCTTGCACATTGCATTCCTAATACACACGCATATTATCATGGCATACTTCGAAACATTTCAGGAAATAATCACCATATAGGTATTGAAATGGGTGTACATTTTGATAACACTTTATCACCACTAGTAATTCTAATATTTTTGAATCATTAGGTTTAAAGTAATTTATAATAGAAGTTTCTCTAGATCGACCAGTAACACTCCAACTAATAGTTCTGGACAGCAGTTTGGAGCATCTAACGCCATCTACCCGATAATAGATATCTCTTTGAGATAACCACGATGAGCGAGAGATAAATAGATAAAGAAAGAGAGAGAGCTATCCGGAACTATCAGTTGCAATGTTACTGGTCGATCTAGAGAAACCTAATTACCCTTCTGATAATAGCTAACAAATAATTGGTGCAAGTATATTGTTCACTTGTTGATTATTACATTGATTCGCGTTGCCATGTTGGCACTAAGTTACTAATATTCACTCATGTAAAGTAAGAGTTAATCTTAGAGGAACATCCGAAATTGGATAGGTGGCGTTAGATGCTCTGGCCTTCCAGTTGTTTCCCAATGGAGTGTATTGCAGATTGATTGTTCCACTGATGAGCTCGAGATAGCGAAACAGCTGTCGGAAACTTCAGCGGCAGTGTTACTGGTCAACCCAACCCAAGAGAAAACTAATTACTAAGTTTAATGTCACTTTGCATAGACCAACATTATTTCACAATTAACGATAAATAATACAAACCGAACACCGGACTCCCCATGAGTTCGCCATTATATCCGTTGCTAGCAGAAATATTTATGAATTACTTGAAAACTAAGATTTAAAATTCCAATTTTCAGCACATGTTTGTATATTGGTATCGCTATGTTGACGATGTAATCGCTTGCTTTACAATCAGTAACCGTCAGATAAATTCTTTTCTCACCTGTATTAACAACTTACACTCAAATATAGAATTCACACTAGAGATGGAAAACAACAAGTCCTCAAACTTTTCAGATCTGACCATTTCACATACAAATAATTATTTTTCTTTCGCTATTCATCACAAACCCACCCACACAGATACCACAATACACAACACTTCTTTACATCCACACTCGCACAAGCTAGCAGCATATAATTGTATGATACATAGATTAATTAATGTCCCATTAAATAAAGATAATTTCCATTTGAAATTAAAAAGAATCATAGATATTGCCAAAAATAACGGTTATAATGTCAAGATAATTAATAAAATACTCCAAAATCAACTCAATAAAAAAGCCTTAAGCGTAATTTATCCGCAGATTAATAATAGTACCAAATCAAATTTCACATGTCTAACATATTTAGGTAAACATTCACTAAAAATATCTCAATTGCTTGAAATTATAATGTTATAATGTCAAGATAATTAATAAAATACTCCAAAATCAACTCAATAAAAAAGCCTTAAGCGTAATTTATCCGCAGATTAATAATAGTACCAAATCAAATTTCACATGTCTAACATATTTAGGTAAACATTCACTAAAAATATCTCAATTCCTTGAAAAACAGAATAAAAACGTCGCCTTTAAAACAATAAATAACCTATGCTAGTATATTAATAACTCGAAATCTAAAAAAGATGAATTAAAGAAATCTGGAATTTACAGACTGAGATGTGATGACTGTAGTTCCTTGTACATAGGACAAACTGAACGCAGTTTCAGAGTAAGGTTCAACGAACATTTGAGAAGTTACAGGCTCAAAAAAGAGGACTCTAATTACGCGAATCACCTTTTAGAACATAACCACAATTGCACCCTTAATCCCGATATTCTACATATTCAGGAGAAAGGACATAAACTTAATATACTAGAATCCATAGAAATATTGAAACACTCAAAAGACAATGATTATGTAATTTTAAATGATCAAATCGATACATATAATTCACCACTTGTTAACAATTTTGTAAATACACATCATTATCCGCCCCCATCCCTCAATTTGTACCACACTCTGATCCCTAATTTTTAAGGGCATACTTTTAGATTCAGCTTTAGTTGATAGCTCCTTGCTTTGAAAATGCCACAGTGTGGTGAAACAATTGGTCAGCATTTTTAAATTAAATGTTAAAACTTTTGTGTAAGATTTGAGTTTTATTCTCCAACTTCGGAAGTAATTACCTTTGTTGATGATAATAAAACCATAAAAGAGTTCACACTGTCGATGAACTATAGTGCTATGAATGAGAAACAATCACCCTTATCCATCCAACATATGATGTATAATTAGGAAGAAAGAAAAACCTTTCCAACTAAACCATAGCCAACTATGATTCTCGTTTGAAAATATACAACTTCAGGACATAGCTCGACATTGCACATTTTTTTTGAATTTTCTCAACGTCACTGGATTAAACAGATAAAGGTGCCTCGAGAATGTAAAACTTATTTTCTCCTAATTTTACAAACAACACTGTGGATAAGAAATAATCACCCTTATTCACTGAAATATTCTACTGAGAAGCTTCCAGCTACCAAGTATCCATCATCGGAGTAAACTAAATTAGAAATCAAAGCGTGCCTGTTTAAATAATATTTGGGGTTAATAAAGATTTGATTTTCGGCTTATACATCCTCATACCTAAATTACCTAGATATTTGTCCGTACTGCGTTTTAAAATTGATAAACTTTCCTGACAAATGGTGTGACCTGTATTTAAAAAATTGGAAAATATTGAAAATATGACATGGACTTTCAATTCGAGATGAAGCTATTATGTGTATCAAGTACAAGACAATTCACGAACATTCCAATAAATCATATGAAAATAAATGCAATAATTTCAATTATAAATAAAAAAAAATTGTTATCACTTAAAAGCAGATAATGGAAATTTCATAGTAATTATGTGTAAAGAGGATAATCACAATTGGGTAATACCATGTTGAATGATGGATCCTATCAACAGATTACCAGGAACCCTTTACCTAAATGTGTTAAAAAAGTCTTGCCCTGCTGTAATATCCAATAATTTAAAATACAAACTTAGACTTTCGAATCCTAATCTTCCAATGCTGTATGGGTCACCTAAGATTCATAAACCGGGTAATTACATGAGACTGATCATTTCAAACATCAATAATAATAATAAAGTTTTTCAATAAAATATATACATGTATACCATTTCCCAAGAAAGCTTTAAGCTTTTAAAACCAAGACCATCGACATAATACATATGGACTGCGCGTGGCAATGATAAGCGCGGGTAGTGCCGGCGTGAGAGAGGGGAAAACGAAGAGGACTAATACTGTCTCTATCTATCGGCTCGGGACGTAAACATACTAGCTACAGTCATGTTGCATTTCCATGGCAACGCAGCGGCCAATAGAAACGCGATAGTTAAAGTAGATAAAGACAGTATTAGTCCTCTTCGTTTTCCCCTCTCTCACGCCGGCACTACCCGCGCTTATCATTGCCACGCGCAGTCCATATGTATATGTCGATGGTTCGGACTAATATCTAGATAATTTAGAATGAATGGAAATGTGTAAACGAAAAAGCAATGTATTAAATTGCGATTTATCTCAAGCTGAGAGTAACTCCTTGTTTGCATTATTATGCCCAAAATACTATCCAAACAGGCACATTCTGATTGCTAATTTAGTTCACTCTGCTGATGGCTACTTGGTAGCTGAAAGGACCTCAGTACTTAAACAGTATTTTCAGTGAATAAGGTTGATTGTTTCTTGTTGATAGTTTTTTGATAATATTCAATAGGTATTTTGTTCATTTGTTGATTATTAATATATAATTAGCAAGACTGAATTGCTCCAGATAATCCTCCAATTGTATCAGAACTGTCTACTCAAGTCACAACACGCAGGAATTAAAATAAACTCAAATCTTGATTCATCCTGAAAGTGTTGTGTCTCATGTCTTCGATTCGATTATTGAAGACAATTAACCGACGAATTAGAAATCAGGCAAGTTCGATACATCGTTTCATGATTTTACACAGATACCATGTCCTCGTCGATAGTCAGGGATAGATCAGAATAGAACTGAACAGATTTCTTTGTGCTGATTATGAATTCTTATAAGTATCAAAAATACACACATGAACTGAATCTAATCTTGAAGAGTGAGGAATCGAACAAAATGAGAGAGGAAAGTATAATCAATCATTGGTTTAAATGAAGTCAATGTTCAAATTGAAAACAGATTAACCGAGTTAGTCGATCGTCTTGAAAATAATGATGGTTCATTACGAAATAAACTTCTATCGAATTGACATAATATTCACAATTGAGTGTGTTTTCACCATTATATTGAGACATTGAGGGATGTGAAGATTTCAAACGTTTTTCTGGGTCAAAATGCATCCAACACTACTGAGACATACAAGTAATATCATACAAGCGGAGCTTCTGGAAACCAAAACGCGAAATATGACACACGTAATGACTATAAAAGATATGTCCGATACTTACTACACGAATAAATATCTATACAGTATTGGATGTTTGTTAAATGTTGTTGTTGTTTTTGCTGATGGTAGACACACGTACATATAGAAAGGGGCGACTACACCACCATATGTTGCGCAGTAGCAACAAGTCGACAAATGAGACTTTTCACCATTGTTTACCATTAATACTGCAGTTTCGTCAGTGGTCCCAGCCGGCAAGAACGACCATCTATTGTGCAGTGAAGACAAAGATGCATGGGGCAGTTGAAGTCCTCTCATCAAACTTCGTTTTGGATTTCAAATTCCAGCATGAGCATATCCAAGATAATTCTTGCTACTACCAAGAGAAATGAGCCACCTCCCCAATGACAACTTAATGTAACATGTCGTCAGCAGTAGAAACTATCCGGACCAAGTGAATTGGGGCACGTATGTTTGATATAAGTTGTGATTTACGTACATTTGGCTTAAGTTCATTGTCAACCAATCGCAGAACACGATATTCTGTATTCTCTTTGGTTACATGTAGGCAACAAACCAGAAGAACGTACAATTGTGGAATTGGTGATTGCTGTAAGCTAATGATGATAAATTCACCGTGAAAAAGACTCATAAACTAGGATCAAATCAGGTAGGGTATGACTTTTAACCTAGATTAGTCTGATGCAAGCCACGATTATAATAAAATGACTCACTCAAAGATATATTACGTTACGTACGATTGTACATAGTCGATATTCCACATATGATTATTCTAGGAAGTTACCGGAAAGGCAGGAACACTATTGGATTCGAATGAGGTATAGGAGTATATTTTATTTGCTCACGAAGAAATAGTATCAGTTAATAGTACAGTCATTTTATAAAAAGTGGAACTTTTTTTCCGACTTTTGGTTTGAATATACAGAAAGTTAGGAAATTTTCTGTAGATTACGAAAAAAATAGTGGCTGAAAACCTCCAATCAAGGAAAATGTCGTAAATTATATATATATATATATACAATTTTCCGGGCTTTTCCGTTAATATCTTCAATACTATGGCGTTTTAGAGAAAAAAGTTTCAAACAAAAGTTGTTCAGAATTAAATTTTACATAGGAATTGACTATTGCGATTTTAATTTTTATCGAATTTTCCACGCGTAGCATGGAAAAACCAATATATGTATATATATGCTAAATATCGTATGATTATTGTAAATAAGGGTATATATCGTTACTCTAGTACATTAGAATTCAAAATTTCCCGAAAAATAATCCAATTTTCTGGGTTAAGAAAATTAAAATTTTTTTTTTCAATTTTGGTGTATGATATATCGATTTATATGTTTTTTAGGGCTCTAATAACGAATTTCGACTCTTTTTGGTTGTGACAACTCATAGAGAATATATATTTGGAAAATAGAAATCGAATCTCAAAAAAACCTATAAAATGACTGTACTATAAGTATTTGGTATTTTTTCCAAAATGTGTAAAATACGGTACTGCATATCATGAACTTGATAATTCTGTTTTTTCACATCATCGAGACTGACATACTTCATACATCACGAATTATAGTTCACTCCAATTTTTCAACGAGGTTATACAGTTTACAGAATAGCTGAAACTTTACGCTACCTAATTCCGGTACCAATTTCTACACCGGCATGTACAGGAAACGATTACCGAAATTATATCGTAAATACGGACGAACGCAATTTCTGTAGATTATTCCATCAAATCCCATAAACCACAAAGTGAAGAACAGTAAAACCGCAAAATCATTCGAACAAACATAAAGCAATTTGTACATAATCGTCTTGAAAGTCATCCCCTAATAAAAGGGTATAGGTACAACATGACATATGGTGTTTTCGTTAGTGATATTCCCGCTTCATCGTTTAAGTTTATAGTTTCGGTTGTAGAAGACAAGGGACCGTTTTAACTAGTTCGAAGCCCTTCTGTTGTTGTACAAGTTATCGTGTAATCAAGCCGCGCGTGGTGCAACAGCTGACCCGATAAGCATTACGCCTTTTTTTTCTTCGTGAAATTAAGATTTTAAAAGCGCACTTTCACCACCGGAAGTTCCGATCATTTACGAGCGGTTAACAGAATTTTACATCCATTACACTCGACAAGTACCTCATAAATAGGCAGTAAAGTTAATGTATCATTTTATGGGCACATTCTCATAAGGCATTTGGTTTTGTCATGCTGTTCCTTTCGCTATAATTTTTGAATTTCATTCGTATCAACTCAACTTTCGATATATTCGCTAACTTTGTCCCAATATCTCTCATTTGATGTTACCTTATTTGACTAGATGATATGAATTCTAAAGAAATAGCAAATCAAATGATCAAAACGTAACAACCTACCCATGTGTATGGTGTATGAATCTTTGTCAAAATCGGTAACCCACGGTATTTAGCTTGTTCTTGCATCTGTCAACAAATTATGGAATTTATTGATCACTGAAGTACGATGACTGATACTTTCAAATTCCGTTGAATTATCTGGAAGCAATGGCTCTAATTCGGTTGGGTGTTAGGGTTGATTTCCGATTTTGGTCAGAAATCAACTTATCTATCAATGATTTGTGATAAACACCATCCGTCGCTATTTGTTAAAATTGTTAGAAGTTTCCTGGTTCAAAGGTAAATTTAATGATGAACAAGACCATTGAATTGAATTATTTTATAATTAATTCGTGTACATGAATCTGCTGGAATAGGTGTATCTACTTGTTTGAGTGAGTTTTCTGTATATGTCGAATTCCTAATGAACCATCTTTGATAATAATAATGTTACGAAAAGGAAACTGGTTATTGCTTTCTAATTCAACACTGAATTTAATTGAATCAAATACAATGCAATACTTTGAATGACAATACAACATGATAATTCGTTGGATCAGCATAATTCAACTAGAACACGTCGGTTTTCTCAAAGAGAAATTAAGTGTTGAATTCTGCAGTTGGAGGAGAATGTGTAAAACTAATTCAGCAGATCACCAGAATATATAGTATACATAGTTGAAAGAGTATGTATTAGATTCCTACATACAGGGCGTCTCACCACGAACTGCATCGATCTATATCACAAAAAGTAGAAGTATGCATTCTCCATAAATAATAAATAAATTTAAATAGTCTTCGTTTGTGTAATTCAACAGTGCCGGCATTGTTCAAACTAAATGACATTCTTCATTCTCTGACAGTCGTATAATCAGTAATGGCCAACTAGATTTATCATTCTCAACAACGCTTGACAAAGGTGAAAAACTAGTATTTTGTGAATAAATCGAAAGCGATGATACTTTGGTATAACGAACCAAACACAAGGTTGCCCTAATTTTTGTACTGAATACGACTACTATGAAAAAATGGGGGTTTCCATTTGAAAATTTAGAGTTTTTGCATTTTTTAGATTGATATTCCAATAATTTTTTGTGACTATCCTGTATAAGATCGGAAACTTTCTTTACGATATTTCTCTGCGCTAAGTCTTTGACTACAAAATGTCAAAAGTCGTTATGAAGAAACTTTCAATTAAGTACGGGTATGTATCTGTAATTTTTTCTCCAAAATTGGAAATATCTCAAAAACGGTTATGTATAAGTATAGGAAATAGATGAAATGTACCTAGAATTTTCCGTAGAATCTAAAAATACCATAAACCATAGGGTATTCCATTTGGAATAACGAAGTTGTCACCGATTTCCGTGAGAATATTTATATGATTAGTATTCATTGGTCAGCTGCCGAATATTAAAAAAAATCCAAGTTCACTTTTTAAGATATCGATCGATGCATTTCGTGTTGAAACACCCTTTGATGATCCTGGTTCATTTTGAATTCATTATGTTCTATTGGTGACTGCTTTCATGATGTCAATGATTTATTCCCTCAAATGATTGCGGATGTCTTGCACAAAGATACAGTTTCAATCATCAAAAACCCAGAGTATATATGGTGTATGATCATTGATCAATGTGATGTGTTACTGCGCGATGTCAAAAATGCTCAGACAATCCAAAACAATTGAAAATACATTGTAAGCTGAATATCTTGAATATTAGGTACTCTAAAATTTGAAAATAGACTTGAGTCTATTCTGATCTGTAGATCCAATATAGGGGTTGTTTTCTATATCTTCATAGTAATTATCCTTGTTTAAATATTCAACTAGCGTTTATTTTTAGATTCGGTATACTTGTACAATTGGAATACCGTCAATTGAATGGATTAATGCCGCAAAAGAATTGATATTGATGTGAAACATTTCTGTTAACTCATGCCTTTAAATTATTTGATGAATTTCTTGAAACAAGAGTACAAGGTCATACATCTCCACGTGAGACATAGTTCATTAAGTGATTACCTATTGCAGGTATATTATTTCTCAGCGAATTACAATCCGTGTTTGAAAGTTTTGACATTCAACGAAATACTCAAGGTATGAGCTACATAGAATATTCGTACATAAGTAGGGTGATTATTATATCATTACTACGTCTAGTGAGGGATGTAAAAATATGTAGATATTCCACAAATGATCTGTTGAAATATCTTCAAGTTACGTGATACTTTTTGATAGAACTTTATACTCATCTTGTATATTCAAAATACAGTGCATTCCAAAGTTTTTAGATTACATTTGAATGACTCTATAGTTGTTCTCGTACAGTTATGAAATGATTTATCGATTCTGTAATGATGTTGAAACTCAAAAACTAACATTCTGTAGACAGATAAGCCCTAGGGAATTCTCTACCACTCATTTAATCAAGTTATCGGTGACAAAATATTTATCAATGCGATTCTTTACGGCTTCAAGCCGTCATAGAAGATATTAAAGTGTAAAGTACAAGCGAGAAAAGTGGAAATATGTCACGTAAATCATGGTAAAGATCAGTAAACCCAACACGCTTACCATATGGCCTTATTTATCGGAAACCAATACATCTCCTCGATTAGAAATACAGCTCTAAGTCGCAGATACTTTGAAGGTGATTTTAATGAGCACAACCGGCTACCGGTTGTTGGTGTTCGCTTGAATTCTTTCAAAATACTCTGAATTAGTAAACATTTAGAAATTATGTTATTAATTGGTTGGAATGTGCGATATTTTCGAATTGGAAAAATCGGTAATTGTCGGATTAATAGAACTAATTACTGCCAAATTAATGACACGCGTTGAAATGAAGTTATTTTGTAGTCTATTTGCATTTTACTCGCCTATCTGAATATGAGAGTAACGGATGATTTGTAGATATTTTTAATACTTTTTCTCACGCAGATGGGAACGTACAAACAGATCAATACTACAATAGCGGATGCCTATTATTCAAACATATCCGATCGATTCAAGCAGAATTTTATTAACAATTCCATGTCAAAAGATTTTGTTCACTTACAGCGTATCAACCATGCGGAATTACCTTTGAAGTACACATTGAAAATATTTACGATGAGAAAGAAACCTTGAATGGACCACCGTCTTGCCTCATTCATGATATAGTTCCACTTATGATTGAAATTGAATAAATAACATGTAGAGGTTAACAGCCAAAGATGTTGGGAACGTAATTACTTTATGGGATATAATTCTGATTCAATGTAACACCACGTGCGAAAGAACTTATTTTTGAAACATACGAACACAGATACTGTTAATTGAAAGAGAAATATGATGTATTGTCATGTACAATTATTATAGGAAAATGTGTATAATACCGAAAATTAGAAAATTATAATCAGAAACTAAGAAGTTTATTTTGTAGATAGATAGATTTCACTATCTAAGTCAATAATAGTTCACATATTATCAGTTTATGTAATTAAAACATGTATTATTCATTTGCAGTTAAGTCCAATCATTGAGGGAACTATGATAACGATGGAGTGTCAGCCAGGAGGTCATGGAGGGCACCTGGGGCACTCCATGATGATAGACACTTCCGGTTCAATGCATCAGATGGATCAGGACCACAAAAAGAAAAGTAAGTCTCCCATTCATTATTTATACTCATTTACATGCATAACCAAAACAAGTACAGATATATTGTTAAGAAAATGAAAAATAACCTTCTGAATTCATACTACCTCGACCTTACCTTGGAATGAATGATATTGGTACAGCTCTATTGAAAAATTGAATTTTGGCCCATATGGGACGTTGTTGGACCTTCCAAATATTCACCAATCAGCTGTGTTATCTCCATGATATTCAAAATTGTACTGGAAAGTATAAGCTGTCAGTTATCCAGCAGATTGCACACATATCACCAATTTTTGGTGCATCAAATATATTTGAATATTTCCAAAATTGGCTCTAGAGGATGCCCCCAGCGTTAGGTTCTGTACCCCTGCTATGGTACATAGTAGTGGGCTGTGACGTATAAATGAGGAATTATCTACTATAGTAAACGCAGATGGCTAACCATCATACTAATATGAAGATTTGATACGGTTGAAGAAATGATTGAACGTTCATGTAAAGACCACTCTTAGATCATGAAAATAGGCGAGTTTTGGCAACCTGAACTACTCAACACAGCCTTAGAGCTAAGTTAAATATCTGGGTAGTATCTTCGACGGCAAGCTCACACTGGCAGTACCAAACAGCGATTGAAGAAACATGGGGACAATCACCAAAGATAGTACTATGTACTATGACTCAACCCTGTAGTCATAAGACCCATGATAATAGAAGTGCACTGATCTGGTGGCCCAACAGGAAACTGTAAATTAAATCAATCGCAAAGAACTAACTGCTTGCCTCAGCCTCACGGAAGTCAAACGAATAACACCCACAGCAGCGATAGAAACAATCCTCTATCTCCCATCTCTAGACATCTGGGTACGTAGAGGAAATGGCTGGAGCATCTGCACTATAGCTGCATTCAATCGGTCTCTGACACAAATAAAGTAAGGAAGGCAAACACTGTCACCTCCTGATTTCTCTTTTTTATGATCTCGATGATGTAGTCGTACTTATCTCATGCAAAATATCACAAATCAAAACTCATTTTTATAAATCATCGGTGATGAGTTATGATGTTTGCCGAATTTGGTGAGGAAACCTTCAGAGAAAACATGAATATAAAGAGCTTGCGCAGACATACCAATATTTTCTGTAAGCCTGTTTTAGATCCTTGGGGTCAAGAAACAATAAGAAGCATCGTTACATCAATTACCTGAACCATATATTTGTTTTTGGATGAAAGTAATATTCAGTGGCGGCTCGTGAACTTTTTAAGAGAGGAGGCTGGACATAAAACGTTCTTGTAAAAATATACTCTATTCAGCCAATAAATTCAACCTTTGCACAGCGACCGTACCAGCTACTTCAATGCCAAAATTAATTGTTGCCAAGCAAGAACCAACGTGGAGGTGTAGTTTCTCTTGGCAAAAAAATTTTTTGTTCGTTTTTTTTCCCTTGGATTTTTGATATTTCTTATTTTTTTTTTGAAATTTTTTCATATTTTGTTTTTTTAAATTATTTTTATAAACTTTTTTTATATATTAACGGAATTCTACGGTCTTTAGTTTGCGAAAAATGATCAATAATATTATCATAAAATGTATCATTTTGTTTTAAGTGTTTTACTAAATCTTTTTCAATAGATATCAAACTAACATTGTATAAACGATTTTGGCTCATTGTATTTCGCATGTAAGTTTTAATATGTTTGAGAGTAGAAAATGATCTCTCCACCGATGCCGACGTGACAGGAATGGTGACTGTCAAACAAAGTAGTTTATAAAAAAAACTGAGGTAAAACTTGTCGCAAATCATTGTCTATCATATATTTTATCATATCGGCGTGAATGTCGTACTGGCCTAAAATATCTTTATCCGAGTAGGTATATAACCCATAATTCATTGTGCAGTGCTATTTTATCAAAAAATTTATATTTTAGAACTAAGTTATCTAAAAGTGTATTGGGAAACTCTTTTGAAAAAGATTCGAAAAATCTTCTATTCGTTAAGTCGAAAAATTTCAATTCATGTAAATCGGAAAATCGAATCTCAATTTGACCTTCAATAGTATCTAAAATTTCATAAAAAAAATTGTTTATAATGTAGTTTCATGTCTACCAAATTATATGTTTTCCTGCTTTAACAATATTCTGTTTACCGGTTAATTTAAACTTAATACTCGATGTAATATGTTCCTGCTATTTTTCATGTCTATCTATACCACGAGCTAAATTTTTCAAATCATCATAACCCGAGCGTCCCCAACATGAAGTTGTATCAGATGTAAATAGCAAGCAATATAATTTATTGTGTATTTCGATTTTGAAACATACCTGTCATCGTCACCACTAATCCTTTCAAATCCGGTAAAGGCCGTTTATTTTTAACAAAACACTTTTCTATCATATGTTAATCCACTAAATGGATTTTCTAAGAACCCAGCAACTAAGTCACTCATCATTTTAAAGTTCACCGATTAGATAAATTATAACTTAACTACTTAACCTTACTTCGCCTCGCGGTACAAAACCAAGAACTAACGGAACACGACACGTGTGGCATTCTTCTAGCGGAAGGGCGGTAGCAAGTAATCGTATTTCATTCGACGGACGATTCCGTACGAGAAGCTAGCTTCCATAGGATGTTGCCATATTCGCTCTTTTACCCTATCTAGCAATTGAACTGCTTGGAAAACGGCAACTGTGTTGACCACACGTATTTAGCGTTTGAGATATATAGAGAATCCTAGCCTCTGGCCACTGTTGCCAGATTAAAAATAATTACTGAGAACGGGGAATTAATTGTAAAATTTAAAGAATTATCAGAGAAACAGGAAATAAAAAGGAGAATGATTATTAAGATAAATTGGTGAGGAGGCTGAGTCTCCTTAGCCTCTTCCGAGGAGCCGCCACTGGTAATATTATAGTCTAGGATGCCCGAGTGAACACACTCTGGCGCTAACTTCAATGTACAATAAATAGCTTTCATAGGCCGAATCGTGCATCGTTCGGGCGTTTCCGAGCTAGAGCTACCGCAAATTTTGCACTTTTCGATGAAAGTAATGTTACGGCATATCTTCAGGATGTTATAAAACTGTTATTGATAAATTTCCGACTATTTGGACGATGTATATCCGATGAATGTTTTCGCAAGCTCCATATAACTCATGTAACTCGGATGTTGTCTTGAACTACACGAAATATAGGCCTTAGAACTCATTAGTCCATGGTAAGTTGGACGTAAGCCTTTTATAACAGCATTATTCATTGATGAATTGTTGAAATATAGATATAACGCTGATGAAGCTTAACGAGATTTCTTCTATCTTTCATTTTCAACGTTGCAGCAGAAACTGTCTTCGTTCATGTCATGAATTAGTAGTGTAACAACACTACATGCGTATTTTCACCTATTTTTCGCTTGTTTTAAATATGATAATCCACCAGTGCGTACATATAATTCCGTTGATACCTCTCATTCGTACTTTTATAAATTGAATCAATCTTTACAGCGTAGGCTATAATCAATTAACGGAAATAATGCATGAAATATGTTGTGCATCAAAGTGATGTCTTATCATAAAATTAAGTGCTTTAATATGCAAAAATACCTTTAATTTGCATCATTTATTCTGAATATATTAAGAAAATTACTTGAAATTGCTTCATTTGAGATACCCGTTAAAAATTAAAATATTAGACAATCATTAAAAATTGTAAATGGTAGATTCTAAAATTGCATGCAACATAATACGCTCAACATAGTTTCCTGGGAATTAATTATTGTGCTTTTACATAACCACAGTTCCTGATTCGACAAGTGGTTATGAGGCATTTTTGGATTATGTATGCTAATATATTAGAATGGTTTTGTCATCAGCTATGAGATAATCCTTCAAGCGAACCCAACTTGTATAAAATGTTAAATATATAAAAAGGGTTACTTTTTATGGATGAATGCTTAATTTTCATATATTTTCTGAACACGGTTATGAACGAAAAATCTCAGCAAAGCAATTTTCATGTTGCTCCTTCACTAATACAGTACAAAAATGTGTACCAATTAAGTTTCGAAAGTTATTGTCACTCACATTCCCCTTCAAAAGTTCCACTCTCAATTTTGATTGTGAATCTTAAAATCAGTAACCATTTACTCTTTAGATTGAGAGAAATTTGTCTCTAGCCTAAATTAGTTGAAGCAGGTATGAAGAATATTGAATAGGTTTTTTGGACATCAACGAATCACAAAGGAGTAATCTCAAACGGAAAACATATAGCACTTCCATTCTCTTCTATCAAAGGTTAGTTGTTCTTCAGTTAGGTAGTGTCCAGTTGACTAGAAGTCTTCTATCAGGAGAGATAGCGGTAATTTGCAAAGTGTTCTGAAAAGCGTTTGTATCCAGATACGTATGGATGTTTGTCGACCAGTGATCATGGGAAAGTATTTTTCGTGATCACTAATCCCAAAAAACACCTTGGCAAGATTTCCCACAATTGCATTATGATATGCTTATAAAATATGCAGTTCTTTGAAGCCAGTGCATTTCAAACTTAATTTGTGATCAAATATCCAAAAACTAATTTCCAGGCTTTTGAAATTATTATGGTCTCAGTTTAGAGTACCCGATATAAAAGTTTTTTGCTACTAGAGTCAATTAAATTGGGAACAATCTTCTTTGTGATCGAAAATCCATTGGATACTATTTTTCAGGGAAATTTGGCATTACATTCATAGTATTTATAACTTCCGGGGTGCGTTTTTTTCATTTAAAGTACGGCTTTGATAAATTAGAACCAAACCTAAATATTTTAGAGCCCTTTGCCAAAATCACAAGTCACTAAGACTTGTCCCTTCGAAACTCGTGACTGCTTGGTCTATTTAGAAATTTGGAGCGTTCCCCTTGCAATTTTTTTCAGATTTTGGCCTCATATATATGCGTTGTAATAAAATGGAAAAAGAATTCAATTCAGGAAGCAGTCCTCCGAAAATTCTTCCGAGATGTGAACGAAACTCTGTGGATACATAATAGCGACGGTATTAAGTTTGAAAATCGTTGAAAACACAGAATTATTCGTTTGTGTTCATTCCAAAGTAGAGCATACTAAATATTGAATTATACTGGATACCACCTACCTACAAAAAGGAAGGTAAACTGTAAGAAAAGATCATGCTATACACATCATAATCATAATCTATGAGTTTATCATTAAACTCTTAACGTGCAAGAGAGGTACAATTTGGTTGAATATCTCTCGTTATTATCTATCCTATCAATAGATAGGACAGATAACACAAAGAGTTCGTTTATTATATACATCTTGACATATAACTATTGAAAATTGATCAGTATAACGTTTCGAATTGATAACCATGAAGTATGTCAAGAAAACAGCCATGGGGCACTTTCAGATTTTACAATAATAATAATTATTCGGAAAGTTCCGGAGCGTTTCATTCCTCCTTGTTACATTAGTAATCTGATATTCATGTTTCGATATTACAATGTGAATGGCTTGTTAGGTGCATGGTAAAAAAGTTTGGAAAAATGTTGATCTAACCGAGAGGGTGCTATGATGTGTGTCAATGGCCTGCATTCATACTCACAATGAGTGATTGCTGCAGAAAGATCCAATAGTTTGATAAAATTTAAATCAATAAAAATGAATTTCTGATGAAGGCGAAAACCGAAACGTGTCAAATTGTGTTTCATTGAGACGTGAAATTAAAAATTCCTGAAAAACTTAAGATAACACCCACTTCAAGAAGAAAACTCCTAAGCGAATCAGTTTTTTTGCTCTAGCAATCTATTCGAAAACAAAAATCGAAACTAATAGAAATTTTTGCAATATGACTTTCTCAGGGAATAATAATATATAGATATTTGATCTAATATTTGAGTGGATCAAATTCCGTTGACTGCAAAGACACAATGAATTTCCATAAAATCTACAAAAATTCACAAGAATTAGAAATATTGAATTATCAGAAACTTTGACGCAATGAAAAGGACCTCCTCAATACATTCGTCAGAGTTTTGTTGTCCCTTCAACTCCAAGCTTCTAGCGATTCCTAAAAACAGAGAAAAACATGAGTAATGTATATACATTCAAATTGAGTGGCATCATCTGAATACAAATTCACTCTTTAATAAACATATGTAGATATTATATTATAAACTTAATTTCAGGAAATACTAAACAGAATGGTGAGGGGTTTTAATGATTGGATATAATAATAATAATTCAATAATAATAATGTCAATATATTTTCTGCAACGTTACTTCAATCACAGACTTTGAAATGCCCAACCCACTCATTATACTGAAATATTTAATAAATACATTTCAGTTATATCCAATTGGGAACTAGCTCTGGAAATACCACTGTATGTTGAAACAATCGTACATTTATTGCTAGTGTGAATTACTGTTTTGTTGCCCAGCATATATGAAAATATAGTAACATTAGGCCTGAAAATTTCACCATTCTACTTAAAATATACTTTTAACGTTATAAAGACGCATTTAGGAATTTCCAAGGGTTTTAATTAATTAAATTAAAGATTGAACGTCTGTTCTATAATCTACCACCCTTGCTAAATGTACATTTTTTTGAATTATAACCATCAATTCGATTACAAAAATGTTAATATTTCAACTAAAGAAACCAATTGTTATGAAAGATCTTCGCTGGAGATGATTCACATAAAACGTGACTCCAAGTCTGTAAATCATTGAAGAGATGTTCAATCATCAAGTTAGATTGTACTAGTACTTATTTAATTAATTAAAACACTTGCAAATTCCTACAAGCATCTTCATAATGTTGAAAGTTTATTTTAGGTAGAATGCTGAAATAATGATATTTATAATAAGGTCTAAAATCCTTTTTCTTCACCTCATAAATCTTTAACATCTGGTTCGAAAGTGGATGCTTTTTTGTTTCAGTCGTATTCAAACATTGCTTGAAATGACTTCGAATATTATAAGGAAGTTGCTATGCAGTGGTTTCTTGATACATATTGATATACTTGAAACATCGAAGTGTTACAATTTCGATTACTCGTGTTTCTGTTCTTTCCAGCGACGTGGTCATTGTTGATTGAAATTAGTGCGACACGGACGCTTTGTTCTTGATACAATTAGTTTTTAAAAATTCCGTTTTTGCCATTGATACACCTTCTAATGATGGTCGAGAGACCAAAACGTACGTAAAGACGGAAATAATAAGAATATGTGTTAGTGTGACCCATTTCCCGAGAATTTATGAATAATTTGTTACATTATCATCCAGCTCATTAGACTATCAAAAATATAGCTTATTCCTGGTGGTATATATTGTTTGTCTGTGATGATTCCGATTGAAATTGCTCTAATTTTTAATTCTGTATCACATTATGAGGAAAAGAGCTTAGCTGAACTCAGAAGGGATCTAGATGAGATTCTTAATTTGAACTACAGCCTGAATAATAACGAAGATGTGTCTGACATACACAATTATCGAAACCTTTCCTTTATAAATCTTCATTTTCATCACGTTATTTCATGAAAAGACGATAATTTTGGAATCAATATAAATTAATCTTCCCAATATACATACTCAGAATACAATCTCTGGAATAATTTCGATTTGAAGTTCCATCTAAATCGTGGTATTATGTCTGAAAAACATGATGCAAAAGAACGGCGTGTCCTCTTACACTGTTGAACAATGAGGTTGTAGAATGTATCCAGTGTGCACTCGAGTAGAGCTTATTTGGCCTACTACAATAGATTTTATGAACGTCTCGCGCGTAATGTAAAGACTGGACGAGCAAGTAATGGATTGTAAATCGATGTCAATATAATCTTTAGAGAAAACAAAACACCGACCATTCTTAAATTGTTATTCCTAGATTATTATTTCAAACAGGTTGAAGTGATTTGTTTTTATATTTGTTGTACCACCACGCGTATAATTTAGAGAATGTATGTTATGTACCATTTCTTACTAGTGCGTTATTATTCAACATTTTTATGTTCATTCTTAAACTGTATGGATCCTTCCGAGAAAACATGAATCTATTTTGAGCATTGATTATAAAAATTCTTTTACCATACTCAATATAGTCTCTACAATTCATTCAAAACGTCCTAGAGAGTTTCTTCAATTTCCAATCATACTACGAGGGCAAGTTGAAAAGCCACATTTGTGATGACCATCTTCAAGCCGAACGCAATAATATGTTCAGACTTATATGGCATTCAGTTCTGTTTTAAGACCTATTGAAAGCAAGCAATTTTGAAAATGGAAACATGGGAAAAAGTGAATTTCACGTCTTGATTAAGCTCTATTTCTTGTGTGGAAAAAGCATTACGCACACGAAAGCATCGATTGTTAAACATTATGTGCACTTCGAATCATCGATTGGAACGGAGTGGCTTACTCGTTATAGTTGTGGTAGTATGACCACGGAGGACGCCGAATGTTCTGGTCATCCAATTGAGATTATATCCCAGAAATCGTCGATAAAATGCATGGTATGATATTGGACGATCAGCGAATTGAAGTGCACAAGATTGCTGAGGCTGTTGGCATCTTAACCGAACGGGTAACTTCAAAGGAGTGTTTGGCTATGTCCAAGAGCGATAAGGATGTATTTTGCGCAGTTTCGTAATCGTGGGGGAAACATGAATCCATCACAACATACCAGAAACCAAAGAACATTCGAAACAGTAAACTTGTCCTGGCGAATCGAAGCTGAAAAAGGCCAAATTGGGCTTATCGGCCAACAAAGTCAAGGCAACAATTTTGGCATGCACAAGATATCGTACATATCGATCACCTTGGAAAGGACAAAACAGTAACCGGCGTATATTATGCAGAGCTGTAGGATTCGACGCAGATTTGAAGCGAAATCGGCTGCATTTGGCAAAGAAAAAAGTGCTCTTCCACCAGGTCATCACCAGAATTGCGTTACGATTCGGTTCGTCACCCACCATATCCCCCAGATTTGGCCCCCTGCGATTCTTATCTATTTCCAAACATGAAGAAATGGCCCGGTGGTAAGAGATTTGACTTCAACGATGAGGTTATCGCTGAAACAAACGTCTATTTTGAAGGATTGCCGATATCTTATTACTTGGAAGGGATCGTGAAATTGGAAAAACGTTGGATGAAGTGATCGAGGGGACGTTGAGAAATATAAAGTTTTGACCAAAGAAATCATATCTTGTTTCATTTTTCAGGGTTCTTTCCCCTTGCCCTCGTATACTTAAGGTAAAATAGTTTGTTACAGGACGTTATCGAAATTTCCTTAAAATAACTAAATCGGTATTCTAATAAAATTTCTTGAAATGACTTATATCATACCGATTCCAAACAACTTTCATTCCTTTTAACCGTTCGATACTGTTGATGAGGCAACAAATCTACTCCAAATTTCAGCAGAACATCATACAATCAGGAAAATTGATTACCAAAAGGTTTTTCGCTTGTATCATCTGATTTCCAATTTCAATAGTTTCGGGGATTAAATTCGCAATTAAGAATCGATGAAAAGCCACTAAATTCTCTGCTATGGAACATGATATATTGTGAAGTATCAGAAAGGACCCAATGGCATTCCATAAGCGTTCATCGCACATTTCCACAAACACTGCGGATTACCAGGTAAGGCTCGGAACTGGTTCCCATAAAATAGGAGTTTTTAAATAATTATATTCCATCATGGAAAATCATGAAATTGTTATCTCTTCTTATTCAAATTACAGCATAGTACAATTTAATCATGCAACTGGGTTTCCCATCCTACGCATTTGTAATGAAATCACATAAGTCAGTTCATCAGCATCTACGAAGAATTGGATCGAGAATCGAGTCAATAAATAGTCAGTAATGAAAATACTTGATAGGCTCTGTAGTCTGCAGAGGACTTTGTGGTTATGGGCAGGTACAACATATATCTCAGGTGCTTTCGTTTTGCTTGTTTCATTTCCTTTCAATATGTTACTAACTCCACTTTCACAGAATTCATATCTTTTTATTGAAAATAATAAGTGGTATCAACTATTTATCAGTAGGTGATCAATTTTTTGTATTTAATTTCAAAATAAAGTCACAATAGAATTGTTTTCGATATTTATCAAGAAACTTATGAAATGATTCCTTCAGATTCAATACATCTATTAGTCTCAAAACAGCAGTATTACTTTTCATGATATAAGCTTGAGTTTAACAAATCGCTATCTAGATTGAGACTAAGAGACCGATATATTCAGATTTAATAAGTGCGATGAAGAAAGGGGTAGGATAAACGTGATTCATTAACGCTCTTTCCGTCAGTACTTTATGGAAGTAACTACACGATGCATTCGATTGATTCATTTCAAGTGGAGTGATTGTGGTAAGCATAAATACTTTTTTGAAACTACTGAACAACAACTTAACCGTGACCAGTCGATGTGCGTGCATCTCACAGGACCAGACCCAACATTCGCGAATTGATTCTGTACTAGATAGATACAATTCACCTCACAAGATACTCGTATATCGAGCAGAATTAACATACCCCTAAAAGCAGATTCTGAAACTACCAGAGAAATCAATGATCAGTATAAAAGTTCCGGGAAAAAATTTCGAAACATAATTTCAAAAACATGAATCCTATCTTAAAAGAGAAATCCGACGAAACAGTCTGACTGTGACGTATACCGGGTCCACCAGAAATGGCTGGAACTTATTTTGAAGTTCGTAATTCAATCGTTAGGACCCGTAACTTCTATGAAGAAACATAAAATTCACGCTATCTCGGAAAGTTGGACAATGAGCTATAACTTCGAAAACATCATTTGATGGATTTGGTAGTACCATATCATTTTATCATATCTGTCATACTAAGGGAGGGGGAGGCCAATGCATTTTTCAATATTTACATTTGAATATCTCCTGAATCATTCAAACCGATTTGAATATTTTTGATCTCGTTTGAAAGAGCATCTTATGATCTCTTTTAAAAATAATTTCGTTCAACCGTTGAGTTGAGAACAAATAAACTAGAGGGCGTTATCAGCAGGGATTACACATGTTTGTGATTTTTGGGAAAAAGTTTAATGAAACGGTAGTATTTTCTTGAAAGACCCTTAGCTGTCATAAACATAGCTAAGTTTTAGTGAAAACCGCATCGCGATATCTCCATCCGTTCTCGATTTACAGGAGAAAATGTTACAAATTCGAGTACCTATATCAGATCAAGTTACCTTTGCGAGAAAAACAAATGACATAGCCATGGTAACTGCTAAATTGGAAAGATTACGGATTTGACAACTGTCGAAAGTTAGTTGTAAGTTGTGATAGTTCTGTGGCTTAGATTTATGTTTAAATCCATTTTTTTTTAAAAGATATGCCATTTACTACGGCGGAAGCGTATGATATGCTACTCATCTATTTTGAATGTTTCGAAAATGCTGCAATTACGTCGCGACAATGTGCAATGTAATTTACACGAAGAGGAACATTTTTTCAAGGAGTGTTTTTAAGATTGGCTAGGGATTACGGTAGACTGGCAACGCGCAGCCAATTCAAGCACCTCTGAGAATTTGTAGAACACGCACCGAGGAAAATAACGTTTTGGCCTACGTACGATACGATCCCACCTTTAGTAACAGAACAATTTCCAACGACCTGGGAGTCTCAAAAGCAATTGTCCACGAGATTCTTCAAGATAATAATATGCATCCATGCCCTATTGTTTCACATCAGGCATTAAAAGATACTCATTATGATACTAGACTGAACCATCGTCACTTGCTGTTAAATATGATTCGGGAAAATGCAAATTTTCTGTCAGCAATCTTTCAAAATTTAAGTGAATGTAACTTTCAAAGCAAGTCGAATAATTGTAACATGGGGAAACTAAAACCGGAAGACCTCAGAAAATCAGAATTATATAAAATAATCTACTGAGATGATGGTAATGTCTCATATACCGTAGGTAGATCATTTTGGAAGTCAGATATTATGTAGAACATAACAATTTCTTTGAAAATTCAAATTCCGCTAACCAAATTTTTTGCCTGTCAGCACAAATTTGCTCTGATTGAAAATATAAAAATATCACTGTCAATTAGTGAAAGTTTTACAGTTTCACAGAATCTATATAAATCTTTAGACACAACATCTTTTGGAATAATCCAATTAATTAATTCAAGAACACTCCAGTCTGTCAAATTGAATCCTATGTAATTTGAACGAATATTTTCAGATTCCTTTATTGGAGTAGGGAACATTATTATCGCAAAGTTCAATGAACGAAGATTCAACGAATTACTAATAGGTTTCAAAATGAAGTATCACGAAGTAAAACAACTCAATTTTAAGAATGCATCAGTTCCATGTTAATATTCGAACATCAGTACTATTCGTTTCTACACTTATAATTATAATTTATTTAGCAATATCCGTATTAATTTACAAATAATTAATAAGTGTATGGTTGCAATGAGTGTTACATTAATTCGCGCTATAACTGGTATGCAGAGACCCCCTGAGTTTTATTTATCGCTAATTGAACTCGATGCGAAATATTTCCTTAGGATTTCCAGATATTCATACAATTTATCTGAAACCATTTGAGATCAAATGTCACTTAAAAAACAAGCGAACACAGCACGCGCGCAGTTGTAACACAAGAAAACCGGAGAGACTGTTCGCTCAGAATGATCCTCCGGCATCCTCATCTTCCTTAAACTGAACATGCTACATACGTTTTATTATTTATGAACGTGGTGCTCTGTGCGGCCTACCTTCAGATGCCGCTGACATATTTCAAATATCGTGAATAAATATCTGAGAGTCTCTCGATACACATGCCAAAAGTGCATGCAAATTTCACTAAATCACCTCACCTACATGCACCTAATTTATTTTATAGAAACTAGCCGCCTCATTTTAGTCTCGTTTGAATTGATCTATGAAGGAACTCGTGACGTCTCTAGTTTAAAGAAGCGGCGTTATTAAAGTTTCTTCCGTGGGATAAGCCTTTAAGGATATGAATACTTGAATTTGAAGCAATTGAAAAATTTCACAAGCAAAGTAGGCTATCTTGAGACATATAAAAAAAAAATCAAAATGAGTGCTATACGTAGTACTTAACAAAAATAATTTTATTGGAATTTTATCTCATTTAACCAAGACCCATTGATTATATTCAGCTATGTTGCCAACCTATGGAATATTTTGTCAAATTTCAAACATCAATTCACATGATATAGAGCAATAGATGGAAGGCTTTGTGAGTGCAAATGGATCAGTGGTCAAACAATAATAATTGATAGTTCAAATTGTTCAATTTCACCGATATTTGAACTGCTGAGGAAATTAATTTTTCAATAAATTGGATCTTCTTAAATATCCGTCAATAATCGTCATTAATAATTTGCGTCTCATGCTCTCTTGAATATTGTTTTTTCTTTAATTTATTCATTTATTTCTATTTTGTACCTTTTACAAATATTTCATACTAAATGACAATATGCTGACACCTAAGGGGTTCTCGTCTTGTGTCAAGCAGAAGAAAAGTTCACGTTCATTCTACTAACAAATTCTTATGTGATAAATATTCCCATATTGCGATTAAAATTATTACATACTAATCGCTTTGTAATACGTATACACATCGATATGAAAATAATAATATAATATATGTAAATACAATATATATGTTACTGTGAATGTCCGATATTAGTGAATGTTAAGATGCACCAGTGTATGTCGACAATCACCAATATTAATGGTGTCCGAAATTATTCCAATATTTTTTTTGTTTTGGACATACACCGGTGAATGTTAACATACTCCAAGGCGATTTTGTGTCTCTTAGATACTGCAATTCACTAATTACGTGAATGTTAACACACGCCAGTGTTTGTCCGAAATGAAGTGAGAAAATTAGAGTGCTATTGTTCTCTATTTTTTCCACGCCGACCACTCGTCGCCGCACCGCAAATAAGGCATCGGCAGCTTCGCTTAGGCCAGCTCACATTCGAAAAGAAAATGAGGACGAAGAAGTTCGAAAATGTTTCGTATGTGAAACAATATATCAAAGTTCAAAGTTGTGTACAACATGTAGTATGTCAGTTCATTCATCATGTTGTGTAAATTTATCGGAATCCGAAATATGTTTACTGTGCAACAGAGAAGAGGCATCTGAAAGAAATATAGAATTAGCAAGACATCGACTTCAAGATCAAGGGAAAAAATGATCAAAGCATCGCAGTCAAATTTTCCTCCTGCAAAATGTAGAGATACTGTAAGGTTACGTGTTCCTGATGTCGACAGAGGTCGTACAGATTCCAGAAATATCCTTACATGTGTTACAAATGTGGATGGTGACTATTATCAATTGGCAACAAAACATGAGACGTTATCACAGATGTATACTAGAAGTATACAGTATACAGTATCAGTTTTCCATCTGTAAGGAAAATTTTATCAAGATATCTGAAACTTCTTCTACAAAAATATCAATGCGTGAAATTGTTGCTTTGGAATCAAGATTTGGAGGACAAGGATATAAGCGTTGCAATTGTGCACAAAAATGCAATACCAAGAAATGTCACTGTAAAGCTCGTGGAGTTATTTGTAATTCTAAGTGCCATAACAGTTTACCATGTACTAATAAATAAGTTTTTTTTTTAATTCTTATAGCGAAAAATGGTGTAATACCTAATTACCTATGAGTAGGGACTTTGTAACGAATGAGTATTTTTTATATTCTATAGCCAATAGGGCAATAGCATTAATAATAAGTGTACGTTATTATTAACCTCACTTGCAGGTAATGCTATTCGTATTACTGATTTAAGATTTTGATTAATAAACAAGTTCCACGTTATTGTTTACCTTACTTGGCAGGTAATGCTATTTGTATTACTCACTTAAGATTTTGATTAATAAACAAGTTATATTTGTTTTATTTATTATTGTTCTATGATTTTATTTATTGTAACAATTTGTGAATTCATTTTAAATAAGATCCGAACTTCAGTTTTGCAGATATCTTTGCTAAATCATCATAATTTAACTCATCATGAAGAAAAGGAAGATTAACCAAGTCGTCGTGGTGTATGATAACATTCACTGGTGAATGACCGAAAACATAAAGAACAGAATAAATAACAAACAATCACCAGCTAGCTTGGTGGTTGTTAACATACACCAGTGTATCTTAAGATACACTCCGCTTCGGACATTCACAGTAACATATACATTTAAATCGGAGTATAATGGAATATTGAGTACAAATTTTAAAGTATTATGCAAGACAGAAATAAAAGAATTTATGGTATATTTATTACTTAATTAAGGGATTCAGTTAGGAAGGTTTATCATAATTCATCAAATTTAGTATTAAAATGAAAAGTACGAGTACTAATTTTATTTATAGTGATAGCAACTGCTTTTTTAGGTTATGTTTTATCTTGACTCAATTTTTTTAATTTAATTTTTATTACCTTTTATTATTTCTGCTTTAGTTATTATTCACCTTTTATTTCTTCATCAAACATGATCTAATAATCCTTTAGGAATAAATAGAAATCTAGATAAAATTCCATTTCATCCTTATTTCATTTTTAAAGACGTAGTAATATGAAAGGGCACAACCTAGTAAACTAAGCTACGCAGGCATGTAGTAAATATTTATAATTGTCCGTTATCAATAGTTTGCTTTGTAATTGGAATTTAATTTGACTCAACTTTCTTAATGGTTCCTGTAGGGCGTTATATAGCTTTATTGCCTTGAAATTAAAACTTCTTCAACAGACAGTCTTACTTGTTTCGTGAGCTCTGTCCATACCTTCACATTTTGCTCTCATTTCGTGCTGATGGTTTGCACCAATTTCAGTGCAGCATGCATATACAGTCCTATTATATTTCAAATTTTATATTCGTTATAAATTAGTTGGCAGCTCTCTCTACTTTGCTTGTTAAATATTGTTCTTAATAGATAGTTTTGGGTCATCTTCAGTGGATGAAGAGTAATTTTATAAGCTGAACCCCATGACTGATGTCATATCTTAGAATCGATTCCACTAAGCTTTTGTAGACATTCAATAATGCTTTGATATTCAGTATATTTCTTCAAGAATAAAATTTGAAGATACATTTTCTAATCCATTTATCATTTATTGATTTACTCTACATGACTTTCTCATTTGAGATGTTGGTCGAATTGGAAGCCTGAGTATTTTAGAGATGCAGTATTCTCCACCACATGTTTCGTTCCTTCGATTTTTATTCTGTCTAATAATTTCGGAATAGCTGATTTTGTAGGCAACAACGTAAGATATTTATTTTTTGATATATTTAGTTCCAGGGTGTTTTGGTCTAGCCAGTTTGTGAAACTGTTCAAGGCGTTTTGAATTTGCTTCTTTCCAAGAATGTTCCTTGGGGTACCCCGGTTGTGACCTGCTGTTTGGGACTCGGGCTGTCTTCTATTCCAGCATGTTGGAACCCATTCCAGAAATAATTATGCCAAAGCTGAAGAAATTTGCCTCTTATCTTAGTTTATTTAGTAGTTGAGCATGAGACACAGTATCGATAGCCTTTGCCTCGACCAAAGTTATTGTCAACTTTATAAGTTTTTCTCACAAAATAATAGAGCCTTTCCACTTCCTCTTCCTCCTGGAAACCTGAATGAAGAATTGCATTTATTCAATATTATAGCCATTAACAATAGTTTTCAACCTTAAATTATATCCAAATTAATTGACAGAATGAAGCAGAAATCAACTTACTCCAGTATCTATCCTTTTACAAAAAATTCTGATTCACCATCTACATACGTTTCCCTCACATATTTTGGTATAGTAAGTGAAAGAATTGCAGACATTTTATCGAAACATAATCTAAAATTTAGATTCAAACCTCAAAATAAATTGTCCTATTTTTTGTTCAATGCTGAAGATAGAACAAATAAGTTTAATAGACCTGGAGTATATAAATCAACCTGTTCAGAGTGTGATAACTTTAACATCGGTAAATGTAGTCGTAATATAGAAATTAGGAACATTTTCGATCTTTTAGACCTAATAAAACAGATTCATATTTCTCTAACCTTATTTAGATAAAGTTGAAATTTTACATAACCGAAGTCAAGGTTTTAGATTAAACACACTAGAATCAATAGAAATTTTCAAAGAAATTGAAAATAATCACAGTAAAATTTCAAACGATCAATTAGATGCATTCTGTTTGATGTCCAGTGAATTCGTGAAATTATCTTTTGGAATGGGATGAAACTTGTGAGGGAGGATCTTTTGAGGTTGACGGTGGTGACCATGACCTTCAATAGTCACCTGGTGGTCAGGATACTCTGATGACCTAGGTCATCTCCATGGATTTATTTTTAATATGCTCTGAAATAAAACCAAAATCGTATCTACGGGGTTTTTCGGATCGCTGATAACTTTTATTGACTTCGGACCAATCACTGAAGCATCTGGGGAACAGATCTGTGATATCGACAGCAAAGAATTCAAAAAATACCGTTTGCACTACAATGGAACTATACTGATTTTTTCTGATGCGAAAAAAGTAATACTGAAATATTTTCTTTTTCAATGTCAAAAATGTTATTATCTGGCAACGGAATCATGTTCAGAGACCCAAAAACCCCGGGAGATACAAATTTGATTGCATTTCAGAGAATATTAAAAATCAATTCATGTAGATGACCTAGGTCATCAGGGTATCCTGAGCACCAGGTCACTATTGAAATCATGTTTATGACCCGTATGCTCAATAGAACCTCCCTAACAGGTTTCATTCTTTGCATTCATTACCTTGCAGAAGACATTTCTGCGAATTCCCTGGAGACGACGATAGTACCAGGAAGTCCTGAGCCCCAGGTGCGTCGTAGTTTAAATCTTACACCAGAATCGTGTTCAAAGGCTCCAAAAACCCCCAAGTGAGGAATGTTGGCTAGATTTGGACCATTTTTTTAACATTTTCAATATTATCTCCTGAAAGTGCATCATTCAAAGGGATGCATTTTCCTTTGTAGAAATGCTAAAATGCACATTAGAAGAAAAAAAATGGTAACATTTTCTCTAAATGACTTCCGGAATCGATTTAAATAAATTATCAAAATCGGTCCTTCCGATTTTTTTTCGACCTTTTCTGCTTTATTTCCTCGCCCATTAGTATCGTTTGAAAATGACACGCTAGTGTCGAAACTATAAACGATTTGTTTCTATAATATATGTGATAAAAAAGGGGTTTTATTTTTTTATACTAATTATATTTCCTGTCTAAACTGAGGTGGAAATATAAATCCAATAGAGCTATGTTCATACCTCTAGGCCTACCCAACAATAATCCCCAGTTATACCAATGGATTGAATAATACCAGTAGCCATTCAATAATTCCTAGCCACGAAGTCCCTGCTACACCTTTGATTGAGATATGAATAATATGAGCTCTTTCTTGAAAGATGATGTCAAAAGCATGAAAATAACTCTTTACAGTCTGTAGATTATCTTTTTGAATGTAGACTTCTTCAAATTTAAATCAATCATGGAACAGGTTTTAGTTTGAATTTAGTTTTTCCGCTAATGTTCATTCCGGTTTAAATAATAAGTTTCTAAGCAGCCTTTAAAAACTTCATCTCATTCATGGAATGTTGAAAGGTACCATAATAAAAGTAATAGAAATTTATATTGAGAAAGCGCACAAACGCTGCACGTATAGTAAATTTGCTACGCTGGTATTTGTAACAGAAAACGACAAAAACCGTTGATAATAAAAATTGATTTCCTAGTATTATTAACTCCAAGTAATCAAATAGTCATTACAACTCGACCAATTTCACTTGAGATTTTGTGAATGGTACTTCTGCGTTCGCATTATATTCTCTTTTTTTTCGTGAGTATTCCACAATTTATTTCCACCTGAACAGTTTAATGTTCAGATAACATTATTCTGTCCATTCAATGAATGAACATTTCCGTTTGGTTCCAACAAACCAAGGATATTTTAGGTACGCGTACAAAGAGTTTCCTAAATAGATGAAAATAAAAATACTTTGTTAAATATCACTAGGTTTATTGAACCGTGGTTCGACATTTTAAAAACCGTCAAGAAGAGATTGAAATGTTACATCTATTTATGAGGGACTATCTATTTTGAGCATTTCTGAATCAAGACTATTGTGTGTGTTTTGTACGATTACGCCGTTTCTATTGGTCGTTTGGATTTGAAATTTTGCAGATCGCTTCAAAGTGGTAAAAATAGAAACTGTATTGCTTTTGGGTCGTTAGCGATATTTTTGACACCATATTCACTTTTTAAAATAGAATTATGGTATTTTATTGAGCCAGGACAACCCTGATTTTCTGGTTATAAATGTGTATCGCACGTAATCATGTGACGTCATGTCTTTATTCTGTGGTACGTTTGGCTACTTCGTGTGACAACAAGTGTCAGTATAAAACACGGTCAGTGTGAATAATTGCAAAAATCAACCTGACAATCAGTATGAAAAATAAATACAGTTGTGAAATAGATTTAGACCATTTGGATGAAATTGCAATGTAACATAGAGTATTATTCAGCGCCTTTTATTAGCGACTCACAGATGAATTGCTATATATTCAATGTTCCTACAATCATTCAAATTTGACCTGCAGGAATTTCAGAAAGCTGTTTTTTACAGGGAGGGAAGTCGCGTGATCAGATGATAACAGATTTTCTTATACCTCCTCACAACTACGGAGAGTGAACGTGAATAAATTGTCATTTTTGACCTATCTCAAAATATCTTGAAAAGGACCTTAGTAACCCATCTGAATTGAATCACTCTTATAGATACCTACCGAGATCCCGATATACCGAACTAACAATTGAACACACTGTATATTATGGATATCTATTATACCTAGTATAGACCAGAAAATAGCCACAAAAATTTTTTTTAAACATTTGAATCAATATTTCTCGAGATATTACGTATGTTTATAAAACTTAGTTGAATTAACAGATGAAACCTATAAGGAACCGAATCCATCAGTTTTTACCTCTTAATATTTCGAAAGTAAAAATCTGGAGATGGGTAGTTCGTATTCCTGGACTGAGTAAGAATAGGACGTAGAAGCCTGTATATGAAATATACATATAGCTTCTTGCCTTAAGTCATAATAATAAGTATGTTTTCTATTTCCAGGAGACGGCTCTCATGTAGGATCTTCTTCAAGTGATGGTAAGTTCATCAATTCGTTAGAATATTATAACAACAAAAGAAATTGGCCTTAAATAAGAAATAATCACCCTTATCCACAATTAGTGGACATGGGTGATTATTTCTTATTTATAGTGTTTTAGTGTATCCACAGTGTGAACTCATTTATATTTTATAAGAAATTGGTCTTGTTGCAACATTATAATGTGGATAAAAATATCCTCTATTATATATTCGAAGCTTAGGTTTATCCAAAGAAGCATAACCTGGTTGTTGAATGTTCATAAATTACCTAAAAGTCCGGATGCATACTAATGCAGCATGATCCTAAGATTTTTGTAAGATTACAGCTTTTGGTCACAAAAATAATTTACTGAAAAGTATATTCGGTATCAACTCGACGCTAAAGCGTTCCAAATTTCCGCTACAGTAAAGCACGATTTGTCGCCACCATAGAGCTTTAGATAAATAGAGTAAGCGTAAGCGTATAGAAGTTAATAATTCTCTCGTTTTGCCTGTTAGTCTTCTCCTTAATAGTGACCACGAGAGGGTAGTCATATGCGCCTGCTGCTTGATGTATACAAGAGTAGCTGAATAGGCGCGCGCATATCCCTCTCGTGGCTTCATTTCGTCAGAAGAGTGACAGAGAGAAAGGGATAATTATTATCCCATCCTTGTATGCTAGGTTGTTGAGATCGATCGGTCAGGTAATAAATAATATGAGCGAGCAGCGTGGGGCAAAGGAAGGTATGGAGGGTTACCGGGAGAACCTGGTGATAAATAAATCTATCACTCAGGACTACATACTCTACAAGCGCATGACCTGCATTGACTACCGCAAGTCATTGAGCTCAAGATCACATGAGCTATTATTATACTTGCTCCAATGCCTTGTCGTAATAACCCCACAAGTGAGATGCATAGAACATATGTCTTGACAGAATTGGTAACATTCAAGAGGAATGTTTTCCAAGGAGACTCCTTGACTCCTCACTTCTTCAACATCTCACTGTTGCCGCTCTCCATTGCATTAAGACAACCTCGTGGATACGACTCTGGACCACCGAACGACCGGAGGCATCAGATCATCAATTTATATCCCATGAATGATCTGAAACTGTATGATGCCTCAGTGGAGGAAAACCACCATCAAGCTCTCAACGTGGTTCAAGAATATACATGAGCCGTAGGCATATATTTGTGATTGGACGAGTGCGCAGTGTTTCATTTGAGGAGAGGAAGATCTGCGGAAGTGCACGAGAATATGCATCTTGCCGACGGCAGCATCTTAAAACATCTTCATACTGGAGAGACCTATCGACACTTGGGACCTATCGACACTTGGGCGTAATCAACACTTTGATTTATTGCCGCAACGTGATGGGTGTACAGGTTCCTGATGTCAGAGACGCTTTTCCACCTGCTGTTGGCATGTCCGGCAAAAGCGGCCTCGGCGTACATCCATCATCATAATGCGACCCTACGGGTGCTATGTTACTATCTAAGGCACTCATACGGCATAGACCAAGAGTCGGTGCTACCTTACATGTCAGGAGATATTGAGTCCGTTGTCGGGAACGAAGAATGCCAGATCTACTGGAAATATCAGTTTACGACCGTCAGGTACATACAAGCAAATAGGATTCACGTTGTCCTCCTCGATAAATAAAGCAAGACTATGATGTATTTCATCCAAATCTCTGCTCCCGCGGAGAAGGACATAGTCTTGAAAAAAGAGGAAAAATGGACAATGTATCGAGATCTCCTGGTCGAGCTTCGCACGCTATACTCAGGCACAAAGTCGTATTAGTTGTTCTGATCATCGGTGTTTTGGGTGGAATTCGATTTTCGCTGCGTTCTAACTTGAAGATCATTCCGGCTTGTAAGAACTCGGCGCAGATCTTGATAGTCCGGGTGTAGAAGGCACTCATTCTGAGTTCAATGAGACTACTCAGTGTACACTATTTGAGAACCTGTAGTTACTTACCGACCCGTAGGGAGGAGTAGCTTCGGTAAGCTGATAAGGTTATTTTTGCGCGATTGCCACGATGTCGTCGGAGCGTGCAGCAGCCCGACCAGGTATTAATGTAAAAAAAGTATATAAACATATTTATAGTAAGTTGTGAGTTTTCTTGAGTTTTCAGCAATTTAAAAGATGTATCATAATCATAATGAAACGCGTTTCGGCTTTCGCTTCCTTCGGAAACTATTTTTTGTTTACATTTGGAGTGAGTTGATTTTAAGGGAGCACACACTCATCTTGGCTTTGAAATTCAGACTCAGTTAGGATCAGCATTTATCAAAAAAAGGGATGAATATTTGAAATTAGGTCAATTTGAAATATTTGGAGCAGAACAATTTCGTTTCTATTTAAAACAATTTTTGATCCATAATTTATGTGAGGTGAACCAGAAAATTCCGTCTTTATCATCGCCGACAATAAAATCATCTCATCAATTCTCCTATGAGCGGAACAAAAAATTCTAGAGTTTTGATGATTTTAACCTCAGATCAAATGAAGTAATACTAATTAATACGAGACACGATTCACATAACTATAGTAATTTTTCCGTACTTTATTTATCTAATGTTGGTGCCCGGTAATCATCCGGTTGAAGAAAATTATATAGATTCGATATTTGGGATTAAATTTATATAGTTGTTTCATATCTATTGATTATTTCGTGAGAGTGGTATTAGAGAAGGCATTGTGTAATTACGTTGCAGTATTTTGTGAATTTTATAAACTTAGTACTGCACAGAAAATTGTAAATTACCGTGTACAAGGTATTGCACCATGTATAAGTAGCTGGCTTAGAAACAAGTATGTAGTTAGCATAAATTGATATTTCTTCAATAGTCAGTTCTACTTGTTATGAAATTTGCTAGTGCATAATAGATGCTGCAAAACAAAAATCGTGACCTTAAAATCTGTCATTTACGTCTTCTCTTTAGAATTTTATAATGAATCTTCTCTTTCGCAACCGCATTACTCAATTACTCATATTCCCTGTCATGGTGAAATGAATGTACTTATTCTTCGGTTTGCCTTAGCCATTTGATCCAAAGGTTGCGAATAATATGATTTTTCTGGTTAATCAATCCAAATAATTTGATGAATTGGGATTATGTTATCGAAATGAAGAATAAATACATTCAATTTGCAACCTCAACGAACGCACTCTTTCCAACATACGCACTCATGAACTATTGGTCATTGATATCATCAATTTGTGATTCGGGATTTTCCTCCATTTCATTGTTAGTTGAAACAACATTGGTTATAAATCGCATCTAGCCAGCGTTGTTTTCTGAAACACCATATAAGATTAAAAATAGTGTCAAAATCTATTTTAAAAATCAGGCTCAGGTCCAAGGTGCTCTTTGAATTCGCTATTGAACAGGTTGAAAATTTTGCATTACCGTAGTTTTAGTCTTCAACTGCTGACTAGTATGAACACTAATCAAAATTCAAGGAGGAACTTTCTATTACAGATCGATCAGTAACGTCACAAACTTATAGTTCAAGTTTTGCTCTTTCCATAGAGCTCATCATGATAATAACTGTGGGGTATTTTAAACCCCTTGTCTTCCCATTCAGCGGACTTTAGATATGTCACGTAGTGCCCTCTCCTACTTTCAACAGCACGCCAATTGTCCGGCAGAGACCAATGCTTTACTTAAAGAAAAGACGCTCTTTTATGTGGTGCACTGTTTACCTGACATTCCGCAGAGGCACTTTTTTTGCCCCCTTCGGTCTGCGGATACTTCAAGCGAAAACTTACATACATTCTGGCGCAGTAGGCACCGTACTTACTGATTTTCTCCCCTAACTCACGAGGAACACGCGCCTACTCGTGTTAGCCTAAGGTACGTTTACGAGCCATCACCTGCCTCGTTCAAGTTTGGCCTTCCGCATATGTCTACCACGTTCGTGAATCCGTTCCGACCAGCAACTCTGGGATAAGAAGGCACGGGATCGTGGTTTTAGTGGTGAAATGTATGTGGTGCCCACCACACCGGATCTTTTGCATTGACAACCGTTAGTTTCGCCCCGAAAGGTCACTTATCTCAAGACCCGCGCAGAGGACGTTGCTAGCTGAAGCTACTGCCAGTTTCTCTCCGGCCTGGTGGTTCTCTGTCGAGCATAGAGCTCATCAGTGAAACCGAAATATCTCTGTTGAAGGTACCCATAGCTGCCAACAACATGGTTAAAAGACTAAAATTGTCTCATGTCATCTATGACTAGATGTCCTACTAAGGAATCAAACAATGTAACTCACTGACTGATAAATTTCTCGAACTTCACAAAAGTTACGGGAATGTGAGACTACTTGAGTGCGCCAGATGGCGACACTACACCAAACCAATGTAAGAAAATTAGAAATGAAAGGATCATGAATATACTCATTTACCTCATGTTGGCTTCTGTCAGCTAACAATGATAAGGTCTTTTTAGTCCAGATCGATCGATTACGTCACAAACTTGCAGGTTTCGCTCTTCCTTAGCAAATGAATCTATTTCTAATTCTCTTACATCGCTTTAGTTCGTGTCCTCATGTGGGACACCCAGTCAATGTTTGATTTCTTAGTTGGATCTCTATTCAGAGATGACGTGAGATTCTTTTGGTCATTTTACCATGTTGTTGACCAGTTATGAGTATCATCAACAGAGATCATTCGGTAAAATTGCAAATTTGCTCGTTACATTGATGAGCTCTATGATAAGAGCTGAACAGCTGTCTGGAACTAAAAACTTTTGACGTTACTGAGCGATATGAACTAGAAAAACCTTATCATTATTATCTGGTATAAGACAACATGAAATGAATCAGTGTATTCATATATTTATTTATTTCTTATTCTTCATGTTGGTAAGATTTTTCAACCATAAGTAGGTATAGGGATATCAGCTCATAAGAAAGAAAATATCAAGTTCAGACTCACTTTTTTGGCAAATTTTTACCCATAGTAGGATAACTTCAGATATTCTTCTCCAAACTTATCTTATGGACAGGGAAATAACCATGAATGTTCAATGCCGTGACTC
Source organism: Endomychus coccineus (assembly GCA_958510875.1). Lineage (NCBI taxonomy): Eukaryota > Metazoa > Arthropoda > Insecta > Coleoptera > Endomychidae > Endomychus > Endomychus coccineus. The sequence goes on along the minus strand of OY294067.1, from coordinate 262,804,833 downwards.
ATATTTCTGAATTTGAACATTTAGCTTCTCTATATTTATTTTTAATTATCAAATTAAACACAAAATGAAGTAGAATGAGCAGTGATTCCATCACGGACTCGATTATTGTCACTGATAATATTTTCTATATCGAATGTTCCTTCGCAAGTGTCTCCTTTTCCATGAATAAAGAAATTATAATTAGATATCTGGTTACAACGGTAGGTTCATTAAGCGATATACAGCAAAACTTCAAGAAAAAGCAGACAATGACACCGTGCAACACCGTCAGTCCTCTCTCATCTTGTTTGTAAACTAATTACAAAACGAATGTAGCGTTGCAATTACAAATTAGGGACGGTTAATTGGCTAACTATACATAAACCGCATCCCTGATGGTAGCAATGATCCTAGATCCTATCTACTTACGAATGTGTTCCAACTGACATTGTCTGTAGCCGTGATTGTTGGTTTGCTTTTCATCTGTTTGTCCTTATACTTACCAGAAGTTATTATCAGGTCTGTATTGCATATCATGCTCTTTCTAGTTTACTGATATCATCTTTTGCTGTAATTTTTGCAAGTAGCCATAACAACTACTCGGTAAATATATAGTCTTCTTCATCACAGTAGACGATTCAAAGGATTTCAGGTCTTTACGTTACACTAGACTAAATTATAAATGTAACAGAACTAACCTCTTGACTGTTTTATTCTCATGACTTCTTTGAGATATTATTTTATCTCAATATTTACGTGGCAATTATCCGTATGATTCTAATACTACACTATGAAGCTATTGAATTCTATAAATCCTCTCTCATCTACTTATACGCAATGTAATTTGACCTAAAAAAAATTATTTAATATATGAAATTGTTTCAAAACAATTCATGGAATGTGATTATAATTATTTTCTACTCTTGAACAATTCTTGATGCCCAGCTTCCCATCTTCGTTACACATAAAGAGCATTGAATACACTGGCATACAATAAGTTGAAATGTCTATAAAATAATTGGGGCAATGAACAAACTCTAAATAGAAGTTATTCCCGTCCTAGATCTTGCTCATTTGGCAATTTATCTTGAATCACGAATATATTTTGGAGACCTTATCCTATCTTTTGATGCTAAGGAAATAGAGAAGAACACAGATGTACCACAATCATAACTATTATTATTGATATTTATCTTTGTGGTGATTCTGTCAGTACCCAAAGCATCAGTCCTATTTTTTTTGAGAAGTTCAGTATCTTCAAAACCGCTAAGTTTCTTTGGTGTCATCTTTGTATAACCAAAGTGTTCTCTCATGTTTTAATCCAGAGCGCGACACATTGCTACAGTATGTGTGCAGAAGACTCATCGTCATCGTATAATGTTCTACATTTATTCTGTGCAGGTATCTCTTCAGTGGACAGAGTCCTGTATTGGTTTAATATTAGCTAAAGTAATTCATAACTTCCGTTTGAAAGATACTATTCTGTTCTTCCGAAAAGCGCTATTTTCATTCATAGAGCGCATAGTTTCAATGACGTGTAAAGTATAGAATGGAATAGAATTTGTGATGTATGCTGCTGTTGTTTACACTTCTTGTATGACTCAGTATGATGGTTTTGTTGAAGAAATAGCACTTGATGATTTTAAGTTATTTATTCACACCTATATACAGTTATGTACAAACTACACTAACAGAACTGAGTCGCCTTATTTATGAAGGCTAGTTTCCCTAAAGTTGTGAGTCTCTAGGTTAACGTTTGATTATAAGATTGATGATATTGCAAGTATTAATGTTGCTCGCTGAAGTGATATCGTAGTGATTGTTATAGCAATGTAATGATGTTGCTCGTTGAATGAATTTGATGTGATTGTTTAGTAATATAATAATGATATTGCTCGATGAATGAGCTTTGTGTGAATGTTTTATTTTTTCTACAAGTCGTTTACTTCAGGCAAGTTTAAGACTAAAGTAGTCTGTAAAGAAGGGTAGTAGGAGCTATCGTTGGCTACATATGTGTTGACCAGAAATCCCCGGCAACACAACCATTCTTAGAAGTACCCATATAAATAAGCCATGTCAACTCATCAATAACACTTCGTCGGCTGATGACAAATTGACACAAGAATCCCATTTGCGATTGTTTCCCGATGTGTCGTAAATACATTCACAGAGGCTATAATAGCTAATATACAGAAAATGATACTTTAAATGACTTGTCATAATTATAGTCAATATGTATAAAAATATGGATACGTTAAGCTTAAACAGAATTTTATTGGCCATTTTTATGTACGTGCTGGATATGATAATAAATATGGTAAGAAATTTATATATAAAAACGAATACGGTATGAAAATAACATAGTGTATGATAATTAGTAAATACAAATATATGAAATAGGTTTGTGTAACGAGCATACAATTTAAAAAGTTGCAAAAAGTATTATTTCACACGAGTTATATCTTTTTGGAGGATATAGACACCAGACATATGATCAGGAAGAGGTAATAATATGTTCTTCAATATAAAATAAAATAGTCAAATTTGTGGCTCCATTAGATTTTTCATTTATGATAAATAAATTTTAAATAATGAATGCATCAAATTTCAACTTCGAGGAATGTGAAAAATGCATCATTATCATATCAAACGATAACCTGTTTCCATGCCAATGTCTCTTAATCAAAATTAGAATATTCCAGCAAAAATGGTTTTGCAATCAATAATTATAATTCGAGGAAATATTCACTCAATAGAAAAGTGCACATGAAAAACCCATACAATTTATTTAAGTTGACGCCTGGAAGATCCCAAAAATCGATTCTGAAAACACATAATCCAACTGTGTGAAATAAGAAAATATAATATGATAGAATATAATTATTCACCGAATACATGAACTATGAAGAACAGTAGGAGACTGCCTGTCACGGTAAAAATAATGGGTACATAATCTTTTGGATCACCAACAACGAGTTGAGGAAAAAACTACAGTGAACTACTTGAATGTACTACAGTATCAATAAAAGTTATATACATAACGTATTAGTTTGAGTAAATGATAGTTGACGCTTATATTACAGGCAGAATTCATAAACTTATATCTTACTGCTTGAGTGTATAATGAATTCAATAAGTGTTACCAAGCCTACTACGGAATTATTAAATATATTATTTGATATCAATAAATGTCCGAACGTTTGCAATTTTCTCCAACACCTGTTACTGGCTTGCTATTGGTTCAATCTATATAAATAATCACGTGAAATACATATTGCGGTAGTTGGCTGCTGTAAATAAGGTAAATAATTTACGTTGATAAGCGTAGGAGGCTGGTGTGTAATTAGCTTAAGCTGGAATTTATAAATAGAAAGTAGTGCAAATGCAATTTTACACACTTACCTTAAACAGTTCGATTAAATCAAATTAATAGCGGTTCATATCCCATGATTCCGCTCTTAATTTGAATTTTATCATCGGTTATCAAAGGTGGTTTTGAGGTCGTAGCGTGAAGCCAATATAAAAAAGTTTCGTCTTCTCTCAATAATTGTAGACAAAAATTCCCTTTCCATAATAAACTATAGATCAATCGAAGCCAAAAAATTAATTTTCTTTTTGCAAAATTGTATGTATTATCTATTGGTAACTAACAAATGAATGTTCGTTAATATTTAAGGACTTCGGATTCGTAATCAGCTATCTACAAGACACCCGAGATGATATTTTGAAGCCAAAATGATGAGCTTGGAGTTATTTCCAAATTTTGTTCACCAACAAATGAAAGGGTCATTGATATTTTTTGACCTCTTAGTTATCATTACATTTGGGGGCTCAAAAAAAAACCAATTTAGGGTTTTTACACATTTTGTTATCTATCAACATATTGTTTATTAACGAATAAAAGGCTGTTTTTAATTCTTTCAATTCGTAAATATTGACCAAAAATACTCTTTCAAAATATTTACAGCCGGAATAAATGAATTTTGATTTCATCGATTGATTATCAATAAAATTATTGTTTATATGTAAGAGGGAGGGCGGTTCCATTCATTTTTTTTGGGATAGATTTCAGAAGTTGGGCCAGTTACCTGCTATTTTTGACTGGACTATACCACTAATTAGTGATGAAGCACTTAGCAGAAACAGGTTTTGTTTTCGTTCGAACACAATATCAATACTATAAATAAAGTAAACTCTTCTACAATTAACTATAACAATTCTAAAGACTTCTAATAGCCTAATTCCATTATGAATGTATGATTGAATTGATTTTTCATTTCCGAGTAATCTACCATAAGCACTGTATCGCTGATGGATGAAATGTGAATCAGATTCTTCATAAATCCATCGAAGTCCTCAATCATCCCAATATAAGGTAAGGTAATGGGTTTGAGTGGAGATAGACGATGTTGACACAGAGTGGAACAGTTGCATAAGAGAGGAGGGTCGGGTCGACAGTAACGACCCAGGTCACTAGACCCGCTGCTGCTGCTGTTGCCACAGCTGATCACGCACACGCTATTTTAAACTCTACACCTACAATTCTGGTTCTTTGCACGATCTGCAAGGAATTCAATTCGCAACGCGATATATTTCAACTCTTCGCATACAGTCAAAGAATAGGCTGGAATGTGTGTGGTGTGTAGATGATTGGATTACTAACAACCTTACGTACCGTTAGTTGAAAACGAGGGTAAACAGTTGTTAGTAAATACTTGAAACTATATGCAAATTCCATTTCGAACCAGCCGCGGAAGGGTGACGAAGTTGCTCTTGGCGATACTGTTGGAATTAGATTCGGTTTATGTCTATTATCTTATGTGAGGTGTGTTTGGCTCAAATTGATGAATGGCAACTTAACGTCACTCTATATATTAACTACAATCTGGCAACTTGGTCATCTTTTTTAGTTTTTTTTTTTGAAAAAGTTACTCCTCCACTGTTTTCTACTTGTAAAGGTGCCTTATCCACTAAAAATGCTGCTGAAGTAGTGAGGGCCTTTCGGCTATCCATGTAGCCATCATCAGAGTAGACTCAAACTACTTGGTATCCGAAAGGTTCTCAGTACTTTAATATCATTTTTAGTGGATAATGGTGATTATTTGTAATCTATAGTATTATAGTGTATGCACCTTGTATACTCTTTTATAATAATATACTCAAAAACGAAAATCCTGAAAATTTAATTTCCTTAAAAAACACTAATACAAGAGACTATCTCCAATTTTTCACTTCACCATTGACATCTTCACAAAAAAATGAATCACGGATGTAGGTTCATTTCTTGGTATCTCTTATACTAATCGAGGTTCCCTGTTAACACAACGAAAATTTTTTACCCTGTACCCTTCGTTATCTTCTTTATCTTCAAACAATTCAGTTTTTGTAAGTTGTTTTTGACTGGCAAATATTTCGCTCGATATTGAAGAAGAATCGTATGTCTCGTGAGGATTTGGCGAAAAGCCTCACTGGCTCTGAACCTGGGTATTAGGTTTTGGGTTACAGTTTCAGAAATGCCATTCCATAACTTGGAAAGCAATGTGAAAATTGATCTTTTGGATGATTTCCTGGATATCGGCTTTCTCTTTTGCAATTGGCAAACATTTTTCTCCAGCACTTTTTCATAGCAAATACAGCAAGGTGAAATGGCTGCGTTAGATGTGAATGTCACGTTCTTCGTAGAACGGATTGAATTACAGCTGAAAAGTGTCGGGCAAGATTATCGCCAACAACAATAGTTAGCACCTGGTTTCCGGCTTTCCATTATGTGCGGAAGGAGAATTTTGGAATATCACATCCAGAGGGCTGCTGGCACATTTTGTTACAGAAGGGCCGCCTTTTGTCCAGCTTCCATACAAATTGCCCCTTTTGCATTTCCACACACCATAATACTAATGGACGTGCGAGACGCACGATAGATAATAGTATCATCAGAAATTCAATTATTCAATAAACAAGTTTCAATACTATGAATATTTATACTGATTATATTTGAATTAAACTCGATTCGATTACGTACCCTTTCACCGATAAGAAGCGAGATTTGAATACATACTATCGTAGACCATCACGATTTGCCTTCGTTCGTTCAGCGAATCCGTATCAGAGACAGCATTACTCAACACGATTGAGTAATTTCCAATGTGCATGTTGGTAGTAAAATAACTTGCATTGTTTGAACACTTTAAGTGCTCAGTTTGAAACGTAAAACTGTCCTTCATTGAGGATTCATTGTCTTGAAATAATAAAATGAAAGTGTTATAAAACTATTATTAACGAATACCTTATTTCCCGTCATTTTTAACAATACTAACAAATCTTCCGGAGCATTGACTATAATGATCGGAGTACCTACATATCATTTCTTTAATATTCATCGTTCAACATTATACTATTGCTTCTGCTCCAATTGCTTTCTGTTTTGTCATCAGTTCTAAATTCTACATTTGATGATCACGGTATATATGCAAATGGAAGAACACATGATTCATCTTTATTATGATTTTGAACCTGGTTCGCGTTGTTTAGTTGAAACAGTGAACAGACTCGGGCACAACTGGCATTGTTGCTTATATACTCATTAATTTATTTTGGTACAGAAGCTATAGGAATTGGTCTGATTTTAAGTCGGTGTGAAAAAAGTTATTGCCGAAAGATGTATTTTTAAAATGGAAATCAAGTTTGGCTATGGTATAGTTAAAACGGAGTTTTTCTTCTCTCTCTAACTATGTATCATCTGTATAGCTATTTCCATGGTTGCTGTTCATCAGAAATCTCCTCTGTTATTCCACCACGAGAGTTTCAAGATAGGCGGACTAGACCAGCTCCAACTAGTCACCTCTTCAATGACAAACTCGAGACCTTCCGAACTACTTCCTACCACGTTCTCCATCTAGTGAGGTCTTTTCTTATGCCTATAACCTCCAAACCTTCTGGAAAAGTTGGAATTAATATCTCCTCTCCCTACATTCTGCTGGCTCACACGATGTTTTTCGGACAGGTTTCGTGTAGTTAAAGTATAAAATATATTCTCTTCAAAATGAGGTATTCCATGAGAATTTAAGCAAATTTGGGTAGTTTTCACTTCAAGGGAGTAAGGAGGGTACCTTGTCGCAGGCCAATCCTCCCGTTAAGAAGTCTTCATTGCGAAACGAGTCTCCATCCTGTCCGTAAGTCTTGTCTCCTTGAGCTTGGCGTTCAGGCTGTTAATATCCACAATGTCACAATCATTTCAACATTATTTACTTCATTGAACAAAGCTATAACCATATTCTGATATTCTATGGTTTTCTTTCAGATCTATTCAACTCCACATAAAACCTCTTTTATTATCTTCAGACTTTTGATTTCATAGAATCTTAGATAATTGAGAATATTATGTTAGAATGGCGGTATTTGATATTTAACCTATTCAACATCAGTTAAAATAAAGTGTTTAATAGCGAAAATAATATGTTACTATATTACTTTTACCTTTTTTCATATTATAATTTACAAATACGAATAAAAGCCTAAGTTGTTGATGTATTCTTTATTATATATAAGTTCTCGAGAAATAGGTCACACTGACAGATATGCTTATTATTTTTGTCTTTACGTACGTTTTGGTCTCACGTACATATGTGTTAGTGGGACCCATTTCCCGAGAATTTATATATAATTCACACATGGGTCAAGAATCAATATTAATGTATTCTTCATAGTATTGTTACATGATATTTAACTTTAATGTCATTATAATCTTTTATTGTTTATTTCACCGAATTTTTTAAATAATAGATGCAAAGAAGTATATGATTTTGATTTAGGTTTATATTATCCTCATTCACATCGATTCGAATTAAGTCAAATAGTCTTAGGGTGGAACAATTCATGATGCGGGTAATATAATATCTACTGCAATTTCATGAACATTGAACAGTTGAATAAATTCTCATTTTCATTTTATATTTTTTTTTCTCCTTTTTTTCAATTCAATTTAACGATATTGTTTCCGTCATAACAACGTCTAACTCATTTAATAGTAAAAGTGAAGATGTCTCACGAAAATTGCGAGAAATAACGGGTCAATCTTGTTTTAACATATCACATATATCAAGAAAATCTTAAAGCCAACGCTGCTACGAAATCTTAAACCAATCAATCAAATTATTGAAGAATTCATGGATAATCTACCCTTAGTTGAGGCATGGAATCAGTTCTTCCAACAAGATGGTGCACCACATCATAATACTGGGACCGTTTCAGACATATTGAATACGAATATTGAAAATAACTGGATGGCAAGTAACGGACCAGTCAGGTTGCCACCACGATTACCTGACCTAATGCCACTGGATTTTTTGTTTTGGGGCTACATGAAAGAGAAATTATTCAAAAAAAACAGTAACGACATTAATGAAAAAAAAAATTTGTATAAACTGTGAAACTTCCGTTTCAAATCGTCATGTATATAACATAGTTCAGATGTTATGAAGAGGTGTAGTCTATTTATTGAACATAATAACATCAATTTGAACATTCACTTGAAATATTATTTCTATTTTGTAGTAATGTATTATTAAATTAGATAGTGTAATATACACCCATTACTTTGTTTTAATTCTTGTAATTTATTAACTTTCTACTACTGACCCTCTCCACTGTCAACCTCACAGCGCTCCTTTGGTAGTGCGTGTCCTCACGGCTTCCAGCAAATAATCGGAATTTGCATTCAGGCAATTAATCTTAACTTTCAACTACTTTATTCATTATTATGATATGCTGCCACCACCTACTTTTTTTAAGAGGTTAAGCAGGAACCCTCCGATACTATCAATGCTTATCACTTTATAGGTAAACTTTGGGTTGTTTCATTTATTAAATCAAACCAATCGACTTATGACCTGGATTTATTGTCAATAATTTTAGTATGACGAAATATAATTATATGGATATTCAGAGAATATTACAACTAAACTAAATGGTTACTAACCTCTACCGTTGTGAAAACGTAAACAAAGGAATAGTGGTTTCTGGATTGAATCTCAAACAAAAGTCCCTTACAACCCTTTACCACATTAATACTCTACTCAGCGGAAATTATGCAGTATCAGTCCAACCCCAACAGTTGTAATTTGTAATTATATAGATCTAAGACTTACCCCCCTTGTTGTTTAACCTTCCCCTAACACTCACTACTTTTAATTCACCGGTCAAGTCGGTGCCAATGATATAGAACGAATTTATTTATTTAACGATGATAACACATCGGAGTCCCCGGCTGTCCTCTGAATTGAACTACTTAACAATTTAACTTAATTACCACGTTACACCTTAATCACCAAATTTTATCTTTTTGAGAAATGAATGAATTTACTTCGGCTTTAATGATACGCGTCTTGAGTATGGACCGGCCCGGACTGCCTTATTCCCTCTTGAAGAAAGAGTTTTATCAAAACAGCACAGCCTCTATACCCCCTTACTTCTCAACCCGATTATACCTTTATTCCCAGCTCCCTGTTTTCGCTGATGTCATAGTTTTTATTGATAACACCTTCGTGTGAGTACAGAGTATCGGCTCATATCTTCGGCGGCAAAAGACTTTCATTGTTTCAATCCAGACTAACATTACCGCCTTAACTCGATAAGATTATCGCACATACCACAGGCCACCTTAATAATGAGAAGCTACGATTTCCCTAATTCCAATTTATTACATTACACCCCCCCTTAAAAAAGATCATTCACCCCTGCGGGTGTATGGTCCTTTCAGGAAATCGTCCTTCTCCTTGAGTAACCAATAATATATATGTCATCCCTATTTAATTATCTAAGAAGATATGTAGGCTACTGCCGAAACAAAACAGAAAACAAAACATGCTAACCCTTATGCACTAAATACATGGCGGATTAAATCCACCTCTAATGAGACATATTACTTAAAGCTAGAGTGTTCATAATTGTTCAATAATTGCGGATGACTCCCGGTACGTTCAACGTAACACCGCACTCGCAGCTTCCGCGAACTATGCACATTTTTGTTAATTCGCGACACTACTTGTCCAATGTCCCCGTGGTATGTCCGGATACAAACAGTTATTTTGGGCGTCAGCACTATATGCATTGTTTATAAGTTCCGCCGCGGCACTCGGTGTTGCTACGAACGGGCCGTTTGATTGCGTCGGTTGGGTCACGGTGACTTCTATCGATCTTCCTTCCTCTTCGGTACCATTCTTTGCGGGGTACGTTTCCCGGTGTATCATCCACATGGTTAAGCCACTCCATACACTTGCTACTAGCTTCCAACTGCAACCGAATAATTCATACAGCCGGAATCCATTTAGAATTAGATTTATCACGGCCTTAATTATCTTTATACTGAAATAGATTCCCACCAGTCCGTTACAAACCATTCCAAAATCGGTCATGGCACCCCATAGATACTGCAGAGTGCTTTTGGCCATTGCCTTCAATTCTTTTGTATCGAACAGTTTTATCATTGAATATCCTTGATTATTGGGATCTTCTCCCTGTAGTTTTCTTATTAATATGTTTTGAACCGCCTTACGACTAATGCCGTCGGTGATAAGTCGTTGGCTCTTTAGTATTTCGTTCTGAGTATACAGCCCTCCGGAACTAATTGCGCTAACAGGGGAGAATTTTAATTTAACTTCAGCTTCTACTCGGAGTTTAGTTGGTGTAGCGCTCACAATTGGCAATGGTGACATCCCTATCCATTGATTATTGATAAGATATAGAGGCGGAGTGACGTGATTACAATCCAGCTCTTCTGCTTCATTTTGCAAAATGTGTGTCATTGGAGCCATAAATTTGGATTGATTATTACTGCTTACGTAACACCTTTACAATTCCCTTGGTTGTCTGTGGTTCCATAAAACGTTAGAGCCGCCAGTGTTGTTCCATTTAATGTAATTTTAGATATGATTGGGTTGTAACTTATTAACGATTGATAACGATGAGTCTCTTGACATCCCTGTGCTCCAAGTTGATGCACGAAACTTGACAATCCTCCTTGTTGCACATCTTGTAGCGCAATAATTGAGTTATTGACCCGAGTACTCCGGCCAACAGTTCTACTTAGCTTTCCACATTGTCTTTCGTAATGCACCTCCCTTTGCTATGCACAAAATTACCTACAACTAGTTATACATTTAAACAGTTCAATATACAATTTCTAATATCTACTATTCCTTTCATCTATAGAACATCAAAAATAAATAATACTCGTATTTGAATATCTGGCCATTAAATAATAAAAAATATACTCCCTTTTTCCTTTCTATCTCCATCGACGGATGACAGAAACCCTTTGTTGATTCTACATTTACTCATTAGTGAGATGATCAGTTTCTTTAGTGGGAAATCACTCCCCCTTTGCCTAATTCAGCAACAGAACCTGCTTCAATCTCATTATTCGTTTCTCAGGATATACATTCAAATTATTCATACCATTCGATTTTCATAGGAAAAAAATTGTTTGTCATTCATAGATCTAATCTCTGGGGTGGTCTACGTTCTCTAGTAGAACGCCGTAATTCCACCTGAGGAAGCGGCTGTGGCTCAGGAGGTTCATGGTCCTCTAGCCGTTCCAAATCCCTCGGGGTCGGTGGATTCAAATTCAATTGCATCGCTAAATCAAGAGCCGCCTGACCACAATCGTCCAGCGATTCGTCACTCAAATTCCCCTTTTGCTCTCCTATAATTGGGTAATTGTTCCCCTCCTCGTCGGCCTTTAGTATTATATTCTCTTGGTCAGAGTTTTCTGATACTTCGACCTTAAATCGTTTCAACCTATTCACATGAACCAATTGTGTTTTATGTGTGCCGACCTGTTTAATAACAACGGTAACAGGGCCTTTTTGTTCAATGATTCTGAAAGGACCTTGCCACGGCCGTCGCAATTTTTTTGATAAACCGATTGTACAACTAGAGTCGTACAAATATACTAGATCTCCTAAGGTGAACCCCTTTTCTTTTGTATTCTTGTTTGCATATTCTAACCGTTTGTCCTTTGAAGCCTCGCTTTTCCCTTTTGCCATAGAGAAGGCATTATTTAAACGTTCCATCATTTCTGATGCAAAATTATTATCATAGTCATACTTAATACGCCTCGGCTTCATAATTTCATCGAATGGGAGCACGATATCCCTTCCATGTATTAAGAAAAACGGACTAAACCCCGTAGAACTATGTATGGTCGACCTATATGCTAACATGACATATGGAACCCATTCGTCCCAGTCTGTTTGAGCGGGTGAAATATAGTGAGATAAGATGTCTTTCAATACTCGGTGAGTTCGTTCTAACATACCATTAGACTGAGGGTGATATGCAGTCGTCTGAAGCTTATCTAATTTTAATAGTCGACAAACCTCCTTGAATAGTTTAGAAACAAAATTCGCTCCTTGATCAGTAAGTAGGCGCATCGGACTACCATGCCTACAAATGATTTGTGTGACAAATTCTTTGGCAATTGTTTCTGCACTTTGATTCGGAATTGGAATTACTTCTGGATATCTCGTAAAATGATCCTGGAAGGTCAATAGATATTTATTTCCACGTATGGAAGTGACCAAAGGACCTACAATATCCATTGACACTAACTGAAAGGGTTCTGATACCTCCGAATAACGCTGCACCGGAGCATTCCTCAGATGAGGAGAAGTTTTTCTCTGATTACAGGAATGACACGCGTTACACAATTTAATAATATCCTGGCGCATATTTGGCCAATAAGCTCGACTACTTATAAACGTGAATGTTTTACTCTGACCCTGATGTCCCGCTAATGGTAGTTCGTGGAAATCTTTAAAAACCTTTTTAATATAGCTCTTTGGTATTATCAATTGATCTAGCCCTTCCTTTGAGATCCTATAAAGTACCCCTTCCTTGTCCTCAAAGAATTCATCAACATCATTTTCTCGTAACTCATTACCTAATCTACCCTTAATTAATTTACAGAATTCATCTTTCAATTGAGCCTCTTTAAGTACCTCTAACTCCCATATTGGTATCAGCGGGGGGTCTGCATTGATTGCATTAACTGACAACTTACTTGGATTATCGTATTCATAAATAGCAATTCGGATCGGCGTGTTTTGGAACACAAATTCAATCAGTTTCAATATAATTTCCCATTTTAATTGATCTATTCCACATCCTATCTTTGGCATAGCCAAATTCAAATCATTATTGGTTAAACAATACCGTTTCAATTCTATTAAACAATCACACAAGCTCTGATAAGTAGGTTTATTGAAATATGCACCTTTCGTTATCAAGTAATGTACGTTTCGTTCTGGTAACACGAGAGTAGCTACCTCTCCGACAAGTTTATCTTGTGCTTCCAGTTCCTTCACTTGTCCAAACCGTTTCCGGAACTCTAACGCTATACCTTTACCCATTTTAAAATCTTGCGACACGCAATGCACTAGCGAACATGTTTCTGGTGCTAAGAATAAGTCTCCTCGTTTAAATTCCAACTTGACAGAAAAGTTCTGCCCTTTTAACGAATTTACAAATTCCTCATCTATCTTAATTACTTCTTTGGTATACATACGACTTAACGCATCTACATTCCCCATTTTTGTACCTGCTCTATGTACTATCTCAAAATCATACTCTGATAACGTCAATGCCCAACGTGCTAGACGCGAATTTGGATCTTTAAGTGATAGAATCCATTTCAGGGGACGGTGGTCAGTAACTAAGCGAAAACGCTTGGAATGCAAATAACAACGATAATATTTAACACCAAACACTACGGCCAAACCTTCCAACTCCGTAGTCGAATAATTTATTTGCGCTCTATTTAATTTCTTACTAGCGTAAGCGATGGGCCTTTCAAAGCCAGCCCGGTCCTGACTAAGAACAGCTGATATTCCCGTCTTACAGGCATCCGTAGTTAAAATGAATGGCTCAGCAAAATTCGGATATATCAGTACACTGTCAGAAGTAAGATAACTCTTTAGTTTATTTACCGCATCTAATACTTCCGCTGATATTACAAATTCCGCGGATTTCTTTGTTAAATTTATTAATGGGTTTGCTATTTCCGAAAAGTTCTTAATAAAACGTCTGTACCAACCTACTAATCCTAAAAATCCTCGGACTTGTTTAACAGTACATGGAACTGGAAATTTATTTATACATTCGATCTTCTCCGGATCAGGTTTCAAACCCTCTTTACTGATCACATGTCCCAAAAACTTCACCTCTGTTACCAAAAATTTGCATTTACTCGGTTTCAATTTTATATTTGCAGATAGCAACCTATCAAAAATCTGTTTCAATTTTTCAAAGTGGTCTCGTGTATCCCCTGAGGAATAACATATAATATCATCTAGATATACCAGACACATAAGTCCGGTAAGTCCCATCATGGTCATATTCATAAACCGTTGAAAAGTAGAGGGACTATTAGACAATCCGAATGGCATTTTATTGTATTCCCAATGACCATCCGGGGTAGAGAATGCAGTTTTCTCTTTATCTGTCTCTTCCATCTCGATTTGATGGTACGCAGACGTCACATCAAGGATACTAAATAAAGTGGCATTTCCTAACTGATCTAAAGTCTCGTGAATATTTGGTAAGGGGTAGAAATCTCTTTTGGTTACTCGATTGATATCTCGATAGTCAATACACACTCTTATATTGGTTTCTCCTGTAGTTGATTTTTTTTTTACAATGACCACCGGGGCGCTCCAAGGCGAACACGATGGTCTAATTATTTCGGCTTCTAATAACCTATCAATTTCCTCAGTTAACACGGCCCGTTGGTGGAATGGTACGCGATAAGGGCGTTTCGCGATAGGTGTCACATCTTCCGTAATAATTCTATGCCTGACATCGTGCACACTTGATAATGCTTCCCTATCAGTACAAAATACGTTTTCATATGTAATCAGAAAATCCTGTAATTCTAGTTTAACCTCTTGATCTAAGTGATCTGTGTCAAAATCCTTAAAATTCATTCTACTTCCCACAACACTGTTAATTCCTAATATTTGTTTTGATTTAGCGTTATTTTCATTCATTCCACCACTCACACATTCAATATCTGAAAATCCATAACCTAACTCCATTCCTTTATCTATTTTAATCTCCCACGCCTGGGTATTAAGCACTCTTACTAATACTTCCTTGGTATTGTTAGTAAGTACCTTAGCTACCATCACCCCTGTTCCTAACTTATCCGTTGGTTCAATTAAAACCTGGTTTCCCCGCAATTCAGTGTTGAAAATTCCCCTCATATTCACTTCACACCTTGGGGGTATTACGGTGTGTTCCTTTGCAACTAACTTACTTTTGAAGTTCGAAGTTTTCCTCGTTCCTTGATTATCACCCCAATATACTTCCTCAGTTGGTGATACTTCATCATCCTTGACTACTACATGAGTATCAATTTTCCCCCCTACCTCTCCTTCAATTCTCCCATCTACTGCCCTTTTTCCCTTTATAGAGAAGGTCTCACGGGCTTTTATCCCTGGCCCGTCATCCTCATCGTCATCACTAATTCCTCCATAATGCCGTACTTCCACTATCACTTCGATAGGATTTTTTTGCTGTGATTCTACATACTGAGATACTTCTTCTTCTGCCTCTCCCCTACATTGCTGAGCTCCCCTTTTCTCTGGATCTACCCGTATTTCATCCCAATTTCCCTGTCGACATATCATCCCCTGAAAACTAGGTGGTACTTCGAGTTTTGTCACCCCAGCTAAGTCCCGTGGGAAATTATAATGGCGCCCTATCGCCTGACCGCTCGTTTGACTTCCGCTCATCGTACTTTCCTCGTTTTTTGTTGACTCGACCTTTGGCTGGCCCCCACCATTCTCCTGAGTCCCTGGATTAGCCCCCAGTCTAGACCTGACCTTATCCTCAACTTCCCCTATAACCTGAACATCCCTGTGTTCTCGTGTACCACTTTTCCGATTTGCTACACCACTACTACTGTCTGCTAAATCTACCAGTTCGCTCAACGTATACATAGGTATTAATGCACCCCCTACTTCTACTCCTACCTTATCGAAATTCACCGAAGCTCGAATTGCATATAAGAAATCCCTCCCTAAAACTCCTGCTGTATCAACGTTAATAAAATCCTTACAAACCACAAATAAATATTTTAATTCAATATTAGATCCGTGCAACCCTACTGTTAACTCTACTGTACCCATACAGGGTAACATTCCACCAGTAATGCCTTGTAACTGTAATTCCTCTTCCCTTCGTACTTCATCATAGTTTACAAAATTTTCCTTTATAATAGAAATTACCGCGCCCGTATCTACCAAGAAAGGTAAACTCCTTCCATTAACCGTTATATGAATGAAAGATGGCGCTGATTCATTAAAAATATTATTTACATGCGGAACCTTCATTACCTTGGAAATTTCATTCGGCACAATTCCTATTTCCTTATTATTTATTATTACCCCCCTCCGGCTGCCTCGTGCACCGAAGGGAGTTACTCGTTTAAAGGATTTACATCCTCTCGTTCTTTTACATTCCTTACGTTATGAATCCTATTAGTATTACGCGCATCTTGTATCCCCGGCCGATACCTATTTTCATGTCCCATTTGATTTCTCTCATTACACCCCGCGCCTGCCTCACCTTGATAACCTCTACCATTCCTGTACTGATTTTGATTCCACTGTTGATTTCTTTTCGTATCCTGGGATCCCCGTACATTATAGCCTGATTGCCGTCTTTCGAAATTTGAATTAAACCCATTACCTTTAACATTCGATTGTCTATTATTACACTCTCGGGCAAAATGTCCCATATTTCCGCAATTAAAACAACGACTTCCCTGTAAATCTGTTCCTAAAATAGTTCCGCCTGTCCCCCGACTATTAACAACTTTCAAATTCGTTTCTGCCAAAGAGGCATATTCCTCTATTATTTCGACAGTTAAGTTTTCCTCTTTCATAAGTAAAATTCCAATATCTTTTAAAATTTCTCTTTTAAGCCCTACCTTTAGCTGATTCATAATCAACTGATTACATTTTTTTTTCAAACCTGGAATTTCTAATACATCACTTTCAAGCATATCTTCCTCTAAAATTAAGTTCCCTATCATTCTTACCCTTGTAACAAAATCACCCACAGTTTCATCGTGCCTTTGAAACAATTTATTTAATTTCATGAGGTTTTCACCCGGAATCACTTTCCTGGAGAAACATTTTATGAATTTCTCCTTTAATTGCGCATACGTCAATATATTCAGTGTCGAATCGGAATCAAAAAAATCCAACGCCTTACCCTGTAACCTATATTTAAATATCCGCAGCGTATTTTCTTCCGTCCATTCGTCCAATTGCGCTCTCTGCTCCAACTTTCTGAAATAAACACGTATTTCCTCTTTACCTGTATATGCTTCTACTGTCGAAGCGATCATCCCCAAGCTCATGACCGGAACTTGCCTAAACATCTGGTTCCCCCCTTCTGGGTGACCTGGTACTGCCATTTACAATTTTTTTTTTCCGGTTAGACTATACTCAATTCCCAAAGCTTACTTAATAATGCATCAAGTTCTGGTATTAATTGCCTGTTTGCTGTCGATCCCACCGCTCTGTCACCAATTGTAATCTACACCCATTACTTTGTTTTAATTCTTGTAATTTATTAACTTTCTACTACTGACCCTCTCCACTGTCAACCTCACAGCGCTCCTTTGGTAGTGCGTGTCCTCACGGCTTCCAGCAAATAATCGGAATTTGCATTCAGGCAATTAATCTTAACTTTCAACTACTTTATTCATTATTATGATATGCTGCCACCACCTACTTTTTTTAAGAGGTTAAGCAGGAACCCTCCGATACTATCAATGCTTATCACTTTATAGGTAAACTTTGGGTTGTTTCATTTATTAAATCAAACCAATCGACTTATGACCTGGATTTATTGTCAATAATTTTAGTATGACGAAATATAATTATATGGATATTTAGAGAATATTACAACTAAACTAAATGGTTACTAACCTCTACCGTTGTGAAAACGTAAACAAAGGAATAGTGGTTTCTGGATTGAATCTCAAACAAAAGTCCCTTACAACCCTTTACCACATTAATACTCTACTCAGCGGAAATTATGCAGTATCAGTCCAACCCCAACAGTTGTAATTTGTAATTATATAGATCTAAGACTTACCCCCCTTGTTGTTTAACCTTCCCCTAACACTCACTACTTTTAATTCACCGGTCAAGTCGGTGCCAATGATATAGAACGAATTTATTTATTTAACGATGATAACACATCGGAGTCCCCGGCTGTCCTCTGAATTGAACTACTTAACAATTTAACTTAATTACCACGTTACACCTTAATCACCAAATTTTATCTTTTTGAGAAATGAATGAATTTACTTCGGCTTTAATGATACGCGTCTTGAGTATGGACCGGCCCGGACTGCCTTATTCCCTCTTGAAGAAAGAGTTTTATCAAAACAGCACAGCCTCTATACCCCCTTACTTCTCAACCCGATTATACCTTTATTCCCAGCTCCCTGTTTTCGCTGATGTCATAGTTTTTATTGATAACACCTTCGTGTGAGTACAGAGTATCGGCTCATATCTTCGGCGGCAAAAGACTTTCATTGTTTCAATCCAGACTAACATTACCGCCTTAACTCGATAAGATTATCGCACATACCACAGGCCACCTTAATAATGAGAAGCTACGATTTCCCTAATTCCAATTTATTACAATAGGAATATCTGATTTTTTGGTTTTGACTTGTTGAAGGATCTACAATCAGTAAGATTTTCTTTCAACCTCTTGAAAATAGCTTTATTAGGTTAGGTTAGGTTAGGTTAGCCTTCTATCTGTCTTCTTTCTGGATAGCGATCGAAACTTTTGGAAGTATAACAACTTTTATGATTGAATGAGTTAATTGCTATTATGACGGAAAAAATCGTTGATATGCAATTCACTGTCAAAAACGTAAGCACTCTCTTATATATGACACTCGCCTCCTTGAGATACATATAAAAAAGCAAAAAGTGATATAGTAAAATATTATTTTCGATAATAAAGACTTACACATCAAAAGCGATCCGACATATTACGATATAAAAAGCCGTTTTGACTAAACCATAGCCAACTATGATTGCCATACAACTTCACGCCATAACTCGAAATTGCACCTTTCGACATCACTGGATTATACAGAAAAAGTGTCTCAAAAAGTGTTTTCTCCCAACATGTGTCTAAATGTCGAAAATAGAATTTTTGTTTATAACTCGAAAACAAAAGAGTTTAGTAAATTTTTGTATCCGCTAGTGAATTTGTCTCTGCCAGTGAATTCGTCTCAAAAAAAGAGAGAATGTGACTCTTATTTTTTTGTATCTCCTATAGTTACAAGGTTAGCCTATACAAATATATAAATTTGCCCACCTTGAACCTATTTGAATGATAAATTTCAAGCCACAAATCGTCAGGCATACTGCGAACAGAGAGAACAGACCGAATTCCCGTCAAGCGAACGATTTGTCGTATAATAACTTCCTTTGAGCAATTCACTTTCACCGACAAGTATCCGAAAACATTCAGCGTGTTCTATTCGGCTCGGAGAAACGTCCACACTACGCCAATTCAGTTCGTTCGCTCTGTTTGTGCTGCTCGTTTGGGCTAAAATTTTCAAGTCTGGACACACCGTAAGATGATGGAATGTTCGTCAATTCTGTTCATTCAGTCAGATCAATTCTATCATAAAATCTGTATAATAAATCAAATATATATTGATCCGAACTATTAGTTTGTGCTCGTACATTCACTGATTGGTGCAAATAGTTCTGTTTAATGAGTCCAAAATTTTCCTCCAGTTCAAACAATTACAAGAAGGCGCGAACCTTGACACGATTCAATAAATAATACTTATTCTGGGGATATAACTTAGACCTCATAAGCCACGAGTATTCTGTGTGATAAGAAGATGACGTATAATCGATTTGCATAATTGGGTAGAAGCTTGGGCCAATAGTTTTGACTCCGAAGGAACATATACTTATGATTGAATAGGTGTCTTACGGTGTCTTTTCGGTGTAAACCTTTCATCACGTGATACATATGAATATTATCACAATATGATACAAGGTGGTGGCACTTATTGATCCTTGATACCCTCCTAGACATCCGGTTATATCAAATCTTCCAAATTTGGATACGGAACAAGATAAGTAAGGTTGAACGATAACACAATACATACGATTTGATTTAATTTTGAGCATGAAAGATTATCAGTATGCCTGTTGAAGCTATTTACATACTTGCCGAGAGTTGGTTCACGTAATGATATCTGTAGAGTTATTGGGTAGTTGATGGTCTGCGTATGTCTTCCACCTTGTTAGTTGATTCGAGCAAATAGAAATAGTATTATAGCCAGGCAGTGGTATAAAATACAGCCGACCGACCAGTTGGAAATTTACAGCTTCTGCTAGGACTGCGGAGTGGACACATGTAATGGCATTGCGGACAAGGTGTTTGCTTATAAATGTTGACATGTAAATTATTTACGAACCGTTCCTACTCTTATTTGTTTTCTTTCAGACTACAAATTGATTTCTCAATTCACTAAACCGGACTCCTTGTTCATTAAGCAACTCAATGCGAATTCATTGCCTTCTTAAAATACAATCATGTTTAATAATGCGGAATTCATTGAGCACAAATTGTATAAAATTGAATTAATACTCAGAACACTTATACTCGAATAATAATCATACGTTCAATATAACGATGCTCTGAACTACTAATCAAACATTATGTTGCCTTACTTATGATTTAAACCATATTTGTTCTAACAAAGGAATCATGGATTATAATTCTCAAACAACTACTGATGGGTGCTTCTACAGATATTGCATTATGAGGAATATATTTAAGGATAAACAAACATACGTAATGCAGGAAATGAATCGATTTTGATGAGACAAAGTGCCATTCTCTTCAGAATATCATCAGAAAAAAAGTTGACCACAAATAAAGCCCAAATTGTTTATATTGTTCATAAAACAATAAAATAAAATCATGCTCAGGAGGCCAAAATTATCCGACAACGACTATAAACTCGACATTCTTGTCAAATTCGTATATTAAATAACAAATATAATTTGCTTATAACTAATTAGCAAATTTGTGGGTATACATTCGATGATATTGACGATAAAATCAAACTCAGAATACCCAAATTATCCGGAAACGACCGTAAAGTCCGAGTTTTGGTCGAATTCATCTATTTTGTTAATAAATAAATTGTTTATAACAAAAAATAGTCCTTATCCGATCGTAAACGGTTAAATTTTGCATTTTTTAAGAAATTGTTATGTAATCTTAAAAATGAGCTGATTAAATTGTTTATTTATTGTTTATAAGCAATATAAACAGTTTGGACAACTTTATTTTTTGATGACATTCTGGAGAGAATGCACTTTGTCCCATCAAAATTGATCCTTACCCAAGGATTCACGAGTTCAATACCCATTTGACTGCACTAATAAGAAATATTATAACTATCTTCATTCTTTATTTCAATATCCGTCAAGGAAGTAGTTATTCAAGAATAGTTCCTATGTTGGGCACATCGGTAGATTCTAATTAAATTACATGTGCACCTATTTTTATCCATCTGTATATAAAGAAGGCTAATATGAAGCACTCACCCACCGACCGACCCCCTCACTGACTCATTCGTCACGAAATCTCTATACGAGTAGACCCTCAATCCAAGACGGGGTAAAACGAATTGGATTTGCACCACATCCAGCTGATACATTGACATTCATATAATGTCCGTGACCGACCATTCCATAACATAGATGTTCCTGTCAGTTCGAATAAACTTTCACGTGACAAAGTATAGTTTTATGTGTTCCACGCCTTCAGCTGTTTCTATTCTCTTGAAATATGTGTATTGAGCATTGAAACTTGGGGAATGACATCGTGGCGGCGCAGCCGACGCGTTCTCCTACGGGTGACAGCTGTTTCTGCAGGCGTAGCCCGCGGACAACAGCTAGTATTATATTGGAGATGAATACCATACACTTACTCACGGATAATTATTCTTGACCCAGGTATAAATTATATATAAATTCTCGGGAAATAGGTCACACTAATACTTATGATTATCATTTTCGCCTTCACGTACGTTTCGATGTCAGAAACGGAATTTCTTAAAACTAATTGTATGAATCATAAAGCATCGCTGTTGAAATGTCCCACCCAGAGGACCGTCCTAAAAATTTATAACTTGTTCGTAATACACTGGAAATGAATGCCTACCCAAAAACATTCTTCAACCCCATCATTTAAGAAAGAATAAAAACAAAATCTATATTGGAAAGTCATATATGAATAACATAAATAGTAATGCGGATAATTTTATAATATTAGCATACATTCTGGAGATCTTAGAGGAAATCAAGGAATGTTTGAAAAAGTATGATATAAATGTTGCTCATAAACCTACTAACTCTGTTGGTAAGTATTTTTCAAATCTCAAACCTTCAATACCTGAAGATAAACAAACCCACACAGTATACAAATTAAGTTGTTTAGATTGCGATGTGACTTATACATAATCTTTAGGCAATATTTACAAGAAGGAATGTATCTCCTTAAGTATAGTACTAGAAACAAAAACTAAGAAAATTCCACCGTCTTTGCTAGACTTCGTTTTGATTATAACCATCAATTTGATTGAAAGATGTTGATATTTTATCTCAAGAAACCAATTATTATGAAAGATCCATTCAGGAGGTGATTTACATGAAACGCGACTCCAAGTATGTAACTCATAGAGCAGACATTCAATCATTAAGTCAGATTTGTACTAATTTAATCAATTTAAATCCTTGCAAATTCCTACATGCGTCTTTATAATGTTAAAAGCATATTTCAGGTAGAATGCTGAAATATCACCACATAAAACTTCAACATCTGGATCGAAGGTGGATACTCGAGCGTTATATTTTTGGTTTCAGTCGTATTTGAAACGATGCTTTGAATTTTATAAGAAAATTTCTAAGCAGTGGATTCTTGATTTATATTCATATATTTAAGACATTAATGTGTTACCATTTCGATTACTCATGTTTCTGTTCGTTCCGGCGACGTGGGCTTTGTGATGATACAATTGGTCTTGATAAATCCCGTTTTAGACATTGATACGTCTTGATGATGGTCGTGAAACCGGAACGTACGTAGTAAACACGAAACTGAGCAGACCTTTTCATAACATAGATATACCTGTCACTTCAAATAAACTCTTCCAGCCCTTTAGGGGTTTCTGCTAATTTAAAATATGTATTAAATCTTGAAACTTGGGGAATTACATTGTGAAGGCGGAGTTGACGCCATGACTTCCTCTACGGGTGTTAGATGTTCCAGCGGGTGTAGCCAGATTTGACTTCAACTTCGAAAGTGAGCCTAATATTTATTACAACCAAGGTTTCTGTTCTTGCATTATTATTTGGAAATTTCTAAAACAAATCATTGACATTGATCACAATTATATGAAGTTGTACTAACTATTTCGATTTTCAAATATGAATTCAATTAATGAAAATAATACTGTTCTCAGAGAGCTTATAAAATATTGATTTTAGAACTCCAGCCTGATACTAGAAAGGAGTTAATGTAAAAAGGCGAGTCCGAATTAGTTTGAAATGAAACTATACCATAACTGTACCGCTTTTTGTGCTCTCTTATACAAGAACTTCAATAATCGATTAAGCGAGGAACCTAGTTATTTTCTTTCAACAATGCCCTTACTTAAACCATGACTATTGGGAAAGTGTATCTAAAATCTTTCTATCTCACTAAAATAATGACCTACAATGAAGTGTACATTTTCAGAAGTAGCTAAGTCAATGCCTTATTGAAAATGATACATGAAAGATTGCATTGTTCGCTCAATTCGGATACTTTATAACATCATAACAATAATTCTAAGATAGGAGTTGAGTTGTTAATTTTTGAATATTTATTTTGAACGACGTGCATCCTTTTCAGTTCTTCCACTTTCATTAGTCATCGTCCCAAAAATCAAAACCATGTTGGTCTTGGAATCTTTTTATTATTGGTACAGGGATATCATGTCAAAATTTTATGGTGGCCTAGTATTTGTAGTTCAGATAAAGTAAACATATGCTATTCAGGTAATAATTCGACAGTCAAATTAGGATCACACCTATGAATTCACTGGGAACGTGTTTCCTTTTTCATAGCAGAATGGAGTTGCGGGGGTGGATTCCAAACCACAAATTTTTTTTCAGTTCATCTTTCAATAACTGTTCACTGAAATTAAGGTTAATGTAAGGGTCTTTGGAGAACTATTATACACCCCTTTCGTTATGCCGATGAGCTCTAGATTTTTTAGTGAGACTGAGATTCCACCTGGCTCCAATGTTGTAATTTCCTCCACAATTGTGCTATATTTTCTGGAATATTTGCTTCTTCGAAAGAATATAGCTCCTCAGTCGGTGAACAAATATCTAGGTCCATTAAGCCAAGTCTTCTCATAAGAATGTTGAGTTTGAGTCCCGTCAAGTTTCTCATAGTATTCCTACTCCCCCTATCCTTTCTAAGACATCCTTCTTCTAAACTTATCTAGCAGGATCTTTGAATATCTGAATGTGCCTAAAGAGAGATTCAGTGTTCAATGCTTGATATTCTACTTCTACTTCGGTGATATTTTGCTTAGTATCTGTTCCTATAATGCAGAAGGGTTTCGGTACTTTCAGCTGCCTTGCGTGAAGGGTGGTCGCCTTCAATTCCTGTATGTTCTAATATCCAGTAGAGGTGGTTATGTTCTGTGGGTAAACTTGGTTTTCCGCTGTGAACTTTTCTCGAGCAAATTATGTTTGAACTCAAAGCTTTTATTACTGCGTTCCTATCAAAGAAGCTTCAAATATTCTTTGTCCATATTGAATTGTGTACATCTCTCAATTGAATGAGCTTCCACTTGGAAGATACTGGTCCACTTACCCACAGGACAATTGGACAATTACAAAAATCAGGCTCTAGTACCTTCTGCTATTCTGGATCCATTGGTATACCAACAGATTGCTCCCAACACGGTCCACATATCGCTATGTTCACTCTTCTTTGTTCACGAGGTGAGTTTGGAAGTTCTTATCCCATGTCCCTTGATGCAATGAGTGCAACATCTTCAAGTCGTTATCTTGCCACCGAAGTTTTATACGTCCCAGAGATTCTCCTTTGCTTATGTTAAGGATAGTCTTTTTCGTTGTCCTTCATATTCTCTCCATGATAGCCGTTTGACAAGATATTAGTCTGAGGGTGCACTGCTGTAGAAGGTATGAGAGGGTAGATTCTGTAAAGTAGCTGCGTATTACTGACATGATTGTAAGGATCCGGCGAAATTCAGCACAAATGGGTAAATTTTGTAAATACGTTTCCAATGTTTGGATTATGTAATTGAAAATTTTGTCGGGGTACGTTCTTATTTTATATGGACCCTTACATACTCCTCATTTAGCTGTCCATATGAATTGTAATCATACACTCATGATTTTACTTCACGACTACAATTCCTGTATCAGGAGTATGGAGTTTCACAAGGAGAAGGTGCTTGGCAATTTTGGAAATGAGCATAGTCTCACAAACACAATCCACTGACGATGGGACAAACTGACAAACTGCGAGGGGGGATTAACACGTGGTTCGTAATGCTTTCGCGGAACGTCTACCATCCACCCACTACCCTCCCCATTCACCCACTACTCACTCAGCCACCCACTTACAGTGCGGCCGTAGATTTAGCGCCCCACTCATCCCAATTATTTGTGAACATTCCTGCATTAGAGTCTTACTCAAGTTCGATAGGAATATCAGTCAATATTATCCGATGCTGCTACTAATTCCCCTAAAAGGACGACATCCTTTGTTTCATATTTGGATCAATCCTCTCTGAATGGTAATGCCTCTAGTAGGTATCTGACTTCTAATGAAAACTGTTCCAGAAACTATTCGTTATCATAAGCATGAATTGTAAATGTTGCTATGATTCCAAAATGGGTTTGTAATCGAATAATATGCTAGCTAAAAATCGTGAGAGTATGACATACATAAAGTAAATGAATGTGTATAACTTATATATTGTTTACACGACAACGAACATGTATAACTTAATTACTTTGTAGTAAAAATTGCTCCAGACTTTTGAGTAGACATTTGACATGCAAAACATTAATTATCTTATCAATTGAAGTAACTAAATTGAAAATATGAATGTCACGGAGGTTTTGCAATTCTTACGGCACCTGAGTGTCCATGTCGTTCGTAATAAACTAAACGGCTTGTGCAATGTGTGGGCGGATAAACGTGAAGGTGAAATTAAGTCATACGCTACTATTTACCTGGAAAAAATTCTCCAGTTCAGATTCAATCTAACGTTCAGTGGAAGTATGGAAATTATGGTGCAAACTGAAAACGGAACTTTACTTGTTTGCAGTAATAATAATAGTAAAAACTGAATGCTCACTCAGTGTTTATCTCTAGTTATCGATTTTCATCTCAATATTCCTATTTCAATATGTTCTTTATCGAACAAAATTTTTCTCTGTGAAGTTGAAACCTCCCTAAAATCAAAACTAAATCAATTTCCAAAACTTTGCCATAGATATGTCGATGATAGTTTCGCGATTATCAGTAAAATATTTTGATTTAATTCGCCTTTTGAATACGCTTTGTAACCAATTTGATTCATTCAAATTCAATATATACAAATACCCACTAAATCAAATAGGTCCAATTAATTATAAAATAGATCCATTTTATAGTCCTTTCTTAGTTCTTAGATTATTAAGCATGCCTTGGAGCACTGATATTATAACAACGAAGCTAAGAATCTTCAGCAAACATCGTTGTATAATGGTTACAAAAAATCTCTGATCAATAACCCAGTTTCTAAACATAAAAGGAAAATGGAACGGAACCATTGAACCAATTTAGAGTCACAATCTTCAACTGATTCGATGAAATTAAGAAGTTTCACTCATCATCCTTCAGTAAATAATAGATCCCATAATTTGTTTCATAAATTTGCTAAATAACCCTTTTATGGATGTGAGAACAGATTAAAAAACCGTTCAGGCAACGTCTCTGATAAAGTTTCCGGTTTCGACGATTTCGGGATTTACAAAATCGATTGTAACTCTTGTTGAAAATGTTATGTGCTGGGGCCAAATTATAAGGAACATTCTAACTCGGTATAAACAACATTTTGTCATATAAAGAAGAATGATGGTGTATCATCAGCATTAGCCGAACACATTTCTCAAGAAAGTGTATCGCTCTTGAAGTACATTAGTAATGACAAATATTTGGGTAATTTAGAAGGGGTGGAAAGGTATAAGCGAAGAAGCAATTTGATGAATTCAGATTTATCTCCAGCCGAGTTAATTCCAAACAGTATTTAAACAAACACATACTGATTTCTAATTTAGTTTACTCTGATGATGGCTACTTGGTGGCTGAATAGTCCTCAGTACTTTGATAGTATTTTAAGTGATAAGCATGATTGTTTCTTGTTCATAATGAAATGTAAAATTAGGAAACATAGTATAAGCGTCAAGAATTATATGGGATGTTGTGTCTTAATCGAACACAAGTATGATGTAATTCTGAATGATTGATCATTGAATATAAATATACGATCTGTATAAATATAAAGAAGTCCATAAATCCACTTGAGGAGTATCTATGCTAAATCAAACGGAACTTCAGTATTTAATGAGATCAAATGTAGTGATTGAAGTGAAGAAACTTGACGCAAGTACGGCAAAGTCAATATGAAACTCATCTACCTATGTTGTTCAAGCATACTGATAAACGACCCATATGATCAATTATTCTTACTCAATCAAGACATTGAAGAAACCACACCACTTTGGTTGAATTAATACAGAACTGATGTATGTTTATCTGTTCATGCGAGTTGAGATTAAATATTTGGACCATGGCAGATGTATTTTGAACTTACAACCCACATTAACAATTGAAATCAAATCTAGAAACTGTAGATACGGGCAATAACGTCGGCAAAACCAATTCACTAGTCATGTTGATGCGATCATGCAATTTGAGATTCAAAATTGAGACGATAAATAATTTTTTTGAAAAAAAACCTCATCACCAATTGCTACCAAAATCAAGCAATCAGAATGGAATGAAGCAATAATTGACAAAGATTTGCATCAATGCAAGCTGAAGCATGTCGAGATGAAATATTTGGACAATTTTGAATTCATATTCAGTAGGTAATGAGATTTTTTGTCTACTTCTCTCTTGAGTTCCAATTTTGTACTGTTGTCCATTCTGCAGGAGGGTTCAGCTTCCAGAAAAGATGTTTTGGCTCCTTCTATTGCATTTTTCATTTCCCTCCACTCCGGTGTGTCTCGGAACACATAGGAGTATTATCGTTTTATTCTCGCCAATTTCTTTTGTTCTTCTAACCAATTCCAGACTCTCTTGCAGCTGATCACACGAGAGCTTGGCACGTTGATGCATTCATGACTGTCTGATATGAATACTATTTCTTGTTCATGAAAGTATCTTTCTATAGGACAGGATCATTGATCACCATTATTATTATTATTTGCAAAATTCAGTAACACAGGGTGATCCATTCTTTTTTTTCTCATAATGATGAGCATATCAACTTTACAAAAACTTTTTCACCGGAACAAAAACAAAATGAACGTAATTTTATTAGATATACTAATTTTCTGAATCCTTTCTTGAGCATAGGAGTCCGCTTTTTTCACAGGTTGGAGTTGACCATTTGAGTGAGTCATTGCTCTCGATAAAGTACATCAAAACATAATTGACCGTTAACGTCGTGTTACAATTCTTCATAAGTAAAGCTGCTATATGTAACCAATAATCATTTTGTCTGATTCCTAGCGTAACAGCTAAGTCATCTACGATTTATTCTGCTAGATCTACAACGTTTCACATTGAACAACTACAGTGCATGCATACAAACTTTGCACGGTGTTCGGCAAATTTGATATTTTCTTCGTGAATTTATGGGCAGCGATTCGGTCGTTGAGGTAGGTACGACAGTGGATAAATTGAGATGTAATCTAACATTTTATGTTTTGAAATTTATAGCCAAACTACTAGGTAAACACACCCTGATTATGGTATAAATTCAACGGAATCGTACGGTTCGAAATTTTAATTCCATACTATTCTCGTATGGCTAGTCTAAATCATGCTTAGATACCGAGTAATATAAGAATTAAGTCAATTTTCAAAGTCGTAAACCATTTCTTAATGTATTCGGAGTTAATGCTATAAGAATACAGTTTTCTGCAATACCTTGTTGGTTACTTTCAGATTCTTGACTTTTTCAATTCCTCAATGATCGGTTGCAAGCCAAACAGATTGACTCGGAAAATAAAAATGAACCTGGGATGATTAATACACACCCTTTTAGATGAATCTAACGCAAAAGATACAATTTTGATGTGGATTGGACAACAGAGAATGCTCTAATTGTTCTAAAGTGTATTATTCAATAGCAGACGTATTTCGTTTGTATAAAATGACAATAATTTCCGTAGGAAATTTATGAATCTTCTGAAATTTGGAGAGGTATGCAAAGTTGAAAATCCAATAATCACAACATAACATACTCTGATACTGCTATATCAGACATGTTGAATTTTACTAACTTCTTATGATTATCAAATGAACCAATCCGGATATTCTCTGCATAGACCTTATTATAGATCTATACCTAATCGAGTTTCGGGCTTCTTCTAAAGTCTTGAACATGTCCAGGACTTGTTTGCATTATTCTGTTAAGGCAATCATGACACTTTCGGTCTTAAAGTACCTATATAGTCTCAGAAAGTTGACATTCATCCATTGATCATTTTTTCTGTTCTACAATAATCTGTGGTCGCTAAGAGATGCAGCGTTTTTAGCAAAATAATCGACCGTTCCACTTCTGTAATCTGGTGTTCTGGAATGATCTTGTTGGTGTTTACTGGAACTTTAATCTCTTTTAGACATTTACCGGCAAGCATATTATGCGTTTAGTTCCATTTGAAAGCCTGAAATAAGATGTGATAAAACAGTATACCAATGACGCAATATGAGCATCAAACCATATCGGGTTTCAGACCCACATTTTATCAAAAAGCTGTCGGGTGGGTGGTTTTGATGGTGTTCCTATAAGTTTGTACATATCATAAGTCTTTCAAAAGAGCAGGTGAATTTAACATTGATTCCAAGTTGGGTTTTTCCAGTTTTCTCACTGAAATCTTTCATTCATACATTAAATAAGTTGACAGACAATGTTTCCTTACACGTCAAAGCCCGCATGATCCACTTGACCAACATCTAATAACCACAGCAGAGGCGAGAGAGAAATATAGAGAGAAATAGAGAGAGATAGAGGGAGGGAAAGGGAGAGATAGAGAGGAGTATGCCTCTCTGAGGGTGTGTGACAGTAATAAAATGCAATCTTGCGTGTAACAAGACTATATATTCGTGTTGACTATGCAATTAGTTGATATGAAATAACTTTGCACAATCAAGATAATCTGTTATATTAATACAATCCTATTTGTCCAACGTGAACGCATGTTATAACAAGTATAGGTAACGGCACAACAAAATCAGTTATCCCAGATTTTAATCGTATTCATATGTTATATATGTATTTCAATTTGCAGAACATAATAACGTTTTGCACAATGTATACAGTGTGGGCTTTTTTGAAAAAATTGAAATAGCTACGTTTACTGCTATTTGTTTTGTAATATATAGATCGTAAAATTGGTTTATAAAGTTATCAAATTCAAAACGTGATTAACGCAATAGAATTGTTATTATCTGTACAGCGTAAGTTTATGACAGAGAACGTTTTATGACCAAACATAAGCGCCAAAGAAATTTAGAAAGTGCAGTTTGATTGAAGATTTCCAGCCATATTAAAACTAACAATGAATGTTTTATTATGATCATTTGGATGATGAAAATTGCACGATCTTTAATTGTGCACTGTTTTACCATAAAAGGGAAAATGTTGTATCTTCTATCAAACCCTTGGATTAATTGATGCTCTAGGTGCTAAAAGTTCATAATGTAGATATGCGTTCAAGCTAGAAGATTTCGGCTTTTTCTGATTCGAATCAAAAGTTCTGGATGATACTTTATACGATTCCTCTGCATAGTAAATATCTCCATGGACCCAAAATGTCGAGCTAGAGATGTCATTGATACTTCTTCAACTGAACAGAAAAGTAATGAAGAATGTCTAAACATTTATTATCGTTTCTAAATGTCTCAATTTGTCGGAATATGACTGCAAATGAATACTCTGTGTATCGAAAACCAACCCACGCCCACAGATACACATATAAACGGACTGGAGTATTCCCTCATCGTTCAGCCCAAAAACAGTATACCTATCATGAATCCGCAGAGATGTTCATTCATCCCAATCTGAAGGAAATTTAATATAGACACTAAATCATCTACAATCATTGCTAATATCCAATAACGTATCCCTTTTCGAAATGCACAACGCCATATATAAATACCCTGTGTATGATGTTCCAAATCTAACAACTTCCTCATTCACTGTTTACCTTACTTATATTGATGTCACAATCGAAGCACTATCCCTATTAGGATACTATCTGCACTAATAGGCTAATTTTTTTTTTACGTTCATTTTTATTTGTAATTCGCCACCTTAAGAACAAAGTATATGATTGCTCTATTTTTGTTGCTATGTCATCGAATTATTTATGGTGATCAAATATGAATGCAATGGAGTTTATCACATTATTTTAATATTCTAAAATGTGTATATGATCAATACAAAATAATCATGCATCTCCTAGGCTTCTACCCTTTCCACCATGACTCAAAAGTAATCTGAATGGCCTTTAGGCAAGGATGGTGAATACACAATTTGATGTCGATTGCCCAAACCATTTTCAAGTAAACGGAATCAAAACATTTTCATCTTAACGATTGGCCGAAATCTCGTATACATTTTTCATCCTATTGCATGGAAAGTTGGTATACTGGATGAGCTGAAAAGCCTATTATAGACATCGTTTCACTGTACTGGTTACGGTTAGAGGGCTCTATGTACTGTACTCTTAACAGATCTAAATCATTTCTACTTCTTTCTCAGTATACTTCATGGACTTTTCAATAACAATTCTTCTCTCCTGTACTTTTCTGTACCGTTATAAAAATCCGCGAACCTCTAGTAATATCAACAAAACATGAAACTATCAACAACAAAAGACAAATTTAGAGAAATTGTTCGAAATGTGAACCAAGTTGTTAAATAAATAATTTACACCGACTCTAATGTTATTTAAGAATGCTCTTATTCCATTACAGCCATCCCTAATAATCCAATTAATAAATCCATCTATTTTATTTGAACATGTTGTGTCCCATACACTTCATCTTTTGAATATCTCTACATGAAAAATCTGAGGGATTCCGGTTTGGGAAGCGTGAAGGCCAAACAACTGGACCACCATGACCGTTCCATATTTCTGGATAATGAATATCTAGCTAGTTTCTTACGATTCTTCCATATTGGTCTGGATAACCAAATTTGAAAAAATATCGTTACATATATTCACAGGTTCGGCTCTAATGACTCCGAAAAGACCGCAAAATGTGAAACCCAAAAAGTTTGGTCTTATAAATACCGTGCTGCTGTCGAACATACTGATCATGATCCACGTCGAGTGATGTATGACTAATCTGTCCACAACGTGCCACTTTTTGAAAAATCTCTATAAACAGCAGTAGTATTAAGAATCCACCGACAAAAAGGAACTCTCCGTTCTCCATCACCTGGTTGTAATTCCAGAACAGTTTGCAAATGATGTCGACGTCTGTGATCTCGTTTTACGACTTACTAAATGCGGGTAGTTCAAACGGGAAATAAGATTTTTCATTATAAAAACATGAAGTGTAACCAAGAAGAAAGTTATGGTATTTCTTATTTGTATACAGTACAATACAATGCGCTCTCTAGAGGCCACAGTAAATGGTCGGCGTTCGTAATGGACTTTCTCATCAAAAAACTTGAGAAAATTCTATTTTAAAATTTAATTTCCCGATAACTAAGCATTTTCCGACCCACGTATATGTGAGCTTTTTGAATTAATTTTGGAAGTTCTATCGAGTCTTCACGTTCTGCTACGAAAAACACCCTCTTTATGAGTCAAACGCACACACAACCTGTTTTTAAAAATCCCAAACAACTTAAACATGATGTTATTGATATAAAACTTCTACTCAGGTGGCGATGTTGAATTATGAAGTCAACATGGATAATGATGTCTGATTTATAATTATTACAAAAACTTATCCAGTGATTCTAATCTTTTGCTTTGACTGAATATTTGATGATAAAACTCATTTGATAGCTATTCGGCATCATTACCATTATTACGTAAAACGGAAAGCTTTGGATTCTTCTTTAATTAACAACAAATTAAATAATTTAATTTTTTTGTCAGTTATGAAGAATGTCGCGGATTATCCACTTTTGATTTTATGCGTCATTATATAAATAAACCATTCTGAATTCTTTGGTGTTGCGAAAGCAATGTGTAATAAGCTACACACAACGGTAAAAAACAAATTGATGATTGATGTTAATGACGAAACTAAAAGTAGATGTATCTGTAAAAACAAACTACAAGTTAGTGTAAGTAGCAAGAAAAATACTGCCGTAATAAATGACCACTCTCAAGTTAACCTAAACAACGCTCGTACATTTTTCGCAACGCTAACATACTTTAGTTGCAACACGCATGCTAGAGAGAACGTTCGTCGTGATCGCCGGTATAAAAATGACGATCACGGACGCTTAGACCACAGCCAACTTGACGGCTGATTAGGATTGACGCTTTGTCATAACTGGCTTCGATATCGTAATTAACTCACTACCATATTTACTCTCCTATTATTGTTGGCTCATGTGTACGTTGTACAAAAACGATTGACAGCTTGATGATGATTATGAACTTTCAAATAGCAATGGCGCTCTTTCCCCATGTTTTGATGTAGCTTTTTATAGTTTTCATGGTTATCATGCTCTAACTTTTAGAATACTTAGAATAGTTAAAAACTATCTGATACATCGTATGAAATAATGTACCTGACACATTCCACCGGCCTCGTGAATTAAGGTGGTTATACTGGCTAAGCCAACATATCGTTAAAATTTATATCAAATTTAAGTTGGACAAGAAATTAATAACTTGTCAAAGTCTCAAGATGATGGTGGAGAAATCCTAGGTTTGCGGAAGTCCCTGATTTCGAGTAAAAGTTGATATATTATGGCAAAATATCTGTAACAAGTCCAGCATCACCGAAAAATGTTTGGAAAACTTTTACTTTTTCACTATTTTCTTTGTCATTCCACCGGCCTGGTGAATTAAGGTGATTATCCTGGTCAAGTCAAGATCTTGTTGAAATTTGTACCCAATTTAAGTTGGACAAGATATGAGTAACTTGTCAAAGTCACCTGAGAGTACAGATGCACTTCATTGGAGCGCAAGGCTGGTACATATATGTTCCAATACAGTATTGAATTCAGATCTGCCAACTTCCTAGATTTATTCCAAAGGCTTAAAACACAGAACAGACAACTATTTGGGTAATTTAGAAGGATTAGAAGGTATAAACAAAAAATCAATTTATCAAATTCCGATTTATTTGCAGTTGAATGTAACCCATTGTTTACATTATTATCCTCAAATATTATCTAAACAGGCACATTTTGATTCATAATTTATATTACTCCGATGATGCCTCATTGGTAGCCGAAAGGTCCTCAGAGTAGTCCAGTTTTAGTCGATTTTTGCCCGAATAAGCGAACCTTACCGTTTTGCGGAGATTTTTGTAGGAAAGTGTAGATTTTGGTATACGAAAACATGTCCCACTATTCCGGAAAATCAGTGTTGGTGGCAAAAAAGTTTTTTAAACAGAAGTTGTTCAGCATCAAATTTCCCATAAGAACCGGCTATTCAAATTAAATTTTCACCGGATTTTCCACATCAGAGTCGGGAAATTCAAATGAGTATATTTTTTTCAGATAATCACAGTAACTGAGAAAAGTCGCATTCAAAATTGGTAAAATCGTTTGCTAATCGTTCAAAGCGATGTATATCAATGTGGGAAAATAAATTGAGTTTTCCAAAAAATAGGCTAATTTTCCAGAAAATTTTAATTTTTTCTTAGCTGTTCAACATATCGATTATTTGGCTTTTGAGGACTCTGATCTTGATTTTGAAATTACCTTTGTGGTACAGGAAAAAAAATTAATTTCAATTTTTCTGAAAAGAAAAATCGGTGCCCCAAAAAAGCCTAATAATTGACATGTGAAGCGGCTGAGAAGATCCAATTTTCCGAAAATTAGAAAATTAGGCTATTTATTGGAAAACTCCACTCATTATCATTTCCCACATTGATATACATCGTTTTGAGCGATAAGCAAACGGTTTTTCACTTTTGAATGTCCTTTTTCTCGATTACAGTGATTATTTGAGAAAAATATATTTATTTGAAATATATATACATAAATATATATTTGAATTTCCTGCCTTTGGAGTGGAAAATCCCGTGAAAATTTGAATCCGAAAGGTTGATTCTTATGAGAAATTTCATGCTGAACAACTTTTATTTGGAATTTGGAATTTTTTTCGATTAAATGCACTCCTTTTTGCCACCAAAGTCGATTTTCCGGAATAGTGGAACATGTTTTCCGATACCGAAACCTACACTTCCCTACAAAAATTTTTGAGCAACGCGAAACTTTTGTCCATTTTGCCTGAAACTACTGGACTGGTACTTCAATAGTATGTTTAGTGGATAAGGGTGATTTCTTATCAATAGTGTTCAAAGGAAAGATTCAAATTGAACTTGATTTTTAAAACATATAAAAAAAGGGTGAATAAACTAGAGGCGTATTATATCCGAATACCATAAAGTTAATAATGAATCAAATATAACATTAGTAAACAAAGTTCAGAAGATCTTAAGCAACCTCCATAGACATCCTTTAAATTTCTAATAATATTTGAAGCATTTGAACATACCTTATTGTACGATTTGCTTCTACCTTGACATTGTGCTGAAATGCAGGGAAGTCGATACAAACTAGTCACGTATGATGTTTCGCTGAAGATATTGGTACATTCAAAAATACATTTTCATTTTCAATAGTGATCTCATAACGTCATAGCCATATCCGAAATTTACTGCGTTCCGTTGATCTATTTTATTTGTTTCTTTTTGTTTATG
Source organism: Endomychus coccineus (assembly GCA_958510875.1). NCBI lineage: Eukaryota > Metazoa > Arthropoda > Insecta > Coleoptera > Endomychidae > Endomychus > Endomychus coccineus. The sequence goes on along the minus strand of OY294067.1, from coordinate 262,768,509 downwards.
AGGTAGGAACTATTATTTGTACAAAAATTCAATGGCTTCCTTTGCATTGTGATAATTTATCATATTGATATAATAGAATGAAAACTTATCATATGTATTATAGAAACAAATCGTGACTATAGTTTCGTTTGAAGATGACACGCTAGTGTCGAAACTACAGTCACTATTTATTTCTATGATATATGTGATAAAAAACAAAGTGAAATTGTTTCATTTTATTATATTATTTGTACTGTTACTGTCTGATGTATAGAAATCTTACTATTGTTATAATTATGGTACTGAGGTATATTTGACGACATAATGATATTATTTGGATAATCATAGTCTCCATTACATCATCAAGGTTATATTTTGATTAATTGAATTTGTCAGATTAAAAGTATTTCATAATATTGGTAATATTTCAATGAGTGTGTATAATAATGAGGAAGTTGCATTTTTTTTATCACATACACTTCAGAATTATATCTTTCAAAATAATTCCCTTCGCGTTAAAAGGCAGCCGTGAACAAAAACGGATTGGTCTTACGTCACAGGTATAGGTCAACGAGACTCCCTTCTTCACTCATTGAGTTGATATAATCTACTTATGTCTGACAGTTCTGGTTGTCATGCTATATTATTTACTTACCTCCACAAAATACTATTAGACAATTTGATTGATGTTGAATCAATATTAGGAGAGCAATATTTCAGATAACACAAAAAATACTCTCGCCACTAACTGAGCACCTTATTTTGGTTTATTTGAATCGTTTCACTTCCTCAGTATTACTTACATATTTAAACGTAGTCAGATTTATGACATTTTTGGGAACCTTCGGACATTCCTATCAGAAACATTGACAGTGTCCATCGGCCTTCGGAACAAAAATCATAATATGTCTTCAAAATTTTTATCTGGAATGCTAGAGAGTGTTGCAGATCACGTGACTCGGAACGATTTGAAAACGGATACAGCAGATTAGATAGGTATTATTCAAATTAATAATTTTATAATAAGCTGTGAATAATAATTTGTTCAAAAATAAAGCTCGATAATGGCAATAGCAATTACTCATATAATTTGCTATTATGAAACTTAAAAATTCAGATAATAGTTGCTCACAGTTTTCAAGCAAACTGTTGCAGTTAGTTGAGAACTGAGATAATTGAAGTTTCCTTATAGGTGAAACATTCATCTTATGTTTACATTGCTGATAATTATTAGTTCAAATCGTACCTACTTAACTTGAGTGTAAATGAGTGACAGCAGAGAGAATGTTCGATCTGAAGCATGAAAAAACTTCAAACTCAGCTTCCAAGTTTCTGTAAAAATCTGATATTCGGAGTCTTCACTAACGGACCAATGACCCCATAACAAAACTATTAACTTTCCTCTTAGAATAGATATACAACAATGTGCGATGTAAATATTCGATTTTGAATATTTAATGATTCTTGAACATATTGAAATCAATCTGAATTTTTGAGAATGTTGGAATCTATTTATACAATTAGTTGCAAAATGAGCTTGTTTTTTACACTACTGTGTAGCTTGGACCAGGAGCGTGGCGCCGTTTCACTAAACTTGTAGGAAAAAATAAAGTATCCATTACATTTCATTTCCATTAAGATATCATGAAAGCTATTTTTGTTTGTTTCTATGGAGACAACAATGCAAAAATCATGATATAAAAGTTACGATCAGAGAGATGTAAGAATAGAGTGCGCTAGCGCAATGAATGCATTGTTAAATAAATGACCGAGGTTAAGCTACGTGATTCATCCCGTCTTCTCACCTGAGAGATCTCTCTGCTTCTTAGCAGAGAGATGTTTCTCTCTGCTTCTTACTAAATTTCACCCCACGCTCCCACGACTCGTTATATTCTGTGGTTTTATCATCTCTAGGCTTTATAAATCAACAATATTTTGTTTAAAACTATTTTTTGCATTTATTTTGTGTGAAAAATCCTTAAATCTTTGTTCAATGTGTTGTACACAGAGAGATGTAATAGTCGGTCGCGCACTCATCTCAATATCTCTCTGGTTGTACACAACTATAAGCATCTACGTAAAATCCCCCCACCATACGGATTATGTATCTTAAAATCGGTCACGTAAATATTCGCTCGCGCACTCTATCTTAACATCTCTCTGGTTACGATGGAAAAGCGCCAATGTCAAAACATATTTGTCTAAAATATCCACATTTATATCTTAGCTGCCAAGTAACTCAAAAGCAGATTATGGAACGGCTTATTCTATGTTCCAAAAGTGGTGTGTAGTGAAGGAAACAAATATTGAAAAAACAGTATCAGAAAATGTTCTTTTGCTTGCTTATTTTTCATACAAAACAAAATTCCTAATACCGTCGACAATCTGGATATGAATAAGTTTACAAATTTGATTGCTTTTTTGAAAGGAATGCAGAAGGATATCGGCCAAAAAATCAAAAACTTTCAGTAAGGAATTTAGGCTTGAATGTGATTTTTGTAGTCGGGACAGCAGGTGGTTTCCCGGAAAAATAAACTCCTAAATATGGGCTCCGAAGACGTTAATGGCGGTTCGTTTATTGAAATAAGCATCCCAGATAGAAAGAAAAAGATGACTACGTCAATAATACATTTTGTGAAAAATCGTATTGTCACGTTTACTATGTGATGAAAATTCTTATCCATATTGGAAAATTAAACATTGCTATGTTGATATCGCTCTTATTTGTAACATCCGTTACTCCAGTTTCCGCTTAAGTAACTCGAATAATAAATATTTTCTATCGCGAAACCTTCATAGCTCGGTTTTATTTCTATTAGAAATTTACTTCATCAGAGCAATTTTGACCAACTCAAGCTAACTATTTTATGGAAGTACTAGAACTAGAGTTTTCTAGGATACGTCGACGGAAAATGGAAATGTCAGATTTTCTACCTAATGGGAATCTATCACGAAACAATTCTGCAAATCATATTAGAAGATAAGTAAATATGAGGAGACATCATTATTATTAATTCAAGTTTGAAATTCTCGAATGTTCAGCAATAAAGTTTGTAGCTCCTCCACTGTCATACTAAAAGCAAAACTCATAACGATGTTAGTTGAAAATATGGTATTTTATAAAAATTCACAGAGTTTCTTAGATTATGTCGATCATGAAATCAACTTGTAATATTGAGATATGCTATATCTGTACAGTATGAAAATAACAATACACGTTGATTGAGAGAGGCAACAAGATAATCTGATAGATACATAAAGTTGAAGCGATTGATAAAGTATCTGATAGCAAAAAGCCACGTAGAAATGAGTAAAAAAGGGCATAGTTGCAGCTGTAAGCACTGATTGAAGGTAGATCATACAAGAATGATAGCGCACGATCCACCAACGGCTGGTTACACATCGACCTTATCGATCAAAGACCGCCAGGGGCGGTGTTCATCGGTATGACACCTTACGACTTACGAGTAATGCCAACGGATTATTCACATCTCTGAATACGATTCTTTTCAAATCAAGTAAGGATAAAAGAGATTCAGAAGATTACCGCTAATATATAATGGATAAATCATAATTCTTATCTAATCCTGAGATAAGATGAATAGTTAGATGCATCACTTGTTTTTAGGATGTACCGTATATATCCTGTTCAGTTCAATTTTTTGATACCAGAATTACTCAGGTTATTTCATTGATACATGCTCCACCTATCAAAAATCATGAATTTGGTCACATGATATGCAATATGATCGACTATTCAGGCAAATAAAGGAATATGAGCGGATATTTTGTTCGATTGTACAAGAGTGCTATAGTCTAGGAGCCAGAGCGATATTGATGGTCTGAACATTAACCTGATGACACTATGGTTTATCGTTAGAGGACGGTTCAATGACCAATTCATCTGACAGACCGAATTTTACCCGGCTGCTAGTTCTCGAGATACAGCATCCGCATTTTTTGACTGGAGGTTAACCCTTTCCAAGTTGCGGTTACTTGAAAAGCATGACATTCTTATACACTTCCATCATGTGCCATCACTTTTTATCGTACCAGTAAAAATTGGACCGAAAATGGACTGCTAGTTAACCTTCCCAAATCTGGTGGAAAATGTTAATTGGTGTTGGCAATTGTTAACATACCCTATCCCATCAAAAGTTATCGGACCATTTCCGAGTAATTGGCCATTATTTGGACCAAAAATGTTTCTTCTTTCGTTTTGTGGCTAAAACTTGCAGGTTACAAGATAACATGATGGCACCATGTTAAATAACTTTATTGGAGGTCAAATGAAGATTTAAAATTATTGCCATCACTCCTTGCCTATTTAAACCCCCCAAAATTCCCTAAGACCACCCCCAAAAAAATATTAATAATATGGATAATATGACTAATTTTATCATAAATTAGTAAATTTTTGAGATTCTGGCTGCGTTTAAAATCGAAACGGCAGTTTTTTTGTTTTTGTTTTGTTTTGGGGGGTGGTTTTAGGAGGTTTTGTGGGGTTCAAATAGTCAAGGAGTGTTGACACTAGTTTTAAATCTTTATTTGATCTCCAATAAAGTTATTTAATATGGTGCCATCATGTTATCTTGTAAACCGCAAGTTTCAGCCACAAAATGAAAAAAAGAATCATTTTTGGTTCAAATAATGGCCGATTACTCGGAAATGAACCGATAACTTTTGATGGCATAGGGTATGTTAACGGTAGCCAACACCAATGAACATTTTCCACCAGGTATGGGAGGGTTAACTAGCAGTTCATTTTCGGTCCAATTTTAACCGGTCGGCCTGATAAACGGGTACAATAAAAAATAATGGCACACGGTGGAAGTGTATAAGAATGGCATGCTTTTGAAGTAACCGCAACTTGGAAAGGTTTATCCTCCGGTCGAAAAAAAATGCGGATGATGTATCTCGAGATCTAGCAGCCGGAAAAAATTCGGTCTGTGAGATGAATTGGTCATTGAACCCTCCTCTAACGATAAAATATAGTGCCATCGGGTTAATGTTCAGACCATCAATATCGCTCTGGTTCCTAGACTACTATGACATGTGTCTAAATTAGACGCAACTTTCACTCAATATTGAAAATTTCTCATTTTGGTTTATGTTTCACTACGAAAACTAGTGTACGTATAAGCGAATTCATCCCAGAAAATACGAAAAAGAGTAAAGAGTCTGTCTGGAGACAATTTATGTCTTTTTGTCGACAGAAGAATTATGAATTTTGTGCGATTACCTCAACTCTAGTGATGACCGAAATGCTGAAAGATTGGGCATGTAATATGTGTAAAGAAAATTGCGAGGAATGTAGAGAGTATACAATTGAATTGATGTGAAAATTAACATCGAAAACTCTTCATAAATTCCACTTCAATAAACATAAACGAAAGGTAAATCCATTTGAAGATATCGAATTCCGCGCGTTATGCAAAAAGGCGAAACCTGCAAAGTTGTTCTCAATGGGGGAATAAAAGTCCAGCAGCACTTGCTTCAGATGAATTAAATTCTATTATATATAGCTATGATGAGACGGCCTTCAGAAGAAATTTTTTAAATAGTATCTGCAGTGTTGGCCCGGAGAAGGTATCTATTGTGAAATCGATTATATGAAAAGAGGAATGAAAAACGATGTAACCTATTCTGGCAGCATCGAATATAATCCTGTATTCACAAAAACTTGCCAAGGAGGAAATCGAAAGGGCGCAGAGTAAATGGCTCACAGCTAACAGTCAAAATATAAATAGTTGTACTGTACGTATTTTCTGAAAACATTGTAACCATCCAGCTACACACATAGCCGTTGTCTTGACTCCAAATCCTTGCTTGAAAAAACAAGGATCTACGTGGTACAAGAATTGCCCTATCGGAAAAAATGAATATTCGAGATGGATGAAAACCGAATGGCTGTGTGGTCACGAAATGACCTTCCTAAATTCCACTCGACTAGAACTTCTTTCTCGAGCAACTTGCATTTCGAGACAATTCATGACGAAATTAATAGTAGGCTAGTTGTCATAGTCTTGGGATATCACCTCCGCATATCCCATGAATCCTTTCAGTATTTCTGAATTATTCGAATATTTTAATGCAGTGAACATTAAACAGAACGATGTGAAGACAGAAACTTCTGTTCGCTTGATTTCCAACCAACGTTTTACACAAAGATCAAATGGACAAATCTCCATAGATATATGTGGCGGCTGGTGACTGAAATATGGATAGGCAACATTTTTAACCTTGATAGTGATTTCAAAGGGTGCCAGTGGACCTGAGTCTAATTTTTCCTACAGATTGTTACAGCTAAGCTTAACTTGACACTATTTCTAAGCTTACTTGATATTTTCTCTGATGTTTCAATTAACGTAGAATCAGGCAATTTCAATTTACAACAAACAATGTCCGTGTTTTTTCATCAAGTTACCATGGAATGAAGTTAGATTCCGAGATTCATTGTATTTATTGTTGTCAATGTCTTGTTCACTTAACATGACGAACTCACATTTTGAAGTGATATGGTCCTTACCTATTAGGTATCTGTAAAGAACAACACATATTTCGTTTTCCACTATATTCGTAGAAGGAACAGCACCTTCGCCATTGAGGGATTGTATTTAATATCGGTTTTTATGGCGAATGTGAATCTTCAATTATTGTTTCATGTTGTTAGACTGGTCGCAATGGTTATGTCACTATCCGATCATGGTATTTATTATCAAGTATGTATTCTAATGAATGGTAACATGTTGATGATCAATGTTTTCCGAAAATCTGAGAAAGAGCATGTTGAGAGAGACTGGGCAATATTTTTTCCTGTAACCAATGTTGTTTTGTTCAATTGTATTTTCTATAGACGTACACCAAACTACAAGACCGTATCACATCTGTAAGTGACATAATTCTAGTATCCTTTATATATATAATAATATTCTAAATCTTTGTGGAGATTTAATTCTCCGCCCACTTCAATTCTTTTAATTTTCTAGATGCTTCCATCTCCAAAATCTTAAGCAATTCAAATATCTATGATGGATACGTATGTGGAATTGAGAAAGCAAATCTATTTTCACTGCTCTTACAAATCAAAAAATCGAAAGCAAAATTTGTCTTCCACCTTTTCAGTCACATATGGAAGTGAAAATAGAAATATATACTTTCATTCCTTCATTTAATTATAAGTTCGAAGATGCCTACTGCTTCAGAGCACTATATTAATCATTGCTGCTTTGCAATTCACCATTCAAAACACGAGATTACAACCATCGTGCCATCATTTAATGTTCACTATTATTCTATTCAATTTGAGTATTACTATAGGAATATTGATATAATTTATCAATTTCTCAACTCGTTAATTATTTCCAAGCCGAAAAAACTATATAAATTGAATAAATAAGTAAAATCACAATCATTGTGTGACCAACATTCAATGTAGATGAATGAAGTATAAATTATAATCATTAAATCAATTAAATTCATTAGAAGATAGAAAACACCTATTATAATAGAATGTAAGTTAATTTCTTTACCACAATGCTTTCAGATATCCGTTACCGATCAAATTACTCAATCGCATTGATGTCAAAAACTAATGAGCTTATGAAATTTGATAAATTATTGGGAGATAATTTGAAGGTTTATGAATGTGAGCGTCAGTCCTTCGAATAGACCTTGATCATACATCTGTTGGTGTCGACATGTAGACGTCTCTACTTTGTAAACAATGAAATGAAATATCTACTTATAACTGGTTGAAAGGGATCGCCCAAGGTGCATATGTTTCTAAATGGTTATCCTCCAAAGGCATACACTACCCTCATCATTATTACCTAACTGAATTCACACCGGAAAATGAATAATATCAAGGAAATATCTAGTAGTTTTCCAAATTCCACGTGACATTCTCTTTTTAAGTTCTTGTCTTGTTATATAAAATGTGTTCAAGATGAAAATGTCCATCATCGGATTATCAGAGACGCTAATAGAAGATTTAAATTAATGGGGAAAATGTTGCGTAATTTAGAGACCACTCGAACACGTTATCAATAGGAATTGACTCCAGAACCTTATTATATGTAAGTGATCACAAAGGTCTAAATGATTGATGGAGTAATTCAAACATTATGAATAAGTCTACTTAATGCCATCTTCCCAAAGAGAAATGAACGATCCATGGATGCAATTGAAGATATCATAAGAATATTGACATTTAAAGTGCACAGGCACCTGAATAGGCTGATGAATTTACAATTGCATTATCAAAAGATTCAATTCAAAGAAAAATGTTGTTGTTAGGAAACCTCATTGATAGTATTCGCAATTGATTTCGTTTCATTGTGCGATCAATTATTTTTCGTGTTAAGTAAGTTGACAGATTATTACATTCTAGGAACTGAAAAAATATCTCAATGAACTAATTGTTACTCCTTTAAAACTAAGTGAGCAAGGCAATAATTCTAGCATACTAGGAAAGCTGCCACAAAAACACAAGGTATCACAAGAACAAAACAGTTTGGTGGAATACGCTCATGGAAACCATCAGAAGAGGAGTGCGCAGGCTATTCAGTAAAGCCAAAAACAACCAAGACTGAGCTGAATATGGAGCTACACTTACGCAGTACAACAAAGAGATCAGAAAAGCAAAAAGGCAATCAAGGAAGAATTTTTGTGGGGAAATTCCAATTGCAAAAGAGGCAAAATACTTGGGAGCTATCTTTGATCACAATCTGACATGGAATCAACACCTACAGAATACAATCCATAAGGGCTACCTCAGCCATCGACCTATGCAGAAGAATGTGTGGAAAAAACTGGGGTCTACAACCAAAAATGATCACATGGTTGAACACTAGGGCCAGGAGATCCATGCTCGCTCGTATGGTGGCCAAAGACTTAGCATGTAAGCTTGCCTAGCTGCCAAAGCAGCCATGAGTACAACCCCAGCAGCTTCTTCAGAAATCTTTCTGAACATACCGGCACTTCACATTTATATATAAGCAAATCGCACGGTAACATGTATAACGAGCTATACAATGAGTTGGAAACAGACCCTATAATGAGAATGACATCGGACGAGATTCTTCCAAAAGATAGCTTCGAAAAAAACTTCAAAATATCAATAACGAGCAGAGAGGCATGGAAGGGAAGACCTCCAATAAATGCAAAAGTCGCCTGTTACACAGACGGCTCGAAAACCGAGGAAGGTGCGTATATACTCTGATAGCCAAGAGGCTATGAAAGCATTTAGTTCCTTCTACAGGTTATTTCCAAACTTGGGACTTTTTAGAAACCCTATAAGAGTTGAGCAGTCGAAACAGACTGTCTTTAGCCTAGGTACCAGGCCACACAGGTTACAAAAGCAACAGAGAGGCTGACTCACTGGCCCGAGAAGAAGCACGTGGGGCTATAATTATTCCAGAATGGTTACGTGGTCTAGTGAAAGTGCTGCGCAAATCATATAACAGTACTTGGATGAAAAATCAATTTCGAAAATGATGGAACAGGACGCCAGACAAAATGCGTGGAGTACCTACCAAGCCAAAATAGAAGATCATCAAGAATTATGGTGAGACATCTGAAAGGGCATCGTTGACTCGACAAACACTTGAACAATATCGAACTGGCAGATATAACCTTATGCAGGTTCTGCCAGGAAGACGAGGAGACCTCAGTACACATACTGTACTACTGCAAAGGCTAACAAGGTTCTCAACGATAGGAAAGAAAAACCAAAATCCTCCTATTATATGGAGGACCCAAGGTCTGGCCTATGGAGTCTAGTAATAAAGACAGGTCTGGACAGGGAACTCTAACATAACAAGAGGGCTTATACAACGGATCTGCAAAGTTCACGGTGGTGTGGCTCCTAGCTCAAACCACTCGATACCCTTATATTTCAGTTAACATTTCTTCTACGTATACTGGTAGTAGTTAATCCAATTTCACCAAGCCCAGCAACTAATGTTCCAAGTATATACTATGATAATGTATTATTACAGTTTCTTCATAAGTCATAGCTATATTTTTATCCATACATAAAGATGGTAGAGGATGCTTCTAAATTCACTAGAAGTAGGAATTCAAACCTTTTAGGAAGTTATTCAGTTTTTCTTCTATCATATTTAAAGTTTCTGTACACATATCCACAATAACAATCCGAATTGCACTACTTACAACCACTTTAGCCCGTTTCTATTTCCTTCTTGGATTTACTCAACATAATTGCTTTGTTTAGCTGCTATTTATTGACTATTGAGACACTCAATTGTAAGGACTGTGTGAATGTTTGTTTATATAATTGGTGCGAACATCATAATATGTATAGATACCCAGGTTATTCCGATAGAAATTATGTCTTGCATAATTTAGAAACAGCATGAAAACCTTGAATTATCTAGCAAGAAATATGTATAAGAATTTCTGGAGATAGTTATCTTTTGAAACTTTACATAAATCTAAATAATATGTAAGAAGCTTGCTCCATTTGCGATAACGACGTTGTATTTCGTTTCGACCGTAATCACAAACCAGAAAGCAAATTTTAACGGGAATTCTCAAGTTGAAAACAAATTTTCTAATAAAGCGTACAATCGCATTGGAGAGTTATTGTTATTAGGCCTACGTCATGAATCAACTGGTATATATCAGCCTACAGTAATTTAAACCAATATTGCATTTTATATCAGCGAAGTAAACACTAAAATAAATATAAGCCATTAGCGGCTTGCATGTGTGCTATCTAAAGAGCACCCCAGTCTCCTATCACTCTTATAACATTATAACATGGAGACTTCATTATGGCGTTGTTGGTACCCGTAAGAGGAATGCCACTGTAATTGATAGACTGATAAAATGTCGCTACCTGTACTTTGCCATTATCGGAACGGGGACTTGATTGACATAAATCTATTCCTGACTCTTGCATGCTCTAAAATAAATGAATAAATTACCTTCGCGACGATATGGCGAAAATTTATCCTCGTCAAATAGAACTTATTCAACATTGAGTTTACGATGAAAAACGGAGGTTAAGCTTAAATGAATAGCATTGAATCACGTAAAATTATCAATTGCGTGCGGGCACTCGGCCGTGGTATACTCTTGCGTACTCCTATTTACAAATCCCTATATTATTTCAATGAGAATAGGAACATGACAAAAAAAGACATAATTTCGTTTATTAATACTTTTCCTCTACCAAGCCATCATGATGTCATGTAGTGTAGCTAAATATTCAGTATAGTTTGAGCTTTTTATCCTCTAGGCAAACAACTTCCGCAGCTCGCATCCTGGACCATACTGCTCAATTCATCCCAAAGTAGCTCATGGTCATCAGTTTCGTGGAAAACGTTGCTGAGCTGATGGTCCATGACCCCAGCGCGTCCTGTTTAGAGAAGTCGCTGCTGGTCGCATGGGCCCAGCGCGACAGTGAACGTATCAAAATCTCATTAATACATGAGAAATAATGAGTTTTAATATCAAACGAGAATAGAAAATAATAGATTATACTTCCAAGTCATGAGACATATTCTGCCATGACCGCGTTGGGTGTTTTAAGGATATACGTCGGGTGGTATTCGTTACGATTATATTTATAAATAGAACGATAATATTGAACGTACAATTATTGTAAGTAATATGTGAAACATTGTTATCTGTCGATGAGCTTGCGCTTTAGGTAGTGCACTGCAGGGTTCTTTTTCTCATTTTTTCAACGATTTTAAGATGATGTTCGTTGCTTTGCTTTAGGTATCGTTTGAAAAACTCACTAGAAGAATGACCTGTAATTTGGATAACCACTTGTAAGTTGGCTCCAGATTTTGTTAAATTGCTTGCAGAAGAGGAACGATTTGAATGATTAGTTATTTTCTCCTTCTTGATATCGATCCGAATACTTTGAGGACTAGACGTGTCCACTTACTGACAATTTTTATACCAAATCCGGATTTGGAGTTAAGAACTATCGATTCGTTTTGATATTTGGTGTTCTTTTGCTCAATATCTTCTGTAATAGACGCTTGATATTTTTTGTTCGATGTTAATCATTTAGATGCAGTGGCACGTTTTTGTCCCCCCCTGTGTAGTTTTGGAGAATATGGTGGTGGTGTATTCAATACATGTCACCTTCGTCCTTGAAAACTTCTACTATGAAGAAGGTTGCTTCCTTGCTGCTGAACTGGATTTCCTTTTCTCTGGAACCGCCTGTAGCTCTCTCCTCGGAAACTATGTCTTCGAATGGGTCTATTTTCCGATTAGAATTTTCAAAGTACTTTTTCTGGAGAAGCTTTGCGGAAATATTCCAAATCGTCTTCACAACTCCTTCCTTCTAATCGTTGCCATTAGCTCGCTTCATGTTGAAAGCCAAATCTTTGAGAATATTTGCCAAGTGATCGTTCAAAGTTTGCTCAAGAAATTCATATTTTCGCTCTTCACAAAATGTCAAAAACTGCTACCGAATGTATTTTTAAGTTTTCACCGTGTTTGCAGGCGTTGAAGATTTAGTTGATTCGCTCATTTTTAAATCTAAATCATCTCCTTTTTCATCCAGTTCAATTCATCCAAATTGTTATTGAAAATACGCATTTTGATCGTCTTTCAATTTAGAGCCACTCGGAGTTTCCTGTAATTTTTATTTATTCAAAACATTACCTATCCCTGGGTTCGTATCTAGAGTCCCCCGGAATATTAGATTGAAAAAATATTTTAATTCCACTTATATATAAAAATTCTCGGGAAATAGGTCACAATAACACTTTGTTTTAACTATTCGTCTTTACGTACGTTTCGGTCTCACGACCATCATCAGAAGACTTACTATGTCTAAAAAGGGGGTTTATTAAAACTAATTATAGCACAAGCGTCCAAATCGCACAATTAAACTTCAATTAAAGGAGCCCACGCCGTCGAAACGAACAGAACCACGAATAATCGAATTGTATCGTCAGAATTAATGTATAAAAATTATTTCTTTGTAGTAAGAATCCGCTATTCAGTAATATTATTAAAATATATGAGTGCATATTGATTGGTATTCTCACAGCAAATGAGAAGAACGAAGTTATTTGTCAAGTATCTACTTTCGAAACCAGATGTGTAGGATTTATGACAAGGCCCTTAAGAACGGTTTCAGGCCTGTACTGGGAAATAACAATTACGAATTCTTCCTAAAAACATTTTCTACACTTATAAAGACGTATGTAAGAATTTGCAAGAGATTATTTAATCAAATTAGTATAAATATGACTTAGATTTTGTGTGTCTACCCTATGATTTACAGATTTGGGGTCCCGTTTTATGTGAATCATCTCCAGGATAGATCTTTTATAATAATTAGTTTCCTTAGTTAAGATGTTAACATTTTTGTAATCAAATTGATGGTTATAATCAAAGCAATGCTTAGCAAGGGCGGTGGAATTTTCTAAGTTGTTATTTCTTGTGCTATATTTATGGCCGTACATTCTTTTTTGTAAATATTGTTTAGAGATTCCAGTATAGGTTCCATCACAATCTAAACAATTCAATTTATACACTGTGTGGGTTTGTTTATCTTTGGGTATTAACGGTTTTAGATTTGAGAAATATTTCCCAACACAGTTAGTAGGTTTATGCGCAACATTTATATCATACTTTTTCAAACATTTTTTGATTTTCTCTGAGGTCTCCGGAATGTAAGGTAGAGTTATAAAATTGTCTGTATTACCTTTTATGTTATTTTTATTAGACGAACCATTATAGATTTTGTTTATTCTTTCTTTAATGATAGGATTGAAAAAAGTTTTTGGGTAGCCATTCAATTCTAGTGTAGTACGAACAATTTTTAAATTTTTGGGGCGGTCATCTGCGTGGGACAATTTTATCGCGCGATCTGTAAGGCTGTTTATGACACTTTTTTATAACAAGCTGGTGCAACGGAATTGAAGTGAAGATAACGTTGAGACCATACTTCTTTAGTAAACCAAGAGGTTTTTATTCTTCCATCAGCATCATGCCTAATGTTCATATCTAGGAAATTTATGTTATTGTTTAATTCTATTTCACAAGTGAATTGAAGTTTACAGTGAAAATTGTTAAATTTATCAATTACATATTGAATTTTATCGTTGGGAACACACATAAGGCAATCGTCTACATACCGTTTAAAGAATACAGGCCGAAAATCTAATGAACTCATAACAGATTCCTCTAGGCACTCCATAACGAGGTTAGCAATGGTAGCTGAAATAGGAGATCCCATTGCTGTGCCGAATATTTGTCCAAAAAATTGCTCACCATACTGAAAGTATGTGCACTCTAAACAAAATTTTACAGCATTTATAAATTCCGATTGATCTAGAGGTGTGTGGTTTTTAATCTCTGCCCAACGTTTTTGATGCTATTCAATGCCAAAACAACAGGTATATTTGTAAATAAAGAAACAACGTCCAAGGAAATCAGTTGATGGTTTACGGGTACGGATTGATTTTTTATAAATTCATTAAAGTGCCATGAATCTTTTACATAGAATTCATTTTTTCCTAATATATTATTGATAGATTTTGATAGAAATTTTGATAAATTGTAAGTGGGCGCTCCAATATTACTAACAATGGGTCTTAGAGGTATATCATTTTTATGCAGTTTGGGAAGCCCATAGATATAAGGTGCAAGCCCATTATGGCAAATTAATTTATTTTTTAATTCAATAGGGATTATCTTATTCTTATGCCATTTATTTATCAATTTATTCATGTTGTTTTGTACTGATAAAGTAGGATCAGATTTTAATTTTTTATAAGTTGTTTCATCATTTAAAAGGTTTCCTATTTTGTTTTCATAGTCATTTCTATGCATTATGACGGTTTTATTACATTTATCCGCGTTCAAAACTAATATTTGAGGGTTAGCATCTAAGAAATCTTTTGTTATTTTTGTATGATAGTTAAAACGATTCTTTGCAATCCCAACTTCTGCCTTCTGTTTGTTCTTTTTGTTTGTCAAGATGTTACAAACTTTGTTTCTAATTTCGTTTTTCTCTTCTACATTTTTATTCCTAATTCCGCATTCTAAATTTGCAATAATATTATCGATAGGCAGTTTATTATTGTTATTAGGCAATGCAAATTTCGGACCTAAACTTAACGTGTGCTGCACCTCATCCGGAATTTTTATGTCAGTTAGATTTTTCAACCATTGTTCATTGATATTCTTTTTTTCATATGTTACGTCTTTCATTAAATTATTTATCTTTTTAGATTGAATGGCTTTGATTTTGTTGAAATTTTTTTCGAAATTGTTATGCTGAATTTGAAAAAATTGCGATATAAAGTTGCTATCAAAATTTTGATGACAGGTTTGTTTAACCAGTTTGATTTTGTTTTCAACCTCAGCTACAATTGCACATGCTTCTTTAATGCACAGGTTCAAACAGTTTTTATGAAAAGAATTTAATAATTTTGCGTACGCCTTCTTATTTAGCACCTTGCTAAACATATTCTCCTTTGATTTAGATATTATGAAATTTGGATAAACTTGCAAATTCCTACATCTTACCAGAAATATTCTACGATTCTTCTCTCTTGCTAGTATCTTCATTAACTTTCCGTATTCCTTCAAAACTTTAGGATAGGTGGTTGTTCCTTCCATATTAAGGCTTATATCCCAGCCGAAATAATAATAAGATTCTTGACCCAGTATGAATTATATATAAAAATTCTCGGGAAATAGGTCACAATAACACTTTGTTTTAACTATTCGTCTTTACGTACGTTTCGGTCTCACGACCATCATCAGAAGACTTACTATGTCTAAAAAGGGGGTTTATTAAAACTAATTATAGCACAAGCGTCCAAATCGCACAATTAAACTTCAATTAAAGGAGCCCACGCCGTCGAAACGAACAGAACCACGAATAATCGAATTGTATCGTCAGAATTAATGTATAAAAATTATTTTTTTGTAGTAAGAATCCGCTATTCAGTAATATTATTAAAATATATGAGTGCATATTGATTGGTATTCTCACAGCAAATGAGAAGAACGAAGTTATTTGTCAAGTATCTACTTTCGAAACCAGATGTGTAGGATTTATGACAAGGCCCTTAAGAACGGTTTCAGGCCTGTACTGGGAAATAACAATTACGAATTCTTCCTAAAAACATTTTCTACACTTATAAAGACGTATGTAAGAATTTGCAAGAGATTATTTAATCAAATTAGTATAAATATGACTTAGATTTTGTGTGTCTACCCTATGATTTACAGATTTGAGGTCCCGTTTTATGTGAATCATCTCCAGGATAGATCTTTTATAATAATTAGTTTCCTTAGTTAAGATGTTAACATTTTTGTAATCAAATTGATGGTTATAATCAAAGCAATGCTTAGCAAGGGCGGTGGAATTTTCTAAGTTGTTATTTCTTGTGCTATATTTATGGCCGTACATTCTTTTTTGTAAATATTGTTTAGAGATTCCAGTATAGGTTCCATCACAATCTAAACAATTCAATTTATACACTGTGTGGGTTTGTTTATCTTTGGGTATTAACGGTTTTAGATTTGAGAAATATTTCCCAACACAGTTAGTAGGTTTATGCGCAACATTTATATCATACTTTTTCAAACATTTTTTGATTTTCTCTGAGGTCTCCGGAATGTAAGGTAGAGTTATAAAATTGTCTGTATTACCTTTTATGTTATTTTTATTAGACGAACCATTATAGATTTTGTTTATTCTTTCTTTAATGATAGGATTGAAAAAATTCAATATGTAATTGATAAATTTAACAATTTTCACTGTAAACTTCAATTCACTTGTGAAATAGAATTAAACAATAACATAAATTTCCTAGATATGAACATTAGGCATGATGCTGATGGAAGAATAAAAACCTCTTGGTTTACTAAAGAAGTATGGTCTCAACGTTATCTTCACTTCAATTCCGTTGCACCAGCTTGTTATAAAAAAAGTGTCATAAACAGCCTTACAGATCGCGCGATAAAATTGTCCCACGCAGATGACCGCCCCAAAAATTTAAAAATTGTTCGTACTACACTAGAATTGAATGGCTACCCAAAAACTTTTTTCAATCCTATCATTAAAGAAAGAATAAACAAAATCTATAATGGTTCGTCTAATAAAAATAACATAAAAGGTAATACAGACAATTTTATAACTCTACCTTACATTCCGGAGACCTCAGAGAAAATCAAAAAATGTTTGAAAAAGTATGATATAAATGTTGCGCATAAACCTACTAACTGTGTTGGGAAATATTTCTCAAATCTAAAACCGTTAATACCCAAAGATAAACAAACCCACACAGTGTATAAATTGAATTGTTTAGATTGTGATGGAACCTATACTGGAATCTCTAAACAATATTTACAAAAAAGAATGTACGGCCATAAATATAGCACAAGAAATAACAACTTAGAAAATTCCACCGCCCTTGCTAAGCATTGCTTTGATTATAACCATCAATTTGATTACAAAAATGTTAACATCTTAACTAAGGAAACTAATTATTATAAAAGATCTATCCTGGAGATGATTCACATAAAACGGGACCCCAAATCTGTAAATCATAGGGTAGACACACAAAATCTAAGTCATATTTATACTAATTTGATTAAATAATCTCTTGCAAATTCTTACATACGTCTTTATAAGTGTAGAAAATGTTTCTAGGAAGAATTGGTAATTGTTATTTCCCAGTACAGGCCTGAAACCGTTCTTAAGGGCCTTGTCATAAATCCTACACATCTGGTTTCGAAAGTAGATACTTGACAAATAACTTCGTTCTTCTCATTTGCTGTGAGAATACCAATCAATATGCACTCATATATTTTAATAATATTACTGAATAGCGGATTCTTACTACAAAAAAATAATTTTTATACATTAATTCTGACGATACAATTCGATTATTCGTGGTTCTGTTCGTTTCGACGGCGTGGGCTCCTTTAATTGAAGTTTAATTGTGCGATTTGGACGCTTGTGCTATAATTAGTTTTAATAAACCCCCTTTTTAGACATAGTAAGTCTTCTGATGATGGTCGTGAGACCGAAACGTACGTAAAGACGAATAGTTAAAACAAAGTGTTATTGTGACCTATTTCCCGAGAATTTTTATATATAATTCATACTGGGTCAAGAATCTTATTATTATTTCGGCTGGGATATAAGCCTTAATATGGAAGGAACAACCACCTATCCTAAAGTTTTGAAGGAATACGGAAAGTTAATGAAGATACTAGCAAGAGAGAAGAATCGTAGAATATTTCTGGTAAGATGTAGGAATTTGCAAGTTTATCCAAATTTCATAATATCTAAATCAAAGGAGAATATGTTTAGCAAGGTGCTAAATAAGAAGGCGTACGCAAAATTATTAAATTCTTTTCATAAAAACTGTTTGAACCTGTGCATTAAAGAAGCATGTGCAATTGTAGCTGAGGTTGAAAACAAAATCAAACTGGTTAAACAAACCTGTCATCAAAATTTTGATAGCAACTTTATATCGCAATCTTTTCAAATTCAGCATAACAATTTCGAAAAAAATTTCAACAAAATCAAAGCCATTCAATCTAAAAAGATAAATAATTTAATGAAAGACGTAACATATGAAAAAAAGAATATCAATGAACAATGGTTGAAAAATCTAACTGACATAAAAATTCCGGATGAGGTGCAGCACACGTTAAGTTTAGGTCCGAAATTTGCATTGCCTAATAACAATAATAAACTGCCTATCGATAATATTATTGCAAATTTAGAATGCGGAATTAGGAATAAAAATGTAGAAGAGAAAAACGAAATTAGAAACAAAGTTTGTAACATCTTGACAAACAAAAAGAACAAACAGAAGGCAGAAGTTGGGATTGCAAAGAATCGTTTTAACTATCATACAAAAATAACAAAAGATTTCTTAGATGCTAACCCTCAAATATTAGTTTTGAACGCGGATAAATGTAATAAAACCGTCATAATGCATAGAAATGACTATGAAAACAAAATAGGAAACCTTTTAAATGATAAAACAACTTATAAAAAATTAAAATCTGATCCTACTTTATCAGTACAAAACAACATGAATAAATTGATAAATAAATGGCATAAGAATAAGATAATCCCTATTGAATTAAAAAATAAATTAATTTGCCATAATGGGCTTGCACCTTATATCTATGGGCTTCCCAAACTGCATAAAAATGATATACCTCTAAGACCCATTGTTAGTAATATTGGAGCGCCCACTTACAATTTATCAAAATTTCTATCAAAATCTATCAATAATATATTAGGAAAAAATGAATTCTATGTAAAAGATTCATGGCACTTTAATGAATTTATAAAAAATCAATCCGTACCCGTAAACCATCAACTGATTTCCTTGGACGTTGTTTCTTTATTTACAAATATACCTGTTGTTTTGGCATTGAATAGCATCAAAAAACGTTGGGCAGAGATTAAAAACCACACACCTCTAGATCAATCGGAATTTATAAATGCTGTAAAATTTTGTTTAGAGTGCACATACTTTCAGTATGGTGAGCAATTTTTTGGACAAATATTCGGCACAGCAATGGGATCTCCTATTTCAGCTACCATTGCTAACCTCGTTATGGAGTGCCTAGAGGAATCTGTTATGAGTTCATTAGATTTTCGGCCTGTATTCTTTAAACGGTATGTAGACGATTGCCTTATGTGTGTTCCCAACGATAAAATTCAATATGTAATTGATAAATTTAACAATTTTCACTGTAAACTTCAATTCACTTGTGAAATAGAATTAAACAATAACATAAATTTCCTAGATATGAACATTAGGCATGATGCTGATGGAAGAATAAAAACCTCTTGGTTTACTAAAGAAGTATGGTCTCAACGTTATCTTCACTTCAATTCCGTTGCACCAGCTTGTTATAAAAAAAGTGTCATAAACAGCCTTACAGATCGCGCGATAAAATTGTCCCACGCAGATGACCGCCCCAAAAATTTAAAAATTGTTCGTACTACACTAGAATTGAATGGCTACCCAAAAACTTTTTTCAATCCTATCATTAAAGAAAGAATAAACAAAATCTATAATGGTTCGTCTAATAAAAATAACATAAAAGGTAATACAGACAATTTTATAACTCTACCTTACATTCCGGAGACCTCAGAGAAAATCAAAAAATGTTTGAAAAAGTATGATATAAATGTTGCGCATAAACCTACTAACTGTGTTGGGAAATATTTCTCAAATCTAAAACCGTTAATACCCAAAGATAAACAAACCCACACAGTGTATAAATTGAATTGTTTAGATTGTGATGGAACCTATACTGGAATCTCTAAACAATATTTACAAAAAAGAATGTACGGCCATAAATATAGCACAAGAAATAACAACTTAGAAAATTCCACCGCCCTTGCTAAGCATTGCTTTGATTATAACCATCAATTTGATTACAAAAATGTTAACATCTTAACTAAGGAAACTAATTATTATAAAAGATCTATCCTGGAGATGATTCACATAAAACGGGACCCCAAATCTGTAAATCATAGGGTAGACACACAAAATCTAAGTCATATTTATACTAATTTGATTAAATAATCTCTTGCAAATTCTTACATACGTCTTTATAAGTGTAGAAAATGTTTTTAGGAAGAATTCGTAATTGTTATTTCCCAGTACAGGCCTGAAACCGTTCTTAAGGGCCTTGTCATAAATCCTACACATCTGGTTTCGAAAGTAGATACTTGACAAATAACTTCGTTCTTCTCATCTGCTGTGAGAATACCAATCAATATGCACTCATATATTTTAATAATATTACTGAATAGCGGATTCTTACTACAAAAAAATAATTTTTATACATTAATTCTGACGATACAATTCGATTATTCGTGGTTCTGTTCGTTTCGACGGCGTGGGCTCCTTTAATTGAAGTTTAATTGTGCGATTTGGACGCTTGTGCTATAATTAGTTTTAATAAACCCCCTTTTTAGACATAGTAAGTCTTCTGATGATGGTCGTGAGACCGAAACGTACGTAAAGACGAATAGTTAAAACAAAGTGTTATTGTGACCTATTTCCCGAGAATTTTTATATATAATTCATACTGGGTCAAGAATCTTATTATTTTAATTCCACTGTGTAATTATCGATAGTTTTACAAAACATCTTATGAGTGCAATGACAATTTTCCGGAATTCCCATTACATTGGATACGACAAGAATCAACAGTGACAAGAACTTCTAAGGAACTTTCGAACGAGCATCAACCCTCAAAATCTCAATAATCTTTGGTAGGCAACCACTGCACAAATATTGGATAATCATCTGTTTTCCCCCTTGTCTCGTTGAGTTGAAAGTGCTTCTGGAAAAAAAATTCTTCGATAATTCTCAATTATCAATGATTTCCAGAAACTATTTCACTATCCGGGGAATTTACAGTACCTCAAAGATCTAGCAATTTACTATGAGGACTTATGTTCCGATTGAACCGTGAAAGCGGAGTAATGTCAGATGGTATTTTGAATGATTACCTAAATTATTCTTATTGCTTTCGCATGTCAAATTCCATACCACTTTGTTATGAAATCATGTACCAAAATTATAAAAATCACAATCGAGTAATAAGACCTTGAATATTATTGAAACGTTTATAATAAATACAAAACATCCCAGCAATAGTCATTTTCGATATATGTATTCGCGATAAGTACTCATTTCAGTTACAGTATGATTGTGCTCTATGTTGCTTTCGTGAAATAATACATCAAAATCTAATTGAATATATTTACAATGTCGGTAGGTACTATGAAAAATACAGACAAAATTGGAAAATATCCCAGCTATTTTCTTTTTAGATGTACCGAAAAGATTTATACTCAGATTAAACTAAGACTCCTGTCTGCCTTAGAACTCACCAGATGCACGTTCTGCCAGTATTGGGAAAAGTGTCACGCAAGTAGAGAAGATAACATTCTCATCTGGAGTATACTTGTTCATCCGTATTTTTATATTCAGAGATTGAGTTTCTAAAAGCACCCTTGCCATTTCACCATTGATCTATGTGGGAGAAGAGCCATGCTCCCAAAGTAGTCGTTTTGATTTAACTCTAAATGGAACTTTTTGGAGACGAACGGCATAAATGTTCTCTCAGAATTTTTTCCAGGTTCTTCCTATTTATTATGTTTTTCTTTTAGGCATTCCCAGTCCCTTGGTACTCAGGTTTTGATCCCGAGGTTCTCTACTTTTCTTATTCACGACTACACGTCCCTCGATTATAGTATTCATCAATTGCCAGTTTTAATGATTTTAGATCCCGATACTCCGAGCTTTGTGCTAAAGCAGTAACCCATTAGGTACCTTCAGAATTATATTTCTTTTAGTTGTTCTCAGCTCCAATCTTGCAGCTTATGTTACAAAATGATTATCCGCTGATTGAAATCAAAGCAATATTTTACAGACAAGCTGAATACATGTAGTTATTGAAATCATTCGAATAAACTCTAGGTGTGCGCATGATTATTTCTCTATTTACATACATTAAACGTGATTTTATTTTAACAAATGTTGGCATACATCGATGTAGAATCCTTGCCGTGTCTTTACAGGTATTAATTATTATTCGCACAGTCGATGCTATATCGATATTACATGATTTTACTACCTCTCTATGATTATGTAAAGGTCTAATTACATAGAATTAATGGTAAATAAAGTACTATTTAATAATTTTAAACAGCTGTTTATCTTGCTCTGATAAGTATGTGTTATAGTAGCAAGTTATATTCTCGGTTATTGTAGTTCTGTGCATTATGTTATTTTATAGAAATTAGACCTGATTCGCTCAACTACTTGGATTCATGATTCATTAGAATAGATAGATGCTTATTATATCTTGAATGTTGTGGCGATTACGGGATCTCCAAATGATTTATTATGAATGAACTAAATTGTAAATCAAAATGTGCCTGTTTAAATACTATTTGGAGATAATAATGTGAACAACCATCAGCTGGAGATAAATCGAGATTTACCTCTAGCTAAGGTAATTGGGTCAGACAAATTATGGGTCAGAAGAATTTGTCTCTTTCAGCTTATCTCTTTTTCCTGAACCATCCGCTCGTCCTTCTTGTGTTGCTGAAGAAGTGTGAATGGGTCAAATCGTCAATTTTCCTACTTGGAGAAGACAGGAATACGTCGTCTTTAGTTTCCTATCATCGGCTAGTAATTTCGTAAACATGTTTGATTAATAGATTGATAAACAATAAAGTTCAAAATTGTATTCTATTCTCCGACTCTATAATGACTTCTATAACCATACGCGAATTCCATTGCATTTTTGGTTTCGCTGGTATTGGCCAACAGTCATTATAGTATCATTATAACATTATGCACACCAAGCCTCCTACCGAAATGTAATTATTAAGCAAGTTACAAGCGTCTGAAAACAAAAAAGCAACGTTTAATTCGAGGATCCTTGATATGTAGGTACATTTATTGTAAACAATGATTGTGACATAATATGTACCTATCTTGAGCGTTTGTAGTCACACCAGGCGTGATGATTTGTTGAAAGTTATCGTTTTTTATTTCTCTCACTATACGTAGTATAAAGGCAGTTTTGTATTAGGCCTAGAATTTTTGTGAGATGTCTATTTGTGCGTGTGTAAAAACTGTGGAGGAGATTGGTCCGTTCATATTGGTCGTATGAATCTGAAATTTTGCAAATCGCTGTGGAGTGATGAAAATAGGAAATGTACTGTAGCCTCATTTTTAGTGGTATTTTTGACATCTATCTTTAACTTTTCAAATGGAATTATAGTGTATTATTGATCCTTTTGATAGTTGTGGTGACGTCATAAATAGGTGTCAGTATAAAACATCAAGGTGTAAAAAAAATATGTAGCCATTCAAATTCAATTTCAATGTAACATAAGGTGTAATCTTATGTTATTCATTAACTATTTCTAATAGTATATGGAAGAAATATTTTAATTAGGCATGATTTCAGATCTAAAATGACTAATGGAACGAATTTTATGCTTTTTTCCTATTCCGCAATTTTAAAATGCATTCTTACTAGATTTTAACTTAACTTAGTGAATCTTTACTTTAGGATTTTGAGCTTTGATTACAAACAGATACATTACATTTGAAGTATCCATTTGAAACTTTTTTGGATTTTGTTATGCTTTTTTCGAAGCTATTTTAATTTTGAGCAAATGTTTGAAGGAATTGAAAAAATTTTTTCGATGGGTAATTGAGGAAAATAGTTAATTAAGTAATTTGTTATCACCAAATCCCGTACCCAGTACTTATTAATTTGTATAAAGTTATTATGATACTATAATAACTGTTTATGAATTCTAACTTTTAAAAGCTGAAGTGCGCTATAATTCGCGTGGCGTTATAGAAGACATAAGACTCATAAGCGTCACGGAATACAAATGTATAAGGAAGCCTTTGAAGAGTTTAAGGGCACGATGCCACATAATCATCATAACATCGAAACGCGGAATAGAATAAGGTATTTTAGCCCACTTCTTCGGTAAATTCCCGCCCCGCGTTCGTTTCCCAAACTTGAACTCGTGCGCTAAATGCATGCCCAATGAAACGAGCTCTTCGATATACTTTCACCAGCCTTATTGAACCCATAGTGACTGCCTTCTGCTATCGAAATCAGACTTCTTGCAGACCGGAATGATCTTTAAATTGGAACGCAGCGAAGACCGATGATCAGAACCACTAATACGACCTTGTGGCATGGGTATAGCGTGCTGAGCTCCAACAGGAGATCTTGATACTTTGTCCATTTTTCCTCCTCTTTCAAGTCTATGTTCTTCTCTGTTTGGGTATATAATTTGATGACATACTTGATCTTGGTTTGTTTGTCGAGGAGGACGTCAGGTCTATTTGCTTGTATGGATCTGTCGGTCGGAAACTGGTAATTCCAGTAGATCTGGTATTTTTAGTTCCTGACATCGAACTCAATATCTCCCGGCATGTAAGGTAGCACCGGCTTTTGGCCTATTCCGTACGAACGCCTTAGATGGTAATACAGCAACCGTAGAGCCGCATTATGGCGATGGATGTACGCCAAAGCCGCTTTTGACGGACATGCCGACAGCAGATGGAAAAATGTGTCAGGCGCCTTTCGACAGGCCCTGACATCAGGAACCTGCAAACCCATCACGATGCAGCGATAGATCAAGGTGTTCATAACGCCATTTTGACAAACTGCGGTAAATCCTCCGGTCACGGATGTAAGTCTGGCTGACCTTAGATAGGCGAAGGATAAGTCGAGCGTTTTGATGTTTCTGTAGAAAACACCGTGTATCAGCTTTTTTATATTTGTATTTTATGTTGAATTGTACTGGAGTCACAAATATCAAATAAAGTCTTGCGTAATAAAAACGGCTTATCCTCATCAGTTACTATGTTACTTCTTAGGAACCTTCAGAATATAAATTATATTCGAATACATCACCGCCGGTAGCTAAAACAATCACTTTTTCTAATTACATGGAAAAAAAACAATTTCGGTTGCCTTAAATTGTAATGTGTAAAATTACAATTTATTAACATCAATTCAGTAGCACATTTCATTATTTTTAGAGCGGAGGAAAAAATTAATTGATTTAGTGTGCTAAAGCACACTGTATGCCACCTAATGGACCATATGTTGCGTTTACTGTGATCAGATCGTGAAACATGGTACCATATCATAGCAAATCATTCCCGTCTGTAATGTTTTGACGGCGCTTTAAAATTAGTCTCAGTGTTTTTATCAATGAAATATGAAATAATGTACCTGTGGTGCGTCTTGTATTTTAAATATAATTAAATTACACATCTAATGATCCTAGTCTACTGGATGGAAAGGCTTCATATCCGTTCCATTGTTTGAGAATTGACACAAAAGGCAGATACGCTTGTGAAGAAAACGCAAAAACAGCATATGGACTGACGAGCTCTTGCAAAAATATGTCAGAATAGAACGGATCTAAAATTAATGACACAAGAAGAATCCAGAATGAATGATGATGGATTGAATAACAACTTTCTAATTTCAAACTTAGGTTTCCTTAACAACAGATTTGCAATGATAGCTATTGCCGTTCGTCCAATGGCAAAATCGTGAATGATTACTGTGATAAATTGGGAATCAAACAAAAAATAAAAATCGCCGGTGGCTTCTGCACATAAACAGTTTCCTTGGTCTTCCAGCCTAGACTAGAGACCAGAGTGCCGAATAAACCACCACTGGACAATAGACACGCGCATATTATTTCTACATGCCGAGAAAGAATAACAAAAGGAGTCTGACAAAATCTTCTACATTGATTTGTTTCCGCAAACATCTGCTGTGTCACCATGCATGTAGGTTTATACCGCTCAATGCTAAATACAAATGCTAACCTGTCATCAAGAGCTGTAATGACAGGTTAACAGCCTGTCATCAAGAGCTGTAATATTAAGGAATTCTCTCACATTTGAACCAAGCTGTGTTAGCATGCATGTGAGCTTCCAGTTTCTGATTAAATCGTGTTTTGAAATACGTATTTTCCAATGGAAAAATCACTGTCTACCTGACTACACAACGTCTTTGTTGACGAATTCTGATGAAGCTTTTCTATTTGTACAGTTTTTAATGTAGGTAGCATCTTTCAAATGTCTTGTTTTTCTTTCATTGGTGAAGAAAGTCGTCGTAATTTTCATCGATGACATGAACTCAATTGTCAGAAAGTTATATTAAAGCTTCAAAGAAGTCCGGAACAGTTGCTGGATATGGAAATTTTAAATGGTGACTGGAAAGGAATGAAAATATGTCCATATAAGTATGAAATAGTTTTTTCTCAAATATCAAGATTTGAGAGTGTACGAAGGACAATTTCTGGAAATAGTAGGCTCTAATTTGTACTGGAGTGGAGATGCGTCACAAATTTGGTATTGTATACCTATGAAATAAGGGAAGATAAATAAATTCAGAAAAAACCTATTGCAAAACGTAAACTTGTTTATTTCGTACGAATTAGTCTTATCATCTAAGAACAAACACTTTTTTTCTTCTTCAGTACTTGTACTTGTGCTTGTTTTTGCATCCGCAAATGTTTTATCTACGAGAAGCTAAATGACTGATCTCATTATTCAGTGACCTTGCTATCTATTAACTGTAAAATTTAGATCTACTGCAACTACAGATATTTCACATACCGATTACAACTTAAAGGCACTTGAAATATCATTGTCTTCACCATGTTATTCAGAATTAGGTAAGAAATTGTTCGGCAGGATCAGATGCTAGTTCGCCATTAGAAAGTATATTATATACATATTATATATAAATTCTCAGGAAATAAGTTACATATATGGTTATTATTTTCCTCTTTACGTGCGTTTCGGTCTCACGACCATCATCAGAAGACGTATCAATGTCTAAAACGGGATTTCTTAAGACTAATTGTATCAACACAAAGGGTCCTTATCAAACCAATATCAATTGAAAATGCCCACGTTGCCGAAATGAACAGAAACACGAATGATCAAAACTCTAATACATTAATGTTTTGAATATATGTATATGTATCAAGAATCTACTGCTTAGCAATTTTCTTATAATATTCGGACAAAGTCTTTATACGACTGAAACCAAAAAATATAACGTTAAAGTATCCACTTTCGAACCAGATGTTAAAGACTTATGAGGTAATAGAAAAAGGTTGTCCGACCTTATTAGGAATATTGCTATTCGAGCATTCTACCTAAAGTAAACTTTTAATATTATAAAAACGCATGTAGGAATTTGCAAGAGTTTATTAAACTATTATAAATCTGACTAAGTGATCGAATATCTGTTCTATAATTTACAGACTTGGAGTAATATTTTATGTGAACCATCTTCCGAATAGATCTCTTATAATTATTGGTTTCCTTAGTTAGAACATTAACATTTTTGGAATCGATTTGATGGTTATAATCAAAGCAGTGTTTGGCAAAGGCGATGAAATTTTCCAAGTTCTTGTTTCTTGTACTATACTTATGGTCATACATTCTTTTTTGTAAATATTGTTTAGAGATTCTTGAATAAGTCTCATCGCAATCTAATCAATTTAATTTGTATACTGTGTGGGTTTGTTTATTTTTAGGTATTAAAGGTTCTAGATTTGTAAAATATTTCCAAACACAGTTAGAAGGCTTATGCGCAACATTTATATCATACATTTTTTAACATTTCTCAGTATTTCTTCGAAATGTATGGTAATGTTATAAAATTATCTACATTACCGTTTACGTTATTTATATATAACGTTCCATTATAGATGTTGTTTATTTTTTTCTTGAATGATGGGTTTGGGAAAGGTCTTTCGGCCATTAATTTTCAGTGTATTACGACCAATTTTTCAATTTTTGGGACGGTCCTCTGTGTGGGACAATTCAACCGCGCTATCTGTAAAGCACTTATACACACTTTTTCTATAACTTGTTGCAACAGAATTGAAGTGAGGATAACGTTGAGACCAAACTTCTTTAGTAAACCACGAAGTTTCAATTTTTCCATTTGCATCATGCCTAATGTTCATATCTAGGAAATTTATGTTTTTGTTCACTTCTATTTCACAAGTAATTTGAAGTTTAGAATGGAAATTGTGAAATTTATTAATCACGTACTGAATTTTACATATTTGAGGCAATTCGTTTTTCCGACTTTTAACGATGTTTGTATGAATGTTTCAAATTCGAGATTTATTTCTTGAAAGAAGAGTAACATGTCTTCCAGTCAACCTATTTTGATTTGGGATAGATGCAAATATCTAATGCAGAGAGTGTTATGTCTGGTATATTCAAATCTTTTGTTTCATTTCCATAATGACCGTTACCTTATTATAAAGTGATTCGATAAATTATTTACAATCACATTGACGTTTTATTGACATGGTTGTGTATATAGGACAACAGTTTGTACATTTCTCGGATCATTTGCATGAGTCAATTATGAGATTAATGTTGATTTATACAAATTAGACGGTCTTATAATTAACTACCTAAGCAGGTATTTCTAAAAATCCCTAAAGCCATCATGTTTACCTGTTGCCAGTACAATACAGATTTGCATAATAGCATCCGTTGTATATGAAAACGGCTCTTTGTTATACATTCATGCGTCTTACAAACATGATCCATACATCAAATACTCGCCAGTGATTACATTAGAATCCGATATGAAAAATTAACTCATCATAATGTAATTTCAGAGCGATTCTCAAGTATCGACGAGGTGGTCTAGGAAAGTTTATTTCGTTTTTCCGATAGAACCGTGTTAAAGCTTCATGATAACTTCATACAATATTATAATGGCTATGGAGACCATCCATCATAATTATAGTCGGATATAAATCGACGATATTAGTCATAATTACTGACCTAATTCAAGCTTTGATTCTTCTGCGGTACAACACACCACCCACATCATGATGTTGTTATGAAAAATTAAATTGAAGGTTTAATTCAGAGGCATCCATTCGAACACCTACATCAAGTGAGACCCATCATTCACTCCTAAAAATTATTATAATACAATCTCGATACATACAGTACGGTACGTACAGCTGTTTCCAGAGGCCCAGTTGAGAGAGTAATATTGGTAATAATAACGGTGTATGTTGCAGGGTTTAATTTCAGTATTGTTTGAATTATAAATTAATTTCAATAAATAATTCCGGACGAGTCAGGCCCTGACATCATTGTTATAATAGCGGCAGTTGTATATTATTCACGGTACGTTATCGTTCTATATAAATTCATGGGAGGTGTGATTCGTGCAGAATTATTCATTTTCAGGCAGGGAGATCGATGGCCGAAATCTAGTCAATGGCAACTTTATAGTCTTTTAAATATTATCATAATTACGTTTGGTATGATGAAAGCGGTATTGACTGGATATTTTGGAAATTTTCTGTTAATTGACGCATGCTTCCGGATAGGCCCACCACAACAATCATTCAATTCAATCAGCCCCTTGAAGCTCCTTATAAAGATAGTAAGAGCATTGCGCGAAGAAATGGGATATTTTTCCAATTATTTTAACATATCCTACTACCTTATTGTGCTTACATATTCACATCACCGATGTACCTACCTATATCCAATCCCATTGAATGCTAAGACAATTTTAGAATGTACCTTCTTCATTATTTACACTCAATTCGAAGATATGACCCAGGATTGATTCAGCCCCTTGAAGCTCTGAATAAACAGTAATTTCGAAGCGAACTTTGAACCAGTGGAAGTTTAACAGACCAAATCCTGAAAAAAATTGAAATATGGTGGTACCGCCACCCTATTCGGTATATAACCCAGCATATGAGGGATGGAATGATATATCTACATCCCTGCCCATACGCCTTTCAATTTGATCTAGAAAGGAACGAATATGAATAAAACGATCTTTGGAATCAATCTAACCGTATAATGTCAGTCCGGTCAATTATTGTCTGTATGTATGTCCGTTTATCTGTTCCTATGCGTATGTCCGGTAATCTGTAAACACTACGCAACATAATTCCTACAACTACTGCTTAATTGATGGATATCTTAATACTACTTTATATGAAGTTGAGGTCCAGGAATATAGAATGCTGCGATTATTAGAATATTCTATATTGAATTAAATTTGTGATGGAAAATCTTGTTCAAATTAAGAATATATTTGAATTGAGCTATACAAAAGACTCCACAAATTTGTTTCGAGAATATTAGATTTACAATAATACAATTAAAGAGCTTAGTTATAATGTTATTTATATTTAAATAATAATGATTAGTGATTAGCGATTGTTGAAACAATTATTCGAGAAAAGGTATCAATTAAAATAACGGTTGTTAAGCTATTTATAACACTGATTGACATTATATTTAAATAATAAATCATAGTGATGCAGAAATGCAAGCAATTATAATATATCATGTATTATAAAATTTTCAATTGAAATCAAAATCAAATTTTATTAAATTCAATATAGTTATTATCTCAAAATATCTGGTTTTCTCAGTTTCTGAAGAACCGAGAAAAAGAGAAACAAACTTATGAAACATTATATCTATCTATTACTGGTCTTCAATAATTATTTATTATTCCATCATTGTTTGCTTTAAATCACCATTTTTATTATATATATTTTTCACAAATTTTATAGTATTTTTTTCATTTCAGTATGCAGCATTTTTTCAAACTTTTGATCTGTTTATTTGAATTTTGTCCGTCGGATTGTTCGATCTTTATACCTGAAGCGAGTTAAGTACCGAAACTTTGTCCAAAAAGAGTGACTTGTACAGGGTGTCCCATTTTGGGTACTTTTGCGGGGTATCTCCTTTATTTTTGAAGATAGAGTTGCGGTTTTCGCGACACTGTGCTACTTTTTCGTAAAACTCAAGATGCCGTCAACAGAATTTTCATAGCCCTTTTAGTTTTTAAGATACAGGACATTTCTGAAAATGTTGCATTTTGTGACCCCCCTCGTATCTCCGTTATCCTTCAACTTATCGAAAAGGTAAAATAACAATCTAATAGATTTTTTTCCGTAGAATGCAGTGGTGTAGATAATTTTTGTTACATTTTTACTGTTTTTGAGTTATAAAATAAACTTATGTTTTTTTAAATGGAACACTCTGTATATTTATAGACTATAAAATTTGTCTTTTTTTTACCTTTTCAAAAATATATGATAGTATAAACTTTTTTTCAGAAACACGCAAATAATTGACAATTTTCAGAAATTAAATACATATTTTAATAGTAGGCTATGGATAACAATAATAAACAACAACTTACATATTACTAACAAATAATTGGATACCTTGTATATAAGTATCTATTAAAAAAATTCCCATAGATCTTTTTTCTAACAGTAAGTTTGTAACAACAGTTTTGTGGCGTGAAGTGACAATATAACAAAAACACAAAAAATAGCATTATTAAAAAAAATTAAATGTGATTTTCAAATTGACCACCATTCTCTCTAATGCAAAATTGGCACATCTTTGAGATTCTTTGAATAGCGTTCAAAAGAACCATCGTTCTCATTCGCAGATTTCGAAAAGCTAAATGAATTGCCTCTCGAAGTTCTGCAATGCCGTCATATCAAGTTTTATATACTCCATTTTGTATATAGCCCCATCAAAAAAATCTAAAATTAAGAGATCTGGTGATCGTGGAGGCCATCTAACAGGTCCGTTGGTACCTATCCATCTTTGAGGAAAGTTATTATTAAGAAAGGCCCTCAAGAGCCTAGCGTTATACCTTGGGGCACCATCTTGCTGTAGGTAAACAGCATTATACTGGGCTAATGGAATGTTTTCGAGCAGTTCTGGAATAACTTCCTCAAGAATTTCTAGGTAGCTACGTGCTGTAAGACCTCCTTCAAAAATCTTATAAACTATATGTCTACCCAAAATAAAACATGAAACCTCAACTCCAAAGCGTTGCCAAATAAATCGTTAGCATCGATTTGTTGTAAATACCACTGGCAGAACAGTGCCCGGCGCGCAGCATCGCCAGGATGCAAATGTTGTAGTATATTAAATTTGTATAGATGATACTTATATTTCTTCAAGATCCTGTGTGCGTTAGTTTTTGGCACACCAATTTCCTTCTCAATTTTTCTACATGAGGACGAAGGTGTTGCTTCTGTATATCCTAAAGTATCTATCTCTTTTCTTTCCATGTTCTCTTTGTTGCATGTTTTAGGCGCGGGTGAACAAATGATCCGTGCTCAACTAAATTTGCTTTTAAACGGGCAAATATCCCAAAAAACGGTTGCCTTCTTTCTGGATATCTAACAAGCAAAAATTAAAATGATAATAGAGATTTTCATAGCTTACTCACCTTTGAAAATATAATTCCGAAGCTTCTTCAGAATTTTCATTACTCTGTATAAAACATACCATCATATCATATTTCTCATAATTTTCGTAAACTGCCATTATTCGAAAAAATTGATAAATATCTATTGAATAATGATACCAAAAGAACGAAAATAAACAGCTTAAATGCGATAGAGATTTGACGTTTATTTCTGTTTCTTGTCATAAACAATATCAATGGCCTACTATTAAAATATGTATTTAATTTTTGAAAATTGTCAATTATTTGCGTGTTTCTGAGAAAAAGTTTATACTATCATATATTTTTGAAAAGGTAAGAAAAAGACAAATTTTATAGTCTATAAATATACAGGATGTTCCATTTAAAAAAACATAAGTTTGCTTTATAACTCAAAAACAGTGAATATGTAACAAAAGTTATCTACACCAATGCATTCTACGGAAAAAAAACTACTAGAATGTTATTTTACCTTTTCGATAAGTTGAAGGATAACGGTGATACGAGGGGGGTTACAAAATGCAACATTTTCAGAAATGAACTGTATCTTAAAAACTAAAAGGGTTATGAAAATTCTGTTGACGGCATCTTGAGTTTTACGAAAAAGTAGCACAGTGTCGCGAAAACCGCAACTCTCTATCTTTAAAAATAATGGAGATAACCCGCAAAAGTACCTAAAATGGGACACCCTGTACATGCGAGATTTACTGTGTATTACTGCATATATAAATGAATTTAACGTCAACTATTCTTAATTGTTTGAGACACAAGGTATAAATCGTAAAATAGTTTCGAATATTCTTGAAATTAAATTTGAAAAAAGGTTGAATCACACGGAAATATGTATGAGGAAAAGAGGGCATCCCGATGTGAAAAATAATATTTACCCACGTTTACACAAACATAAATCATTCAAACGTGAAATATTCAACACATTAAGGATTAAAACACACCATGACGAACAAATAATTTTAATAACCTTTTCACTTCACGATCGTATAATGCCTAGGTTAGTCTTCATTTAACAAAACATCTTAAATTCATCAATACGTCACGCATATTATACCCTGAACCTCGACGATGAAATGGTGAACCTCGTTAGCAGAATTTGTAGAGAATGAAATTATAATTATATTACACGAATCAAATTTACAAAGTTACTGTAACAGTTCTTGTCCACTTGCAATTCAGGGTTTTTTGGGTGAAAGGTATTTTGTTAATGAAATTCGTTTGTGCACCGCACACAGGAAAACATCAGCCAATCAAATACGTGACTGTCTAAAAACCGCACAAAAAATAAATTCGCGGCGTACTCTCAACCAGTTATTTTCTTATCTAACTGAGAAAAGGTGTAAAATATATTACAATATGAAAATTACATGGATTATGGATGGATTTTTTCTAGCGATAGTTCAGTCGCTGGCGGCCGCAGAAATCAGGTTAGTCGATAAGAAGGTTTTCTAATGATCAGGCACTGTAGGAGTAGATTGTCAGTTAGACTCCTTGCCGTTAGGAGCGCCCGAGGCGGTTTACTCGACTAACGCTGATCTCGCGTTAAGATTACCAGTAATGTGTGCAAATGAAACTGAAAACAGTATGTGGAGTAAGAATGTATGGATAATAATGTAAAATATCGTTTTATGATAACGCACTCCGAAGATCTAGATACTTACATCGTACGTTCACTCATTTCAATGTGCTTAAGATAAGCAGCGCTATATCGTTATTATAGTTTTGATATCGCGAACGAGCACTTTATATAGAATAACGATGTGTTAATATGCAATATGTTCAAATGTTAACAGGAGAATGCCTTTAGCAAAAATATATGTTACAAGGTATCGAATCCTTATAAAGATAGTAAGAGCATTGTGCGAAGAAAGGGGATATTTTTCCAATTATTTTAACATATCCTACTACCTTATTGTGCTTACACATTCCCATCACCGATGTACCTACCTATATCCAATCCCAATAATCCCATTGAATGTCAATTTTAGAATGTACCTTCTTCATTATTTACACTCAATTCGAAGATATGACCCAGGATTGATTCAGAAGAACCGTCCAGACCATGCACAATGAGTGAAACGAAATCAGGAATTTTCATTCTCAGTTTAATAATTTCTTTGAACTGAAGTATCCATACTTATAGGTAACATGAAAAAATGATAATAAATGGAATATTAGAAGAAGGTTATAAATTAGATTCGAATTTTGAGATTGAACTGGTCTTGTTGGAAATCAATTATGAATCAACACTACAGTGAATAATACATGTTTATTGTGGAGCTTTTCTACAGTGTATTATTCAGTTTAATGTTTATTTGTAACATATCATTCAAGTTGAAATATTTTGGAGATAAGAATAATTTGCATCAAAAGAAGATCCAGCCCACGTATATTTTTGTAAGATCACGTATGTTTGCATTGTATTGTATTGTGTTGGGGAGGCACACTGATTTTTAAAGATCTATTGTGTCTGCTTCTGATGCGCCCTTCATGATATCTCAGCGGCTATAGCAAATCCTCCAACCCTGTGGACTTAAGTTCAGTATGCCCTTAGGTTTTGCAAGGTAGCACATTCTGCGATCCATGCGAATGGAAGTTTCGCCCTTCTCCTCGCAGAACCTGCACTGTTCTTCTTCTACTAATTGAAACCTCTTAAGTTATCCTTTCAACCGGTAATGCCCTGTTTGCATTCTGAGTTTATGTTCACCTAGGTTGATGCAGTCATTAGATCGTTTTTGGTTGTAGTTTCCCAAAAGTACCTTTGCTTGCCTCTGTCCTTGCAGACCTGTTTAGTGGTGGGATCTTTTGTTGTCTACTTCTTTATTACATTCCTCCGATATTGTGTTGGCGCTCATACCGTAGGAAAGTTCAAGTCTCACAAATGGCGTTTCGGCCCATTTTTTGCTAGAACGTCTGCTTTTGCATTACCCTCCACCCTGGTGTATCTCAGACTATCTTGGAACTGGTTACGTGGGAGTTCAGCGCATTGATGGCTGCTTGAGTATCCGACATGATGACTATTTCCTGTCTACGGAGGTCTCTTTATATATTGAACTGGATACATTGTCTATAGCGTGAATCTACGCTTGGAAAATGTTCGGGGATTTGCCTAAGCTGTCAGAGTATTTGGTTCGAGGCGAGTAAATGTATGATTTGATGGCCTGTCTACTGGGTCTAGGGATGATGTTTCCGTCTCATTATATTTTACGACTCAGTTTCGTTCCAAATTCTTTTGCGAAACTATACTTTTTTCCCATCTTATATTGGGGCAGGTCCCAGGTTTGCTGATTTACAATGAAGGTCCATATTCACTCTCCAGTGATTCGATAAGTTGTCCTTATCGCCATAATCTCAACTACTATATGGGTTCAAGATCACTTCTATAGCAGCCATTGGGCATGTTCTCATAGCACCTGTTATGCATACACAGGCTAGTCTTTGGCTAGTTCAGCTAGCCCAGACAATAACCCATCTGTGATGATTCGTCCCACTACTGCTGTGTACATCCATCGCAGGGTGTTAGGGTTACATTCCCAGTTTTTTCCTGTAAGGGTCTGCACACCATAAGGAATTTTCTAGCTTTGGTAGTTTTTTTGTATTCACTCCAGAGGAGTTCTTTTTCTAGTATAATTCTCAGACATTTTACCTCTGACTTCCACTCAATAACGCTGTCATCCAGTTTGATGAATTTGAGGTTAGGATTCCTTCTCCTTGTAAAGGCAACTCAAGGGCTATTGGCATCATTCTTTAGTATATTCAAGGCCTCCTTGAACTATATTGCAGATGGCATTCTCGAACTTACTTATCTTGCGAGTATGACTGACTATGTCATCGCCAGAGTATGCCGAGATAGGTCAGATCGCAGAGTAGTCGGTCTACAATTGAGTTCTATATAAGTGAGGAGGCCACTCCCCCATTTGAGCATCCTCTAGTTGTGCAGGTGGAAATATATTGTTGCCCTATTATTGTCTCTGCTATTCTGGTAGAGAGTAGTTGCAATAGCCACCTGGTTGTCGTAATATCTACTGCTCTGTCTTCTACTGCTCGTTTGACTGCTTCATGTCAATTCACGTATGTTTAATTGTGTATTATTTCTCAGACTCATGTGTTTATATGGAACATAATGCATATCACGGGGCTTGATATCTGAAGATACCATGTCGTATAATATGCACTGTTGCAGCATAAATATGTGCATCGTCCATCTCACACCTCATGCATCAAAAACAGCAGACGGTGATCAAGTATATGAGCAACTTCAATATTTGAACCATACTGTCTGATCGCATAGAGCATTGCTTCTATACATGGAATGAGAGATTCGAGAATTTTTGCTCTGGAATCGGTTGCATGCATCAAATGATTGCTCACATTCAGAAAAGGTGTGCTTCGGGGATGCCTATTGTTTTTTTTTAGTGATATATCTTTATGGAAACAATTACTTCATTGATTTAAATAGTTCCAGATGTATGAAATCACGCAAGATCATTTCAAAATAATGTCAGATTTTTCACCAAAACTTAACTTAACTTAATGGTAGCTGCCACTTTCAAGGTGACATTATGCGATGCAGCATTTTCAAAATATGTCAAAATATGATTTAATCAATAAGCTATAACATTATGAGTTGCAGCTATTTTCATTGGATTCTAGTTCATACTTCTTCATTTTGAATCAACATTTTCTCCAAATGTATCTAAATGTTCACCCAACGTCAGTTGTGATGGTTTAAGTAACATATTTATCACCAAAACGTAGCACATACGATACCTGGCAATTTTTGACATGAAATTATGAGCTGTAACTAACATTTTGGAACCATTGAAAAAAAAAGCCTTATATATTCAATGTTCAATAAGTCACCCGATACTATTGAGATTGGAATCTTGTCATCACAGCTTATTCAAGCAGTAACGACAATACATTTGAGAAAAAAATTAAAGAACCGATTTTCTCATTAAGATATTATGATTTTTTCGCAAATTGTTGTTCAAAAACTACGAGGATAATTATTTGGAATCTGTCGACATCATTATGATTCTTCAGATATTGCATTTCAAATAATAAATCAATGTAAGAAATTAGATATAAATGTCGTACATTGTTTGATTTTTTAATGGGGCATCAATTCGTAGATGGCGTGGAGGTATTCAGGTCTTTTTACAATGCTGTATCTCGGTTATGTCTACCTTCAACAGAGATTGTTCTGTAACGTTGTAAACTTGCCCGTTCTTCTGATGAGCTCTATGAAAAGAGCGACATTGCTGTCAGGAACTATAAGTTTGTGACTTTACTGATTGACCTAGACTGGGGAGACATTAAACGAAATTTCAAATTGATTGGAGTTTTTTTTTTAGGGGTAACTTGCTGTAAGACTATAGGGGCACATATTTTCAATATAATAGTAGGAACATATTGCAATTGTGCATTATATCTTAAGAGCTATTCAACTAATAAAATATAGTAGATGTATACGTTCTCAGACAATAACTTCTGTAGTATAATTTATTTTAGAATAATTATGTGATATGTTACGAAGTTGAATCTTGGAAGAATGAAAAGAAAATCGAGGGGGTTAAGTCAAGGTTAGAGCTTTGACTTACATTCCGACAATAGGCGGCGTGAGACAGATTAAGTAATGAGCGCTGGGAATGACCTTGACAACTCTTTACGTGTGAACAGCGTATGCTAATTACAAAAATGTTTTATCATTGTTTGGTTTTTATAAGCTATTTGTGATGTTCCCTGACGATTACGATTTGTTTATTATTAAGTACTCTATAAAAGTAATTATTTTTACTCGCTACTACAACTGAATAAAATTATCTCTTCATTCTAAACAATTCTTCAACAATCTTGAATAAGGAGAATAGAGGAAAAACCTAATGAGAACTTTTAGATTACCTCATTTAATCGATATCATGTATTTCTCACCATCAATTTCAAACAATTGAACTGAACAAATATATTATATTTACCTAATTTTATTTTTCTATTCAGTCGTGCCTCAAGATATACTTGAAACTGAAATTAACAGGTCTAGACGAGGTTCCAATCAAATTGATAACAAGATGTTATGCAGTTGCTCCAATACTTGCCAAACTATTAAATAAGTCTGTGGAAATCGGCCAGTTCCTCAACATACTCAGAATAGCCACAATTATTCCGGTATTTGAGAAAGGTGATCAACACGAAATAGAAAATTATCGCATTATTTCTTTAATGAGCGTCTTTTAAAAAATATTTGAGGAAGCAATTTCTAATCACATAAATAATTTTCTGGATAAATACAATATAATAACACCTTGCCAATATGGCTTTTGGTCCGGAATATCTACCGAAAAGAGTACAATAGATTTTGTTCAGCACATAAATGATAAACTGGATATTGATGAATGCGTGATGGGAGTATTTTTCGATCTCTTTCGCGCATTCCACACTGTGAACTTGACATTTGTGGCGAATAAACTTGATGCTCTGGGAATACGAGGTACCATTAATGATTAGATCATATGGTATCTTTCTAATAGGGAACTGATTGTCAAAATTGATAAGACTTCTTCTGAACGGTACTCACTGAAGGATGACGCACCTCAGGTCAGCGTCCTGAGACCACTAACATTTCTTTTGTATGTGAATGACCTTCCCGAAAATATATCTGAAGGGCGGATATTCATGTATGTAGACGACACTTCTATTATTGTACCACACAAAAATCCACAGGTAGTAACTCAAAAAGTTAATTAAATCATGAATGAATTCAACTGATGGTGTGAGAAAAACAATTCAATGATCAATTTCAGTAAAATAGCTCTTACAATTCCACTTTCAATTATAATGGTAGTCAGATGAATAATACTGATAACGCAACATTTTTGGGACTTGAGTTAGATAAACACTTAACTTGTGAACCTCAAATAAGTGCTAAATTAAATAAAGCATACAGTGCAATCAACACCCTTGGAAATTCACTAGGACCGAAATCCTTAATAATTGTGTATTATGCTGAAATGATCCCACATTATGCCATGGTACTATGGGGCCAATCGACTACCTTTGATAGGCTTTTTAAAACTCAAAAAAGGATCATATGACTCATATTTGATTCATCTTATAGAGCTTCTTGCCGTAATATTTTTATAGATCCACATATACTTACACTTACCTGCATGTATCTTTTGAAAATTCTGACTTATATTCACAATAATATACAACAAGACACAACTCATACTTATAACATGCGAGGTAGGGACAAACTATTCGTCCTGAAACATTGCCATAGCTTTAGCAAAAGACTATCTAACAATACAATAGCCTATTCATGATGCAACTTTCTTCCTAGAAATATTAAAACATATAACCCCAAAAGGTTCAAAAATAAGGTTATAAAATATTTCACTTCAAGCGTTCTATTCTCTGCTAAAATATAAACTGTTTTGCCCAATGAGGTTGTTGCTGCCTATGGGCTGATGATAGGTCTACACTTTATATTATGTATATTTCATATGTTTGGGTTTTATATAACTTTATCAAAAACTAGATTCCATCGAACTATCTTAATTTATTTTATTATGTAATTAATGTCTTATATGTTATTTCGTCTTAACACATAAAATATAATATGTAACATGTATTCTATGATTAGCGTACAGGCTTAATAAAGATATTATTATTATTATTACTCCTACATCCTATTGATAGTATTGTTGAGGTGATGAACTTTCTCCGATTGAATTCGACGTATTTAAGCTTATCTAAACTCTGTTTTATATACAGAATGTCCCAGATCTTAGAAGTAGAACTTCAACAGTCGATTGGAAATTTGATTTTGAGAAAAAAAGTTCCTAATATCATACATGCACAGATTCTTAATTTTTGAGATACAGGGTTGAAGTTTATAAATATCTTAATTTTGTTTGTAACTCCAAAGATAATTAGGATGTCTCAATGATATTTGGTACCGTGAATGCGTAGATAGGTTACCATATTTGCACATTCAAGACCGGTATTACTTCCAGTGGCGTAGATATAGGTATTTAATATCAATAAATTGACCCGAAAAGTGTTATCGCTATATAGAAACTACTTTTTGGGAACAAACCTCTATGCAGAATTCAAATTGAAACAAATAATGTCTCTTGATATTTCTTTGTAACTAGCACCGTTTCACGGCAAATTCAATTTTTTGATTTAATCACAACCACCAGTAATACATACAATTTAGCAAATTTGTCTTGTTAACTCTTGTTGGTGGACTATAAATTGAGGTACATTCTAGTTAACTGGTCTAAATTTTGGAAATAAAAACATGTTATTCGACCTTTCTTTGTAATACGATGTAGAGATTAGAAAAGACAGTTCATTTTATTTTTGTCAGTCAACGACGCTTTTTAATTTAAGGTTCCTCTTTTTCCAATATTCACCCGATTTTCATGGTGGTGGTAGGTAATTATATCAGAAAAATTGAATCTAACGTGAAACGGAGCCAGATATACAGAAATATCAGAAGTCCTTGTTTGTTTCGGTTCATTCTGCATCGAAGTTTGTTTCTAAAAAGTAGGTTCTACAGGGTGAAAACACTTTTCGGGTCAATTTATTGTTATTAAATACCTATATCTACGCTACTGGGAATAACACCGATCTCAAATTATGTGCAAATGTGGTAACCAAACCTACGCATCCACGGTACCAAATTTCATTGAAACATCTTAATTGTCTTCGGAGATACAAACAAAATTAGGAATTTAAAAAAAAATTCAATCTCAAAAATTAAGCTCCTGTGCATATATGTTAATGGGAACATTTTCCTCAAGATTAAATTCTCTAACGACTGTCAAAGATCAACTTCTAAAACCTGGGACAACCTGTATATTATGATGATATTCAAATCATAGAAATATGCCTTATAGATATTTTCGTTCTATCCTGACATGACTTGTTCAGAAGGACTTCATGGTTTCCACAATTTCTTCAATTTGGAAATCAATGATCGTGCAATATAATTTATGAAGAACGAACCAATTACCAAATTTATAACTGGCAATAGTGAGTAAAGTTATCATGAGTAGCTAAATAAATCATTTCCAGTTAATTCATTATTAGAAGTTATTTAAAGATTGAACCGTTCCAATAGAACACGATTATAAAAGGTATCACAAGGAAGTACTATTCAATCCATTGAGTCGATAATTGATTAATTGGTTCATAGCTCGCAGAACCGGATGTTGAGCGTAATTGTACAAGTAACTGGTTCTAATTATCTTTTGAAGCCGTCATAGAATCTTTTTCACAATTATCGTATATTTCTTATGTTTGATTCGACTGTGAGTATTTCTTATCTGCCGATTGATTATTGCTGTCATCAAAA
Organism: Endomychus coccineus; assembly: GCA_958510875.1. Lineage (NCBI taxonomy): Eukaryota > Metazoa > Arthropoda > Insecta > Coleoptera > Endomychidae > Endomychus > Endomychus coccineus. The sequence goes on along the minus strand of OY294067.1, from coordinate 262,726,289 downwards.
TTATCTCGATATAATAAATTGCCATGTTTCGTTAAAACTAAATGCAAATACAGTATTTCCTCATCCTCTGTTCAAGTTCAATAGGTATTCTGTTTATTGAAACCTCGATTGAAACCCTGACTAGATATAGTTCTTCAATTACATAATCAAAAGTAGTTAATAACTCTGAAGTCTTGAAAATAATGTTCTTATTACAAAATTAAGTATACTTATTTTACCGATATTTGCTCACCTAATAACCATAAGACTCAAAACTTTTGAAGGCCTGACCAAAATTCCGGATTCTTGGGTTGGCCATTGTATATCAACGTGTGATGTGTTACTGAGCTAACATATTGAGTACTTCGTCAGAGCCTCAATAATTGAATTGTCGATATAAATTATTTAGAAGAAACAGTAGGAACGTATCAGGTGTGGATAAAATTAACGCAAAAGGCAAGCTCAAACAATCCTCTCCCATTTTTTCATTTTCCCATCGTATTCGTATCCTCTACGCTGTCTCCACACCAAAGCGGAGCCAATACCACGCATATATTGGTCACAATTTCATCAGTACTCGCAACCTCCGAATTCAAGTTCCTTCTGAATATACCAACAGTCATGTTTATTGAACGAAAAGAAACAAGATGTTGTTGGCTCGATCATATCTTCTAGTTTTATACTTCTTTTCGATCTCTCTAAGGCACTCGTTGAATTGGGAAGAAATAAATACACACGGCCAATTTGGCCTAGTTTGGTTACATCTTTCAACTGGTTGAACTCAATTGCTGCTAACTTTGACTCGAACTCATCAGATAGTTTCTATAAATTTCTTGGATGTCTATATTTCTACAAATAATGTGCCTGCGACGAAATCAATTGAAGTTATAGCTTTAGTATTCTTCAATCCAAAAACAGTTTTTTAAGAGTGAAATTATCGAAGAACTACAGGATGGCTGGTGAAATAATACAATACAATATAGCTTTATTCGAGAAAATCCTTACCGGCAAGGAACAGCTCAAAAGTTTTGAATCGATAAAATTTAAAAAAGTATTAGTTTATTATACACTAGCGACTCGCCCCGGCTTCGCACAGGTGCAATGCTGATACTAAGTACACTATAGAAAAACTGTGAACGTTGTCTATAAAAACATAGCGGCCCGCTCCTGCCGGTACCGCCGCAAACGCTACGTCCCGCAATTTTTAAATCTGTAATATCTTCGGAAATATTCATTCAAATCATATGCTGTGAAGGGACATATAGATCTATATTAAATCAACAATGTATTTAAGGTATTTAATTGGATAAGGATTAATGCTGTATTGATTGAAATTTCTTCGAAAATTAGCCATTATTTGTCGTAAAAAGTAAATGACAAAAAAATGGTATTGTGGGATAAACATAAGAGATAGACATATACCATTGCGGAGTTTTCTGTAGACCTTTTCAATGTGTACAATACATAGAACATTATTTTGATATATCTCGTAGGGTTCAGCCTGCGTTTGCAATGTAAACGGAAAAAATGTAATTATTCACCACATCACATTAGAAACCTCAAAATTATTTATTATTTTTTCACAATTCAATGGATGTTATTATACATATAAACCTTCCTCTTCAATGACTCTATCTATTAAAAAAAACCGCATCAAAATCCGTTGCGTACTTTTAAAGATTTAAGCATACATAGGGATATAGGGACAGAGAAAGCGACTTTGTTTTATACTATGTAGTGATTTACAACATATTAAAATAGTAATAACATCTTTTTTTTTAAACCGGCCAGAAATTAGTACTTTCCGGTTTATTTTTAGGTCAGAAAATCTCATTTTGTCGTACCGAGCCAGAAAATTATTGTGATAGTCCGGTAAAAGCTTTTACCGGACTTATTTTTATTCACTTTCCGGCCTATCTTTAATGAAAAAAATAATAAAATAGTAAGTCTAAGATAGCGGTCAATTGGATTCTATAGTAACCGAGTTTTGTATTATTTGAAACTATAAAATAACTTGACATATTTTGACGTTTTGTTGAAAACGTGACATTTATTATAAAATGGATAGCTAACGGAGGTGCTGACATCATAATCTTAAAACGACATGGTGGTTGGAGTTCATCTCAAGTTGCCGAAAGTTACATTGAGGATTCAGTTCAGAATAAGATTGACATAGCTAACAAAAATCAAAAAGCAGGTAACTCAAACACAGAAATTGTCTCAAAAACTCATTATAATGTAAGCAGTTCAAAAAATCTCACGTCAACGAATAATTTTGAAATACCGTGCTTACAGATAAGTAATGCTAATAATTGTACGTTCAATATAACTATTCAAAAATAATGTTCATATTTGTAAACCAAAAATTAACGAATGTTAAAAAAATTGTTAAAATTAGTTAATAAAGAGTTCTTGTTATAAAAATGTAAACTGAATAATATGAAGTTTATGGTACAACAGTGCCCGTTTTAAAAGAAATATTGTACGTAATACATCCCAAGAGTGCTTTTACTAGACTCGCAAGCTTGCAGGACTCGCCTGCGGCTCGCCCTGCAATTTGCCCACTCGTCCAGTAAAAGACCACTTTCGGGACTTGTTACGTAAACTACTATTTTGTAGTATTTGAACTCGGTTGACTTCAACAAAAATGATGGCATACTTGATGATAAAATATATTATAAGAATTATATGCGTATATGCAAGTTTTATTCCTTAATGTCTTCGTTTGATAACTCAAAATTCCTACTTTGGAGGCTAGTAGATCAATGTGTTTCCCCAAGGCTGGCATCCAAATTGAGCCCGAGAAATTTTACCACATCCTTATAAGATAGATTCAATCCTCCGGATTGTAAGTAATTATTCCTTTACAAAACGAAATTGAACAATTTCTAGTTAATTTAGACTCAAGGTGAGTGAATTTGCATTAATTCAATGATTTATTAATTCTATTGTATAGGTAGCTACTGAACCATCAGCGAAAGAAGTGAGTTCATCGTCAACTGTTAGGGTTAAATCGTTTACATTTATGATGAAGTTTGCAGGCCCAAGAATGAATCTCTTAGGCACACCACATTCGATTTTTTGAGTGTTCGGAAATTTCAAGTTATTTACAATAAAAAAACGCTTTTGTCAAGATGTTGTCATCAGGTCAAACGCATTCAGTAATGGTAGAAGTTTCTTTTGAAGCTCACTTAGACAATGTTGATTTCTCTATTAAATTCACTAAGCAAATTCCTCAGAATAGTTGAATTACACGTTGTATAAATTTCAGTCAAAGCTACTATCTAAATATACGTTTTTTATTGATAGTAAGTACCACGAACTGGCTAATACAGTCGTGTATGAAAAAAGACTAAATTTATAATGAAGGAAATACTAGTAATTCCTTCAAGGGTCCAAAGACCTAAACTAAGTTTGAACGGTTCTGAAGACATTGTTTAATGAAAATTTGAATTCCCACATGTAAAAATTGATGGTTTTGTTATTATTATTCCAATATTGTCCAACTTTGACTGTGACTCAAATGTTCAGTGCAATAATTGACATTCATATTCTCTTATTTATCGAAGTGAATCCACATAATCGATGAAATTGACTTACAGCTTTCTATTATTCAAATACACATACTTACGGAAATTGCCCCGATCTTCGGTTTTAGATATCATTTTTTAAATCATTCTGAAAGCTGCCAATCAATGTAGACGCAAATGATGGATACAGTTATGTAATCAGCATTACAAAAATATTCGAATATAGAATAAAACTGAACTAATTAGAATATTATCAAGCATCATTGTGTAAATCTCCTACGGCGTTGAAACAAAACGAACAGGAAAGAAATGGCAGCCTTTCTTCAACCGTTTCTGTTACCTTTTACTCGCCTTCTACTTTACAAATTCCTAATGAACGTATGTTCAACTGACAAATTTATTTTGGTGATTATAATTGACATGAGGCTGAGGTGATCACATGCGGAGATCATGTATAATTAGTTATTTACTTTAGAAATTGGTACGTTATCACGCGAAGTTTGTTTACATAATTGACTAATAATACTTATTTATTCAATTAAATTTATGTTAACTTGCATAGAGAGTATAATTTTTGGTAATAAAAACATTCATTTTGTATATAATGAATGATTTCGACATTCGTGCAAGTGTCAGTGTCAGTAAATTTCAAAGTAGAGCATTAGAAACAAATGAAAGTTTATAGAGCATATAATATAGGTATAATGTCCGTTATATTATGTATTATTGATGTATCCCCACAGAAATCACTAAAATTCTGTATAGGTCACGTTATAATGAATACAAAATTCAGTTAAAAGTTATTAGGCGAGGAAATTAAGCAGAAAAGGTCGAAAAAAAAATCGGGTGGATTTTGATAATTTTTTTCTAGTCGATTCCTGAAATGATTTAGAAAAAATGTTATCATTTTTTTTTCTTCTAATATGCATTCTAGCATTTCTACAGAGGAAAATGCATCCCCTTGAATGCACTTTCAGGAGATAATATTAAAAATGTCCAAATATAGCCAACATTTCTCACTCGGGGGTTTTTGAAGCCATTGAACACGATTCCGGTGTAAGATGTACACTACGATTAACCTGGTGCTCAAGACTTCCTGGTACTATCGTCGTCTCCGGGGAATTCGCAGAAATACCTTCTGCAAAGGAATGAAACCTGTTAGGGAGGTTCTCTTGAGCATACGGGTCGTGATCATGATACTCAATAGTCACCTGGCGCTCAGGATACCCTGATGACCTAGGTCATCTCCGTGGATTGATTTTTAAAATGCTCTGAGATGCAATCAAATCCGTATCTCGCAGGGTTTTTGGGTCTCTGAACACGATTCCGAAGCCAGATTTGAACTACAATGCACATGAGGCTCAGGACATCCTGATATTATCGTCGTCTCCAGGAAATTCGTAGAAATACCTTCTGCAAAGGAATGAAACCTGTTAGGGAGGTTCTCTCGAGCATACCAGGATGTCCTGAGCCCCAGGTACGTCGTAGTTCAATTCTGGCACCGGAGTCATGTTTAGCGGTTCCTAAAACCCCCGAAGGACGAATTTGGGTGCATTTCGAGCATATTGGAAATCAGTCCATGGAGATGACCTAGGTAATCAGGATATCTTGAGCACAAGCTGACTAGTGAGTGCCATGATCATGACCCGTATGCTCAAGAGGACCTCCATAACAGGTACCATTCCTTTGCAGAAGGCATTTCTGCGTATTCCCTGGAGACGTCGATAGACCAGGATATCCTGAGCCCCAGGTGCGTCGTAGTTCAAATCTGACACCGGAATTGTGATCAGCGACCCCAAAAACCTCCGAGTGAGAAATCTTAACTATATTTGGAAATTGTTTCAACATTTTTAATATTATCTCCTAAAAGTGCATTCAAAGAGATGCATTTTGCTCTGTAGGAATGCCACAATGCACTTTAGAAGAAAAAAGTTGGTAACTTTTTTGTAAATGACTCCCTGAATCGATTTAAAAAAAATTTATCAAAATCGGTCCACCCGATTTTTTTTTTTTTACTTTTGTCTTTTTTGTGCTTTATTCCCTCGACTATATTACTGTTTATATTCAACTAAATGAATGTTACTTCTGTTACAATATTTTCGTGCTGTAATAAATAAGAACTTACTAGTTCGAAAGTAAGTTTAACAAAATTGCATGTGAAGCAAGACATTTTTTTGTTAGAACCTCTAGTTCGACCGGAAATTTGGTGTCAAAACTTTACTCAATTATGCGTGTGATTCGTTATTGCCAACATATACACAGTGTCCCAGTTGCAATCTGACAGCAGTCGATAGAGCATCTAATAATAAGTGGACACGCATGATATAATTTTCTTCAGAAACGTTTTCTAAAGGAGAAACAGCCTTTAAGAATTAGATTCAACAAATTGATTTTTTATCGTAATTTTCTGACCGCCACAACGATATCAACCAAATTTAGAAGTACCAAATTTGGTTAATAGATACTTTTTATTTGACACTAGAATTAATTTTCAAAATTGTCCAATAACCACAGGAGAGTTGTTCCCCTTGGAGCAGCCTCATTTTCTACATGACTCCATGTCTTCCATAAGTTTTTCATTCTGTTAATCCTCCGTTCAATTTGCAAAAGAAGGAATTTTGATTAGCGGCATCGTTTACATGATATTTGTGTTTGTAAAGTCGAATACCCAATTTTCGGCCCAGGAATATCCAGGAGATGTATTTCTTCCTCTCAAATGAGGAAAGTGAACCAGATACAAGCAATAAATGCTATCATTTGATTTTCACTCAGCATGAAAACAAATATAGAATCAAATAATTATAACAAATGTTGAAAATAATAGGCATTTTACTTTTATTGGTGGCTGTTTTAGATTTAATCTAAGTTTTGAACTCCCTTCATTTCGTAAACGACACCTCCAATGAAGATTATGCAATAATACATTTTTCCCAAATTTAACAAGGAACCAATATAGAATTTTCGATAATGTTCCCCTTTAGCTACGTTACTGAACAATTTTGTCAATTGTTCCTGATATCAAATAGTAGGTATCTAAGTACCTACAGGTGTACTTGAACCATATTTTGTCGGAATCCCTGTAGCGGCCAAAGAGTTACGATAAAGAAACAATTTTTGAATGGAATTTTGAAGAAAGCGTTTCCGAAGAGAATAGTATCATGTATGTCGACTTATTTTTTAAGGTACTGTCGACTGTTGAAGTTTGGAATTTCACAACTGGGATACCCTGTACTATATCTTTTGAGTAGATGATAAAGTTAGTTCCGCAGCTGATAAATCATTGTTTAATACTTACCAACCAACAGCACACAATGGTTTATTATACCCACGTATCTATTGCTGTATTGCAGATTAGCTAGTAGGTAAACATGTATAGTAGGGCAAATAAAACACGATTTTACGTAACGACAACAGCTTAGAGAAATTAGAGAGATTGTAAATCTGTCATTACTTGCTATCATCACTTTCAATCTGTTTTCAAACATTTATCCGAACTTCATCTTTTGATTAGAATCAATTTTCGTGTGACTCAAAGTCAAATTTTAATACGAAACTAGCAACATGAGATAATTTCAAATCATCAGAAGGAAATACTTCACTTGTGGAATTTCTAATTGTTGAACAACTTATTTTCGCAGTAATTTTTACCATTTTATAAGGGACAGCTGAGATAATACCAACGTTTTAAAAAAAAAATTAATTCCAACATCCAACAACATTTTCGAATCTCAATTCAAATAATGAATAATCAGAATACTGTGCGGATCCAGGAAATATCCAAGGAGGGGGCAGTCTGTACCACTTGTGTCTACTAAATCACTAGCTTACTAAAACACGATAGTACAATGACGATTTTTTGACTCCGCTAATCGATGTAATTTCTTTCTAGATTGTAATTACATGACCTGTTATCTCGCTTACATTCTTAAGATATATAGCTTGAGTCAGACTGACCGGGGTATTGAAAGTTAATAAGTAAAATGAAGAATTAATGCAGATAAGACGAGGGTAAAAATATATGTGTTAATGTGACCTATTTCCCGAGAATTTTGTATTAATTCATACGTGGGTCAAGAATCTTTATTATCTGTTTATTTCAATAAGAATACGATGCGCCTGGCTCTCTCATACCCTCAAATTAATCCCATACACCACTCGATCTGACTCAATCTATATCTACTTGTCATTATAAACTTTACATGCATTTAACGTAAAGTAAACTTATACAAACATATTTATGTAATATTTACGTACATTTTAAAGCATGTAACGACTCAGATTACGTAAATTTTACACAAATTGTGTATAAATCTGGTTATCTGGGGTGTTGCCGTGTTACGCATACATTACAATGAGTTTTTACGTTTTGAGATTGGCTCTACTACAACCTGTGTATAAATATACTTCTACTACACAGATCATTCGACGTTCAGCAAAATGGAGAAAATTGGCTAGAAAGCTGGAGGATGAATTCATTCAATGCCAAGGAAAACTAATTCAGTTTAATTATACAAATAATGGACTGCCAGTTGTTCATTTCACAGCGTTATCTACGTTGCGCCAACAACGTGGGCATTACGGAGCCATATTCAAAAGTGAATATTTACGCATTTTCGTAAAATGTATCTGTGTTTTGTCGTTGCTTTTAGCTGTTCGGGCATTATTGAATTATTGTAGGTGTTCTCGTCAATTGTAACAAACAATCAATATCGCTTAGGCTTATACTATGAAAATGCATGTTTGAATTTACCGTGATATATGGCATAGCCACCATTAGGTACGCTTTAGGTTGGCGCAACGCTGAGAACGCTGTGGAGTTAGCAACAGGCAGCTCATTGTTTTGAGCTATGGTTAGCTTCTTGGTGACTCACAAAGACAGGGAAAATCAATCAATCGATCACAAGAACAAACTTTCAAATAATTTACTAACCTAGTATTCCCCAAAATATATAGAAATTTGATAAGCTAACTGGAAAGTATTTAACAAACCAACCTGCGATGACCTTAGCGCTTGGAGTTCCGAGTCTACGCTATTTAAGGCAATAAAATATGCAAGCGAGGTGTAAACGCCTCGTTCAGAATGAACGTTACGTCACTAGCCAGAAACCAGGCTACGGTACGATGCTGCAATATCGACAGTCAAACAAACGTTTCATTTAGAGTCCTTAGATACACCTCATCCGCTTTTTAAAAAGTAAAACACATATTTTCTAATGGATCTGTTTGTAATTCAAATTAATTTGAATTAAGCTCATTGAAACACTGAGAAATTATTTCTGAAATTTCGTGAACTGTGCGTGACCATGCAGTTTGTGTTGGTGTTATTATTTATTTGGAGTCAAACTTCAATAAATTTCTATAAACTTGATTTTCGAATCATCCTCCTGCGACGATAGGTCCCTCCATCGTTGCTTTTTGGTAGGAGTTTCACATTCTTTATTTTCCACCAAGTTCATTTCAACAATTCATCAGGATTTTTTGTATCCAATTTGTTCTAATTTTGAAACAATAGACAAAATTTTCACATACTGTTCCCCAAAAGAATCTTGTTCTGTTATGTTGTTCCCAGATCAGCTTTGCAATGCGCAAATTGTCGAGTTTATAGAGGGGTTGTAATCTTTTACAGCGACAGCCGATATCCATTATCTCATCATTCAACGTTCCATATATGTAATACCCGTTAGATTATGACGTCTATCAGGATTTATTCGGATACCAATATCGGGAGGCTAGAGACTTTTTTATAGTCATATGACCATCTTATACAGCTTGAGTTTCACGAATCGCACGAGTTGAAGCGAGCTAGCTGACTTGAATTGCTTCATAAGACAAGTTGAAATCTGAATCTTAGGTGTATCTAGAAGGTAGGACCATGTCCATGTGCCATACGCTCACTTCTTTTGTGTAAGGTTAGGCAGGAAGTTATTTCAATTCATTACATAATAAGATATAAATTCAAGTCAAGTCGCGATGCTTTCGCGATAAATGGAAATTTGGTCAAATATAAATAAAAGTTTTCAGCGGTTTAAAGACCGTTATTGATATATGAGTGAGACTCATCCCATTTCCATATTTGTAGAATTTTCATCATACTTGTTAAATCTCTCAAAAACAAACTGCTCACATACAAGAATAATTTGGCACGAAGATGATACAAGAGACTCCGAGAGATCGAAACTGTTTGGGCCTAATTCTACAATTACAATCAAAATCAAAAGTACATACTACACAGCTCGGGATGTGATTTGACAAGACATGCAAAATGAACCTATTTTCAAAGACAAAAGCCATTGGTTCAGAATCACAACAACTTCGAATCCATAGTAAATAGAACATCTTAATAATTAAAGGATACTTTCGTATATTCCAATGATGGTCTTGTGACATGTCTATCATGTTCTGCATGACTTTCGTCTCGATCTTTACAGGAATTGTAGCTGAATTGGGAACCTCAAACACTTGATTATTTGTCATTTATATAGTGTCTAGTGAAAAATTGGAGTTTTTGGAGAAGAAAATAAATGATTCAGGTGCATCTAGGAACACGTTGTCTATAACGCCATCAGTCTGTAGTGATTACAATAATTACTAACGTGTTAAATTCACAAAGTTCCATCTCATTTGGCGTTCACTGTAATCAATGTGATGGATTTAATATTGCATATATCCTATTTCAATGTCGATACAGTAAATCTGAGTTACCCAATTGAAACATATCTAAATTCGCGATTTATCTTTAACATTGTCAATCGTCGCAAACATAACAAACCTATTTTCAAAGACAAAAGCCATTGGTTCAGAATCACAACAACTTCGAATCCATAGTAAATAGAACATCTTAATAAATAAAGGATACTTTCGTATATTCCAATGATGGTCTTGTGGCATGTCTATCATGTTATGCATGACTTTCGTCTCGATCTTTACAGGAATTGTAGCTAAATTCGGAACCTCAAACACTTGATTATTTGTCATTTATATAGTGTCTAGTGAAAAATTCGAGTTTTCGCAAGAGAAAATAAATGATTCAGGTGCATCTAGGAACTCGTTGTCTATAACGCCATCAGTCTGTAGTGATTACAATAATTACTAACGTGTTAAATTCACAAAGTTCCACCTCATTTGGCGTTCACTGTAATCAATGTAATGGATTTAATATTGCATATATCCTATTTCAATGTCGATACAGTAAATCTGAGTTACCCAATTGAAACATATCTAAATTCGCGATTTATCTTAAACATTGTCAATCGTCGCAAACATAACAATAAAATCACATCGATCGAAAGCACTTGAGCAGTGGCAAACATTACACGAGTTGTTTCAGTTGCTGTATAAGGCAACAAATAGAATTTCTAATGGACAGAATGTTTATTTAGTAGGATTTATACGAATAAAACTATCATTACTTGCCATTTTGTGGTTTGTTTAAATTAACATCAACAACTTAAGTTGCTGAATAGATAAACGTATGCAAGAAATGTGAAATTATACCTATAATACGTTATTGACTGGGCTTTTGTGAAGAAATTGTTTCCTATTATACAAGCCTACGTAATACGTTTCCACTGAAATATATCAAACATTGTGACCGTTACACTATTGCTACACTTAAACCTACGTTACTGATTCTACAGGGAACTCAATTGAGAAGTGTTGATTCTTTTTATATCATATTTATTGAATGTTAAATTGTGGATTAATAGAACATAAATGTATATTGGATAATAATATTGACAAATATTTTAATACTCGATGGTACCCTCACAAAAGGGCACTCTAAGGGAGCGATAAGATGCGCCATTTGCATCCTGTCCCAGGAATTGCTCTTTCGAGTCCTTGGCTGAACGATTCTTCACCGGCTCATTCAAATAGGGTTGTGCATTATCTTTCAATTTCTATATACAATAACCATGCTTCTGATCTGATCTGATTGATTCAGTCCTACATCATTTAATTATTATCAACACTAGACTCATTAATCACTTGTGATAAGCTACATTTTAGAACAATTTTATGTATCAAGGTAAATGCTATTCATAGTTGTGCCGAGCAACTGTGAATAATATTTACCTTAATACATTGTACCGGTCATATTTAACATTAAAGATAAAATTCAGTGAAGGTATATGGTACAATATCTATTATATCTAAAATATCAAGATTCGCCCATATCGTCACTTAGTACACGAATTTCCGCTGATAATAATCTAGCGTGGAACATCGTGTTAGCTAGCAGTGGAATGTTGGGAGAGGAAATAGGCATTCGAATTTTTCTTGAAGACTTGGTGGCTATAGTTATAGGGAAAGACCTCACTGGGTAAATAGTTCCACATCTTAGCTGTTCGATGAAGTCTGGTAGGAAGAAAATCGGCAGGTCTTGAGTTGACAATGAAGGGGTGACTAGTTTGAGCTCGTCTAGTCTGTTTATCTATAGAAAATGGAAATATCTCCCACCATTCTACGATATTCTAGAGAGGTCAATGAACTCATAAATATGACATCATGAATCAGACGAATCCAAGAGCTTCAGCGTATGCTTGGAAGCCGAACTCCAAACATGCGAACAGTACTCCAGGACAGTTCGAATCTATGATTATGAGGAGCTGCTGAGATGCAAAGTAGCTCTTGGCACGCTATAAAGAAAGTTTTTATGAAGCGGCACTCGCAATTGACCTCACATGATCATCCCATCAGAGGGTGCTATTGGAGGTGCTACATAAAGACATTTCCTTTATGGTCTATCTGAAATCTGTGAGGGAAATTGAAAAACATCATCAGTCGGATAATATCATGTATCTTCCATTCCTAGGCAAAATACAGGTTTGGACATAATTGTAAATATACATGAATGATGAACCTATTGGAACCTTGTCAGTTTTAGCCTGCTATTGGCAATACCATACATGATATTTTCGCTAGTCACAAACAACATATACTATCGAAAGATCTTTTAGCTTACTTCGAGTGAAAACCTGGATTCGCTCCACCATTAGCGAAGACCGCTTAAACGGACTCTGTTCGAGGATCTTCAGATGATCAGTCGTGTTGCTAATTCGAATTCTATTTCATTTCAAAGCTGACGATCTTTCTACGCCTTATGTTGTGAAGGATGTCTTGTACCGGCACATAGTTGCACTTTATGCAATCGGAACTGTCAGGTGAGCATATGAGATTATACACTCATCAGAAAAGTCTAGGGATATTTGGAGAATATCATAATAATCAAATGTGCATAGCTCATATTTTGCATTTTTCGAATTTATCAGTTGACATGATCATGCTGAATAGTTTTTGTTTGGAACCACCAACAAAACATAAGAAATTTGATAAATTCGAAAGATATAAGAAAATTGAATTCACATGCCACTGTGAATTCAATTCAATGTGTATTATATTGTTCTATGATATCGCTAGAATTTTCCGATTAGTATACTATATCTTATGAAGGTTAATACAAAAGGAGATCAGCAGTTATATTGGTTGTTCCGAGATATTGCTCATGATAGCTCTTGTACCAGAATGACTACCAAATAATTGTTTTCTTAGAAAGAATTTTCTCATATGAATCGTGAGTGTTTGAGCTAACATTATAGCCTAGGAGCTGGAGCGATATGGTGGGCCTGGATGAATACAAATTGGCACTACTGTATATTGGTGGAGAAAGGTTCAATGTACAATAGCTTTCACAGGCCGAATCGTGTATTGTCAGGCGTTTCCAAGCTAAAGCTACCTCGCATTTTGGAGTTTTTTATTGCACGAATTCTTATTCGGAGTTGTTGTAAATTGAAAAGCATGTAATTGTTATAGATTAGCACCTAGTGCCAAGGTTTTTATCGAGGCAATTTCTTGGAGCTGGCCAGTTAATTTAGTAGGCTAAAAGGAATGCACGAACAGTTTCTAGCCTGATGTAAAATGTTTGTTACTATTGCAATGGGTTGAAAAACACATGCCAAGGTTTTTATAGGGACATTTCCAAATAATTGGTCATTATATGGACCAAAAATGTTTTTGACCACTTTACGGCTAAAACGGGTGCATTGCGATGAAATACTTTGGCACTGTGTCAAATACATTGATTTGTTGTCAAAAAATAACCAATATGAGTACCAATCAATGTTTTTCTCCCAATATAGCCCATCCCTCAACACCGAAAACCTCCCTAAAAACAGAATCAATTATTTTGATATTAGCCGATGTCAGAGTCTGAATAATTGCGTAATTTATCAAATCAAATTCATTAATATCAAAATTACCGATTCTTTTGGAGGGAGATTTTCGTGGTTGAGGGAGAGGTTGTATTGGGATAGAAATATTTGCACTCATATTGGTTATTCTTTGACACCAAAGTAACGTATTTGACACGCTGCCAAGGTATTTTGTCGCAATGCACGCGTTTTAACAATAATGGCAATAATAACAAACATTTTCCACCAAGTTAGAAACTGTTCGTGTATTCCATTTAGCCTACTAAATTAACTAGCCAGTTCCAAGAAATTGCCTCGATAAATACCTTGACACCAAGTGCAAATATATAAGAATCACAAGCTTTTCAATATACAACAGCTCCGAAAAGCATTAGTGCAATAAGAAAGTAAAAAATTGGAGGTTGGCTGTAGCTTGGAAACGCCTAACAATACACGATTCGGTCTATGAGAACTTTTCTGGATCAATATACAGTAGTACCAAGGTGTATTCATTCAGGTCCACCATATCGCTCTAGCTCCTAGACTAATATACTGTTATGGATTACACCATATTTCCAATATTTAGTAGAATTGTATTACTAAGAATGAATAAAGTAATATTGAATGAAAGTTGATCTCATTGTGTCTGATCTATCCATTCATCTAGATGCATTATATTCGCCAGTCGCCAGTTGAATGGATTAAGCCGAAACCGACACCACTAACTATATGGATGGATAAAATTGTTGATAGGAAATGATGAATCGTACAAACCTATCAGGTGTAATTATGAAATGCAATTTACCTGAAAATTATCCTATTACATTTTATTATAACAAAGAAATAACCAACTTCAAATAATAGAGCTATTATTAATTATGATTCATTGGCATTTCCTGATAATTTAAATCCCAAATGACGAATAATATGGAATACTGTTATTTATAACTTCGACGAATTCTGTTTTCAGTCTGATAACATCGTAATCTTCATGGTGAAGTAATTTACCTACTGCCGACACCCTACTGGCGAATTGTCGACTTCATTCCCACAGAAACACGAATCTTTTATATGAAATCCCAACAATAATTAACCAATTTCCATTTCCTGTATTGGCTCTCTCTTATTATCATCCGCGCTTCACTATACCCGTCTCGTATTATACCAACAAAGAGTCAACAATGGCAATTAAATGTCTGCTCTCATACATCATCAGATATCCCTTAATTATAATAACATCTACTGTCTACATAAAATAATAAAATGCCTGAACAGAGGCGGCATGGGAATCTCTACGCCATAGCCACCTTATCTGTCTATATACAAGTCGTCACTTTTTTATTTGTTCCAACTTCCACCCGCGCCACCCATGTTTTAAGATGGCGTTTTTGTTCAGTAAGGCAGTGTAATACGGATGGTCCCACGCGGTAACAATAGTCGTTCTTCCCATCATTACACTTGATCTGCATGTACATCCGGCGCTCACAGAACTCTCGATTTTCAATGTCACTACATAACACTGTTTGTAGACAAATTAAACTGGATCGGACGAGAGAAAATTACAATTCAACGCCGATTGTAGGCTTTTAGCTGACTGGGATTTAAAATTCATTGCGATGTTAATGACCTCTTCACACGATTGACATCAATGGGAAGTTCAATTAAAGCATATCATACCAAGTAATTACTTGGTTTGGCGAATCTCATCAACTCGGTGTTTACATTAATTCTTTTTGTCATTCGGATGTGCTATCTCCATGGGTGCATTCGAAGCACTTTAATCGAGTGATTTTGGAATACGCAAGGTGAACGTGATTTTTCAGTTCCCGGGGGGGGGTGTACTGAAAGGGTCAGAACATGGCAACATAGCAACCTCTTATAAAATCAATCAGATATTCAATATATCTCATGTAGTCAGATACCTTAGTGATTATACCATACCTCTTGATTCATAATTTGCTATTCCCAAAAAATGCAATCGTTCGATTAAGTCACTGATTCTTATATAATTGTTTCACATTCTATAAGACATTCTCTCTTCGGATTTGTCTTAAGATATTGAACAGTTTAAACTCGTCTATGTTGCCGGTTACCTTAGGGGTACCTCAAAGCTTCATACTTGGACCTGTACTCTTTTTAATATACATTAATGATATATCATCAAGGGTTAATAAAGACTTAGTTGACTTACGAAATTCACTCATGGAGAGTCGAAAGGATTTGCTTAACTGGTTCACACATAATAAATTGAATAGTAATAATGGAAAAACTGTGACTTTCTATCTTTTCTCAAGACAAATATCGGCCTCTAACAATTGTGAATTTATATATATATTTCTTTTTGGATTACTATTAGAAAAGGATTAACTTGGAGGAGACATAGTATTTCGTCAGTTGTTAAAGGAATTTACGTGCTGAGAAAGTTAAGCAAAATTGTATCTGTTAATGTAATGCTCACAACTTATTTTGGTAGAATACACTCAAAAATTAGTTGCGCAATTTTAGTCCGGGGTCACTCAGCAAATATGTCTCATGTCTTCAAGATTCAGCGTAAAGCTGGGATTATAAAACACTTGCCATTATCGACCGTAAGCATGTCCTCCTAAAAGTTATGTCTGTTCCTTGCTTTTACATTCAACATTGTCTAATATATGTTAAAACACATATTAACGAATATTCTACTCGATGTGATATGCACTGTGTCTACATTAGAGCGAAATATAATTTACATAATAATTATCACCGCATAAAACGTAGCAGAAATAGCGTTAATTACTGGGTTCCAACTTCTTCCAATAAACTACCACTAGGTATTGATTAGAGAGCTTCCACTCGAGAATTTTTTAAGGGTCAGTACAAAATTTTTACTGAACATTGTTTTCACACTTTTAAGGAATTTTTAGATTTCTCGTTCTGATTTAATGGTATTAAGTTTTCATTATTCTTTGTTCTATCATATTTTGAATTTGATTTTTTTTGTTATTGTTTAGCATGAATAAATTATTCTATTTTATTCTATTCTATCCTATTCTATCCTAAAAATTTGTTGTTGTTGTTGTTTTAAAACGATTTTGTGGAAATTTGGGTGAAATCAGTTTTAAAATAAGTTAAATTTACTGTAAAAGTTTTCAATCGATTCATTGGATACTTTCGAAGTTTCGATTTTTTCAATGTCCAACCCTCCAGAAGGAGGTCTTTATTACACGATTTCCCTGAAAACAAAAGGCTTTGTTACCGAAAAGCAAACGATTTATTGTCCAAATTTGAATATGATAGAACTTTTCGTATTTGAGTGTAGACGTATCGTGTAGACAACATTTTTAGTAACGGACATCCAGACAGATAAACAGAAACACAGACAGACAGAAGACTTTTTTTAAGTTGCTTAAAATTCGATGAAAAATACTATGAATTAGGAATTTTTGCTCTAAGCGATTTTAGAAATAACTTAAGTAAATTCAATATACTCTTAATTTAGACTTCGTCTGCGAATGATATAATAATCTGCTGTAGATAACTGAAGAAGTAGTGGATTTCAGTTAAATTTGGTTTTAGTGAAGACATATTCCCCAACATGAGAATGATAGTAGTGCCGCTCATAATATATTATCATCCTTATAATTAAGTTTTCTGTTGTATTAAACGTTCTCCATACTAATGACTTTGACATAATCACAATCACTAGTATTGTTTTCTGTGTTCTTAATTTATTGGGAGCAAAACAATACAATTAAAGACTAATCTATCACCTAACAATTACTCTTTTGAATGCAATCAGACTTCGCTCTAGTTGCAACAAAAGGGAAATCGTAAAAATGGCACAAATTAATCGGAAACAATTTGCTTATCACATGCATCTAGAACAACAGGCAATGGAACAGGCTGTGAGCGTTAGGTTATCACGATTCTTTCATAGTTCGTGTAACGATTTGCATTCGGATCTGTTAGTGCATAAATACCAACCATTGAGTTATCAGAATATCGTTTGTTTTCACTAATTTATATCGCAGTTACCTCAAGTTATTTTGTATGTTGCACTGACAGTTCTTATTTTTATGCTACTTTGGTCATATAGATTACAAGTGTAACATAAATTTAAGCCAGCTAGAGTGTAGTGGCGTTTCGTATAGAACTGATCGGAATGAATAATTTCTGTTTCATTTAGATGTGCTGGTCGACCATATACTTTCATTGCTGTCTTCATTCCAACATGAACATTTCAAATTTGCTAACAGACCATGATTATTCGTTTTCAGTCGCGATTATATACAGCAAGAGGCACATCAAGATATTGATCTGCATTTCTGCAAATTCTCAGCGACTTTTAGAACTCATTATCTAAATGTTATTTTTATCAATGCTTAGAGAAAGCAGAAGTTTATATCATACTAAGATTTTTTGAAAATTCATTGTAAATCTAACAGTTAGTTATGTCTTCTTTTCGACTAGTAAGTACTCGCGGTTCAAAACCTGATTATCAGAATCCATATTGCATAACTTTTCCATATTCGGAAATACTGTAATAGATTGTTGCAATCATCGTTTTAGGAAATTAAAACACTCATATACAGATGTACTGGAAATTTAGTGAGGACATCAAGGGGTACATATCTGGCGATTTATGGTGTACAGCCTAAGAGAATTACGCTGATTCACTATAAAATGAAGGTGACTTGTGGAGGATTCAAGAGAATTTATCGGATTTATGATGATTTCTCGGGAACTTACGATGATTTACAAAGATTATTCGGGAATTTTTAGAAGATTTTAATCAACTGTTTATGTCGCACGCCACAAACTGGCAAATAGCGAATCAAATATTATTTTGTTCGAGATTTTGCTGTTTTTTTGGTGTTCTACCATATAAATAAAATAGTCAGTTCCGAAGTAATTTTATTGTCGTTAGGTCTATATAAGCGAGTATTGTTATAAAGAATCGCTTCCTTCGATCTGCAATGTTACCTTACTTTCGAAAATTGTGACAACAAACAGTGGATTCAACGAATTTGTTGTTTTGTATTATGCATTTCACAAGGGAAAATCATATTATATCAGAGTACGTGGATTTCTGGAAGTACTGCCACAGAGCACTACATATTGTGTGTTATCACCCTATTTGTTACAAAATGGCTCGTCGATATGAAGCAAGCGTAGTCAAAAGCATTTTTTCAAACCATACAGAAATTTTTATGGTGATTGAGCCTTAACATAACTGTTTCTCATACGTACATATAATTGGTCGTAGTAATATCTGTATTGTATTAACTGTGGGCTGAGCCCCACTCGTGTTGTTTGTGTTTAAGAGCGGAGTGGAGTGAAATTTGGATGAGTTTGTATCCAAATTTCACTCCACTCCGCTCTTAAAAACAAACAAACGCAAGAATATCTAAACTTCCCATACGCTATACAACTTGTCGTACGACAAGTTATATGTGTCGTTTTTAACCTGACAAACATACAGACTTTACATTAATCTCTTGTTGACGACGTTTTTGTACAACTATGACTTTTCACCGATACCTCCCTGAACTATTAGTTGAATTTCCAGGTAAATATTAATAATCATAAAATATAGTAAAAACAGGTATATCATCCATACATTCAATGATTTGTGATAATTTATATTGATTTATGAGGATTTATGGAAATTTATAAGGATTTATGAAATTTTGGAAAATCGAATTTTATTTCAACAGTTATTGGAATATCTAAATCTAATCATTTCGCTTAATAAATATTGAAAAAGACAATAGCATTTAGAGAATCCAACTTTAAAGTGAGAGATTCTTGGAATGAGACGAAAATATCATCTTGAATGACATGTCTCTGTATGAAATGGTAACAAAATAATTAAGAATATGATATGAGCAGATCTTCGACATTTTAGTGCTCATTTGGTCATAATATTCTTCATTTAGCATAGTTTCATTCTCTATAAGACCTCTAAAACCTACATTTTCATAACCAAGTGTTCGATAAATGCATTCCATTGTTTCCATGGGAACTAACATATAAGGTGAAGGTGAAGTTATACGTAATTGAGCGTCTGTACAAGAGCAAAAGTTTTCCCATAATTATCAATTTTCCGTCAAATACAAACGCAGTCTTATTGTTTTAGAATATAATGCATAACCTTTCTCACTATCTAATAGCTTTGATTGAAATAGTGATCTTGTGTTGTTACTGACACAATATATGCAAACCTTTACATACTGTAAATGTAATCAGGCAATTGAATAACAAACACTGCTTATGCTAATAATATTCTTTCCAAGCTGTGGGTGAAGTTGTGATCCAAAGATTGAAGATGCTACTATAATATATCAAAGAAATATAATAAGAATCCATGAATAGAGCAGAATTATCTAGTTTCAAATATTCAAATTGATAGTGTAGTTCTCCAATTACCGATAACATAATACCTGCATTACAAACTTTGTAATACTGGTTGAATAATGTATTTTTTATACTTTATCTAGCAGTTAGAGCGATATTGATGGTCTGAACATTAACCCGATGGCACTAGGGTTTATCGTTAGAGGACGGTTCAATGACCAATTCGTCTCACAGACCGAATTTTCGCCGGCTGCTAGATCTCGAGATACAGCCTCCGCAAATTGTCTATTTTTTGACTGTGGGTTAACCCTTTCCAAGTTACGGTTACTTGAAAAGCATGCCATTCTTATACACTTCCTCCATGTGTCATCATTTTTTATCGTGTCCGTTTATCAGGCTGACCAGTTAAAATTGGACCGAAAGTGGACTGCAAGTTAACGCTCCCAAACCTAGTGGCAAATGTTCATTGATGTTGGCGATTGCTAAGATACCCTATGCTATCAAAAATTATAGGTTCATTTCCGAGTAATTGGCCATTATTTGCACCAAAAAATTTTTTTTCTCATTTTGTTGCTAAACCTCGCGGATTACAAGGTAACATGATGACACCATGTTAAGAAACTTTATTGGATGTCAAATGAAGATTTAAAACTACTACATGACTCCTTGCCTAATTCAACCCCCCAAAACCCCCTAAAACCACCCCCCAAAAAAATTTGAATAATGTGGATAATATAACTAAGTTTATGATAAATTAGTTAATATTGAAATTCTGGCTGGGTTTGAAATCGAAACGACCGTTTTTTGTTTTTTTTGTTTTGTGGGTGTGTTTAAGAGGTTTTGAGGGATGAAATAGGCAAAGCGTGATGACAATAATTTCAAATCTTTATTTGACCTCCAATAAAGTTATTTAACATGGTGCCATCACGTTACCTTGTAATATGCAAGGTTTAGCAACAAAATGAGAAAAAAAAGTTCGAATGTACGTATTACCAAATTCAGAATCCAATGAATGGTGCAAATAGTTTAGTGTCCAAGGATCAAATTGAATTTGATCATAAACATAGTTCTCCAATTAGCAATAACATTATAACAATTTTCAAAATGTCATGATACACATAATGTTTACATATTTTCTCGCCCCTTGTTCCCTCCTCCTCCAAATGTAGAGAAACTAAAATGTAAAGTTCTTTTTCTAGGTGTAAGCTAGTTCATAGTTCACCATCCTGATTATATATGTCCCACAGATTGATATTGCAATCACATCGAATCATAAGATATGATATCACGTGTCTAACGCCGAAACTATAGACACTTTTCCGTAATAGAATGAAAACTATATCATACTCATTTGTGAACTGAATCATAAGTTTGGTTAACCCTTATCACCAGATATCATATCACGGATCTAACGCCGAAATTATGGACACTTTTCCGTGATAGAATGAAAACTACATCATATTCATTTGTGAACTGAAATCAAACTGAAAATATGACAAAATTTGAAAATTGCATCTATATTAAATAGTACCTTGATTCGGACTTGTTATGGGAGGAATTCCAAATCTAAAATGTTGCGTCAGGGAGGGCATTTCTGTACCACCCGATTTGCAATTAATTATCAGTATTGCTTCGAACTGAGTCTCCAATTATTTTGAAGTGAGTATTTTTGGAAATCGATAGACAGTGAGATTTCTCAGATTCATATTGGAATCGGTTGTTTTCTACAATAATTTGTTTCGAAAGGGCTGAAGAAATGTTCACTGCTGACTTCAAACTGGTATAATTAAATTTTTATCACAGGTTGATGAGAAAATAGAAGAGTAGGTGAAGAAAACAAGATGGTCAATTTACCGAAATTGATGTATGTCATGTCTTTCATTAGACACTTTATTCTCTTTTCCCTAGTTAAACGCCGTAAATCGCATTTAGATGCTTCTGATAAATGGAACCTCATCTACGATTATGTTTACTACAGGCACAGGTAACGATACCAATAATTTATATAACTATTTACAATTTATATTTATTCATTCGCCAGCTATCCGGTAATTTAGAGTTGTTAACCTAGAGTGCTCGTAATATCTATTATTATAGGCATAAATGTGCTTAAGGTGAGAAGCAACACAGCAAGTAAATAATTTAATTTTAATTTTTAACGGTTCACGTCGGTAAAATTGCGCTTGAGGTATGCAGTGAATTTACGACAATCCTGAATTACATAATTTCATTAAACTATCAGAATTTGCTTTATTCAAAGTAATATATCTCCGCACATAATATTATCCCGATCTTAAGTATAAATAGCAAAGTGAAATAAGCTGAATATTATGTGCAATTTAGCGATAATTTATGTTTCAGCAGGGATATCTATTACCACGTAGATTTTTTCGCAAATAATTCACATTTATGATAACGGGCTTGTGGATAAACTATTTCTTGCAACTATTCCAGATACTTCCCTTCTTCATCTGTAGAATTTTAATTATTAGTTATTTATTGCGATTTACAGCATCGTTTATAATGTCTTGGTGAGTTATATCTCACCACTCGTAGTATTATAGAATTTCACAACCTATAATCAATTTTCTTTATTTTTTCTAGTTATGTAGAATTATGCATAATTCCCTGATACTTAGGTACATGTAAATCAATAGCTTATTCAACTGATCGATGAATCAGTTTTTTTTTGGGTAATTCAATTTAAAAATTAAGTACTATTGAAATCAATATCGTAATGTTTATTTCTCACAATCAATTGTTTTGTAGATCCTTACTATAAGGTTTTGAGAACAATTATCACACCTCATCCTCTAATGGTGAGGAATATGTAACTTTAGATAACAAATTGATAAAACATTATTAAAAACTTATTATAAAAAAATTGTGATTTGCAAGTTTCTTTATATTAGTTCTTTAATTATGTTTTACCAATTTGTTATCCAAAGGTACATATTCCTCACCATCAAAGTAACTGCTTCGTAGCTTCCTGAATTTCAACTGTTGACCATGAAATATATAAATCAAAAAATTAAATCTTACATATAAACTTTAATTATCAGGAAATGAAGCCATATGATGTATGAATAAATTTATATATTGAATGTGAGTAAATCTTCTGAAAAAATTTAAAACAAATTAACAATTTACAAATTATCAATTAAAAAATACTATTTTGATCAAATTTTGAAATAAAAAGATTTTGACAACTGTTTTAATACGATTTTTGATACAATTTTCTTTATTACAGCCATTCTTCACATATACCTGAGGGTACAGGTCAATTGCGCCCCTCAAAGGTACCTGATAGTTTTATGGTAGCAATGTGCCCGATTAAGCAATAGGTCGATTGGGCCCCGAATTCAGTTTAGGTACCTGCTTAGGAACACCCACCCCTGTTTTGTCACCCTTTCATGATATTCAATAATTATTCATTTGTCGGCTGTTTGTGCTTACGAACGTTTTAAATTTATAGTTTTACTTACATTAAAATGGAGTCAATGATCAGTGAACGTGGAAAAAAATACTTATCGTTGATAAGTATACTTTGCGAAAAAATATAGAAACGGCGTTAGGAGTTACCCATAGGTGTACGAAAAACGGCTGTCCGTCTTCGATTTCTGTCGATAAGACAGAAGAAGTGCTTTTAAAGGGAAACGGGGAACATAATCATCCCATCAATGAAAAATTAGAAGTGAAGGCGAGTCAAGTTTTTTAATACATCTAGCTCTCTGGAAAACATCGATATCGATTTGTGGGCTCGCGCTGATAGAGATTTCTTTTGGGATTGCAGAAGCTTCAAAACTTACTTAAAAGAAAGGCAGTCGAAGATATTTGTCAACGCCCCTCAAAAATTATCAATAGTGGTATACGGTGTGCAGGAGATATAAATGCGACGGTGGCTGATATAAGCAATGTACGAAAAAGTATATACAGATCAACAAGAAACATTTTGCCTTGTCTGCCTCGATCTGTAGAAGATGTTCACACCTCACTTATATCATAAAACTGTAGACCCAACAAAGGCGAGAACTTCTTACTGGTAAATTCTCTTAGCCAAAATATTATTATATTTTCTTGTGTATCAAACTTAAGTTACTTATGCTCGAGGCCGAAATTCTTTGTAGATGGGACGTTCGAGTATTGTCCAAAGTTTTTAAAGCAATTGTTCACCATTCATACCATAGAAAATGGACACTACATACCACTAGTATTTATTTTACTTCTTAATAAACATACGGAAACTTATAATAAAGCTTATCAGTTATTAATTAATTATTCAAAATCTGTAAATTTAGAGTTGAATCCCAAAGAAATAGAGTGCGATTTTGAAAAAGCGATACACAGTAGTATCAGGCAAAATTGGCCTAATGTTACCATCATAGGCTGTAGGTTCCACTTAATCCAATCCTGGCTTAGGAAGATACAAAGTCTAGGACTAGTTTCTGAATATCGGAGTTCAGAATCGCCAATAGGTAAATGGTTACGATGGACATTTGGGCTATTGTTTTTGGACCCCGCCCATGTAGGGAACGTGTTTGCCGAAGATTTGTATTCTATTATCCCTGAAAATGCCCGAGTTATCGAATATGCCGATTATCTTGTTGATAACTATATATCCGATGATTGTTCTTTTCAACCAGATATATGGGCATCTTGTGATAACTCCACTGAACGAACCACTAACGCTTGTGAGTCTTTTCATAGTCACTTAAATTCGAGCTTTTATTTTTCACATCCCGACATATTTAGGTTCATAGCTGTTTTATCCGATATTCAGTTAAACTCCTATATCAAAATAAATAGCGTACATTTACCAGCGCCTTCTGGAAACAGTAAATATAAGAAGCGACAAGAATATGTTACTAATTTAATTAAAAATAATGAGCTAACTCCATTTGAGTTTGTAAAAAGTATTTCATACAAATTTGTAAAATAGTAGTTAGGTACCTATAAGTAAAAATAACCTATTTTAGCTTAAGTTCGTTTTAGTAATTTGATAAATATTTTGTTAACACGGTTTTAAATTTTTTACTAATTTAATAAATATATGTATAACATTTATCATTATGTTTCATTCCCAATTTTAAGCAAGATTTTTAAGTTATACTATTTTAATGAAGTGCCGTAAAACAGGTGGTTGGGGCTCAATCGTCCTGTATTGTAGGAAGGACCTGGGGCGCAATTGTCCCATATTACTTTATTACATGCACAATTTTTTCTGACCGCGGGGCTCAATCGTCCATTGCCCATACCTGAGGATGAGGTGTAATAATTGACCTCGAAACCTAGTAGTACGGATCTACAAAATAATGAATTCTGAGAAATAAACAATAGAATATCAATATCAATATCAATATGAATTTTTTGACTAATACTACTGAAATTTACCGCTGCTACTTCTTCCGTATATTCATAAGGAGGAAAGAAAATATCATCTCATGAGAAATAACCATCAAATTTCAAAAATGTCGAATGTCTCCTCATCTACTATGATATTTTTAATTACTTTATGGGGTAGCTAATTTTTAACCAACAAAACAATGGTGTAACGTCTCCCGAAAAAATATGGAGGGAGTAGTCTTCAGTTTCGCAGCCATTCTTGAACTCAGTGAGTGCAAGAATTGGAAGAATTGGGAGAATTGGGAGAAGCTGATTGTCCTATACGATTAACATTTACACATCAAGTATTGGAAAGATTTGACGACTTTAATCAATTTTGTCTTGAGGCTATGTAAATTTTTATCTACATGGTCACGTCAATGAGCGAAGTTGTCGTTATTGGTTGTAAGAAGAACCACGGGAGGAACATCAAACCTTCAAACCCATGTTCCTGTTGGGCATCAGTATCCTCCGAAGGGTTATCCTATACTTTTTGACTTTTTGAAGTTGAAAACGCACACACACACATCATTCAAGTACTGTAAATTCTGGCAAGTGATTCGTCAATTTCTTGGTCCTGTTTATCCGGAACTTGATGATTTTACTAATCAGTATTGTGGTTGCTTCAGCCAAATAGGGCTACAAGTCACAGATCAAATTCCGCGTTAGAATCTGTAAGAGAGCTGTTCCCAGAAAAACAGATATCCGGGAGAGGCGTCATCATCGACTGGTCCCCCAGAAACCCGAACTTTTTTGTGGAGACTCGGAGAGTTCAGTTCAAAATGATGCCACAACAAATTTGATTCTGCTTAAATATAGAATTCAGCAAGAGATTGAAGCCACTGTACCTGATTTGTACACAATGATAACAAAAATACAGAAACTGTACTTGTTGCTTTGAGTCATGATTTGAAAACAGAAGTCTAAAATGCAACACCTTTGCGGATCCACATTGTTAAAAATGCGTTTCAAGCTATTGATTCTCAGAGCATATTTTTTTTATTTTAGGTTATTTCGCATACAGTTCGATAATCGAATACCTATGATGGCTAACTTTGTAATCGCATAGGCAGTATAAGTCAGTAAATATTTTAGAGAGTGCCATCTCATTGATAATAACAAAAGAGAATAATAGTTGACACTTTATTTTATATCATTACATCAACATAATTTTAGTTACATAAAATCTCAGACATTGATAACATTATCGAACCCTAGTTACAATTTGAATGAACTTCCATTTCATAGATTGTTATCAGATGGTTGTATATTACGTTCTAAGCCTTTTTAAGGCTGATTGAAGTGAGAATAATAACGTGATTAACTGTATTAAGATTAAGATTAAAGGTTCGTTATAAGAAACATCCTGTTGAAGAGCAGGCAAATTTTCATAATCTACATATCTCATGAAACATCCTCCCACATCGATTTAATATAAGCACAAACTGACGTTAATTTATATGATAATTGAAGCTGAAATAAAAATGAGCAAGCCCTAACCACACGACTTTCTTTTACAATTCATACATTTATTTTTAATACAACTTGTCACTTAACTCTTTAGCAAGAACTTCGTTAGCGTCATTTTTGATAAAATGAACAATTATCCAAAGGTTCGAGAGAACAGAGATGTGCCCAGCACTGGCAAAAAGTATTTCGAACACTCAGCACTAAGCACTCTTGGAAACTGTTCCTTACACTAATGAAAAGCTCGCGATTGCTAAGCACTTCCCAAGAGTAATTCGAATTAGCGAGTACCAAACACTGAGCACTTTCAGAAGAATGAGACTGTCAGACACTTAAGTTATTTTTTGATATGAACTTACAGTAAGAAAAAATCTGCTGATCCAAATAAGTAAGGAAACAATTGGCATATGGTAAGAATGTAAAGGTTAAATTGATTAGGTATGATGGTTTTTTTTTCGAAAAAACATATAGATACATCGGTTTTTTATTTCAGTTGCCTTTTTCTAAATATTATTTCATATACTCAGAGTGTCCCAAGAACAAGTATGAGAACACACTTAAACTTATCAAATGGACGAGCCTAATTTTTATTTCCTGTTTGAGTACTGCTTAAAATTCTAAGCATATATTATGACTCACGCCTACACCTAAGTTGTACTGTTTTGGAGAAAAAATTTGATTAGGCTTCTAAGTTCATTCTCATTGTAGGTACCTACATATTGAGCTTCTTAACTTGTTTCGTAAATAGTTGGACATAGTTATAGGGCATTGAACATGGAAAATAAGTATTTCCATTTGGAAAAGTTCAGTGAGTTGTCATAACTTAGTTTTAGATACGGTAGAAAAGGCTTTGTGATCTGCAGCACTTCTTGGGATTTTGGGACCACAGAAAACTTTAAGTGCTTTCACGAGCACTAAGCTCAGTGCATTAGGACAGCTCTGCGAGAGAACGTAATACCAGTCTTCCTTTGTGGAAGGGTATCTTCGAAGTTTTCAAACTCTAACTCGCGTTTCATCAAACGAAATTCCTAGAAATAATATTTCTCAATTCCCTGAACATCAATCATAGCTCATCATCAAAACTGTGAATACGACAGACAACATATTTATATTTATTTGAAAATGTAGAGTAGTTTTTATCAATTCACCGAATTCATTCCTAGACTTTTGAATAACTAAGAGGTCGGTCAGTACGCTGCGCTTACCCGAAGGATTAAGACGGAGTGGGTGGGCGTGCCGAAACAATCGGCTTATACTTCAACCACGCTCACGCCGTCTTTCTCATAAGTCGATAAAGAGCACGCGCCGCAGTCTGTCTATATATTCCTGACTGCCGAAAGACCCACAGTCTGTCTAGTTTTGTGAGTTCGATTCCGCCAGGTAGAAGCCAACAATCTACCGTAGGAACGGATTTTAGTTATTATCCTTTTCAAAACAAAATTGCATGTTTGTTCTAATCATTCCAATCCTCGATGTAAGTATTTATTTCACGTGCGCCATATCTTGTAAGTGGATAAACTATTATAGTCAGCTACAGATCCATGGAAAGAATCAATCGGCATCAAAAAGAGAAAGCGGCATTGAAATACAGTACTGACATAGCCAGAATATCTGGCAAACCTAGTTGTCTGAACGACCGCTCGTAAATTTTAGAGGATAATCCGATTCGTGTAAGCACTATCTCTCTCTACAATCGACCAGATAGATAGCGCCAAGAACAGTAAGTGGAAGAAACCGCACAGCGTCGAATATTTCGATGAACCGCTTAACCCAATAACTCGAAAACGGCTTGAGGTACAATATTGAATCTTCGTACCAGTAAGTTTCGAGCATCATGTATAGTTTGTGTCGAAATTTGAAATGGATTGTATTTACCATTTGGCTGCTACTCGAGGACATACCTTGTGCCATATAAGCCGATAAATTAATCAATCTTTGGCAACGTGTAATACGAAAATGACTTAAGAATAGGGAGAATCCCTCCTTTTCACACTTGATATATCTGCAAAAAATTTCTTTGAAATCAGAGATAATCAGTCTCGAAAAGGAAATTTCAATGCAACATTGAATACATGTTGCTAATGAGGAAGGCATTGAAGAATCTCTAAAAACCAAAACTAATAAACTATGATAAAGACTTTTCGCTGTCATGGGAGACATTGATATTCCATTGAAGCTATTGATACTCGCAAGAATATTGTGAGAAGCTTCTCGTGGATAAAGGTGGGAACAAACACATAGCGGACCCCAATAAATATTGACCACCAATAAGTCTGTTTACTTCTGTAGACTACAGTTATGTCAAGCCATAGTCGAGCTGTTTTGAGAACTTTAGTTTATGAAAAAGAACGAGTATCTCGTTTAATATGTCCTCCTACAGTCGTCTTCTCTAACCATAACTGACGTTAATTTAAATGATAATAGACGTGGAGATAAAAATGAATCGTTTGACGTTGGAGTACATTATAGCAAATGAAGTTTCATTATATTGAGATGGAAATAATGGTACGATTAGCCGTATGTCGGGATGTTAAGTTTGTGGCATGTGTCCGCAGTAACAACTACAAACGTAGGGTGGAGGTAGTGCCGCGTACGTGTTCACTTTCTCGCGATTAGTATGACCTCTGACCCGTGTTTTAACGCCCTCGTAGAGCTCGAATCTGACACGCGATCACCAACAACTCTCGAAGCCGGCTCTGTTCGTTTACACCTTGTTTTCAGATTTTACCTTTCGATTGTCGGGTTCTTTTCTCGAATCGTGGGTATGTGTAGTGCTCCTCTGTAAGTAGTCGCGTATCGGGTGGATCGCAGTCTTTCTTCAGAATAGTATGATCAAAAACCGATCATCAAAATCCTGATTAACCTTCCATATTTAGCGATATTGTAGTAGATTGTTGCAAAATCATGATGGAAATGAAATCAATTATTATCGGTCGTTTGCAGATAATATATATTGGAAGTTTTACCAGGAGATGAAAAACTTTCTTTGCAAATTTGTGTTTTATTCGACGGCAAACATAAATTGAGTTCCATTTCCATATTCCTAAGTAAATTCAGAACACCGATAAAATCATACTACGTAAATTGAGTCCCGAGCTTCAATATAATTCTCAGAATATTCTTAGTCAAAAAGAGTGTTAAGACTAGCGCGATTACAAAATTTGCATTCCATATCAACAAAGTTAGGTTAGGTTAGGTTAGAAACAAAGAGGGTCGGTGCGTTAGTGTCTCGGAAAATCTGGGATTAGGTAGCCGAGAACTGCCCGATCCTCCGACTGACGCAGGCTGCCGTCAGATTTCAAACACCAGACGTCCTTATAACACAGAGAACTGGGAGAACAAAGACTTTGGGCCGCTTCCGCCAGAGGAACTCGTGTGGTTCACGTACTGGTCTAAGATTGGCGAGTCTAGCCAAAGTCTACTCGTGTACACCCAGAAGGGAGATTTCAGTTTCCCTAGGTGCCCACGCAATCGTTTTCCAGGCTGAAGTCTGTGCAATGCGGACTCGTGCCCTGGAAAGCCTGAGATTAAACTACCCTGGTAGGCGAATTTACATATGCACTGACATCCGAGCAGCCTTGAGCGCACTTCGCTTCCACAGAGTAACTTCTAGGCTTGTCTTGGAGTGCAGGGAAACTCTGGACTGAATTAGCAAGAAGGAACAAACTGCAGCTAGTATGGGCACTCGTCCACTCTGGCGTGAAGGGAAAGGAGTGACCAATGAACTGGCCAAACGGAGTAACATGAGTGCCCCTGGCCCGATTCAACGATCGGAATTTCGTCGACACCGGGCTCCACGCCTTCAAGGAGGTACTTAACGACAGTGGCTCTAGGTCTGGCGTAATGCCCCCGGCGGCAAGCGAAGCTTCGGTTAGGTAAGCTCTCGCCTAAGCTCTCTATGAGCAGGAGAGACCTAACACTGGTGACAGGACTCCTCACAGGACACTGTCTTCTGAAGACCCAGATTGTAGTAGATATGGAGAGGCGGATGAAACTGCCTCTCACATCCTAGCAGAATGTCCAGCACTGGCTTCTCTTAGGCTACAACACCTCGGCACATATGCTAATTGAAGCCATAAGAGATATCAGTCCCTGCAAAATCTCTGCCTTCGGCACTGCCTTAGGCCTGCTGGACTGATTATCTTATCAAGGGGCGTACAATGGACCCAATCAGGCGAAGTGCTCCGGACTTGCCTGCCCTCGTTCTGATTGGTTGATTGATTGAAGAAGGTACAAAAACAATCATTATTGGTTATTGTGCATATAATTTCGAACAGAAGGGTGGTTGGCCTTGGCAGCTGGTACTACATGCTAGTTATCTGAACTGACAACTCAGTTAACCTGGACCTAAAAATTGAATTTACCTACATAGAAAGGCAATTAATAGATGCCGGACTCAATATACGTCGACCCTCAGCACAGGCTAGAAAAGAGTGTCTGTCATCATTAAAGGGAAAGATGATATATTATATAGTACTCTTCAAGGATTAAGAGGGAGTATTATATTTTCAGAACCAAATATCAATGGAGACATGTGTTGTACTGAATAATTGGCTATTATCATTTTGAAATCAAGGACGTATTAATGAACTGAATAAAATAAAACTGCCTGATAATTATAATTGGTAGGCTGCTATTAATTTAGAATGGGCATACATGTGTTGCAATCAAGATCTAAGTACGTGTGCATGACCATCTCCTTCGTGTGCTGTAATTATAACTGTAAGGAAAGTGTGAAGAGAAAATTTAAGTACTTCATAAAATAATTCAGAAAAAGAGAAACTCGAATAAAAACAATGTTTCATAAAAACTAAACCAGTTAATTTTTAATTAAAGAGACTACACAGTTTATATAACATTACGCTATTATGAATTCTATTGAAAATTCGCTCAAAACAATTACGTTTCCGCAATGGTGAATTTTTTCGAGCTTACTTTCTAGATATAGTATCAATTTCCTTGCTGTTGTCGTGAATCTGTATAACGCGGAATGTAAATAACGTTTATTCGATTCTTATTGCATATTGAGCGTCAATTATTTTCTGTAATAAATAAATTTAATTGTGAAGAGGCAACAATAACAGCGGTCTTTATTTTAAATTAATGAGTTCAATTGGAATGAACAAACATGTATTACTTTTTCTTATTAGATCGATCATCGATTATATGATGTACCATTTCCATGTTCCATAAATAAAGTATTTAAAAAAGCTGAAACAACGTATGTAGTATTTAATGAAGTACATATCACGAATTCCTCATATATTCTGAAAATAATGAAATATTATTGCTTTATACTTACATTCGTTATTGATATCTTGACCAACACAATATATGATCAGAGGTGAATCTTCTCTTGAAAATTTCAGAAAAAAAAAATTATTTTTTCTTTATTGTTGTCCTGTTTAGAAGTTAGAATCTCATCCCAACTAATAAATTTCGAAAACTATTGTTGAATGTAGGGTATAACAAAAATAATAATAAAGATTTAGATTAAAATTTATAAAAAAATCATTTTAAATAATTGTTTCTATTCTTCGTCGTTATATTCTCAAATAATTATAATAATAATTTTATCAGTCTCACACAATAAAAAACGATAAATAACGATTAATGTCAATAATATAAAATTAACGAAAATGCAAATCTAAATCTGGAAATAAGTAATACATATTGCACCTAAATCAAATATCGTCTAGTACAAAAAAATATCAAGATTTAATCATTAAGAATAATTCTCGATACGAATCGGTATGATTATAACAATACTGTGCGCTTGAGAACAATTTTTAAAAATTGAAATATTTGAAAAATATTTTTTTGAATATATGTGTGTTTTTTAGCTATTAATCTTGGTCTATTCCTTGATCTTCGAAAACTTTAAAATCTAGTATTTGTCGAATAAAAGTTGGTTTCAGGTTAAACCAAGACAAGACAAGTCTTGAAGTCTTGTTTCTTACTAATCTTGTGGTTCAAGATCTATTCTTCTTTTTGAAGTATTCAATATAATATTCCAGTGATACCTACGTGACACATATTTGTTGGGACATATTTATTTAGAGATACTTGTAAAATATTGGCTTAAAGATGTATGTTCAACAAATAACATCTCCATCTGAATCGAATAACAAGAAATGTTCCATTATATATTGGGCTACGTTGAAAAAAATTTTTTTCGAGATATTACTGTATTGGAAGAATATTGATCCAACTAATATTCAATGAACGTATCCGAAAATACATGTCATTTGGCTTGACGTATCAAGTAAAGGAATAATATTAAATTAATATTGATTCAGGTGTAATATCAAAGAGTTCTATATATAGAGTAGACAAGAAGTGTGTTAAGCATAGGAAAGCGCTGGTAACTAGTCGAATATTCTGTCCTTCTCGCACATGTTAGTGCGCTCTCACTCGCAAGGTCTCCCCTTCTATCACAAAGAGTATAAGAATACAAGAGGCGAAACGTAAATAATTGCTTTTTTGATAAATGCTAACTTAAATATTTTTTACAAATTCAACACTTAACCTAAAAGTGCTGCCATATTTACAAAGATGCACCGACATTGGATATGTTCCTTAATTTATACTGGCTAAACAGTGTATATCGGTAAAACTATCAGTAACAAAGCGATCGGCATAATTGTGGTCGAGATGTCTGCATATGGAATACAAATGGATAAAATAATAAATTGCACACTAAATAAAATAATATATACATGTCAAAGGACCAGTAAAACAAATTCACATACATGATTGGTAGTTTCAACTCAAAGAAACGATACACTGGTAAAGAGAAATACAAACACTGGAGAGCAAAAACATCATGCAAATGAAGCGTAAAATATTTATTTTCGTCCGAGAATTCAAGTGATAAAAAAACATAAACATTACTGACAGAAGGTCTAGATATTATGAAACGTTATGATTCTATTAATTCTATTCGTTCTATTCAATTAGTGATTAAAAAATATTGTAAACGATATGTGGAAGAAGTAACTTTAACTTGAAGCAAAGAATAGACAGAAGAATGAAAGATAACATTCACATAATACTATAAAGTGATTTATAAAAAGCACAGGAGAGGCAGGCAGTACAAGGATATTGTTATTTGGTTAATAAGCGCTACAATTTGTTAGTGAAGAAGATGCATCTTTGTAAATAGAAAAGTATGTATGAGGGAAATTCGAAGTACAAATAAATATTAAAGAATTTTAAAGATATCGAGGTATAACACGCAGGCACATCGTGCGAGTGAGAGCGCAATACATGTGCGAGAAGGCTTGGTTGTCTACTCTCTCTCTCTCTCTCTCTCTCTCTATATATATATATATATATATATATATATATATATATATATATATATATATATATATATATATATATATATATATATATAACTCTTTGTTTAATATCACCTACACCTATATTCAGTAATAAGTTAACTTATACTACAAATAGACCACTCAGTATCTGTGAGCAGGTCTGAAAATGAGTACAAAATGGGAAAAGTAAGAAATATAAAATAAAAGGAATTTCATTCATCTTTTTCAGTTATTTAATAGAATAATTGTTGATAACATTGAATATTTGTATTTTCAGTCCGACAGTAAGTTAAATTCTAGGTCACCATCAGAAAAATTACGAATAAGATTACGAGAACTTGGTAAGAGGATTATTTTTAAATCAAAATTACAAATTAGAGATGAAGTGAGTATTCTATAGTTTTGAATATCTTTTTAGTAAATAATTTAATTTGAAGTTAAGTTCTTACAGACAGTCATTAAAGGCAGTTAGTTGCTATGGTTGCTACTCTCTCACAAAAGATTTTTAGGCGATTTGACAAAGGTTCAATAAATAACATTGCAGATATTGACTGAAACTTCAATCTTATCCAAAAGCATATAATATAAATATCAAATTTAGAGCGGAAATCCATAAGATTCACGATTTCTGATATATGTTGAAATAAATGAATTCAGTGATTTATGTTCATGTAAGCACCTATACAATCTTATTCATTTATTGATTAACTCTGAAGGTAATCTTCCCACGATTACGATGACACCCCACTGCGTAGAAAACTAAATCAAAACATATCTTGGCACTGCCGAGTTACTTACGTTGTTTTTTATCATACATATTTCATTCCATTGATGCTCTCTACAATCCGCAACAGTGCTTATTTACTAACACATACTTTTATTTAACCGAGAATGCGATTGCTGAATGTAACCCATTATTAAAGTTATTTATCTATGTCAATGGTATACTGTAGAGTAAGCTTTGTGGTTTTGTGGAATAACGTAAACAAATTTCAACATAGCGTGAATATTTTGTTGTAAATAGATTTATTTTTAACGTCAAGGATGTGACGTTTCTGGTACAAGCTAGTCGAAACGAGTGCACGGATAGATACAATGGCGTGGAGAAAGATGGAAAACACGATTTCGAGTCATATCCTGGAAATGAATTAAAATACCGAAGTATTTTGTTAATTACATACCTTCGTTGAACGTCATATGTTGATGTTATAAATATGCTTGATTTCAATATAAAACAATAACTGTTTCACGTAAAGGCTAATTACTTTCTCAATGCATCAGTTATTATTGGAACAAAAGGAATAAACTGACATAAATTCAACTAACAACCATATGCAACGTTTGCCAAAAATACGAAAATAACCTTGTAAACAATGGTACTTAGGCAGTATACAAATATACACGTTCTTAAATGTCTTCCACCATGTCAACACCTCAGTAAATAAGGCTGATGGCTGGGACTGTATCAGCACAATTTGTTCTGTCTTCACGCATGAAACTCCAAGTCCTATTACCAACATTACTTTGCGAAGAACAACACTTACATCAGCTACAATAGATCTGTCTGCAGAACTAGTGCAGAAACAGCTTGACAAACTAGCAACAAAGCATCACCTGGCCTAGATTTCCATCTAGGCAGTTTGAAACTACAGTAAGTATTTCTACCTAATGCAGTTTTCAAACATTGCGCTGCTCCGTTATGTGAACCTCTGGCACGTATAATGCAAACTTCATTTGACAACGAAACCTCACTTCCGACATATGTGACCTTCTGTGGGGACAAACTCGATGCCAAATAGACCATAGTGTTTGATTCCTGTTTGTAATAACCTAAATGTTGATCAGGATCTTCCTTTCTTACTGGACTCCGCAGTTATACCTGATCGCCAACAAGGATTCTTAAACCAGGCAGGTCGACCACAGCTAACATTTTATACTGCCTTTATATTCAAGATTCTAACTTTGACAGGAATCTGCCCATCTATATAAGCTACTTAGATTTCTCAAAAGCCTTCGATCATGTCCCTTAAAACTACCCTATTAGTCAAACTTGGAAGCTGCTTCGATGTATAAATTCATTTCTGTTCAAGTTACATAATGTTGTCTCTGGTATCCCACAGTAATCCGTGCTGAGTTTCATATTATTTTAGTATCTACTTCAGACTTACCACGGTCTTTGAGTTGCCAAAATGGAGTCAACGCTGTAGACGTCAAGATATTCGGAAATTCGTTCAAGTATCATCGAGAACTTCAACCTGATCTACTCTTAGTGGGAAAATGGTGTTCTGAATGGGATATTCCCTGAACTTAAGTGAATGTATAATTCTGCATCCTGCATAACAATCCCAATATTGTTTACACTTTAAGGGGAAGGCAACACATTACTCCTGTTAAAACCAAATCGACCGTTCGCAGAGCCAATAACGTCTCTTACACATTCAGAAAAGGTTTCCAAAGTCCATCTAAAGATTCCTCCAACTGTACAAAACATATATTCGGCCCCTTATCGCAAAACGCCTCCTCATCTGATCTCAAAGATATTCAACTACTCGAGGAAGTTTAACCAGAAGCCTGCCACTAGATCCACTATCTCTTTCATCTTACATACGAAGCACGATGACAGAAACTGGCCTTAGCTTCCCTGGGTGATAAAATAGTCTTGGATATCTGATACACACTAATCCCATTCTACAGAATACATTTCCTTTTGACCTATCATATAACATATATTTACCTTCAATTCTGACATCCGACTTAGTGTTTACAGTTTTAAGTTAACGCGGGAAAACTTCAAATCCTCAACATCCAGCCAAGACTGACTATTTGCTTTGCTACCCCGAAATGATGTGTCGGCTACGTCTATCAACTGTTGCCCCGTCGCTTGTGTAGTACTTGTGTTCTTTTCGGTATATTGCGCAGTTTATTGTTCGTGCCATTTGAGTGTTTCCATATTCTTTAATTATAATCTGCAGGAAAATGTTCTTAACCTCCTTGAATGGTATAATTGGAGATTAAAATTTTGCATATCATTATAAAATAGTATGAGTATAATGGCACTATCACTGTCTTCCCCATAGAATAGCCCGATTAAGAAGGCCAGAATATGTAAATGGGATATGACCTAAGACAAATGAGATCTAATGCTAAATTGATAGATAACTTGACTACATGATGAGAAGATTTTCGCATAATCAAACATTTATTCATACATTGATAGATGTGTTAAAACTGTTCCTAAATATTTCCTGTTGACGTTAAAATATGTTCTACATTTTAAAAATCTTCCAAGTAGATCTTACGTTACCAAAATAATTCATTAAAATGACAGAAAATTTAATGGTATAAAATTTACCACCAGTAGTGGATCTACAGGGCGGTGTAGAGTGTTAGAGTTCAAACTGCTATCGGCATTTTTTTGAATTTGATTATAGCAAAAATGTTTAGTCCATATGTAACAAGATGAGCTGCTAGAAAACACAAAGATTGGAGTGTTCTGGTTATAATATGGAAAATGAAAGCTCGATTTCGCTATTGACAAAGTCCTGGATCCGTTACTGCCTATTACTGAAAGCGGTACTCATCAAATCGTCATAGCTCATCCTTTGGAGGTTCCATTATTTTGATCCCAATGATTGTCCTAACTTTGGTATCTTATAGTATTAACCGAATTTTTCACTGGTAATTAATCAGATTATCAAATATGTATTCAACAAGTTTGTCCAAAGTGCAATTCATCCAACTAATCTAACAATACCCGAATTGCACCTACGAATCGCATTAAAAGCTACAGTGTGAATAGCCTTCTAGATATAGCTGATATACAGATCATCCAATATTTTGTATATTTCTTCATGGTTCATGTGATATAGATTACTATTATCTTTTCATTGTTACAGGTGAGTGGAAGGATGAAGTCTTAATATTTACTTCCGAATCAGATGAAAGTAAGTTGAAATATTATTTTAATGATTTTTAGCTAATAACGTATTGTTATTCCCTAACCGGTTCGAACAGGCTTTTT
This sequence comes from Endomychus coccineus, assembly GCA_958510875.1. NCBI lineage: Eukaryota > Metazoa > Arthropoda > Insecta > Coleoptera > Endomychidae > Endomychus > Endomychus coccineus. Next base: position 262,688,062 of record OY294067.1, on the reverse strand, counting down.
TATGTTCTTCTTATCATTTGTTTGTATGAATTAATAAATATTTCCCAAAATAGAATTTAGTAACATAGATAATTATCTCCACATCGAGTGAATCTGGAAGAAATGTATCTAGAATGCATTAAAATTTTCAGACTATATGTCATTCAGTTCTGTTTTGACACCCATCGAAAGCAGCAAACTTGAAAATTTTTGTAAACATGAACAAAAGGGAATTTCGCGTCTTGATTAAACATAATTTCTTGCATGGAAAAATTAACACGCAAGCCAAAGCATCACTCGTTAAACATTATGGGGACTCCTCACCATCGATTGAAACGATTCACAAGTGGTTTATTGATTTCCGTTATGGTTGTATGACCACAAAAGACGCCTAACGTTCTGGTCGTTCTATTGTGGTGACAACACCAGAAATCGTCGATACAGTCCAAGGTATTATATTGGATGATTGACGAGTTGAAGTCCAAGAGATTTCCGAGCCTATGGGCATCTCAACGATTGTTTCGTACCCGTGAACGAAACATGGATCCATCATAACACACCAGAGATCAAAGAACAGTCGAAACAGTGAATTTGTCCTGGTGAATCGAAGCCGAAAAAGGTCAAAGTGAGTCTATCGACCTATAAAGTCATGGCGACAGTTATTTGGGATACACACGGTATCGTCCATATCAATTACTACTCAAAGCAAGTAGTGCTTCCACCAGGTCATCGAACCGGAGCACATATCCGCAGACGCAATGGCAAAATTGCATAAATCACGCTACGAATTGTTTCGTCATCCACCATATTCTCAAGATTTGCCCCCTGCGATTTTTATCTATTTCCAAACTTCAATGAATGGCTCGGCGGTAAGAGATTTGACTCCAAAGGTGAGATAATCGCTAAAAGAAATGCTTATTTACAAGGATTGCCGGAATAGTATTATTTGGAAGTGATCGAAAAATTAGAAAAATGTTGGACGTTTGACATAAAATAAGTTTTGACCAAATAAATCATTTCTCGTGTCATTTTTCAGGAACTTTCCACCTTGTCCTAGTAATTTCAATATTTCAAAATATTCAAAAACATTTAGTAACAATAATAAATAACCAAATCCTATAATTCACCACTCGTCATCAATCTTGTAGATAATCTACCACTCATCCCTAAATTAGTACCACAATCAGAATTTAATATTTGAAGACATTATTTCACATTTAGTTCTCCAAACTTTGAGAATGACACAGTTTGGTTAAGCAATGTATCAGCATTAATTATTTAAAATTAAATGTTACAATTTTTGTGTAAATTTGAGTTTTAATTGCCAATTTCAGAAACTTTGAAATGATCTTACACCTACTTAAACGCCGAAACCATAGATATATCAGTATAAAGTACTATGCACAGAAGACTACATCCTACAAGCATTCATAATTTATTCTATAAAAGCAGTAGAGTAGAAAAATGTTCATTTAAGATCGTTTAAAAACTGAATCATTTCCGTTAATGTCCCATTAAGTCTACAAAAATCATCTGGAAACTGTACGGAACTAATTTAACCATTCGAAAACAATTAATTACGAATGCAGTTACACACATTAGCCTGGAAATAACAAACCGTTATTTAATGTCAAATATTTTTCAAAACGAGTGTGTAGTTTTAATTCGAAACGCCCTCACGTTCAATTTGTACGAGCTGACTGTTTTATACGACATAATAGTTTATTATATTTGTAATAAACAGGTGGTAGGTAGGACAGCTAGGCCAATGTTTATGGTAAATAGTGTACAACAGAGGTACTAGCCCCAAATGATATATGTTAGCGTCGCAATTGAAGCAATATTACGATATAGTGGTTATTATGTGTTTTAAATCTTAATAATTGCTTAATTAGATATATGTGAGGTATTATTTCAATGCGTGAATAAATAATTGCACATGTCTCTGTTTATGTAAATATATTTACTCATAAGAGAATTTGCATAGCTCCAACACTCCAAACACATAAATACAGCAAGTAGTGTAATGTCTGATGGGCATATCTTGAAATATGCCCACATTATTTAAAATCGGCTTAATGCACAAGTTGGCATAGCTATTGCGTTTTAAAAGAGGTGGTAAGTGAAAGATTTGCGACTTGTAAATTAGATTTATCTATCAATATTACCACATGTCACAGTGATATATAATTCTCCAGTTGATTCAAAATAGCCGCCTCACCACTATTTTATGTCAACTAATTAATACCGCTATGAAACACGTCTATACCATAAAGAGTTTCGTCTCGTCCACGTATGTACCAGGGCAAGGTGAAAAGTCCCTGAAAAATGAAACAAGAGATGACTATTATTATTTTATTTGTCGACATAATCTCCTTGTAGCCCGATACACTTCCCTTAGGCGTTTGTTTCAGCGATGACCTCATCGTTGAAGTCAAATCCCTTTCCGCCGAACTATTTATCAAGTTTGAAATTAGATAAAATTTGCAAGGGGCCAAATGTGGAAAATATGGTGGATGACGAACCAATTCATAGCCCAAACTCATGCACATCTGTCATTGCGACTGCGGACCTGTGCGCCGGTGCGTTGTCCTGGTGGAAGAGCACTTTTTTCCCGCTGTCGCTTCAAAGTCGGCGTCGAATCGATCCAACAGCTGTGCATATTATACGCCGGTAATCGTTCTGCCCTCTTCAAGGTAATCGATATGGACGATATCGTGTGCATCCCAAAAAACTGTCGCCATGACTTTGTTGGCCGATTAACCCAGTTTGGCCTTTTTCGGTTTCGATTCTCCAAGAGAAGTCCGCTGTTTCCACTGTTCTTTGGGCTCTGGTGTGTTGTAATGGATCCATGTTTCGTCCACGGTTACGAAATGGGGCAAAAAGTCCTCTTTATCCACCTTGAACACCGCCAAACACTCCTTTGAAGTTGTCAGCCGGTCGCGCTTGTTGTCAACAGAGAACAAATGCGGCGACCATGTGGCGGATAGCTTCCTCATATTCACTTTTGTTGTTGCCCTCGTACGTATATATTCAAAGATTTCACGTAATCCCTATATCTACTTCACTTTTGGTATATCTATACATCAAATAAACAGCACCATCTTATAACAATCAAATGATCTACCTTTCCTACTCAAAGTCTAATTTTGACATGCGTTTTCTTGCGACTTAGTGGCAAAATGCATTCTTCATTTGGAACGAGGAAAATTGGACAAGTTACTCATACTCTGGCAAAAATGCATTCGAACACATCGTAATTTCTCACGTCCAGTTATTGCAGACAAAGTGTTTTATTTTTGGATGAAAAGAAGTTATTTATTCACCGCCATTATAATATCTGCCGGTTAATCAAGGGATTACAGAAAACAGTACCAGATTAAATGTTCTCAACTGAATAAACTTCTACCGTTAATTCAGGTTTTATCCTGGAAAATATGTCAGACAGTTCAAATAAAATGTTGTCTTTGAAAAATTTATTATTAATAAACGGAATCCCAAAGAAAAGTTTTTTTAATGGCATTCTAATCCCCTATTCATACAATAAATCAAAATTAAATATGTTTTCCTTGTTTTATAAAATTTATTCATACAATCTACTTTTACCGTAATTTTCAAAGAATACATGTGCCAAACGGTAGTGTAGTGGTTAGCACTGTTTCCACTTTCTCCGGCAACCCGGTTTCGTACCCGGACGACGGATGATATATTTTCAATACATAATACCTGAAAAGTTCATATTAAATATAGCAGAGAATTGGGAAACTAATAAATAACGTTCCCAAATCTTGAAATAACTCGGAACTTTATATTAAAACTAGATTCTTTCTCAGTAAAAGTAGAGTAATACTATAAATAAAAACAGTCACCCTTATCCACTGAAAATACTGTTATAGTACTGAGAACATTTCAGGTACCAAGGAGCCATAATCTCAGTTCACTCTGATGATGGTTACTTGATGGCTGAAAAGCTCTCAATACTTTTACAGTATTTTTAGTGAACAAGGGTCATTGTTTTGTTTCTCATTTCATTTATAGTGCATCCACAGTGAGAAATATGCTATATTTCATTAAGAAGAGTAAGATAAAAAGATAAATTGCACCTAATTAATTGTTAACATTTTAACCCTCTAACTCGCCATCTACTTCAAAAGTTCTGGAATTTTTTTTTTCTATAAAAAAGATCTATCAACAAAAAATATTATGTGAATCAATAACTGTTTTATAATTCTTTTCTGATTACTCGATATACCAATCAATGTCGACTTTTCTTCTCGAATGTAAAATAATGCAAGACTCATATATAACTGTCTACTATGAACATTCAAAAAAAAAATTGGTATTTCTGCTAAAAGAAAAATTATCCAGACCTAGTCTCTAATTCCTCAGTTGCTTATTAATAATCAGTTATGTCATTAGAATGTGGCTATTTCCGCTGTTGAACGCATTATTTTCTACATAAATTCCCTTAATATGTAAATTTTCACGAGATACGAATCTCATTTCATTTCGCGCTGGATCGTAGACTGTGGAGTGGATGCTTATATTTCACGGTAGATAGTTCAGACATATAACGCTAGAGTCCACTAGCCGTCAGTATTCAGGCTACACTCGACCAGATATGCACTCAACCTAAGCCCCTCTCTCTTTAAACACTGTTCAACACCGGGTGTTATTACGTGTTATTCTTTTGAAAATTTCTCGTTTGAAACTTGTTACATTTTCTAAGAATGCATAAGACCAGAACAATAATTCACACCACACATTTTTTACATGAGCCATCATCAGAATATAATAATAACAATTAATCAATTACTTTCGGAATCGGTATTCCAAGAGCTATATCATCCTTATATCCATGTCAGTGATATTATCTTGCATTTGAAGTGACAAACTTTCAATGGCGAGCTTTGGAAATTGAAATAATTTATTTCATTAATCGTCTTAATGTGGATATCGAAGTAATATATCGTTCTGAAGAACCAATCAGATTATCATTACACATTAAATATGTTCTTGATTGATGAGTAATATGAACAGAAATGTTGAAAGCTTTCAATAAGTAAATGTATATTCACAAGTTTCAAAACTGTTGCTCATTTCAATAATAGATCATCAGTTCGTTCAATCATCCTAGGATGATGTTACTCTTCAGAATGGGTGTTCGCATTGGTTGATGTCAGATTAATCAGTCAGCTGAATAAACCTCTACGAGACTAACTTTGAATAAGTTAGTCCAAAAATTTTGACACCATCTCCAGTTAGAAGAAGCTAAATGAGTGAAGAAAAACGCAGAACACTGTGACTATTGCATCATGATCCTATAAAAAGGAATTGAGAGAGGCTGTTTAGAAACAAAAAAAGATGCCGAAACTTGGAGAAAGCAAAACAGAGGGTTGAAACGACAAAAACCAACACGAATCAAAGTTAAAAGTATTGGAACCAAGGAATTGCAAGAACAAGAGAGTATTGCCATAAGAAAGTAGAGAGGAAAAGAAAATACGTGTTTGTTTGTAAAAAGCTTTATTCTGAATCCACTGAAAGATGCCCGTGGGTGAAGGTCAATCTCACCCGCATTATGACGCAAGACGGATCTCCTTTTTTTCTATCCAAATTTTCATTCACTTCAATTATTACTCGAATGATCCAAATTTTACCAGATCTCGTGAGACAGATTATTGTAGGTTAAGTTAATAATGAATATAAACTTGTAATCCTCAGTTTTATTGAGCTTCAAACCATAAAACACCATTTTTGTCCCCTCTCCCCTAGAACCATGCAAGAATCAATAAACTTCAAAAAGATTTACTTTTTGAATTGAATAGTTACAATCAATTATTTTTAGAGATATTTGTTGAATTTTTTTTCTGTCGCTCGATTTTACTCTTGAATTTGTTAAATACCATCCAATAAAGCCAGAGGAGTGAGACAGGGACAGGTTGACGTTATTAATGAAGATTGTGAGATGGGATCTTATAATCTAGTAGAGTTCAATACAACCAAAACTCAAGTTTGCGTCTTCTCCAGGAAGTCGGATCCTACAATCTCCAATATGATGACGTCAGGTAGAACTATTCCTATGAAATATTCCATATTGATGCTCGGGATCACCACCAACAGCACCCTCTCATGGGACGATCATGTGAGGTCCATTGCAAAAACCGCGTCAGAAAAACTTGGTCTTCTATTCCGTGCCAAGAGCTACTACTCTATCTCAGCAGCTCCTCATAATCTACAATGCACCTGTCTTGGAGTACTGTCCACATGTTTGGAGTTCAGCTCCCAAATATACGCTGTAGCTCTTGGATTCTATCCAGAAGAGAGCTATTCATTTTATTTGATGTCACATTTACCAGTTAATTGAACTCTCTAGAACATCGTAGGAAGGTGGGAGATCTCTAACTTTTCTATAGATATTTTCATGATCGGTGCTCATCAGAAATCTCCTCTGTTGTTCCACTACGAGAGATTCCAGATAGGCGAACTAGAGGAGCTCAAACTAGTAAACCCTTCATTGTCAAGCTCGAGACCTGCCGAACTTCTTCCTATCAGACTTAATTTTTGTATCGAACAGCGAAGTTGTAAAATCCTTCACCTGGTGAGGTCTTCCCCTATCCTATAACCTCCAAGCCATCAAGAAAAATCCCCCTCTTCCAACATTCCACACCGCTTGCTCACACGATGTTCTTCAAACATTATACATTTCCCTCTAGTGTGGTAGTATAAAAAAACTCGTTCTATGAATTAAGGCCCAGGTCACTACAATTTCATTCAATTAAAGAATTGAAAGTGAATTTAGAATTCACTATCATTAATATTTGAATCGATATTAGGTTGTAATTGAAGTAATTGATTATCGAATATGGGAAATATGAGTCCTTGAGAATTATGTTCTACAAATGACATAGAAATGGAACTAAAAATAAATCTCGGTGGATATGGCTAATGATGGAGAATACCTCGGTATTCTTTAATTACTGCCAATTTATATAATAGGCATGTAGTACATAAACGCTATTATCTTAATCGATGAGACGAGATGCTGGAAGTTTATTAGCAAAGATCACAAAGACCGCAAGAGAGGCAACTAGGAAGAATAAATAGGAATATTTTTCTGGTCGACTGGTCGGTAGTTGGGCCATATATCATCCGCTGACATGTCGTAATAGTATGATAATATGTACACCACACTCCGGGTCAGGCAATTTTTACTAAGCAGATTACAATATCAATCTCTTTCCGGGGAATCTTTCACGTTCTCCTATGTACGCCGTTCGTTTTTATGAGGGTTGCTGATTTCCTATTCCTGGTGGAAATTAAACTTAATGCATATATAACTAGAAGCAAAAATCTTCTGCGTCGCAATAAACTTTGTAATACTTGCATATAATAAGGTGATATAACTTCTTAGGGTTTCGGAAGCTTGATAAATATCTTCATATGGATATACAGGTGGCTCAATTTCGATGTTTTAATAGGGAAGCTCGATAAGCATAATGGATATAAAACAATTAACTCCTTCCCTCCCTTTATCGATTATCTTGTTTTGGGAAGATATTAATGATGAAATAAAAAATTGGCTGTCGTCCTTTGTTTTAGAGTTATTTGAGAAAACTCGATTTTTCCAGTTTTCGTTTTTCAGGTTACTTATGGAATTGGCATAAAATAATTTCTAAATTCTTGAGGCACTTTTACATGTGAAATGCAGTGGCGTAGTTACTTTTTCCAAAAAATTTTCAAAATGCGAGTTATGACATAAAGATGTATTTTTTTATGGAAGTGTAGTTGGCTTAGACAGCATAGGTAAGAGCATATCCCATTTCAAATATTTATTTCATGTTGGGTCGATTTTACCATTTTCACTAGATTTTAGAGAATATTTATTGAATAATTTTTTCAATTTCTTGAATAAAATAATACCTACATTATTGAGGCACTTTTAGAAGTGGAATGCAGTGAAGTAGTCTCTTTTTCCAAAAAATTCTCAAAATGCGAGTTATGACATAACATTGTATTTGTTTTTAATGGTTGTCATAGTTGGGTTAGACATCATTGGAAAAAGAATATTCTCCCATTTTAAATTTATATTCCACGTTGGATTGATTTTACCATTTTCACAAAATTTTAGAGAAAACTGTATTTATTGAATGAGTTTTCTTAATTTCTTCACTCTAAATAGTAGGTTTATGTCATTTAAAAAATGCCTAATTGAACAAATCGTAAAACTATGCAATGTTAGATTGTTTTACAATTTCACTAATTTTAAATCAATTAAATGTTGATTCTAACAACGGTTGTTCATATTTTTCTGCAACTATATTTTAACTTATGAAAAGTAAGAAATGCTTATTATGTTATGATACATTTATTGTACGTAACAATAATTACTATGAAACTGTAAATGATACATATTTTAATCTTGACCCAGGACATGGCAAACTGAGGTTAAATACACTTTTATAAGATTGAAGGATAAAATTTCAATTGTATTACGTTTGAGTAGAAAAAAAAGTAGAAGTAAAAGAAAGATAATAAATTAAATTAAAACAAAACAACACTATTTACAATAAATGTTCAAACTAATGTCCATTGCAATACATGGGTCATCTCTTTAAAATAGTTCTAACCGGAAAATAAATATTGAGGCACTGTATAAATTCTTTCTTAATTAAAATTATAACAATTCTTGTTATGTAAATTGCAAAAAAAATCTATCGGTGTCAAATCCGGCATTTTCTATTGTCTGTTGTTTTTTTAGCTCTACTTTTATGTTTACTTAAATGTCAAATAATTGGTAATTTTTTCCTTCAATTTTATGAAATAGTATTTACCATTAGTAAAATATGTTTTATTTTCAGTTGCATAATAAAATAATACAATAGTTAAATATCAATAATAAAATAATAAAGCCTCATGAACATGTTCAGGAATTCGGTATGAAATTTTCTGAATTCAAATAGGATAATTTCAAAGATATACAGTATATACTTACTTCGGCGAAGCACATTGTGAAGTGTGCGAACTAATAATTTTATTAATGCAGAAGTGCTCTAGTCACACATGTGTGAACATACGTACTAATATTTCACGAGTGATTTATAAGTCAGGCTGGCATGGCGGTATTTGGTGGATCGTTTCTCTAAAAGATTTCTTAAAGCTAGTACAATGTGTTCAGAAATTCATTTCTGTATGTCACTCGGGTTATTTGTGAATTTTGGTAAACATTTGAGTTAGGTTACAAAATAGTAGATGCATTTAATACATATTCAGTTACATATTTGCAATAATTGCAATAAAGGATAATCGTGATTAATTGTTCAATCCTGAACAAAAAATGAGCTTAACACTAATATTAATGAAAAGTGATGTTTTCTTCCAAACAGAAGATTGGTCGAATATGAATAAAATAAGATATTATCAAAGAACTGCTTTATACATACGGTTATTGCAGTCAGCTCCTGATGAGAAATGAAGCTAAAGAAACATCACTTTCGCAATTTTAGAATTCCAATTATCAAAGAATGAACATAAAATTTTAATGAATAAGCGGCAATGCAAAAAATCCATAGTAAAAGTCGTTACTCTATACTATTGGAAAGAACAATTACTTTGTTTCTATTCTAGTTTTAATAATAACATGAAATCGTATGTGTTTGATAATGGCACTTCGTAGTTGAGCTAAAACTATAGTAACGTGGTATAAAACAGGGTAATTGTTCTTTCATTCAATCATAAACGGGGATGCATTAATTTTTCAGAATTATTTTATGTTGGAGCTCAGAAAGATTCAGAGCTAAGCCATAGATCTTTTTGAGATCTCAGACCTTCCCCTAACCACCGATGATAACACACTGGTTACAACACCACAGTGAAGACCTAAAATTTTTGGTGAAAATTTTGCTACATATTCTACTTTGGATTCACAAAGACTCTCCCAATATCACTACCATTGGGGAACAAATTCCTGAAATTGCTCCTGATTCTCAAGAATTGTGCCCCAGAATTACCGTTAGATGAGTTAAGAGATGAAGACCATTCCTTTCAATTATATAGCATATCGAGGGCATTCAATACCCAGAGAGCTCCAAAATCGTGAATGGCTTTCATCATAAGAGATCAAGAACAGACCCACTTGTCTACCTAACAGCCAATATACGGCAGATATCCATTGAAAAATATAGGGAATCTCTATAGCTGTAGTATCGTATATCTCCAGAGCATTTGAACGAGTGAGGCTTAAAACCTTCTCAAGAAATTCATTTGATTTGCCGCCACAACTTTGTCGATTACTATCGAGTTTTCTACCAGATACATCACTCCATGTGGTTGTTGACGGAATTTCCATCGATACAACGGCTATCAACTTTGGTCTTCCACAGATATCTGCCTTGGTATCAACTTTATTGTTGCTCCATACCAACCATCTGTGACAAATGATGATACACTTCATACCGCTTTCTCATCTGGAGCTCCTGTATCATGTACTGGAACTGGAGGTGCAACGCAGACAGCTCGATGAAATAGATGAATATCTGGCTCAAACTAGTCACCCGTTCACATTCTTCATTTTTTTATCGAACAGCGAAGTTGTGGAGCTCTTTACCTAGTGAGGTCTTTTGTTATGGTTTTAAATCTTTAAAAAATATACGAATGCTCATCTCCTCTTCCCACATTCCACTGCTGGCTCACACGATGTTCTTCGAACATTACAAGTTTCCCTCTCGTATAGTCAAAGTATAAAAAATAATAAACAAAATTTTACCGAAATAAGCAAGAACAAAGTAATTAAAATGCGAGTTAATAAACTTTTGTTGTCATTCCAAAATCAATGGAAATCTCAATTTCAATTTGATCCCATTTCCTTATTTTCATAAGGTCTATATATCGTTCAATGGAGATTTGTTCAATATCTTGAAATAGTTCCAGCTTATTGACGACCTACAAGACGTAGGTGTGCATTGTCTGATCGTAAAATAAATAACGCAACTAATAATGTGCAATGATTCAGTAAAACATCCGCAGAATCAAAGGCAGCAGTGTTAAATTTGTTCAGTGGGCACGAGCGGGTATGGGTCACACGCCGTTGCCTCTTGGCAGTGCCGGGCCGGATCAAACACCGTGGAGACCACACACGCATCCGTGTACACTGTTCAGTGATCGCGCACTCACGGCACTCTCTCTGGAAAATATCAACAGTTCCTTAAACATTTATCATTCGTATTCTTCAACTTCTGCAAAATCGCGTCTGATTTAATCGGAATGGCAAGCCAGGAAACGTTAATGTCTTCCACTCTTTATAATCTTATGTTTCGTTTCATAGTTCATAGTTATGAGGAATGCGTTCTACACCCACAGCGATTTTTCAATCGCTCATTAAACATGTAGATAATTTCGCCATATTCATTTATTATTACATCGACTACAAATCATTGATTTATACATTGCAGAGGAATTAAAATCTTTGTCTAGGAGATAGAATCGATGATATCTGATCTAAATTGTATTTCTATGTTCATTAAGAGAATTCTTGCTTACCGACATATTATACAAGTGAATGGATGAAATGATTTTATTATTGGAAATCTCACTGACGGTGTAGCTGTGTAATGGAAAGATGACAAGTTAATACATCAATATTTGAAATGTTATCTTCTTACGATGATCTTATGTAGTCACAGCTACTAGTCCTGATACCCGTGGAGAGGAAGTTGTCCAAATGTCCAAAAGGAGACCTAGCCACTCCTAGGAGGAGTGACGATATGATCCTGTATACCCATCCAAACAGTGACATCTATGAGAATTGCCAATATCTTCGCATGTTCCGTTGTTACATAAATTCCTGAGAAGCACCCCTAAAATATAAACGAAGTATTAGCTCATTCAAACTGAAAAATAACACTTCATGGCACACAGACATGGTTGATCAACAAATGTTATAATTAAAGGGCGGAATATATACACGTCAATTCAGTTAAAATATGCGCATATATATGCATAGTTTTTCTTTGAAATATGCAACAATATGCATTTATTTGTCAAAATATGCAATTATATGCCTTAAATATAACATGGCAAAATGGAAATAGAGAAACGCCGACTCTTACAAAAATTATTTATTTTAAGTAAGTAAAATTAAAAGAAAAATATAATAGGTAAAATTTTCAACCTGAAATACTATAAAATGCATTTATAACGATATATTTTTCAAAATTTTTCAATAAAAGTGTTTTCCTTCTGTCTGTAAAAATATGTTTGTACAAAGAAAAAGATCTTTCAACATCTACCGATGTGATCTGGCAATATTTTAATTTGGGTAGCAAGTTATAAGGCCAAGGTATTACTTCGTTGGATGATTCAGAATCAAAAATATTTTTGACTTCCATTAAATACTTAAAGCCTTCATTCTTTCCCACAATAACTTCGAGTTTACTTCTTACTTGATTTCAAAAAGTTTCAACAATATTAATTGATTCTCCTAAACTCATATTCCTACTTTCTAACGAAGTTATTATATCTGGTATAAAACTGAAATTAACCTTAATAAAAACAAGTTCCTTAGCTAAATTTACATTTTTGAATACTGCTTGACTTTGCACTACACACTGTGAATTGTCTTCTAAATCTAAAACTATGTCTTTAATGGCTTCAAAATGGTCTGCGTAGAATATCGCGGCCTTAATCCATGTTACCCATCGAGTAATTACGGTCTCTGGAGCTAAACTAACTCCTGGCAATTTCTCTCTATAGATCTGCACTCTTAGAGGTGCTTTCAAAAACACTTTCTTTACATTTGAAATTAATTTGTTCACCAAGGGATATGTTGTTCTAATAGGTTCTGCAACTCGTGTAAAAGGCAAGTGACATGTACCATATTGGGATGAACTATTTTTAAATTTTGGCCTACTTTAACCATATACGGCGCTGCGTCAGACAAAAACACTAAAAAGTTCTCTACTAGAACTGGATTTGGTAAAAAAAAATTTGATTGAGACTGCTGAATAAATCGAGTTACGGTCACATTATTTGTTTTGTCTAACTGTTTAGAAGATATTAAATATGGCTTCCCTGGCCCATTCTCCTGAAGCCCTCCAATAATAAGATGAGCGATATATCGACCACATGAGTCTGTGCTTTCATCAACAATAATATAAAAATGTTCATCGCCCAGTGAAACTTTAATTTCTTCCAATACGGTTTCGTATACTGTTTGCACATACTTCTTTCTAAGTGTAGATTCATCAGGGATGTTTTGATTACAATATTTTCGCAAAAAATCTCTGAATTGTGTATTTTACAGTTTCTTCAAAGGTATATTTGCTGCGACTAAAGCTTTGCATAAGTCTTGATGCACCTCCTTTTCACTCTTTGGTTTGACATTTTGAAATGCGGTTTGCACACACTGCTGAACAGGCACAGATTAATTTTTCTGCATAGCTGTTTTCAAGTGTTGATCAATTTGGAACTTCTTTTCACAAACAATGATTTTGGCACAAACTTTGCAAAACTGTTCATCCCCACTAAACTCCATCTCAGGAAAATTGTTAATCCACGAAGCGGCTTTCGGCATTTTAGGCGTTTGAAATAAATATTTTCAAAATCACTCTTTTCACACTGGAATCTATCGACAAACTAAACTATACAATATAAATGCAAAAGAAGAGACCACATTTGCTCTCCAATTAGGCACCGAAAAGAAACAAGACAAGAAGGTTCACTTGGCGTCGGTACTTTGAAGTCCGAACTATAAAGGCAAGCCGCCGCATTCCAACTAGACCCCGAAAAAAGAAAGTTTTGTTATGAATTCATTCGCGCACCGAATAGAAGTTTCTGTTCGGTGACAATACTTACTACCACCGACTACAACTTGGCACCACCAGCTTCAAGTGAACCTTCTTGTCTTGTTTCTGTTTGGTGAATTAGGCAAGTTGATTACTTGGAAATTCCTAAGCATCCAATAAATGCCGGCAATAAACCATAATAATAAGATGGGTCCATAAACCATATAATAATAAAACCTACCCACCTTTTAAATTATTTCAATTATCTGCAAGGGTCGCACTTAATCTTTTGATAAAACGAAAAACGTAAAAATATGCACACAAATTTTATTTTTGCCGAAATATGCAATTTCTCATGAAATTTGTGAAAATATGCAAAATATGCAAATATGTGCACTTTGCATATATTCCGCCCTTTAGTTATAATATACTCGTTGAATTTCTATGGAAGTATGAATATTATGTTGTTCTAACATTCGTAGACTTGTAAGACCCCGAATTTAATTCTTTCGGAGGAAGTTAAAGAATTAAACAAAATTGGTTGTAATCGGTTGGCTGGTACAAATTGAGAGAGGGGGTTTGGGTGAGCGTTTATTTATAGAAGTGGTGAATTATAGGTAGGTATCGAATTGGTCATTTAATATTATGTTACTATTGTTTTTTGAATGGGTTAACATTTCTATGGATTCTAGAATATTGAGTTTATGTCCTGATTTTTGAATATGTATGTTGAAGGTGTACGACAGTAAATTTCGAGCATTGTATCTATCATCTGTGAAAATTTTGAGTAAATCGGAGTTCGACCGCTATGTAGAAACCAAGAACGTGCCATATAAACAGAAATCGCTACGGCTCTCTCTGTCTTAATTTCATTCATTAAATAAACATTTCATCAAAAACTCTAATTTGATATTCGATGATATTGTGAGATTCAATAAATTATTTAATTTTTTCATGATTTTTTGAAAATCATGTGTATTCCATATACTGAAGAATTGCAAAATTACTCCTAAAATAATTTTCTACATCATTACTAAAATTGTATGCAGCTTCGAGAGTTTGAGGATATGTATTATTTTGATGTATAACATCGTTCGAACTCAGTAGTCATGCTGCCCGACGAGACGAGGTGAAGCGTTTGTCTCGTTTTCTCTCGATTTCTGGACAATGTATATTATCTGTCACGATAGACGACACAAAGTCATTGTCCGGTCTCGTCTCGACTGATCTCTACTTTTATAATACCCTGTGTCTGAAATCGCGAAAAGCGTACACGTAGCATATTATTCCTTAATTCTTCTTGACACTTGCATGGACCTGCGTTTCTTTGCGATTAATGAGTTCAATTCATTCGAGTGGTAACAACGATATAATGCATCTGAGTCGGATCATAGAAAATTCAATTTGTGAAGTTATACTCAGAGATGAGTGAGATTCAATATTTTGATCGAAACATGGATCGAATTTCCTCACTGTTTTTTCTAGTGCAGTTAAATGGATATAAAAATAGGCCAAACCCGTAAATCCTTTGGAAAAGGGTCGATTTTGATGAAACAAAATGCATTCTCCTCAGAATATTATCAGGACCAAAGAATACCTCATAGTCATTTGTGCAAATTGTTTATATTGTTAATAAGCAATTAATTAACAATTCAATTAGCTCATCTTTAAGATTCCATAAAAAATGCTATATTTGACCATTTTTGATAGGGTAAAAACTATTTTTGGTCAGTGAACATATGAAACTAGTTAAACAAATAGTTGAATTAACTTCATTCGTTATGAACAATTTATTTTTTAACAAATAGATGAATTCTACCAAAACTTCTAGTTTAGGGCCGTTTTCGGATAATTTTGTCATTCTGAGTTCGATTTTATCGTCAATTTCGTCGAATGCATAGCCTCAAATTATTAATAAATATACGAATTTTACCAAAATTTCGAGCTTATAGTCATTTTGTGATAATTTTGACTTCCTGAGTACGATTTTATTGATATTATGGTCTTTAAATGCATACGTAAATTCTCAAATTGTTATAAACAAATCATTTATTAACAAGTATACGAATTGTGCCAAAATTCCGAATGTAAAGTGTTTTTTTAAATAATATATTAATAATCAAATAAATTATATCGAAAAAATCAGAACAAATAGATATGTATGTTACTAAAAAAATCTCAATTTTGAAACGAACAAATGCAAAATATTTTATCGAGTTTGAGTGCACGAGATTTAGACGATGAATATCGAATAAAGTTGCAGAGAAGCAATTTTTGACAAACAAATTGTTGACATACTTTAAGGGCTTTGATTTTTATTTAAAAAAAATTGTTCCAAATTTTTAATTTTGATAATAAATTTATCAAAAATTGAAATTCAATAAGAGTTATTAAAATTCAATAACATTCTATAAAACAATATTCAGATAAAAAAATACATTAGTTATCACTAACATCAGAATCAAAATAAATATCTTGAATGTCTTCTTCTTTTGTGTTGTCATCGTCATCCTGTTCATTCGTACCATCTAGATTATCGTCGTCCTGAAATTATTTTCGACGATTTCACGACTTTTGATATACTGAAATGACGCGTCGTTTTTGTGAACATCTGCCTTACAGGATTTTTTATTCTTATCATTTATATGTTCATCTTAGGGTTAATACGGTTCTCATTTGAAATTCGTTGGAATCTGAAAAAAATATATTCTCTGCGTGGTATTAAAGCGGAAATTTTGAGGTATTTTTTGTGATACGTTTATAATATTAAATTATTTTCTTAAGCATGCCATTATTTTTACTATACTAAGACTTGATATAGGTATTTCATCAATTTTGTCAAAAAAATCAAGTTCTGAGTGTGCATATTATATAAAAATAAATAGCCACATCATACGTTTCTTTATTTGTTAATAAATAATCAGTTTATATCAATTTGAAATTTAAAAATTTATGTATGCATTTAAAGACCATAATCGCAGCAATAAAGTCATAGTCGGGAGACCAAAATTATCCGAAAACGACTATAAGCTCGACATTTTGGTCAGATTCGTATATTCATTAATAAATATAATTTGTTTATAACAAATAAGCGAATTTGTGGGTACCTATACATTCGAGGATATTGACGATAAAATCGAACTCAAAATGCCAAAATTATCCGAAACGACCCTAAACTCAAAGTTTTGGTCGAATTCACCAAGTTTTGATAAATAGATTGCTTATAACAAATGAAGGTGATTCAACCGTTTGTTTAACTAGTTCCATATGTTCACTGACCAAGAGTAGCCTTTACCCAATCAAAAATAGTCAAATTTTGCATTTCTTATATAATCTCAAAAATGAGAAAAATAAATGGTTAATTTATTGTTTATAAACAATATAAAAATTTGCACAACTATTTATGAGGTAATCTTTGTTCCCGACAACATTCTGAAGACAATACACTTTGTCCTATCTATATCGACCCTTTTCCCAAGAATTTACGGGTCCAATACCAATTTGACTGCACTACTCGTTGAAGATCGAATTCGGTTGATTTCTGGTTATAATTGCAACAAATTCCGTAAACTAAATTGCAGTATACGAAATGAATAATCCCTGCTCTTCATAATGCATCCTCATTAAAGTTGCCTGCAATATAATATCACGAATAGAATGAGTTTTGTACAACTGTTTGCTCCTATTGATGCCCCCTCCAGTTCTCTAAATGCAGTTTCCATAACTAGAAGTAAAATGAATCAACTAATTGATAAAAAAATAGCTAATCTGTCTACATATTCCATACAACTTGCGGCATCCTTTATCATCAACTCAAAACGTATAGCATCTTCTTTTAAATATGTTACAGGAATAAAAAAATAAATTTTAAGTATAGATACTATCTAAATTGATTCGAACTCATGATACCAGAAATATTCATGTTCAAACAAATACTTTTTGCGTTTCAAAAATAAATGTATCCTCTTTTTATGAAGAAAAAAACCCCAGCTTTGTGAATCTGTTCCATATATGTGGTGTATTATTTATTAACTCTTTTCTAACTTCAACGTATAATCGACAAATATTAGTGATTTTCAAACTGTCTAATAATCAACATGGGACGCAAACGAAAACGCTTGACATTAGATCTAAAGACTCTCATAGACGAATGTTTGGGAAGTGAAAACGTGGACTTAACACCTATTCCTGCTACGAAAAAATCAAAAACCGCAAGTAATTTGTTCAGTGCTGAAGATTCGAATGTTTTGGACTATTCTATTAATCTAAAAGAACTAACGGTTTTCACTTTTCCCGATCCAATAGTGCCCTTCAGTTGTGACGAAAATAAAAAAAATGAAGGAGATGTAGAAGGTTAGAACCCATTAATAGCAGGTTTGTTATTAATTGATTGTAATGTTATCATCCGTATCAATATCTATGGTTTCGGCATTTACGAGTAAAATCATTTGAATATTTATTTCAAATATTGTATAGGATCAACAATTATTACGTGATGAAAATTAATTCAGAGCTATCTATTAAAAGTTTGATCTCCACTAATTTTATAAATAAATATAACTAGTTTCGCCTACACCGTAGCTTTTTCTTACAAATATTACAAAGTACTAACTCATGACAAAAGTGCTAGCCTGATATTAATATAATTTTAATGCGAATCTTAGCATAGATGGTTATTGAAATTGTATCTAATTGCGGTTTATCTCATCGAGGGATTTCACGATAAACTAATAGAAAATGGAAAATCTGATTAAATAAATTTAACGTGGGATAATTATTGAGTTGTTATTAATATGTTGATCGTTCAACGAGATATCGGAAGGCTTATATTTCATTAATTCCTAGGGATTCCCGCAAATTTAATTTATTCTGAAGAACTGCCAACAAAGTTTGAATCAGATTTATTATTAATGAAACTACTCCTGTTTCTTTTTTTTCAATTTTGTTCGAGGTCTGTCCTGTCTGACCAATGTATATCTTAGGACAAGACCCACATATCATCTTCTACGCCCCAAATTTACCTTAACCATCAGCAAATATTTAATAATTCTCTCTTGTTGAATTTGTATAATCAGATTTTCCGTTTGCTACCAGTAGACCGTTTCATGCCTCGATGGGTAAAACCGCGATAATTAGATAAAATTTCAATCACCATCTAGGCTAATATTATCATTAAAGTTATATATTAGGTCAGCTCCTTTGTGGTAGGTAAGTAGTAATTTTTGTTTGAACAACCTACCGTGTTAGAGAAACTCCTTAAATCTATTAGTGAAAATAAAACTTTTAATAGTCATTTATTTCAATTTAAAAATCATTCCTTTCACTGCAGTGTGGTATTCTCAAAGCTGAGGAATTATCATGTAAAGTTAATTTTTTAAAAACCGTTCAATGTTATTTTACATTATCGGAGTACTTGCGACGCATTTGAGTTCCTCTTTTTTTCTCTTTGTTGTCTAAGTATGAATTACATTACATGTTCAAATGACCAAAAAGATTCGTTATAATTTAGTAACTGCATTTATTCCAAGATCAATGATGGTGCTGTGCTGACATTTCAATAAAGGGCAGCTTAAAATTACGATGAAAACAATTTCTCAACCGTGACAACATAATATTCTCTACGAGGTCCTATAAAGTTTATGCATCGAAAGAATTGATAGAACAATTTAGTGAGTGATAAATGTAAAATTATAGTTTCTTTAGGAAAAAAATGTTGAAGCAATTGTCGAAATGAACGAGCTGAGTCCTTTTTATAGTGTATTGATTTATAGTTATTCTCTGAAATTATTATCATATAATAAAGGGATTTATCTATAAAATTAATTTTATTATGGGAAAAGTAATTATAGTGGGGTGTTGGCCGATTTAATTTGCAACGTTAGTGCATATTATCTACATTAACACTGATTAATTATTAACTTCATTCCTTGAATTCAATTAATGATATTTCACAAAATATCCTCTAGCTAAAATTATAAGTGATTACTGATCGAAACATGTTCACTAAGCGTGAAATTCAGTGCTTTCAAATGTAATGTCAATCAAGAGCCCAGGGCTTCATCTGGTTTAAAAGTGTCAAGCGTCCGGTTGCATTGTGTCTTAAGAATTCATTAATATCACAATCACTTGTTAACATTACAATCATATACACATCGTTAATTTCATGCTGACTCCAATTAGTTTAGCCCTTGCTTTCTCAATACTCGATAATGTTTCAATTGGATATCCGTATTCAGGTATCGTGATAGAAAGCTTAGGAAATATGAATGATGCAAAATCAGAATTGTTTTGAAAAGATTGTGCAAGTGTTGTCCAAACTTCAAACCAGTCACTTCATGCAAAACCATATAATACATTAGAAACTTTTTTATCAAACTACCTATATTCCCAAATGTTGGCTTTTCGAAACACGCCAGCTGGAACCTTTCCTCAGATATATTTTCAGTGATTTCTTTGTCTTTGGATATCTCATTATCCTTAGTATTATTATTTAAATCCACTTAATCTGTGCCAAAAATGGATGATGATAAATTAAGATCATAAAGAATTAGAATTGTCCAGTTTTGATTAACACAGCATGCCTTATATTATAATTCTGTTTCACTCATTAACTAATTTAAGTTTCCATTGGATAATCATTGAAATTTTCTAAAACACTCCAATGGTGTTCTTTGTATACTAGAAAGATTAATGTGGGCTTGCTATAGATCAAACTACTATCCACATTAACCTTGCTTCTGATTTGATAACCCTTCACCACGATTAACACTGTCATTGTAAATGTTATCATTACCTTCAGTTTTGAGAGCTCCATTCAATAATATTTGGAAACCTTGGGAAGGTCAAACTGATTCATCATAGACTCAGCTAGTAAAGCATCTTAAAATTCATCGTGGCAGTGGAGGAAAGTGGTTCTAAGAACTATGGTTTATTCCTTAAATATAAAAATTAGGATTAAGAAGGAGTGGATGATTGAGATACGTGTACAGTAGGATCAGAATTCCTTACAAATAAATTTAATAATGGAGAATTGGTTTCCTGTATTTTTAAACTTATTAATTTCTAATTTTCTCTAAGTTGTTTAATAATTTACTTTTAACTGACTTATGGAGAATCTCAAAATCATCTTTGAAATGATAATCAGTTTTTCTTCCTTTATTCGATTAAAATGATCTATAATTCTAGTTTTGAAAAGCTCTTCCTGTCTGGCCTATATAGAATTAATCACAATCTTCACATCTTACCTCGTATACTCCTGTTTCTTTTCTATTCTCATCTTTATTGTTTTTAATATATTCGCCCATCGTATTATTTCTAAAAGATATGGTAACATTGTGTTTGTTAAGTAAATTGCATACATCATCAGAAAGTTTACCTACATACATTATTGATTTATAATTATAAGTCTTAACTGTACTAGGGTATAGATCAATAATGTATGGAGTCAAACTTTCTGATAATGTATGCAATTTACTTAAAAAACACAATGTTACCACATCTTTCAGAACAAATAATATGGTAGGCAAATATATTAAGAACAACAGAGATAAGGATAAAAAGAATTATATATAAAAATTCTCGGGAAATAGGTCACAATAACACTTTGTTTTAACTATTCGTCTTTACGTACGTTTCGGTCTCACGACCATCATCAGAAGGCTCACTATGTCTAAAAAGGGGGTTTATTAAAACTAATTATAGCACAAGCGTCCAAATCGCACAATTAAACTTCAATTAAAAGAGCCCACGCCGTCGGCCTGTATTCTTTAAACGGCATGTAGACGATTGCCTTATGTGTGTTCCCAACGATAAAATTCAATATGTAATTGATAAATTTAACAATTTTCACTGTAAACTTCAATTCACTTGTGAAATAGAATTAAACAATAACATAAATTTCCTAGATATGAACATTAGGCATGATGCTGATGGAAGAATAAAAACCTCTTGGTTTACTAAAGAAGTATGGTCTCAACGTTATCTTCACTTCAATTCCGTTGCACCAGCTTGTTATAAAAAAAGTGTCATAAACAGCCTTACAGATCGCGCGATAAAATTGTCCCACGCAGATGACCGCCCCAAAAATTTTAAAAATTGTTCGTACTACACTAGAATTGAATGGCTACCCAAAAACTTTTTTCAATCCTATCATTAAAGAAAGAATAAACAAAATCTATAATGGTTCGTCTAATAAAAATAACATAAAAGGTAATACAGACAATTTTATAACTCTACCTTACATTCCGGAGACCTCAGAGAAAATCAAAAAATGTTTGAAAAAGTATGATATAAATGTTGCGCATAAACCTACTAACTGTGTTGGGAAATATTTCTCAAATCTAAAACCGTTAATACCCAAAGATAAACAAACCCACACAGTGTATAAATTGAATTGTTTAGATTGTGATGGAACCTATACTGGAATCTCTAAACAATATTTACAAAAAAGAATGTACGGCCATAAATATAGCACAAGAAATAACAACTTAGAAAATTCCACCGCCCTTGCTAAGCATTGCTTTGATTATAACCATCAATTTGATTACAAAAATGTTAACATCTTAACTAAGGAAACTAATTATTATAAAAGATCTATCCTGGAGATGATTCACATAAAACGGGACCCCAAATCTGTAAATCATAAGGTAGACACACAAAATCTAAGTCATATTTATACTAATTTGATTAAATAATCTCTTGCAAATTCTTACATACGTCTTTATAAGTGTAGAAAATGTTTTCAGGAAGAATTCGTAATTGTTATTTCCCAGTACAGGCCTGAAACCGTTCTTAAGGGCCTTGTCATAAATCCTACACATCTGGTTTCGAAAGTAGATACTTGACAAATAACTTCGTTCTTCTCATTTGCTGTGAGAATACCAATCAATATGCACTCATATATTTTAATAATATTACTGAATAGCGGATTCTTACTACAAAAAAATAATTTTTATACATTAATTCTGACGATACAATTCGACTATTCGTGGTTCTGTTCGTTTCGACGGCGTGGGCTCTTTTAATTGAAGTTTAATTGTGCGATTTGGACGCTTGTGCTATAATTAGTTTTAATAAACCCCCTTTTTAGACATAGTGAGTCTTCTGATGATGGTCGTGAGACCGAAACGTACGTAAAGACGAATAGTTAAAACAAAGTGTTATTGTGACCTATTTCCCGAGAATTTTTATATATAATTCATACTGGGTCAAGAATCTTATTATTTGATAAAAAGAATCAAGAATCAGGAGAATATAAAGTAGAATGTGAAGATTTTGATAAATTCTATATAGGTAAGACAGAAAGATCTTCCAAAACTAGAATTACAGATCGTTTTAATTTGAACAAAGTAGGTTCAAAAGTTGTAAGTCATGTCAAAGCAACTGATCATCATTTCAAAGATGATTTTGATTTTCTCCATAAGTCAGTTAAGAGTAAAGTATTAAACAACTTGGAGAAAATTGAAACCAATAAGTTTAAAAATACAGGAAAGCTTTTAAATGATCAGAAAGACTTTACCAATTCTCCATTATTAAATTTATTTGTGAGAAACTGTTATCCTACTGTAAACACCTCACTCATACACTCCTTTTTAATCTTAATTTTAATATTTAAGGTATAAACTATAGTTTCTAAAACCATTGTTTGACAAATTAGGATTCTAAAAGTACAATAAAACAAATAACTATACATAAATAAATGGTGAACGATAAGGTATGACAGTATGACGATGATACTATTCTATAATATTAAACTATAGAGTAGCGATCTTTAACAATGAGAAAACAGCTTACAGAATTTCCATTCTCATCACCAGTATATCAATAGAAATTTTTAAATAAATTGAATGGATATCCACAATTCACCAATTATTAGTATTATTATATTTGAGAAACTATATCTTCATAATTATTTTTGAAGATGGCGGAACAAGTGTCAATATATTGTCTATGTAATGTTGTGGTTTGTTCACAATTCGTTGATAAATAAATGGTGAACGATAAGGTATGACAGTATGACGATGATACTATTCTATTATATTAAACTATAGAGTAGCGATCTTTAACAATGAGAAAACAGCTTACAGAATTTCCATTCTCATCACCAGTATATCAATAGAAATTTTGAAATAAATTGAATGGATATCCACAATTCACCAATTATTAGTATTATTATATTTGAGAAACTATATCTTCATAATTTTTGAAGATGACGGAACAAGTGTCAATATATTGTCTATGTAATGTTGCGGTTTGTTCACAATTCGTTGTTCATGGAAATATGTTATATATTAAACTGATTTCAAATGAGATCGGAATGTGAAGCGAGTCTGTTATGATGACAGAAGGAGGACAGAATGACAATAAGCAGTTCAATAAAACCCCTCTAATGCAATAATACGTAACCATCCACGCGTATGACACATTATGTCATTTATTTAACTCAATAATTCACTACAGAAAAATACATTAACTGATTACAACAATATTGAATCAAATTCTATGCTGAAATAATATCAGATATATATTCAAATGTAAACATTATTATTGATTTCAGTTGATTAATTTCCTGATATGAATTGATTCATTGCATCAAACTACATTTCAAATTATAACTCATTTCAGACGAAGCTCATATCATGTTCTTGTAGTACGTGAGGATCAAGAGTAGTACAATTCTTCAACAAAGAAACATTATTGCAAACAATTAAATAAATTCGTTAGATGAAAGAATCAGTGGCGTAACTCTCATCCTACGTATCCTTTAGCATGTGCAACTAGCGAGGCCTCACATATATATTTTTTTTAAACAACAAATTAACTGATCAGTAGATCACTAACTTCCCTCACTTGGCAAGTGTATGCTTATAATATATATATATTCACTGGATTTCTCAATAATTAACACATTAAAATAAAGCTGGATAGCCATACTCCATGTCATAACATTGAAAGTTTATTTGAATTGTCAACATATGTGTTCTGTACTCTATGTATTGTTTGCTGTCAGGTGAACCTTTTAAAATGTTAAAATATTTATTTCGGACACATCTGTAGTTTTTAAATGAAGGATGCCTGAGAATAGGTACTACATTGGACCAGCAAACTTCTTGATTGCCAGTTCTCAAGGAGCTTTCAGTAGCAGAATACGAATTAATTTCGTTGATTACATGATACCAAATTGCAGCTAGGTATCACTCAATGAATACTGTAGTTTCTGTTTATTCTGAACAATTTGATGAAATTTGCTTGACAGAAAACAGACAATCGAGATGGACTGAAGTGTAATTTTTGTTCCAAATTATTTATTCCAACAAAACCTGATTTAATTGTGAGCCAAAACGTTCTAATGATTGCGATTTTTCCTTTACTTACATACACTTCAGGATGTAAATATATATTTCTCTATTTCTATATTAAGAAGAAATATGGCTCCAATACAATTTTCTCTTCTATACTTTAACTACACGAGAGGCAAACGTATAATGTTCGAAGAACATCGTGTGAGCCAGCGGTGGAATGTTGAGAGAGGCATTGGAATTTTTCTTGAGGTTTGGAGGTTATTGGGCATAGGGAAAGACATCACTGGGCAAAGAGTTCCACAACTTCACCGTTCGATAGAAAAATGAAGTTCGGCAGGTCTCGAGCTTGACAATGAAGCCATGACTAGCTTGAGCTCATCTAGTCCGCCTATATGGAATCTGTCGTGGTGCAACAACAGACGATATTTCTGATGACTACCGATCATGGAAATATCTATAGGAAAAGGAAGGATGGCCCATCTTGCTAGGATGTTGTAGGAGGTGAATGAATTCGTAAAAGTGACATCATCAATCAAACGAATAGCTCTCTTCTGGATATAATTCAAGAGCTTCAGCGTATGTTAAGGAGCCGAACTCCAAACATTACTTCAGGAGAGGTCGAATCTGTGCTTTGTAAATTATGAGGATCTGCTCTTGGCATGGAATAGAAAACCAAGTTTTTGTAAAGCGGTTTCCACAGTGGACCTCACATGATCATCACATAAGAGGGTGCTGTATGTTGTGATCCTGAGCATGGATAGAGAAGACTCCATAGGAATAGTTGTACCTGACATTCATATTAGAGATTATGGGATCCGCCTTCCTAGAGAAGATGCAAACTTGAGTTTTGGTTGCAAATAATGTCAGTTAAGAAGGGAATAAGCTAAAATGGGTATTACAGTTTCTCTGCATATAAATGGTGATTATGACTACTAATTTTCGAATGTCGTTTTTCTATCTGTACAAGAATGGAGTAATAATGAATAACAGGGATATAGATACATTAGATTCGTTCACAATATTATATATAACCTTTAACTTCGATCTGGTAGCACCTATTCTAGATAGAATAGAAACGATTTATATTGTATGCAACATTTCATCCGACTTACATTTATTTTTCCCACAATTTCCGACACAGGGGATGATTCTCAAGGGTAAAAAGGCAGAAACACCTCTCGATTTTATTGCGAATCATGTGGATAACACGCATTCTATCCTCTCCATAATTTTCATATAGAGGGGTTTACTCCCCCAAATAATCAAAAGCGCACATGTGAACATGGTCAAAACCTTTAGAGAGGGTATATAGAGCCTAATTCCAAATTTTCATGAAAATGAGTTCACAAAATTTGGGGAAAATAGCCTATTTTCATCATCATTTACTGAACTATTATAGGTACGTCATTCACACAATTTCTATTCATAATACAGTTTATTTGTAGCTGGAATTTAAAATTATCAATTTTTTTGTGGGTTGACGGAATGTTCTTCCCTCTTCATCTCCTCGTATAATCCTTTGCTTGCATTATCAAGATTTCTTCTCATTTCCAATTAATAAAATATTTCTCTGGATGTACACATTAATCGGAATTCAGTCCCACACAATTTCTTCTCATAATCTATAGGATCCATGTTATATAGCTGAGGAGACAAAGGCTGTGAACAGCTTAGTGTAATTTGTATGTTTCAAGTATCCAAAAGAAAGAAATTTATAATAATTAGAACTTATAGTGTATGGTGACAGGTTGGCTATGTAAATGCAAATAGGCCGTAATCAATGTTAGTCTTCTGCGAATCCCAGTAGACTGACGCGATCGCGAGACAAATTCACTTTAAAATTTACAGAGACAATTCCATTAATCAAACAACTACTATGAAAACACCAATTAAGATCAACGGGAATACAGGGGATCTGGTAATTCCTCACTAATATATTGTATATTCCTTCAGTAAGTCGATAAGCCTGATAAGATTGACGATTAGGCCTGTCTCAATCCATTCAAATACAGTACAAACCATATTGAGTGTCGAAGAGATTTCTAGTCGAATTGTTGCTTCCATTTAGAAAATTTTCTACTCCAAAGTTTATAGAAATAATGATACGGCTTCTCTAGTCTCGATCAATCAGTAAAATTGCAATCTAATATTACCGGATAGCTTTCTCTCTCTCGATCTCTTTGTCCCTCTCACACAAGAGAAATTTTTATCTGACGAAAGCCAACAAGGAATAAAATATTAATGTATTACATTAATAGATGCGTAGATAACATTAGACTGACGTTCTCTCGGGAATTTAAACAGCCTGTACAACAGCATGTTGTATTATATAGTTTCGGCCTAGAATAGTATGTGTAAATCTATGATTACGTTTATTTCAAGTGTAACCTATGAGAAAATAGAAGACCGGATGAAACCGTGATCAGTAAATCAATCAATTAACATTGAAATAACCTTTACCAGGCTAGTATTCTCAAAAATATATAAAAATTTAACAAACCAACTTGCGATAGCATTGCCGCTTGGAATTTCGGACCTACGCTATTGTTTATGGTGCGGGTTTTACTTAGTCCAAGCAATAGACGACTACCTTATGTTAAATTTGCAGAAATTAATACCTAAAAAAATATCAGTGTATAGGCAATTAAATTTAAATGTGAGTTGCTGTTTCATGTAACTCAATCCGAAATGACGAACATAACCTAAAAAATTGGGAAAGTTGCGAAAAGCGGGTTTTCTTGAATAAGTAAGAAACTATAGCTCGGATCGAGAAAAGTTGAATGAGAAAGTTGTAGGTATCAAATAGATAGATTTGCTCCCATGATAATTATCGATATTTTTCGTACTTTTCGAGTTATGATGGAAAAACCGTTTAAAATCGGAGTATCAAGAAGAACTATTACGTTTTCATACTTGCTATACGTATAGCCCATGGCAAGCTTAAAAATTGTTTTTTTTTTATTTAAAATGTCGATTATTTTTCGAAAAACTCATCTTTAAATTTAATTTCCTATACGCTCATATTTTTTTCCAGGTATTAGTTTCTGCGCGCATTTCTGTTTATTGCTTGGACTAACTGCCTGAGCTAGAATCGCTGATGCAGAATCAACATTGTATTCGGAATATCAACAGTGTCAAAGCGCGTGAGCGCATTTATTGTGAACAAGATTTTGACCATAGACTTTATATTTAGACGTTAATTGTACGTATCCAATACAAACATACGCTTCTATGATTTGAGAATGTTAGGTATCTAAGAGAAACTAATTTCGACGTAACGTCTTTTCTCAGTACAATTAAATGGCGGTTACTGTTTATGATTTTACTTCACGATTTATACTGTTTATCAATGCTGTTGACTATCTAATTAGCATTTGTTTTCGAAAACAATGTCGTAGGTTCTTAAAAATAACAGTTGCATGCAAATGTGAATATTTATATAGAGGATATTGCTTTGGGATAATATATTAATTTTTTTTGGGAAAACGGTACTTTTGCGGAGACTTTCCTTTTCCAATTCTCTATGAGGAACATGTAAATAGTCTGTCGAAATCGGAACTGGTACTCATATTCTCAATAATTATAATTTTTGCTTGTATTACAGAGCTTGGTAAAACATTTTGTCTCATATGCTCTAAAATTTGACATAGCCTGTACATCACAATTGTTTTTCAGATTATGAGGAGAATAGTTATGCAATAGAAGAAATTGAATACATAATACCATAAAAATGTTTTTGTAGGAGATGTTGGCTGGCAAAGGAATAAACGTATTCGTTTTCGTGGGTGCGTATTTGGTGTAAATGTCAAGAAGGTCGTACGTAATTTCCCACTACATTTGATATGTGTGTATCGGTTTCGCCGGTAGGTGTCGATTTCACCTGGGAGTTCTCCGCGGGCCATAAGTCCACGCAACATCAACAAGTTGCTATTGATATCTTTACCAAATGTTATTTATGAATGAAGTTTGCTAGGCTTTATTCACTACTGAACAATTCGTCTTCCGTTGCATCTTGATGTACGGTATCTTTTGCATTCTGATTCATTTAAAGTTACTCAATTGTACACAGAAGAAATTGCCGATCTTCAAAATAGCTGTCCAGTATTCGTTTGAAAATTTGTGCCGTTCATTTAATGATATTTGCTTCTTTTATTGACCTTTGGATGTATTACGTGTTTCTATCAATTAACGAAATTATATTTCTATAGATGTTACCCCTACAATTACTGTTTTATTTTGCAAGAAATTATTCGAGCGTCATATACTTGGCCTAACAAACTGCCAGGGACGTTAAAATTTTCATACAAAATTCAAATTTTTTATAGTATGAATCTACAAAATCTAGCTTCAGTATCAACATCCGTAGATCAATTTTGCGACATTCAATGTAAAAGATGCACCTTTCTCAGGTAATTAATATAAATCGGTCACTTACGAGTTCCCTTTATTATAAAGTCCATCGCGAGATGAATTCAGTTACCTACATTTTGCTATTCGAAGATGACAGTTTGAAACTGGT
Source organism: Endomychus coccineus (assembly GCA_958510875.1). Lineage (NCBI taxonomy): Eukaryota > Metazoa > Arthropoda > Insecta > Coleoptera > Endomychidae > Endomychus > Endomychus coccineus. The sequence goes on along the minus strand of OY294067.1, from coordinate 262,658,486 downwards.
ATTTAAAAGAGTGGATTAATTTATAATATCTTGATAACAAGCTGTGAATGTCTGAATGGCTCATTTTGCTGCAAAATTATTCCCACTGTATTCTTCAGATTAACTTTTGAAAAATAGGTATTTAAATATGCATTAAATTAGTTTCATTATAGAATGAAAGCGACTTCCGGAAATAGACTGTCACTCTGTTTGTATAAATATTTGATGGAATGATATGCAGACAGAAGATGATAAAGAAAGATTCGAAACGATACAACTAGCCTGACAAGCTTATAAATCTTTGATCGCCACATGAACGGTCATATAATTGACGCCAATTCCAACTGCAATAATTTCATTTCAAGTCAGAATCATTATGCAGGTTTTAAAACGTACAACTTGATTATTTTCTTCTCTAACCATTTCTTGACCTAAACGAAAACGAGGGAGCAGCAATTTTTTTTTTATTTCTTCTCTATATTACTTATAGCTTACTCATTATTTTTCAAGAATTTTTCTCACTTTTAGAAATGGTGTATCGTTGTACAGTTGATCAATTTATAAAACGAGATTTAATTATTATTTTTAAAGCTACCTTGAATCAGTCATGTGGAAAATAGATACTTTTTGGTACTAAGCTAACTACAAAGTTGGTTGTGTCAATCACAATTATTGATGAAATATTTGTAAGGGTATCAAAGAAAATTTATCGAAGCAGTTCCTTGATTTCAAAACTGGCGAAACGGTTGTAGGTGATCTGGGTACATATCACATTTTTAACGTATCCTATGATATAAAAGCACTGTTGAAATCCAGATCATGTTATGTAACTGATCTTGGTATAGCCAATGAAACGGTTCATGTCTAATGAAAAATCTTTGAACGCCACATGAACGGTCTTATAATTGACGCCAATTCCAACTGCAATAATTTCATTTCAAGTCAGAATCATTATGCAGGTTTTAAAACGTACAACTTGATTATTTTCTTCTCCAACCATTTCTTGACCTAAACGAAAACGAGGGAGCAGCAATTTTTTTTATTTCTTCTCTATATTACTTATAGCTTACTCATTATTTTTTAAGAATTTTTCTCACTTTTAGAAATGGCGTATCATTGTACAGTTGATCAATTTAAAAAACGAGATTTAATTATTATTTTTAAAGCTACCTTGAATCAGTCATGTGGAAAATAGATACTTTTTGGTACTAAGCTAACTACAAAGTTGGTTGTGTCAATCACAATTATTGATAAAATATTTGTAAGGGTATCAAATAAAATTTATCGAAGCAGTTCCTTGATTTCAAAACTGGCGAAACGGTTGTAGGTGATCTGGGTACATATCACATTTTTAACGTATCCTATGATATAAAAGCACTGTTGAAATCCAGATCATGTTATGTAACTGATCTTGGTATAGCCAATGAAACGGTTCATGTCTAATGAAAAATCTTTGAACGCCACATGAACGGTCTTATAATTGACGCCAATTCCAACTGCAATAATTTCATTTCAAGTCAGAATCATTATGCAGGTTTTAAAACGTACAACTTGATTATTTTCTTCTCCAACCATTTCTTGACCTAAACGAAAACGAGGGAGCAGCAATTTTTTTTATTTCTTCTCTATATTACTTATAGCTTACTCATTATTTTTTAAGAATTTTTCTCACGTTTAGAAATGGCGTATCATTGTACAGTTGATCAATTTAAAAAACGAGATTTAATTATTATTTTTAAAGCTACCTTGAATCAGTCATGTGGAAAATAGATACTTTTTGGTACTAAGCTAACTACAAAGTTGGTTGTGTCAATCACAATTATTGATAAAATATTTGTAAGGGTATCAAATAAAATTTATCGAAGCAGTTCCTTGATTTCAAAACTGGCGAAACGGTTGTAGGTGATCTAGGTACATATCACATTTTTAACGTATCCTATGATATAAAAGCACTGTTGAAATCCAGATCATGTTATGTAACTGATCTTGGTATAGCCAATGAAACGGTTCATGTCTAATGAAAAATCTTTGAACGCCACATGAACGGTCTTATAATTGACGCCAATTCCAACTGCAATAATTTCATTTCAAGTCAGAATCATTATGCAGGTTTTAAAACGTACAACTTGATTATTTTCTTCTCTAACCATTTCTTGACCTAAACGAAAACGAGGGAGCAGCAATTTTTTTTATTTCTTCTCTATATTACTTATAGCTTACTCATTATTTTTTAAGAATTTTTCTCACTTTTAGAAATGGCGTATCGTTGTACAGTTGATCAATTTAAAAAACGAGATTTAATTATTATTTTTAAAGCTACCTTGAATCAGTCATGTGGAAAATAGATACTTTTTGGTACTAAGCTAACTACAAAGTTGGTTGTGTCAATCACAATTATTGATAAAATATTTGTAAGGGTATCAAATAAAATTTATCGAAGCAGTTCCTTGATTTCAAAACTGGCGAAATGGTTGTAGGTGATCTAGGTACATATCACATTTTTAACGTATCCTATGATATAAAAGCACTTGTTGAAATCCAGATCATGTTATGTAACTGATCTTGGTATAGCCAATGAAACGGTTCATGTCTTATTATGGGTGGGGACTATTTAAAAAGTGATATTTCCTTCTATTCCTTGTTTCACCTCAGTTAACACCGTGTTTTCAATCATGGTACTTATAAAAATTTGTGAAGTCCCTTCAAAACAATTATAAAGAAAGTGTTAATATCAAAAACTGATTTTAATAAGAAGTGAGTGTTTTTCAACTGTACATGACTATTACTAAAATCTGAATGATCATCAACTATGGCTTGAATTGTAGATACCTTACGCTCAAAATTTTGAAAGTACATCCAAGTAAAATCTCAGGGCAGTAAAATGGCAGCGGACTTATTTCTGATGAATTTTCGTCAAATTGAATGGTTTCAGGGAAAACAAGATATTTTCATCCTCTAAATATCCTGAAATTATTGCATTTTCAATTTTCGTAAATATCGTACTTAAATATGATTAAACCTAAATTTTAATGGAATTGAATATTTCGAACAATTCGTTCTCATGATATATTTATTGGTATTGATATTGACAAAGAATCACCTTTATGTATTAGATCGAAAAAGAAACACGAATAAAGAAGATCTTTCAAGTTCAATAATTCCAGGATTAGTTCATTTCTCATTGTAACATTGAGAAAGTAATTGTCACATCAATATGTTAAAATCTTTGTCCCGACACACTTTATCTTCAGAACGGTGAGTGAGTAAGTTATTACATTACAAGTTATTCATTCTCCTTAATCATCAGCAGAAATAATAGTCATTAAGGTATCGAGGGTGTTATTAAGCCATTCCCTCGAGCCAGAGGCCGACCTCGGGAGACTTTTTTTTATAACACTTGTTATGTTACATTCAACGTTCAATGTCCTGCTAGATTGTTATTTGATCCGAAAAATGTAGGATTTTCAAGTAAGAAGAAAATTTTAACTTTTATGATTAATTTGCCATCTATAAATTATAGAAGAGTACAGAGGATTGTATGATATTAAAGAAAATATTCTACGACAATAATGGCAGTGACCATGCAGCAAAATATTTTGTTGTCAATAACGCTGGACCTTCAGTTGTTTTGTGTTGAAATGTAGTGAAAATGTTCGAAAAAGAGAATTTTCCTGAACTAGTTCTGTCAAAGACTGTCAATGCGGCACTTGAGCCTCATAAAACCAAAAAAGGACATCGAAAATTTTACTTTGAACTTTATGATACAGCTGGTACCTGTGACATTTATACGACGTTGAATTTATATTCATATGTTATTAGAGGTTACTGGTAATTCTGTGTTGAAATTCATTTATTACTCTGGCGATGCGTTAAAGATCCATAATGCTCTAGGGCGATATAAATGTTCATAATGCCCTAGTGCATTAAATATAATGTAATGTATCTCACAATAAAGTGACTGTTGAAGAATAACAGACGACTAGGTCATTAAGTAAGTATAAGTTATATTTCAAGATAAAATAACAAGATAGGAACCAATTTCTTACGAAAAATTTATTAATCTACTGAAACTCAATATATTCAAGTTTGTGTAATATGTATCGGAAAATTAATTGAGACGAATAGAATTTAATAAAAGTTTTACCAGAACAATCTGATCCTGTGAGTAATTTTTTTTATTAAAAATCGTTAAATGAAACACTTTTCAATCCTCAGAATTATATAAATAATTCCTAACATAGATACTATCCACAGCAAAAGAGATACACTTTATATCCGGACGTATAGACGGATTAAAACCAAAGCTCGGCGTGACGTTATTTAATCCTTTGTGAAGATCAAAGCAAAGCTCACTATATGTATGCATAGTACGCTATAATACCGCACAGATCTGTACCGAATTAGCTTTCGAAATTTTAAATATGCATACGGGGTATGTGAACGTGCATTTTTGTTTTCTGTAACTTTATTCCGCGTTTTTGCACTTTAAAGAGTGGTTCTACCTGCGAAATGATAGATTCAACGTTATTCTAGCCAGAGAGGAGAAGTTATTTCCAACACGAATTACAATAAATCTGCTTGAAACGTGAAGGAATGTGTTATTTTCGCTATGTTCAAATTGTATAATTCCGCCTACTAGGGGTTCAGCTTCGTGAAAATTAATGCTGGATTGTATTCAGACAACGCGGATCTATATTGATTCAAATATCATCTATTTTATTCAAGGAGAATCAATATTGAATTAAAAAAATATTTAATTTTCCTCAATGTTGGAATCCAATAGTACCATACTACATGTTCAATCATGGCATAAAGTTTTGATAAAGATTTAAGATTAGATAAAGGTTCTTGAAGAATTATTATTTCACCCTCTCGATATTGTTTTTCCTCTATGGTGGTGAAGGAGATCTTTTATTATATTAAATTGGATGAGAACTATTGTCGGTATTGATTTATTATACTACTGGTGAGCTTTAAATCCGTAGAAAATAAAATTTTTCTCAACTCTAATGGTGAAGTTTTCTCTATGGTGGTGAAGAAAATTTTAGATGAGATTATATTAGGGGTGCTGTTCCTAACGCGTCCTTAAAGGACTATCGAACACACTCATCATTATTTTATATTAGTATGCCAGTGAGCTTTAAAGCCTTTGAAAATGCTAACATTTTTTCTGGCTCCAATGGTGTAATTTCCTGTATGGTGGTGAAGAGGATCCTAAGATCCGATTAGAATGGGCGTGTTGTTCCTACCGCGTTCTTAGAGGTCTATTGAATCACCCTGTCTACAATGTTTTATAGTACGCCTCTGAAAATGCTAATCTTCTTAAAGGCTCTAATGTTGTAATTTCTTCTTTGGTGGTAAAGAAGATCTCATATTATATTAGGTTATATTAGGCGTGTTGTTCCTGCCATGTCCATGACTAATGTATCACTATGTGTGTAAAGTTTAATGATAGTACCACTGTAAGCTTGAAAATGCAAGCAATTTTCAGGCTCCAATGGTGCAATTTCCTTCTATGGTGGTTTAGAAAAGCCTATACTGGATAAGAGTAGATAGGAACAACAGTCTTGGAGTCTATTGCATCGCCCTTTCGGTACTGTTTTATATCTTTAAGCCGGTGAGCTACAGATACTTTAATAATACTGATATGTTTCCTGCTTCAATGGTGTACTTTCCTCTATGGTAGTGAAGTCGCGTCCAAGGACTATCGTATCACCCTCTCGGTAACGTCTTATATTATTACGCCAGAGAGCTTTGAAGGCTTCCAAAAGGCTAAGATTTTTCCCAGCTCCATTGATATAATTTCCTGTATGGTGGTAAAGAGGATCATATATCAGATCAGATGACGAGTGTTGTTCCTACCACGTTCTTAAATGTAGCTTTAAAGACTCTACAAATGGTAATCTTTATCCGGGCTTCAATGGTGTAATTTCCTCTTCGATAGTAAGGAAGGTCTTATATTAGATAATATTGTATTAGGCGTGTTGTTCCTACCATGTCCTTGAAGGACTAATGCATCACTCTTTGTAAAGTTTTATATTAGTAACACTGTAAGCTTTAAAGACTTTGAAAATGCATAGCTTTTTCCAGGCTCCAATGGTGCAACTTTATTTTATGGGGTATAGAAGGGCCTATTCTATATAAGAGTCCTATACTAGATAAGAGTAGATTAGGGGTCTTGTTCCTACCGTATCCTTGAAGGACTATTGTATCCTTTGATAATACTGAGATGTTTCCTGCTTTAATGGTGTACTTTCCTCTATGGTGATGAAGCAGATCCTAGATTACATTAGGACGGTTTTTCTATTGCATCCGAGGACTATCGTATCACCCTATCGGTAATGTTTTATATTAGTGCTCCAGTGAGCTTTGAATGCTTTAAAAAGATCAAGAGTTTTCCCTGTTTTAAATGGTGTACTTTCCTCTATGGTGGTAAAGAAGATCCTGGATCAGATTAGATTAGTTAATGGACTGTACATCGTCAATATGATTTTCCTGATCTAAAGCATCTGGACATAATCCAAAACGGAAAGGGGAAGTGCTATGTCGATTTAAATTTATGTATACTAATGTTCTAATGTAATATTTTCAGAAACTACACTCTCACGCTTTTATAGCGGGCGCCTTGTATAACAGCTTGATGAATTAAGTCGAAGTAAGAGTGAGACGAGTGAAAAGATCACAGTAGTCCTAGCTAACGTTAAACTGACGTAGCGCAGGCGTCTCATATTACACAGACTACCAATGATGGGAGAGGGGTTGGCCAGTGGACGCAAGCGCCTTCATTTTACCCTTAATGCGTCCGACCGACCCTAATGTAGACCTCAGATTAGGTTAGCCGGAGCAATGACGGAAAAATCTACTGCTCTTTCTACAGTTCCGCATCGTAGCCGAGCGGCATTCACACCATCCGTCGTCCGACTGCGGACTCGCTCGCGTTCCACAGGTTCTCTCACACAATCATCCTAAAAGGTGTTGATAAAATCTGTACAATCGGAGAATTAGGAATTAAAATTTACTTGTCGCATTCAAAGTGGCAGTGAATGTTTTTATAGGCTGCTATCGCGAAATTATTTTATCCTTGGTCAAAAATTCCTTGAATAAATTTTCTTTTTAATACTATTGTACTAGATAATTCAATAGATTGCTAATTTGAAAATTAACTAAGAAATATAAGGGGGAATACTGACAGACTATTACTACAGGTTACATACCAATTCCAGTAAAGTGGGTATCTAAAAATCTGCCAAAAAAATCATATAGCCAACTGCATCAGGCATATTAACAATAACTGTCAGAATCAGATTCCCAAATTTTCTCATTGCCTACAAATGATTGATATTGTCAATATCAAATACATCACTTTGTCAATGTCACTGATAGGAGGAAAATTTACCTAAGATCATGGTTAAGCCCACATAAATGATGAGATTACACCATCAGACCAAAGAATGAAAACGGAGGGATTTCATTCAAATCATCAACATTACTAGTTGGTTAAAATCTTGAAAGGTTCATATGGCTTTTCCAACACGTTAATATCTAAAACTTATCTCATCTGAAACTTCTGACTGGTACTGAACATATTCTATGAAAGATGTGTTTTAACAATCCACTAAACTATCATTAGAAAATTCTGTGTTTCAGAAAATTCCTCGTCACCCTAAATGACTGCGATAGTGTCATAAAGAGTATATTTAGAAGCTCTTATATTGACCTTTTCACCCTAGAAAATAACGGTAAAAATAAGCTCACTCTTTTCTGATCATAAGTTATGTTCAATTTCTCTTTTATAATAAATATTTGAAACTCCCAATGCGAAGGTATACTCGGAACATCTGTGAATATGATGAGTTACGTTTGATTCCTTATTTTTCGACAATTGAGATTAAATCTGAATTATAAAGTGAAATTTAACAATAGTTATGCCAAAATGAGAGCAAATTCTACAGCGCCTAAGATTACAGGAGTCAAAATTTTACAATAAATATCTATTTAAAGTTCCGTACCTATATTTCATGGTATGACCCTCATTATCATAGAATTATCGCACATTTTTGATAAAGGTTTAAAATACGGATGTGAATCTACGACACTGAATCGTAGCCAATAATGCTGGTAATTTTAGAATTGAATTTCTATCTATTTTTCTGGTTTTTTGGTCAGGAATTAACTTTCATCAATACAATTGATCCGTATGATAATAAAATTGATATTCTCTATATCTGGAGGCTTGTGATTAATCAGCAGGAATAAACAGCACCATAGAAGAGACTTCCATCAATATTTTCATACTTGAACCGTTAAATAGAAATAACTTCGATTTATTCATAGTCATGTGCATCTTTAATAAGAGAATTTTTTGAGATCAGCTAATTCTATAGAAATTTCTCGAAATCTCTGGTTCCAAATTACCCCAGTAATGGGTCACAGTATATCATCATAGCAGGCGATAAATCATTTTTGAAAAAACAAACGAAAATGCACACAACAAACACAATAGAACGGTTTATAAATAATTCTCATCGTTCAATTACCCATATTGTTGCCTGAAATATTGAGCAGCAAGGGCAAGGCTAAGGGGAAAGTAACACCTTTGGATATCCCACCCCATAGGTGGTGTAGGTATATACCTACACACTCATCTCTATGACATTCAAGTTAGCTTTTCAACCGCTGTGACAATCCTGTGTGTGACTCCGCCCCTCGACTGACAGGATCCGCTTATCTGACTCACTAGTCCTGTTTGCAACGCGCTCGCGTCCGGCTTCAGCGTCTGCCATCATCCCGACGGCTACCGGCGCCTCTCTTATCTAGTCAACCGCGTTTCCACCAGCGTGCTCACTTTCTAATCAAATTACCCTTGAAAATTGATAATACATAAATTAGTAGTTGTAAAACTAAACCTAAGTATCTCGTCCAGACGCCTTTATGCTCACGATCTGGAACTTTTAAGACTATATCTTCTTGATACTTTGTTATTTTTCTCCCGACGGACCAAGGTTCACCAACCGACTAAGTCGAAATGAAGAAACGTTAGGTATGAAGACTAACGTTATGTGAATGAACGATGAATACGTTTAAATAATAATTATATAATTAATTGAAGTGTGGATAATATATCAAGTTTGTGCAATAGTGATATTTCAAACTGGATACATCAAGTTTAGCGGCATCTCTTCTTTCGTTAAGAACAGGGACAGTCATGGATCTTACCACGGCTTACCGCTATAACCAAAACATGATGGAATATTATACCTGTAAGTGATTCAAAATACTATCCAAGATGATATTTGTTCTATATAAGTAAATATTAGGTACATAAACAGTATATAAAACTTATTTTTCTGTCTATAAAATCAAAAACTTGGATGGGATACGGATATTACGATAATTCGAAGGAAGCAAACAGATAAGTTCTTAAATAATATTCCATTTGAATTGATTCATATGTGGCGAAAAAATTAAAACAAACCAAATTTCTAGTATTTGCATAATCTGAAGAGAAGCAAAGTGGTTAGAGATGTTGATTCGTACCAAACATTTCCAAGACCCCCTTTGTCATTAACTATGATGCAATGGAGATAATTCACGTGTTAAGATGAAATATGAAATGCATGTAAAACGACGGCATCAGTTTTCGATTTCAATGAATTGACAACAATTCAAGATTGGTGATCTTGATGTTGCTGGTGATCTTCTACAAATTCACTATAGGCGAAGAATATTTCTCCCAGATCGGGAAAGAACAAAATACTCACAATTTTATATAGATTCAAGGGAGAATTTAAATGAATCTGGTACGAATTCCAAACTTTAACTCAACATTCCCGAAAAGAGGAATTGCATCATTACGATTTAATCAAGTATTCGGTAATAGTTGACGCTTTTCTTAGATATGTTGAGCATGTTTGATTAAAATTTATGCAGCTGCACTATAAATAAGAAATAATCAGCCTTATCCACAAAAAATAGTGCTAAAGTCCTGAGGACCTTTCGGCTATTAAGTATCCATCATCAGAGTAAATTGAGTGATTATTTCTTATTTATAGTATTGAAGTGAATTCACAGTGTGAATTATTCTATAGTTTATTATGCAGTTGCATTCGACGGGTACACTTTTTCACTCAAAATTTCACCAGCATTTGTTCATGCACACAAACAAATATTTTCTATATTCATTTTTGTTATTTAGCTTTGTTGAATCTTAATATTTACAGCAACATTGATAACTCGATTTTGATCTTTTCATCTGTATATGACTGGTTATTCTCGAATATTGGATGCGTTGAATAACAGCAGCATTTGAAAATTGTACGTCTTTCAAAATTAATATTTCCCTCAAGAACACCACACGGGCTTAGGTGCAGAAACTTTGATTATATGCGATATGATTGTTCTAAATGAAAGCATCAACATTGATCTGGCTTAACATTCAATTCATCAGACTTTTAGATCGAACTAGCTTTGAAATGGCGCTCTGTAGGAATTGAGAGCACTTTTTAGCGATTTCAATTTTTTTATATGATTTTATTTAAGCGTTGAGTTTGATGAGATGTATAATGAAGAAAATATGAAATACCTCGCTGGATAAAACAACAAATCATTCAGAGTAACATAGTTTCGTTATCATTTTTAAAGTGAATTTGGTTCCAAAAGACCATTTTTTTACAGACGAATAGAAACTTTCAACTATTCAACCTTCCAATAACGAATTGATTAATACATTGCCTAGCGATATACAAGATAAAACGAAGTTCAGTGTAAAGTTCCAAGAAAATTACTTATAGGTATCTTATATAAATTATTGGAAGCTACAATTACTACAAATAATATTAATATAATGCATCATTCTCAGATCTTTAAGAACCTTTTTGAAGCGAATTTCTTGTTCTATTCATAACAAGGAAATTATGATTATTTTCTAACAGATAATTGGCAAAAGTGGAATCTGCTTTATGTAAATTAAAAGTTTTCAAATGTTTTTAAACCTATAATATTCAATGAGCATATGTCCCGTCTGAAATATTATTATTATCACAAGTTAACATATAAATTCTTGATTCTTCAAATTTTTATCGGAAAATATTTGATGTTTTTAAATATGTTTCAAAGGCTATGTGAAAATTCTATTTAGAGATAATGTTAGCTACTTATTTAGAATTGGACGAAAATATCTAATATAGACATATCTATTTGTAATATTTATTATTATTCTCTAATTTTAGATATATGTTATAGAATACAATTTTTTTATTATTTCCAGGGAATCAAATTATTTATTGTGTTAATAATATAACCATCATTTACTGCTATCGTTCTTATTGTATATGATTCTGTGGATATATTAATGGTAATGGAAAAGTTTTATAGATCATTGAATAATAAGCAGCTACTTTGTGAGATGTTGGATGTGTAGAATAAGTCGGAGAGATAGTTTATATCTGCATAACTGAGTTTCATACGAATATTCAATCATAATAATAACAATTTGATTCAAGTTAGAAAAATTATTTAGTTTGTTATCGGTTTCTCTTTCTAGCGTGAATATTCGGATGAATGTTTTTGATGGATTTGAGAAATTTTGTTAATTGCGCGCTTGAAGGTCCTGTAAATAATGCTAGGATGTCACCTCCATATCTATGCCAACAAAAAATAACATGTTTGCCTATCTGCGAAGCAATGTTTTCTTCTGCAGGTAATGGATTCGATGGAGACCCATTATTATTATTATCACTTCGAGAATAATTTTGACTGATCACGATAAATTAAAGAAATTTATGATTCACTTTTTTAACATAATATTTACGTTACTTTTGTCTGAGACATAGGAGATTACGTGTTTATTTTGTTCATCAATATGATAAATTAGGTTCATAAAGTAAGGGCTTTAACAATCAAAAATTTGAAACATATCAGATCAGTTGAAATTTCAAAACATCTTAAACAATATAAAAACTTAAATTCAAATTATCATTTACCAAATTTCTATACTTTTATTCACAGTTTTCTAGAAAACTAATTTAATCACCAGATATTACTATGTCCACTTTCTGATCACAATCGCATAGGTACATGTTAAAAAAATAACATCTTCGTGGTCACTTTATAATTGCCGCCAACAGCAATAAATTTTCAATATATAAGTTATCCAATCGTGAATAATATGTGTCATGTTTAGTTTAATAGAGAAAAATTGCTGTTGATTTGAAGAATTGTGAGACCCGGATAATGCTATTTCATATGAAAAAAAAAGGGTTTTCTTCTAAACGTCATACTTATTATAAAATTAATAGATCATCAATTTGGAATAGAAACTAATTCATCTATATTCTTAGTATTTTATAAGCTTTCTATTATTTTGATTTATTGAATTATTTCCATTGATAAAAATCACTAGATATTAATTTAATCAATGTGAATCTCTTTCATCATGAATCGATTTGTGTTTATTTACTCTTACGGTGATTAGTGCCAAAGATATGTTCATAGATAGCTTATCATGATTTCCTTCGAACTTACGTATTGTTCCAACATGTTTATTGTATAATCAAACGAGAAAGGAGCATTTATGTTTATCACGACTGCTATTGATTTTGACTGGTTCATTTATGAATTGAATAAACGTCCACATGAACGGATTCAAATCAAATATGTCTCCTTATAACTGATGCATCAACTTAACATAATTAGGTGTTAACGTTGATTGCAAAATTATACCTTACAAGTTCTATTTATTTGGCTTATGAAAAAGTCGAACTCAATATTGAATACAACTTTATTCAACACCAGAATCAAGACATTCGATTCAGTTTCAGCCTACTGCGAGCTTCATTCAACTAGATACATAAATTCTACCAATGTTGTAAACATTCCTCAAGTGGCAAGGTAAAAATGACTGCAGAGCCACTTCATAACTTACAAAAGTTTCGTTTACAATGGGTAGTACAATTGTTAAGAATCTATTCAAAATCTATTTAAAACGAGAATTCCAAGCAATTTATCGCCTGAACGATGACACTGGCAGATGGCAAGAATATCACAGAAATATAAAACCATCAAACCAACTTGGAATTTCTCATGGAGACTAGAGGCTCTGTCATTCACAAAAAAATTGAGTGATGAGTACCTCTGTTATCACTCAACATTATCTAATATGCGATACTATTGACAAGATAAGAATTTACAGAATTTTCTGCTAAAGATATTGGAAAGGTGAGGTTTAATCGTTTTAGAATGCTATAGGATGTTACAATAATCATAATCTAATAAATTTCTATGGATTCGGCTTTTACTTGATGTAAATTTTATTTTATTTTAATATCTGGAATAAATAAAACACAAGTCTTAATTTACACGAACTGTAAGTTGAATTGCTGACAATAATTAATTATTGTCACACAGGGAAATTGGAAAAAAATGGAATTTTGTAAGTTGAGAAGCAGATGTGCAATGGTCAATTCACTCTCCTTTTTTGGGTGATATTTTCCTAAGCGAACTTGGAACCTCCTTAAAATCAGTTTCCAAAAGTTTGGTAAAGATATATTTATGTTGACGATATTTTCGGAATTATAAGTAAAAGATTTTGAGTTAAATGTCTTTTTGTACACACTTAATAGCCAATTTGATTCACTGAAATTCACTTTCGAAATAAAAACAGATAATCAGCTTACCTTCCTTGACATTACAATCATAAAAATTGGTAATCACTTGGATTTTGACATTACAGAAAATACACTCAAACAAATGGGTACACTCCGGCGGATTCAGCTATACACCATTCAAATATAAATAGCTCCATTTGATAGTCTTGTTCATAGATCATTGACCGTCCTCTTGATCCAACAAAATTGTAACACCGAAGTTGGAAGACTTCAGTAAATATCGTTAGACAATCTATGATCAATAATTTAATTTCTAAACAAAAAAGGAAATTGGAACTCAACCAACTAACCAAAATTTTCACGTATCATCCTTTAGCTGTATCCTTGTTTGCATTATTATCCCCAAATATTTAAATAAGTACATTTTGATTTATAATTTAGTTTACTCTGATGATGGCTACTTTGTAGCCGAAAGGTTCTCAATATTTTAAGAGTATTTTTAGTGGTTAAGGGTAAATATTCCTTATTTGTAGTGAAGTGTTGACTTACAAAAGTGATCAAACAATGATATAATGCAAGAGTTGGTATATGGTAGACAAATTATGCAAAGCAAAACGACAAACACATTTAATGTTGAATCGTTTGAAATGAGTTATAAGAGAATAAGACTAATATCAATATTCTTAGTCCCATTTCGATTATTGTTTATATGTCGTGTTCTTCGTTAGTAAAATCGTTCAATTTAAATTCAAATCGGAAAAAAACGAATAAGGAACACTAGGTTAAATTTGATGTGTTATTATCAACCATATGAGTTGATAAATGCCAATATAATAGTGATAACCAAGATAAAATACCCATGCTGTAATCGTTGACAAATAATTGACAGGAATACATTTCATTATGAAGCTCTAATGAATACTCGAAATACAATAATTCGTATGAAGTTTTCCCGATCGAATAAGCTTTATTTCAATATAATACTTGTGTAGAGTTTCCAGTAATACCCTTAATAAATTTATGTCTAATTGATATCGTTATCGGTGTTGAAGTTCACTCCCTAAAGCACACGGCACATGTTGTGATACTTATCTATGATCAGATTATTTTATGGGAGAGGGATGAGCTCAACACTTGAGCGGCAGCAATTCTTTTATGTTCCAGTCTATGAAATCAGATTGAATTAGTTTAATCGGTATTCACATTATGTTTAATTTGATATTAAGTGTATTTTTGACACTTCCAAAATAAGATTTCGTGAAATAAGTATCATCTATATTGCTAATTCCCAAAATTTTCATAATCATCATTTCATTCAATTTAATCAATTCCACTCACCACCAATAAATGACAGAATTACATTTTACTTTCGTAGAATTTTTTGAAAAAGTTTCACCTTTCCAAAATAATGTTTCCAATAAAAATGATAAGCGATATAGGGATGATCATAAATTTAAATCTGGAGCAATATTAAGTTTACTTAAAGTTAAACAAGACGTAACTGTAAAAGTCAGGTAACGCACGTCAATCCTTATTCCTTCACCAAATAGCCTGTTTTATTTCTAGTTTTCGTTACGTATGTCACAGTTTGAAACCTATCATATAATTGTATAAGCTTTCCGCCGCTTGTACCTAAAGAAACTAACGTCTGTAAGCCCACCAGTCTAGTTGAACATTTTTTCTTGATCATGCATGCGTGTTCTTTATATCTATCCCATGAAGTACCTCCAAGCGGTTTGAACTCTTTGGTAGAGCGCCTTCCTCCGCAATAATTTCGTTGCTTGCTAGCGATAAGAATAATTAATGGTGAGCATATTGTATTTTTTCGTTACCAAGTCAAGATTTAAATTTTTTCAAAATGTATAAGTATCTTAATTTATTCACTAATTCACTTGGATGGAATTACCATTTTAAATGAGGATTCCAAGGTATTTAGTTCAGTCAAATCGTTAAAGTTATTTCAAAACTGTCATAGGAGCCAAAGGGAATGAAATAACTTATTCTTTCGAAAACAATTTAGCAAGTTTATGATGTTTTCATTGACGAGTTCTATTACTGCCTCTCAGATGAGCTCTTCCTACATCAATGCGGTCTCGTCACCATCCATCTATAGAAGAAATAGGATAGAACTGAGTAGCGTTCCTTGAGGAACTCCACATGTAACCTCCATAGGCATGCTGAGTACTGATCCAATTGTGACCCTTTGTATTCTATTTTCCAGAAAATGTCCAATAAGCCTGACTGTAAATAAAAATGGAACAATCAATATTTCCAAATTATCATCATTAAGAGCATCAATCTAAATCAATAATAACGTTTACTTCAGTGTTTCAATGAAGAAATCTCCAACTTTATTATCGAACTTGGCATTAGCGCTTGTACAGAATCTAGTGCCATCTAATGCTTGATACTATAACATATAATCATCTGACACCAATTCAGATATAAATTAATAAAATTACTATCGGAAATATAATAAAGAAGAAATCCAGTAGCACATTAGTTTTTAATTTGTTCCCTCGAGCGAATCACGATTCGTTTGCGAAAAATCCTAGTGGAATAAATTGCTTATTTATAAAGGTTACGTTCAACTGATTCTTACATAAAGGTAACTAATGATTATTAGATCTTGTTTAATTATGACGACTGCTCTGAAGAACACATACAAAATAGCTTCGGGTAGTTTAGTTCACCATTTGGTTTACGTTGATTTAGCAATGCGTAACATTACAAATAAATAGATCCAGTAAAAGATAGCAAACTTTTTGTTTTGTCTCAATAACTTAATTAGAAACAGAAATAAAAATAATTAATGATGGATCTTTCGATCAGCTAGTTAAGAGTAAGCAAATTAGATAATCCAATGCTGGATTTAGATGTTATATGGATCCATATGGAAGTTGATTCTCAAATCTGGAATTTATGAACGTATGTAGCTTTCGTTTTCTTAACCTGTGATGAAGCGTATCGAAGACAAGTAGTAATTTAGCTTGAAATTCATCCTGAGCGATCGTCATTATAAAGTAAAAACTCGTATTTTCTTCTAATGTTGTTGGCCCGAATTCACATTTGACGATTATTCGATCAGGCTATATTGAGAAATGAATCATTCGTTTGTTGAAACAATGAAATCGAATAAGATCATTCTAGCGTTAGATAATTGACATAACTCCGCCAACAAATACAATCGGGTGCAGATGTATTTTATACAGAAATTATTATTTATTATTCATTATCAATATTATGTAGGTAGGTTAACTCTCGAAAATTCGAAATTCATTGGATTTCAATCAGAAAGTTCCATTTACTGAGAATAAAAACAAAAATTACCTTCATAGGTATGTCGATAATTAAAATTAACTAATCTGTAGATCATTATAATTTTCCTCACCCTTATTTTGTTGGCACAATGTTTTGCTGTCAGGTGAACCAAAATGATTGACAAAAAGGTCTGTATGAATATTGCTTGCTTTATAGCACAGAGTAATCAATTTAGTGCAACTTATTATAAAGCAAGTGAGGTCCAGGGCCTATACATTTCAGGATTATCGGGATTATGTAAATGATGGAAAACATAAACAAGTAACGTCACTTCTTTGTTAAGTAATTTCTTTACATGTTTGTGATATATACATTCATAACCAGAAAAGTAGACTTGCAAGGGGACCATCGCTGCCCAAAACAATACAGTTGAATCACCATCTCAAGCAATTTGCGAATTTTCAAATTCCTACAACCAATAGGATCGGAGTCATTGGATATTTCCGATTTGCCTCGGTAACAATACTTCCTTTACACTATGTATAGTGATGGAAGTAATATAAATACATATGTGTTGTGAAAATCCATATGATATCACTCGCTATGTTCATTTCGTATATTATTTGTAGTTATTCTCACGAGCCGAAAAGACGAGACTGTTAAACTCTCGTCTCCATTCCCAGATGAAATATTTAGTCTCCAATCGAGTCTTGTCTCGTCTTTATTCTCGTGCGAGAGTTTTGCAAAAGTATTGAAATCTCGTCGTGTATAATCTTGCTCCAGTACGGGACACTTTCCTACTTGTATAGTGAATTGGAGGAATAAATTACAGCTGGCGAAAGATAATAGCATATATTTAAAAAAATATTTATATGTAATTACTCACAAATTCTACTGTTTTCCACCTAGTCGTTAGGCATTACTAATATTATGCACATTCATTATTAAGGCGATTTCGATATTTTCTTGAAGCTAACGCAGCACGTGATAACAATCTTTCCGCCGGGACTGAAGCAGCCGGTATGCTCAAGAGATCGCGTGTCATCAAACATAGGATTGGAAATTCAGGAGCAATTATTTTACACCATTTAATATATTCGTGTTTTCATTACATCTCTATCCATTCTTCTTTGGCAGGGTTAGGCTTTACTGCGTGCAAGACATCCAACATCTATTTCAAAACCCTCCTTTTCTGGTCCAGGATATTCACGTCCCTCCATCTCCGTTAGTTTAGAACGTAGGCCGCCTGAGTGATAATAGGCTTTGTATAAGTCTTCAGAATTCTGAATGGGAGTTCTCCTCAATTCTTGACCTCATCTTTTCATATCAAACACTTCCGCGGCGAGAATTAAAACGGCAGCGTAATAAATCCAATTCTTTTACGATAACGCGTCAGTATTTTGTACTTCGTTGCCTGGAAACTAACAACAAGCTGCTCTCTGAAATGGGTTCGATCTGCCTTTCCGTTCCATTCAAATAATTTGCCGATTATCTACCAGTTGATTGATACATACAATCACCATAGACAAGGTGGTGACCTACCTCCTCCGAGTTTTCTGGAAAGTATTTGAAAGTAGATTAGTAAGTACTACTAGCATATGGTTGTAAACCAACAACATTTTGACAAAATACACCAAGTCTATGTCTGCCTTTATAGCTACTTGCAACATATTTATAATCAATGAAATTCCAACGTACATCCAACACAGGTGTCAGTTGCCGTGAATTACCATTTGACCAACAAAAGTTTCATTTATTCTTGCCCGAAGATGCCCGCAAGTCTCGTCTCTAAAACGAGACGAGATCACGCGAGGCTCTCAAAAGCGAGTCTACCTATTGGTTCCCTTCACAAAGAGGTGTGTAAATGGACGTAAATGTATGAAAATTAGGAGGCAAGTCAAGTCTTTTGAAAATATTTATTCTTTCTAACCTATTAGGTAATAATCTACTGGTGATGCAGACTATTTAAACGTTACCTAAGCTGTGGCAGAGGTCTTCAAAAGTGCGAAAAAATTGGCCATAGTCACACCATTTGCATTATCTTGATTCAATTGTTGTTCGTTTCAAAACGTGTTGCGTCAAATGTCTAGCCACCTTACTTTTGTTAAGCTAACACAAAATGCTATATTTTCACGTATTTCCCAGCAACCTGTTCGTTATACCTAGTAGAGTATAGTTAACCGCTTTGGATTGAGACTTTGTGAGATGTCCTCATACGAATAGCGTTTGAATCAATATTATTCAGATGACTTGATTTGCCTCGTCTGCATTTTCGTTATCATCTTCGTCTAAATTCAAACTACCCAAAAAAAGTTCTCCGCTTGAAAACTTTTTAGTTATCATAGATAATGAATTAGTGTTGTTCTGTGGAAGCTACGTCCAAAATCAAACTCTTTGTCAGACAACTAAGAGGTTATCGGTTATGATGAGTTATGTGTTAAGAAGTTAAGGATTAAGAACACGTAATTAATTCAAGATTAATTGTACTCACAATAACAACCATTAGCAATAATTACTCTGTGATTCTGTGAAAAAATCGATGTATTGGAAGGATATTTTGCTGACTTTGAATTATAAAGAGCTGATCATCCACCGAGGAAGACCCAACATGTCGAATTAACTAGCGTATCAAAATACAAAGCAAGAGTTTTTCAACAGATGGTTCAGTTCAAATTATGAAGAATACGGTTTATCAAGAATTAACAAGAAGCGACTTATTTGAAACCACCAGTAGCGAGATAGCGAGTTCAAGGAGATAAACAATCATCGCTTCTGAAATATTTCCCAAACAGTTGATACCGTTATGTTCTATGACCAATAAATCTTTACATTGAATTTAATCAAGTTATAGTAAGTAATCGTGATAAATGGGGTTAGGGTGATCTATAATTATTATTTACAAAATTCCAAAACAGATGCTAAAGGGGAAATATCGTCGAGATGATTTAAAATTTGAAAGAATTTGATTTAATTTCATTCTCTATTACTAAGTATTGATGATCCTTTGAAAATCGAATCATAGATAATAAAATGAGCTTTTTGAACATAATGATTCCTCCCAAAATTGTATAATTTTCGATCTTACTTATTATTGATTACCGATGAAGTAGGTTAGATTCCGGCTCTCCTTCATCGATCCCTAAGCCGCGACCAAGTGGTCTTTTTATAAGACCAGCTGGGCATTCATCATGTTCGAGGCATAGTTGACATTCAGTGTGTTCCATTAAGCCGAGCCTTCGTAGATGGTGATTTGAACGGCAGTGTCCTGTGTTTAGACAATACTAGTAGCACAAGGCCTGTTCGCTGAGTACAAAAGTCAGGGTGATGTCATCAACAAGAAGCTTGGAGAAGGGAACAACCTCCCGACAGTATCGTTTAGACGTAATGGCGCTTAGTATTGAGCGTGGCAGGTGATACATATCAGAATTAAACATAGTATTACCTTTTTCTTGCGAAATGTATGTGTTGGACCTGTTCCTAAGGTGTTCACGTATGATTTTAACGTTTCAGCCGCTTCGCGTCTGGTTTCCTCAGACTCCCATACGAGTGTCACTCTACTGAGGATCTTTACTAATGCCGTTAGTTCCTTCGCACAATCGAGTACATGCGGTGATTGTGCCTTAAGCACTGTTAGGTTGCTCGCTATGATTGTCATTTGTCTATTCTCATAGGTTCTCTCCCTCATAATTCGAGCACATTTTTCAATTGCTAATATTTTTGCTTGGGATTCTGTCGCAAGTGTCCCTATGTTTGAAGAAATCATTTCCCCTTGATCCTTTGTCTCGACTATTCCAGGACCTGTACTTTTTTCGGTCTTGGTATCTTCGGTGAACCATACGGTATCATATGAGGATTGCCCCCAGCTTTCTCACGCCTATTCAAGGTTTTAATCGTGAACGGTACAGAAGTTCTGTGAACCTTGATCCTGTCGGATCTCATCCTCAATAGCCTAGGTGATCCAAGCAATCCAAGAATGATTCGACCTTTTTGGTCGGCCTTTCCTTGTCGAATAAGATCGAATCGATACGCTCCTCTTATGATTTCTGCCTGAACGGCCAGGTGCAGTGGATCCAACTCCAACAGCCTCTCTATCATCACTTAGTACTTAGATCATTATTGGTATCTTTCTTTATTTTTCATTTACATTCAACCATCTGAGTCCATGTGTGGGATTAGAGCACCCCCACTGTTATTATCCTATCAGGTACTTTACCGTCTCAGTTCATGTGCGTCTGATTCAACTGATATTTTTTTTAATGAATTCCAATCCGGTATACGTTCGCAACTCTGGTTATTTCGATGATGCAACGGAAATCGCTATTCATTCTTGCGATCTGGAGCATCAATGAGTTCATTCAAACCGAATACTTCAAGAAAAAACGAATAATAATCTTTCCGCTAAATTTCAGTCACCACGTACATTTTCGGCATGAGTTCAACGTACCAGCATAAATAGGTATTAACTGATTTGATGATATTCTCGCATTTCATGTGAACAAATAAATCTGATAAGAATCAGCTATGACAAAAGTATCAGAAGTGAACAGTTGTGAATAGATAGCGGATGATATTGGCGGAGGGATACTCCTAAATCCTAATCTTTTTATTAGCCCTATGCGACACTCGCTGCACGTTGATTCTGCAATTCGACAGAGTTGAACAAGGAATTAGCGGTCTAGGGGCGGGAACGATGTCGCTGTTCAACCGTAATCGGATTATTGCGATACCAGCAGTTGTGAATTTAAACAGCTCCGCCGCTGTAACACACTTTTGAATTATTACTAAACATCGGAAGTGCATACAATATAAACCTTCGGAACATTTAATAGACTACGGGAAAACTATGGAGTTTCATTTGTGAAGAAATAAAATGATAACTTGACACACAGACATGCAAACAAGGCATTCAATTACGATAAAGTAGTAACTCATTGGAGCAAACATACTATTATCACTCTACTATTATAATGGCAACGTACGAACTCATTTGAATATATGTATATATATTTATGGTACCTTACCTACGTTAAACAGATGGTACATGAAAGTCTTCAATCGGGTTAGGTTCCAATAACAATCTCTCAATTCTATGATCATTTACAATTAGTATATTTCATTAATCGCATATCAATTCTCGGGAAATAGGTCGCACTAACGCATATGCTTATTATTTTCATCTTAACTTACGTTTCGGTATCACGACCCTCATCAGAAGACGTATCAATGTCTAAAACGAGATTTCTTAAAACTAATTCTATCAAGCACAGAGCGTCCTTATCGCATTAATTTCAATTAGAAATGCCCACGTCGCCGAAACGAACAGAAACTCGAGTAATCGAAATTGTATTAATGTGTTAGTACTGTTAGTGTGACCTATTTCCCGAGAATTTTTATATGATTCATACCTAGGTCAAGAATCATTATTAATTTTTTCATTAATGTTTGCACGAAATTTCCATGTCAGATTTCTTGGTTCGCAATATGAAAGAAAGTTCAGATACACGATTCGTTTCCGAGACACAGGGTGATATGAAAGTTTCTTCAAAAAATTGATTTTTTATTAATTTCTAAAAAAATGCTTCTATCGATTTTGATAAAATTTACGTGGATTGTTGACATCTTTATGAGGTATCTTTTGGACTTATTACAGTTAATAGAATATCACAACTGAACAAAAAATCCTCAGATAAAAGTAAAACGGAATAAAAATGAAAAATTAAACAGATTACATGATCTTCCCAAGGAAGATTTCTTCTTGCTTCGAATTGCCCATACACCGATACATCGAATGGCTGTAACCTATGGGAAGTGGATAAGTAAGGAGAGCTATTCCGTTTTCTTTTGCTAATTCAAGAATTTTTGCTGTGTATTCCTTATCATCATTTCTAGATGAATGTGTAAAGTTTTGCATTCGCCTCATGGATAACAACAGATCTTTTAGCGCAAAGTTGAATTTCCCATTATCTATATTTCTCATATTACTTTCAACATGGATGATCGTGAAATACAAGAAACCGTAGAATCGATACTTGGCTGAGGAACAAATGTGGTGGACTATGAAAAGAAATTAACAATCAGAGAAGAAGGAATATTGTTTATTAATGGCGTTCCGGTTACTTTGGAAGGCAAAGAGGGACTCTCCATTAAGCAAGCTCTAATGACGGGCCAAGTACCTCCCTGTGGTCTACTCAGTACTCTCCTGATAAAAACTGGTATTCTCAAGGCACCCGTCAAATTGGAATAATCATTTAGTGTAAAATCCACCACAGTGACGAAAGAGGAAGTGACAGTGTCGCATGGTAGAAAGAAAGAAGTCGAGAGACTATAAACAACATAATTATGATACAAGTGCTTATACAGTGTTCATATACGAACTCATCAAAATTATCCCCACCATTTTTGCACAAAAAAAAAGCATTCGGTAGATTTTTCGCTTATTTGTAATATTTTGGTTGAAGCAACTAAAAATACAACTTTTTTGGCTCATAAGTTTTTCCGTATCTAACTTCGTTAAGGAAGAAAAAATAAAAACTAAACCAATTCATGTCTCTGAACCCGTTGAGAGAAACACTGTAATGATGAATAAAAGGTCCAAAAATACGCCACAATGTTTTTTTATGTTAAGAAAATTGAAATATTTCCTTCTAATGTATGCTTATGAAAAACGTCTGTTTCATGCGACCATTCGTACAAGCAGTTATGGGTTATTTGTTGAAAAAAAGAATTGACGTCATGATTAGTAATTTTTTGCAACAAATTCATTTGAACAATTTCCATGATTAAGTGCCAGAGCTAATCTTTCTCAAATCAGTCTTGGAGTTCAGATTATGACGACCTTGGTTGTTACTGCCATTCGGAAATGTAGAGATTTTTTTTTGACATCGAATTATTGTAATGTTCAAATCGAATCATTCGAATTCTTCCAAGATACAATTATGATAATCGGATGTTCATCACAGTATTGGTTACTGATCAAGTAACGGGAAATAAATTTACCAAATATAGTTAATTCAAGAATGCAACAATCAATTTGATGAGCAGAAGTCATTTGGATTATATAATTCATTTTACCCAAACAAGTACATAGCCCTATATTAGAAACATTAGAAGAAATAGATTTCCTGTTTAACCTTTGACCAATTACCAAAGTTATATTTAACTACGATATCGTCGAACCGAAGCTAAACTTTACCTTTTCTTCTGTAGGTAATATTGGTTAACCAACAAATATGAGCGGATACACCATCAGAAGTTCGTACGTACAATTGAATTCGTATGATTGGCAATAGGTCTCAAATTTATTGGATGTACATATTTGAAAATAAAAATTATCGAAATACGTATTCCTAGATTGTTGTGGTGGCAATTTCGGATTATTAAATATCATAATTTATTTTCATGCTGTGAGAGAAACATATACCAGTTGCATGAACAATGTAGAGCAAACTAAGCTGAGAGAAGGATCATCAGGTATATAAATCCAGCTTGTTATATTTAGAGAGCAATTAGTGAATATTCGATAAATAAACTCTTTGTTCTTGCCGCGCTGGTTTAATTTTCTACAATGACTTCGGCATAGCTAATCTGATATAAAGATAAGACATGAATAGCTCGATAAAATTAGTTCTTTCTATTTGAAAATTCGCTAATTGATAATTATTACTGAATGTTTCTTCAAGGAATTATAATTAATTTTAAAGTTATTTGGGAACTTTATTACCCTGTTATCTATTATTACATTTGTTTTAATCATCTACATTGTTGTCACATTACGACAAGGGAGACCAAACCTCAATTTATTTATTCCTCAAATATATAGGTTTGATATCCAAACCAGTGTTTTTGTCGTAATAAATAATAGAATTCACTAGAAACGACTTTTACAGTTCATATTGCTATTTATTGTTGAATGGTTATTGTTTGAACAACAGCTAAGAAACGTCAATAACTGTATGAATGTAAAGGAGTAAACCATTCCTCCCAAAATAAATGGAAGTGATTATTCAATCTATAGATTGAATCTACTTATCACAGACCAGATGAAATTATATCATCTGAATTTCCAGATCTGATAACATCGATATTTCTCAATGACTATAAATACTGCGAAAGCAGTGTTGAAGGCAAGGGATGAGTGAGGTGGGCCCACTGTTTGCCTCTTGATTTACCCAGGTGTACACTCATCTTAAAATGTATCTAGTTGACGACTCACACTTTCATGTAAACAAGTGTGTCTACATTAGTTTATAGTCAATCACCTTTTTCCAATGTTACCCATATATCATTTTTCATATCTCTTGTAAATAACATCTAGATACATCATAATTCCTTTTCTTCATAATTTTAATTAAAGATTAGTTATATTGATGATCCCGTTTTCAGTAATATGCTTCATTGTATTAAGATAAGTCATTTATTTTGTATATTGAGAATGGACGTTTATAGCATTCCCTGAGGATGCCACCATGTCTTGAAATAATTGTGAATAAATGGTTATTTTATTCACAATTCATTCATTATTCAAATACTGAATACCCAATAAATTTCTGAAGCATATGTAAATGCAAACATCGATACCTATCCGAAAAATGTATTCACGTATTTGAAAGTATTCGAGTATTTTAAAGCAGAAGTTCTAAAGCTATGGGACGTGAACTACTAGCAGTGATACGAAAAATTTTTGCCCGACGATACCCTTTTTAGAATGTAAAAATAACATATTATTACTTTTAATGTTTCTCCAAATTTCAATAAATCGAGTGCAGCTTGGCAATTCTGCACACAATCTAACGTCAGCAGGTTTCTACTCTCATTTTCAACTATCTTTGTATGTGTGGTACTTTTTTGTTGACAATAAAAAATGTTGATCCGAACTTAACATTAAAACTATGTCCCCTTCTTTTCTCTAAGAAATGTTTGAAAAAGTATGATATAAATGTCGCGCATAAACCTACTAACTGTGTTGGAAAATATTTCTCAAATCTAACACCTTTAATACCTAAAGATAAACAAACCCACACAGTATACAAATTGAATTGTTTAGATTGTGATGGGATTTATACTGGAATCTCTAAGCAATATTTACAAAAAAGAATGTATGGCCATAAGTATAGCACAAGAAACAAAACTTCCAAAGCCCTTGCTGAACACTGCTTTGATTATAACCATCAATTCAATTACAATAATGTTAATATTCTAACTAAGGAAACCAATTATGATAAAAGATCTATTTGGAGATGATTCACATAAAACGTGATTCCAAATCTGTAAATCATAGGACAGACATTCAGACTCTAAGTCACATTTATACTAACTTAATTAAATAAAAACTCTTGCAAATTCCTACATGCCTCTTTACAATGTTAAAAGTATATTTTAGGTAGAATGTCAAGTATATCTCCAGTAACTGACAAACCTTCTTATATAGCTCATAAATCTAACATCTGGTATGAAAGTGAATACTTAAACTTAATGGTCTCGTTTCTAGTCGTGCACAAACTTTGTTGACGTGAACACGCATGTATTAAAAGTTCTGCTTAACAGTGGATTCTTGATATATTATACTTATAACATTGAGGTGTTACAATTTTGATTATTCGTGTTTCTGTTCGTTTCTGCAAGAATCTTTCTTATAGGTACTTATGTTTTTTGCATCCGTTATTTGGCATTAATGAAAAGCTCCTTAGTTTGGTTCCTCAAGAACTTGAGAACCTCTGTTCAAATATTTCCGGTATTTAAATCACTACGTAAATGTCTTGATACTAATGTCTAGCGAAATTCAATGAATAAATAATGTTTTACTTCGCTTGATTCAAAAGTGACATTTTCCTCATTACCGATTTTCAGCGAGAATTCAATCAGGAATGATCCATAATAAGGAATAATACCTTTTGAAGGACGATACCAACACTAACAGCGTGCACGATACGAACTGATTCGAGTACAATATTCGTTTCAATTATAACGAGGCACTCCGTGTTGTGCCGCTGTTGACAATCCTGCACCATCAATAAAGCTTAACATACGAGACAAGAAAAAATCTGTAAACTAGTTTACATTTAATGAACTGTCGGAGCTTGAGCGCACTAATTGTTGCAACCACCAAAGCTATTGCATGAGTCTGCAAAATGTTGAGTTCAGTGATAAATGGTTCGCTTTTCGCTGAAATTCCAAGCCTTATGCCAACTTAATACGCTTGGCTATACTGGATAGATAATTTTATATTACTAGACCGTTGCTTTGACCCAACTAGAATTCAATTGTTTCCTTCCACATTATTTATCTAAATGCAGCCCCTCCAGAGATCAACATAACTGAAATGTTATATTTTAGATTGAATATTGAAGTCATAATGGTAGTTTCGTGATAAAATTCCAATTCAAAAAAAAACGGAATTGAGGGAATCAATTGTCTATACCCCACCCAAACAGCGGGTCAAAAAACTTGAAGTCGTACTAGTAACAAAATTTTTTTAAATACTTTTTCTGTTATTTTTCAAAAAAAAGTATGCAGTATGTAAGTATAACAAAACTAAAACTAAACTAATAAAATCTACAAAACATGTCTACGCCTGCTACAAACTACTACTAAAATATAACAGGTAGAAATTATTTTGAGGGAGCTTTACGACATTTTGCAGAGGCGAAATTTTCAATAATCTTAGAGGAGTCTCAGTTTCTAGCTAATCTGGACTCAACAGCTAATATGCCAAGAGCACTCAGCCGTTCCTGAACCTTGATACATCTTAAAAAATACGTATTCTAGAAAGATGACTAAAAGATCGTTCTGCTTGCGCAACGGTTACAGGGAGAGTACAGAAGTCTTAATGCTATAACGTCCTGAAAATATGCAGAAAAGATGCTTTTGAGATGTTTCATTTCTTCTTGGAATTGAGAATTGATATCTGCGTCGTAATGATTTTGAAGACAATTGGCCTGCTTTTCAATTTCTATATCCTCTAAACTTAAAAATCTCCATAACACTCCAAACATGTCAAAATTTTTTTTAGCTGCTTCAAATCTTGTGGATATATTTAAAATACAATTATTTTTATTTATTGTAAAAAATGATAAGTTGCCGCACCCCGTGCTCCCCATGAGCCCGGGCCCCGATAATTTATACCGCCCTCCCGACGGGCCTGGCTAGTAGTTATCAACTAAGACTACATGTAAAATTAGGTCTTTGAATATTACAATAATTCATAGCTAGATGTGATACAAATTTAGAGATGGAGCTAGACAATGGTTTCTTTGAGTCAAGCTTCTCAAATATTTTTGGAATCCTACACTGAAACTGCGTCCAGTAATCACACTATATAAGCTCCAAATTTTTTAAATATTATTTTCATGTTTTGATTTATCATTATGAGTATAGATTATTTGTTGTTCTAAAGGTTAGCTAGTTTGGGTAATTGCGGGTGTAAAGAAGTGTTCTATATGGTATTACCTTTGTACACATTTAACTCTATGATACATAGATCAGCCAATATCCCATCAGACGAATATTATTTATTAACGGTTACGATAATGGAGGACACTCCAATATACACGTAATAGGAAAGTTTCAAATGTAATTTATCCACAGGTTTGTAATGATACTGAATCTAACTTTGTATAGACTCACAGAAAATATTTCAATTTCATGGAATAAAACTAAAAGCGTCTAATTTTTTTAATTCAAAACTTTAAAAAGATTGAAGAAATCTAGAGATTATAGACTAAGAAATGATAACCGTAATTTCCTGTATATGGGACAAACTGGACCCAGCTGTTCCAAGAACATTTGAGAAGCCACAGATTCATAAAAGAGGACTCTAACTACGCGAACCACCTATTGCAACATGATCATAATTTCACCCTTTATTCCGATATCTCATAGATAATGGAAAAAGGCGATACATTTCAATATTCTATAATCAAAGGAAATTTTACTACATACAAGAAACAATGAAAATAATATTATATTGATTCACCAAATCGATACGTATATTCACCACCTGTCAACAATTTTCTGAAAAACATCCCAACCAAACTGTTCCCTACATATGCCTCAATTCGTATCACATCCAATTCCGAATTTTTGTATTTGAAGACTTATTTTTACATGTAGCTGCTCCTACGTTGTAATATTGGAAACACGTTCACCATAAGAACAACCCAAACTGTTTTGAACTGGCGAAAATCGTATTCAAAGGTGTGCGAAAATCAACGTCTCAATCCACGTAGAATTAATCCATTGTAAAATAATTATTTAACTAGGTTCAAGCTTCGAAGGATACGATAAAATGTACTTTAATAGTTCCATTGGACGTAGAAAAATCATATCTGATATAGTAAATTAACCAGCCCATGCATTCCACAACGCATCCAGATGAAACAAAATTCTAAAAGTAACAAAATCCTCTTGGAAAATATATTTCGGCAAGATGTTGTTACAATAGTTTACTCAAAATGTGTATTATAAGTTCCGATCCAATTTTCTGCATTTTGACAATGATGAAATATTAATTTAACTGTAAGAAGTAACGTTACGTAAACATTATATGACATACAAAATAACTGATATATTTTAATCTTTCGAAATTTACCGTTGAGATTGCTATGTTTAAAACGTTTAGTGTACATCAGTTTCTTCACAATTATCATCATTGAACTATACAATTTTCTTGCTACGCTATTTCATGCTATAAACATTCAGTTCAACTTTATTTAATACCCCACTTTCCGATGAAAATTACAATTTGGAAATTAACAGAATAAAACAATTGAATTAAGCAATGGCTTCGACCTGAATATAGTAGATACTAGTCAGAATAATGAAGCAAACAATAAATAACAAAGCTCCGAATTTAATACATCTATAGTATCTGTTGAAAGACAATTCAATTCTTAGACTTAGATTTATATTAAGAAACTTTCAACAATCTTAACTTCATTCAACATAAAGGAAAATCTTTTGTGTATAGAAAATCAAATCCATTTTCTTCTTTCATAAATTCTTCTCAATCAAATAATAAATCCAAAAATTCTGATGGAGCTCATAAGCTTGGATGTGGGAGATTGTGATATCTCATACATTGGCCAAACGGGACGGAGCTTCCATCTGAGATTTCAAGTATATCTTAAGAATTTTCGGTTCAAGAAACATTATTCAAATTGTGTCAATTGTTTCTTGGAATTTAATCACGATTCCACTCGTGCCCCCTATATTTTGCACAAACAAATGGCAATAAGCTGAATATACTGCAATCCTTAAAAATACAGAGATAAATGAGAAAATGTGAAAGTACAGTACAGAGAGATCAGTTATTAATAGTTTTATCTATCATTCAAATGAAATAAATTCTCAAAACACCCCCTTCCACAAATATTTCTAGTGATAGGTACGAAGGGATTGAATTTTTTTACAAAACTCAGTTAATAACCCTCTATTCTGATGATGCCACTGTGTCGGTGAAACAATAAAATGAGTTTTTATAAAATAAATTAGAAATATATTTTCGAATTAAATTGTTGCAATAAAATTATTATCGCCAATATTCATGATTTTAATTTGCATCCCAACTGTTCTGTGGCTATTTTGAATAATCTTCTTGTAATAAGCACAAAACGCAACTGACGTAACCCAAGTATTATATTCATATTAATCACCACAAACACCACGCGATTTCGATCAATTTCTTTGTTTTTGTTCTCATATCGGTGTTTGCGTAAATTGTTATTTATTTATACAGATTTGTGTGCTATAACGGATCTCGATACATGTCCGGTACACGAAAAGCTACCGAACAACTGTATGAAAAAGGTCTCATATCTTGATGAAGAAACGAAGAAATGATAATAGATCAAATCGCCACCGCAGCACGTATTGTGGAAGTCGGGAATAGAGGTCGCGCTAACGGACATTCAGAATGAGGTTGATATCCGTCTAATTTTTATGTTATTTTATGTATTTTCCAATTCTACATGTGCATCTATTTATCTTTGCTTTAATTGAAAACACCAGTTTGAGGTAGAATGAAATTGAAAACATTTTAATGTAGGTAATAAAACCTGACAATTTTAATTAATGTGCTTATGGAGAATACCTGATTCTTATTAAATGTTCTAGAATTTATTACAAGTCGTTAATGCACTGTTTCGCAGTCTTGGGCTGTATTCGACGTAAAAATTAAACGCACGCACTTGCAACAATGTATCCTCTCAGACTTTAATGCATCTTAGAGGTAATTACTCATTGCTTCACTGAAAGTTTGTTATCTTTGGATAATAAGTAGAAACTAAACACTCGTTCAAATTGCATCCCTTCAATGAAGTTCTAATCTTCTTCACTACAGACTAATGTCCTGCTCGCAACACCTACTCAAGAGTATAGAATTGTATTGTAATGTGTTTGGGAATATTTCCTCACTGCGAACTTAAGAAAATTAATAAAATACTCAATAAAAAGTCTTGAACTCAATTTATCCGCAGATTAATAATAATACAAAATCAAATTTCACATGTCTAACATATTCTCATAAACTCAATATAAAAGTCTTAAACTTAATTTATCCGCAGATTAATAATAATACAAAATCAAATTTCACATGTCTAACATATTCAGGTAAACATTCACTAAAAATATCTCAATTCCTTAAAAAACAGAATAAGAACGTCGCCTTTAAAACAACGAATAACCTATGCTCGTATATTAATAACTCGAAATCTAAAAAAGATAAATTAGGGAAATCTGGAGTTTACAGACTGAGATGTGATGACTATAGTGATTTGTACATAGGACAAACTGGACGCAGTTTCAGCGTAAGGTTCAACGAACATTTGAGAAGTTACAGGCTCAAAAAGAGGACTCTAATTACGCGAATCACCTGGTAGAACATAACCATAATTTCACCCTTAATCCCGATATTCTACATATTCAGGGAAAAGGACATAAAATTCAGATCACTCTTGTAAAATTGTATATGTGCTACCCAACATTTCAGAAAAGCTGAAAATATGAATCGTCTCCAAATTTTAAATTAAAACAGAAAACAAAAAAATTATTTTTCTTCTTACAATATTGATTATAGAATGATAAATAACCGTCACCAGGAATAAGAGTAAACTAACGACTATACTATGACATTAAGAATTCAACACATCTACCAGTTAAAAATAATTAATAAACGTGAGTCTCTGGAAAACAGCCAAAAATTATCGCAATGCATTGCAACCTGAATGCAGGTGAATTATCGACTTCGAACTGAATCGAAAACAGACAAATAAAAACGTTTGCCGGATTGAACAATAATAAAAACAGACAATTGGTAATTTATGACGAAGTCAACAATGTTATTCAATTGCTGGTCATAAATCAGATTTATTGCTCTGTGGTAATTAGTAAAAGCCCGTAATTGATTGTTCGAAACCTAATGCAGATTTATTGCAAATTTCAAACATAAGTTCAGTCCGCATGTGTGTGTCTGTATGTTAATAACCGTACTTTTTTTCTGGTCATGGCTAACTAAAAGTAAATTCTGATTTATAACTCATTTCAATGGTTCTCATCTGAAACTGTATATTTTATAGGTAGGTATAATACTTATATAGCACATGAATAAACATGCCTTTTTATATTTTTTAAGAATTGCAAATTAGATACAAGTAGAATTCCATTTCTAATTAGTTATCAACTCTAAACTTTGAACAAGCATAACTCTTATGGGAAATAAAAGCATAACACGATATGTTTCGGAATGCAATGGGTTTGAAATATTCCAAAAATAAGAAAAAACATGTTTTCTGAAGGTAAGATCAATAAACATAGTCCCCAATAGTCAGATTTTTTGAGTATAGCTCAAAGATATAAGTGGAACAGGTTTTTTTTCATTTTCCTATTTTGATAATACTCCAAACTTGGCACAAGCCAGAATCATCAAAATTTTCAAGGCAAATACGTCACAATCTAATTGTCAAACGTTCACTACATTTTTTCTAATCTGGCTGAAACATAATATTCCCTATCTGTCGCTCCATGTTTTCTTTAGAAAATGGTCACATGCCAGACATTACAAATTTCAGTGTATAATTAATTCCATTTCTATGATAAATATACTCAAACCTATGCTATTTATAAATAACAGAAATCTACAAAATGTGGTTATTCAGAGGACGAGCATAACATTTTTACAAAGTTAAAATTTTTCGGTGTCTGCTACGTCTTGAGTCATTCAATAACTTCAATAACAATTGTTTCAAAATAAAGTGACATACGTAGATTGAGTAATTAATTGACCATAGACAATAAACATTTGCTGAACTATAACATAGTTCACACTTTGATGGATACACTATTACACTATAAATAAGTAATATATAAATTCTAGGGAAACGGGTCACACTAACACATATGCTTATTATTTCCGTCTTCACGTACGTTTCGGTCTCACGACCATCATCAGAAGATGTATCAATGTATAAAACGTGATTTCTTAAAACTAACTGTATCATCACCAGGCGCGACCCTATCGCACTAATTTCAATTAAAAATGCTCACGTCGAGGAAAAGAACAGATACACGAGTAATTGAAATTATAACACATTGAATTCAATTTTTTTATGGTAATTTCATCCATTATAATTTTGTAATTTTGATAATATCGAAAATAATAATACTGACGGTTCCAGTACATCACAGTCACAACGTCAAACCTCATATCACAATCATTCGCAACCTTCAGAAAAATTTTTTTTTTATTTTATTTTCTAATTTCCTGATTTATTATCACCGAAGACATTCATTCCTAAGATATACCAAAAACCATGACACAGATATAAGAATAAAGGTTTTCTCCATTCAGTGAAAAATATCACCAGGTGTTATTATGTAAAATTGTTGTCAAACGGGTTTTCACACTCTCAGGTATGAAAAATTTGGAATTTGGAACAGATTCTTCAGAAATCATCTTTCCCTATCTCCGTCCGTTTTTTTTAGTAGAAGTGGGGTCCATAGTCTATACGAATGTCGGATGTGATTGCAACGTGAAGACTTCGGGGTTTGTTATATTTTCAAAGGAAAATAGAACAATATTTTCTCGTATAATTTCCTGATTCGTTATCACTGATGTCATTCCTAAGATATACCAGAAACCATAAAACAAGTAAAGTTAGATGTAAGATTAAATTTTGTCTCCACTCAGTCAAAAATATAGTTGTTGCTATGTAATTGTGTTTTCACACTCTCAGGTGTGAAAAATGTCTTTGAATTAGAATTGGAAATGCTCCACTAGGAATCTTATATTACATTTACCGTCATCTCAGGTCCTTTTTCAGGCACAACTGTGGCTTATACGAATGCCAGATTTGATGGCACCATACAAATCTAAGCGTATGGTTATTTTAATAGGGTTCACAGCAAAATAAAAATAAATTCAAAAATACTATGAAGCAAATAGAAATATTTATTGGCAATATGTTTATTATGTAAAAACAACAATAATTTTGAAAAATTATCACACTCAACATTATTCTGTGTTGCTGAAAAACACCTTCAATTCAAATATCCCAAACAATTCGAAAAATTGTTTGGAAAAATCGTAAATTCGCGAACTCATGCCCATCGCAACAAAGAATAAACGTACTGTCGCACATGGCTTATTTACGGAGAACATGAGACAATGACCTCAAAATTTGAAAATTTGAGAGTTTGTAGTTCTATACTCTATTTACGGTATGTTTTTCCATGTAGTTTTAAACGTCTCACTTATTGCATGTTTGTCCACAATTCCTTGTTTGTAGATATTATTTCAAATAATTACTTATTGCATTTTAACATTCAATACGAAAAACTGTAGAAAATATGTTTCTTGTAAGTCGTAATATGGTAATTTGAGTGTAGATATATGAAGATATCGAAACATTTGAAGTTCCTATTTATTATTTATTGTGTCATACTTGACTTTATTTTGAATAAATATATTCAGTTTTTACATGAGTGTATTTTTCATTTACCAATAACGCTGAGCCATTTATTGTTAACGTGAATGAGAATGACAGTGACGGCGAAACCGAATTTAAACCAATCCGACTCTGTTTTTTTTTTAGAATGTCGGGAATTATTACAACTGATCTTGAACTGACACAGCTGGTGCCGTTAATAGTTTATTGCAGATAATAATTTCACTTTGTTTTGTTTAATACCATCGATATTCCTCTGCGTATTCAATTTCATATTTTACATTTTCATTTTTCCTCTAATAAGGTATGTATTACTACACTTATCCTTGTCATCTGAAGTACAGAAATTGTACCTTTACATTTATGATGCAACCTGCTTAGAACCGTACTCATAAGCTGGCACCGCGGGCGTAAGAACAGTGGTAGGTAAATCAATAATAATGCAAGGTGATTAAATAAATTTAAAATCAGGAACCGTTAATGATTCATTTGATATATTGCGTTATAAACTCGGTATAGGTAAAGCAACCGTATAAAGCTGTGCGGTAGTACCATAAAATACCATATTAAAAATAGGTCTTTCTCGTACAGGACACGATCGTGACAATATTTAATATCCCATTGTATAAATTCCGATTATAAATAACATTTTTGCAATGTGCAATAAATAGGAGTTTTTGCAATAATACGTACTTACTCCTAATTTGACTATTATTATAGCTGCTTAATAAAGCGGAGGCTGCGTGCGCTTGTAATAACAGATTTATTTAGCGTTTCAACAATTATTATTACACTGTCGGTTTCTTTATTTATAATGAGTTATTAAAATTAGTTTAAAATTTTATTTGCTATAAATAGGTCACAATTGAGTATTGACGTTTATGACTTATTATTTATTTCCGAATGCAGCTGAATTGAATTAATTACGATAAAAATGTTATACTTCTGCACCTACTTTTATGGGGATTGCCTCCAGGTATTAACCTATTACAGATGGCGAGCTTGTTGGTACAGATAAGAAAATTATTTTCATCTTGGCTTCCCACCCGTTGTACAGTTTTATGTTTTATGAAGGCTATACTTTCCAATTTCATTATGATAATATATTATGTTATATGATGACTTTAAAGGGTATGTTCCATGAATGGAATATTTTTTGATAATATTAAATAAGATATAAAAATGTAAATTCATTTATAAGTAAAGAAAATGCTGCCCAACATCTAGAAGTTTATATAAAATCAACAACCTCAATCAATATATCTTATGACGTGTTTATCACTTGGAACAACTTGTCAGCCAAAGGACCCCAATGATGTTCAATAATATTGCACAATATTCTACATTGTGCTCTAGCATTGTGCGTTTGAACATTATTTGGAGTATATTGCACCAGTATTAAATGAAGATTGTGCTTGGTTCAAATTTATTGCCCAATCTTATCATCTCATCTCAATATTGCGCTATAATACCACCAATAGCTTGCTCTTATTACTTCCTGAAGTTCTTTTATTTTTTTATGCAATTATTAGTGATATCACTCCCATTCACTCATTAAAAGAATCAATATATTCATGAGGAAACTATTATGGTGATCGCTTTAACTAGGACAGTCAATTCAATTCGTTTCAAGTACCATTTTTTGGAACCATATTTGATTCTTTAATGGAAGAAGAATATAAAATAATTCATTACAAAAATATGTAGAACAGTGAAATAAAGCACAAATTCAAATTTACATGAACTGTAGAGATTTCTTTGCTGACAATTGTTTCGTTACACATTGAAATTATTAAGGCGAGTTATCAATCAATTTACAAATAAAACTATCATCCTCAAAATAATAGTAATAATAATATCTTTATTAATCCTGTAGGCTAATCATAGAATAGATAGGACAATTCAGAAAACATTAATTGTGAATTCAAAAGTTAGAATACATGTTACATATTATATTTTATGTGATAAGTCTAAATAACATATGAGACGTTACGAATGATTGTATATTATTGTGAATATGGATTAAAATTCTTAGGAGATAGAAGCAGTTAAGTGTAAGTAGCTGCTGATCTATAAACATATCAAGGAAAGAAGCTCTATAAGGTTAATCAAATGTGAGTTATATGATCCTTTTTTTTAGTTTCAAAAAGCCTATGACAGGTAATTGATTGACCCCATATTATGATATTAATGTTGAGAATGGAGAACACGTATAAGCACAGTAGACGTTTAAAGATTTCGTTAGGGTGTTGTTTGCAAAGTAAGCTTTATTTAAAATAGCACTTATGGCTCCAATTTGAGGTTTCCAAGTTAAATGATTGTCTAATGTAAGTCCGAGAAATGTTTCGTTATTAATAGTATTCACTTCCATTATAATTGGAAGTGAAATTGCAAGGGCGCTTCAGTCCGCTATGAAATCCGATTATCTGTGTTTTACTGAAATTAATTATTAAGTTGTTTTTCTCACACCACCACTTGAATGATGTGATAATAGAAGTGTCGTCTATATACATGAATATCCGCCCTTCAGATATATTTTCGAGAAGGTCAATCACATACAAAAGAAATATTAATGGACCCAGGCCACTGTCTTGTGGTGTACCTTCCTTTAGTGAGTACCGTTCAGAGACAGTTTCATCAAGTTTTATAATCAGTTCCCTATTAGAAAGATACGGTATGACCCAATCATTAATGGTACTTACCTCGTATTCTCAGAGCGTTAAGTTTATTCGCCACAAATGTCAAGTTCCAGGGTCAAATGTCCGAGAGAGATCGAAAAATACTCCCACTACGCATTCATCAATGTTCAGTTTATCATCTATGTGCTGAACAAAATCTATTGAACTATTTTCGGTGGATAATCCGGACCGAAAGCCAAATTAGCAAGGTGTTACTGTATATTATATGTATCCAGAAAATTGTATACTTTTAAAAAGATGCTCAAAATGCTATCGTAGTATTATATTGATTGTACTTTGGGTTGAGGAGATTTACAAAATAATTAATAATCGGCGAGTTGTAAATATCAAGTTGGTCATTAAATATTGAATTGCTATTGTCTTTATTATTCTCTAGGATTTTTGTTGACTCTAAAATATTTTATTTTTGACCTTCCCCCCGAATATGTAGAATGTTTGGTTGAATCTTGAAAACACTTTTTCAATTTTGTAATTTTTTTGATTTTAAGTCATTTATATAAGAATATAAGATATATAAAGTTACCTATAAAGCTTTCGTTTTCATCTCAATTCTCAGAAAACGAGATATTTTTTGAGAACGTACACCCAGATCTGTTGAACTGGAATTTTTCTTATCTGAAGTAAAAGAACAACTAACCTGTTTTATCCTTTTGTATTCGTATCCAATTGTTTGAATAAGTTGCTTCCGCTAGTTATTTAAAAACTAAATGATATAATTATTTACAGGTCATGGAGGTGTTAACCAACTAGGTGGTGTATTTGTAAATGGTAGGCCGTTGCCTGACGTAGTTAGGCAGAGGATAGTTGAACTGGCACACAATGGAGTACGACCCTGTGACATTTCTAGACAACTGAGGGTTTCTCATGGCTGTGTATCAAAAATTCTCTCAAGGTAAATATTGAATTTTTTTAGCTAATTATAACCGCTCTTGATAATCAGTTACAAATACGATCTATTGATTGCTTAAGTACAGTCTAATTCTCTAATTCACTTTCCATTGACAAGTCATTCCTAAAAGCGAAGTGTTATCGTTATTTATTTCGTATACTATAACCCATATTCTCGTACCACAATTCACTAAACACTCCCAAAATGCATAATCTTCTCAAGAATTTATTGAAGAACAGTATCCTCAGATATAAAAAAGAACGATACCCTCTTTCTATTAGAACCAGAAAAATACAACTGAAACGTGCCGCTCAGACATCTGCAGAAGAACATATTGCTTATGCGAAAAATTTCTTGCTTCTTTCAAAGACTGCATATTTGGCTGAAAAAGTTCTTCTTTCCTCAAGGTTCTTTTGCTTAATGTTTACATGACAGAAAGCTGATTCATTGACAGTCACATAATATCCATAACAGACCACTCTATAACATAGATATCCCTGTCAATTGCGGAGCTCACACCTCTCTGTTAATGACAAAATAGATTCCAGTCTTTCGAAACTTTATAAAAGTCTAATTCAAACTTTACTAAATTCAGTTATTTTGAAGTACTACTTTCTACTGTCTATTTAATTCCACCTAAAAAAGATAATGTATTATCTAACATTTATGAGTAACAGTTTTTAGGTTAGATTCCATAGAATTTAGCTTGATTAGTTGTTAACAATAGAAATGAAATGTTAATTATAGAATAGTTAATTAATGGAATAATCATATTTAGAATTGTATAATCTTAAACTAATGTCTTATAAATTCAATTAGCTTATTCAAACCATTTTAAATTGATACATTACATTACTCTTTCACACACAACCGATGCAATGTTTTCTTCAGTTTTAATTTGATTTCAAAAACACAATTAGATGGAGACACTAATTGACAAAACAATTTTTGATAAAGATAATATTGTATTGTCGAAACGTCAAAAAATAGAGTTTTTATTTTATTATTATATATATAAAAAATTTAAACAGAAGTTATCGCATTGTTGTTGAACTAGGGAAAGAGAGCATTCAATACAAACGACTGGTAAAAGTTTCACTTGTGAAAACAGAAAAGCAAACAAGAATGTTCTTTTATTTTCGAATGAATATTGTCCCGAACCGTACAATAGTGGACATAAGTTGTTAGCGACGTTAACTTGCGCTACAAATGATAAATGCATCATCCCCATGCGGTCTTTGGTCATATAAAATGAAGCTCATCTTTTTTGGGAAACGGGCACTAAAAAACGGGAAAACATTACCAGCAGGTCGCATGATCGTGTTAGTTGCGCCTGCCGACTACCGCCGGAACAAGGGCAGGGGCGAAATTCACTCTGAGCTACGAGATCAAGGGGATAGAGGACGCCATTAAGGAGGGATAAAGTCAGAAAAGGTTTGCGAACGCTCCAGTAAATTTTCCGCAAAGCAATATGAAACGATATAATTTAATAGAAGTATAATAAAAGGTTTCATACACGCTCAATTGCTGTAGCTATACAGTTAATTTATACTTTCACAGTTTGTCTTTTGGTTTTACTACCATTGATCTCCTATCATTCATCATAATAGAGACGTTCATATCAAACTTGAGAGAATAATTTCCCTGTAGAAGAAATCCGAAGGGAAAAAAAATTAATGGATTCTAATGTTTAATAAATTATTAACTTTATAAAAATTCTCGGGAAATAGGTCACTGAACACTCTGTTTTAAAATTTTCGTCTTTACGTACGTTTCGGTCTCACGACCATCATCAGAAGACTTATTATGTCTAAAACTTGATTACTTAAAACTAATTGTATTACACAAAGCGACCAAATCGCACCAATTTCAATTAAAATGCCCACGTCGCCGAAACGAACAGAAACACGATTAAACGACATTGTAAACCTCGATGCTATGGTAAAATTATCAAAAATCCACTGGAAAGAAGATTTCTTAATAAAAGCGTACTCATGTCAACACAGTAAGTGATCGACTAGAGACCAGACAAATAAAATTTAATTTTTAAGTATACAACTTTCGAACCAGATGTTAGATTTACGAGCTAATAGGGAAGGTTTTGTCGTGACAGCAGGTATACTTGACATTCTACCTAAATATATACTATTACATTATACGAGGCATGTAGGAATTTGCAAGAGATATTATTTGATCAAATTTGTATAGATATGACTTAGATTTTGCGTGTCTGTCCTATGATTTACAGAATTGGAGTCACGTTTTTTGTGAATCATCTGCAAAATAGATCTTTTATAATAATTGGTTTCCTTAGTTAGAATATTAACGTTATTGTAATCGAACTGATGGTTATAATCAAAGCAGTGTTTAGCACTGAAGAAGTGAAGTAACTAAATGAATCTAATTATGCCACAAAGTATTATGCTACTAAATCAGTTGATAAAAGATTACAGAATTTTTATGTGAAATTAGAGACTTCTGTTCTGGCATAATATGATTTGTTCTCAGTTTTTTTTCGATGGGTTCAAACATTCGCCGTATATAGTTCTAAAGGATCTTTCAGCGTGGTCAATGTAAAATCTTTGACAACTTCATTCCAGTAATATCGTTTAGATTATTTTCGTTATTTTGATTGCAATGTTCTGGATGTAATTGATACTTCAAAAATATCCAATATTTCAGTATGATTTTATTTATTTATGTAACAGAGGAAAAGTGAGCTTGATCATATTCTTCAGTTACTCCTTCTTCTTCAATTTAAAAATAGAGTAAGTGATGAATCAAAAAGTTGTAACATGATATTTATTTCTCTATGAAAATCACGTTCATTGTGATATAATATGGCCACTAGTTTATGAGATGTGGACGAATCGATCTGTCAGTGTCAAAATCTAACATTTGTAATAGTCACTCATTTTAAATTTTTTTTACCTTCCTTATAGTAATTCGCGTTGTTGTGGAATATCCAAACATTCTATTGAGATTATTCCAGATAATGGATGGAAGAGCACTTTCCCTGCTTCCTTATTTCAATCGGTTCAACAATGTCGCACAATATTCATCTCTCGTCGTTTTTCAAGTAGTCAATAAGAATGATTCAGCATGCATGGCGGATCCATGTTTTATCAACGGGGGTTATGTATTGACGCCAAACCGGCCAGTGTGTGCTCTACTGTGAGCAAAGGCATCACCCGTTTTGCCAATATCTTTTTCATACCCACTTTTTCTGGCAAAATTGAAACCACTGAACCATATGGTATGGCTATGGCCTCAACATGTTTACGCACTTTGAGTCGTCGATCACTCGAGACCATATCGTGGATTCTGTTCATCACTTGTAGATTTACGATCACGTTTGAACTTATTCATCCACTTGAATGCTGGTACACATGTGCCATGAGCTTCATCCAACTTGATTTCTTTCGGTGTTTTGCTTTTCAGATGAAAGTATTCACTGCCTGAAACCAGTTTTCATTCAATGTTCGAACATAACAAAAGTTATTTGCTTCAGTCGATTGTAGAAATTAAACCACGAGTTGGATATGGCTGAAATATGACAGTACCGTATAGAAAGATGGTACTTGACATGAACAAGTTTATTGACCAACCATCGTATATAGAAAAAGGTATCCGAATGAAATAACCGAATACCAACAACTTTTCTTCTCAAAAGAAAGGAGAATAAGAAAGGATATACACAGACTTTTTTCCGCCAATACTGGTGTTATATATTTGAGATGACAAAAACTATTCGTTTTTTCTTGTGACATTTTAATGGCCGTTTTAGTTTCCTTAAGTATTCGATGGTCTTTGTTCACGTTCCACGCTCAAGGGTGATCGCAATGAAAATGTAGAATAGTGAAATAAAACACAAATTTGTATTTACACGAACTGCAATGCTACGTTTATTTGCTTACAAATGTTTCGTCAAACAATGACGTTTTCGACGCGGGTTATCAGTTATCAGTTGCAGTTTGTGTAAATTTAAATTTGTATTTTATTTCACTACTCTACGTAAGTTTTGAAATGAATTTACATCAAACAAACGCGTCGAATCCATATAGAATATGAAATTTATTCATCTCAAAATTGTTCTCAAGTTTCGCAACTTTTTAATAAGGATAACGCTCTAGCTACAATTCTCGTACTAATTTTGTGTCAGTAAGCTTCAGGTCCATAACATTAGTTTAATTGTTCAATAACTACACCCGATGTTGAATATCAACAAATCAAAAAATCAATAGGTCTTGATTAATTTGTTTAACAACATAATATGGTGCATTGCATTTAGCCATCAGATGTTTTTATTTACATTTTAGTTTGACCTTGTTACTCACAGTAAAATTAACTATTTTTTCCGAACATTCTATAGAGACTGTTCTATTTTATAGAATACACGCACGAAGTTCCCCTTTCGTATTGTGCCCTTCCTGGATATAAGTTGTCATCACAATGTCAACTCATAGCCAGGACGTGGGTGGATATATGCAGTTTTGATGTTATTTTTTGAGGCCACGCGACTCTATTCAACATTTAGAAATAAGCTCTCGTAAAACGACGTAATATTAATAGAATTAAGTGCTTTTGATTATCATTTGTATATTCTCGTTTGTGGTATTGAGTGCTTTGTAATATGACTTTTTATTGTATTGTATGTTGGGAGGTTTATAATGGCCTTTACAGGCACTTGACTGATGTCGTAGAGAAATATATTTCTTTTATACAGCGCTGACATTTTATACAGCTTCGGGTAAAACGCCACTATCTTAGCGTTGCATTCTCATTATTTATTATTGTTAAGAATACGTTTTAATTAGCTTTTAAACTTTTCCCAACTAGAAATTAGTATAACAAAGTATTGCATTGCAAAATGTTTTAGGTAATACTCGATTATAACCTACATAATAATGAATATATTTGCAAGATGAAATAATGTGCCAAAATAATTATGATCTCGGCTTGACTATAAAAATGCATATATTATAATCCATCTTGGGGCTTCTGGATTCACCACAAGCCTCAAGGTTGTATTGTATTGTATACAAATTTAATTAAAATCAGCAGTTAATTGTGACTGAATCTCACTCCACTTACGGCAGTAAAACTGATGATTGGAGTTCTGCTATCTCTTAGATTATATCCAGAAGAAGGCTAAGCGTTCGATTGGTGATGAACTGATGACACACTCACGAATTCATTGACATCTTTATAGAACATCGTAGAAAGTTGGGCGATCTCTCCCTTTTCTATATAAATCTTCATGGCCAGTGTTCATCAGAAATCTCGTCTGTTATTCAACCACGACAGATTACAATTTCATGAATCAAATGAGCTCAAGGTGCATTGTCAAGCTCGAGACCTGCCGAACTTCTTTCTACCCGACTTCATTCTTCTATCGAACGGTAATGTTGTGGAGCTCTTCACCTAGTGAAGTCTTTTTCCTGATGCCTAATATAACATACGAAATTTCGAGAAAAAATCCAATGCCTTATTACATTACCATACATATCGCGCACTTTATAAACTGCAACCTTAAGAGATATATTTGTTCCCTTTTGGTGTTGAGCCGTTCAAGGTATGTCAATCACTAAAACAATACCTCCAATCCCGTGGATTTTATGAAGTTCAGGGTATTGGATTGTGTGAGGAAGGGCAAGTCTCTCTTTTCTATTTGATGTGTTTCCAGGTATCGAGTCCTTGGGTTTTACAGAATTATTTTATTGAGAGAATATTGGTAGAGGTCCGCTTCCTCCCAGAATCTGCACCCCTCTTATTCCTCTACTAATCGGAGCTTCTTAAGTTGACCTCACAACCGTCAGTAACGTGTTAGAATTC
The DNA here is from genome assembly GCA_958510875.1 of Endomychus coccineus. Lineage (NCBI taxonomy): Eukaryota > Metazoa > Arthropoda > Insecta > Coleoptera > Endomychidae > Endomychus > Endomychus coccineus. The sequence goes on along the minus strand of OY294067.1, from coordinate 262,614,283 downwards.
CCGTTAGTGTTTTGAGCTTTTATTTCCTCAGATTGGTGTTTCCTTTGGATCTCATCTGATTACAGTTTTCCAGGAGTATCTTTGTTTATTCCAATCTATGTAGTTCTATTCAGTAACTAGATATTTTGTGGTATACATCGGTCAGTATTGTACTGGTGCTTATTCTACAGAAGGGTTCGGATCCCACAAATGGTGTTAGGTTAAAGTTGGGGAATTTGTGTCATGATTTCAAAACGTGTGTACTTTGTACTTCTGTGAGAACCATAAATACGTAACATTAATTCCTAAAATATTTTGTATAAATACTACAATATGCAGTCTTTATAATATATAATATCTAGTCAAATATAACAATTTTTTCAAAGAAAAAAATGAATCATATGAGAAATTCATTCAATCAGAATTATACAAAATTTAACAGATAACGTACAATTCTTTCCTAGGTAATATATCTTTTGGTACTCTCCCTTTCTTGAGTGAAAGGGTATTGAACTCATCTCTGATGGTTTCGACAACACAAAAAATGATTGGCGCAATTCTTGTTGGCTGTGTTCATAGAGGGATTTTATAGTAAATTTCATTCTACCTAGATTTTTCTTGCATCCAGGTAGAAATAACCAGAATCAGATTTCTCGTCTTTGAATTATTAAAATCACAACACCACATTCCCCCGTGAAGAAGTACTTTGAGAAGAATTTTCTACAGTTTCTTTCAGTGACACAACAGTTAGAAAGACCTGACCAACCTTTATGATTTAGATTAAATTCTAACAATTAATTGTTCAATTATTTAATATTTATTTGTTCTATAAGGAAAATAAAGGCGAGCACGAAAAATATATCGCAAACGATGATATAAAAATTTCGAATTATTTATGATCACCATTGTAACGCGGCAAATTTGATTAAAAACCACATCATCCCCTATAATTAATAAATGATATAATTCCATTATTAGTAATTTTCGGTGCCCGAACGACGCAAAATATGAATTCGTCACGGAAGGCCCACATATAGTACCGAATCGCATTACGGCATTAATTCAGTTAGCGTTTATTAGCGGGGCTGTTGTCGTCATAAAGGGGTTTCGTTATACTCTTGGGATCATAATATTTTGCAGCCCTGCTCTATTCCTATCGAATTACACTGACAAACAACAGATTTGCGTTTCCTGGAGTAATCGATTAGTCATAACTCAGATAGCTATATGCATATAAGAATGTAATATAATATTACTTTTGTAGTTTCTACTACTAACAATTCATAATAAAAATTATAATAAAAATTATCAAATGTGAAGTTTTCTAATCCTCCAACAATGAAAATATAAATGATGTTCTGCCAAAAACAATAATTTGTTCAGCGGTTTTCTTTAAACAAAAAAGCTAAGTAAGTCTATAATCAGTAGCAACTCTTAGGTTTATAATTATGTATATGAATTATACCGGACTGGGTTAATGAGTGAAATAAAATTCATATCTTTTCAACAGGCAAGTTACAAAAAAGCGCTGAAACACTTAAATTGATTTTAAATATTACACATTTTCTGTGAGTTCCTTGAATAGCTCGTGGAAAATGATCTTCTAGTTGTGTTGTATGATTTTGTTTGTACACAGCATTAATGTTATAAGACTTCTAATTGCGTTATTTTTAAAAGAATTAACGTTTATCAATATAAAAAAGTAATAAAATTGCTGTATGAAAATATTTTATTTTATTGCCAGAAAATATGTAATATTCAAAATCAAAGCATGTGCCTCAGCGTTTTTTTTTAGGTTGCCTGATAAACAGATATAACTATTATTCCACACATTTGCCCAAGTCGTTGTGTATAATATATGAAAGGCTTTTAAAATGTTGATTTTGTGCAATCAAACACATAACGCCATACATGTACCAAGAAAACGATGTTGGCAAATAGAACGGTGAATTAACATATGCAACTGATTAATAGTTACCACAATTGATAACCAATCTAATTCTATTTCCTATTTGAAGGCTACCTAACTATTTTTGATTGAAAAATATTGTTGTTTCGTCAAGATCTAGTTGAGAATCAAACTGTGATTATTCATCTTAATTAATAAATAGGTTTAAGTCCATCTAGTTGAATTTGAATAGTGAATCTTACATTCAATTAAAGAGTTTTGGTTCTTCAAGAAGATTTGGAAAATTCTTGGTCACTGGCAAATGATTTTATTTGGAAGATAAAATTGCTTGAAATGTCGATTGATCTAGAGTCTTGCATGGATTGATTCATTCTTATCAACATAATTACTTCACAATTACGTAACGATGATTATAAAGTAATCGATCATATTTTAGAATTCGATTATGTAAGTATTTTTTTTAATTAGTTACCACAGCAACTATTATTCGAGGTACCTATAATCAGAGAATAAAATATTCGAACCAAATGGATACATGTCTTTTATCTGAAATTACTGAAAGACATTCCGAGGAAAAAATTAATTACTTTGATGTTCCTATTATATTAACGTCGTCGTCTATTAGAATTGTTCTTTATTATATTCGATGACGGAAAAATTACAACGCTGTTATGGAATACATAACAAAATTACCTACATAATGCATACATATAGCCACCTAATAACGAGTGTCTTTTTTAGCGTGAAAGAACTTCAAATTGAAACAAAACTCATACAATTTGACCAAATGAATAGAATGTTGGCTTTATTCGATAGAAAATATTATACCATTTAATGTTTGATTATTAGAAAAATCGATGGTGGAAGCCAATTTTTCATGGTATTGATATAATAAAACACTTATTTCTTTTTCTAATCGATTCTACAGGTTATTTAAAAAGTACGTTAACAGTTTGTAAACGTATCTCGCACTTTCAGGAGTTAAAATTCAATGTGAAAAAAAGTGACCAAATGTAACTGGAATAGGTTAGAATTTCTTACTCTACTTCAGTTCGTTTTTTGTTGACATGCATTTTAGCATTCCTAGAGAGGGAAATGCATCTTTTTGAATGCATTTTCAGGAGCTAAAATTCAATGTGACAAAGAGTGGCCAAATATAACCGAAGTAGGTCAGAGTTTCTTACTGGGGGGTTTTTGAGGTCGCTGATCACGATCCTTCTCGGATTGGAGCAACAACGCACATGGGGGGATTCTGGTACCTACGTCATCCCCAGAAAATTCGTGAAAATATCTTCTGCAATGGAGTGGAGCTTATTCTCTTGAGGTTGGTGGTCATGACCATGACTCTCATTAGTTACCTGGTGGTAATGAGAACTGATTTTCAATATGCTCAGAAAAGCAGCCAAAATCGTGTCTTGGGGGTTTTTGGGGTCGATGATCACACGATTCCGGTGCCTGATTCAAACGGACCTGAAGCTGAGGGCATCCTGGTACTAACGTTGTCCCACGGAATTGGTGAAATTATATTTTGGAATGGGATGAAACTTGTGAGGGAGGTTCTTTTGAGGATACCGGTTGCAATCATGATCCTCCATAGTTACCTGGTGGTCAGGATACCCAGATCATCAGGGTCGTCTCCAGGGATTGTTTCTTAATATGCTCTGAAATGCAATCAAATTCGTCTGACGGGGGTTTTTTTGGGGCGCTGATCACGATTCTGGAGTAGAGTAAGTTCTGACCTATTCCCGTTACATTTGGCCACTTTTTTCTCACATTGAATTTTAACTCCTGGAAGTGCATTCAACGAAATACGTTTACAAACTGTTAACATATTTTTTAAATGACTTCTAGAATCGATTTAAAGAAGAGTCAAAATCGGTTCGGCCGCTTTTTTATATCATACTTTGACCTTTTTTTGGCCTTATTTCCTAGCTTATCAGCCTTGTATTCTTGTACAAGCTGGATCTTGTGAGGCGTTAAACCAAATTCCAATATATCCAGATGTGTTTGGCTTCAAATAATTTGCATATCAGGGGCGTTATTAATTTCAATACCTACTATTTTTCGTCGCACAGGACTAGCTACATCAAGTAGCATAAACTAGGTAAGAAACCGATCCATGGTTCGCTGCATTAATGGTTCTTCGCATGGACGATTATGTCGATCGTAAAATACTAAAATGTTCATAACATATTAACACTATTTACAATCGTTGCTTTGACTTTATTATTTGCATGATGAAATGGCAAACATTACTGAATAAAAATAGCCTTATAATTTCGACACGTACTAATTCGTGTCAGAGGTGTCTCAATCAGAAGTTCTGTCAGGCAAAAAACTCCCTTCATAATTTATATGACATTAGACACTACCTTGTAGTATTCTAGAATCATGAAGTAACATTAATATGTATCACGATGGGATTGAAAAACGGAGCATATTATGGAACTATGAAATACTCTTCCCTCGGAAATTTGTAAATCTAGAAATTAGAATTGCTAAACTATTTAATGAAAATACAGATGAATAAAATATATCATGTTCAACAAAGCTGATAAAGGTATTACTATAATTGAAATGAATAAACAAACATATTTAGATGAAATTGATCAATATTTATATGAACCAAACTTGATAGAATTAAAATCAGTCCATACAAGAACAAAATTCCAGATAAACATCAAACATTCTCTCCAAAAAAAATCGAGTATATTTTTACAGCTTATGAGAAATGTCATCTATAAAACATGAATCCTCAACCACTTTCTCTGAATAGCTCTACGCCCTGATAAAAACAGCGAGGGAACTAGTCAACATAATATTAAAATATATCAATTTAACAACAAATACATGCATAAGAAATTCGATTCAGTAGATAGAAAGAATAAAAATATGGATCTAAAGACAAATACCAAACTTGTATTATTTGATGTCAAAAATCTCTTTCTAAGCATTCCAATACACCTGACCATTAGTGTAATTGCAGAACTTCTAATTCGCAATAATACATTTTCGATAATAGCACAGTAAATATTATGTTCTCCCTCTGCATAGACCAAACCTATTTGACGGTTAACAATGAATAATACAACAATAACGACGGGCTCCTCATTAGATTTGCCGTTATTTCCCTCACTAACAGAAATACTTATGAATTACTTGAAAAATCAAACACTAAATTCAGAATTCCAACACATGCTTGTATATTATGTTGACGACATAATCGCTTGCTTCACAGGCAGTAGGTACCCGGCAAATACATTCATTTCTTACCTATATTAATAACTTACATCCAAATACAGAATTCACCTTAGAGGTAGAAAACAACTACTCCTTAAACCTCATAGATCTGACCATGTCACGTGCAAATAATTACCATTCTTATCATTGCTACTGAGTAAAGTTAACTTCCATTCAGAATGAAACAGAATCATAGATGTTTATAAAAATAACGAATATGATGACAAGATCATACAAAAATACTTGAAAATAAACTCATTAAATAAAAATCCCCAAACCTAAGTCCGCAGATTGATGATAATTTCAAATTAATCATGTCATATGCCCAACGTATTTAGGTGGACACTCTCAAAAAAATTCTCAATTACATAAAAACCAGAATAAAAACGTTGTCTTTAAAACAAATAATCTATACTCATATATTAATAATCTAAAAAGATGAATTAAAGAAATCTAGAGTTCACACACTGATGTTTGATGACTATGAGGTCTTGCACATAGGACAAACTGGACGCAGTTCAAACGAACATTTGGGAATTTGCAGGCTCAAACAATTTCTCCCATAATCCCGATATTTTACATATTCAAGAAAAAGGACATAAGCTTAATATTCTAGAATTCATAGAAATTTTAAAACATTCAAAAAACAATAGTAAAAGAATGTTAAGTGACCTAATTACCTAATCGATATCTATCAAAAATTTTGTAAATAAACTCCCACCCAAACAATTGTCTACCCCATCCCTCAATTAATACCACATTCAGATTGATTCCAAATATTTTTAGACATAATTTTACATTTAGCTTTAGCTGATAACTCCTATCTTTGCGAATGTCACATTGTGGTGAAATAATTTGTCGGCATTAATTCTAAATTAAATGAAAAGTCTTGTGTAATTTTGAGTTCAATCCTCCAACTTCCGAAAGTACAAATTTTCCGTTACATATCATCTGCATTTATAATTATCGTGTAGCATCCTTTGTAAGTTCCCTTATTGTGAACGTACAAAATGTATGTTATCATTTGAAAATAATATTTTTGAACAATAATTTAGTCTGGTTAGTATTCTCAACACCGTTCACCGCCTATAAAAATGACGAGACACAATAAAGTACACAACTTCCCTGTCAGAAATACCTTTTAATGACGAGACAAATGACCTAGTCCGCGAAACGTGATTTACAACGTCAAAAATGCATGAGAGATAACTTAACCAAAAATACTTCTGAATGGACTCTATTATACTTTATGCGCATATGTTAACAACATACACGTGTCGGTGTGAAGCACGAAATTTACAATGCCGCCTTGATCTGTAAGACATGTGGACGACATTTACATATAGTGTCGGATGTATTTTTCCGACAGATATGGTTGTAATATTCGCGAAATTTGTTAGCACCAGCAATCTCAATATTTCTAGCACATGTAATCAATTCGTTTGTGGCATGAGCACAATTTATATATAACGCTAATTAGCTATAAAATAGTAATAACGACAAACTTATTAAGGGTTTATTCATGTTTTACTGGAAATTATTCATAATTAAAATTAAATTATGTTCGCTATCGCATGAAATTATGTGCAAATAATATGAGAAATCAAACATATTTAAATGTATATGATTTATTTCAATTATACAAGCTCAACAAGCTTCGAAGTAATTTCGGCCGCGGGCACTCACTCAGTTTCACAAGATATTGAAAAAATGAATCAGAGATATGGAGAGCATTCACAAATCATCAAATACTTTTGTTTTAATTGCTTACGAAGAACTGTATAGATAAGATTCTGAAGTAGATGTGGAAGATTTTCTAAAAGGAAAGAGAGTTCGCAAACCCAAACTTTTTCCAGGCGAATATAATACACATTGAATACGGAAAACTGCAACGGAAACTAATATTGTTGAAGTTCATCAGCTGATTTTTAGTATGGCCGCTGGAACTCAAAATCTTATATTTCAAGTACTTGGACTACTTGATTATCTTGAGGGACGAAATTGTCGACTTTGCAAACAAATGACAAACACCCTCGAAAAACATACGCTTGAGGAATATGCAGTTTTATCGGAAGCAGAGAACCAAATGTATGTTAATGGAGATATATAAGAGCTTTGTTCCAGTTATAATAAATTTGCCAAAAGTAGAAATGATGGGATGAAAAATAGAACAGATGGCGCCACAATCTTAAATCCCATGTGACATTTATGATGTACTATCTTTAACCAGAACGCATTGATATATTCAGGCTGATATGTCATTCAGCTCTGTTTTGACACCCATCGAAAGGAAGCAACATTGAAGATTTTTGTAAGAATGGAAACAAGTGAATATCGCGTCTTGACTAAAAATTATTTCTTGCGTGGAAAAAACGTTACGCAAACCAAAGTATCGCTTGTTCAAAATTATGGAGACTCCTTACCATCGATTGGAATGATTCACAAGTGGTGATTGCCGAAATCGTATTATTTGGAAGGAATCGAGAAATGAGAAAAACGTTGGAAGAAATGTGTCGGGTTACAAGGAGAATATATTGAGAAATAAAATAAGTTTTGACCAAAATAAATCCCATTGCCGTCGTATATATTGCACCACAGACGCACATTTACTCGCAGCGTATGAATTATATAATAGGGTAATTCAATTTGTTTTTTTATCTCATAATCATAATTATCATTTATTTTAGTTCATTTCACCCAAGTTCTATCTACTTACAAATGATATTTTTGCTCAAACCGTTTGTACCAAACATTTATTTTGATAAAATAACGTTTTTAATTAACGACAAGAAAGGACCATGGGATCGGGACCCGTTAGCAAAATAGTAGCCAGTCCGGGCATGGGCATGACATACAATTTTTTAACGAGAGCTTTTGTAAATATGTTTTAATAAAAACAAATAATCTCAAACTGAATTTCAAACGTGCTACTCGCGAGAGTTTCCGTTGTTTCATTTTTAGACTATAGTTCTCACACTCATTATTCAATATTTAGCGCTCTAAATTTACTCCTGACTCTCACATTGGAGTCAGAACATAGGTTTCTACAATTTTTCTTGTAGAATATTTAACGATTCTTGAAAAAACATTGGTACTTCACATAACGTCCATGAGGGAGTGTGTAATGTCCAGAACAAGGAAATTGTTAATTTATCCTGTACAAAATGTAGATTGTGTATCTTAAACTAGAAGAATATTATACAACTATGCAAACCTAATACTAATCTAGTAATCAAGCTAACCAGTTCGATAGCAACGAACTCTTCATATATAATAACAGTTACATCAAAACATTAAATTGTCATGTCACTTACTCCAAAAATAACATTGTCATTAGAATTAAACTAAATGAAGTTATCTGACTTTGATAAGCAAACAGAGAGTTCCAATTATACAGCATACTCAACTAAATTAGATAGGATCTGGCTCGACGGTGAAACCAAAGACTCACGCTTTTGTGTACCATTTTTGTAACCAGCGGGTTACTAATTATAAAACCACACAATCGAAATGGCTCTATTCTATGCTACTAAATTCTTGATTTATTGTCTCTTTTAATAGGTAAATAGTTCCATATAAGTTACAACATTAGATAATTATACATTGGGATCAGGACCAATTATTTTCAATTGAATAGGGATCATTACCAATTCAATCATCTTCCCCAGACCGAACAAAATCAGTGAGGAACGTCTAAACCCTTTCTCTTGAATAGCTTATCATCGCATGCGTCGAGTTACTCGACGGCAGGTAAAATTATCAAAAGGTCACGTCTGAATTGCTAGACGAAGGCAGGTCCGAGTTGCTCGACCGGAAACACCCTAATGAGAGTGGGTAATGTATTTAAACCTACATACTTTTATTATGGATGGAAAAAGGAAATTTTCTTTCCTGATAAAATTTAGTTTTAATTTGATTCAAGTTCCCAGTTGTGCAAAATAACAAGTTCCAACTTGTGGGAAAAAGACGTGGTGATTTACAAAGGCCAGTGAAAAAACCAAGTGTAAGCGAAATATTACACAATAGAGAACGACGTGATATGGATCACCTTCATCTACAGCACAACCATTGGTATCGAAGGAGATAAAATGCTTTACAAGCTATGCAAAAACAAAGACAATTTGACGATCAGACCTGTTCTGTTTGCAAATAGCAATATTGTCAAGAATAAAATATTGCTTCCACAGCACGATTCGAACTATTGCTATTCTGGTCATCAATTTTGAGCAATATGATATGTCATTTTAGGAGAGATCTTGTTATCAATATTGCTACCTCAGCAACTTATTAATAGTACTTGCCAAGCATAACAAGACAAGATAAAAGATTAGGAGTATGGCAGAGAACCATTTGTTCCATTATTATTTCTTCCAAGAGTTCGAATACTTTTGAATATTTAACTGTAAGGAGAATTCTAAGACTGCAATACCGGCTTATTAGAGACACCAGCAAACCCTTTAATTTGCCAACATAAAAGTTCACCAAACTATTGCACCTGAATAAATTAGCTGCATTTGATATAATAGAAGATTTGAGGGAGTTTGTTGATGAGCAAATTAGGAAAGATACTGTTCCTTTTCACTTACATGAGTGCGTACAAAGACTGACTGGCTGGAAAATTTTAGAAGTAGCATCAATTTAAACAAACTAAACAGGTTTATGCTAGTCTCCAATTTTTTGGCATAGTAGCTATCAAACTATTTTTCGTGAAGAGCTGAATCTCGGTATGCGTCAACCTGTTATTAGTAGAGCTATAAATAAAGTTGTCTATTGCTATTAGGAATAACGAAAAACGGATAAAACATGGTTAACAAGTAAGGTTAACTTATTCTTCTACACACAAATGTCTTGAAATACAGTGTTATCAGCTCAGAATTCATTGATTCTGGAAGTTCTTGATAGCAATATTTCTAGGACAAAATTGATAAACAATCTTGCTTCAACAGTCTAAACAGAATATGTAATGTCATAGTCGTAATGCTCCGATTTTAAAACAAAATGCAGATTCTGGAAATAATATATATGGATGCTACGTTTGAACTAATTCTGGATTCGGTTCGATATGAATGGAATAGCATTTTCCATTATTACTATATTCTGATACAACAAAGAAGTATAATTCTATCTACATGAGGATGAATTATTCTTATCATTCTTAAATTATTTTGTTAAGATTTTCTAATATTTAATAGGGCAAATTTGTTCGATTTCAGGTATTACGAAACGGGTAGCTTTAAAGCTGGAGTGATCGGCGGATCCAAACCGAAAGTGGCAACACCGCCAGTCGTAGACGCTATTGCGAATTACAAACGAGAAAATCCGACAATGTTCGCATGGGAAATTCGTGATAGATTGCTAGCGGAAGGAATATGCTCTCAAGACAATGTACCGAGTGTTTCGTCGATTAATAGGTAAGTGATTCATGTCTTGTCTATGTTAACACTATACGCAAAGTGACCTGATGAATTATCTTAAGCGAGAACGTGGTTTTTTACAAAAATTGTAAGCTGCTCGAACGCAAATCGAATTTTCTATACGATTAATACAAACGGGTAGAAAAATAGTTTCTCGACGTTTGAAATTCGATTATAGATTATTTACATCACAAGCTGTCCGACCTACAGTCAAAACTGTTAATGAAAATATTGATTCATGTCGGAGATTTTCCATCTTACTTTTAGAAAATATATTTGCGTTGTTATATCTTCACTCTGGTGCATAAGAATTTTTTTCAAATTCTGAAATCTCAAATTTCATGAGACATGGAAAATGATGAAAATGAAATGCGGGCCTATAAATCTTCCTGCTGCTGGAATGTATGAAACTCATTGGTTGAATCTACTTTATGTTAATTCTCCGGTCCTATAAACTTATAATGTCCTGGAATACTGTTCATATGTTTGGAGTTCGGCTCCCAAATATACGCTGAAGCTATTCGTCTCATTGATGATATCACACTTACTAATTCATTGACCTATCAAGAACATCATAGATAGGTGAGTGATCTCTTCCTTTTCTCTAGATAGTCACATGGTCGGCGTTCATCGTAAATCTCGTCTGTTATTCCACCATGAGAGATTCCAGGTAGGCGGACTAGACGAGCTCAAGTTAGTCACTCCATCATTGTCAAGCTCGAGACCTGCCGATCTTTTTCCTACCAGACTTCATTTTTCCATCGAATAGTGAAATTGTAAATCTTTTTACCTTGTGCGGTCCTCGTGCCTATAGCATCCAAACCTTCAAGAAAAATTCAAATGCATATCTCCTCTCCCAATATTCTACCTTTGGCTCACACGATGTTCTTCGAACATTTATTATATTATATTTTCCTCTATCGTAGTCTAACTCTAGAAAAAATCACAAACACCATAACGTTTTAATTTAGGCTTATACAAACACCCTCTTCTGACTCTGAATTGAATCAAAAATGTCCATTCATAATAAATGCAATTTGATTTTTGTAATATTTCAAATTTTACTTTACAGATGAAAACTTTCTACTTCAAAAATTATTATTTTTATCCAAAAATTCAACTTATTCAATAGTCGAGCATTTCTTTCTTCTAAATTTCACCCTCAAGTAGAAAACACTCTTCCGTATATCTTCAATTCCATTTAAATTTTCTCATCAAGTTCAGCGTTAGTGTCACTTTCTCCGTACGACCATTACGATGAGAGTGGATTTGAATTGTTCCAAAATATAGTAATACAGTCTCTGCTGGAGCTGGGGTACCTATTTCTGACTTCCTCTTTCCAAAAGCACCCATCATAAGAATGTGAAGAAATCACAAACACTTCAGAAGGATACGAATAGCACGAGCAGCTAATAAGACCTCCTCCAAAAATTTCCTCAATATGATCTACGTTTGTAGATATATGGTTCCATTTGGAAATCTACATTGCTTTTACCCAAATGGGTACCTGCTGTCAACATCTCAGTTATATCAACTTTTTTCAGACTAAGATCTTCTGAGGGATATTTGTTTTTGATGACCAACTTCATTTTATATTTTTATTTAGCAAAACCAAATCAACTAGTTGTCAAACATTGGAGTTGTAAACCAGTTATTAAACTGAACTTAACATCAACTTAAGATATGATCAGATTACATTCTTTGAAAATGTAAGTTGGTGAAGCTCTGGATCTCCCTGAAGAATCCACAATTCAGGACCAAAATAAGGAATATGTATCATTAAGGTTTGATTTAAATAAAAATGATGGAATCAGAATCATAAATTCCAGCTAGAACAAAGTTCAAATTTTAATTTGCTTCTCGTCGTTAGTTTGATGATTACGTTTTCCTTAAAAAATTATAATCACTGTAAATCACAATGTGCGATCCCCTGATGTGTGTGAATCCTAAATATGTCATCAGGGTAAATTGATGCCTACCAAACTAAATCGCATCTGCTATTTTATTAATCAAGTGTAGGGTAGTGATATGTAGTAATGGACAACCCCCGTGAGGCCACCGGTCAAATTAAATGTGTCAAATCAACTCCCCAACATGACTAGCCTACTCTATGTTATCTATGCTTTATAATCGAGGGGTGGCCATGATTGCGCGATTGTTTCAAATGGATTGTGTTGAGTGCTCTTTATGTTCACTGCGATTAATATAATGAATTAGACTCTATTTATATTGCACCCGTCAATTGATATATTTGGATCTATTTGCTGTGTTTGAACATTGAAGTCAATTCATTACTTACATCCATAGTTTAATGGAACTCTCTATGGAATAGTTTTCAGTTGTTCAGTCGTAATTCAAACGTTCTCATAATTTTGTCGGCATGATTGTATATCATAAAATCAGCTACAACTGTTTCAATTAGGTTCAGTCATAGTTTCATAAATACTTTAAACCTAAAACTTGAGGACAATAGGAAAATATATTAATTTTAACTTAACGGAAAGTCCCGATGCATTTCGAACTTTAAACCCGAGATGTTCGAAGGAACGAAATATTATAAAGACCGAATAGGAAAGCGCCCTAGTAATCTTTATTAATGATAGTGGAATGATAAAAATTGATTATGAACCACAGTTTCATTATATAAATCAAGTAAGGACAAATATACGTCCAAATAGGGATAAAATAATTTATAGACTTTAGAAACGAGGTAGATTGATTTATTGTAATACGACATACCTTTCACATAATCATAACTTATTATTTCTATAATTTTCAATCAAAAATCAATTTTTACACATCGATTGATAAACATTAAATTTGCACACAATGTCGTAGCTGTTCATTTTTATATATAATGTTTCTAACTGTATATTATCTAGTTGTTCAATAAATACAAAAATATTTGAGTTAGCGGAATAAAACAGCTTATTAAAATGTAAGTGCTTCTCACGCATTTATTGTTCTCGCCAAAAGGGGGTGTCAGGCCCATATATTTGGAGATGAATCGAAGTCTCAATCATAATTAAAAAAATTCACTAATTCACTACTAATTTTGAGCATCAAATCTTCATCGGGGCTTAAAAAAGATAAGCCAAATATATGTTGTGGCCATTTGTCGATCTCAGTTTTTCTTTGTAGTCTTTGCTCAAATCCAATTCTTGAAATTTTCGCCACCAAGATTGACCCAGATAAAATCTGCAACCACATATCATTAAATCTCCAGTCCAAATTTCAGCAGCATTGATTTCTAGTTCAAAATCTATAGTGACCCTTTTTCTGCTTGAAACGAAATCTTCTTTCCTCTCAAATATCAATTACACTTTAAAAAGACTTTTATAAGAGGTATTAAGTAGTATAAGCGGAATGTATTGCCTTTTTTTGGACCATGACTTGAAATGTACCATCCACAAATACAGTTTCCAAGTCGCATACAAATTTTAGATTGGTTGAGCACTCAACACTTGATGAAATTCCAGTAGTGACTTTGGTAACGCCAGTAATAAAGAAACACGTGCATGGTGAACATTCAGCGCGTTCGACTGGTTTCGGAGAAACGTCCACACTACACGAATTCGGTTCGTTCAACCTGTTTGTTCTGTTCTTTTGGGCTAAAATGTTCAAGTCTGGATTGAACATTAACGTTGTTGAACAAATCTTAAACATTCGAAATGCCCATGGATTATTCGACTCGTATACTTGTTGATGATGATCACGAGCATGGTGATTGGTATTTAACACAACTTATTTTGAACTGAAACTTCCAATACATTGAAATGTTCTTATGATTTGCCTTATTCCAAAATGAAATTTAATAAGCAGTGTTCAATATCGTGGCTACAAAATACAGCATATGCATTTGACAGTTTGAATAAGAACATTATATTTAATAGACGTCTAACAGAAGGGTTGAATCAAGTTCAAATAAAATGTTAATCTGAAACAAGTGTGCTTCCACCATAATATCGATAGTTTCTTCATAAAATGCTGAATTTATAAATGTAAACGTAATGTAAAGAGGTGTCCATAATTTGAGAATGGGTGCTAAAAGTTGAATTTCGTTAGAATCATCTGATTTATTTATTGACAGATGTTAGAGGTTCAGTTATATTGAAGGGGAAAATGATACGTGTTTTTCTTTCAAAACTTATTGATTCGGAACCGAATAAAGAGATCTCTAAAATAAGAACTAACGCATATAAATTGGTCATTATAATAATCTGTAATAATTGTGAACTATTATAGTGAAATATCAGATATTATAAGATATTGAAGTTTGGATGCTTGAAATGTGGTTCTCTCACTCTTCAAATAGGTTTCATGGAACCACATGTAGCGATAGGTCTTCAGCATATCAGGCATAGATGATATTATATCATCTTCCTATAATCATCTTCATTGCTTGATCCAATAGAGCTTCCATTCGAAGATTTCTATCAGATCTTTTTGGAGAATATTATAGCTTTGTCATTTTTTCTCCTATACTTTGACTACACGAGAGGAAGATCTATAATGTTCGGAAAACATCGTGTGAGATAGAGGTGAAATGTTGGGAGAGGAGAGGCATTCGAAATTTTCTTGAAGATTTGCAGGTTAAGCCTTAGCGGAAGGCTTTTCTAGGCAAAGAGTTCCACAAATCCTCCGTAATGTTGGAGGAGGGGAGGCATTCCAATTTTTCTTGAAGGTTTGGAGGTTATAGGCGTAGGAAAACACCTCTCTAGGCAAATAGTTCCACACTTCTCAGTTCGATAGAAAAATGAAGTCTGATAGGAAGTTCGAACAGGTCTCGAGCTTGACAATGAAAGGGAGATCGTTAACCTCCGAGGTCTTTCTATTGACGGCACTACCTATGCATATCTAAAAATCCACAGCCAACTACATCCTCTTCAAGGATCGTTCTTCTGACCAATTTGAATCATTCACTAGATATAAACCGATTTAAGATTAGCTGATGAAATTGCATGAACTTGATGAAAGATTCATGAAACGTTTTTTGGTAATCTTCAGGAATTTATAACTGACATAAATACATGTGAAAACAATATTATTTGTATTGCTAAAGGAGTGTCTTGAATCACTCACTGGAAGCTATCCTTATCACGTACCACAAAAAAGTTTAGTTTTCGCCAAACATGGTTTAAATAATGCCACTGATCCGAATAAACTGATAGCCTGTATTCTTCAAGACGTATAAGTTCATTCATTTGAGTATCACTATGAGGAAGTTAGAAGTATACCATTAAACGTACCTAAACGGAAAAGAATTAATTGTAGTTTCTAATACATAACATCCCGTCTATAAAGTGATTAATCAATTATTGTTAGCGTGAATAGACAACTGACAATAACAAGTTTCTAATATCAATGAGTCTTGTTGATTTGTGCCATCGGTCTAGAGTAAAATACATTAATCAAATCATCCAGTGTCTCACAAACATGCCAGAGAGCAGAACAATAAAACCGCCAAAGTTTTCAAGTAGCAATTAAAAGCATTTCCATAAATCTCTGGAAGTTAGTAGATGCCACAGTTACCGAAACAGAAGGAAGGTTTTTACCTTTTAGGCGATAAAAAGTTAAGATAATGATATTTGCGAGTCAGGATAAAACCGCAAAAAGCGCCGGGATGGGGATCGTTAGAAGTTGGAAAAACAGTATTTCTGAATCTCCGCCGTTCTAATTGCGATGACACAAAAACAGTGCGCTCCACGCTATTGTTTGGAGTAGTCTTCCGCTGTTTCTACTCAGCATGGCGTCATGTCCGTTTCCGGTTACCCACCGCCCCATCCTTACCGCCAACTTCACATTAAATTTATTATTTGTTTTATTGGGGCAAGTAAAAGATGACAGTAACCATTAAGACTTATTCGAAATACATTTCAGGGACTCTCTGTTTCTGAATCTCCGATAAACCGTTATTTACCAAAACATGTTTCCCAGCTTATACTAGACGTGAAAGCAGTCCTCCATGATCTGTAAATAATTGTATGTCTTCTCTATCAAGAAACGTCTTGTTTGTGTTATCTTCAATCTGCGTGATT
Organism: Endomychus coccineus; assembly: GCA_958510875.1. Lineage (NCBI taxonomy): Eukaryota > Metazoa > Arthropoda > Insecta > Coleoptera > Endomychidae > Endomychus > Endomychus coccineus. The sequence goes on along the minus strand of OY294067.1, from coordinate 262,597,703 downwards.
GAGGAAACTGGGATTAAAGTGTAGGTGAAAAATAAAACATGAATCTAACAGATTCAATTGTTGAGAATTCTTTTGCCATACATTTATATTATCTGATGGAGGGAAAAAAGAACCCAGAATATTCAGGTTAGCTATTCAAAACTGAATTATAGTTTAGGACTACTTTGAAATCTGTAACTAAGCAATGAGTTGTGGTTGAATAACATAATTTCTTTCATGGATATTTTTTTGTGATGACTTTATACACAATTTTGGAGCTATCGCTTTTTAGTGAGGTCCGTTTTCACGCTCATGCAATTTGCGCAAGTTGATTTGTGCATGCCAGTTTGCACAAATAAAACTGAATTTCGAGGTCCATTTTCACGCTAAGTTGATGATTTTTTTTTAAAACGGGTCAGTCTATTTACACTAATTTGTTCACCAATACAGATATCGGTGAGTGTCGCGTGTTTGAACAAAAATTACGATGGACTACGAAGACGAGTTGTTAGCACTAGTTGATGTTTGTTTAATTGAAAAGTTAAAAGTGCCAGAAAAGAAAAGACCAAGAAGACCGCAGAAATTTTTTATACAGCTCAATAAATTCTGTAATGAATCCTTTTTTTTGACATTGTTTAATAACCAACATACAACACAGACAAAATAATTATGTAGTTAACAGCACGGTGTCACAGAACACCGAAAATACAAAAGTCACCTGCAGGTTGCAGGTCAGGATATAATACGCTATTACTGAGTATGCGTCGAGTTGGAGTGTCGTTCACACGTTCATGCATTTGTGCCAACCACAAGCAAATTATCTGACCGGCCAGATTTTACTCAAGTCAAACAATTTTGCTTGTACAAGTGCAATTTGCGCAAATTGCATGAGCGTGAAAACGGACCTTTAGATAAATGTTTTCAAAACCGAGCACTGCTGATGCGTCGTTTTGACAGAAAGAGTCTGACTAGGATCATCTTCAATTATCGATATACAATCTCACAAATCAAGTTGAACAGGGAGTTCAAAGCATTCAATTATGATATCATAATTGAATGCGTTAAGCGTTTTCTCTTAAAGCTTCTGCTTAAGCGTTGAGTATAATACTGATGTATTAGGAATAGAAGGAACTCCAATATTTTTGAATTGAATAATATGTTCAGGAGAATTTCCACTTTTAGTGAAGTGGAAATTCTCAATGATAAAATCAATACGTGATTAATAAATTAAACAGCTTCCACCGTAAACTTCAATTTACTTGTGAAATAGAAGTGAAAAAAACATAAATTTCCTAGATATGAGCATTAGGCATGATGCAGAAGGAAATACCAAAAGAGAAAAAAAATCCACACAGTACACAAATTAAATTGTTTAGATTGCAATTGGACTTATATAGGAATCTCTAAGCAATATTTACAAAAAAGAATGTATGGCCATCCCATAAGTATAGTACAAGAAACAAATACTTAGAAAATTCCACCGCCCCTGCTAAGCACTGCTTTGATTAAAACCATCAATTCGATTACAAAGATATTTTGACTAAGGAAACCAATTATTATAAAAGATCTATTCTGGAGATGATCCATATAAAACGTGACTCAAAGTCTGTAAATCATGAAACAGATATTCAATCATTAAGTCAGATTTATACTAATTTAATTAATTAAGACCCTCGCAAATTCCTACATGCGTCTTCATTAAGTTAAAAGTATATTTCAGGTAGAATGCTCGAAAGCAATATTTCTAATAAGGTATGACAACCTTTTCCTATTACCTCATAAATCTTCAACATCTGGTTCGAAAGTAGATACTCGAAAGTTATATAGTCGTATTACATACTGTGATTCCATATGTATATAAAGCTTATAAGAATATCGCTTAGCAGCCGATTCTTAATTTATATACTTGAAACATTAATGTGTTATGATTTCGATTGTTCTTGTTTCTGTTCGTTTTGGCGACATGGGCATTTTTAATTGAAATTAGTGTGATAAGGACGCCTTGTGGTGATACAATTAGTTTTGAGAAATCACGTTTTATACAGTGATGAGTGATAAGTCTTCTGATGATGGTCGTGAGACCGAACCGTACGTAAAGATGACAATAATAAGCATATGTGTTAGTGTGAACTATTTCCCGAGAATTTTTCATACACTTCACTAAGCTATGGATCGCTGAACAAGGCACCCCAATTTATGTGTGACGATCTTTATATTCTTGTTTATTATGAATAGAAGCAGATATATCCATAATTTTGGATTCATATTTTTCACAAGAGTATTCAATAATCCATAATAAATGTGTGATGTTCTGTTAATTTGCTAATTTTGACTAGGTAAGAGATTATACTAGTTCATAGTGCATTTTATACTAATTCGTAGAATGAAGAAGAAATAACTCAAAATGAGACAATGAATTGATATTGGTAATTGAGAATTGAGTACTTTGAATACCCAGAACTCCAGAAGAAGTCATCGCTGAGAGCCAATTTAAATCTCTCGAAAGAAAGAAACAGAAATTGAGGGAAACTTGGCTTCAAGTAAAACTATTTACTTCATCTGAAAAATTATTTCAAGTGTGTTTCTGAATTATATATACGACTCGAATAAATTTCGATAGTCTGTCTATGTTCGGATGTTATAAGACTGGAAAAGTTGGTAGGTAAACGATGTTGGTGGGCAAACGTTGGTATATATAGTATGATAATAGCAAAGCTAAGAGAATTTTAAGTTCGAATAAGGAATAGGTGGTGTAGAGAAAGGCGTCCGCCGGCGACTGGGGATTTTGAAAAGGAGGAAAGGGACTAGTGGGTTGAGAATAAGCAAGAGAAAATCAATAAGAGAAGAAAGCCGGTTCCGGAACGCTCGGCTGACTCTCAGATTCGTGAAATCGAGCTCAAACCGATATCCGCTTCGCTCGACGATGCTGCAAAATGGAAAGGAACTCCTTGTCCGACCAACTGTCAGATTTACATAAAACGTCCCGGCATATAGCAATTTTTTGTATAATTCGTTCATTGCGAATCAACACAAACACAATATAAAAATAAAATCCGATCTTGAATCTCGAATTTGAATATAAACTATCTCACTTTTGATGCTTCGATGGAATGAAAAGCTGAACGAATATCAAAAAATCACCATGCTTACACTATATATGTCGAAAAGCATTTAATTCAAATGAGAGAACAGCATCAAACCCCTGTTAATCATAAGTCTACTTTCTACACTGAATTTATCAATTACTTCTATGAATTTAGTAAAATCTATGTTGGGGTATCGGAAGGAAGTGTGCTTCGCTAAAATTTATAATCAACAAAATTGCTGATAGGAGATTGCACCGAATCAATGCAGAATATAATCTGTTATTCTTGAAGAAGCCCCTGATAAGTTGTAAAACATTAGTTGATATTGCCAATCATTTCATTATGAATGATCAGGGAAAGTTATCTGAAGGTTTGGATGGTTTTGGTGCTTACTTGTTGAAGTGTTCATAGTTTTAATAAATACACTTATAATAAATTTTCACAAACTTCGTTTTTATTAAGCAAAACGTGACGTGTTACACCACATTGTGGCTTTAACAAACAAATGATTTTACAAACTATGGTTCCTTAAATATTAAAATTAAGATTGAAAAATACAGTAGGATAAGAGTTTCTTACAGATAAATTTAATAATGGAAAATTGGTAAAGTCTTTCTAATCATTTAAAAGGTTTCCTGTATTTTTAAGCTTATTAATTTCAATTTTCTCTAAATTGTTTGATACTTTACTTTTAACAGACTTATGGAGAATTTCAAAATCATCTTTGAAATGATGATCAGTTTCTTCAATATGGTTTACAACTTTTGAATCTCCTTTGTTCAAATCAAAATGTTTTTAATTCCAGTTTTGAAACATCTTCCTGTCTGACCTTTATAGAATTTATCATAATCTTCACACTCTATCTGGTATATTCCTGATTCTTGATCTTTTTTATCATTGTCTTTAATGTTTTTAATATATTTGCCTACCGTATTATTTGTTCTAAAATATGTGGTCACATTGTGTTTTTTAAGAAGATTGCATACATTATCAGAAATTTACATTATTGATCTATAATTATGGGTCTTAACTACTAGGGTAAACTAACTTCGTTGCTTCATTATAATCTTTTTCCTTAGGTAAATGAATTACAATTTTTCATTGTAGCCGTTATTAGTTGCTATCTGTTTTATGTTATGTTTCATGTTTTATCCTTATGATAAATTAATTATGACATGAGATTGGTAACCAGTCTATGTATCATGCTTTGAAGAGCAACCAGTTCATGTTGTATGGGGTGGTTTGAATTTTTGGGGATAATAATGTCCATATATGAAGGCTTATGATATATTCTACTTCAACCGTGAATTTAAATTTGGGGGTGTAGATTATTTAAATGATGAATTAAAGAATCTAATTGTAAACGTATTCCGGTAGAGCATGTTAATACATACCGATTCTTCTATATTAAAAACTTGTTCGATATTAAGTGCAGCGAGTGTTTTCTCGTGAATCGACCCCCTCCCGCTTCGAGATAGCTTCGAGAATGCCACAGTGTGGTGAAAGAATTTGTCTGCATTGACTCTATATTAAATATGCAACAATATGCATTTATTAGTTAAAATATGCAATTATATGCCTTGAATATAACATGGAAAAATGGAAATAAAGAAACGCCGACTCTTCAAAAATTATTTATTTTAAGTTAAATTAAAAGAAAAATATAATAGGTAAAATTTTTAACCTGAAATAGTATAAAATGCATTTATAACGATATATTTTCCAAAATTTTCTAATAAAAGTGTTTGCCTTCTGTCTGTAAAAATATGTTTGTACAAAGAAAAAGATCTTTCAACATCTACCGATGTGATCTGGCAATATTTTAATTTGGGTAGTAAGTTATAAGGCAAAGGTATTACTTCGTTGGATGGTTTAGTATCAAAAATATTTTTGACTTCCATTAAATACTTAAAGCCTTCATTCTTTCCCACAATAACTTCGAGTTTACTTCTTACTTGATTTCCTACATCACCGGGAACTTTTTTGAATTTGTCGGAAAAAGTTTCAACAATATTAATTGATTCTCTTAAACTCATATTCCTACTTTCTAACAAAGTTATTATATCTCGTATAAAACTGAAATTAACCTTATAATAAAAACAAGTTCCTTAGTTGAATTTACATTTTTGAATACTGCTTGACTTTGCACTACACACTGTGAATTGTCTCCTAAATCTAAGACTATGTCTTTAATGGCTTCAAAATGGTCTGCGTAGAAAATCGCGGCCTCAATCCATGTTCCCCATCGAGTAATTACGGGTTCTGGAGGTAAACTAACTCCTGGCATTTTCTCTCCATAGATCTGCACTCTTAGAGGTGCTTTCAAAAACACTTTCTTTACATTTGAAATTAATTTGTTCACCAAGGGATATGCTGTTCTAATAGTTTCTGCAACTCTGTTTATCCCGTATAAAAGGCATGTGACATGTACCATATTGGGATAAAATATTTTTAAGTTTTGGCCTACTTTAACCATATACGGCGCTGCGTCAAACAAAAACACTAAAAACTTCTCTACTGGAACTGGATTTGGTAAAAAAAATTTGATAGAGACTGCTGAATAAATCGAGTTACAGTCACATTATTTGTTTTGTCTAACTGTTTAGAAGATATTAAATATGGCTTCCCTGGCTCATTTTCTTAAAGCCCTCCAATAATAAAATGTGCGATATATCGACCACATGAGTCTGTGCTTTCATCAACAATAATATAAAAATGTTCATCGCCCAGTGAAACTTCAATTTCTTCCATTACGGTTTCGTATACTGTTTGCACATACTTCTTTCTAAGTGTGGATTCGTCAGGGATGTTTTGATCACAATATTTTTGCAAAAAATCTCTGAATTGTGTATTTTGCAGTTTCTTCAAAGGTATATTTGCTGCGACTAAAGCTTTGCATAAGTCTTGATGAAACACCACCTTTTCACTCTTCGGTTGACATTTTGAAATGCGGTTTGCACACACTGTTGAACAGGCACAGATTTATTTTTCTGCAACTTAGCTTTATGCATAGCTGTTTTCAAGTGTTGATCAATTTGGAACTTCTTTTCACAAACAATGATTTTGGCACAAACTTTGCAAAACACTTTATTCCCACTAAATTCCAACTCAGGAAAATTTTTAATTCACGAAGCGGCTTTCGGCATTTTAGGCGAAATTTTCGGAATCACTCTTTTCACACTGGAATCTATCGACAAACTAAACTATACAATATAAATACAAAAGAAGAGACCACATTTGCTCTCCAATTAGGCACCGAAAAGAAACAAGACAAGAAGGTTCAGTTGGCGTCGGTACTTTGAAGTCCGAACTATAAAAGCAAGCCGCCGCATTCCAACTAGACCCCCGCGCACCGAACAGAAGTTTGTGTTCGCCGACAATACTTACTACCACCGAACACGACTTGGCACCACATTAGGGGTGGAGCTTCAAGTGAACCTTCTTGTCTTGTTTCTGTTCGGTGAATTAGGCAAGCTGATTACTTGGAAATTCCTAAACATCCAATAAATGCCGATAATAAACCATATAATAATAAAATGGGTCCATAAACCATATAATAATAAAACCTACCCACCTTTTAAATTATTTCAATTAACTGCAAGGGTCGCACTTAATCTTTTGATAAAACGAAAAACATAAAAATATGCACACAAATTTTATTTTTGCCGAAATATGCAATTTTTTATGAAATTTGTAAAAATATGCAAAATATGCAAATATATGCACTTTGCATATATTCTGCCCTTTACTTATAACAAATGAAGCTAACTCAACTACTTGCTTAACTATTTTCATATCGTTTATAAGCGATGCAAAATTTTTGCGCAACTTTAGACGAGGTAGACTTTGTTCCATCAAAATCTGTTCATTTCCCAAGGATTTACGCGTCCAATACCCATATGACTGCACTAATGATTAACTTCCAATTTTGCGATATATTCTTACACCATCTCTAATGTCCTCATTGAACACTATCTCAGAAACGACAAGCAAAATAATATCGTAACTGCCTGAAGATGACATTAAAAGAGAAATACTACAATTTTCAATCTACAGTTTTTTAACTCCACTTAATCTTGTCAGAATCAACTGAAATATTCATTATCTTCGTTTCAAATCCACAAGTCTCAGAGCTGCCAAGTGAGCGAATGTTTCAAAGTTAAACTTAGAATAATATTGTAGTTTTGACTGAAAGGGAAGTACAAGGTTACAACAATCGAATAATACTAAATTCTGAAATATTCCAACATATAAATGCAACTCTATGATCTCATTGCCTAATTCTACCATAAAAACATAATAATAAGCCCATGATGAATAAAGTGATGAAATAACAAAATTACTTAGCTGCTAGTAATGCGTAATTTGTTCACATGAAACAATTGAATTATAGGCTTTGCGAGTGCTTGTTCATTGTTCATTTGGCTCCATTAAGGATGAAATCGAATATATAATTATGCATGTTGCTTTTAACAATATCAGTACATCTCAATACACTTGTAAAGTGCCGTATGGGCGCTTTCGTGAAAACACCGTATGTCAACTTCAAACTTGAAAAGAGGCGACCAACTGATGATAATCGCTGACCCCTAGAGAAAAGGGGCTAATAAATGGATGTATCCTCGACTTGCATTCATTTGTTTGTTGAATTTATCAAGCGTTTTTTTATATTCATTAGCTCGAACTCAAATTCAACGATTCTGTGTCAAATAATTGAAGAAATCTAATTTGATGTTGAAAATTACAAGAAGATGTAATTGCGTAAACAAATTATGTGTAAAACATTCAAATCTTTCATATAAAATTCCATGCAGCGTTACGAAGTGTTCAGAGATGCTTCAATCAATCAAAACGGGTACGGACTAGTTCGGAGCACTTAAACCGCTTGATTGGGTCTATTGTGCGCCCCTTGATACAAGAATCAGTCCAGCAGGCCTAAGGCAGTGCCCAAGGCTAATATTTTGCATGGATTGATATCTCTTAGGGCTGCAAGCGGCATATGGTGCTGCCGAGGTGTTGAAGTCAGTGCTGGACATTCTGCTAGGATGTGAGAGGCAGTTTTGTTCGCCTCTTCATATCTACTACAAGTTGAATCTTCAACAATGCTCATGTGTATAGATGTTTATTCAGATACTGTCACCAGCTTTAGGTCTCTCCTGCTCATAGAGAGTAGGGTTTAGGTTAAGTGGATGCTTAGTAATAACATCCTACATATTTTGAGAAAATGATAATAAAGTACTTTTGAGATTCCTTGGAATCAACTTTAATGACATGAAGTTGTATGTATAACTATTATTATTGATTCCACACTGGTGCATGTTTAAAACCATTCGCGTTGACAAGAGGAGTGGACAAGTTCATTATTATTTATTATAAACATATCTGGAACAAGAATTGAATCTGATTCTGTTATTGCAGAATTGATTCAGCAATGGAAGAAATTCATCTGCTTCTCCTCTTTCCTTTTGTCTTCTCAATAATTCTACAAATCAGTTATGCTATCATTTAAATTTAACTCAAGTTTACTATCATTCAGTTTGTGATCTGCTTGATGAAATATGTTTGAAAAATGAGGTTCTTCCTGTTGAATCCTTAGTATCAGATGTTATCACATCTTTTGCAATGCCTATGAAGTATATTCTTCTTATATATAATTTATGGGGATCTTTTAGGAGATGGTACACCTAATTTCTTTCCCACTGTCTCCTCAGAATCTACGTTCAGCATTCCGGGAATTTTTCGAACTAAATAACTGAAACTGGATCAAAAATCCCAAAATCAAAATATTATTTGTCTGTTGATTTATCTTTGCAAGAAGTCCACCAAAATTTTACAAAGAACTTGTTGTAGAATTCATTTTTAGATTTGAGTATATACTGATAAAGTATTGGTTTCGAGTTAAATTATTTTCATGGGTAACTTCAAATATTCAAGAAAACATGATTCCCATCATGTTTGGAAAATGAGTATCCAATTTATAGGAAACTGAATTGGATAACTGCTGTATCTAAGTCCAGGTAGATTTATGGATGTGTCTTTGATTATATTTCTACAACTACATTACATTTGCCAGTTGTGATGGAACACCTTGAACTAAATCAAGAGCAATAAGACTTCCTAAAAATATAAGTGTGAAAAAAGTGTTATACGTGAACGAACACGAAAATTATAAAGTACAGAGATTTCAAACTGAGGAGTTAAATAGTGAAGAGAACAAAAAGGCGAAGCATAAACAACCAAGAAACAGTTTTATGTTATTATCACAAAAGCTGTTGCGGTGGCACAAAAGCCCCAAGCCGTTCGGGCGTGCTTGAAAGCTCAGCGCAGTAAAGCGAGTGGCGCATTAAGCTTGTTCATTGAGCTCTAGATTATAGCTTCTTGTCCTATAGCGCGCCTTGGCCAACATTGATGCACTTTTATACCCCCTTTATGAGAGCGGCCATCTTACGGAAAGCAATAAGAGCTTTATATTGCCTTGACTTTTACTTCTGCACCACACTGAATCCACTTAAACTAAATATCCAATCTGATCGTTACACTTTAGGTATTCCCTGCTGAATAATTATACCTTATGTATCCCGATTCTCCACTAATTAATTGTCTACTCATGAAACTTGAAAAATTAGAAATGTTTTTGAGTGTTATGTTCTAGCTATATCTCCTATCCCCACAAATACATTATCTTTGGATTAGATTTCTATTAAGCAAATAATTCAGTTTTCAAGTAGGTCTTTTCTTTGATAATTTCGTATCACAAATAGATCATCTGACAACATCAAACGAAGTTTCGTCCGTCTTCCTCAAGACCATGCAGATATGATCTATGTACTGTTATAAAAACTCTTTACAATTTATTTTGCCCCACGTTGTGGTGACAATTGATATAAAAACTCTTTACTGAGTTTTTTTCTTTAATTATGATTTGAATTAATTTGAATATTGATTTGAATATTTCAATGTTTTGAAATCTACCGGCTAGCTTTTATTTGTATTTTAAATCTTATGTTTGTTTTGATTTGAATAATCTAATGATTTGAATAATGAACTTTTACCTTTTTATTTTATATCTATGGAATTAAACACAATGTTCTTTGAATGTTAAAAACTTTTATATTTAAATTTCTATGACTCTATTTTTATCTCAGGTATCAATTTTAACAATTTTATGTTTAAATAGATCTATGATCTAACCTCAAAATTATTTACTATTAATATTTGTTTACAAAGTTATAATCTACAATCTTTCTTTCAGATTTACAGACAGATAATAATACAATGGAGAAATAATAAATAAACTTACGTTTAGTTTATATCCAAGAATATGTTTTAAAATGTAGGCAATATTCACTTGGCTTGATCTTCTTATTATTTTAATAATTCACTTTAACCGTAGGTACACAATTTCTTTGATATACACAAATCACAGGTAAACGATGTGGCTACTTCTTTAGAAATCAGGAACTGTTGATAATTGTTAACTTGTCTTATTCTTTTTCAAAAGATATAGAACCTTAAATGATGTATTGGAACGTTGTCGAAGACTAACTATTATACGATGCTACTTGTGAATTATGGTTATAATAACTTTTAAAAACTTTGTTCGAAGACTGGGAATACTACTTGACTTGTATAAATTACTTATTTGCTTCGGTTACTTTCAACCTTACGAAGCTACTGGAACACTTGGGTTCACCGATGTTTGTCCAATAATATAAGGTTATGGAAATTTTATGATTAGCTTGAGTACCTTGGCTCTTCAGATGTTGATGGCTAACTAACTTGGCTTGTCTTCAGATGCCTTTTATAGGCCTTCAAAAAGGACGCCAAGTATTTTCAAAAATAACCAATGAGGTGCTTATCAAGAATGCTATGTTGATTGTTGAAAACTGACAGAACTATTACATTGTTACTAATCTGACGTTTATAAAATTGCATCGACCAATCCGAATTTAGTATTCTTTAAATTTTTAATTATTGGAGATTTTCAACTTATTTTAAATGATGATGATTCCTTCTTTTTAAATTCATATTGCCTACTTTTTTCCACACACTTTGGTATAAGATAACCTATGATTAGGTTATTATTAATATGATTATTCCTATAATTATTATATATTTGACAGTTGTCATTATTAAAAACTAATTCATAATATAATATATCAATAACATTTCTTTAACATTATATAATTCAAATTTACTAATCCTAACTTATATCTACAACATTTTTCGATAGTTTGTGCTATCTCATGATAATTTTTGGGATCATTTTAATTATGATTTCTGCCTTCGTAACACTGTACGTTTATTCACTTTCACTGAAGCTCTTGTTTTACACTTTTATTCTAATTACATTGTTGTTTATTATGTTTTACATTGTTCATTATATTATACTAACTATTATTTAACTTTTAACATTGTATTTTAATTCCATATAATATCTTTTTATTAATCTTTTCTGATTTTCAATGTTCGGTAAGTTCTAATTTTATCATTTTATTGTTTAGGAAATGAAATCATAACAGTACATATAGTTTTGCTCAAATAATATTTCTGTTAAATCTTTCATTGTCGATCTATATTCTTTATTCTTGCGGCCTGTGAGGTTCTCATTAGCAGCGCTGCATCATCAGTATTCAGAAGAAGAGAAAATAACTAATAATATCACCGTTGTTGATATAACAACAACAAAAAAGAATTAGATTCTTCTTCCTTTTTCATGGCAAAATCATTTCTTGTTATTGTTAATCTATCCAATCTAAGAAGAAATGTGATTCGTGATGTGATTTCGAAATAATCACAATCAACTCTCCAATAGCTAATGACTTTCACCAACCGTGACAGTACTGCCAACGATGGTGAAATACTAGAAGGACCACGTAAAGATCGATAGAAGTATGGTGCTTCGCGATAGCGAGACAAGAGCAAGAGTTGACTCGCTCACATACTCGCTCTCGGTGCGGTTAAGCAAATCTCGCTCTTGCACTCGTTCTCGACTACGAGAACAAGAAAGAAAAGTTACCAGTTCTCACTTGACAAGAAGTGAATATACCTCGTATCACTCTCTAGACGCCCTCGACATGTCATACCATAACATTCAAGCATGCAGCAAATCATTGGCCCACGGCACTGTCTAGTCCTCTAGTCGACGACAGCGTTAATCCCAGAAGTAGCAGAGCAATAATCTAGTCCCAAGGAAAGAAAGATCTGGGCGAAAAGGAACTGTGCGGAATTAAGAAAACCCTGGCAGGATACTGGGCCAAATAATACCAATTCCAAAGAGGAACCTCAGAAAGACTGTAGTCAAAATAAACATACATAGGGAAACTACACGCCTAATTGTAAATAATATTGGCGCATTTTCATATCAAATTCAGACATTTCGTAAGTCAAACATTGTTGATGGGATGTTAGGAGTAGGTGTATTTTTGAGTTGTTGGTATCTTTTATTCATTGTCATACTGTACATAACATTTATTTTGAATAAACAAATTCATTTTTACATAAGTGTTCGTTGTATTGGCAAGACATAAAAAGCGTTAAGAATGAATATATTTCTTTATCAAATGCATGTGCAATGTTTAATACTCAGAACTATAGAAAATAGTTCAGACCTAAATTCCAAAAGTAAAGAAATTTAAAAAAGAAGTTAGTTGTAAATGTTTTATATTCTTCATAATTTTATGAGCCATGAGCGAGAACTGTACCGAGACGTCTGCGAGATGAAAACTCTCGGAATCGTTGTCTAAAACTGGTGTATCTCGGCTAGGCCGAAAAAATCTCGCTCCCATGCGAAGCATTAGTTAGAAGGTACACCGAAATGTTGGGTGCTATGACACTAGCGTATCAATCTCAATAAAAGAGGATCTTTTATCATAATAATAATTATAATGAGGGCACCACCCTCCATTATTGTTTTGGGATATTATAAAATCTTATACACTACTACCTAATTAAAAATATCCCATAAATGGTGACAATATTCTTCCCTACTATATTTATGGTAATTCCAAACTTGCATTCCAATTATTCGAAAAAGATTAAGCTCATTATACAAACTGGGTGGGTGGTTCATCGAGACAATTATTGTTTGTCGAGTTTGTCGTATTACAATTATGTGTTAGAAAGCAAATTTGAAAATAGGGGTGGCTAAGCCCTAGGCTACTAGAAATGATTTTACAAATAAAATAACAATCCTCTAAAAACCCCTGATAGCATATGAAGTTGTGTAAGGTCTCTGGGGGAAGTTGACGGCGAAATGAACAAGAGAGTAGTCGGTGAAAGAGCGCGTAGAGCAATGGGATGTAAGTAATGCAAGAACATCTGGTAGGGCGTATACGCACCAGCACTGGTGAGATAATGCGCTTAAAGATACCGCACCCCCGCAGGCATTAGCCGCGCAGTTCCATTTATGTTATAACTTCAGATGATAACATTCTAAGGCAATTTGTCACCAATTACTCAGCCGGGAATTGCTCCTTCGTTGTTGGATTTATCAACTACCCTGCTTTAAACTTTTATATGTGTGCGCTATCAATTATATAAGATGCAGCATCACCCCTTTCCTTCTGTTCCTTAGACAACTTGTTGAAAGTTGTGAAATTTTTTTGAATATATCACTATCACGGTACTGTAGCACGCTCGCTTTTTACCAACCTAACAGCAGAATTTGAATGTGAACTTAATTAAAAAATGTTAGGACCTCAGGTGCCAGTTTTTCCTATGTAAATGAAAGAATGTATGATGTGATTATAACGTTTTTTCATTCATTCCTTTTCCTAAAGAACTAGTTGCAATAATTCCCCAGAATCTACAAGCATATTTGAACTTCTTAGTCCACCGGAATTAGACATGAAATTCGTCTGAAACGTAAAAATGTTTGAGCAGCATACAGACCTGTTTTTTTGTTAAGCTTTCTACTTCTAGTATACTAATTTCGCAACCTGTAATTGAACGGAGGGATGATTTTTAAGTTATATATATATATATATATATATATATATATATATATATATATATATATATTTACATCCCGCTATCTCCAGGGCGTCCTTTCACTATTCCTACTCTGAGCGTCCACTGCGTATTTCTTATGCAATCCCTACTATAACGTATGAATATATTCCATCTTTGAACAGTAGAGGTCGTAATAAATTCATAGCCTTCATATTATAGGAAACAATTTTCAAAATTTGCATTCTACTGATTTCAGAGCGTCCGTTCATAAAGCCGCTCCTGAGCGTCCAAAATATACAGTAAAGCTTTCAAATTTCGGGTACTCAGCGTCCCCGCAGTATAGTTTGCTTTCATACACCACATTTCTGAGCGTCCAGCGATGTTGCCAGTTCAGAAGGCTTATGATCGATATGAAGGATTTTACAAATCAAAAGATAATGCTAATCCTTTCGGACCGTTGTTGAATAAAACTGTTTTGTTGGTCCTCTATAACAGTCCCAAAATTTACATTGCGTATCATTTCCTTTCTTGAATAACTGATAAACATTTCAGTTATATTTAAAGTTTAAAATTGAAAATATCGAATATGTAATGTATTTTTTATAAGAAAATGTATAGATAATTTTATTACTTAACTTGAAATTGCGTATTTTTGTAACCAAACGAAATTTTCTGTGGGAATTGAGGTGATCATACATACATTTTTGATAAAATTTGAAGGCAATGAGAATGAAGAATTCCTTAACTAAAAAACGCACTTTATTCAATATAATCAAACTTAAAAAACAAACGATACCTCCTCTTATTCTATATAGACAGAAAAATAAATAACTATATAAGGAATAGACAGAAAAATATATAACTAAATAATAATCTTTCTATAATCCAACGGCAGTAATTGTCCACATAAGTAAAAAATTGTCCACATAGGTAAAAGATATTAACTTCTTAACAACCTCTTTTGAGCTATAAAATCTTTTTTGAAATTGATTTGAAGAGCAGTTTTGAAAATGCGTAAGATCATATTTTATGGTTAAAAGGAATCTTGAATATACATTTATAAAACGATTGCAAACATTTTTAGCTTGAAAGAGGATACTGAACACATTTATTCAATCTAAAGGTAATGACAAATTTAAACAAGTGAAATAATAACTTTTTCTTGTTATATACAGAAGTTGGGTCAAGGAATATGAAAATGAATAAATCACTTTTTTCTATTGAACTCAACAATCAGACTGTGGTTACTCACAACATTCAAAGCATCTGTCTACGATGAATGGATGACTGAATGACTGTAACTGGTAGTATAACGTAAAATGTAAAAAATACCGAAGAATTTTCGAGAACCGGCGTTTTGGGACGCCCACAAATCGACGGCCTGAAAGTACTATATACAAACACCTTTCCCATCTCCTACTCTGAGCGTTCACCACATGTTTCTACCGCTAAAGCTGAATAATATTCACAATCTACCGATTTCATAGCATCCAAAACATATTTCTAAATGTCTAAATATCGGAAAGTACGCGTATAGTGGCTTTCATTCTGCACATTTCTGAGCGCCCAGCAATCTTATTTAAGGTAGCTGAATTCATAGGAAAGATTTTACGAGTCAAAAGTAATGAAAATTGAAAAAATACCTCACGGTATTCTGTTTTTAATTCATGAAGACTTTCATAATCGGCGATTAAAAGTCCGAAACAGAATTCTACAGTAGAGTTGATTAGAGAAGCACGTTTCACATAAGATATGTTGTGATTAACTGACCTCATGTTGTAGAATTGGAATATCTGGTTGGTTGAGAATTTTCTCAACCTTGTTGTTATGGACTATCGTCAATAAGCAATATGAATAAGGAATAACCACCCTTCAAAAATTCAATTGTGGAAGCCGTTACTTTGTGATAGTTTATCATTTTAAGGAAATAATAAATGAAACTACTTTGTTATACTATCACTGATATTTAATATAGTCGTTACTATAGTTTCAACATTAAACGTGTCATCTTCAGACGGAACGAAGGTATGAATTTAACAAGTATTATATCTACTATATATAGGTTAAAGAAGGAATACAAACAAATTTTATGGCTATAGGAAATAGTTCTAGGAAAATCCAGAGAGGGATAAAGTGATCAGGTGGTTCCGTGAGAACCTTAGTGGAGAGGGTATATTTACTAACGGACTTTAAATACGAAAATCAGGTTATTAATACATTGAAAAGATTACTGTAATATGAATCTAGTTGATCGCTAAGGATCTTATTATCATACATCTTCATTGCTTTGAAAATTCCCATTGACTCTAATATAATTAGTTTTGAAATTTTATCCTGACTATGTAACATTTGGACATTACTCAAAATAGGAAAGATATGGCCTGTTTCTTAAATATGATTTGCAAATGAAGAATCGGTCTTATTGATTTTAAAGGAACGAAAATGTTCTTTATATCTAACTGCTATGTTACGGCAAGATAACCTATGTATGATGTAAAACCTATCACACTCTGAACAAGTTAGTTTATAAACTCCGGGACTTTTAAATTTTTCAGTTTTATATTTCGCATTGAACATAATATGAGATAATTTGTTTGGGGGCTTAAAGCTGATGGTCAGGTTATGATGGGATAACATGTTTGCAATTTTTTCGCTTATAGGACCAAAATAAGTTGAAGAAACTTATTTTAATGAGTTATCTTTGTCTTTCATAAAGGGATAAGTGCTATTGTAAATTAATTTTTGTATTTCTCTATCTATTAATTTAGAAATTACTTGAGGAACGAAACCGTTATTTGTAGCAATAACTTTAATTGTATCTAATTCTTTACTAAGATTTTCTTGAGATAAGGGAAGGGAAAAGGCTCTATGTATCATTGAATGAAAAGCAGCTAGTTTATGACTATAGGGGCTATGTAAAGAGGTACAAATTACTGTATCTGTGAAAATAGGTTTTCTGTAAATGTCGAATGAGATGCTATTATTATGATGTAATAATGTTAAGTCTAAGAAATTTATTTTGTGATCCTTTTCTGTCTCTAATGTGAATTTTATGTTGGGATAAATATTATTGATGAATGATAAGAAAGCATCTAACTGTCTAGATGTACCTTTAAATAGGGCTAAAATATTGTCTGAGTATCTGTACCAAAATTGAATAGGTTTTTTGTTATGGCAGAACTCATTATAGTATCTTCTTTGTGAGAAATAAAAATATCTGCGAGAAGTGGACTTAATGGAGAACCGATAGCTAATCCGTTATTTTGAGTATAAAATTTGTTATTAAACTGACAGTACTTTTGACTGAGGCATATATCGAATGCCTGTTCTATTTCTGATTTTATCGAAGGATTAATATGTGACTTTTCAAAGATATTTGTGACTAAATTCCGACATTCAATGGGAGGGATATTTGAAAACATATTAGAAACATCAAAGGATACCAAAATACCGTAGTTAGGTATAATTTTTGGTTTAATTTGTTTGTATTCCTTCTTCAACCTATATATAGTAGATATAGTACTTGTAAATTCATACCTTCGTTTTCGTCTGAAGATGACACGTTTAGTGTTGAAACTATAGTAATGACTATGATAAATATCAGTGATAGTATAACAAAGTAGTTATATTTATTATTTCGTTAAAATAATCACCCTTATTCACTATAATTATTTCTTATTTATAGTGCTATCTACAGTAACTCTTTTATAGTTTATTAGTCAACAAGCAATATTAAGGGATTTTCTCGCAATGACATGATTTTCAACTATGATTGAAAATATTCTCTTCTAACAAGCTGGGAACATGGAATGGTATCTTCGCTTAGTTGGTCTCAATTTCCAGTTCCACAAAATAGATGACTTTCACCCATAGATGACAACATAGTCTTCACAAAATCATCAAAGTCTGATGCAGACACAATAACATTTGAAAATATTCAATCTCCAGATTGAAGATCGGAAATAGTTTTAATTTTTTATATCCAAAAATAAACGCTCAAGATGAGTCGATAACTTTATGTTCGAATTGGATAGAAATTTCAATATTGCTTTACAAAGATATTCTCTGACTAATCGGCTGTGTTTAATTCAGCAAAACTAATAATATTCCTGGAAATGATTGAAAAGATTGTTCTCATTACAGACATATAGATATGTCGAAGATCACCTCTTGCGAGAACGGAAACATAATCAGTAATGGTTTCATACTTGTAGGGTTCACTATTATTATCTGTATGATGGGAAGATGACGATAAGTGTCTCCTAATGAATGTGTTTGGGCCTCTAGAGGGCCCAATTTTGGCCTATGGACAAAGTCATAGAGCAAACAGAGAAATACATCGGCTTTTCAGATTTGAAACAACGTACGGAAATTCGTTCACTATTCCAAGTTATAACGAATTTCATCATAAAAAACGCGGAATTTCATTTAGCGACTATAAACGAGGGTCGGTAAAATGGATTCCGCGCGAGAAACTATACTTTTTTAAATGTTTCAAAATGCACCTGAATGCTTATGATTGTTTTGTGTGGATGTGAGTGTATGTAAACGTGTGGTGTATATGTGACCGTGACATGATGACATTATAGGGTGTTACATATCAAAATCATCATCATCTGATATACTGATTTCTGACTCGGGGAAATTAGAATATTCTTCACCTTCACAATGCTCACATATGAGCTACAAGGTAATCCTAAATTTTTCATAAACATTTACCCGTACAATTTTATTCACAATCACGAGGGATTATTTTGAACAATTCATCGGGACGTGCATTTTTATTGTTTGTATTGGAGTAAGTTCGTTCAGACTATTCCTCCAACCCCATTTGTTCGGATCAATGGTTTGATTACCGAACACGCTAACAATATGTTGCTTTGCAGCATTATCGTATGTTCATATGGTTACCTTGTTGAAATCTTATGTAGAGTATGGTAGATCGGGAATTGTAATTTGCTGATAAATGCGTTAAACAAAGAGCTCCCAATTTTTCATGCCGGCGAACGATTACATTATGCCAAGGCATCACAAGGTAACCATATGAAAATACGATGATGCTGCAAAGCAACATATTTTTAGGATTATTACCAAGTTCAGGTTTGGATCGGTAAAAAAACCATTGATCCAACGGAATAGGGTTGGAGAAATAGTCCGAATGGACTTACAAACAGTAAAAATGTACATCCCAATGAGTTGATCAAAATAATCTCTTGTGGTTGTATGAAAAAATGTACTGGTAAATGTTCGTGTTTAAAAATAGGACCATCTTGTAGCTCATTATGTAAGCATTATCGCTTATTGCCGCTAAATGAAATTCCGCGCAAGTTTTTATGATAAAATTCGTTATAACTTGAAATTGTGAACGAATTTCCGTACGCTGTTCCATACCTAAATAGCCGATGTATTTCTCTGTAGTTTGCTCCAAGACTTTGTTGATAGACTCAAAATTGGGCCTTTTAGATGTCCAAACACATTTATTAGGATAGCTTCATTTCTACTCCACTCAAATCGATATGCTTGGATTTAAATAGTCGCTATGAAAATCTCTTAAAGAATGTATAATTTGAATTCCGTGAAAAATGTCTAACCCCAAAAGATTTGAATTTTTAAGATATCTAAAATTTTCAAAATGGCGCCAAAGATATGTCTTCAAACCAAAATGATTGAATTTCGGACATTGAGTGCAGATCAATAGAATATTTCGAATCAATTTGGTTTTAGATCGAGAACTTAAGTATTTCGTCTGGAATTCGTAAAACACAGATTTTTTTTTGGCCCAAAAAAATGAGGTAGGTCAAAATACCAGAAACCGAAAGAAGAGAAATAAAAATACTATGTTTCCACCGAAACAGAATATGAAATAAACAAAAACTCTTTGACATATACTCCATTTTCCAATGTGCTAAAAAACAGAGTGAATGGACCCTACCTTGGGCGCCCTCTAATCGATTTCGGACCAGAGCCAATAATCGCGTATTAATTTTTCAGAAAACTTTTGTTGAAACATTTTTCCATACAACTCAAAGCTTTGTCTCAAAATGCAAAAAATTGAGAAAAGGCCATTTTTGCTTCCAAAATATGGCCATAGCTTTTTGAGCACAGGGTTAATGCAAATTTGAACTACCCCATCGTTCTCAGCGTGTCAAAATACATAGAATAGACCGCAATTAGACCTCGCGGAAATTAGGACAAAAATTGTCGATTTTTCTCCTTAAATGCCTGGACTATTGACGAAACGCGCTATCCCTTTATCCGGTACCGCACCTGCTGGTGTGATCGGCAGTGAACGTGTTGTCATAATATTTCTCTCTACAATCGGCAATCGGCCAGATGATTAGCGCTTCAAATGACGCGCGAAACAGAGTGAATAGTGTCGAGTATTTCGACAATCCCTACTACTCAATATCTCAAGAACGGTCGTACCTCTTTTGAACTTTTAAGCCAGTAAGTTTCGACAATCATTCCATAATTTGTGTTAAGAATTCTGATAAGCAATGAAAGAGTTCACACTATAACACTATAAATAAGAAACAATCGCTCTTATCCACTAACAATACTGTTCTGTTTACTCTGATGATGGCTACTTGGTAGCTGAAAGGTCCTAAGTACAGTATTTCAATTTTATAAGTATGATAGTTCCTTATTCATAGGGTCCAAATTTTGAGTGGATTGCATTTATCATTTGGCCGCTACACGAGAACATACTTCATGCCATATAACTCGATTCAAGATTAAATGGCAAAAATTAACAAATATAACATGTGTTGGCAATGTCCGTCTTTCTAGTCGATTCCTCATGGATGATCTCTCTCAAATAAGCCTTCCTTATTCCGAATTATCTCGTATTGCTCTATTACCATTTGTTCAAGATTTCTCTCATCTTCAATTTGCACCTAGTACATTTAAATAACTCCATGGAACAGAATCTGAGGATTGTTAGTCAGGTAAACGAGGAGGCCACGCAACTGTACGGCATTATCCTCTTTTGAGGGTTAATCTAACTAAAATGAGGAGGTGCTCCATCATGCATAAACCAACTCACTGATCTATTTGCGTATGGTACATTAACTATTAGATCTGTAAAGTCGTTCTCCAATAAATTGAAATATGTTTCACCATTCAAGTGAGGAGGAATTATAAAAGGTCCATTCCCACCATTTTCGAATAGATTTTCCATAAGAATGTTTCTTTTGAAAAAAAATGTAAGAATACTTTTTTGAAGCAAAATTTTCCCAAAAACCTATAATTAGTTTCAGAATAAAATAAAATGATGCGATCCAAAATAAAGCAGAAAATGTGTTGCAAGTTCCCCGTACCGTCGCTTCTGTTAAGAAGCTTCGTCGACCGGTACCTACCATATAAAAAATTTTGCATCGATAAAGCCAAATTACCAAAATTGAAAGCTTGGCATGTTATGGTTCCTGAGTCATAAAACGAAAAATATCTTTCAGTCTTCATCTTTAAAGCTCCGTAGGCTCTTTAAAGGAACATTACCGGACTTGATTTGATATAAATTTTTCTTATTTTTTTAGTTAGGCATATGAAATTCCGGATATGCTATATAGACATCTAGATATGGATCCCCTTCCGCATGAAAGAAAACAAAATCAGTAATGATTTAATTCCTATGGGCCTCATTATCATTATCTGGATGAAGGGAAGGAAACGGGCAGACGATAAGCTCCCCGAATAACCGTTTTTTGGATAACTGGGGAATTTCCTACTCGGGACATTTTTGTTTTCCAGAATTACAGCTGCTGTCCTGATTCACAACAGTTTCAATAAAATGGAGAATACAGTGGATTTGTCGTAGGAATCGCTTGGAATGTATAAATGAGGGTGATGGCAATATATAAAGGAATATTAAAAAATTAATCAATAACCGAAGAAATATAATAAACTATTCAACTAGTTATGGAACAACTTGTTCTATCGAAAATAATTTTGAAGTAAAAAAAGCAACTCTAGAGCACAAACAAATAAAATTAATTTAGAAATTAATATTGAAATTAAATCTTTAAATATCATTTAAAGATAAATTCACTTACTGATTCTAATCCTACTATGCGAATCGGACATAATAACATATTACTCCATCTATACATTTTGACCAATAATAATAAAGATTCTTGACCCAGTATGAATTAAATATGAAAATTCTCGGGAAATATGTCACATTACACTCTGTTTAACCACCCTATTTTTTAGACGAAAATTTGAAACAGAGTGTAATGTGACCTATTTCCCGAGAATTTTCATATATTATTTTGACCAATCTTATATTCTATTCTTTCATAGTAAAATGCAATAATATTGATAATATGAAGATATAAATCAACCTAGCTCTCACCGGCCTAAACTAAAAAATGTTGCCGATCGAATTTGATTCAATAGACTCTACAACAAAAGTTTAATTAGATGAATTCACCATATAGATGTCGCAACTCTTTTTTTCGATTAAAACTCTAAAGAAAAATTACGCTGCTAAGGTAATCAAAACTTATAATCTCAACCAAATGATCCAATTATCATTTATCTGAACCTATATCTACGGTTCTGTGTTCAATAACAGGAAACATAATGATGTTGAAGATAATTACAACAAATTGATGAAATGTACGTTTGCTCTACTATTATTATTGGCGAGATAACATTTCTTGAATTTGAAACGACCTCCAGAAGAGATTGATCAAAAAGAAATATTAGATTGTTCATCAGGATATGAGAATATTATGGTAAAAAGAGGGAAAGGTTTGAAACCTGTTTCAATCGCTTTCTCAAAATGAACCTGCGAAAAATAAATATGTTTTTCTCAAATCAGGTTTTACAAATTTACTGGCATAAATAAAATATTCTACGCTCTGCTTCACAGGTTTTTCTATGCCCTATAACTATCTGGCCGATGGTAGAGAAAAATATAATAACACGACTTTCTAAAATATATGACTTGTTGGATGAATTCCGTAATATTCAGTTCATTATCTCATCTCTATTTCTATGGAGGATAACCTAGAATCAACAAAATGAATCAGATTTAAACATTGGATATCTACAAATGAAGTGATTCTCCATTTGGAATACAATACTTGCAGCAGTTCTTGCTGGAATGAAGAAATGGATACGAAATGCTCCTATCGCAGAATGTTCACTATGAATTGGAGCTACAGAATTAAACTATTTCGATTTCCAATCACGTGTAGGAAATACATTCAAGATAATCAGGTCAAAAAAGACCACAATTTATCGAAGTGAGCAATTTTGATATGGAAACTACCGTTATTGAACAGTTTGGAAACTCCACAACAAACATGTACTGCTAGTTCAGCTGACTGAACACATAAATTGCTAAGACTCCGACGTAACATATCGTAACATATCGAAGCATCATGATGTTGGGAATAATTACAACAAATGAAGGAAAAATGTTTGCTTTATTACTATTATTGGCGAGATAACATTTCTTGAAATTTAAGCGACCTCCGGAAGAGATTGATCAAGAGGAAATATTAGATTGTTCATCTTCCTATGAGAATATTATGTTAAAAAGAGTAGTCGTATCTGGAAATGGTTCGAAAACTGTGTCAATATCTCTCAAAATGAAACTCAGGAATATACTGATTTCATGATTCAAATTCGTAATACCTCCAACTTATTACCTGAGAAAAATAAATACGTTTCTCTCAAATCAGGTTCTACAATATGGATTCTGTGAAGATCTACATTTGGAACATTGGCTACTGAGTGAGGTAGAAAACAGCCCCAACCTTTAACGAACACTAGATTCATAAGCAGATGACATATTGCAATTAATGAGTATTACAAAAGACGAACTGCATCAAGTAGTTGAGTTCATGGGTTATACCGAAATCGCGTGTGAAATTATATAGGTGTCTTTCAGGAGTTGAATATTTACTGCATTTCAGAAAAGATGACAATATTAATAAATCAGTCTTACTATCATTATTTTTGAGATTCCATATCATTGATTGATATTCCAAGAAATATAATTTTCAGATTGACAGAAAATCGAACATGTGAAGTAGCTAAGCTATTGCTTCTTCTAGAATGTCATAAATGTGCTGAATTTAAGAGGAAAAATAATAAGAGGCGTAATACATAAGGAATAATATGGATGATGCAGAATGTTGCGAGCAACTATCTGTCGAATCCGGTAATAAGATATATTTTTGTGAGAAATTTAAATTGAACTGGAACAGTAACTGGGGCTTGTTCACATACTTGTTTAATTCGAAGTGTGGAATAGCTTATGGTTGGGAAGAAATACTGAAAACTTCACGGAAAAACAGCTATGTAGAAAAGTTATATCCACTAGCCTTGTTTTTTCAAGCACAAGGTGACTGCTCTTTCCATACATACCGTGAAAATTGTGTAGGTCTTCGGAATATGGATATTTTCGATACCAACTCTGATTTATTAAAACCAAATTCGAATTAAGTAGTAAATAAAGCGATACTAATTAACGTTGGCTGTTAATCAAGTTTATAATAATATAGTCGAAATGTTGAGAAGATACTTATCGTTTATATGTGCCGATCATCGAACACCTTCAAGTTGCAGAGAAGTTTACTTTCACGGAATTTATCATTTGGTTTTTCAGCAATACACGAAAATAAATTATGTAAAATTATCTCTTGATTGCGATGATGAGACGACACAGAATTAATGTCGTTGAGAATAACGATGAATTGATATTACCTCAAAGTTTATTGACCCCCACGTATACCCTGATCTTAACCAACAAGCCGCGCGCCGACTCGCCAATTCGTTACGAATAATGAAAATCATGTGGTGAACTGCTTACGCTCAGTTTGGAATGCAAGAAAAATGAGAATAATGCGGAATAACTATCAGAATACGGCGTTGTCATTTCTCCTCGACATCGAGGACGCCTACAAATCGACAGGCTGAAAGTACTGCATACACCTGACTAATACACAGGAATTGTAGCGAACGCCTCTAACGACAGACACGTTGTACTATCAGTATACTTTTAATACACAAAACGACAGGTTGCACTAGCATCTGAGCGTCCAGACAAATTTTTGCCAACGGGTTCAGCGAACAAGTATGAATGATTTACTACGGGGAAACTTCCAAGCGTCCGTATTCGGACGCTCTGTAGGAAGCGGACGCTTGGAAGATAGCAATCCGTCAATGTACGGACGCTCGGAAAGTAGTAGGATAATATATATATATATATATATATATATATATATATATATATATATATATATATACATTTTTTTGGTGTTTTTCGACGTTTTACCTGAAAAATGTGAATTTTTGTGAAAATTATCAGGATAGCAAAGTTCTAGAGCGGAAAATTTTGCTGTTTGCCTTGATATTGATATGAGTCTGCTAAATAATCCACTTGAAGCATCATCGTCGGAGGAAGAAGTATAAAGCGCATCTAGCGACGAGAATGAATATATGAATGTGAAAAGAGCAGAGACTGAATAAAAATGTGATTATTTTATTATTATGTACAATAAAAAAATATAAGAAAGTAATATTTTTTTATAAAAATGTGATTATTTGGTAAACTAATAAAAAGTTACTATTTTCTTTAAAAAAAATTATTTTTTGACACACTAGAGAAATTCCTGCTATAAGTATTCTTGTGTCTTTCCGCAAAAATTGATAATTAATACACCAAATAACAAAAATAAAATGAAAAAATACTTGCAATTCAAAAAATTTTCCGATTGGTAAAATATGTATGATTCATCTCATTGGCGCCTCATAACGTCAAAAATAAGTAATTTCAAATAGTTGCAAATTTTCCATTCCCCAACTTGCTCTATTGACAATTTTCCTCAAAATTTGTATTTCGTACTGAAAATATGAAAATTCTCTTCAAAAGCTGATTATCTATGGCGCGGTTTAACGGTGAAAATGCGTAATTTCATGAAATCAATGTCTTTGCAACATAAAAGTAGGAAACTTTCCATTCTACAACTTTACCCACCTGATAATTTTCACACCAAAATTAGTGTTTTACACTTCAAATGTGAAAAATCACTTAAAAGCTGAATATCTATAATTCGCGCTCCTTCTTTGGCGCGTTATAGCTGTGAAAATACGCATTTCAAAAATAAACTTTTGCAACATAATAATAGGAAATCATCCGTTCTAACAACTTTGCTTCCCTGGTAATTTTTACCAAAATTAGTATTTACACTGAGAAAATGTGGAAAATCAATAAAAAAGCTGAGTATATATATAGCCTATAACCAAAAATATGTTGCATTATCTGTATTTTGAAGTCAATGAAGTACTTTCTTCCAATGTTATGTAACTCTTGAAGATGTTGACAGAGCATATATGAAACCATGATTCATGTGGACTTATCTATTATATCGATTAGACGCAATTACATATGAGACCAATAATCACCAATACATCGATCAAGGGAGCAGTTTTTTTCATATTCTTAGACGGTAAAAACCATAGACAGGCGGGAGCGAAAATACCTATACCGCAAACGCCCAGGCAAATGTATTATTACACCTCTGCTTGAAGAAAGAACGCAAAACCATATCAGCATATGCATAGACAGCAACACATCTCTTGCTTCACTTAGTCCAGTCAAATTAGACAAAAAATGTCCAAAATAAAGACAAGTCGAGTCGCTGGGTTATTTTTTTCAGAAAAGTGTAGTATTTGGTGTCAGCAAACCTGTTTCCCAGCTTTTTTTGGTTCTTTATTATAACTATGCATGAAATAATTCAAATTTCGATAATTTATTTTTATCATTATTAATTTATTCGGTATTTATTCGATGTAGATTCATTTTTAATTTCATCAAACAGTAATTTTCAAAGCTAGTTATAAACCACCTATTCCATTATAATCCTACAATTTTCGTTGAAGTTTTGATTGGTTATCCTCTTCTGATAGTCTCGGTGTACCTGTAAGGAATATACTTTGGTCGTTGATTGGAAGAACTCTTTCAATCAACGCTTTGGTGTTTCTTATAGCATTACGTTTATTTTCCAAATTTAAATCTGATTCATTATTTCCAGTGTGACAAAAGCAATGAACTAAAATCATTTAAACAACATGCATGTTGCAAAATTCCTTATACTCGTATAGCTATCTGCTTAACCAGTCGCATTATGATAAATTTATTATAAATTTATGCTGCAGTTAATTTGAATGCCTTCTCAAATACAGTGATTTGAGAAAAGTTTGGAGCAGTCCTTCTTCGATTCTCATTAATTACACTAATTATTAGTGCATGTGGTTTTTATTATATCAAAGTAGAGAATTAAAAGTATTTATATAAAATTTTTCAGTAGAGTTCCAAGTAATTCACACGGATCCCCTTATTTAATATATAAATATAATTCTAAATTCTATCGTATGGCAATAGACCCCCTAGTGATGTATTCATGTATCACATAAACATTTTAATGAAGTATACCACTTCTGGTATTATAGCAGAGTCCGTTTTAATAGACATAACATAGAGTTTCGCATTGTTCCACAATGACGCTTAAACAGCTGCTCCGAACTACGAGAATGGAATATGGTCTTACTAGCGGGATAACGGAGGACAGCAGACTCGTTGTAGTAGCAAAATATTTTCCGTATTGAAGTGTCAACTATTGTGCGAATTCTATTGTGTCACTGTTAGATTTGTTAGAGATGCCGTCCGTATAGGAAACTGTTGCCCGGCTGGATGTTAAATGTAATTCGTATATAAATTGTGGGATTAAAAATATCCTCAAGGATTAGTCAAAGCCCCTTTACACTGGTTGGAATGAATTGTAAACCAAGCAATTACTTCGTGGATTATCGTATAGCTTCTTCTATTTGTATCAAATCCATTCTTCATCAATCGTTTATCACAATCAGTAGCTAAATAGCCCTAAATATACAGAGTTGAAGATTTCAGTGTCTCAAAGAGGAGGTATCGCTATGTTCTAACACATTTCATATAGATATCTGAATATTGAGGTTCATTTCTAAGCATTATATACTGTATATGAAAAACATGTACACATTAGGGGCACCTTCTGGTCTATCAACCCCCAAAGTTATATACTAGAGTTCGCTGAACGTTGTGAATGCCCTAAATAATCTGTGTGTGATATAAAAAATACATCATCAAGTATAACAGCTTTTTATATTCAAATAATAAGAAACGACTCACCAATAAAGAGTATTTGATAATGTATGGTCGCTCCATGTAACAAATATGCTCGGCTACTCGGGTTAGGCATCATATACCTACCCTTACACCAATACAATCCCTAACATGCTCGATTGGTGATGGATCTGAAGATCTATTAAAAAATGATGGACATCAATATTCATCTTATTTCTCGCATGTAACCGCTGCCACATAAGCCCAGGAGTTATATCGTTACAGAGTGGCTTTATTCATTGTTCTGTTGCATGGTATTGCAACTGGTTTATGCACGTCATTTATCATCTCGAGTATTCGAACAAGTTCTCAAGAATACTAAAAGATTACTGCTTTCTTCATTTATAACAGCTCAAATTGTACTTATAAACATCTCACGTTATGATGCATACTTCCATAATTATTGACGTTGCTCGCTTTTTTTTATATTTTGACTTCACTACAAGAAAAACTGTTCGTATGTGTCAGTGGTGAAATGTTGATAGAGCAGACACGCATTGGACTTTTTTTGATGTTATACGAATCAGGAAAGACCTCACTACGCAAAAATTTTTACAATTGGAAGAAAAATGGATTGTGGCAGGAAAGAGCTCAAAAAGTCTCGAGCTTGACAATGAAGGGGTTGGCAAGTTGAACTCGTTCAGTCTAGCCACCTGGAATCTCTCATCGTAAATTACCATATGAGATTTCTGATGAGCACCGATCGTGAAAATATGTATTGAATAGGGAGATATTGAGTCTCATGAAAGAGTGCTGTTGGTGGTGATACCAAGCATGGATATAGAGGATTTCATAGAAAAGGTTGTACCTGACATCATGATATTAGGGATTTTTTTCTTTCTGGAGACAATACTTGCTTGCCATGAAAGATGAGTGTTATTCTCTCAACTACCCTGTTGAGGTATCTCCCTAGTTATAAAAAATTGATCACTCTTGAGCTCCTAATATCAACTCTTCAACTTTTTCACCCAAAACCATTGTTTTATTTTCCATTTTGATGGTAAACTTGATGACAATTTTAAAGAACTACTGCGAAAATATCAGTAAATAACCGACTTATTTGGAACGAAATATAAATCGCATATTCGTATCAGTTAATTTCATTTCAGGCGCAATATTAATGTTCCGAATTTCAGTTAACCACAAAAAAAAGAAAACCAAAGACTGTCAACCATCAAGAAAATGGGATATGGTATGAAAGGTAACACTTCATAATTACCATTTCATGAACTATGTTAGTTTGATATTTAGCATGCCAAAATATGGCTTTTCAATGAAAAGTTACTAGCATATTTTCAAATAAATGAAATACTCTGAGGAACGACGATTTTATATTAATCATAACATCAATGAGCTACTTTATAAACAAACGTTGCTCCCACAACTCAAACTAATAAGTCTCATTGCAAATTAGATTACAGGATCCAGAGCTTTGTGCTTTGCTAATACGGCAGTAGAAAGCTCAGCCGCCCAGCTATATCGTGCATTATGATACTTTGCTCCGTCGTCGTGAAGTGTTTACGACGAATCTGGTCGTCAATTCACTACGGCCACTTAACTGTGGCTTCCTCTGTTGGCATAATTGTTCCGCAAATTATATTTGTGGATAGAACTATAAGCTCAGTACAAAGTAAATACGGTTATTCTGATTATGCAATGTGCCTTTGATCATCCCAAATACACCGCGTTTTAGTGTCGGTTTTCTTTTTTGATACCTATGAAGCTCCAATGGAGGTTTCCGTTTGGAATATAATATGGAAGGGAAATAATGAGTTGTACGAGCTTTGTTCCCGTGCCATTGAGGCATCGCCAGATCAGCATAAAATATTATACCTAATCTTTACTGATATAATTAAACTTAGATAAATTAGCTATTAAAAGTTCCATTTTCACTAGTTTAATAAATAAATGTAACTCGTACTTTGTAATATTTGTATGAAGAAGCTACTGTCTTATCGAATCTATAGTCACATTTATTTATTGAACTGATAAAAATCGAACATTTAATAGCTATTTTATTTAAGTTTCGAATGGATTTTCATCACGTAATGACTGATTCTATTAAATTCTTGATATGGTTAATTCGATTTTATTGTAGGTCCGGAGGCAATTGGTTGTTCATTATTATGAATTCTTGAGACAAAATCAATTGATAATACACGTCTGTGAAATTAGCACTACTAGTTGATTTTCAACATTTCATCTATTTGCATAACCACAAAAA
This sequence comes from Endomychus coccineus, assembly GCA_958510875.1. Classification (NCBI taxonomy): domain Eukaryota; kingdom Metazoa; phylum Arthropoda; class Insecta; order Coleoptera; family Endomychidae; genus Endomychus; species Endomychus coccineus. The sequence goes on along the minus strand of OY294067.1, from coordinate 262,567,285 downwards.
AAGTTATACGAAAATTTAATATTGTATTAATTGTCGCTCTTTTGTTGCAAGTTACTGTTACAATAAATACGTTAATGCCATTTAATTAAAGAGACAGGCACGTGATACCGAATTCACAGTACAACAGAAAAAATTAATTTTTGCAGATTAAATATTGTATCAATTGTTTTTCTTCTGTTGCAAATCAATTGTGAATTAAGGTAGCCAAGTTCACAGAGTTCACAAACTTGGTATTACCACTGTGAGGAAAATTGTTATTTGATATGCGAATATTGTATTAATGTTGCAAATTAATCAAGCAATAAGCGAATTAGTACCTCAATTCAAGAAAGAGAGTAGTAAAACGGTTGGTTATGCTAGTTCGCAGTGAAGTAAACATTACCAATGGGAAAAAATTGATTTTTGCCGACTAAATATCGTATTGTATTTGCAGCAAAAAAGGGACAATTGATTCAATATTTCATTAGCAGTGGCGAGCTTACTTTACTGTGAACTAGCATTACAAGTCCTTTTGTTTTTAAACTAAAGAAAGAAACTGGTTCATTACACAACTAAATTGCAACAAAAACACAAGAATAATTACTTAATACAATATTCAATTATGAACTTTACTGAGAACTGGCCAGTCGTATTTAAAAGAAGTGCTAGAAACTAGTTTATTGTACATCTAAACTAAAGCTACAACTAGTACAATATTCAATTTTCGATTAACAATTTACTTCTCAGTGGTATTGCTAACTGTAAATTATGGCATTACTAGTCATTTAAAAAAGTAAAGCAATTTTTTTTTCATTACAGAACTAATTGCAAGTACTAGTGCTCACTGTACAGCTTTTGTCATTTGATAATTTCTGGGTATAAGACCATTTGGCTAAGATTGAATACAATTTGCTATTGTGAAACTAATGATAACATTAAACTGTTGAAAATATATTAAAATATTCAAATTTTTAAAACGATTCAGCAGAATTCAGTTTCTCTAGTCCACTAAAGATGGCCTACAAAAATGCATATTCAGCTGTTTTTCTGTTCATTTGGTCCCCCCTATTATCATTACTACTATTTTATTCTGTGTTTAAGTTCCAAAAATCATTGCAAATCTTCAAGAGTAAATAATACTGAATTTCATATCAATTTTATTATTCTCTCGGATTCAATACGCTTAGTCGCTTATATACACAATTCGCATGTATAAAACTAAAACGCGTCCCGTAATTTTGAGCTGAAAACACTTTAGTTTTGGCAATCAAAATTATTAATGGATATGAATTAAAAATCGTTCCGAAGGGATGGGGCGAACTCTTCTGACACGTGTCGAACGTCGGTCAGTTTAGCGTAACGGCACGTGCTGTGGCCTAACACTTCTTTCAAAAGTCATTAATATAACATTTTGATATATTTGGCATCCTGTTTTAGATTTAAATCATTCGCAATGCATTTCGAAATTGGTCACAGCTTTATATCCAAGTTGATGGGTTACTAAAATTTGTTTCGATCCACAGAGGGCATTTTTCTATTCATTATAATCATGTACTACATCTACAATTTTTTTCTATTACCAAAGCAAAATATAGAGGGGCAAAGCATCATATATTTCACATAATTGACGGAAAAGAAGAATGTTATTGGAGTGGAACTACAATGTACTTGCAACAATTACGAAAAAAAATTAAATTCATAACACACCGAGAATTACTCGGATATGTTGAAATTTAATGACAGAAATTAATAATAGAATCGAGATAGCAAATAATCCCAATATAATACTACCGAGTAGGCGTAAACAGTTTAGTACGCTGTAGCGCCGCTAATTATGGTGAATGCTCTTTAGTAAATTTCATTGAGTGTAAATTACATTATTTATTGTTCAACTGTTGCCCTCTAGAAAGGCTTGGGCCCAACCTGTCGTAAATAAACAACTCTTGCGTTGTGCTCATTGTTTATTGGCTATTCTGTTAGATGCAGATCCTTTAAATCACAATCAACATATCAATGATAATTTACACAATGCTAATAATTTTAATTAGAATTGTACAATAACCGCACGGAATTGAAATAGTTGTCCGTTCTAGGAAATTATTTTTATTCAATTGCACTTCTATATCTATGACAGACTGATCTAACATTTAAACCGTAGGTCAGTCGATTCTCATGATATGTGTGTATGAGAATGTGACTATACAGAGGAATTTGTTACGTATGGAGGGAATTAATAAGTTCAATTAATTAGAATAACATGAACATTTTCCAAGGAATTCAAATAAACCAAAGTTACAATAGTTCATAGATCATAAATATGTTTCTCACCTAGGTATATGGTGTACAGCTGAAATTAAATTGGATCGTTTTCCAAAGAGAATAATATAAATAATTGTATCAGCAAAAAACGTCCTTATCGCACCACTTCAAATCAAAAATGTCCGCATCGCCGAAACGAAGAAAAACATGAATATTCGAAATTGTCTCTTTAATATCTTAAGTATATGAATATGTATCAAGAATCCACTGATTAGCCATTTGAATATACAAACTCATGTCAAACAAAATCTGTATACCACTGAAACCAAAAAAATACCACGCTCAAGTATCCCCATTCGAACCAGATGTTTTTATGAGGTAGTAGAAAAAGGTTTCCAGCCCTTATTAGAAATATTGCTATTTGAGCATTCTGCCTAAAATATACTTTTAACATTATATAGACACATGTAGGAATTTGCAAGGGTTTCAAGTGATTGAATTAGTATAAATCTGACTTAATGACTGAATGTATGTTCTATGATTTACAGACTTGGAGTCACGTTTTATTTGAATCATCTACAGGATAGATCTTTTATAATAATTGGTTTCCTTTGTTTTACATGAGTAATTCTTATATTATAAGAAAATTGCTAAGCAGTGGATTCTTGATACATATTCATATATTCAAAACATTAGTGTGTTACAGTTCCGATTATTCGTTTTATGTTCATTACGTCCACGTGGGCATATTTAATTGAAATTGGTGCGATAAGAACGCTTTGTGCCGATACAATTAGTTTTAAGAAATCCCATTTTAGACATAATACGTCTTCTGATGATGGTCGTGAGACAGAATGTCTCATATGTGTGAGAATATGTATTAATGTGACCTATTTCCCGAGAATTCATAATATAATTCATACCTGAGTCAAGAATCATTAATAACGTAATATTTTGTTCAATAAGATTCGAAGATCTTGGCATTATAACATTAGCATCGCTGCACATACTCAATCCTTATCTATGATGAAAATACTAACTATTGGGAAAAACGCTCATATATACGAGAAACTAATATAAGGTAGAAAAACTGCCTCCAACAACCTTTGACCAGGGTAATCAATATTTCGAAACCTTTGAATAAATTTAAAATAGAACTGAAAAGTATCAAGTTGAAGAACGTTTTTATTTTGGAAGAATTTTTACACACCCGCAATTAATTATTTTCAGATGTTCCTCATCATAATGTATTTCACGTTTTGACGATTGACTATAATTTTCAACACTACATATTTCTGTCTGTTATATTTCTTGGAAAAATTGGAATTTATGTTATCTTAATATTCAGCGTAACTTTCATTTTTCAATTATTTCATATTTTATTGAAACAAATAAGAGGTTCAGTCATTTCACATATCCCCGATATAGAATTTAAAACATAAATTACACCTATTATTTTTTTTGAAAATCACTGATATTTATTTCAACTACGTATTGGATACTGATATAATACTTCAGAACTGTTCAGCTTTCGCGAAAAGATTATTCACAATACTGGTTTATTCTTCCCCGTGCGTTACACATATCTATAGACTATAGAGTGTGCCAGTATGTGAAATGAGAAACAAAATTTGTTTTGAGAACGAAATAAACAAGCCAATTTTTTATAGCAAATGTTCAAATAAGCCATCATTGTTTATTTAATTGAGGACACGTAAACAAACGTTTTTTTAATAAAATATCTTCAGTTTTTCAAAATAGTCTACACAAAACGTATATCGTTAGAAATCTTATCAAAAATGCTACTGAACTATACAAAAAGATATCCATATGGAAAAACTGAGTTATCCACTTTCTTGTGTTTGGACACACTCCTGTATAAGATAATTCGAAGTGATTAAATAAACAAGTCAATTTTTTATAGCAAACATTCAAATAAGCCATCATTGTTTATTCAATTGATGAGATGTAAAGAAACGTTTTTTAATAAAATATCTCCAGTTTTCCAAAATAGACTACACAAAACGTATATCGTTAGAAATCTTATCAAAAATGCTATTGAACGATACAAAAAGATATCCGTATGAAAAAACTGAGTTATCCACTCCCTTGCGTTTGGACACACTCTGATAAGGTAATTCGACGTGATTAATTGATCATGACACGGAATAACGCTGTGTACTTCAATCCTTGATTAACAGTGGAGTAGAGATACTTTCCAAATATGGCGACTGTAGAATAAAATCTGAATGGTTTATATTTGGCATATCAATCTATGAGCCTATAAACAGAATCAAAATGGCTTTAATAACGATTAAGGATAAAAGTGAAACATGTTATTGTGAGCCAGTCCTGTCAAGATTTAAATGGGAACTGCTCAGTAAATGGAAGTGTTATTGATATGCGTATGATAGTTATCTAATTTCCAATTTTCATCGATTTTACAAGCTATGTGTTGTACTTTCCACTCCCAGTATTTCAATATTATCTCGATCTATCGAACCATTACCATTTCCATATAGAATATGCTCGGTTGGTTTTGATGTTCACTGACTTATAGGTTTTGCTTGTTTTGAGTAAAAGCATTGTGTTCTATAATGATTAATAAATTGATAGCGAATACTTGGTCAGCAGAATGTGTGGAACGACTAAACTCTAACATCCTTGTATGCAGAAGTAAACATTTACATGAGTTTGGGATACATACAAAACGTGAAATACCCTCAGGGACTTATTGAGGTTCTGCTGGTTTTGAGTAAAAGCACGATGTTCTATAATGACTAATAAATTGATAGCGAATACTTGGTCAGCAGAATATTGGCAACTCGATCCATGAATGCAGAAGTATGCATCTACATAATTTTGGGATATATACAGAGCATCAAAAACCCTCAGGGGCTTCTACAGGTTCTGCTGGTTTTGAGTGAACTCTTTATGTTCTATAAAGATTAATAAATTGATAGCATATACTTGATCATCAGAATGTTTGAAAGAACTGAACTCTAGAATTCATTTTAAAATTGATCGTAGCCAGAAATATTAATCAGTATTCACGAGTATGCGTTTACATTTTTACATTTACATTTACAAATTTGAGATACCTACAAAATTTCAAAACCGCTCAGAGGACATATAAAGTGTACAAACAATAGAGGAGCTCTGAAATAAAAACTAGTTACATCATGATATCTATAAATGATTCATTCAATAAATATGAATAATGATGAAATATTTGGTAACCAAATTTTCTTCCTTGGAGGGAAAATTAGATGAGATTTGTGTTCTTGAATCATGAAAACTCTTCCACTACATCTCAAATTTGAAATTGTCCTACGACAAACATTCACTTTTCAATTTTTTATATTCCCGAAGGAAATAATTTTCAAGAAAAGAAAACGTTTGTGTTTGCCGCATTGCGATTAACGATGTTTACACTCAGAGATTAGCTGAAGTGTGACAGTTGTTGTAAAGGTATTATACGCTTCACTGAGTGATAAGCAAATATAAACAGTAGTGTTATATCATAATAATTACATTGTATAAATCCTAATTCTACAGTAATTTATTGATAAGCTCTGAAGATAACAGGTCGTGTAAACAATCGACCATTCACACGATATACTAATTACTATTGTAGTTGCTATATTCTACATCTATCGTCATGCACTCATATCAATTACGGAAAATCCCTTATGAGCACATGCTAATAAAGTCATATAAGTCTTGATTATTCAGTGATTACAGTATGATGAAAATCATTCGCCCACGCCAAACAAACTGATGCTATTCTTCCTCCAATATGATCAGTAAAAATACAATCTCCTACATTTTGCTACAAAGTTTAATAGATGTGTTTTATATCCTATTTCGATTGATTTTGATTTCGTTCATTGGAATTTCAATGTTTCGAAATGAGTTGCTAATCAAATCATACGAAACCAAAACATATACGGTATTTTATCTTTTCAGGATTGTTAGGAATAAAGCAGCTGAAAAAGCTAAACATGCACACCAAATAGCTACCAGTGGCGGTTCAACGGGCGTTACAGGGGGACCAGTTTCCGTAATAACACATGCGCCGTCAACACAGCTTTCCGAAGCAAGGTCGGGCGGGTATAGTATAAATGGTATACTCGGACTTCAGCATGATCCTAATGGCAATAGCATCAAAAGGAAAAGGATAGACGACCATGGTAAGTGGAAAAACCAAATCTAACTTCTCGAAATAATTCATACTAAGTAGACGGGAGAAAGAATGCTTCGCAGTATGCGAAATTATAAGAAATTTGAAGTCAACTTCGGGGAACTTCCTATATTCACATAATTGATAAATGTTAGACCGGCAAATCATTAGATCGTATTCTGCACAAATACGTCGAATTTGATTGGTTCGTTAGTTTCAGCCACTCCACTCCACTCTCTATTTATCTGCTGAGACCGAGAGGGTCAAATAGCAGACATCGTTATTCAACTCTGTTGCTATCAGAATATTTATAAGGAGTTTCGAATATTTAGTTACTTATTTGTCGATCAACATGATCATTTAAAGTAAAAGTGCCTTCATTCGTGAGACATAGTCATTTGCATATACAAAAGAATTATATTTCGCAGGTTAAATGAATTGTTATGATAATATATATTTACTAGATGAGTACTTGTTGTCCGCAGACAGCTAAGAACGTGGGAAGATTTTAACTTATATCAATATAATTGGGAGTTCATTCGAACTGATAACATATGTGTCTTACACTTATAATCAGTGAGCCAATTTCTTGGAAGTCAAACTTCATTTCTCGCTCATATCTCATTCAACATGAAGAACACATTTATTACAAAGCAGACATCAAACAGTAATCAGATCAATGAAGCTAAGTGTGGTCATTCAGATATTGAAATAGAAATTTGAAATTGGTTGATGTGATTTATATATTCTGGTAGTTATGTCCATCATAAATCACATTAATCAATCAAAGTAAAGATAAACCTCATGAATGTCTTAAAAATTATTTAAGCACAAAAACTTAAGAAAACTGTACAGCGTTCTACAGAATTCGTATCCAAAATGACTGTTAAAACTCATTTGTAGTTCATGAAACTCAAACATGAATGAAACCAGCATTGGAATAAAGTAGGAAAATTTGAACTAACAAAAATCATCTACAAATCACTACCTGATATAGAGAATTTGACACCGAAACTGGTGACAATATTAATAAATCCTAAAATGAAAATTGCAAAACGCAATGTACTTACAATGAACAGGGTTTTCTCCAGGTTGGAGTCAAGAATACCTATTGAAAAAAGCACAGAAATAGCTTATGAAATTCCATGTAAGGACTGTTCAATGGTATACGTAGGACAACAATGAAAAAACGGATAATTCAACAAGAGTAACATAAAAATGAAATAAAACACATGTGCGGTTGTAGAACATTGCAGGAATTTAAAGCATGCTATCGACTTTGACAATCCCACAATTCATGAACAAGAGAAAGATTACAGTTAACGAACTTTTCTATCAAATATTACACATATCTAAAGAACCTGACCACCATGGATGTCAAGAAAGATGTGCAAAATTTCAGCACGTATACTCTCTTCTAATATATACAGATTTCAACAACTCAAATTTTCTCATATATGTATGAGACATTATAATCCTCGATAATCTAACCAAGACTATGTATGTCTTCGGATTTGCTGCATAGTCTTAGAAGAAAACGAGAAATGGACAAAGAATCAAGACCTCCTGCTCGAGCTCCGTACGCTATACCTAGGCCACAAGGTCATATTGCTGGTTCTGATTATCGATGTTTTGGGACGAATTCGGTCTTCGCTGCGTTCCAACTTAAAAATCATTCCGTCCAGCAAGAACTCTCCACAGATCTTGGTTAACGAATATGTTTCCGACGCGATTGCTGCGATGTCGATGGATCACGCAGCAGCCTCGACCAGGTACATATATTGGAAACCAGAAAAACATTGTTGTCATAATGATTCGAAAAAATATCATAGTTCCATTCAAAAAACTGAAGATCGATGTCAAAAGTACCACGTGCAAAGGGGGTATCGCGCCCCAAAACAGGTCCTATTTACATTTGTGAAGCAAATCGCAAAAATTCCCAATCTATACGACTGTTAGGAATGACGCAATCGTCTCCACCATCTCGAAAATAGTCTAGATCTATTCAGGAAGACTCAAAACGTAGTTTTCGCGAAAATATGAAAGAACGTTTTTCTACCCGATTACAATACTTCCCTTATACAATTTATAGTAGGGTGTCCGCTATTTTTTTGGGTCAAAAAATCATCACTCTCTGTTGAGATTCTGATTCTTTGACATGAAAAAATAAAAAAAATAAGATTTCAGCTTGCCCCATTGCAATATTGCGTACCTTAAGAGGAATTTATCTCGCATTTAAATAACATGCAAAAAGGTTGTTTTTTCTGTTTTTCTAGATTCTTGTCATGAAAAATGAGAAATTTAAGAAAACTTGATATCATATGCGATCGGAAATTTCCCGTAGATGAAAATGGTTGTTGTACTATGGTCTATGGACTACTTTAATCTACGGGAAATTTGCGATCGCATATGATATCAAGTTTTCTTAAATTTCTCATTTTTCATGGCAGAAATCTAGAAACACATGTCAAACAATCAAAATCTCCATAGAGAGTGATGATTTTTTGACGCAAAAAAATAGCGGACACCCTAATGTCTTGTAAAGTATGGGAGTGAATAAATATATTAACAATGACTTCGATCACGTAGGTAGATAAGTTATTACTCAATTTATTATCTGCGGTATTCTTTGAGAATTCGAAGAAAACAAAACTGTTATATGCCAATTTTCCGGAAGAGCATTATGATATACAATTTCAAATCATTCAAAAGCATGTACCTTGTACATTGAGAACAACTTCCCAGAAGAGAAACAACAAAAAGAACATTATAATTGAAAAAAAATTAGTCGTGAAGGCTATTCCGGAAATTCACAGATTTTGGAAATGTTACCAATTGGAAATACGATTTTTTTTATAAAACAAATTTCCGCTGTTGGTTAATTTATTTTAGTTAAAGTTCCCATAATGTATACTTCCTTGTGTGAATACCAAGAACTATTATTAATCGATAAGACATTTGGACTTCGCTACGGAAATGGGTTCCAAGACTTGTTCTTGGTAATAACGTGACTCACAGCAGAATGCAACATAAGCACCTGAGAACCCCCCTTCCGACACAAGATCTTACGAAACGTGCACTATACTGTAGTAATAATTCAAAATAATTAATAAAAAGATAGTTTATCACCACTTCCAAGATTGCGTTGGACATTCTGTGGAAATTCGAGAGCGTGTTACATCAAATTAAAATATTCTCATATTTTATTTTCGTATCCGCTGATACGTTTCGCTTTTATGTAGATGTCGTTCATGCTCTATTTATTCCAAGTAATTCAATATAACCATAATTAAGGCGTTTTAAAAATATAAATTGAGTGCTAACGTTGTTGGTCCGTGTGTATCGTTTTATGTTATGACTATTTCTAAGTTACCATCGTTCCGCAGGTGCAATAAGACAGCGGTGATCTGTGTGGTATATTGCGCGCGGCCGTCCTGCCAAATTAACGTGCGGCGCCTCCGGATCATTTCATTAGTTCTGTGCGTGCAAATTGCTAATATTAGCTCACTAATTGAGGTAAAACCGTAGGAAAACAGTGCGCTCATTAATATCCCAAGAGTTAAGCGTTGTTGCAACCGAATATTGGCCGTGGCTTTACCTCGAAGAAAGTAATAATTAATCGTGCTATATGATGACTACGATTTCGGAACAGTTATGTTTGTAAGCATGTTTATAAGTACATTTCTGATTCCGAAGAGATATAAGAGGCAAGCAGACATTCCCGACTGCTGACAATAATATGTCAAAGAAGTATGGAACGACGATCTATAACAAATCATTGGCTTCCCTGAAACATTCCACCGCTGAAACATCATGAAAAGTTGAGCGATCTCTCCTCTTTATGTAGATATTTCCAAGGTCGATGCTCATCCAAAATCTCGACTTGTCACCCCTTCACTATAAGGCTCGAGAACTGCTGAACTTATTTCTACCAGACTTCATTTTTCTATCGACTGGCGCAGTCGTGGTAATCTCAGCCTAGTAATCCCTATAACGTGCTAACTTTCGGAAGGAATTTCAATGCTCATCTCCTCTTCCAACATTCCACCGCTGACTCATGATTTTGTTCTGGTGCAGTCAAAATATTTGAAAAATGAAATATACCTCAGAACCACAATAATATGTACATCTAGATATGTATTTTGACAACTAAGCTTTCGTTATACCGGTATATCAAACATTATCTTGGTCAAGGGTGGTTGTGGAATCTGAAACGTGTGTCTTTCTTTACGTTTGAAATAACTATGTCACTGTCACACTGACATCATCAATAACCTACAAATTTCATACCTATTTAATTCAGTTGTAAAACAATAATGAACTACAAATTATGAAACAATTATGTGAACTTTGAACCTTCTCAGAGGTCGTGATAGCCACAATCCGGGTCAAAATCTGTTTTGAAATAGTTAATTTTCCATAAATCAAATGACGTTCACGTGAGAAGCCCGTAGCACGCGAGTTAGAAAAGTGCAAACTGGTTTTACCTAATACGGCTTTACGACGACTTTTCGGGTGCCGTTTTCGCTCCATGTAGTTAGATTTAGTATCGGACCGTGCCCGACGGCCTTTCTTTTTTCGATAAATGTCCATTAAATAGGAAAATTTAATTAAAACAGTTTGAGCTATTCTCAGATCTCAGCTACGCGCGTCTAACGTGCGACGTATCAAAGGGAATTTTCTCGCTACTAAAATATACACGAAGCGGGTAAAAGCTAGCGACACATAGCCAAAAACACTTTATTACAACTGGCGCCGGTGGCACGGGGCAAGAAACGCCCCCAAATCAACAAGACCGAGGTAAAATGTATAAACTCCAACTTACGCACAGCGAGCTCCTCGAGGCATATGTCAAGATGATTTCGTTCGTAGCTAATTACATAGGACGTCTGGCGTTCATGCAATCATGTTTTTAGATAATTCGAACCTTCTAATTTCGATAGGCCAGGTGAAAATCCTGGAGTCCAAAGCGCTAAAGACTTCTGAGTGTTACAATATTCGTATAAAATTGCGAAATTTCGCACTTTTAGAAACTTCAAATTAATTATGACATAATCATTTCAAACGTAAAGTAAGACACACGTTTTAGATTCCACAACCACCCTTGACCAAGATGATTTTTGATATCCCGGTATTTCCATCTACTGACGAAGTCATGGCACTCTTTGCCTAGTGATCCCCATAACCTCCTAACTTTCGAGAAGAATTCCAAAGCTCTCTTCGCCTAATAATCCCTATAACCTAACTTTCGAGAAGAATTTCAATGCTCATCTCCTCTCTCAACATTCCACCGCTGACTTATGATTTTGTATTTTGTTCTCGTGCAGTCAAAATATTTAAAAAAATCAACTATTCCTCAGAACCGCAATAATATGTACATCCAGATATGTATTTTGGCAACTAAGCTGTCGTTATATTTCCATCTACTGGCAAAGTAATGGCACTATTTGCCTAGTAATCCTCATAGCTTCCTAACTTTCGAAAACAAATTTCGATGCTCATCTTTTCTCCAGATATGCCACCGCTGACTTATGATTTTCTTCTCGTGCGGCCAAAATATTTAAGCAAATCAAATATACCTCAGAACCACAATAATATATATCTACATCTAGATATGTATTTTGGCAACTAAGCTCTCATTTTATTTCAGTAGATCTACTTCTACTACCTATTGGGTCAGTAGTAGATGACATTTTGATTGGAAAAATTGAAAAGTATCAGTCTTAGGAAGGTTAAACAAGGGTTATTATCTATATGATCTTCCCATTGGAAAATAATGAACAGTCTGTTAATTTAGGTAAGGAGCAGAACAGCAATATGAGAAGGTAGTTTTTTCACAAGGATATACATTTCATAGATTAATTTGGGGGTGTAGGCTCCTATAGACAATATTTCCATTGGCATCGCTTCTTGTCCATAAATGTTGCTCTACAGTTGTCTCGATTTCTGGTATGATAAATATTATCGTAATTTCTGTTATGTTTATTGAGTATGTGGATAGTTTTGAAAACGAATCGTTTGCTCATCTTCTGATGAGGAGTTCAGTCATAAATAGCATTGTCTTGGTTCTATTCATGATAGATATCTATCTTAGCATCAAACTCTACCAAGACTACATACCAATGAAGAAAAAATGTAGGTTATTGGAAAACTAACAGCTTATCTTGAAATACATTTTATTACTATCAATATCAGACGATGAGTCTCTGCAGGTTATATATCAAATTCTATTGATATCAAATTTAGTTTGTCAATTCATGTATTTTCTCGTTGTTTGAAACTTATACCTCCCTAGTGGAACCATGATATATCCATAACAGTGCTTTATTCAAGTGCCTATTTCAAATATAAAGATTGATGGAAATTACAGATATTCCATTATTTTACTTTCTGTAACATAGAATTTCCTATAGAGAAGTTCGTATGGGTTGAAACTTACAATCAACTCAACTTTCGAGGAACTGTATAAGGAATCAATGAAGTGATAGTATTTCAGATCAAAACGCTACATGCATCTTCTAAGCACCATTTCCGGTTGGTAGAGAGTCTCTTATTTGACCAAATCTAGCAAAGGAAATGTATATGCTATTGACCAATCACCAAACCATTATCATCAGGTGGAATCACTGGAATGCACTAAAACTGAACTAAATTGTCATAATATCATTATACTACTCTCATGCAGTTTTTTATTTGGTCAACCTTATGATAATCGCATGGCATATATCATTATCGCTGAATGAGCTTGCTTTTCGCAAGGCTCAAATTTCCAATCTATACTTAAACCTGTATGTAAGAATGTGGATAAAGCTTTGTCAAAATGGCATTCCTATTTAGTGGTATTCTGAATCAATCGAATGGAAACTCAATATTGTAGACTGATCAGTGATGGGCCCATTGGAATTATCTGAAGTTAGAGTATAGAAGCCGAAGCCGCGTTCAAACATCTGAAAGTGCAGTCATAAATTTGATTCAAACGATCACGACCAATCATTACAAAATATATTCAAGTCACGATACAGTTCATCAGATGGCACAGATTCGAGATGATCCAATTATTCGGTCCGAATGGAGTAGTGGTTAATGCGAGAGTGAGAAGAGCCAAATAAGAATCATTAATCTACACTAAATGAATCCTTCATTATCTCGCGAATATGCCGTCGAAAGTATCAGCTCAAGGATGACTGGTGAATGAATAGAGAATCCACAAGTAGAGAGAAGTTCGGTTGCATTTAGCGTAAATCGCATCAGCGTGAAACAAGCGAGAGCTTCCCCCCGCCTTGGCTTCCCTGACCAATCAGCGAGACCGACGGATTATGAAGACATCACACGCGTTGCTACGCGACCGCGAGGACCCTCACATCCACCCGAAGAGATCCCCGCAAGCCGTTTTTGTCTGGTGTCGTAGCTGCCGTGCATATGTTTAGTGTTTGCGCAGGTACTAGTGGCATTAACGGACATGCAAATTTATGAAACAGAGCTGGCCGATTGGTTGTTTTTCCTGTCTATAAATGATGATATGGTGATAATGTATACAAGTTGATTCAACTTTTATCTTACCTTTTATTGCTGAGAATATATCATTTAGATTACAAATGAATTCATTATTTCGAAGGGATATTCAAATATATGGATTAGTGACAGAAGAAGGACCAGGAATACTTTCTATTTCCTTAAATATGTTGCGGAAACCCAAACAATTGGTTTGTTAATATCGCTCTATCAGCCCTATCCGGAAATAATTCTAAATAATATATTCTACGTAGTATTCTGAATCATAACAAATATTGAAGAGTCATGTCATGTCACTGTATGTGCACTGTCGTCTTTAATGTCAAATTTTTTACAATTTCGAGGCAGTCTTTTGGAAAACGGAGGATGTCAGTGATAAAAAATGGTGAAAATTCATCACAACATAATAACGCATCTCAATACTCTTACAAGTATTTACATTATATAAGTATAAGAAAATTAATAAAGTATAAAATAGATATTCTGGCGCATTCACCAAATTGTCAAACATGACGGAATATCTTGAATTTTTTTTAAATTGACACATCGCTATTGAATTTGATGCGATTGTGATCTCATTGATTCCTATGAATCAATGGGCATGAAATTCCAATGATTCCTTCTATGAACAAATTAATTGCTTCTGAATTTCCAATTTTGTCCAGCAACGTACAAATGAATGCAGCTAAATTTATAGCAAGACCCAAAACATTATTAGATGCAAGAATATCCAGAATATATTATAACAAATGAACACTACACTGAATAATACACAGTAGGAAAATTTCAAAATAGACTCTTATCATAAAAAAATGTTGCCACACATTGGCTTCTTCAGATGAACAATGGAACTTGAAACAGATTGTTTACACTAAGGGATAAAAATATAATAATTTATGATTCAAACGTGTTATTTCGGCAGGTAAATTTTATTAGAAAGATTTAATTTATTATGAGGTTCTATTAAAGTAAAGTATATTTTTCTCCAAGCAGAGAACACAAATATAAAAATGTTTCCAGGTATTTTTTGTTCTCACATCAACAATAATTTAATGTCAAGAATGGCATACATTCCTTTCAGAACTACAATATTTAGTCCGTAATGATGAGTGGTCAACATTATCTTTTTCAGTTGATATGAGGTGAATTCCCAATCTGAAAATCTATTTGGCGAATAAAACACTTCTCATATAATTCAACCAATCACGTGAGAGATGATTATTTGAATTGTAATGCTGAGCTTAAGACGAGTTTAATTCGAGAAACTTCAAAACAAAGGTCCAATTCAAATCCTTAATCCCCATAACAGAATGACCAGAGTCCCGAAAAAGTCCAATAGCTCTCCGTTGCTACTGGAAATATTGCCAAGCGATTTTTCTTATGAAATAAATACACAAACTAAGCATACATGGGAAATATTTCGATAAATTTTTTTAAGGCATATTGAAAAACTGCTCGCGTAAGAATCTCGATCAGTAAACACAGAGCGATTTTTTGGAGTAGATCCCTTTCAACTCTAAAGTTCTGATAATTCGGAAATCGTTAACAAGAAAATTATGGTATGCTATATTATTCTTCTCAGATTAATGAGAGTTTTCGAAATAATGATCACAGTAGGTATAGCGTGTTCTATTGAAGAACAAGTTTGGTGTGTTTTTTAATAATGACCATCCTGTATATGGATGCAAATATTCCCCAATTATGCTCTGTTTGTGTATTCATTTCATAAAAAAAATCGCTTGGCAATATCGCCAACAGCAATGAAGCTATTTGACTTTTTCTGAACTCTGGGTCACCCTTTATGTACAAGACGTGGTTCACTCAAACTAGTTTCATTAGTTTTTCAAGTATCATCCGGTTAAGACAGTCGCATTTTTGTTTCAAAATTGAATTGTTTCATGACAAAGCAAAATAATTATTATTAAGCTCGTTTTCGTTAATGTGAGCAAAGCGTTTATAAAAGGTGCATCATGATTCAACGCAACCGAGGATAGCATAACGGTTCTGTACTACGGAAGTCAGTTTCCGTCACTTCATTCGAAACCTTATTGTCTAACAAACGGTTCCAAATGTTTTCTACTTATTGGCCGACAATAATTGTAATAATAAAAATTGTAGAAATAGTTATTGTTGCACAATGGTGGGTTGTTATATTATGAAAAAGCTTGAGCAGTAGTCAGTATATTGAAGTCCTTCCATAAGATCATTTTGGTTCTAGATCCTTCGAACAACAAAACAATTTATATTTCTTCTTCAGACATGCCACAAAGATGAAATCACCAATATATCACATCATTCAATCGATTAAATGCAATGTTGGGAGATGATTATTTGATGGATAACTTTCATCAATTTGTTATACATGATAACCTCAAACTTAAGGATAAACATACACTAAATAGCTTGCCTGATTCTGGTGTAGGTACCTGATTAGTTGTATAGATCATCATGATTATTTACATTCCTAAGTTGATTGATCACTCGAAATTCCCGGTGTGATAAAGAGGAATTCAAAATCTCGAATGTAGGAAACTGAAAGAGTTTAATAATATGTTCAGTCTTTGATAGTTTTGCATCTTTTTCCAAGGTAACTCACTGATTCGATATGAAAATATTATCATTAACAGTACAAAGAGTTCAAATTTGAAGACTAAACCTTTATAAATAGTCTGCTTACAGCCTAGGGAACTAGGAACTTTTTGAAAACAAAATAAGATTATTTCTGAAGGTACAAAATGGAAAATTAAGTCAATTGGAGTACGTTTATCGATTATGTTCGTATCCAATATTTTGTTATTTTATTCCATTTAAATGAATGTTCTCTTAATCGACGAAGAATATAGAATTGTGAAAAATTATCTACATTAAACACCGTTGTAGGTTTCAATTAGAAATATAAGTCTCAAGAGTCTTCATTCCTCGAATATTAGATATTAAACAGTTCTCCGTACGCTTACTATAATATTGAAGTGTGGGTATTCGAGAGCTGGGATTTAGCATTTCGAATCACTAAACAAAATTGAATTGCCTTTGAAGGGACCAGAAATGGTCATCAGTAGCATAACAATGCTTGACTCCACTATACTACAACACTAGTCGATTTATTTCAAATGTACCCTTCGAGTTCCCTATAGACCAGTCAATATAATCGCAATAACAACGTCCTGGAGAGCAATCAACCAAACAAATATTCAACTACAATAGTTACGTCATTACCAGTTTTATGCGCGTCGCCACAATTACTGAATGCAAGAAATCTTGAAGGCTTGAATCTGATTCGTCAACTCTTTAAATTCATTCAATCATGATATAAAAGTCCGTAGAGCTCAGAATGTTTATTGAAAATTCTAATAAAATAGGGTTCATCATTTGTTTGGTCATGCGGATAGGAGTTTTATAGCTTTAGTAGAATTAGGGTGAAAATTATACGGAGGGGCAAAAAGAGCAACTTTTAAATGTCACAAACAATAACAAAGGTATGCTGTTGAACCTTGTATTTATTTTGATTATGGCTTACTCATGTTAAAATACGTTTAATCGACTCTTGAGATATTAACAATTCATTGAGGATTATGATAAATGATCACTGCTCCGCAAACAAAGAACTTCTTTCAAACTTTGAATTAATTGAATAATTCTTTTTCATAGGATTGTTCTGAATTTCTGATTATTTTGAATTTGGAAAAGAGATCTTGTATTTCTATTTGAATCTAATCTGGTGCTAATTAAATTCACCTTCAGTAATCTAGTTTATAAAAATACAATTTACAATTTTTTTAACTATGAAATTCATTTATTCAGCTATTATTTGCAGAATCTTAGATTGCTGCATTTATCAGTTTCACGTTCACATATTTTTTTATTGGAATGTAGTCGCATCGATGCATCATGATTTTCTTTCGAATTATTCAATCAATAGAAATATGCTCAATATGAGAACAAAATCTGTGATCAATCGATCATTGACTTCCCTCACTTGGGTTAGCAAGATAGCTTGCGGACACTCCTGCAGGTGAAATATATACGTGTGATATATATTTATAACTAGAAAAACACTGTTGTCATTTTGGTCCAATAAAATACTTTGATTGCAACGAGGCTCCCGAACTCAAAAATAATACAGTACCTATTACGTATAGCATTACGTACAGCGAGATAAGTAAAAAAGAGCATCAAAGCCCTTTCGTCAATAAAAATTTGTTATTATGCAATTTCCGTTTTCGTAATTTTCCATGAAATATTTCTTATTCAAATTTGCATCAATTAGTAGCTCAAATGAATAATATTCCATTTCCTCTTTCGTTAACTCCACAAAAGTGGAATTAAGTTTTGATTTCAATCTTCCATTTTTGATTACTCATTTTTGTTTTTATTCAAGAATATGTTCATTCACCGATCCAACGTCCATTTGATGAGGCTTACTATTTTAGCACGAATTCCATGAAAAATATTCAATGAACTATTTCAATTCATTTAGTTTCAAATGGCGTTTTCACAAATAAAATTAAAGAGAATATTGATTGCTAGAAATTAAAATTCCAACAAGATTTCACATGCTGGAAGTAAAGTATTTTAGGGCAACAGAATTTTTGTTTGGAAATTTGACACCATATTGCATTGAGCTAGTAATTTCATTCGTAAAAAGTGCCTCGTAAAAACTGATATTGAGAGCTCATAACCTAAATTGTGCCCAAAATTGTATTGAATCGTATCTATAATTGGCCACATTCATGGTGAATTTTGTTTAATCTCGATTGGTGAGGAAAACTTTTTCATTTTCATTGCGACTAGAAAAACTGCTATATCAATAATAATTCAGAACAAATGTTATTCATTAATTTAAGATATTTGAAATCAATTTATCAAATTGCTACTTTGCAAACATTTATTTTGATTTCAATTATGCTGAACTCTATTTGAACCACAGCTAGTTCATTTCGTCACGCTTAGAGTGGGATAGACAAGCTGTCGTAAGGTGTCTTTGCAAAACGTTGTTGATTACTGTAATTTATTTGAAAACGCTTATTGAAATGTCAGTATAATTTCAATATACTGACATTCATCTCCTTCGAATCAAAATATAAATATCATGAATTAATGATACAATATAAATCATCTAACAGCTTATCTTATTAATGAATAAATTGAGTTGAAATTTAATATGCGTGAACTAATAAAATTTTCCAATGATATTTGATCTGGTAAAAAGCATAGCCTAGGCGGCTTAATAATAAATAACTCCCCTAAATTGTAATACGACATTGTCAAAATATAAATTTATAAATCTCACGGTCTGCGCACAGAGCCATACACGACCCATGGCTGCTCACCATGCGTGAAAAGTCATAATAAAGAACGTGTTCGCGATACTGTTATAATATACACTAGTGTACACTCATGGAACATCTTAACTAGTCTTTACTTTCGGAAATATTCCGAATAAAAGGCATTCATATAATGAGTTTATCTCTGTGGACATTTTTACTGATTAATTGTAAAATCTCAAACACCCTTTTCCACTATAAAGTTTCCAACTCTTATGCGCATTCCTCTACTATAGTAGTGGAAAAGAGTATTTGTCATTACAATGCACTCAATTTCCAAACCTTGTTTTTCAATCTTTTCTGAAAATTCTGACTGAAACTACATTATGTACTACAACTTTTTACGTCATCAGTTTTATGATAGCAAAATTAATTTTATTCTAAGAACACAACTCATGCAAGGTAGAAATTGAGATTATGTTAATCAAGATACGAATCTAGAGTAAGATTATATGAATAAGTGAATTCTAAGAGTTCACCATAAGCTGATTCATTTGGTGGTAAATGAAGACAACAGAGGAATTGTGTCTGCTTATGGTTATCAAGCTTGGACCGCATTACATTGAATCCTTGTGGTACTAGATCCTCCTCTCGGTGACATGAAAGATGATTGCTAGAATAGATACAGATACCTCCTCTGAATCTGAAATGAGTGTGGAGCTCGTAGCCAGGGCAGATCATATAGGTGGTGTTGGTGGAAGGATCTGCGTCTCAGTTATGACCAGTATGTCTGGTTTGTCTATCGTAGGTATTAATGAACATCGCTTATGTTTATGGTAAGACCTCGGCTGTTACAGAGGTCTATCTTCAATGAGTGTTTTGTTTTGGCATATACCACTTCTGGTTGAAATAGGTCTGACACTATTTGTCGTGTGTCAAACTTGTATCGTCACTTTCATTCTTTGATGTTTGCCAGATAGTCGTGCAAGGATTAACTTCAAAGCTTAACTTCAACTATGGCAGATAGTACGAATTTATTATGCACTCCTCTTTGCAAAACTCACAGATCGCTGCTACCATTCTACGATCGACGTATTCGCTCATCCGATCAAATAATTTGGCGAACCATGGATCAATTTTGCAATCAATGGAAAGAGTTGTCGATCATGTTATTTCGCAAAATGGATGTCAATTGGCAACCACTTGACTCCTCTGGATTATCTCCTGTGAGGTTATGTGAAGTCTTTGTTATATGCAGACAAACCAGCAATAACGTTGAAGGATAAAATTGTGGAGGTGACCAATACTTGTGGATGTCGAAAATTGGAACTCCTGGATACGCTATATTGAAACCAGTCGCTAGGGTTATATGCCCAAACTAAAATTCAAACAATAAATGACATAAGATTTTATAAAAGCCAAAATTCTGTTTATTTGGTCATATAGTACGTGTTATATTCCAATACATAGTGCTATCACGCGAAAGCCAACCTTTTTTATATGCTTCGACAGATTTATGATTACAAGTTAATGGAATTCACTTACATAATGTGTAAGTTATGAATCCAAGTGAATTGAAAGTGCATAAGCTATGCGCTTTGACACTTATAGTGTTATCAAATTTGGGTATTCACATAATCGCTTTTATAGATTATAGTTACTATTAAATAATTTAGTCTCACATAGCATTCGATAATTGTTGAGTTCTAGCTTGACTAACAGAAAACTAATTGATTACGAGGGGATATCCTCAAAGCTACCCTCATATTATTGTAATGTGACGAGATTTGAAAAAATGCTCCCATTTTGATTGCATGAAATGTAATGTATGATCATACGAATGACAGGAGATCCGTTGCGAAGATTCGAAATTAATGTTTAATGATAAGTCTATAGAAAATGACCTGGACGGTTGGTCAATGGGAATACAATTTATAATCAAACTCATTTTCAACTGATAATTTCCAGTCAAAATTATGTTGCAGGTAACAAGAATGAAGCAAATTTCATAATATACAATCAAAATTATAATGCGCTGAGCCAGAATTCGATAAAGCTACTGTAATCAGTTTATTGGATCTAGTGGCATTTTCAAATTTAATGATCTAAAATTCAATTGTTGTCGATTATCATTTAATTGTAACTCATATTTATATTGGTCGCTCCATTGATTTGAATATAAATTAACTCTTTTGTTCTTAGATGTTTAGCAAAAATAGATGTTTTAACGAAAATATAAATTGAATATCCCTTCAATGAATACACCGAGTTAAAATGGAATCAAATCAACAGGGATTCCTCTATTAATTTTAATTATTACATCCCATTGAAATTCTTGTTGGTGAAACAATAGACATTGTGAATCTGTTTCGAAATGACCAAGTAAATAACATCTAGTTCGTGTCACTATTTTAATTGATCTCTCTTTCTATGCGCGAAACAATTGTATTTCGCCTACAGCGCGGAGGCAAGAGACGTACGAAAATGGTGAACTAAATTAAAATAGGATGTAGATAATCAAGAGGGCGCTGTCCACTCTTGTTAAATCCGTTGTCACTTTGCTTCCCCGGTGGATACGTTCCCAGTGCAAATACCCGGATCAGTTAGGAGTAATATTAATTCCATGTGCTAATAATATCTTCTGTTTGCTCATTCTGATCTTCTCTATTTCTAGTTCATTTCTACTTTGTTATAGGCTTGTTTTCTATAATATGTTCGGCAAGTAATTAATTTTCAATAATCACTCGTTTTTCCGAATCCAGAATAGCTGTAGGACCCTATATTGGAAAAAGTATGCTTCGTAGATATTTTGATACATTTCGAACCAGAATTTGTCAAACAATTAACCTTAATATTGTTACGTCACCTTTCAATGTAATCATAGAGATGAATAGTTTGCTTTTATTTTGACATAAAATGGTTCCACTTTATAATTTATCATTAATTTAAATTCTTCAAAAATCATGAAGCCTACGTGTTCGATCACATTCACAGATGTAGTATACCACTTAAGCATTGGAAGTTTATTTGTTAAAAATCAAACAACATTTATAGAGCGAATAAATTAGCTAAATTTACCCTTATTTCTCATTGCGATAATGGTCAATATTCAAATTTACTGAAATGCTTATGACTTTGAGTGGTGGGGGTGTTACGTCAAAAGCTTTATCGCTGAAAAATATTCTAGCTTCCATTCATTTTTATTGATTTTGCAAATAGGGTTACACAGAGCTAACAGTTGTTAACAGCTATGACAAATATTTCTATAATCTGCAGCAACATACTTCTATTGTTTTGACTCTTGTCGATACTCTGATCAAGAAGAAATAGGAAAATAATTCAAGTAATTATTAAAAAAAGATATAAATTAATGATATTTCATTCTGAAGATTAGTGTTCCTCTCTGAAACAATATTCGGAGGGGGTGTACAAATAATTCTAAGGACAATTTTACGTTTGAGCAATCAATATACCATTTCTACTACACGTAATTGCATTCTTTATTGGATTAAATTATTCTATAACAATTAAAACAATCAAAAAAAAAACAAATTCAGATATCTCTTTATAAATTTTGAGGTTAGAAAAACATTTTTTATTGTATTGTCTAAAATCTGTTAGCTATCTAAAAACATAATAATTGAAACTTCTATTAGGTATTTATAAACTAAGTGAAAAAATCAACAAATCAATCGGCCATATACAGGTTGACCCAATAATAATTGTACATACTACTGAAATGATAATTTTTCCAGTGGCGTAGAATTTCGGAGGGTAGTTGCCAGAAGCCATTTTTTAACATATTTAAATATGTTCTTAAGTAAAATAAGGAAATAACAAACAGTGTTAAAGTAAGGGGCAAAAATTATTCTAAAATTTTTAAATAAAATACCCTGTATCTTAGTAAGGAGCTCATGGTAAATGTTAAATCTTATTATTAAATTATTATATTTTAAACCCAGGATTTTCCAGTTTACGTATGTACAATATTTGATAAATATTTCCATAAACTATGGAAATGTCAAGCTCAAGATTAATCATATTTCTAGTAATAGAATAATAAGCTAAATAGCAAGAAAGACGTCATCAAGTAGAAAACCTAAACCGGGGGAATATAATTAATCAATATTGCACAGATTTTTTCTACGAATAATGAAAGTACTTCAAGATTCTTGTTATACATATAAGTAAATACTCAAGTGTGTACCTACTTATAATCTATACGTGATAATCAATTAATCTCCAAACAATGACGTCACGGGATGAGTGATTGCTAATCACTAAGTTAACGTCCATTGTAATAACTGGCACGGTTCAGTAATCTCATATTGATGACATGCTGTGCTATGTTCTCCTTCAAGCTGGTATTCCACTGCTGACAGGTTTCACTTATTTTGATTAATATATTGTCTTTTATTTCATAAAATAGTTATTAATTGTTCCTTCCGAATTCGTTTAATGAGATTACGACCAAAAACGAACGATCAACACGACAGTACAAACCGTATTATGCAGCACAGTTTGTATTACCATTTAAGGGAAATATTCCAGATTACCGACTTTATGAATTTATGAATTAGAAATTTTGGAGAAAGGAATTTATACTAAAACCCTCATCATATATTTACAAAATTCTTTTTTCAAGAAGCACAGTCGCATTTACGTTCAATCCTTAGGTATGAATAAAATCCAAATTATTAATTGAATAATTAAAGCTTAACTTATAAAGCTAATATTTTGTTCATGATGTTTCAGCAGTCAATGACAAATTTCATATTTGGTGGTGATAAGGGTGTACAACTTCCTGATTAAATGTTTCCGAAACAATGTTAAAAATCATAATTGTTACTGTGTAGTACTGATTGTTGCATCAATAATGCTAATTTCTTAAGTGTGTTCATGATCCTGAAGCCTTCGAAATGCATTGCAAAAACTCGGCAAGAAGTTATTCGCCGTTCAGAAATGATGAATTGTGTTCACGATACACACCTCATCACATCCATAGACATAAAATTTATCGATATACTCTTCACTAATGAGCCGCCTTTTAAAACACAATTTTCAAGAAGTACTAAAAGAAAGTCATCAACTGTGAAGGAACTATCAATTTCGTTTGTGTTTTGCTATCAAAATATCTTCGTATCGAGGCCCTATCTGGGGAAAAGTTATTCTTTGTCTTATGCTTACACCACCCTATATAACTGACGTCTAACCTGGGCATAGCTCATTCTCTTGCTGTAAGATATGGGTCACCGCTATTTGCGACTTGATAATCGTGGAAACTTATCTAAGACACTTTCCGAGGACGTGAAATTAGAATGAGTTGGGTTTGACCGGAACCGGAGCTTTACCGGAATTGTATCCGGAATTGTCCTTTATTCCAACTTCTTAGTCAATGCTGTCTGCAGACGCTTAACTTGAGAAACTGCGTATTATTCTGCATCAGACAATTACTCTGGTCATTACTGCCTTGTCTTGCAGCTCAAAAGATATACTGAGTGCTTTACATAATGCATTGTTGAAACCATAGAAATACAATGCAATTTATTGGTTAATATAGTTGCGTCATGATTTCAGTTGAAAGGAGAACAAGTAGATATCACTATCAATAGCTATGAGTAGTTATTGTCATACGTTCAAATAATGCTACTGGCTTACAAGAAGCCTATTCTGACATTCCTCCAGTAAAGACACGGTGACCTGGTAGAGTTTTCATCCGTATACTATATACGCATGTGCATATGTGTGTATGAGAAAGCTCCCCGAATCTAGAACAGGATGATGTGCTTATTCATTAACCGAAATTTGAAAAATGGAAGTTGAGACTCTTCTGGATCTCGCAAAACTTTATTCGTTGGGCAATATAATATAATAATTTTCTCAAAAATCTGGTAAGACAATATGTGGAAAAACTTGCAATAAGTTTCGGAGTTGCTTATCGTTCAGGTGATTCTTCCGAAAGTCCATTACTCTCTGAATGAATAGCATTCGAATAAAGCAGTGGGACTCGCATGAAGAGCCCTTCAACCACAAACCAATACTAAATGCTCAAGTTTTAAATTTCACATATCATTATTAGCATTTAAAAAATTCATCTTTGATCACTAACTCAACAAATGACTTGTATGTGCAAAATTTTCAATGTGAGACAACAATGAAGAAATAAACGAATATAATATCGACTAAAGTAGCAATAATTGTATTCTATATAAGAGATGAACAACTGTGGCATACGGTATCATACTTTGCGTTACTGAATCAGAATTATGACGATAACCTTAGAGGACAAGGTGAAAAGTCCCTGAAAATAAAACAGATGGCACCACATTCAAAAATCCTATGTGACTTTTGTGATGCAGCATCTTTAACTAGAACGCATTGGAATTATTAGACTGATGTGTCATTCAGTTCTGTCCTGACACCCATCGGAAGCAAGCAAGAAGAAGATTTTTGTAAGCATGGATAAAAGTCAATTTCGCGTCCTGATTAAACATTCTTTCTTGCGTAGAAAGAACATTACCCAAACGAAAGCATCGCTTGTTAAACATTATGGGGACTCCTCACCATCGACTGGAACGATTCACAAGTGGCTTACTGATTTTCGTTGTGGTAGTAGAACCACAAAGGAAGCCGAACGTTCTGGTCGTCCTATTAAGGTTACAACGCCAGAAATTGTAGATAAAATTCATGGAATGATATTGGACGATCGGCGAGTTGAAGTGCACAAGATTGCTGAGGCTATATGGGCAACACAACCGAACGGGTACGGAATATTTTGCATAAATTTTAGAATATGAGAAAGCTATTTCCCAGATGGGTACTGCATTGTCTGTTGACAACAAGAGCGACCGTGTGATAACTTCAAAGGAGTGTTTGGCGATGTCCAAGCGCGATGAATAGAACTCCTTGCACAGTTTCGTAACCGTGGATGAAACATGGATCCATCACAATACACCAGAAACCAAGCAACATTCGAAACAGTGGACTTGTCCTGGCGAATCGAAACCGAAAAAGGCCAAAGTGGTTTTATCGGCCAACAAAGTCTTGGCGACAGTTTTTTGGGATGCACACGGTATCGTCCATATCGATTACCTTGAAAAGGACAAAACGATCACCGGCATATATTAGGCAGAGCTGTCGGATCGATTCGACGCCGGAATATGGCCTCATTTGACAAAGGAAAACGAACCCGTTCACCAGGACAACCCACCGGCGCACAGATCAGCAGTCGCAATGGCAAAATTGCATGAATTGCTCTACGAATTGGTTCGTCATTCACCATATTCTCCAGATTCGCAGCCCCCCCCCCCAGTGATTTTTATCTTATTCCAAACTTGAAGAAATGGTTTGGCGGAAAGAAATTTGGTTCCATCACTGAAACATACGCCTATTTTGAAGAGAAATAAAACAAGTTTTAGCAAAATAAATCATCGGTTATCTACAGGCACATTAGCACGCTCTCTATATTATAAAACCAGTTTTGTGCATTTGAGTAGACTTTCATCAAGTTATACAGGAACTGTCCTGTTCAGTGTTCCCCTGATTCTGAACTTCACATACTTTTTGGCAATCTGCCTGGTCTGGGAACTTAGAGACTCGGACAAATCTTCAGTTCTTCTTTAATGCTTTGGTGACACTTGAAATCCTCAATTGATATTCGTTCTACCTCACCGGCCCTCCTTATTGAATAGTTGGATTGACATCCAAAATAGTCTCCGTCAATTGATTCCAAACTTTCAAGGAATACATTCTTGGAATATCATTCAATGATTGTTCTCCCATTTCAGGTACTTTTCACCTTGCCCTCGTATGAACTCTCCTATTATTTGTATGACAATAGGGAGGACGTTCACAATAGAAATTACGAACTGAACCTTTCTCTAAATCGCTATTGTTCAGAAGAACCTGAAATAAATTGGACTAAATTATTATGTCAGTTGATAAAGATTGATGGGAATTTCGAGACTAATAAGCTTAATAAATTTAAAGTATAACCGGGAGATCTTTCTAATCCCTAACTGCTATTATCTTCTAGCCGGATTTTTAGAAAATAAACAATAACATTAAGAACTAGAATATTTTGATGGTACAAAATAGTTGGATCCGGAAATTTTGCGACTAATAAGCTCAATAAATTTAAAGTATAACCCGGAGATCTTTCTAATCCCTAACTGCTATTATCTTCTAGACGGATTTTTAGAAAATAAACAATAACATTAAGAACTAGAATATTTTGATGGTACAAAATAGTTGGATCCAAAAGTGTCGGCACAGGTGAGCTTGGAAACTCATTCTCATCTTATGTTATTAAGATTTAGAAAGTTTATTCGCTTGTTATTATTGTCTTAGAATTTCAACTTGATCTAAAAGTATCTTATAAAAATATGAGCGTGCTACCGTTCTGCAATATCTTTAGAATGATCCAGTGCATAATTTATTAGATCATAAGATTATCAAATTAAATGCACGATGCATATAAACAGATTAAAATAAATTCTCAGAATGCTATTTCTTCCAATTTATCGCAAACTGTATTGCAATTTTAATAAGTGTTAACGCCTGCGTTGATTTATTTGCAGAGTACTTAGTATAAATTTATGCACAAATATATAATATATTTCAGTCGTAAATTCTCTTATTAAATGATAATTAGATTGAAATTAAATAATTATTCACTTGGTTTCGCCCGTAAACTCATTATAAGACAATTAGCTCGAGAATTATTCCTGCCACACATTCAAAAGTATGTTAATGGATACCAGCCATTGAATTTAACTGACAATCTATGTACGCAATATGCATATCATTTTGTTTTATTGCAGATGAAAATAGAGATTTGAACGGACATCCGGAAGATGACCTGAAAAGACAGAGAGTGCAGTACAACGGAGATCAACTCTATTCGAATGTGAGTATTACCTGCATTATAAGATAAATTATTTACAAAAACCTACAAAACAAAATTCAATTTTGGGCTAATGTCAACAGAATGATCATATTAGCTGTAATCAAAGACAAGATTCCCCTAGATCGAGAACAACCAAAAGTTCTAAACAGCTGTTTCGTTCTCTAGGACTCATCAGCCAAAAGAGTCAGTTATAATGTGACTGGTCGACGTTCTATTGAGGTATAAATATTATATTAACAGATTGCTAGAGATACCAACTTACCTTCTCACAAAAAATGCAATATCTAACATTGAATTGTCACATCTATTCATTGGTAGACTAATTGGTACTGGAGTGAATAGGTTTATGGGATGAATATAGTATTCCAGCTATTCAGGATTTTATTTTATTTTGCGTCGAGGTTCCTTAACTAATTGATTATTCGGTAGATTATTTTCAGTGTTGTTATATTCTAAAATGTCTATTGACTTCAAAAGATTCAGCTTATACCTTTGCTAATTGAACGTAATATATACAGTGTGTCCAAGATAAGGGAGTCTATCATTGGGATATTAGAAACGTTAATATATACAGTTTTAGTTAAGTGGACAAAAAGTTGCCTGA
Source organism: Endomychus coccineus (assembly GCA_958510875.1). NCBI lineage: Eukaryota > Metazoa > Arthropoda > Insecta > Coleoptera > Endomychidae > Endomychus > Endomychus coccineus. Next base: position 262,538,576 of record OY294067.1, on the reverse strand, counting down.
CTTTTTTAGTGTTACCGTCTGAGGTGGAAGCAACTTTTTATGAGCTTTCTTTTGTTATGTTGGTTTCAATATTCTACGTTTCGTTTATGATCAATCGTCATCAACTTTTTTAACTCGGCTTGTTTTCACAAATCTCTAAGGTATTTTCATTCTACACTTATTCCTGTATCACATGTGTTGGCTCGATTACGTTTCAGATCAGTTTCAGCACAAAATTTTTGAGTATGGGTCTGCATTGATAAAAATTTATGTAATTGGGTAGCATGCTTAAGGAGAATCAAAAGTAGGAGTTGACATTCTTTTAATAATTGTTGAAACAAAAACAAGTAAATTTTCATAGTGATATGTATTGTGTGAAAATTTCATGCTAAATAGTTCACTGCCTTTGTCTATGTGGTTGCTCTGCTCTGGTACTTGACGCCGCCCTGGTCATGTGCTAAGTGGAATTTTCAAAGATGGGTTTCCAAAGTCATGGCATTCTCAACATTTGGAAACATATGTTCCACTTGGCACTTAATAGCACAACGGCGATTACAAAGGACCGAAACTATGTTGCGGGGATTTTTACGCAATAAATACCTCTATCCAAACGAGAATGTACTGTTTCTGTTCAAGCCTCAAGCCTGCACTGAAGATTCCACCTGCAATAGTTGGCGAAACGTCGATATCGGGCAATGCCACTCTACTACGCGTAATTCATCTGGAAGCCAAGAATTTTCAAGATGAGGTGTTCGCGGAAGTATACTATTCAAGATAATTTACCGTTTGTTCTGTTTCAACAATTACTAAAAAAAATGCTAACCCCAACTTTTGATTCTACTTAAACATGCTATTCAATTTCAGTAAATTTTCTCTAATGGAGGCTCATGCTTCAAAAAATTTTCAAAAAAATCTTAACCGTATTTAAAAAAAAGTTTATGATGATTGATCGAAAATGAAACGTCGAATTTCAAAACGAAATGGACTTAAGAAAACTTATAAAAGTTGCTTCGAAGAACAGTAACACTAGTAAAAAATAAAATAGAATATCAAGAAAATCTGTTTCTCCAAAATTACTTGAAAATAGAAAATGATAACGGAAATGTTATTCTTCCATATAAATGACCTTTAGTTATGCATCGTTTTCCCCATTCAACCAAAACTATATTACTGTTTCCAATATACGCATGATAGGCATCCTTATCTTGGACACACCATGCCCTATATCTTGATTTTCGAGAAAACATGAGAATCTAAAAAGTTGTCTTCAAAATATGAAATGATCTCGTGTATGTGAATGGATTAACATGTTCTTCATATTGATTTCAAATTATGTACAATTTCCAAGCATATCTAGGTTTGGCAAAAACATTGTACACATTATTTCCCTTCATTCTGTATTTTGCGTACAATTCAATTCATTGTTTTCAATGTAACAATGGTTATAGATATATTCATTAATTTCTTATTAACTTTTCCAATATAACAATGATAAGACCTTTCTAATCTAGATCGATCAGTAACATTAGAAGCTAATAGTTCTAGAGAGCTTTTTTGCTCTCCTGGAGCATCAGTAGCACGAGGAAGCTTGGAGCATCACTGAAGAATCCTTGTTGAGGATATACATAACCACCCTACAGTATGATAAAAATACCAAAATATCTAACGCCATTTACGAGTGGATGTTCCACTCAAAAATCAAACAATGTACGACATTGATTGATAGATTTCTCGAACTTTAGAAAAATTACGGCGAATGTTAGACTACTTGAATGCACCAGATGGCGAGACCAAACCAAATCAATGAAACAATATACATTCATTCATTTTTTATTGGATTTTGCCAGATAACAATAATAAGGTCCTTCTAGTTCTAGATCGATCGGTAATATTAAAAGCTATAGTTCTAAAACGTTGCAAGCTTCCTAGATCTACTGATGAGCTCCAGGAAAGCGAAACATCTATCTAGAACTATTAGCTTGTAATGTTACTGATCGATTTAGACTAGAAAGACATCATCATTCATCTTTTTATTTATAAATAGAATGTTCACCAATGAATTCTTCCATTCATAAGGTGTTTGTTCTGAACCAAACACATTCCATGTATATTAGCATAATAAACCGTAATTATTTAAGTAAACCTGGAAATAAGCTTAATCCGTTCACAATGGGTTTAAGAGTATTTTAAACGATAATTACACTTGAGTTTCCAGTCCTATAGTATATCTACTAACAACATTTCGCAGGAGGGTTTCTAACCATTTAATGCATGGCGAGAAGCTAGTTAATGGGAATTGCAGAACAAGAAATATCAATGAACACTTCTAAATATTATATAGAATAACAACCAACCCCATGTGAAGTGTGGTAGGGATAAATGTCTATTTTAAACTTTCTACTAGGCTGTAGAACTTTAGAACATCTCTCATTTTCTATTCTACTATTACTGTTACTGAATACAACCGAAAAAAATCAAGTCGTTTTTTATTACTAGTGTTGGGAAGAATATTCAACCATTTCCAGGTGCGATCAACTGCGGTCGCAACATTAGCTGTTGCTCAAAATTACGAGGTGAAATTTACTAACGTCTATCACGATATAGATACGCTCCGATAGTACTGCCCTTCCGCAAAACCAGGTCGTATAACAGAAATTTAACATTCCTATAAAAGGCTTGAAGCGAAATTTTATTATTTTTCATTTAAATTTCTATATTCATACATCGACTTATGACTTATAAAATCAATAATCACCCATTATCTACATAAATTAATAACATTATGAGTGCAGATTTTAATTTCGAATTCTTGTATATTATCTTTGTCATTTATCACAATAATTATCTGTTACTCCGGCTCAGTCTACCTTCGTTGAGAAATATCGTTTCACTTTTTTTAACAGGCTGCGAGAACGCCTCTATATTACAAATATTACGGTTTATCGTCTTGAATCTCGTTAGACACTGAATATAACTCAATATTCATTAATAGAAATGTAGTATTTAATCATTATTTATTGATTTATACACTGTTCTACAGGTTACACCCAACTACAGAACGGGGATATAAGATAAGGTAGCGTCTAGCATCCCGAAAAACTTGATAAATTCAATGTTGGTACTGCATCAGCGGTTGTAGCCGATGTTGTGATCCGGCTTTACATACTTTGGCTTCCAATAACAGCATAGTTTCGAAACTCCAGGCTGTCATTATCGCAGGCTAGTTCGTTCAATTTTTCACTAGTTGATTCATTAAATTTGTAGGTATTTTTGGAAATACTAGTAGTAGGTTATTTTAAAGTTTGTTTTTGCGATTGATTGATTGATTGAGTTTCCTTGCTTTTGTATACATATATTAGGAAATAACAACCGGGTACCGGTACCGGCAAGCTAGCCCAGCTTAAATCATAACTATAAAAAGACAACTGAAATAAGAAGATCATTTGTTTACATTCACCGCTGCAGCAAATGAATATTTGTTCATGGTGTTGGGAGCTAAGATGGGTTGTCTACTTCAGATGTTGGTATATGTCAAGGTCATTAAACAGTAATTGTAGAGGATGGCCCCATCGACTGATGTTATCACAGGATGACCTGTCAGTGACGTCAGCGCGATGCCTTCCACACAACAGAGTACAACAATTCCTTGAATATAGTTATTGTGGGATTAAGTTTTTGCAAAATATGTTGGTCAATGATTAGATTGTTGATAAGTTTTGAACAGAAAAATTGTGGAGAGACAATCACCATGGCAACTCAGGCTGTTCATAGGATATCTAGCTATTAATGCATGGTGAGGAAAGCCGATTTATGGATAGATGATGTTCGATGTATAGCTGAGAAGTCTCCTAATTTTGATCTGACGACAGGCATAGTATAATGGTTTTGATGAAGATGAGTGGGAAGGTTCTCTCGACATTTATGTTATGAAACGGTCCATTCTGTTTGCAGCAGACAGAGGAGAGTTTCGTATTCACTGAACCAAACAAGCAAAGATTCATAGAGGCTTCCTATTCTGTAGGTTTCCATATACTGATTACAAAATTCTGAAGAACAGAGAAAAAACCGTACATCATCATCTCACCTTCTTTCTACTAATACTCATCCTACTCTATCGAATTTGAGGTTTTCGCAATAATTAGGAATTTGTATAATCCTTATGCCAAAAATTCAAAAATGGAACGAAATAATGTTATATTGCTGATGTATTACTACTGAATTCCCATAGACTATAGTTTCCAGCAAAAAGAAATTGATTTTTATAATTACAGTGGAGGATTAAGATAAATGTTTGGAACTTAAAACTTCTTCAAGTTCATCTTATTTAAATTGGGCGTTCAATCTCAAATGAAGTTTTCCGTCTTTTGGAAGTAATCGTAAATAGTGAAACGTAAAACTTGAAATACCCAAAAATATCTAATTTTCAGTAATTATCGGAGGATCAATGAACGAATCATAATTCAAAAACAGCTGAGAAGATGTGTTTTCAACATGGAAGAAAGCGCATTTAAAAACTTAGATATATAATGTATAAACGCATTTGTTCTATATTTTACATTACTATTCTACAATTTCCGATAATTAATATTGTTTATTGGTTGTTTCCAGCTCTGGTCGAGTAAATGGAGTATCAAAGATGAACACAAACTTCTGTCGGAGCTCGGCGGGTCCGGGGCAACGACGGGACAAACAGGATATTACGATACCCATGCAGGATTTCCTGGAGTGGGGACTCCAAGTTCTGCTGCAGAAATTTACGATTCTATAAATACCATGAGTCAAGCGACGACGCAAAATCTCTATACCCCTCCATTGGCAGGTTCATTAGGTAAATATCTTTCACAATTCATTTTTCAGTAGATAGAATTAAGAAAACTCTCAAATTCTCCAATTGTTCAAATAACAAAATTCTGTACATATGAAGAGAAGAATATACAATCTGATTGAACAAATGAAGTCATTATTTAGTTGGAGACGTCAAAATCAACAACTTATTTAGGATAATGATCCTTCCCTTCATTTAAAGATATAATAGAGTTTCCGGTTTTTTTATTTTGATAATACGCAACTTCTTATAGTGACAAAGTGGAATATATACTCTCCAAAATGTATCAGAAAAAAACAATATAAATTAGCAAAGAACGAGCAAGTATTCCTCATTTTATTTGACATTAATAATACATCTCGTCTTCAAAAATTGATTGAAAACAGGTTCATTGTGGCTGCTACTATTATAAAACCAATATTAATTGTAGATTTTCGAGTTATTTGTCTGAAGTAACCAAATTTTCTTCCATGAGTTACAAAGTGTGGATGTGCGATATTTATTATTATTTTAATGAAATTTAATATCAGTGACACAATGTCCTATCATGATGACTCCTTTCTCTTGGATAATAATAGTCAAATCATCTATATTGTTATAAGTAACATATCATAATATTCATTAGTTTTGAACAGCTTACCCATATTATAATAGTGTACTGTACTTTCATAAAAATATAGATTGAGAATATAATCTTCTCATATCATCAAATATCGAAAAGAATAAGACTTACAAAATAAAAGCTCTCGTTATTTTATATCATAATGTTACTTGGGTGAAAGTTTTCATAGCTTGAAGACTCTTCCTATAAGATAACCACTCGTTAAGTCTAGAAACCCATTCAGGTTGTTTTATTTGACTTTAGTTATGAGGATTTCTCATAAATAAACTTTCTGTTGAATTACTCGTTTCAAGTGAATAACAAAAATTGTCAAAGGGGATAATTTAATCGTTGAAATATGAAAATCTTCGCTGAAAGATATTGTTTGGAGAGAATATGTTTTCAAATTGAACCATTATTGGAGTTTTGATATTATTGTTAACTATTAGTACTTATATCATGAAAGGTGGTGGTGTAGATGTAGGAAAAAGTGACAAAAAAAAATTAACGACCCCATTCGAATTAGGATCGAGTTCACTAACGCCCTTAGCACCAATAACAATGCACGAGATGAAAATCGAAAATACACGGATCATGGATCCAGCCTTATCTCCTTATCACACAGGTAAGATGTCAATTTAAGTCGAAATAACCCTGGACCAGGTGAATTTCTTATGAGAACTGAACTTAACAAATTTCATTCCTCTCATTCTCGTTCGTGAATGCAAAAGGAGACGAAATTGTTGTCATCATGACGAAACTTGGTGCATACGACATGAACAATGTTGTCATTATCACACTTGATGGTTCTCTCGTGTTGAATGTTAAAAGTCGCCATTTTTGGTTGGATATCTTCAAGAACTTATAACTCATCAAATAGGGTGATTGGTGTCTTTTTTATTTTTTTATTAGTAAAATCAGGTTTCAACTGCAAACATTTCCCATAGAGTTAGGTATGTGGGATATTTTGAGGGGATGAAACAATGAGAAAGCTTCCCGATGTACATAATGAAGGATTAACGGAAATTGAATTTTAAAATTGCTATTGCGTGCCGTTTGGGTAGTGTCAATGTTTGCAATTGTACAGTTGAAACACATGACCAATTCATCATGGTGTCGAATACACTGAATGAGATACTATATTTGCAATAAAGCTCGTATTGAATGATGCTTCCAAATTACCTGGTCTTGTTGTCTTTCAAAGGGGTGGCATCGATTGGGCAATGAGGTCTTGAAATCTAACCATATTAGACTTTTCCCTCTGGGGCCATTTCAAAGGAAGATCTTATGGCATTAAACCTGCTATAGTTTCAGAGCAAAAAGTAACATCAGACTTGCAACAATTGGAATTCTAAAGCATTACGAAAAACTTCACGAAAAGGTGATACCAATAATTTAATTGAAATCACTCAATATTAGGAAAACGACCGAAAGCTGATATAAGTTGGGATTCAACTTTTGTTCTGTTAAGGTTCGGTATAGTTCCGGTGTTTATAATATTATTGATATTGTAAATTATTTTTGTTGTTGCGGTATAAGAACCGGGTAATGGAAGATATTCTATATTCCATGTTGACCTTCTAGTGACTAAATGTCGCTCTGGTATTGGGATAATTTATAGCTAAAATATTTAGAAAGACCCCGACCGTATTTGAGAAATATTTGGACCAATATGGGATTCCAATAATTGGTATGAAAGTAGATTGGTTCAGGCGAAGTAAATTAGTTGAAAACTTATTTCGTTGCTCAAGTGTTCGTCTTTTGTGAGGTAGTTCAACTACATGGCGGAAAACTGGATATCCAAATATGAGAAATGTATCTTGCTCTTCAGAGAAACATAACAGTAGTAGTATTACTCCAATTGCTGTCAAATGTAGTTCCAATTATTGATTACTGAACAAATTAACATAAAATTACTTAGCTGAATATAACTAATTTAACCAACTTATTTTGTTCAATTGCCATTTCCGAAAATGAACTGTCAAAAGTTCACAATTGCAATCTGACTCTTTAATAAACGTAGTTATATTTAACTAAGTAATAGATTATTGTTTATTTGATGATAAATAAATACCTCTCATAACAAAAGTAAAGTTGGTATGCAACCGAAACATGGTAACAATCGAATGCAACTATGTGTTAGTATGTATCCAAAGAATATGGTATTACTTGATATTAGAATGGAAGAACAAACATTTGATACGTTCAGTTGCGGAATAGGAGTAATCATCAGCACCTTTAGTTACTCCTAGTACGCCGCTGTATTAATTGCAACGTCCTGCATGTCCTTACACCTAATTTCGCATGTTTTATGTAGCTATTGTTTGCCGCTTATTGCATCATTTGGCATTGAATCCTCTAGTAAAACTATCTCGTCAGAAATCTACGATGTGCCCTTCCTCCGTTCTCATGTTATTTTATTCAATTTACTTGGATTATTATTCCACCTAATGCATGTTTGTACATGTAGATTGACCTTCCCATTCTAAACGATGATTTTGCTTCTTAAAACAATCTATTCGTGTTTCAGAATGAAACGGAAATTCTGGAAAAATTATGGGGAACATTAAATCAATACTCGCATTCGTAGGTATAAGTAACACCCTCAAAAACTGAATTCATGAACTTAGGAAAATAAAGATTTCCTGATCGATTGATAAAATTCTAATAAGCTCGATTAATTTATCCATTCACATTAAATAAAGTCGAAATCTCTGAGAAAGAAAAATGTAAGAGATGCATTCAAGAAGAAACCTTGAGATAAGCCGCTAATTGGTGGCCTGGAAAACATTGTCACTAGAGTTAAAGCCATAATAATCCTCTTGAGTTAAAATAGAGCACCATTTACAATATACCAGCTATTCCCAAGAGCTGAAATGAAAATGAATAACACTGACAAGCAGTGCCGGAATATTTAATATCGATTGTGCAATTTCGACTCCTATGAATTAAAAATAACAATCCGGTATGTTTGTGTCAGTTTCAGCTTCACTCAAGAAATAAATTTCTTGATTCAGATAGATTTTGAACAACTCAAAAAAATTTACATTTTTGCATGTCTATCGATATCTAAATCTATTCCTTTTTTCACCAAAAAATTGAGTGTATTTCATTTATGAAATTCGTGTTTCAATTACAGATTTGAGTGATTTTCAGGCCTCGACCTGCGGTCTCGACCAATTAACACTGGCACATGCCATTGAAAACACTCATTTCACTCCCGTAATCCAAAAATAACTATCACATTTTTTCGTTTCTATACGATACGATTTGTTTCTGCAACAAACCGTTTCCATAGTTAAGACAGAGCAAGTTGCCTTCAATGCTAAGAAATTATATAGACATTATTTATTTATAACATTGAAGATTAGCCTGATAATTCAAAGTTACAGTTGTATAAAAAGTTTTGTTCGTTGTAAGGCAAATACCAGTGACTGACTACTGACTCATCCACTCTTCACGAAATCTCCAAAAAAGAGGAATTGGATAGATGTTGATGTTTTTTAAAGCAAAAACAATCACGAACAATTTACATGACAGATAGTTCCATAAATGAATGGATAATTACTGTCTATGACAGTATGTAACTTTTACTTGACATGATGTCCATGACAGACCATACCATAACATAGATATCCCTGTCAATTCAAATAAACGTTCACATGACTTAAAGTATAATTTTCCTAAACCTTCTTCTACGGGTTATATTTGGACGTAGCCTACGTACAATAGCTAGTAATGGAATAAAATACATATTTAAATTTACACGAAATGCAAAGTTTGGTAACTGACTTTTTCATCACACGGTGGCATTTCCAAAACTGGTTATATACTAAATTAAAAATACAATGCTAAAATATTATAATTCAGGGAGGGTTATGCTATGAGTTAGGGAGGTAGAGGTTATTTACAAAACAATTAGCAATCAGTGAGTTATAAATATCAAGCTAGTTATTTTATATTGGATTACCATTTCCTTTTTTATTGTTATTGATCACCTGTCGGGGCGGTTCATACTCAGGAGTGTTCAAGATTCAAGATGGATCAACCGTCTGCAAATGGGTGTTTGATGAGTGGTTATTGAGTTAAAGACAGTTCCTTTTCTAGTTTATTTTCGTCAGTCGCATGGCTCTACAGAGATTGCTTGCGTTCCATTTTTATTTGTGTCAAAAGATTGGCCATAGGTTTTAGCCATTTTGAATACATGTTGGGATCAGTCTTTTCTTATGTGCTGTTCGATCTTTGCTTTGACCGGTCTGCAATCGTTCACCTGTTGCGACTCTTCCGAGTCTTGTGGTGGTGCTCATGCAGAAGCCCAAAGCTGGTTCAGGATTCATTAGTGGTTAAAAAGGACAATTTAGATGAAGCTGGAGTTGGAGTTGAAATTGGATGTTTCTACTGCTCTTTACGTTAACAGACCACAGGTGGAGAGAATCTTATAGGAAAAGTTAGGAAGCGGTTTTAATCATCATCCTCACTTGCTGAGACCAAATTCGTCTAATATGAGGTTAGATCAGTGCTTTGATATATATGCAACTGTTCCCTCTTTGCTACTATTCCTATTGTTGTGATTTGATCCAGCAGTTGATCCATCTCTTGGTACTCACTGAGTACCAACACCAGTTCCACCGCTAGTTCAGGACTTATTTCTTGTTGAAATGTGATGATTCTAGATCTGTTTGCAGAGCACAGAAGTGGAGAAATTTCAGTTTACGTTAAACCGTACATTGAGAGGAAAGGTCGAACCTATACATTTTGGAATCTACAGAAATTTCATCCATATTAAAGACATGGTAATTCGCAACTTGATATTTATCGTAACTCACCGGAAGTCAATGTCCGTTGATCTATCGTAGTAGAGGAATTTCAAGCCTTGTGAATTTATCGAATACATTTTAAAATGGTTGGTTGTATTTGGATGTTGAAATTTGTAGGGAAATATATTTTGTATCATCCCTTGCATGGATAAATATTATGTGTGTTTTGTCATTTTCATGTAGCTTTAAGTAGAGTTTGATGCATGGCTTCTATAAGCATAATATTAGTATTATAACTAAATTCAATCATATGTCTGAGAAATTGACATTAGGAATCATTGCTTTCGAAAAATACAATCCAGTTCATTTTTAAGCCCGAGTTGGCATGAATTTGGAATATATACATATATGTTGTATTTTTCCTTGGTATTTACGTTCTAAATTTCTACCAGAAATGAAATAAAACTTGCTTTTGACGTTTCGATAGTTTATTTGTACCTTTTTCAGAAATGTTTCTTTTAATTAGTGTTTCCATGTAATTTGGAAAAGAATAGATGATTATCGTAGTGCGTCTGTAGCCGATTTGTGTATTAAAATCCTATTAAAACTGCAGAAAACGTTGAATCGTTAGTATGTCAAAGTATATTATGAGAAAATGTTAGTGAAATATATGGCCAATTATCAAATTGATTTTCAAGAAATAGATTGAAATTTGCTAATCAAATACGTGACATTTTCTCATACACTTTCACACACTACTGATCCAATGTGTTCTGCAGTTTTAATTGGATTTTGATACACAAGTGGGCAGTTAATATAGTTCATTATTCATAGTCATCTATTCTTTTCGATATTACATGGAAACACTAATTAACAGAACAATTTTTGATAAAGTTAGAAATAAACTATTGAAACCGGTAAAATCGAATTTTATTTTATTCTTAAAATAGAAATATCAAGAACAAATACAACATAAAATATAGCTACAAAGGGTTCAAGAATGTTAATCATAAAATATATATACAATATAAATACACCTTTATTCACATGAACAATGATTCCTAATAGATAAATTTAGTTTTACATAATTACCATTTATTTTATTACTTTTATTATTAATTTATGTGTGATATTTTTATTTCCTGTGTGCTAATGATTTGTGTTATTGCATGGTAGCCGAGACTAGCTCACCGTACAGTGGCGTAATAGGTATGGGGGCAGCCGTGGACGGGGCTTCCCCCGGATTACCATTATCTCTCCCGGCCGAACCTGGAAGTCAACCCACGTCGCACACCGGATCGCCAGATCCCGCCGCTTTGACGGTACTACAACCATCTAACGGGGCTTCCCAACATTATTCAACTATGTTACCGAGCTTTGGTTACTCGACAGGTAAAACATCTTGTGATAATCATTTACACGTTACTGTTCCTGATTTTGGCATCATTATCCTGAAGATGCATAGAAGTGTAAAATGAAACAAACCTTTAAAAATCATTGAATTAAGTTTGCTCGTCTGTTGACATATATAATCCGGGAGTTACTAGAATTATAGTCTTCTACTTTCTTTCTTATGTACTTTAATAGATACTAAGCATATTTGCCAATGAACAGTTCCATATGATACAGGGAATTTCCGTTTGTCAGTAAACGATAGGACATCTAAAGATACTTATATAAAATTTATGTTACATTATCCCATTATTTTCAGAACAAATGAAGATTTTTTAGTTAATTATTTACTTCATAATTTTGTATCTGTTTGATAATGGCACTTCGGTGTTGAAACCATAGTAACGTTTTCATGTTATTATTGAAAGTGGATTAAAAAAAAGTAATTGTTCTTTCAATTAATCATAATGATGAATTACCATAGAGTATCGTTGATTTTTTTTTAATAATTAGAAAAATGAAGATAATAGCAAGCCTCCTAGCTAAATTCATTCGGGAATACTATTTTATAGAAAATGAATCATTGTTTTCAAATTTGTATACAATGATAATTTCTGACCATTGTCATAACATGTCACTAGACAGAACTTGCTGATATAGTTCTTTGTCAAATTTTTTCAATACGACTATTCTGAGAGAATTCTGAAATTCTGTCATGCAAAGCTTCTGTATTCTGTTTTGTATAATATATCTATTGATTCTATTCAATTAGTTTATTGGCCACATCCACTCAACAGCATCAAATAAATACACCCAAAAATCACTTCATAGGCAAACAAAACTTCTATATTGAACTGTTGAAAAAATATAGTTGCTGAAATATTTAATACGACTCCCAAATATTGATTTGGTCTTTGAGTATGTTCATTATGTCATGGTCCTCAGACCCATGTATGATGCTATTGTCTAGTGATCTGAAGCATCACAGGGAACGACCAAAGCTAACTTACAAAGACAAGATTGCCTGACTATTACCGTACCCATCTTCTCCACCCCAATGGCTGCTATAGAAATCTTACTCAACGTACAGGCTTATTTAAGTAACCGCTGGAAGGCAACAAGCTGGCAATATGGAGCGGAAAACCTGAAGAGTCGCAATATTCTAGGAATGATCTCAGATATCATACCAACAACGACCAACGTCCACCTTCCGTTCACCACCATCTTCCCAGAAAGAGATTTGGTTGGTTTACAGACGGCTCTAAAACTCCCCAAGGAGTTGGAGCCGGAATATACGGTTGCAGCTCAGGGACTGCAGTAATACAAACCATAGAGTAGTGTGCACGTGAGCCAGAATGAAGGCAACGTCTTTGCAGATCGATGAAAATGTTTTCTGACAGCGAAGCGGCTCTCAAAGCAATTGGCTGCTATCAGTGTAACTCAAGAACAGTATGGAACTGTCAAAAGCCTTGCATGCCTAGGCAACGAGAACAGAGGGATTCTGATCTGGATACCTGGTACCTCGGGTACTGAAGGAAATGAGGCAGCAGGCTCTCTGGACAGGGAGGGTACAGCTTCCAAATGTATTACACCAGAAGCAGTGCTTGGCATAGCTGCAAGCAAAGCTGAAGTAGCCACTACATCCTGGACTGGACTGAAAATATAATACTTCAGTACTGGATAACCTTACTAGGCTTAGCCCATTCTGGAGCGTTCATTATAAATACTTCGAGAACAATAGTAAAGTTATCATAGGGCAAAGAAGGTTGAACCTACGTATTCTAATACTCCTCAGATATCATACCAGCAACGACCAACGTCAACCTCCCGTTCAACACCATCTTCCCAGAAAGAGATGAATGAATTCGAAACAAAACCGACACCTGTTGGTTTACAGACGGCTCTAAAACTCCCCAAGGAGTTGGAGCCGGAATATACTATTGCAACTCAGGGACTGGAATATCTGTTAGTCTCGTGCTCATACAACTATTTTTCAAGCAGTAATACAAGCCATAGAGTAGTGTGCACGTGAGCCAGAATGAAGGCAACGTCTTTGCAGATCGATGAAAATGTTTTCTGACAGCGAAGCGGCTCTAAAAGCAATTGGCTGCTATCAGTGTAACTCAAGAACAGTATGGAACTGTCAAAAGGTCCTGGCATGCCTAGGCAACGAGAACAGAGGGATTCTGATCTGGATACCTGGTACCTCGGGTACTGAAGGAAATGAGGCAGCAGGCTCTCTGGACAGGGAGGGTACAGCTTCCAAATGTATTACACCAGAAGCAGTGCTTGGCATAGCTGCAAACAAAGCTGAAGTAGCCACTACATCCTGGACTGGACTGAAAATATAATACTTCAGTACTGGCTAACCTTACTAGGCTTAGCCCATTCTGGAGCGTTCATTATAAATACTTCGAGAACAATAGTGAAGTTATCATAGGGCAAAGAAGGTTGAACCTACGTATTCTAATACTCCTCAGATATCATACCAGCAACGACCAACGTCAACCTCCCGTTCAACACCATCTTCCCAGAAAGAGATGAATGAATTCGGAACAAAACCGACACCCGTAGGTTTACCGACGGCTCTAAAACTCCCCAATGAGTTGGAGCCGGAATATACTGTTGCAGCTCAGGGAATCGAATATCTGTTAGTCTCGTGCTCATCCGACTATTTTTCAAGCAGTAATACAAACCATGGAGTAGTGTGCACGAGATCCTGAATGAAGGCAACGTCTTCGCAGATTGATAAAAATGTTTTCTGACAGCAAAGCATCTCTCAAAGCGATTGGCTCCTATCAGAGTAACTCAAGAACAGTATGGAACTGCCAAAAGGCACTTGCATGTCTAGGCAACGAGAAGAGAGGGCTTCTGATCTGGATACCCGGTCTCTCGGGTACTGAAGGAAATGAGGCTGCAGGCTCTCTAGACAGGGAGGGTACAACTTCAAAATGTGTCGCATCAGAAGCAGTGCTTGGCATATCTGCATGCAAAGCTGAAGTAGTCATAACATCCTGGACTGGACTGGAAGTATAATACTTGTACTGGCTAACCCTACTAGGCTTAGCCCATTCCGAAGCGTTCATTATAAATACTTCGAGAACAAGAGTAAAGTTATCATAGGGCAAAGGAGATTAAACTTACGTACTCTACTACGGAGACTCGGCTAGTGGAAAACTCTCTATGTCTCGAGGTTGATGTAACGACTAGACACGTTCTCTGTGATTGCCCTGGTAGGGAAAGAAGCAAACTGATCTACCGTGTAAAAAAACTGAACAAGCTGAGTAAACTGTAAATAGGAGTGAGCCACAATATACCGCATGGTTACAATTTTGTACATAGTTATTCCACCGTGACTTATCATTCCTATATAGTGGATAGCAGGAACTTCCATTCCAATTGGAATCTAACAAAGTATATAGGAAAGCAAAAGTTGAGTATAATCTTAATATTGTCAACAGCAGATCAACCATTTAGATTTTTTCAGCAAACAAAAATTTCAATATGAAACTACTGATCCTACTGGTCTTGTCACCTACATCATTCTACCACCTATTTTTTTAATTTGACTTATGACTCCATTGATACCTACCACTGTTCCATAACAGATAACAATAAAATTAGTAATATATGTGTCTTTCAGCGGGCACAACCGTGGTTCCAGGAACTGACTACGCATATAGCACGGCCTACAGTCAATACGGTGCAGCGTACGGAACTTATGGATATGGTAGCGCTTCCAGCGGGTTACTCAGTAAGTAAACAGTGAGTATTGTAGTTAACAACCTTTAAAAGCTTTTGTAATTGAAAACGGATTCACAGAATTCAGATTACAAATAGCTGAATTTATGAAAACTGATTTATTATGTATAGTATATGTACAAAAAGTTTGAACCAGATCCATTGTTATTGCATTGAAAGACTTCAATGAACTTGGTATGTTATTCGTGTAGTTTCTCATTGCAGATTCAAAAGTTGGGTAGACAATTGTTGTTTTTATATATAAAAATTCTTGGGAAATAGGTCACATTAACACTCTGTTTTAAAATTTTTGTCTTTACGTACGTTTCGGACTCACGACCATCATCAGAAGACTTATTATGTCAAAAAGGGTTTAATAAAACTAATTATAGCACAAGCGTCCAGGATTCATCTCCAGGATTCACATAAAACGTGACTACAATTCTGTAAATCATAGGAATGATATTCAGGGATTAAGTCAGATTAATTAAAACTCTTGCAAATTCCTACATACGTTTTTATAATGTTAAAAGTATATTTAGGAAGAATGCTTAAAAGTAAATTTCAATACAGGTCTGAAACCTTTTTCAAGTACCTCATAAATCTTACATCTGGTTCGAGTAGATACCAACAAATAACTTCGAACGTCAGTTGTTATTAGACTATAGCAACATTCGCTTGTATATTACTGAACAGTGGATTCTTGTTACAAAAAAATTTATACTTTAATATTGACGATACAATTTCGATTATCGTGGTTCTGTTCGTTTCGACGGCGTGGGCTTGTGATTTAAAATTGTGACATAATTTTGACATAATAAGTCTTCTGATGACGGTCGTGAGACCGAAACGTACGTAAAGACAAAAATTTTAAAACAGAGTGTTAATGTGACCTATTTCTCAAGAATTTTTATATATAATTCATACTGGGTCAAGAATCTTTATTATTGTTGTTTTTATAATAACAGGCTTATATGAAAGTCTATCTCCACCGCCGCAATGTGAATCACCAAGTTTTAAGATTTAACATACATAATTCATATTAGTAGGAACAGCTAAAAGCGTGTAAAGACGTAAAATTATACTCTACGTCATATGAAAGCCATTCCCCCACCCTCTCTGAAATTTTCGATCTGCGTAGTGTATGAAATATTTTCCTAATTTAAAATTCAACTGTAATACATTTACTTCACCAAATATTATTCGAACCCCCCGAATATTTTTCTCTCTACGCCACTGATTCATTCATGCTCTTATACCTAATTCTAGCCTTAATGTGAACTCACTGGAATATAAACAGCAACAAATTAACTGCCAGATCTATTGACGATTAAAATAAGAATAATCTAATTCATTCGGATCCCATTATAACTTGAACCTATGTTTCCTAGGACTTTAAGGCCGGGTTGTATCAAAGTCAACTGATTCAGTCGCGTGGAAAATATTTGGGGATTTCTAGGATGTAATACCGATTCTACTAATTCCGCAAATTCTTCATCATCAGATCTGTTAATAGAATCATATCTATTTCCATTTTTTTTTAATTCTAACAAAATCAAATTATAAAGTTATATTTTATATCGCTTGAAGTAATAATTAATAATTACTGCGCATGCGAAATCACTGAACTATTGAACTTTGATTTTTAAGTGATCAACAGAACCGGAAAATTGAACTAAAGATCAACCTGAACTTCTGTGGTGCAACGTGATTTATACGTAAACTACAGATCAACGTTGATGTTTTGATGAACGACGTTGGTACAACTAAGCCTAAAGCTAACATTTGCGGGTTTTATTAAAACAAATTTTTGAAATATGCCGTTCACCCGAAAATGCATTTATTCAAATAAAAAAGCCTTATTCAGTAAACAGAGACTTCTTTCCTTTCATGTAAACCGATTTAGTAGATTTCTTGAAGAATCATAATTTGGTTTAATGTAGTAACCTCCTGTATCAAGTATATGGCTGCTCTACGATTTGTAGTATAAAGAATGTTGTTTTGTGAATTATCCTGTGGAATATTGGTTTCAAAAAGTATAATGTAAATTTTCATTCATCAACTAACTTATTATTTTATTACAGATTCGGCGTACTACTACACTAACAACGATATCCACATGAATAATGCAGGAACAAGCATGGAACAGAGTAGCCGCTCCCCTCTAGCAGCCACAAGAGCAAACTCTTTGGCTTCGGCAAATTCTCCAACAGAGAGCGGCAGTGCATGTCTGAAAACAGAAATCTACACTCACGACTTGAATCTCATCTAAGCATTTATAAAAACTCCCCTCGCAGTTCGTGATTATAACTTGTTTAATTCAGGACAGTATTTCGTTAAACAAAAAATTAATAAACCCAAGCGAAAATGCCAATGTATAAGTGTGTAGATATATTTAGATAGACTTTGATTTGTAAAATTATTTGTTTAACTTAGATAAGCCTTCGTTGCTTGAAAAATGAAAATGAATAATGATGTAAAGATATATTGGTCTCAGAAAACTACGAAGGGGTTATTATTTATTGATTAACAGTTCACAAATGTTTTTTATTACATTAAGTATATTTTATATATTAGGACGTAAGATACACCAAAGAAATGTTTTAAGATTTATGTTAATGTCTGAGCACATTCATCATATCATGACATAATATGCTATGAATATTCGAAGTAAGTCAGTGAAAGCTTTTTTATGTATTCCGAATTTATGTTCAATTTATTTCCCAATCAATTCAATTACTTTCAAATATGGATGATTCTATTCAAATATTTTTTTTATATGGAAAGATCTGACGCGGGATGATCAGTCTTGGTCAGTATGGCAGAACTAATTTTCATTAATTTGTAGCTTCATCCTTTTCTGGGTACTACCATATATGCTGTCATTGGGAAGTGCGAAGTAATAAAAATTAATTCCAGTAAAACATACTTCAACGATCACACTTTTTTAAATAAAATTCGAATCAGTCTCTTTATACAATGATTTGATTGCTTATTCAACGAGTCAATCTTCAAAATGTTAATGAAAATATGCACTCAACACACAATTTCTCAGGATAACGAGAAATTATTGGTTGATATTGGTCACATCAAATTATTTCATGAATAATTGTGGAAATTGTAATCATTTAAGGATCCACAAAGAACTTTACTTGAATCAAATTGAATCGAGATATAATATTGTTTTTCAGCGATCTATACAGAAGATTCAGTTCAAAACTTAAAGCAGCTTTTATCCCAAGGTTCTATTTTTTATTATGCGTAATTATTGAAACATTAATAATTGTAAAGGAACAAAACTGTGTTACAAAACTTGACAGGTTGAGTTCAGAATTCAACATCCATAATATTCCTGTATTAACATCAAGAAAGTCAGGTGCATTATCTCAATGCTGACTAATGATTACTTTAAATTATTATCCCTCCTTATTACTATCGATTATTTGTTCCTTCCTTCTCCTTTACAATTTTTAGACTTCATTATCAGATAAATGATATTGAGAAGCCTCAAAGTTTATATATCCAAAATGATATGAATTTGCAATGAAATCTTTCATGTTTGATTGTGTAAACAGAACCATATTCATCGCATATTATCTTTATGTAATAGCTATTTTATTAAATACAATATCACATATTCTAAATCTGACAGAGAATCAATATTACCTTAATAAGAAATATACCAAGAATCTGTCAACCTAGTCAGAGAAAAATCGTACTTACCTAAATAATTCGTTGTTTATGTTCTCTGCAAATTCTATAAATTCAATGCACGTTTATATAATTTTTTGTTGTATTTTTCTATTGTCGTAGATTCTCAAATTGAATAAATGTGCATTCAATTTATTTCAATCTCAAATGATTACTAAGTAATTGACTGAGAAATAATTACATAAAGTATTAGCTAAAAAAGAAATAATTTATTATATTTTGTAAAATGTGTAATAATATACCAAAGAGACAGCAAACTTATCATAGCTGTCAAGGTATTGTAAGTATTGTATTGTAAAATGTGATAGGCCCACATATTTCAGGCCCCATCTTGCCCTTAAACCAACCCTGTCACATTCACTCATAGTTGTAGGCAGTTTATATTTAGAGAAATTAATAAAATCATTAAATTCATTTGTATTTTTTCTTGGCTTTTACTGTTCTAATACACCTGAATTCTCTTCTAAGCAGTTCAGCATATCTATACGATGCTACAAGTAGACAGATAATATGTCCTCAGCATAAAGTCCATACCACGATATAGATACCTACGGTGTTTGCAGTGTTTTATTTTTTGCAGCTAACTATCAGAACGTGACACTATTGTTAATCTTAAATGATGTTCCCTCAGATGTTTCAAATTAGTCCAGTCAAAAACCTGGGGAAATAGGCAGACTTTCTAAAAATGTACTAGACGGTCGTATCGGAAACATTTCTTTCCATGATGTTCTATGGACCATGAAGATCATTCGTGACTACAACCGACATTTCAATCTCCTCCCATTCACCCCTATATGCCAAATTTACCCTATTCTCAAACCGCTTTTTGAGATAATTTTTAATTTATCAAAACAGAATTAAGCCTCCAAGATGGGTTCTAGGAAGTTTTTTGGGTCGCTGAACCTGAATCCGGGGTAATTTTCCCGGAAAATTCATTGTAACGGAAGAAAAATCGGGAAAATTTAGTCAATTTCACGCAAATTTTATTTTATACATAATAGAGGTTGACAGTCGCGTATTTCGGTCCGAGTTAGAAAAAACCAGGAAAATTAATCCTCTAAAGTCCCCAACAACTTGTATAGTTTTCAAAGCATTTATGAGTTTTTAATAATTTATTGTAACATTTTATCCCCAATTATGTAGAACTTTGTTGACGTATTCAAGGGCAAGATGAAAAGTCCTCAAAAAATTGAACAAGCAATGATTTATTTGGTTAAAACTTATTTCTCAAAAAACTTATAGCTCGATACATTTCATCAAACGTTTTCCTAATTTTTCGATCCCTTCCAAATAATACGTTTTAAGCAATCCTTCGAAATTGGTGTTTGTTTCAGCGATGACCTCATCGTTTGAGCCAAATCTCTTTACGACAATCCAATTTTTCGAATTGGAAATAGATAAAAATCGCAGAATGTCAAATCTGGAGAATATGGTGGATGATGAAACAATGAGTAGTGCAATTCACGCAATTTTGCCATTGCGACTGCGGATCTGTGCGCCGGTGCGTGTTCTGGTGTAAGAGCACTTTTTTCTATGCCACTTCAAATTGACGTCGAATCGATACAAAAGCTCTACATAATATAGGCCGGTGATCGTTTTGCCTTGTTCATGGTAATGATGTATATGGACGATACCGTGTGCATCCCAAAAAACTGTCGCCATGACTTTGTTGGCCGATAAGCCCATTTTGGTCTTTTTAGGCTTCGATTCGCCAGAACAAGTCCACTGTTTTGGCTGTTCTTTGGTCTCAGGTGGGATGGATCCATGTTTCGTCCACAGTTACGAAACGGTACAAAAAGTCCTTCCTATCGCGCTTGGACATCTCCAAACACTCTTTTGAAGTTGTTACACGGTTGCGCTTGTTGTCAACAGAGAGCAAATGCGGCACACATCTGGCAGATAGCTTTCTCATATTCAAAAATTTATGCAAAATGTTCCGTACCCGTTCGGTTGTGTTGCCCATAGCCTCAGCAATCTCATGCACTTTAACCGCCGATCGTTCAATATCATACCATGAATCATATCGACGATTTCTGGCGTTGTAACCTCAATTAGACGACCAGAACGTTCGGCGTCCTGTGATAATCAACCACAACGAAATCAGTAAGCCACTTGTGAATCAATCCAGTCCATGGTGAAGAGTCTCCATAATGTTTAACAAGCGACGCTTTGGTTTGCGTAATTTCTTTTTCCACGCAAGAAATAATGTTTAATTAAGACGCGAAATTAACTTTTTCCCATCTTCACAAAATTCTTCAAGGCTGCTTGCTTTCGATAGGTGTCAAAACAGAACTGAATGACATATGAGACTGAAAATTTTAATGCGTACTAGTTAAAGATGATACATCACAAATATCCTATGGGGTTATCGATTGTGACGCCATCTGTTTTATTTTTCAGCTACTTTTCGCCTTGCCCTCGTACTAAGCCGTACATACGGCTGGGTTGATTCGTCCCTACTTCGAGTGTAATACTGATGGTAGCATTTCTGCCACCCTTCCTGATATCTTACATACATCAGAAGTAGATAAACATATAGTGAGGATTTTTTTAAAAGTCCTTTTCATGAAGAATCTGCCTTTTTCGCAATATAAACATTTGTGACGAGTTATGTCGACTGGAAAAGGCCATAGTATCGAAGCTTAAGAACCTCGGGAGTGACCGTCCTTTTCAATTTTCCCAAAGGAAAGCCATGC
The DNA here is from genome assembly GCA_958510875.1 of Endomychus coccineus. Lineage (NCBI taxonomy): Eukaryota > Metazoa > Arthropoda > Insecta > Coleoptera > Endomychidae > Endomychus > Endomychus coccineus. Next base: position 262,516,874 of record OY294067.1, on the reverse strand, counting down.
GATCTCAACCTGGATTGAACATGACTAATAATCCACGTAAGCTTTTGATCTATGAACGAACATAAAAACTTAGTGGATTCTACTTTGGTCCTCTTAAGTGACATACTCATTTTTCCAAGTTTCCAAGTTCTTTCTATAAAACTTCTGGAGAATTTTTCAACATTCTTCAATAGTATACGCATTATTCAACAATGTTCAAAGTTAGAATGGTCAGGCGCGTTCCCTCCATTGAAGTTATGGTTCGAGAGTGGTTTTGCAAGACCAAGATCAACACAGCGATGGAAGACCAAGAATGACCTGATCTTGGTCATGCTGCGAGACTTGAAAGAATCTAGCTTAGGTAAGTACAGAAAGAAAATGGTTAAAATCTCTACAGGTATATTTTACAGCTAGCTAGGGCAAAAAGAGAACGGAACAATTTATCGAGAGTTGACCTAAAATTATATTTGCTTAATTTAACCAGTTATAGAGTTATACATTATAAATTACCCGCTATTCATGAAGTTATAGGGTTAGAGGTGATATTTTCAATAAAGCATGAAAACACACTTACCTGCGCCATCTAAGGGTACAAAGAATGAATCCTGTATCTTATGGCATTCTGGTATTCTCCTCAATGAACTTATTTGAATTATAATAATTAAAGTCTACAGTAAATATATAAGTTGGTGATTTTACACTACTTACTTCCTGTATTTTACTTTTTGAAATATCAACTTTTCAAGGGAATACTGTTGTTCCGGAACTACCTAATTAGAATGAAACGGTAACCTCTATGGCCGATTTCGATGGGGTCTTTTATATACAAATGTCCGATTTGGGCCTCATATAATAAGTTATGGCCTATTAAAGATGGCAGCTGAAATGTAGATTCTATTGGTTATCTCCAGAATGACCCAACTAGAAAAAAATCAAATTTAGTGTGCAGTAGAGTTAATTATATAACACTTTTCAAGAGCTTAAAAAGTTTTGCGTTCGATGAGGCTACCTAAGCAATATTTTTGTATTTGAAAATTTAGTAAAAGGAAAAGATGTCTTCTACAATTTAAGGGGTAGCTTATTTCACCCCGTTCCGGTAGAGTTTAAAGTGGAGGAATGAGTCAGAATGGGCCACTAGGTAAGCACTAACTGGTCACCAAATTTGGTTTTTTCAAGTTGTATCATTGAGCCATAATTTTTTATCGGATACTATATGAAACACCCCTCTTCAAATCGATCAAGGAAGTCACCGTTTCTTTTTATTATGTAGTTCCGGAACATTCTGTATAATACAGGATGTCTTATTCAGAAAAAGATTGATTGTATTCTTCAGCTGCCGCATACCATTGAGTTTTAAGAAATATTAAAAGAACTCATACATAGCTCTACAACTTTAATATTAAATATTTTCTTGTATATGCGTCTATACCGATAAATCGATAATAAGAGGTGCGTAATTTATAATGAATAACAATAACCTCAAACACGTACAAGTTAAATTCTGAAATTTTATGATTATAGATTGTTCATTATTTATATAAATTTCATTTTATTAACAAATAAAATATCATAAATATGCCACAATTAAATATACTGTGTCTAAAGTTACACGCATTTTTATAAAATGATGAAAATCATCTAAATTTCGACAAGAGGTATAACTATAATCAAAAAGTCACCAAATCTAGACAACTCTGAACTTGTCTTTCCCCTTTTATCTGATAATGATTGCTCATGATATTTCTGTCTATTTCTATTTACTTTAATTGAATGACATTTTTTATTTTTAGTGAATAATATATATTATTTTACACTATCAATTTGAATAAATAATAGACATTTCGAAAAATAATTCATAGATACCACCGAGTTATTTTTTGTTTTAGTATTATCAACATTATCTTCTGTCTTGTTAAATGTCATTTGTGAAATTCATTTTGACGTTTGACGTGTTAGAATTATTAAACCGAATATTATAGGCATTTTATTTTCACATCGTGGCCTAGATATTTTTGCTCTGAACGTTTCCTTACAATGACCCAGATATTTTCACTCAGCTGACGTCACTTGACATTACCTAAATGTAACGTCAACAGACTGGAAATAACTGAACCATGATGTAAAAAAGTTTTGCAGGTCTTGCAGCAAGACCAAGATCGCAAATACAAGACTAAAACCAATAATGCAAAAGAACAGACATCACTATTCTATTGATCAGATTGCTGAATTCTATTCTTTGCCACGAATGTGGTCTTGGTACACAGAGTTGTGTTACACCGTTGGATCTATTCCATACTTCCCTGCAGCGTTATTGATAGACTCGATTGTGTTCTCAAATATTCCTTCTATATCAAGAAATAATCAAAGAGTTATAGTTTTATTTTGATCTATGTACCAGCTCATTTATAGCCGGTTCACAGGATTCACGTCTAGATAGGCAAACTAGTATTTGTGCAATAAGTATTCAGCCACTACACCATCCCTCATGGGTCTATTAATTATTTTCTTCAAGATCTTCAACAAAAAAAAAGCTTAGGCTTATGATTCAGTCTCATTTGGTACGGTGGTACGATTCATGTCTATGCAAAAGGATGATGCTGACTCAACTCTTTACTTTGAGGTTTATTTGCACGGAGGCCTCATTAATTCTCGTTGAACCAGGGGAATATCAACCCTCGCTTCGCACTGATATGTCTCTGGATTGAATTTGGAATTTGGAAATGCTAAAATAAGGACGATCCTCCTCGGAAGATCATTAATAAGAAACGCATGCATGTGGTGAAATAAAGAAAATCATCGGTACAATATATATTAACAAAACAGAAATAACAATTTATTATCAAAATAAAATAGTAATACTTAATGTTTATAAAACAAATTTGAACTATCACATAAGCCCTTACTAACGACTCGAGCTTTCAAACTCCCTTTCAATACGTGATTTTTCTACCATATACCTTGGTAACGTCACTCCGTGAAGTTTACTATATACTGGTTTGGTTTCGTCACTATAGGCTCCACCATCTTCAGGTCCCAGGAATTCGACAGGTGTTTTTATCTGCGGCTCATTTTCATCATTCAAGCGTGTAGAATCAACACTAGAGGCAGACTTTTTAGTATCATATCGCTTTTTTTTCTGCTGAGTACTTTTTTTTTGATTTCTCTTCTTCTTTTTCGGCACGGTTTTGTGTTCCGTATATTCAGAAGCAGAAGGTTCCAAATTGATTGACGAGTATTGTTTCACTTTTCTCACTGGTTTTTTAGATTTGGGAGATGCAGTAGTAACTGTTGTATTTTTTATATTCGTCGAAGATGGATACACTTCGAAGGCGGGAGATTCTTTTGTTTCCTGGTAACTGACATGTGAAGCTTTAGGATTAGATTCCGATTCATACATACATTCTTCATGTTTGGTGCCTTTCTTATCCACACAAAGATAGCAAGTCATTCCCTTCTTTTCGGATTTTTTACAGCTAGACCTGTCTTTTTTCTTGAATTCTGCTAGAACATTTTCGACATCTCCGGTACCAATCTTCTTCGGATAAGTTGATTTGATTTCGGCTAATTTCGATTCGTCGTTTTCAACTTCAGGGAAATATTTCAAGTGATACTCTTCGATGTCTTTATAGGGAGAGATATCAAAGCTCCTGTCTTCTGCATCAGAATGATCGTCTTTTGAAACTTGTTCAAAATTCTGGGTTTCTGCAGGACGTTGCGATGACTTTCTGGATTCATAATTTCGTCTAAATTTCGGATAATCGTCGTCATCTAATTTGTCTCTACTTTCTTCATTTCTCCTAGAATTTCTCGAATTGGTTTTTTTCTCGACGGGTTTCTCATATGCCTGAAAATCAAACTTCCCATCGGAATCGTCAGATTTACTGGCTGTCTTCCTTCCAAATTCAAGAATTTCCGGTTGCTTTTCGTTTCTACCTTCCGCATCATTATTACCTTCCTTAATTTTTGAAACAATCGGCTTCGATTCTTCCCCGTCGTCTTCTTCTTTCTGAGGATCACTCAAACTATCGTAATTTTTCTCGCTTGAGAATGCATACTTCTTGGGTTGTTCTGCGAGCGTGTACGAACATTGTTCATAGTTTCCTCCTGACTCCGGATCTTTGCAAACTGTGCAAGTCATGCCTCTCTTCTTGATCTTTGTACATTTTTCAGGGTGACTCATTATCTCATCTGATTGCTTTTCGGAGAAACTCTTCTCTGGGTTTCTTTCTTCTTCTGTCTCGTGGTAATCAGGATCTGCGTTGAATTCTTCCTGATGTTTGTCGTAGCTGTTCCTAGATTGAGCTTTAATGTATTCATAGGGATCTTCATAATGACCTGGTGAGAATCTTTTGTAACGAAAACCACTGGGTGAAACGGATGGGACTGAATATCTTTCTGAGGTGCCTTGATATAGATTTTTTGGCTTGGGTTCAGCCTGATAAGAACATTTTGTTACTTTTGAATTTGTTTCGGGATCTTGGCATATTAAACAATTCATTTGTTCACTATTCGCAGTTTCCGGTTTCGTTATTTTCTTACATTTGCTTCCGTATTGACTTTGTACTTCTCTTGTTTGATCCACTTCTAAATTGGGTTCAGTTGAGGTGTATTTTTTATATGCCGGATTGAAAGGTGCTTGAGTACTGATGAGATCTGCCAAATACTTGGACTGGTAATTAGAAGAGTCTGTAACTGGTTGGAAGCTGTACTTTTGATATGGAGTGAGCGTGGTTGCTAAAGGTTGATAATATCCAGCGGCCTCAGGATATTGTGAAACAGAGCTACTTGATTTACCTATATCATAATTGGTTGATTTGTCAAAATATGGTCCAGATTCAGGTTCGATTAAATAAGAATGTTCTTTTTCTTTTTTATGGGATTTTGGGATGTTCTTAGGGATAGTTTCTACTTCTGATGAATCATGATCTTCGTCATAATTGGCAGGTATACCTTGAGATATATAATTGGGTCCTGTATTGCTAGATAACGTACCCTCATCATCATTTTCTTCGGCGCCTTCCTCTTCTTGCTTCTGTTTTGCTTGTGCTTCTTCATAGTAATCTCTTGGAAAATGATTACTAGAATAGAACTCGGGAAATTCTGGTCTGAGATCAACAAATCCAGCAATATGATTTGATGGAACACCAAACTGATTGATTGATTTTTGATCTTCTAACTTATTCGATGCTCCAAATACTGAAATATAACAGAGAATTGATAAATAGGAATAATCATACAATATAGTTCACTACAATACGCCCTCAATTAAGAAGCAACTTTTGTTCCTAAATCAACCAACGTCAAATATACATTTCTTATATAGAATACAAAAAAAGGTGTTGGTCCTAAAAAGTGTGTTACTAAAATGAGTAAAAGTATTGTAACACTATTATCATCTAAAACTATCTATTACTTTCATGCGTAAAAGTACCTATCTAGTATTCATAGACTTGACTTTGAAATCAGTTTTCTTGGAAACATTGATGCAATAAACTTTTAAACACTTCTTGCGAACTCTTCAGACCAATGAAAATCAATGAACTTACCACTTGCTGGTTCATCGAAGTGACTTGCAAATTCACTACTTATGAATCCGGAAGGTTTAGATGCAGCTACTGCTTTCGGTGGTGTTGAATCTACAGAATAATATTTTGAATAATCCGGACGACCATCTTCATCACTTCCGTTGACGTTTTCTTCTTCATTCTCATATTCTTGGGAGTTAACTAAGCTAACCACTAAACAGACCTGGAATAAAGACACACTACTTTTAAGATTTTGAGAGCTGTGGAAATAATATAAACTTATGTATTGCGAAAAATAGATTTTAATGCAATGTACAACTTGGCAAAATTATATCTACTGCAATATTGAATGGGAAACAAATTTCCTGAGAAATTAGTTCAATTTCCTCTATGATTTTTTCTGGCTTAAACACAAAAACTTTCGGTACAAGACTGATTTCATGAAATGCACACTGATGAAGCAGAATTGCAACAATTAAGGCAAAACCTTTGTCTAAAATCTAAGCGGTTCACACACTGATTATGCAAAAACGTTTTGATACAAAACGCTTCTCTTCTATACTGATAAACATTGATCATGCAGTGAGCGTCAAAACGTTTTTTGCAATGATGTTTTTGAGAGATCAATTTGTGCAGCACTATTTATAGTTGTCAATGGATTCGACGTGTGTCTCTATGGGTTGTATTTAAAATATATAGTAGAAAATTAAAAATTTCATATTGGGTGCATCTATAAACGATAAACGGAGTAACGAAAATATTTTCAAGAAATTTATTACTGATATTAGTTTAACCATATTGAAAAATTGAACACTGCTATTTGTAATTTCCATTACTCTAGTTTCATCGTTATTACATCTTCAGGTGGTATTCAAATATATTACAAATTGAAACACAACCTGCTTAGAATCAAAACTGTTTTTGCAAATACACTGGTATAGCACAAACACTCCTATTCATGAGTTTTGAAGCGTGACAAAACATTTTGTGATTATACAAATGAAATAAAAACCTTTCAATCGAAACCATTCTATTCGAAACAGTATTATATAGCCTAAACGCATTTTTTCGTTTTGTCGTACCAATGTGTATTCATAAGCCGATGAGAAAACCTGCTCCTAACTGAATTACTCATAACGTTTTGCCTTATAAGTGTACAGGCAGCTTAAGGAGAAACCAAGTAGAGTAAACTAGAAAATCACAAAAGTCACTTCATTATGACATCTCCAAATCAATGGTCAAAAAAGGTGCAGTCGAGTTTTCGACAAGCAAAAATTACGTGATTGTGCTCGATCTTGATGGAAAATTGTCGGCAGTAGTCGCACACAACATATCTGAAAACTCATCTAGATATTACCACACTATACTAGAATTCCAGAGTTCGGAACCTCTCCAGTAACCTTTGCGAACCATTGTGATAAATGCTGACAATATAAGCCTAAGGCAATATCAAATGCAAACTGTTCCAACCATATTCATTCGAATGATATCTGAGTTTCTCGGTGCTGGGTCAACGAACAAACTAATAAAGAAATAACTCAGGGCTCCCACCTACAGGGTCCCCGCAAATAGTGTTCTTCGTTGAGGGTAAATTTCATTTTGCCTCCACAACGTGACACCACTGTAATCTATCTAGGCAGATTCATTAACGATAATTATTTGTTGTGAAGAATGAATACAATAATGAAATTTATTATTATTTATTTTTAAGTCCATGATTTTTATTGCACCCTATAATAAATGAGATATTAGAAAGACATCAGGACATATTGAAATGGAGACAAATGTTTTAAATGTTTTTAAATCCTGTTTTTGCATATAGGCGAGCTCTCGAATTTCCAACTGCTTAGGGCCCCATAGGTTGTTAATCCCGCCTGACGTTCATTCATATCTGAGAATAAATTGAATTCCATTGGTTTCAGAATACTTTCCCATTTTTCATTACTAGTGTAATATATCTGAAGATTCCGAAGTATTGTTCTTATTTGATGTGACTAATGTACTTTCTCAAAACGGATAATCTTGAACGAAAGAATGAAATTGATTCAACATGTCACGTCAACCAATAAAAATTCTCTATTTTGAAGAATGTCACTTCAATATGTGGTACAGTTAGTCTTTCAGAAATCTGAAAGGGGTTTGGATTCTCATGATCGGGGTATGGCAAATCAGGTTTGGGTCATTTGCATTTTTCTAACGTCATAGACTCCGATAGTAAGGTCCCCATCACTCACTGTCATAATAATTTCAATGAACTTGAGAACTCTAATATTACCCTTCAACGCGAAAGGAAATGAGGGTTAGAATAAGCTAATCCATAAGTTTAATTTGATTTCTCTCTTATAACAAATAAGAACTTTCAAATTCGAAGATGGTATCCTTGAAACATGTGATGAGATAAGTTTGCTTCATTATTTTTCAAAAATTGAGATTAAATATGAATTATAAGGTAAAACTTAAGAACATTTATCATTATATAAAAAGTTTTAGGGAAATAGTTCACACTAACACATATGCTTATTATTTTCGTTTCTACGTACGTTTCGGTCTCACGACCGCCATCAGAAGACGTATCAATGTCTAAAACAGGATTTCTTAAGACTGATTGTATCGAGCACTAAGCGCTAAACGTCGTTATGGCACTAATTTCAATTAAAAATGCTCACGTCGCCGGAACGAACAGAAACACGAGTAATCGAAATTGTTAATTAAATGTTTTAAGTAAGTTTTTATGTTAATCAAGAATTCACTGCTTAGCAATTTTCTTATAATATTCGAAGTCATTTCAAAGCATCGTGGGAAATACGACTAAAACCAAACTATAATACGCTCAAGTATCCACTTCCGGACCAGATGTTGAAGATTTATGAGGTATTAGTAAAATGTTGTCAGACCTTATTAGAACTATTGCTATTTCAGCATTCTACCGAAAATGTTAACATTATTTAATTAATTAAATTAGTATAAATCTGACTTATTATTGAACGTTAGATCTATGCTTTACGAACTTGTAGTCACGTTTTATGTGAATCATCTCCCGAATAGATCTTTTATTATATTTGGTTTCTTTAATTAAAATATTAACATTTTTATTATCAAATTGATGGTTATAATCAAGACAATCTTTAACAAGAGTGGTGGAATTTGTTTTTAGTACTATACTTATGGCCATACATTCTTTTTGTAAATATTGTTTAGAGATTCCTGTATAAGTCCCATCGCAATATAAACAATTTATTTCACAACATTTATCCCAAAATGCAAACACATTCTTCGGCTCCAAAATCCAAAATTCTCAAATGAATATGAACTTAGTCATGTACGCATCAATGTGCCTATATTTTACAGAAAATATTACATTATGATCTTATATAATATATGGAAATAAAGACCAATTTAATAAAGGTTATGAAATAGCAATTTGAATCTACGTCAATGAAAAGTGGAGTTGTGACGTCATACTGACGGATTCTATTATCAGTTCCTAGATATCTTAGAACTCCTATATTCTTCCAACACTAATATCATGAGTATTATTCAAATCCAATATCCTCTTTTTCTGTAATAATACCATTACTGCTTTTTCCAAACAATACCTCTGAATCAAGAAATAAACTCGCATTTCAATATGGCCAAGTAAATGAACATCCTATTTCTGAGAATATCTGTAATTATGGGAAATGTATGATGCAGTTCTTTCTGAATGTGTAGGATTTGTTTTCACTTTCCGATCCTGAATGGCTTTTCCTAAAGAATACCCTATATTTAGAAATCTCCAACTTCTGAAAGACTGACAAATGTGTTATCACCCGAATAATTTCCATTCTGAGAAAGGAAATAATTAGTAATTTAAAAGAGATGGTCCAGTGCAACTTGGAGATCTAAATTGCGGAGCACCTGATTGAATGAAATATAGTTACAAAAATTTCCAGTAATTTCGACTAGAGGGAATATGTGATACTAATACAAAATCTAATCATTTCTAAGGGACCAAGATTAAAATTGTGCAGCTCAAGTGAAAGTTGAAAATTGAGGTTCAGGTCAACTATTCCAAATGGACCATTTAATTTTCAATAATATGTTGAACAAGTTGCACCAGCTTTGTACCAGAACATCAGGACTATCTTGATGTAGATGAAGCCAAAATGTGATAATTTATACTCTATTCCTTGCAAATATAAACCATGCACCAAAGAAACGTTACATTCCACATAAAGCGAAAATCGCTACAATTTACAAACTCCGCATATTTATTTGGTCAAAATATCTGCACATAGAAAGTAGGTGTAACACGTAAATCCTTGCTCTGCAATTTCAATTATCAATATGAATTCACAACTTCACCACGATAAACCACAGACAGGTCACTAACCTTCAATAGAATGCTTCTTATAAGAAGCATGTTGCGTATCACTGAAAACTCACTACAAAATTATGAGACACTATTTTGAAAACAATTTATATAAATATACTTCCCACCAAAGTTGGAACAAATGCAAGCGGTTTGAAGAGAGTGGTCTCGCTTTAAACTATTTCTTAAAAACAAAATCCATTCAAGTGAAAATAATTGTGCACGGCAAATCAACCGGAAAAATTCAGTTTTTACGCAGTGTGATATATTTCACAAATTGCAGCAACTATGCTGCTAATAAATAAACTGCTCCTATGAAGTTATGAACAGGGAAATCAAATAGATCCTTAAAATTACATATTTTCAATGTTCCGAATTGTTCGTCGGTTAAAATGAACCCGGATATCATATTCACCACGGAATTATTTTGAAATTTATAATTTTTCATTTCGGAAAACACAGAGACTTGTTGATTTTGTTTCAATTGGGGATATTTATGCTCAGAAATGCACCTACTTTGCGCTTCCAAACTACTATACAAAAACTTATTTAGTCTTATTTTCTATGTTGCAACTCACCTCAGCAACCTCTATCAAACCAAATCCACTAATTGCTATTTGATCAGAAACAAAAATATTCACAGACATTCCGCAATTAAAGCTTTTGGTGAATTCACTAATTGCTATTTGATCAGAAACAAAAATATTCACAGACATTCCGCAATTAAAGCTTTTGGTGAATTTTGCAACAACTAGACGATATTTGGTCCAGGAAGACTTCGTCTTAATTAAATTGTGGGCATTCGTAAAACCGGACTCAGAACGAATATTTTCGGCAGATAATTAAAGTCCAGTTCGGTTAAAAATTGGAGCAACAGAAGATACTCAGCAACAACGATTGATCCCAATTTTCAAGTATGCTTAAGTGAAATAACAGAGTATTAAACTTGATATAATAAATTAATAGTTATTTATGTATCAAGGGAATTATAAGGGTGTTAATTACCGATGGCAAAGTTTGCGTGATGTTATTAAGGCTCATTAATTGCCGTGGTACATAGATAATTTTATTTCTGACCGATTTCAATAAAATTTTGTTCATTTTTAAAACGGAATAAATGCACCAATTCATTACCTTCCCGCTATATTTGAATCAGGTACCGTTGATTATAGGAGTTTTGTTGTTGCTATGTTACTTGTTTACAAACAAAGCTTTATTATCAGGCTGTGTTTGCGTTAAAAACGTGATTTCTAACCCAAATATAATGAAGGATATTTTGAAAAATGCTGAAAAAGCAAGAGAATCATTATTTCCATCGAAAAGTGAAGCCGTATACAAAAAAGAATATAAAATATATCTGGAGTGGCTGACACGGAAAAATGTTATGACAAAAGATGCCACTGAAACTGTATTTCTGGCATATTTTCAAGAACTGGTAAGGAATTTTCTATGTTTTTCGGTAGATTTGGTAGTAATTGTGTTTATTCGTTGCAGTCAGAAACGTATAGTCCGAATTCTTTATGGCCTAAATGGTCAATGCTAAAATCGATGGTGACAATACATGAGAAACGAGATATCTCCAAGTTCAATGAACCAGAGGCTTTTTTGAAACGGAAAAGTAAGAGTTATAAGCCGAAAAATTCCGCTGTTTTATCTCCTAAAGATGTCATCAGATTTATAAATATGTATATATTAGCATTTCTTATGTTATTTTTACTTGTGAAAGGTAGAGGGAATTATAGAATCTATAACGTCCCAAGGGAGTTATGACCCTCATTATTGATAGCGTGACTATGACGATATAAGCTTATAATATCTCGGTCAGAAATAAACACTTTTACTTTGTTTTTTATCACATATATTATAGAAACAAATCGTGACTATAGTTTCGACACTAGCGTGTCATCTTCAACCGATACTATAAATATATGAATAATCTTGCCTATTTATGATACAATATAAGACACTAGTAACAAATTTTTCACACAAAATAATAGGTCCTCTTTTCACAGATATTTCATGCCTTATATTAAAGAAACTATAATGTTACATCACGACAATTGAATGTTTCCTCAACCTTCATTAATAATATCCATCCTAACATTAGTTCACTTTAGAAACTGAGAAAGACAGCAAAATAAAATTCCCAGACCTTACCCTCAAGCACCATGATAGTATCAGTACTTTCAAAGTTTATAGATAACCTACATTCACAGATACAACTATTGCAAATTCATCTTATAGTCCCCATAGTCATAAATTGGCAGCATACAACTCGATGATAAATGGAGCCTTTCAATTACTCTTTCTCCTGAAAACCTGAATAAAGAATTGAATGTAATCAAGTTTATAGCCATAAGCAATGGCTTTCTACCTAAAATTATATCCAAATTAATTGGCAGAAAACGTCAGAAATTAACTTACTCAAGTATCTATCAGTTTACAAAAAATTCTGATTCTTCATCAAAATACGTTTCCCCTCACACATTTTGGTACCGTACGTGAAAGAATTGCAGACATTTTATCCAAACATAATCTAAAAGTTAGCTTCAAACCTGAAAATAGATTATCCTATTTTCTGTTCGATGCTAATGATAAAACGAGTAAGTTAAATAAACCTGGAGTATATAAATTGACCTGTGTGATAACTTTTAGATCGGTAGATCTAGTCGTAATATACAAATTAGACTTAATAAAAAGTTAAGGAAGTAAAAATTTTACATAACTAGAGCAGAGGTCTTAAATTGAACACACTAGAATCAATACAAATTTTCAAAGTTATTAAAAATGATGACAATAAAATTTCAAGTTATCAAATAGATGTCTACTACAGCATTCTGTTTGATGTCTTATTAGTATTATTTGAAGATGTCACGCTATTGTCGAAACTATTCTGTTTCCGCGATACATCTGATAAAAACAAATTTCTATTTTATTATCTTATTATCACAAAGTAATGGCTTACACCATTGAATGATAAAAGTTTGATTTTCACTAATTTAATACATTAAATGCACCTAGTTTCGTTAACACAGTAACTTTTTCAGCAGTTATTACAAAATACTAACTTACAACAAAAGAGCTAATATAATATAATTTGACATTGAAGCGATCAAACGATAGACTGGTAACAAACGGAAAATCTGATTATACAAATTTATTGAGGGAGAATTATTAAGCAGTTGTTGATCATTCAGCAGGATATTTTAAATTTAATACTTATTGATTTTTAGAGATTCCAGCGGATTTAATTATCTTTTAATCATCTGATTAACCAGCTATTAGCTTGTAGGTCTTGTCTTGAGATATATATCAGCCAGACAGGAAGTACTGTTGAAAAACGAATCAAAGAACATGGACATTCGAGGGCAAGGTGAAAAGTCCCTGACAAATAAAACAGATTGCGCCACAATCGAAAATTATATTTGACATTTGTTATGTACCATCTCAATTTTTGTAATAGTGGAAAAAAAAAGTGAATTTTGCGTCTTGATTAAAAACTATTTTTTTCATGGAAAAAAATTACGCAAGCCAAAGCTTCGCTTGTTAAACATTATGGGGTCTCCTCATCATCGATTGCAATGATTCACAAGTGTTTTGCTGATTTGCGTTGTGGTAGTATGACCATAAAGGACGCCGAACGTGCTGGTCGTCCACTTGAGGTTACAACATCGATAAAATCCATTTTAAGATATTGGACGATCAGCGAGTGCACGAGATTGCTGAACTAAAAGCATCTCAACTTAATGGGGTAAAGAACATTTTGCATTAATTTTTGAATATGAGAAAGCTATCTGCCTGATGAGTGCCGTATTTGCTCTCTGCTAACAACAAGCGCGACCGTGTGACAACTTCAAAGGAGTTTTAGGCGATGTTCAAACGGGATAAGAAAGACTTTTGGCGCCGTTTCGTAGCCGTGGACGAAACATGGATCCAGAGAACAAAGCACAGTCGAAATAGTGGCCAACAAAGTCATGGCGACAATGTTTTGGTTTGCACCCGGTAACGTCCATATCGATTACCTTGACAAAGGCAAAACGATCACCGGGATATATTATGCAGAGCTGTTGGATCGATTCGACGCCGATTTGAAGCATTTGGCAAAGAAAAAAGTGCTCTTCCACAAAGACACCGCACCGGCGCACAAGTTCGCAGTCGCAATGGCAAAATTGTATGAATTGCGCTACGAATAGGTTCGTCATCCACCATATTCTCCAGATTTAGGCCCCAACGATTTTTATACATTTCCAAACTAGGAGAAATGGCTAGGCGGAAAGAGATTTGACTTCAACAATGAGGTCATCGCTGAAACAAACGTCTATCTTGAAGGATTGCCGAAATTGTATTATTTGGAGAGGATCGAAAAATTTGAAAACCATTGGATGAAGTGTATCGTGCTACAAGGAGATCGTGTTGAGAAATAAATCATTTTTTTGTTCCATTTTTCAGGAACTTTTCACCTTACCCTCGTATATTCATTAATAATAAAAATCATTTAATTTTTGCGCAACATTTACTTATGGAAAACCTTAACTTTAAATTCGCTTGCTGAATGATTAACAAGTGCTTAATAATTCTCTCTTGGGAAAAATATGTTTTCGTTTGCTACCAGATTATCGGTTAATTTCTTGAAGGGTTGAACAGGAATTAGATAAGTTCTAACTACTATTCTGAGAGTATCATTAATGTTATGTATTAGATTACTTCTTTTGTGGTATGTTAGTATTTTGTTACAACTGTTTCAAGAAGCTACGGTGTTATTGAAACTAGTTGCATTCTAATGATCAAAACAATTTCCATGCACATTACACTGCAATTTACCTGTAAGTAACTTCTGAATTAACGGGCACGAGGAAAAGGTCATTCTTGCCCAATCCTTGTCGCATTTACAAATTAAAAAGGAGCAAAATCATTATAATTAATCCCAAATTCATCAACTCGATTTCAATTGTATTTTTTTTTTCGAAGTATTATACAATACACGAAAACAGGAGAGAGACAATGTAACATCGATCAGTAACGGTGGTAATATCGTGATTGTCACTTTTAATGGTTTGATGAACTATTATGTAAACCGATGTTGAATTACATAAGTCTGATTCATTCGTCGATGCAAAACTGTAAAGCATAAACCTGAAAAACCCTTGTATTGCATATACAATTAGATCATAATTTCTCATACATTTTCTGCATTTCATATTAAAAATTGATCCTCAATAATTGAGACAGAATTTTCGGAATAGGAATTATCAATGTGTCAGATAAATTCATTTTTAAGTATCTGATCCATTCTACATTTTAATAATCGAAACCATTAAGTAACTAGCATAAGGTGGATACAATTGATTACAGATAATCATTTACGATATTATGTTCACCTCTTATTTATTATCGTGCGATATTTAATATGTTGATTAAAAGATTAGAATTAACGGAGCGATTCAATTAGTTGTAAAAAAGTATAAAACAATTGACAATAATCGCTTCATAATGTGTGAAATTTTGCTTGTTTTCTCTTTTATTACGGATTCAATCCCGTTATAATACGTTGCAACCAAAGCTGATCGAAAGGTAGATTTCCATCATTTATTTTTTATATTGAACTTCAATTTGATTATACTTGCAAGAAACATAGGCGATGCCGAACCTATCCTTTGCGGGTCCCCATACATAAATGAACTGTGATCATTATTAATGATTCTTGGCCCAGGTATGAATTATATATAAATTCACGAGAACTAGGTCACACTGACACATATGCTTATTATTTTCGTATTACGTACGTTTTGGTCTCACGACCATCATCAGAAGATGTATCAGCAGTTCTAAGATGCTAACCCTCAAATATTAGTTTTGAACACGGATGAATATAATAAAGCGGCCATAATGCATAGAGACTACGGAAACAAAATAGAAATCTATTAAATGATGACTTCCAAAAAATTGAAATCTGATTCTACATTATCAGTACAAAATGACATGAATAAATTAATAAATAAATGGTACGAAAATAAGATAATACCTATTGAATTGTAAAATAAATTAATTTGCCATAAGGGTCAAGCACCTGGGGTTCTAAAACTACATAAAAGTAATATACCTTTAAGACCCTTTGTAAGTAATATTGGAGCGCCTACCTACAATTTATCAACATTTTTATCAAAATCTATCGACAATATAACAGGAAAAAATGAATTTTATATGAAGGACTCTTGGATTTTTGATACGTTTAACAAATCAATCCGACATCTTTGAAGTCCGAAAACACGTACAGATACACAATTAAAATGATCCAAAATTGGAACGGGAAATGTTTCGAATAAAACCCTTAAATATAAATCGTTGCTCACTGTACGTGTTTATGCTTGTGATTAGTAGCTTTATGTGGAACGTGTGTCGTGTGTCTCTTCTCATCTATTGTCATGTGGTAGTTAACCGCGCAAATATGAATGACGGAAATTTCGTTAACGCTTCTTACACGCATATAAATTTTTTGTTGCTCAATTTGTTATCCCAACAATTTGTATTATTTCAAAATAATTAAAAAAATGCTTAACCATATGGAAACTCCCAACAAAATCTTCTAAATAAATTCCTCCCTAAAATACCCACCAAAGTCGAAAAAAACTAAATTCAGGGAAAAACGCCTAACTTGGCTACGCTGTGTTGGTTCCGCCTTACTCGAGATTAAATTTTGAATATTTTTCTACTTTGAAAGTTCGAAAAACCGTTGAAAATATCATATTTATTATTCTCTATAATAATTATTATCGAAATATGTTTTTGTTTTTTGTTCTCTTTTTATACAAGTAAATGTGTAAATACTAAAAAATTACATTTTTCCCATCTTGAAGAACTTTGAAACCATCCTTATTTTTTGCTCCAGGCTTCCTTTCACTTCAGTCCGGTATTGACCCAAGATATTTATGCAAAATTCGAAACTGTTTAGGAATTAGGGATTATAATTACAAGCTAATACGGTTTCTGATAAACCATGCTATCGATAGGTTGTATCATTCATTATGTTGACAAAAGAAATATATCATCAAATAATAATAATAATAATAATAATGGTCTTTATTTTCGAACAAAAATTATATTACAACGGAACAATTGATTTTAATAAAATAAATAACAAGTTAGGAACCATAAGGGGTAGTTCACCATAAGGTGTTCTACCACTTAACCCTTGATTATTGAAGAATATTGTTGAATAGGAAATTATAATAAGTCTGAAATGCATGTTTTTTCGTAATATATCAGGTTCTATTCGGAATTTATATGGTACAAGATAATGATTCTGTATACATTTGTTAAAGTGCTTTGAACAATGCAATTTATGAATATCAGGTACGAGATGTATAATTTATATACATTAAACCTAAATTTTCTTTCAAAGAAAGCCGTTTTATGAAAAGGTGGTAAAAGTGGTACCTTGTTCCTGATATTTATGTTGTGAACATCACTTCTGAACGTTATTTTATAATAAAGATTCTTGACCCAGTATGAATTATATATAAATTGTCGGGAAATAGGTCAAATTAACACTTATGCTTTATATTTCCTCGTCTTTACGTACGTTTCGGTTTCACGACCATCTTTTCTACTTTAAACACGATAGATGTATCTCCGATAGCACATATTCAGCCAATCTAATTCAGGAAGTTTGTGTGAGACATTGTCATACTTTCTGATACCGAAAATAAATCGAATGTAGGAATTTTGAACTCTCTGTGTTTTATTGGTATAATCTTGATCTATGCATGGTCCATATATAGAAGAACAATAAGTGAACTGCGAAAGTACTAGACGATCACACAGCATTTTTTTTTATTTATACTTAGTACAGCTCTATGTGGACATAATAATGTAAGGGAAGCATATACTCGTTGAATACATTCGGTGATATTTCCCTTAAATCCAAGAGATCTGTCTATGTAATACCTAGATTTTGGGCCTTATCTGACATTTCTAATCGAGTACAGTTAACCTCGATATTAAGAAGTGGTTCAAGCATATTACATTCAACTTCATTTTCAAAAAGTAAGACTGCAGATTTCAAAGGATTAAGTACAAGTGAATGCATTGAAGGAATGTGATATAGTGATGATAAATCATGATTGAGTTCGCAAGTTGCTTGCTGAAATGAATTTGCTTCAAATGTACAGTAATTTTGCGTATCGTCAGCATACATATGAATATTGATTAAGTGAATACATTTTGGAAAACTGCTAGAATATATTGTAAAAACTAGAGGTCCAAGGGTATAACCTTGATGAACTCCTGAAATTGTTCTTCTAATAATCTTACTCTTTGTGAACGATTGACCAGATACGATTCGATAAGTTGCCTACTCCGGAAGTCTAGGCCAAGATATTTCATTATTACCAAGAGAGTTTCATGGTCTATGTTATCCAAAGCCTTACTGTAATCAAATAGAACCATGACTGTATCGTAACGTTTATCAACTCCATTTATGATATCATCTGTTATTCTTAATAACGTCGTAGTACAGCTTTCACGAAAGCCAGATTGTACAGATGGCAGGAGAGAGTTTTTGTTAGAAAGCCATTAAGCTGTACATACATAATTTTTTCTGCCAATTTTGATGAATCAGGTAGAATACTTATTGGACGTAGATCATTGTACGTGGTGGGATTCTTAGTTTTGGCAATAGGGGTAGCATCTTTCCATGAAGTGAGATATTTACTCTCAAGTAGCATATTATTTACAATATGAACAAGATAAGGAAGAATATGTGGGCAGCATAATTTGATAAAATTGATGTTCAAAAGATCTGATCCTGTAGATTGTCCTTTAATCTGAACTATTGCTTCTCTGATTTCCTCGAAGGATACAAGACTGAACTCAAAATTACTTGTGTAATTTGTAATGAATTCTCTATCAACATTGTTTTACTATCCAGAAAATAATTATTAATATCATCAACATTTTGGAGATGAATTGGAATAGAAGATTGTTGTTTTCATTTTTGGAAATATGTTCAAAATAGGCTCTTTTTTCATTAAGCATAGCATTATTAGTGAAATTTGTTACTTGCTTGGAGTAACCTCAGTGTGAGGGAGCTTAATTCTTTTGAATTTCGTTAAGGTACACGTTTGTCAAACATATACAGCAGGTTAGCATTGAGAAAATCCACTTTTTTTGGTCAATATCATCAAAATAAAATGTATTGTGTGAAGGTACTAATTCCAGTTCATTGTAGAACATCAAAATGTTTGTAATCACGGTATGTATAAAAAATAGTATCAGCCACGGAGTAGTCCCCGCGTATTTGAAGATGTGTTACTCTCATTACGCTCTCTCATAATTACCAAAATCATTGCGGGATATAATTTGCTCTAATAACCCTGAGTCTATGAAAGTAAAGCCAATCAGTTTTTCCCAAGCACTACACTTCATTTCACTTGATACCCTGACCATATCAAATTGGGATAAGTATACATTGAATTTAGCAACTCACAAACATTTTCTAGAGTTACCCACTATCGAGTTATAGCTATCCATAAGTATGAGTTACATCCATAATGAAAAATTATTAAAATCTTAGACCTCTCTTATACTGTACGTGCATTTGTATAACCTGAAAAAGGGAACAATGTTTAAAATACAATATACTGATGATTGCTCGCATTGATATATGTACATATTCTCAAATTATCAAAAAAAAATGATAACGATTTTCAATCATCGTTATATGTTATCACTAGATTGCGAAATTCTGTTAGTTGACTTAGATATATCATGAAATCTACATATTCTATGAAATCATTCGACATTCTATAAATTGAATGATAATAATAAAGTTATATTATATAATAAAAACATGGAAACAACAAAACAATAACAATAACAAAATAGAAAACACTGAGTTGATTCATCGTTATTATCAACTAGTTGATAACCCTCTATTCTGATGATGTATTGGTGAAACAATTGTTAAAATTTATAAATGAATTTTAAAGTGAAAAAGTGTAAATAGTATTTTCATAAACTACAATAGTGAGATATAAATAATTTTCTTTATTATTTTATGGAGATAACTTAGATTATTACGATGAATAGGTAACCGTAAAAACTGAACCATATGAGTGATTCGAACCCACATCTCTGGATGTCTAGTCTACCAGGTTGACCAATTACACTACTTTCGTCAAGTCAAAGGCTCATACTTTTGTGAATATAAACTTCTGAAAAGATAGTGGATCATTGAAAAATATCTAAAACCTATATCAATTAATAAGATTCACAGTTCATGAATTTTTGACAAAGTATCACTATTGTTTATGTTGTTTTCGAAGGCTTGGTTATGTTCTACAATGTAAATACTGCGCTATCATTGCAATTGAAACCTGCATGAACATTTTCATAACTCGAGAACCTTTGGAGGAGGTCCCTACTGAATTCTGAAATGTTACATCAAAATGTTCTAGTTTTATAGCCTGGAAAAGTGCGGCGGATGTAAAGTTTTCTTCCAATGAGAGTATGTTTATTGCAGCAATGTTTCAGTGGATATAATTATATATTAGTTACAATATCATTCCACATTATACTAAAATATGTGGTACCCGGATGAAGTCCTGGCGGGGTTGACCCCCCAGCCCCCTCCCAAAGCATGAACTTTTTCCAATTACGGCTCCAATAGTTAAGGTAATAATTTAAGAAATAAAATTCATTTATGAGGAATCAAAAAAATATTATCTGAGCATCCAAGATTCTTAGATGATTATTAATTAAAATTATTGTTTGGTTCCCTATTCTAGATATTTCTGATTTGAATTAAAACTATGTACTCGCATAATTAAATAAATGAAAATATATATTTTGTGGGTGTAATATTGCGACCGACAGATGGGAGAGCTGTGTCATCTAAAGCCTAGTCCACAATGTGACTACTGACATTTGCACTTTGTAAATTTCAAAATCAATTTCTAAAATTGATCCATTAATTCTTTTTATACTGTCGATGAACCTTTCGTATATAGAAACTCTAAGATTTATTGGCACTGTTAGGGAAATAGTTTGTGAGGTGGCAACAACTCTCTTTTACTCACCACGTTTGTTATTGTTATAAAAAGTGAGATTTGCGAAAAGTTCTGTAAGACGAGTTGAATTTATCATCTAAATAGATTGCATTAATATATCGTTTGTTCTAAAGTTGTTGGATGGTTAAGCAAAAATATAAGACCTCGAATAAAAATGAGCTTTAATGTTCAGCTCTGCACCCCACCCCTATATAGAAATAATTCCGTTAGCCCCTCCAAAGTGGAACTCTCGTTCCGCCCCTGATTATGGCTAACCACAGCATCGAAGAAAAATAAGTATTTCATTATTTAGATGAAAAGTACCAACAAATTTAATGGTCCAACAGAATAATCATCATGCTCGAGGTTTCAAATCCTTCAGACCATTTCTATGAGGTAGCGTGATTCACCAAATCTGATGGTTCACAATTGGGTGCTTGGGAAAATTCAGAATAAACCTCCAATAATTCAAGTGTAGTCGTCGCGAGTGACAGAATCTTCGGGCAGTCGAAGTGAGCCTTACTTACAAATTAATAATAACTTTGAAACACAAGTTTTCATGTTGTGATCTGATTTTAGAAATTGCTATGTGAATTAGAAATACTAGAAATTTGCATATGTAGGAAATAGTTTTCAAGATAAATATCTATCAAATTCCTTACTTAGAAAATTATGTACATTACGTGAGGTAAGCGAATTCGATCATAGTATTGCAATTTATTGCTTTCACTATTTATTTGGATTCAATTGAATGAACATATAACTAATGGAATATGGTTGCGATTTCTACTTCCTAATACAAATAAGGAATGAATCAACCTGGAACATCATCGATTGGAGCCAGCTACCGGTTGAAATAAGAAATACAGAAGCTGCAACTATTTTATTTTACACCAAAGTAGAAATCTGTAAACTGAAGAAGAATACTTTACCGACTATGATATAGATGTCACGCTTGCACTAATGTGTTACATTTCTTTGAAAATTATATATAAAATTCTCGGGAAATAGGTCACAATAACACTTTGTTTTAAATATTCGTCTTTACGTACGTTTCGGTCTCACGACCATCATCAGAAGACTCACTATGTCTAAAAAGGGGGTTTATTAACTAATTATAGCACAAGCGTCCAAATCGCACAATTTAACTTCAATCAAAAGAGCCCACGCCGTCGAAACGAACAGAACTACGAATAATCGAAATTGTATCGTCAGAATTTAATTCGCTTGTGCTATAATTAGTTAATAAACCCCCTTTTTAGACATAGTGAGTCTTCTGATGATGGTCGTGAGACCGAAACGTACGTAAAGACGAATATTTAAAACAAAGTGTTATTGTGACCTATTTCCCGAGAATTTTATATATAATTCATACTGGGTCAAGAATCTTATTATTTCTTTGAAAATCAGTTCCAAGCATAGAGAATTTCTTGGTATATGAAGGTTTGGGGTTGGAGATCAAGATTTTTATATCAAAATTCAAGAAGGTGGACGAATAGTGTGATTATGGTCATATTCTAGTCAAAATTTGTGTATGTGGCGTCGGAAATCATGATTTTTTAGTAAAAATTCGACAAATCAAAACGGCAGCTACAATATGTCAGACTATGCTTCGATTGCTTTCAAAATTGGTATGTGAAGGTGTTTGGGGTTTGGGGACGAGTTTTGTGACTATAATCCGATTCCATTCAAGATTAGTATGTGTGAGTCTTTTGGGGTCGGATAATATGCTCACGTTGTCAGAATTCAAGATCGCGGCTCACATAAATTGTTCTTTTTTGTCAACTTGTACTGTTCCCATGTATGGAGTTCGGCTCCCAAACATACGCTGGAGCTCTTGGATTATATCCAGAAGCTATTCGTCTGATCTATGATGTCACACGAATTCGTTGACCTCTCTAGAACATCGTAGAAAGGTGGGCGATATCTCCCTTTTCTACAGATATTTTCATAGTGTTCATCAGAAATCTCGTCTGTTGTTCTCCTACCTGCCGATCTTCTTCCTACCAGAATTCATTTTTCAATCGAACAGCGAAGTTGTGGGACTCTCTCTAGTGAGGTCTTTCCCTATGCCTATAACGTCCAAACTTTCAAGAAAAACTCGGGAGCCTATCTCTTCTCCCAACATTCCACCGCTGGCTCCTACGACGTTCTTCTAACATTATAGGTTTCCCTCTCGTGTAGTAAAAGGAACTAAATTAATTAAAAATTAAAACTTGGTATATATAGAAAGTCCTGCAATACTACATGAGGAATCGTTTAATTATTTACGAATAAAAAGGAAAAAATTAATTAAAACAAAATTAAAATAGTTTTAAAGACAAACTTTGGTTTTGAAGTGCAAATAGGCACTAAAAAGAAAAAAATTGTTTTGTTACATATGAGGCATCAGTTATTTTATTTTTCTCATGTCAGGAAATAACAAAAATGTGTCTTATGAGAATCCATATTCTGTCTGTCTTCGACGAACTGAGCCAGTATCAGTTATTCGTATTGAGTTTCAAGACAAAACAAATGGCAGCCTCATACGACAAGGTTTTGAATCTGTTATTTCCTGATATAAGACAAAAAAAACAATGATTGTTCCCGTTCATAATTTGGCGGTTGTTATACTCTTCTATCGTCCAATTGCAATATATATACTTATCAAAGGTTTTCGAGATTTAATATTTATAGAACCTACTTTTTCGCAAAGGATACCACCATTCCAACACGACTTTGTCCAAAAGAGAGCTACGGTTTCAAATCTTATTTATCTTGTTTGAACACGTATTTGGCTGATGTTCTTGACAACCAAGGTTGTCAGATTTCTTGAAAGTCTTTGATGAACATTATTCTTTTATTTAAGCTCAGAACTGTTAAGCTTATGACTTGCATAGTAAGGTTTTTGTTCATACCTTATCAATAGAACATTACTATTCATATGCTATTCCTATTATTTATCAATAATTTGGCTGAAACAGTAATTTGCTTGAGAAGGATTTTTGCCGATGGAAAAAAATACTATAGATATCTGGCATGCACTACAAAACGTCCTGAATAATGTTATCTGTTTGAAAGTTGCTAATTCTTCCGATTCGTCATTTTGAAGCTGTATCTGGAATTTCAAGACGTCGATCTTTGGGAATTTTAGAGACAAACAAATTCAATCCTTATACAATAAGGAAACAACATAACCTTGATTTCCAAAGGAGATTAAAGTTTTGCATAAGGTATCGACAAGAACGTCAACAAGATCTATCATTCTCTAAAATGTAGTTAGACAGATGAAAGCCTACATTGGCAGTGCTGGGATAACGCAGGCTTAACGAGCACAATTGGCCTGATATCAAACATCACCGTACCATCGACGTTCGATTACAGGGCTTAGGTTTTAGTGTTTGGTATGCTCATAATGGGCAACGGTATTATGACCAAAGAGTTCTATATATAGAGTAGACAAGTAGTGCGTTAAGCATAGGAAAGCGCTGGTAAGTTGATGGACATTCTGTCCTTCACGCACATGTAGTGCGCTGTCACTCGCACGTTCTCCTCTTCTACACCGAGACTCAACATCATTCATCGTATGATTCGATTACATAAATCACAATATTTACGTGCGAGTGAGAGCGCAGTACATGTGCGAGAAGGACTGAATGTCCATCAACTTACCAGTGAAAGACTTAGTAGTCTACTCTATATATAGAACTCTTTGACTACGACGAGGTAAGAAATCAGTTCTTCTAACAACCACCTCATAATATCAGGTTCGTTTAAGAATTATGGAATACCAATTTTGGAAATAACTGGATGGGAAGTAAAGGACCAGTGAGTAGGCCACGACTTAACGACACTGGATTTTTTCTTTTGGAGCTACATTGAAGAGAAATTATACAAGAAAACCAGTAACGACATAAATGAATGTTCGATTTCAACTAAACCATAGCCAACTATGATTCCCGTTTGAAAAAATACAACTTTAAGCCATAACTCTAAATTACACCTTTTTTAAATTTTTCTTGACCGCCATTGTATTATAAAGAACAAAGTGCCGTAACAATGTAAAAGATATTTTCTCCTAATTTTACAAACAACCACGATATTAACATGTGTCTAAAGTTGTAAAATCTGCTTATAACTCGAAAATAAAAGATGTAGGTTAGCAAATTATTATTTCCGCCAGTAAATAAATTGTAGAGGGCGTTTTACTTTCGTAATCTTTTTCTGATACGTTTCAAAAAAATTCTAGAACGAATGTGATGTTTATGCTAGAAGTGAACATAAAGTGAAACATCGGTTAGTTTGAAGTAAGTTTTGAAGCTTGTAACGAAATGTCGATCAAAGGCAGCTTATCCGTGGCGTGTTTGTTGTAGAACAATTAATAACTTACTCTTACTACCTAGATGCTCCTAGAGGTCAACACATCAAGCAAGCAAACATCAAAACTTAAAACCGTAATAACAGAAGTACAGATACGCATTCTTTGGTTTTCATCCACTTATCTACGAATATCATTAACCTCGTGTTGTTTAGAGCCTACAGTTTTGTACAGAATTGTTCAGCTCAGGGGCGTACTCAGATTGAAAGACTTATCTTTTATGTTTTCGAACTTTAATAACATAGTAACTGTGTACTTGTTTCCGTGTTTAGAATCTAACAGAACTTTACATTCCAATTTTTCCTACTAAATCAGATATAGCTCTCCCGATGTACTCCCTAAGCCGGTTCTAACTGGTCGTTTTGAGGTAGCTTTCGAAGCATTTGTGTAAAAACGTCTCCTTTTCTACACCGTTTCCAATTTGAACAACATGAATGTCAGCTGGCAGGAGAATAAGGAAGCTGAAGAATAACACTATGTACATTTACAGCAAGAACATTTTCAATGGACAAGACAGAAGATAAAATAAAATGAATAAAGAAATGTTTATTGCGTATTATTTTTTAATGTTGAACACAAATTGAAATCTGAAGTATAAAATATTGTTCACATTATACCGTTAACCTTTTGACTCCAATAAAATTCTAGTATCCTGAGTATACCTATGGCCATGAAAGGCACCAAATTTACTACCTTTATACTAATTTTATTTACCAGCAACCCTTATTATACCATTTTAAGTAGGTAGAAGTATACCGTTGGGAGTATTATTTACCTAATAATATAAATATTAAATTGAAATATTTTATTTCTAGTTTTTAATGGTTTTACGGGAAGTGATTTTTGTTGTGTTAGAATGTGAGGTCCTTGGGCCTGTGCTGATGATAGGGCATATTGTTGGGGCCACTCTTAAAAGAAAGTGTATATCTGAGATGCTTTTTTCTTAATAATTTCACTACACGAGAGCGAAACTATAATGTTCGAGGAACAACATGTGAGCCAGCGGTGGAATGTTGGGAGAGGAGATAGGTATTCGAATTTTCCTTGCAGGTATGAAGGTTACAAGAATGGAGACAGACCTGACTTCCTCAACTTCGCTGTTCGATAGAAAAATGAAGTCTGGTAAGAAGAAGTTCTGCAGTAATCGAGCTTGACAATGAAGGGGTAACTAGTTTGAGCTCGTTTAGTCCGCCTATCTAGAATCTCTCGTGGTGGAACAAAGGACGAGATTTCTTATGAACACCGATCTTGGTAATATGTATTGAAAAGGGGGTGATCTCCCACCTTTCTACGATGATCAATGAACTCTTAAGTGTGACATCATCAATCAGATGAATAGATAGCTAGCTCTTTTGTCGATAGAATCCAAAAGCCTTCAGGGTAGGTTTGGGAGCTGATATCCAAATATATCAACAGTACTCCAAGACAAGTCGAATCTGTGCTTTGTAGATTATGAGGAGCTGCTTGGATGTAAAGTACCTCTTAGAACTAAATAGAAAACCAAGTTTTTGTGAAGCGATTTTCGCAATGGACCTCACAAGATCATTCGATAAGAGGGTGCTGGTGGTGGTGATCCCGAGCATGGATATGGAAGACTTCCTAGAGATAGTTGTACTTGAGATTATCATATAAGGGATTGTGGAATTTGCCTTCCTGGAGAAGACTTGAGTTTTAGTTGCATTATCAGATTATCAGATCACCGTTTCAAAATTTCTGCCAGATCTCCATTAATTGTGTAATAAGTGTTATGTGAAGGTTATTTCCAATATTAAAAACAAAATAATTCTTACAAAATTGAAATTTCATGTAAAATTGGAATATCTAAAAGTAAAGAACATCTAAGAGTTGCCAGATGTTTTCAATAACAAATGTAGCTTGAGAAAAGTAAAGGATTTTCTAAAATAAATATAAGACAATTCACACTCGCTTCAAGTAGGGTAATATGATACCATAGCTGATATAGTTAAGAGGGTTGCAATAAGTTCACAAATCTTTGGTTGTAAAGGAAATCATAAACCTGTCAAGATCAATAACCAATATAGGACGGTAAACGAATGATAGCTATATTGTCAATGTTTATCATCTGAATATGTTTCATGTAGGTACATTCAAATCAGTTAGTAATATTTAGTAAAGGACAGATAGATTGAGAAATCCCTACCGAAAACATTCTGAACTAGAAACCTCAAAAGAGGAATCTTATTGCTCATTGGTCACACAATTCAGGGACCCTTTCCGAATAGTAGATTGGTTTTTGGAAATAATGCCTAAAACCTTCAGTTATAATTTCTAGCTTGAATTAGTCTCTTGAGTAATCACGTGACACTTAATTTCAATTAATTTAACTTGATAGTTTCTTCAGAGTGTTTTTGGTAAGAAGGGTGGATTTCGCAAAATCAGAGTTGTTTTAGATTTTTGATCGTTGTTCTCATATCAGTATTTATTCAAGTTAAGTTCAATAATACTTTCGAATCATTTCATTCAATTTCGATCGCCTAGTTTCATCCTGGTTGGGTATCAATTTAGTAACCTTAGTTTTATTTCTCTTTTAGTTGATTTAGATTTTCTAGGTGTCTTATTTGAGTATAGATTCTGATATCAGTTTTTTATTATTATTAGAAATAAAGTTAATTATAATATTCTTTTATTACCTTTTATTATCATACATCCTTTTATTATTATCATTATCATTTAATTGTTATTTTTTATTATTAAATTTCGTTGTTGTTGAGTACGAGTTTATCTGATTAATATTAGCTTTTACCTCTTCCACTTACCTACCAGTGTGTTGAAATCATAGGTGTCTTGTGAAAGAAAAGGGTAAGCGTCAATAATACTTTTCACGTTTGTTCTGGCTAATCAATGATTGGGATCAAACTTAAACGTGTCATAGTTCTCTATATTAAATGGCCACACTGCACATAAGTAAATATAAGTGAATAAGAATAATGTAAATTCCTTACGTAAAGTTTCATAGAGACTAATAGAGAGTTCCATGTTACAATTTCGTCAACCGGTCTCTGTCCCGCTCCTCTGGCTTCATTAGATGGTATGGGGGGACTAGATGAGAAAGCGGTTTGAAGTGTATCATCATCTGCAAAGCTGTGGACGGGACAGCAGATTGTTTATATGGAGCAGAAACAAAGTTGGTGCCAAGACAAATCCCTGTGGAATACCAGCATTGATAGCCATTTGAGAATACTCCGTCGACCACCACATGGCGTGATCTACCTGAGAGAAAACTTGATAGTAAGCAACAAAGCTTAGGCGGCAAACCATATGACGAAATTTATACAAGAAGGCTTTGGTGCCAGACTCGGTCAAATGCTTTGGAGAGATCCAATGCTACAGCTACAGATTTCTCATGTTTTTCAATATATATCTGCCATACATGTGTTACGTAGGCAAGCAGGTCTCCTGTCTCCTGTCTCCTGATATCTGCTGACGAAAACCATATTGCCGCTCTTTCACGATTCTGGCTCAAAATCAGAACATTATACACGACGTTTTTCATACATCCCCAGATTCAAAAGTCCAAGGGAGTAGGATCTATGTTTTCTTTTGATATCCAGAAGCATCGATGGAATGAATCCAGTTGACATATCTCGAAAATAGGAGTTTTTTCCAACGAATAAAATATTGGAAATGAGGAATGTGTATATTTTTCCATATGCTACTATGCTAAGATATCGCTTTTCATCCTAATGCCACTTTCTGTGGCGAATGAAAATGTTGTCTAATTCTGAAAGCACCAAAACACACATTCAAAATTTTATGATAGATAATAATATATATTTTGAAGAAACAGAAAATGGAATCTTTTAGAAGTATTAAAGATTTTCAAAATTAATTAAGAATACGTATGCGATAAAGTTGCAACAGAAAATGAATATACAGTGTTTCGTCTTACCTCTACTAGTTTTTTCAATCCAATCGAACTAATATGGCACGAAGTCAATTCAAATATTAGGAGGAACGATATTTCCCCCACTTGAATATATCTGTAGTGGAATCAATAAAAACATAGTAATTAAAATTTCTTCAGACATTTGGAAAAAAGGGGGGAAAACTCTTATACGTGTATGATTACTAATGTTCAACCCTTAGTAATAAGTTTAGGTTTAGATGAAGATAATAGTGATAGTGAAAAACAACTAAATTCAACGTGAAATAGAAGTTGTTAAAATTGATTATTGTAAGACTTTTCCGTGTATCCACATTAATTTTTATTGCACTTACTATATCTTTAGTAATAACATAAAATATTATATTTCATTTATCATTATTTCCCTTCAGTGTCAAATGCCTTTTTCAAAATAAAAATAAATCAATGTGTAGGTATATTTTCAAGCCGACCCTGCACCCATATCTTACGGTTTGAAGATGTTGAGACCAACACAATGAGGTTTAATCAGCTAGTTGGTTTATTGCAGTGATGTTCAACGGTATTATCTGAACTATACTACCGGGATATCAAAAATTATCTTGGTAAAGGGTGGTTGTGGAATCTAAAACGTGTGTCTTACTTTACGTTTGAAATAATTTTGTCATAATTAATTTGAAGTTTCTAAAAGTGCGAAATTTCGCAATTTTATACGAATATTGTAACACTCAGAAGTCTATAGCGCTTTGGACTCCGACGTCCTATGTAATTAGCTACGAACGGAATCATTTTGACATATGCCTCGAGGAGCTCGCTGCGCGTAAGTTAGAGTTCATACATTTTACCTCGGTCTTGTTAATTTGGGGCCGTTTCTTCCCCCTGCGACCGGCGCCAGTTGTAAAAAAGTGTTATTGGCTATGGGCCGCTAGCTTTTACCCGCTTCGTGTATATTTTAGTCGCGAGAAAATTCCCTTTGGTACGTCGCACGTTAGACGCGCGTAGCTGAGATCTTATAATAGCTCAAACTGTTTTAATTGAATTTTCCTGTTTAATGGACATTTATCGAAGAAAGAAGGGGCGTCGGGCACGGTCCGATACTAAATCTAACTACATGGAGCAAAAACAGCACGCGAAAAGTCGTCGTAAAGCCGTATTAAGTACAACCAGTTTGCACTTTTCTAACTCGCGTGCTACGGGCTTCTCACGTGAACGTCATTCGATTTACGGCAAATTAACTATTTCAAAACAGTTTTTGACCCGGATTGTGGCTATCACGACCTCTGAAAAGGTTCAAAGTTCACATAATTATTTCATAATTTGTAGTTCATTATTGTTTTACAACTGAAATAAATAGGTATGAATTTTGTAGGTTATTGATGATGTCAGTGTGACAGTGACATAATTATTTCAAAAGTAAAGTGAGACACACGTTTTAGATTCCACAACCACCCTTGACCAAGATAATTTTTGATATCTCGGTATAATCACATAATAAATAAAGTCAATGATCATTTCAATTAGTCGGAACAGTTAACGTAGGATATTTTGAAAGGTGCAAATGGAATTACAATAGGAAGTGAATACTTCCGATATCCGCAAATTATTCACACAATAGTTCGAATTGGTTTGATGCACATGTAAATATTCAGTCCATGAAATATGTTTCACAATCGTTAAAATATTGTCGTCCTTTCTCACTTGATGAAATCAAGATTCAATCAAGGTCGCCACATATTGCCTCCAATATATCTCTATAAAAATTAATAAAAAGGGTAGATGAGGATTCGTACAATGCATTTATAACAGCACAAAAAACTTCTCGATCTAGAGGAAAAATGTCACTCATAATATCTTAAGCAAGACTTCGAAATTCAATTGAATTAATTAAAATCCTTAAAATGCTCAACGGTGGTGAACGTTACATTGATTTCGTACGCAATCTGGATTGTATACGCAATCAAAAAACATCCTTTAATACATTCATCTCCTCGAACTTTATTCGTCTCTGAAGACGTCGTAAGAGCGATGCATGGTATGTGCACGACTTATGGTAATTCCACGTTACGATAATGGTATTCAAATAGATTTGCATACTTTTCAATGAATAACGAGTACACACAATTTATGTTTCATACATGAGAATCCATACTATTATAATATTTCAGAATAATTATGAGGATACTCACTTCCACATTGAAGACATCGTTAGCAGAATTCTGTTTTGTGATTTTATAAACATGACGACTGCTATCTCTAACTACATTTTCAACGCCTCTAGACTAATGTCTTGAATTCAACATTTGATGGTACTATACATTCTAACGTTCTATGAGTTAAAAAAATGTATGTATACACATAGAGTTATGGCGGAATATTTTAAAAATACAACTATTTTCCCTTTTGATTGTGAATTTCAATCCAGTTATCATAAGTTCATCAACCTCGGAAGACAAACAATTGATATGATTTTAACCTCAGGGCCTACAGGTTCACCGTTGTGAAATGAAGCATTAAATATTTAAACGAATTGAAGCATTAATTATATGAACTTATAATTTGCATAATTATTCAAATAGCTGATTTCCTGTTCAAAAAATCACATTATATCTCAAAATTAATAAAACCTAACAGGATTGTTCCTGCTGTTAATGTGGATCGCTACTTTATGTCGATTTTTCAATTCATGGTAATTTGGTGATGAAAATCAAGCCACTCATTACTACTAATTGATATATAATCGTATTTCAAATTCTGAAAAAATTTCAGGAAAACTATTTCTGAAAAACTACTAGTGAAGATAAGAAAGGGAAGTATATGAAACTAATTCAATACCAGGTATTGTCGCTTTCAAACTGAAAGAGAAATTGCTAACTCCATTCAGGACCTGGTCAGTTCATTGGCAGAGATACTACTGAAAAAAAAATCTATTGAAACTAGTTGGATCATTTACATAAAATCTAACAAAAAACTCAATACTTACCCATACTTGTGGAATGATATCGTCATCGTTTCATTCAAGAAATTAAAATTCCATCGACTTCGATCTTACACAGAATGCAGGTTTGAGACAAGCTATGGTTCATTCACGTTAAGTATGATATGACGTCATACTTGGTTACTATTACAACCGATTATCTTCAACAACATCCATAACTGCCGCGATATTTTCGTCAGACCAGGTATATTCCATTTATACAGTTGGCAAAACATTATAGCGTTGCCTATATAAATTGTTGATTTCATGAATGGACTTGACAGTTCAAAAACATTTGTTATGAATCTGAATTTTGATAGAATTGAACTTCAAAAGTACAGAAACAATTCTTCTCAGGACTGATCTTCTATGTTCTTCTTGAAATTTTGATCAAATTGGTGGCCCGCTTATAACAAAAGTTTGACACAATGGGAGTCAAGTTTGTTACTCCTGTAACTCCCAAAATGTTCACCCACTCTACTAGAGAAAGACCTACCACATTCACCAACATATTAAGTAGATAGTATGTTGAGAAAGAAGGAATATAATATTGCGTTTAAAGAAATTTTCCCACTTAATTTCAATAAATCGGAAAATTATAGAAACATTACATATTTTGGTAAAATTTCGAATGATATAAAACGTGAATTAACCGATATGGATTTAACAACTTCTTTCAAAAGTACTAATACACTGGTCAACATTTGAAAAATAGAGAAAAACAAGAAAAAGGACTGAAATCTGGAGTCAACAATTTTGTAATTGCAAATAATAGGCGTAGTTTTCTTGGTGAAACTCATTACAGTGCACTTACTAATACTAAGCTTCAGATGATTTATTACACACCAAGTACCGAGTACATCCAAGTCATGCTGCAGTGAAATACAACATAAAGAATGCTTTACTTCCGAGTAAAGTCTTAAATCGTCTGCGTGAATCAGAAAATAACAGACAAATAAAGAAGAAAAGCTATTGATAAATAAATTGAATAAGAGTGATCCAAGTATTGACCCTTGAGCTACACCTGAGGGGGCATAAAATGGATACGATTTAAAACTTCTATACTCTACATATTGATATCTATCCCTTAGGTAAGAATTTCAAAATTCAAACAAATGATTTGTAAATCCAAAGCTAGACATTTTATTCAATAAAACACTGTGATCCATTTTAACAAATGCATTAGCAAAATCGAGGTAGATACAATCACCCTGGTCACCTTCATCAATAACATCACCCAAGTATTGACTGTAGCAACTTAAGTTAGTAACAGTTGATCTGCCAGCCATGAACCCATAACTGCTCTGAAGATATCTACAGTTTTACATGATTGAAACTAGCATCATATAAGATAGATTCAAATATTTTGCAGAAGTTATTAATGATGG
Organism: Endomychus coccineus; assembly: GCA_958510875.1. Classification (NCBI taxonomy): domain Eukaryota; kingdom Metazoa; phylum Arthropoda; class Insecta; order Coleoptera; family Endomychidae; genus Endomychus; species Endomychus coccineus. Next base: position 262,483,372 of record OY294067.1, on the reverse strand, counting down.
CAATGGGTGATAATTAGTTACCTCATATCTATTACATATTTTAAAAAGCGATATTAATTTTGAAACTTTCTACAGATCCGGAAAAGTATGCGATTTTAAGGCTAACGAATATATAAATGCCAGTGGAGCTGAGAATATATTGATGCAATCTTTCATGAAAAAAGCAGGGATTTGATCTGGACCCTTTGTGTGGCTTTATGTCTTTTAGTAACTTGAATCACTTCAGAGGGACTAACAATTGAAAGAGATAGAATACTATTATTGAAGTTATTAAAGTTATCAGAAGGTTTTTTATTAGTTGAATTAGAGTTAATATAGGAAGTACTTTGCAAAGACATTAACAATTTCATGAGGACTAGAGTAGTTAAGATTATCAAATTGAACGTGTTCAGGAATAGAACTGCTTATATTTTTGGTATTAAAAAATGACCAGAAAGATTTGGAAATACATTTTATGTTATTTTCTATTTTGATATATAGAGCCTAAATGAAAAGGCAATATGGGTTTAGATTGCTGATCTTAGAGTCTTAGTTATTGTTGAATGTTGATCTTGCCCAAGCTTGGTCAAAGTGGTAGACTAGTCGTCTTTCTCTAGTAGAGTGAGCGAATATTATAGAAGCTATAGGAAAATAACTTGACTCTCATTATGCCAAACTTTTGTTAGAGACATGCCACCAATTTGATCAACATTTTGAAATCTTACATGTTGTAGATGAAGGTAGACTTCTAGGTAACTCAGAATACTCACAAATAAATAACTATAAGCACAGTAATCTTTTACCCAAGGTAAATTTTGTATACTCTCTGCATTTTAATCATTTTTAATAATTAGTCTCAATCTAATTATTAAATTTTAATCCTTCAGTGTAAACCAGCTGTTATCTGGTAATCCTTAAATTACCTGTAAACAATCTGAAATCTCAATCATTACGTTAGCTCAATTGGGCATTTTCTCTTTATGTATAAATAGCTAGTAATACTTCGGAAGTTGGAGAATAAAACTCAAATTTTACACAAAACTTTTAACATTTAATTTAAAAATGCTGACAAATTGTTTCATCACACTGTGGCATTTTCAAAGCAAGGAGTTATCAACTAAAGCTAAAACTAAAAGTATGTCCTTAAATATCAGGGATCAGAATGTGGTACAAATTGAGGGATGGGGGTGGATAATGGTGGGAGTGTGCTTACAAAATTGTTAACAAGCGGTGAATTATGTGTATCGATTTGATCATTTAATATTACATTATTATTGATTTTTGAGTGTGTCATATATTTCTATGAATTCTAGTATATTAAGTTTATGTCCTTTTTCCTGAATATGTAGAATATCGGGATTAAGGTTAAATTATGGTTATGTTCTAACAGGTGATTTGCGTAATTAGAGTCCTCTTTTTTGACCCTGTAACTTCTTAAATGTTCGTTGAACCTTACGCTGAAACTGCGTCCAGTTTGTCCTATGTACAAAACACTACAATCATCACATCTCAGTATGTAAACTCCAGATTTCTTTAATTTATCTTTTTTAGATATCGAATTATTAATATACGAGCATAGGTTATTTGTTGTTTTAAAGGCGACGTTTTAATTATAGTTTTTAAGGAATTGAGATATGTTTAGTAAATGTTTACTTAAATACGTTAGACATGTGAAATTTGATGTTGTATTATTATTAATCTACGGATAAATTAGGTTTAAGGCTTTTTTATTGAGTTTATTTTAGAGTATTTTATTAATTATCTTGACATTATAACCGTTATTTTTGGCAATATCTATGATTCTGTTTAATTCCAAATGGAAATTATCTTTACTTAATGGGACATTAATTAATCCATGTATCATACAATTATATGCTGCTAGCTAGCAGTATGATTGTATGATTGTATATTGTAATTGAATTGTATGAAACAATTTGTCAGCATTTTTAAATTAAATGTTAAAAGTTTTGTGTAAAATTTGAGTTTTATTCTCCAACTTCCGTATTATGAATTTACACTACGTAAACGCCGAAACCATGGTTAGTAATACCGTTGTCAGTATCATTGTTCACTTAAAGAAGCCACTGTGTTTCGAAACATGTTGTGTTTTCTTCTATGTTTATAATAAGAGTCTGTCTTTGAAATTTTTCCACAGTGTAGTGTTCATTTATAATATAATTGAATTCAAATAAGTAAGGATCAGTTCAATATTAAAATTAAAAATACTTATAAAGTTATGGGAATAAAACCACTAATTTACAATAAATAAACAATAAATGCTCAGCTGAGCTCAGATAATGATACTGTGTGTTGTAACATATGTCAGAAATAGTGGATAATAAAAACATTCATTGTTTATTTAGTGTAAATTAGTGGTTTTACTTCCATGGTAAAAAATAAATTTACACATACTTGATATATATATATATATATATATATATATATATATATATATATATATATATATATATATATATATATATATATATATATATATATATATTGGGAAAAAGTGTCATGATCTTACTACTAATGTATATCTCAAATTAATCAGTACCTAATAATATTGAACTCTTAGGACTGAACGTATATAAATATATCTCCCTTATGCTTTTCAGTTCGAAATGTTTTTTAATATAGAATATATTACTATACTCACGAACCGCCACTGACAACGTACAAAAATTAATGAAATATGACTCACTACCATCATGAGCTAAGCCGCTAGCTAGTCTTAAACAAGCTAGTCCGCGCCTGCAAGGTAAATCTACCTGTGGCCCCACCTGACCCATGTAAGACGAAGATGAAATAGAGCGCTCAGTAAGAAACAAGTGCGCGGCAATATCACATTAATTTCGACATGAAGCTAACTATTTTCACAGTAAGTACGCTATTTTTATTTCAACTCAACCCATTCAAAACCAAAAAGTTTTATGGTTCGACATCCTTGCTTCACTTTAATCAAATATTACAAATATCCATCAATTTCATAAATAGCAGGATCTTCACGTTATTTCTCATTTTTCTGCTCTAGTAATTTATGGTCCGACATCATATTAGGTTCTTCATAGTTACATACAATTTCTACATATTCGTTATTTTTTTAACACACAAAGAGAATTTATGATGTTTATATTCAGGCCTACACGGATAACTGTTTTTGCGTTTGTACAATCAGAATAAGTGGCAATCGGTTGTGTTCCAACTAATTTAACTAAGGAATGTGTAATAAATATCGTGGCTATTTTCGCTCTAAACACGTAAAAATTTATTACGACTTCCCAACTTGTTGTAAACATCTGGAGAACAGCGAAAACAGGATATATGGATACAAAAGTAAGAAACATGAAATCATTGATCCGCTCGTTTCAATTACGTGTTGCTCATAATTCACAATGAGTACATACCCTATTGGGTACTTTCCACCTTTTTGACCGCAAGAACCATTTCCGAACATTTGGGCAACATCTATGTTGTTAAAATATTAATTAATAAAGGAGATACTGAATGAAACACTTAGTTCAGACTGTTATACAGAAGGAATGAAGGTACTATATTAACGGCCAGATGAAGATATAATTCTTCAATAACAAAAAAAAATAGGGCGATTGTTAATTTCTTCTCTCATTCTTCCTAAAATATCACTTTTTATGTGACTCGGAAGTCTATATCGACTATGAAAGTGCACCCTAAAGAGAGCAAAAACCTAGAACATAATATGACAGCCACATCACTTCAACTATATTTTCAGGGCTTAGGCGACAAATGTGGCAGCTCCGTCACTTATCTCACGTTTACTCGGATAATGGTGTGAATGTAGCATCCAAAAAATTCGAATCATTTCTCTCATTCCGTTGTGGAAATGAAATGGTGTTATTCAAATGCATTCTTTCGTCCAGATAACGAATTATTATTGAAAAATTTTATGTTGCCAAACAAATATATTTGCTAAGATCGGCAGTAAATACTCTGAAACTAGTTGTAATTAATTGTCAACAATACTAAACCAGTAACAATTCGTTTTATCATATATTCAACTTGTGTCTACCATTCAAAATCCTACCAGCTACGCTATTCATAGAGCATGCGTCATCCACGTATATAGTAGATATATTCCCTTCATCATTTGATTTAATAAATTTGTGAAAGAATAAAGCCAGTTATTTAAAAATGAGCCCCACATACATATGAAACACAAATGTTGGTAAAATATAATTGGTCTTGAATGTTAATACAAGATATTGAAATAAAGTAGTTGACAATCAGAGAGAATACTCCACTGATTCCTGTCGTCAACATGTATAGCAATATGTCTTTCAGAAGTCATGTTTTTATACTTAACACAAAAACAGTATTCTCATTTTCTTCGTGAATGTTCATTCTGAGAAATAAAAAAAAGTTTTCTATGATGTTGCTGGGGTATAGGCCTCTACTATGTTATTTGTTCATCACATATGTATTTTCCGGAATTTCTTATATGTAACACATTTTACATTTGCTTTCGAAAATAAGTTATAATAGAATGTAAATGAAAGTATAACAAAATGGTTAACAAGATATTCTTCTACAAGAAGAATATGAAAATATTACAACATGGTTGAAAAGAAACAAAGTTGGTGGTTATCCGGATGCCACATGGAGACACCGGTCATAATCCGAATAGGTAGATTTTTCTGGGAATGGAGGCTTATGAAGAGTAGAATGATTACTTGAATAGTTCCCCTTTTCATTTATGTGTTATAATTCCAGCAAACGCACGAATATTATAGATACAGTGTTCGTTTTCTACCTACCCCCTTGACGTATACCCAGAAGAGGTTCTGAATTTATTTTATCTTCTTCATGAATATGTCTGCGGATATTCATTATGAAGATCAAGTAAAATCAGAATCACTTCATTTGGATACCATTTCTCAATAAAAGTTTTAACATTCAAACTGAATGATAAACTCTGACATTTACGTTTGACGTATCTTGAATTCGAAATATCTACACGAACCCATGGCAACCTAAATAGTGTTTTACAAAGCCTACTGTTTTTTCAATAAATTTACTATTAGATTTTTTTTCTGATTTCATCAAAAATATCAATTTTAGGCTCATAGCAGATCGTATCGTCTTTAAAGGGAGGCAGATTCATAGAGTATTCAAATATTACTAAGATGTCGGAAAATCATCATTTTTTATAAATTGATTTTGAAGATAATCGCAATAAAGTAAGAATGCACATACAATATTTTTCAAGATTCTTCCAAAAATTTAGTACGATATTCCTATTACGTCTGGACACGTCTAGCGGGTACGTTGAATATGAAAGTACTGATAATGAATGAATATTACAAAATGAGGAACATTACGAATTTGAAAATTTTAAAATCACAACAAAAAAAAAATATTAAATGTTATTGAATACAATATATTTATTTCTTGTGCATTCTGGAGTGAACCTATTTTCTTCATTTTACAGGGCTGTAGGCCATGTAATAACATATTACCTATTCAAGAAAAACCATAATTAATGGAGGACATTACTTTTCCATTTATTATTTTTTACTTTATTCATTCAGACATAATTAGTTCAAACCAGCTTTGTTATGTTCTTACTTGGACCTTTCTTCATAGTGAGTACACAGACGAACCAATCAAATTTTTCTTTTGAACCACTTTTTACATTTTAAAGGTCACTGAATACATATCATTATCTTAATATTTTTCCCTATCGAATACTATACGATGAAAAAGTGCTGATGGATATTAGCAATTAATGGAGATCTGGCAAAGATATTGAGATGGGGATATCTGATAATCTAGTAAAGTTTTTAATGCAACCAAAAATCAATCTTGCAATTCCTCCAGGAAGGCAGATCCCACAATCCCTAATATGATGATGCGGGTACACCCTCCCTTGAGACGATCATATGAGGTCCATTGCAAAAACCGCTTCACAAAAATTTCTATTCCGTGTCAAAAGCTACTTTACATCCCAGTAGCTCCTCATAATCTACAAAGCACATATTCGACCTGTCCTGGAGTACTGTTGATATGTTTGGAGTTCGGCTCCCAGATATGCGCTGAAGCTCTTGGATTCTATCCATAACAGAGCTATTCGTTTGATTGATGATGTCACACTTACGAGTTCATTGACCTCTCTAGAGCATCGTGGAAAGATGGGAGATCTCTCTCTCTCTCTCTTTTGTATAGATATTTCCATGGTAGGTGTTCATCAGAAATCTCATCTGTTGTTCCACCAGGAGAGATTCCAGATAGGCGGACTAGACGAGCTCAAACTAGTCACCTCTTCATTGTCAAGACCTGCCGGACTTTATTTTTCTATCGAACAGCGAAGTTGTGGAACTCGTTACCTAGTGAAGTCTTTCCCTACGTCTATAACCTCCAAACCTTCAAGAAAAATTTGAATGCCTATCTTCTCTTCCAACATTCCACCGTTAGCTCACACGATGTTCTTCGAACATTATAGGTTTCTCTCTCGTGTGGTCAAAGTATATGTAAAAAAAAATTAAAATTCGTGAATCTATGAACACCCAGAAGTTGTAGAAATCATATCGTACCATAATGCTTACTATTTACAAGAAAACAATTTGAAACTTATCAAACACATAAATACTACCGCAATAAGATAATAATAACATATTGGTCGATTCCAATAGAATTTGTAGAGCATTGGGCTAATTTATGAATATTTGAACTGGATAATATTAGAAATCGCAATCTGCAATGGAAGTTTTAAGTACTCGCTTATACGATGTTATTTCGCACTGACCATGTTTATTCATGGTCTACGATTGAATATTAGCTGCAAATCTAATCGTTTCAGAAATACATTTCGTTTATTTTTAGATATTCCTATAATAAAACTATTTCAGAATAATTATTTATACTATCCAGAAAAGATGTTCATTAAAGGGTGATGTTGCTTATTCAGATTTTGATCTTGACATGATTTAGGAAACAACTCCCACAAGCTCGTATAATAAAAACATATGGTACCGATGTCTATTTATACAATGAATGGCAACGTTTTCCGAACATACCGGGTATTCCAATGGAGTGTTTCTAGTTTCTAGTTCTGCTGAAATTATCTCAAAATGAAGTAGTATGTCCATTATCCAGTGTAACAGTTAAACAGGTAAAAGTGTTAGTCACTCTCGAGTAACCTTGTAAAGGGTGCAAAACCCTTCCTCTCAAGGAAGCAAGTGATAAATCATTGTATTTTCGATTCTCTTCCCAACTTATTTACCCTACTGAATTTGAATTAGCACTTATTAATTCTTGCTACAGGTATGAATTATATATAAATTCTCCGGAAATAGGTCACACTAACACATATTCTTATTATTTTCGTTTTTACGTACGTTTCGGTCTCTCGATCATCATCAGGAGACAATTATTGTTTAAAATGGTCTCAACGATATCTTCATTTTGATTCAGTCGCACCAGCAAGTTAGAAAAAAGTGTAATAACAGCCTTACAGATCCCACTGTTAAATTCACATCCAGAAAACCGTCCCAAAAATTTGAAAATAGGTCGTAATATAGTAGAAATAGCTATCCAAAAACTATTTTCATTAAAGAAAAATTAAACAAGATATGTAATGGTACGTCATATCATAAATATGAAACACTCTGGCTCCAACAATATATCACTGTTTAAATACAATTCCTCTCTCGCGTAAATGCATGGAGTAAACAGCTCATGCATGGGCTTCGCCCATATGAACACTGTTACTTTATTTATAAATAAGATTATTGGCGTACATGTAATATTAAAATCAATTACTGTATTATATCAAAGTTATTTTATAAAGTATGCACAATAAACTTCGTTCCATTTCATTCTTTCTATTCTATATGAATAATATAAACGTAGGTAAAGATAATTTTATAACATGACCATACATTCCAAGACCTCAGAGAAAAAGAAATGCTTAAGAAAGTATGATATAAATGTTGAGCATAAACCTACTAACTGTGTTGATGAATATTTTTCGAATCTAAAACCTTTAATACCTAAAGATCAATAAATCCACACAGTATATAAATCAAATTGTTTAGATTGCGAGGGACTTATACAGGAATTTCTAAACAAAAAAGAATGTATACTCATAAATACAGTTCTCGTCAAATAATTTGGCACATGTATGAAATAATATCGGCACATTATAAATTGTCTATCTTCTTCTAATACTCATGATTTAGATAAAGAATCATTGTAACGTATAATTTCTAAGAAAACCACATACGTCAATGGCATTCTAATGATCTAGAAAGAGACAAAACATCCCCGTCCTATCGTATTTGATCGCGTTATTTTTGTCAAGTTGCAGGCCTGTTATTGTCATGTCCTGATGCAATTGTATTCAAATGCCGTTGCTGTATGATTCCTCCATTCACAAGGAACGTAACACGATTTCTGCTGCACGTCCGTTAAAAGTGTAATCCGTTCTGATACACGACAATACATTAAAAGTATTGAAACTAATATTCACTCTCACTCAGATAATATGAGTAAACAATGTACACTAACGAATGTTATAGGTTATAACAGTTGCAAATATTTATATATAAACATGATAAGCTCGGAATGACGAACACTATAAGAAACTTGAAAATGCTAGCCGACTAGGTACAAATACAACCGATAAAGTTGATTCTGCAGCGTGTGACTTACGGAAATTTCTGTACCAACCTAACAATATAACACGTGTGAATCAAGAACTTTTCATAATCAGATACGCCCATTGATGACGTACGGGCCAAGTTATTTGACGAGAACTGTATAGTAGTAGAACAAAAGCTGCCGTTGCTAAACATTGTTTTGACTATAACCATCAATTCGATTACAAAACACTATGTTTTAATTGAAGCAACCGATTATTGTGAAATATATATCCCGCAGATGATTCACATGTAACGTGACCCAAAGTCTGTAAGTTATAGAACAGACGTTCAATCATAAATTCAAATTTATACAAATTTAATTAATTTAAAACCCTTGCAAATTCCTACATACGTTTTTATAATGTTAAAATTAGATTTTAAGTAGAATGCTGAAATAATCAACATTTCTAGTAAGGTCTGACAACCTTTTCCTATTACCTCATAAACCTTTAACACCTGGTTCGAAAGTGGACACTCGAGCTTATTAGAGTTCTGGTTATCAGTTATTCTCACATTGCCTGAGATAGCTTCGCATACTAGACATATATTGCTATGCAGTGGCTTCTTGATACATACCTATTTATATATTCAAAACAATTTCGATTATTCGTGTTCCTGCGACGTGGACATTTAATTGAAATTAATGCGATAACGCTTTTTGTTACAATTAGTTTTGAGAAACCCCATTTTAGACAGTGATAGGTCTTCGGATGATGGTTATGAGACTGAAACGTACGTAAAGACGAAAATAATAAGCATATGTGTTAGTGTGACCTATTTCCCGGAATTTATATAAAATTATCTCTTATAACAAATGATATTCAGAAGTTTCATGTACCGTGAAGTGCAAGTATAATTTTCATAATTCATGTATGTATACGACATAAATGAAGATGTAATTTCTTGAATATGATTTTAATGACACACAGCATTTATTTAGCAACAATAATACTGATAATAATAGTTGGAGAAGATGGTTCCGACTTGTGAATATATAACTAAGGAGAGATTAGGAAAAATTGGAATCGATATTACACTTATTATTAAACTTTGATATATTCAAAGTTTCCCTGCACAGCAATATCGTTAGAAGTATTTCTAATCTGCCGATGTTGCTGTGCAACGAAACATGTTGAGTGAATATATCAATGTTTAATATGTGTAATCTCGTTTAAAATTTTTAAAAATCTTTCCTCCGTGACCTTTTTGGGTCTTGTTTTAAATTCATAAGAATTTCATAGATATAAACATGGACTGCGCGTGCAGAGCTATCCTGATGCCCATCTCAGATAATAATAATTCGAGTTTCTTATTATCCCTGATGAATATTTTCTCAAGCACTACACCTTTTCCATAGCTAAGGGCTTAACAACAGATGTGGCGTATTCTTGTCACAAATTTCTGTTAGGTAGCAGAGTATTATTACTCGCAGTGTTTAGTTAATTTGATATTTATGGAGGAAGTATAGATTCAGTAAAAGCTTGCGGAAGACAATGACAATTTCAATGACAGTTGGTTTCAATATAAATCTGATATTTCCATACACAGTGGAAGTTCCAGGTGGCAGTTGGAATTCAATCCCCAAATATTTGATTCCTGTTCAGCTGAATATGACAGTAAGGGAGTTTATTCCATTTTAATTAACAAGTAAATAGATCATAAGTAGTTGTCATAGCATACAACAACTTATTTCCTCTGTCTATCGTTTTGATATGATCAAAACTCTAGCAGATACGCCCGTCATACAACATGTAACATCCATCGTATAGATCTATGACCTCCATCGGTCACGGCAGAACTTGCTAACTCGGCATACCTAAAGCATAGCGGCGTTCTATTTGGTTCTTCGGGGAGCTGATTATGTTTCATCCTAATACCTCCAACGGGTGCCAATTTGAAATCGCTCACTATTTGGAGAAAATTAAACTTGTTGGATGAAAATCATATGAGCGTCTTCTTCTGTATCTTTAGGCAAGATGACTGTCGTCCGAATTCAGTTTAATTGAGCATAGAATTGGAATATAACAATGTAATGATATGTATGTATGGTTTTTCGAACAATACATGCTGCAATATTTCAAAAAACCTTTCGAAAACGCAACAATTCCGAAGAAAATTCAAACAGAGTCGCTTTCGCGTCTAGTTGATGACATAACAAGTATTACCATAAATTAACATATGATATCTGTAAACTCATTGTGATCCATCGTCTGCAAATGCCAGTTGAAATATTTTACGAGAATATGAAGTAAATATTATTTATAACTATAATTATTGGCCCTCCTATGATGAAATAATAAAGTAAAGATGAAAAACATCTCGTAAAAGCTATTAAAGTTAGTTGTTAGGAATCTGAATGCACATGAATTAAAACGCTAACAAACAAGTTGTGTTGCTCGAATCGCGCATCGCGTGTCTCGAAGTATTCCAACGCGACATGGCAATGATCTTAGAAGTACCTATCTTAAAGATTTTATTTCGGAATATCTTTGTACAGTTGATCTTTGTCTGAAACTTATTGCAAAATGTTTTTGATGTCATAAGAATCATTGGTCACCCAGTCTCACCATGAGAAATTGGCACAACAATGGTTTTATTAACAAATTGACCGTTTATAAGCAATTTAAATTAACAAATTTTCCATATCTCAAAAAAATTGTTATTTTGAGACAGAAATACCCACTTGGAGGTTTTTGGAGTCTCTAATTACGATTCCGAAAATAACAGAATTATTCATCACCTTTTTTTGAGCTAACAATCACTATACCAAATTCAAAGATGACAAGATCATTCATAATCGCCCGGATGTTGGCCAACGGGAACTGTAAGTTGATGAAATTCACCATAATTTAGACCATTTTCTTGCGAAAAATAAACTCAATTGGTTTTTTGAGCTATTAATCTCTATACCAAATCCAAAGATAGCGAGATTTTTCATAATCGTCCAGAAATTGGCCAATTAGAACCGGAAATTGATGGAATCTACCAAAATTTAGTTCTTGCGAAAAATGGATTCAATTGGTGTTTTGAGCAAACAATCAGTATACCAAATTCAAAGATAAAATATCAATCCATAACAGTACGAAAATTGACCAATTGGAACCGGAAGTTGATGAAGTGCATAAGATTTGATGCTGTTTGATATTCCTATGACATATGGAAAAAATCAATAATAATCATATTTTAATGATAACATACCTACACCATTTGAGGGCAATAAATGAATAAAATGTTTTAGTTAGGTACTTATTATTATTAATTTTACAATTACAGTTTGTCATTTCGTTCATTCGGTATAGCTCAAAAAAACAATTGAGGTCATTTTTTCCAAGAAAAAGTATAACTTATGTTAAATATCATCAACTTCTGGTGCCAATTGGCCAATTTTCAGGTGATGATGAATAATTCTATCATTTTATTTTTGACTAAGGGATCGTAATTAGAGACACCAAACCCCCCGAGTGGGTATTTCTGTCTCAAAATAACAATTTTCTTGGAATCTGGAAAATCCGTTAATTTATTAAATTGCTTATAAACGGTTAATATGTTAATAAAACAATTGTCGTGCCAATTTCCCATGGTGAGACTGGGTGACCAATGATTCTCAGGATATCAAAAGAATTTTACAACAAATTTCAGACAAAGATAAACTATACAAACAAAGATATTCCAATAGTTGCCGTTTTCTCGTCTAAAATGACTGTACTAATTCGCAGTATCTACGGCTTAAAAGTAGGTTAATTATGCAGAGGTCGGTTTAAAAAACTTAACATTTTGACGTTACATGCAATATACGTGATGGAATGCATAATGTTCTTAGAAAACAATCAAGATTCCTTCATGACACACAATAATCCAAATACTTTAATAGTAGAAATATAATAATGCACGTTTCTCCCAAACACCTTCTCGCCAAGACCGGAAAAGGTCGTGAATATAATGCTATAAGATTTCATAATGGCTTGCCGAAATATCTATTGAAATTATCAGGAGTATCTAAATTCATAATTGAATTAGGAAAGGTAATAATCTCCATGGAGCCATACAGGGTGAGAGTGTTTTTTGATCGGATTAGAGATATACAGGGTGTTCCAGTTTTTTTTCGTTCATAGCTTCGGTAAACTATAGCATTCCTGGAGATAATGAAGGTTTTTTTTTATAAAATTTTTCTCCAAATCACTTCGTTTTCGAGATACAAAAGGTTTTGAAGTTTTGAAAAACTATTACATTTTCTTCATTATCTTCTAATCAAATGAAGATTTTTAGTTCAAACTTGGTACACTTCAGTTTTACTGAACGAAAAATTTTGTTGGTGACAAAATGTTTTGAGACAAATGCAATAGCGTAGTCACGGGGTTTTGCACGCCTTTAAACCCCTTAAACTTAAACGCCGATAGTTGAAATTATTATTGTATACAAATTTAAGAATTTTCAGTAATTTTCTATAAATTCGTAATAAATTTCACTAAGAGGCTTCCTGTTCGAGCAATTTTGATTTTTCTAATCAGGATTATCTTACGGAATTTCTTTTGAAAGGCTATTTAAAAATTAAAAAAATAGTTGAAAATCTTTTTATTGGTAACGATGAAAAATAATCATTCATAATAAATGCTGAAAATGATATCTATTTACTTCAACGCAACGGCCACATCGATTTCTGAACGACCCTCTTGTTCGAATTAACATGCTATTATTTATTTCACTACAAGCTCTTCGGATACGATTCAGTAGACCTTCTCTATTATGAACCGAAGTGGCATAAACTTTATATTTCAAATAACCTCAAGCAAAAAAGTTCAGAGGATTAAGGTCAGGTGATCGAGGAGGTCATGCAACTGGACCACCTCTACCAATCCATTTTTCACTGTACTTCCTATATTTAGCCATTCTCGTACTTGTCTTCTGAAATAGGCAGGGCAGCCATCTAGTTATATCCATGCATTTGTTTTATCATTGGTGGTGTTTCCTCCCACTCATGTCTTCGTGATTATTTCCAAAAATTCTATCGATGCAGTGGCAGTTAGACTGTCTGGTAAAACGTAGCCAGACCTTGACACTGAATTCTTCTTGGAAATTCCTACATCACGTACCATGATGGTTTTCATTTTTTCATATGCCCATAAACGCAAATTGCGAAAATTAATAAATTCACAATATTTGTTGAAGAAAGTTTCCGTTGTTGTTCAGCGAATTAATAACAAAATAGCAAAATTGAAAACGCCGTTCGTTGTATCCTGGGTGCAAAGTTTGGACTGGTATATTGAGGATACGAGTAGCTCTGGGAACAGTCATGGAACTTGTTTCTTTATATAATGTAAGAATAGGTCTTGTTCTATTCCTTACTAAAACATCGTAATTCTGTTTTGTTCTCTCCTATGACGTGCAAGACCAGTTTTCGAAAAAATCAAATGAATTCTTCTTAATACCACTGGAGATGGATATATACGGTACTCTCCCGTAGCAGCAATGGAATGTCCGTTATAAAACCCATAAACGAAATGAATATTTGCGTATTTCTGATTGGTATATCGAAATGGCATTATAGCAATTGAGTATCTTCGAAAAAAACTATCATTAACACAAACATAACTAGAGATTTATATTACATTTGTCAATAATATTGTAATAATGCAATGCATTATCATATTTAACGGAGGTGTAATTTCATAAGATAACAAAAATCAAAGTAGCTCGAACAGGAACCTCTAAGTGAAATTTATCAAGAACACTTTTTGATAGAAAATAAATTAAAGTCTTTAAATTTGTATACAATAATAATTTCCGACCATTGGCGAAGTTTAAGGAGTTTAAATGCGTACAAAATCCCATAACTACGCTACTGTATTTGTCTCGAAAACATTATGTCAACAAAAAAATGTCTTATCTAGTTAAACTAAAGTGTGCCAAGTTTGAACTAAAAATCTTTATTTGTTCAAAAGATAATGAAGAAAATGTAATAAGTTTTCAAAACTTCAAGTCTGTATCTCGGAAACGAAAAGACTTAGAAAATACTCCTATTATTCTATCGTTTACCGGAGCTATGATTGGAAAAACTGGAACAACCTGTATTTTGAATTTTATACACATGAACGCTATGGTTTAAATTTGTTATGTGGTAGAAATGTTTTTAATCTTTAACAAAAATTTATATATACTTTAAATCCCTCTTTCCTACTGTTTCTCTCAGTCACTACTTCATTTGTTTAATAACTATTAACATATTATAAATAATTTACTAATAAGTTTGAATGCATAGTACTCACTGAAACTAGACAAATCGCGAATATAGACTTATTAAAATTAGATGGATACAAAATAATTTATAATGAAGGGAGTTATAATCAAAATGATGGTGTCATACTATTCATAAAAAAAGGCATTGAATATAATTCCAAAATTGATTTAATTGGTGAAACTAAAGTCGTAAACGCCAATTTATTAATAAATGATCTAAGTATAAATATAATAGGTATCTACAAATCCCCAGCTATAAAACCGCAAGAATTTTTAAAAGATTTCGAAAATTATTTGCGAAATACTCCAACAAATATAGATATAAATATAATTCTTGGTGATTTGAATATAGATATCTTGGACAGTAATACAACTACAAATGAATATTTGAATATTATGAGCGAAAATGGATTTAAATCTGTAATAAATAATTATACTCGTGTTCAAGAGTCGTCAAGGAGCTGCATAGATCATATATTTGTTAAGAGTAAAATTAATTACGAAGACTATATGATGCCTATGATAGTCAATACCTACATTACAGACCATTTTGCAGTAACACTACAAATAGTATTTAATGATCCTATTAAGCAAAATATTAAAAAATAAAATAATTAAATATATAAATTACAAAAAATTAAATAACGATTTATCCACAGTAGATTGGGATACGGTAATTGATTCCGAAAACGTAAATTTTATTATGAATAGATTTGTTAACATAATCAAGGAAAGCATATTAGCGAATACGAAAGAGGTCAAAATCAGACATCAAGATATAAGACGCAAACCTTGGATAACTGCAGCAATAATCAATTCAATTAACCATAGAGATACATTGTATAGAAAAATCACTACTACAAATAACATTGATTTAAAAAAAACATATGTGAGTTACCGAAACAGATTAAACAACATCATTAGGAAAGCCAAATCAAATTACTACAAAAAGGTGATAGAAAACTCTAAGGATTCAAACAAAAACATGTGGATTACTATAAATAAACTAAAAAATAACACGCCCGAAAAAAAATATCAAAAATTTATGATGAACATAAGAACGTTGTAAATAACAAAAAAGATATCTGTGAAATATTAAATGATGTCTTTACAAAAACAGGAATAAAATTAGCAGATAAAATAAATAAACCTAGAAATGCCAAATTTAAAGAAACAATCAATGAAAAATCTATGTTTCTGGAGCCTACAGATCAACACGAAGTAAAAAAAACTATTCTCAACTTGAAAGACAAAAAAGCTCCAGGCATAGACGAAATAAAAGCGGAAACTTTAAAAAGAATAGTTAATAGTATTAGGAAACCACTATCTACAATAATAAATGACATTTTTCAAACTGGAATCTGTCCACCTGAATTTAAAACATCAATAATAATCCCAATATTTAAAAAAGGAGACAACTTAGACCCAATAAATTACAGACCAATTTCCTTGATAACGTGTTTTAGTAAAATTTTCGAGACCATCCTGAAAAACAGAATAAACAAATTCATCAACAAAAATAATATAATATCCAAATTTCAGTATGGATTCCAAAGTAACCTATCAACAAATGATGCCATTAATAAAGTCACGGATAATATGTAT
This sequence comes from Endomychus coccineus, assembly GCA_958510875.1. Classification (NCBI taxonomy): domain Eukaryota; kingdom Metazoa; phylum Arthropoda; class Insecta; order Coleoptera; family Endomychidae; genus Endomychus; species Endomychus coccineus. The sequence continues at coordinate 262,466,876 of OY294067.1, read as the reverse complement.
GATGCAATTGACAAAGGAAAACCTTCGCTATGTATATTTCTTGATTTAGCGAAGGCTTTCGATACTGTATGTCATAAAAGTTTATTCAAAATTTTGGATAATGTTGGTGTTAGAGGTGTTCCTCTTAAACTGTTATCAAGTTACTTAGAAAATCGTAAACAGTTTGTTCGCCTAGATGATTACCTGAGTAGTCCTCTGACTGTCCTTACCGGTGTGCCTCAAGGTACTGTCATAGGGCCTCTACTATTTATCATCTACATAAATAATATCTTTCAACTTAATATTAAAGGTAAAATAATTGGATTTGCTGATGACATTGCAATTATTTTTGAAAATTGGAATGCTGTTAGAAAAATACCAGAAACGGAGTTCAGTGTTGTTAAATCCTGGTTAGATCTCCAATTATTAACACTGAGTAAAGAAAAAACGGTATTTATCTCTCTTGCTTCAAATAAATCTGAACTACCGGGGTATTCAGAGCTCGTGATAACTCAAGACGAAAATAACTATTTCACAATAAATTCTGTTACTAATATCAAATACCTGGGTATTGTAATAGATCAACACTTGAAATGGGATACTCACATAAACGAATTAATAAAAAAAATTCGCAAAACTGTATATATTTTTAAACATTTCAAATACATTCTACAAATTGAACAATTAAAAATTTTGTATTCTCCACTTGTCGAATCTCAACTAAGATATGGGATCATAGCATGGGGTGGTGCTTTTAAAAACCATATTACAGATCTTGAAATATTACAAAAAAGAATTTTAAAACTTATTCTCAACAAAGAGCCAACCTTCTCTTCCCAAGCGCTATTTAAAGAAGCGAAAGTTATGGATATTAGGCAATTATATTGCATGAGTCTATGTATTAAAGCTTATACTGAAAAAGAAAATAAAAGATTAATAACAAATTTCCAATTAAGAAATGTTGACAACTTACCCGTTCCGATGATGTCAAAAACAGTAGGACAACGTAGTAGTATGTATCTTGCACCGCGAGCATTCAATTTTCTCCCATATGACATAAAAATTATACTAACAAAAAAACAATTCAAAAAAAAATGTAGGAGTTTTTTTCTTGAAGTAAATAGATTAGATATTCATCCTCTGATTGATTTCAAAAATGCTGAAACTTATAAAATGAGATAACGCAATTAATTATGTATACTATAGGCATATTCTTCTTAATTGATGAGATATTACTGAGTACAGACAATACATTCATTGATATTACTGTATCATAGCGGGTAAATTTTGTAGACGTTGCCCTGCTGATGCCTATTTCTATAGTTCACATGGCAAACCTATAAAACATTTAGATCATGCTGTGATTTAATTTTATAATCATTTTAATTAGTTGTTTGTTGTTTTTAACTAATTTTATATTATTCTTTTTTGTGTTATATTATTGCATCACGTACAAGTATATTACTATATACTTTTGTGATTTAATATGTTTATTCATTATACTTACTGTATTGTATGAAAGTTGTATAACCTTTTAATCAATAAACATTATTATTATTATTATTATTATATAATACATCCTTTTGGCTCAACAAAATTATTATAATGTTGTATTATAATTACTTTGTATCAATAAATTTATCTATCCATCTATCCATTTATCAAGATTTATGTTGGATAAAACCGTATGTAACCTAATCTAACACAATCTCTGTCCAGCGCATTGTATTTTGTAACTTGATTTGTGAGGATCTATAGATTATTTGATGTCAATAATTCCTTATTCATTCATAGAAATTACTATCAAGTTAGATACATCCGGACAGTTAGTAAACCGTATCCAGAAATCGGACTTACGTAATAATTCACTCAGTTATTTCCAGATGACAAAGTAAATATCTATAAGCTCTTACGAATTTGTTGCAATTTTTTTATGTAAGATGATTCCGCGTTTTCGAATCTATATTAAAAAATTGATCAACAATATTGTGGTTTTACTAGCGATAGTGAATATCATTAAATAATTATTTGCATAAAACTACATAATTTTGAAAGCATAAATGCACCATTTCTACTGAAACTAAATCGAATAAATTATTTCTCGTTACAGCTGACATGCTTATATTTTGCGGTTGTAAGCGTATCATGTACTAACGGTGTCCACAAGCACGAAGCTTCTCATAAACATGACCGTAATGGAAAGAACGGAAGTGATGCCAGTAAAACAGATGAAGGTAAGTGATGTTCCATTCTGTATAGAAAACGGTGATGCAATATTTTTTAATTATTGCACTATATTTTATATCTTTTGTGAAAGATTTCACATGAATACTCTACTAATGCAGGTAATATTGGAGAATAATTTGCATCATCTCAATCTTCAGAAATTTCGTGGAATTTTTCCGAGTTCCTGTTTATTTTGACCGAACCACTCATCATATTGAGCAAAATAAAAAATATAAACAAGTGTCAGATCTCCATCAGTTGCGGAGAAATTAAATAAAAAATCTATTTTTAGAATCATGGTCGACACATTAAAATTCAAGCTTCGATCATACACTTGCTGATTGACCAATATTACATATTATTCGAGCAAATTTTATACATAAAATGGTGGTATTCTGAACATTTTTTGAAAAAAAAGTTCGTTTGTGTTATTAATTGGTATATCGCGCAAGCAATTCAAAGTGATTAGCCCCTAACAGCTACAGTTCCACTATTTACATTGAGATGTTCCTACTATAAACAAAGCTTATGTACCTTTGTTCACATATTGCCCAGTACTACATCGAAAATGAACATAGATAGGTGGCTTGAAGAATAATTTTCAATAAAATATAAGGGGCCATGGAAAAAATAGCTACAATTCAACATTGTATTATGTACGTATTTTACAAACTAGTATTAAATTAAAAGCTGTAGCAAATTCAGAAAATGCATTTTCGATACAGTTATACAGATATGCGGACATACACTTCGTGTATGGTTTCTGCAGTGGGAATCCGCAGCCGCAAAGGAATATGCGAGAAGATTTCCAATCTATCGATGCCAGATCGCAAAATATTTTAGCGGTTCACAAGGAACTACGTGGAATTAGTGGTATCAGAAGATCAGAAGCAGGTATCCAAAGGATAAATATTTTACATCGAAACAGAATTGTAGATACCTTTGAAGAAAATAAGAAGCTTAGCATTCGTAACGCTGTTCAACAACTAAATACTTCTAAGACCACAATCTTTAGAACTTTGAAAAGTAATCATTAAAAGCCATATTAGTTAACCCGTATTGAAGCTCTACACCCTGGTGATGGAAATAGGAAGCTAGTATTTTGTACGTTTTGAAACGAAAAAATCAATCAATCTCCGTTTTTTCTAAGTAAAATAACTTAGACTTACTTTACCAAAAGAGACATAGTTAACTCCAATAACTGCCGTATCTGGTCAACAGAAAACCCTCACGAGGTACGACCTCGAAATTTTTTGTAGGAGTTTAGTATAAACATCTGGATGAGAATAATTGTAGACCAAGATTGGGGTCTTACGAGCATTCGCATAGAGTTACGGCGCAAATATTTTTGGATTTCTTGCGCGAAAATCACATTAACTTTGTCGACGATATATCACTTAATAATAGAAATGATTTTTTTTCAAATGGATGATTGTACAGCAGATTGTTACAGACCAGTCAGAGACTGACTACATGAAAACTATTCAGAAAAATGAATTGGGAGGGGTAGTCCGACAGAATGGCCACCTGGATCTCATGAAATAAATACCACTTAATAATAGAAATGATATATTTTTTTTGAAATGGATGACTGTGCAGCAGATTGTTACAAACCATTCAGAGACTGGCTACATGAAAACTATCCAGAAAGATAGATCGGGATGGTTGGTCCGACAAAATGACCATCTCGGAATAAATCCGTTGGATTTTTTTACATGGGGGTAAATGGAGAACTTCACCAAAGGATTCGAGATGCAGCAAACTCTATTACGCCTCAATACTTAGCTAACGTAAGGCAGTCGATATAAGGCGGTCACGTTTTTAAATTGAACACAAAAGGAGGTCACTTCGGACATCTTTAAAAAAATCTAATTCAAAAATGTATTGTTTGTAGCTTCTTCTTTTAGTGTATTGTAATTTTAAGGCATGGAAAAAAATCCAATTTATTTTTTATTTAGGTAACTTTATTAACCGGATCTCTTGAAATTTAGGAGTTGGTGACATTTCATACGACCAAAAGCCAAGACACAAAGTACATAATCAATCAGAGAAGCTAAGAAAAGTACAAACATTTTTGAGGAGAAATATGTTGATGGACATTCAAAAAATATCACCCTGTATCTTTTTTGTGTACAATTTGCTTAATAATATGTGATACTGGTCAATTGGCAGATGTTTGAAATTTCGAAGCCTTAACCATGATTTTTAAGATTCTATTTTTTTATTCCAATACCCTGTAACTCCGCTACCGATGGAGATATGACACTTGTTTATATGCATTTTTTGCTTAAATTGATGAGTTCTATCACTTGTTTCAGTTTAGCCGAAACAAACTGGAAAAGTCTGTATGAATGAAATTATGTCACAAAACTGAGTTTACGTAAATTTATTCCGTAGGAAACCCGTGCAGTTATTGCCAAAGAATACTTCGCTAATGTTGAAAATCACCTGAAGTAAAGTGGTATTCGAATAGAGCAAGGTAATTTTCGGAAGGTTTGTCCTCGAGAACCGCTCATTTTATTGTGAGAGAACAAGACGACCTTTAGGAAAAAAATTTGATGTTCTTTGATTGTGAGTCTCAAAATTATGGGTCACTCTTGGGAGATGAAAGGTATAGCTTAGGCTCTTTAACATTAGGCGAGTCAAGTCAAATTTGGATCAAGAATATAAAAGAACTATGCTTACACACTATTTATAGATCTCAACTGCTGCAGCAGTTCCTCCAATCGTATAGAATATGGTTAGAAGATTGTTTTCGCAGAACTTGCACTTTTCTTTCATTACTTCTTAAGGTGTTCTTTCAACCGGCAGTGCCCTGTTAGAATTTCTGCCAGTATTCTGAGATGATTTTTTCTTAGGTTGATGCAGTCGTTAGATCTCTTCTGGTTGTTATCTCCGGGAAGTACCTTTGCCTTCCTCAGTTGTTGTAGTCCTATCCAACGATGAGCCTTTTTCGTCTACTCCTTTCTCGAGATCTTCCAGTAATGTGCTGGTGCTTATTACGCAGGTTGGTTAGGTCCCAGAAAGAGTGTCATGATTCCTTTTCTTGCTCGGTTAGTTTATCTTATCAATCCCATACCATCTTGGAGCTGATGATCTTGGGGCTCAGGGCGTTAATGGCTGATTCACTATCTGACGTGATGATTATATATAGCATAGGTATTTAATTCAAAAATCCTACAGCTCTGTTATTCTTGAGTTTTCAGAACAATGGTATAGGACTTTGTGGGATTATCCCAGTAGAATCATCACGCTCAAAATTGGAAGTTTAATTCTTGGAACCACAAAATGTTTCTTCAAACAGTAAGATTCATCATCTATATGCTTGTTATAACAAAATGCTCAATAAATTAATGAAAGCAGAGGTGTGATGATTATTGAAAAAAGTTGTTGGTTCAATTATGAATTAATGGTGATAAAATTAAGATTTTGATTATTTGAAGTGAGCTACTATTTAATGTATTTCGATTTATTTGAAATGTTGTAAACAAACGTTAATTAACCTAGATTTCAACTTATCAACCATGAATAATTCTTGAATAATTACTTTCCTTAGTAATGCAGCTACGGTACATTGAATTACAAAAAGTACAACTCAAATCACGAATAGAGGCTTGTATAACTCACATCAATTGTGGAATTGTAGGCTCCATGTTGCGATATTCCCAACAGCGAAAAGATTACAAGATTGCCTTAGAGTTATGTTAGACCAATATCATCTAAAGTAAAAGGCCTGAACGCTGAGTACTAATGGAGATAATGTGACATCATCAAGAGGCTTGGAGAAGAGACGTAACATACGACAGTATCGGTTAGTCTTAGGGTGTAGCCGTTGTTGAGCGCGACAGGTGATAAATTTTAGAATTTAACCGAGTTTTCACTCTTTCTTGTGGAAGACTATATGTTGCACCTATTCTTAAGATGTCCTCTTGTGATCGGAACGAATATTTACCTGTAAATAAGCGTGTATAAGAGTGTTGCTCCTTACCGTGTATTGTGTCGTACTTACAGTTTACTGACGTTTGTTAGTTACTTAGTTAAGCCTAATAAATGTTGTGGTCCTGGCTGCAAGGGAGATATCACAATAACTTTATGGCTAGGAGAATAACATCATGTTCTGAAGGTACGTTTTCCTAGCTGTAGCGTCAGTTTTTTTTGCGACAAGGTATGACGCTGAGTGTTATTTTTTCCCAGAAAGAGTAACTAGTAATATGTCACAGGCATACAGTTGCGGGGTGAATAAGAACATGCAAAAGTCACGTTCAAAAGAACTGCATTTTCTAGCACTCTAACAATTAAGAATGTGGAAGCAGAAGGAAGTGGCATTGTTATAAAACTCATTCACAGACTTCCTCGCAAAACCTATAGCAGCATGTTTCTGTCGAAGAAAAAGGAGGTTACACAAATCTATACACAAACCACTCACTAGACGATGGAGTGAAATTCACAAAAATTTCCACCGCCTTTTCTTCTGCCTCTCAAATTTTATCTCACAATATTTTTCCAATATTGAACTTTCTAAAGTTTGTGAATAAAATTTCACACACTTGTTACATTTACCTTCTAATGAATGCTACAATTTTTTTAACCATGCTGTGGTATTATCGAAGCTTGGAAGTTTGGAAGTTTACCTAGGGCAAAGGGAAAAGTCCCTGAAAAATAAAACAGTTGGTGTCAGAATCTAAAATTTCATGTTACATTTGTGATGTACCTTCTTTAACATGGGAAAAAGTGAATTTCGCGTTTTGATTGAACATTATTTCTTGCGTGAAAAAAACATCAAGCAAATCAAACCACCTCCTCTTCCTCATCGATTGGAACAATTCACACGTGGTTTACTGATTTTCGTTGTGGCAGTATGACCACAAACGACGTTCTGGTCATCCAATTGCGGAACATTTTGCATATATTTTTGATATGAGGAAGCTATCTTCCAGATGGGTGCCGCATTTGCTCTCGGTTAGCAACAAGCGCGACTGGTGACAACTTCAAAGGAGTGTTTGGCGATGTTCAAGCGCGATAAGAAGAACTTTTTGCGCTGTTTCGTAACCGTGGACAAAACATAAGTACATCACAACACTTCAGACACCAAAGAACAGTCGAATAGTGGACTTGTCTCGGCGAATCGAAGCCTAAGGGCCAAAGTTGGTTTATTGGCGAACTAAGTCATGACTACAGTTTTTTGGGATGCACATGGTATGTTCTATATAGATTATCTTGAAAAGGGCAAACTGATCACCAGCGTAAATTATGTAGAGCTGTTGGATCGATTCGAGGAAAGTCACAATGGCAGAAAAGGGCAAATCGATCACCAGCGTAAATTATGTAGAGCTGTTGGATCGATTCGAAGAAAGTCACAATGGCAAAATTACATGAATTGCGCTACGAATTGGTTCGCCATCCACCATATGTGTCCCCTGCGATTTTATCTGATTCCAAACTTGAAGAAATGGCTTCGGGGGAAGAGATTTGGCTCCAACTGGAACAAACAGCTTTTATGAATTATTGCCGAAATCGTATTACTTGGAAGGGATCGAGAAATTAGAAAAATATTGGACGAAGTGTATCGGGGTACGAGGAGATTATGTTGAGAAATAAATAAAGTTTTGACCAAATAAATCATTTCTTGTTTTATTGTTAAGGGACTTCTAACCTTGCCCTGGTACAACGTGTTTATGGGATGGAAGAAGTTCTGACTATAAAAATAGAATCAATTGATGTTACAGCTGCTGAAATTGAGAAAATGACGATGTAAAAGGAATAAATTGGCAGCACAAATCCCTGGAATAGTCTTATTAGACAAGATGACCACTTGAATAACACTGAAACCGAAGTCTGGACTTGGAATAATGTATACAAACTGTTCCGAAACAATAATTTCCAAGTGTACAGACTCTGTTGCAGAACAGTGATCAATACTGTTCAGAAAGGTTGTTGACAACCTGGACTAGACGTTGCGGTTTATGTAACAGTACATGCCGTAAAGAATTCAGAAACATTTTGTAGAATGTCGGGCAAAGTGCGTATTGCAACTTACTCGTAAATTGTATGAAACAGTTCAACGCATTGTAAGTGGTTCAATTATTGACACCACTTCATATTATTCTATACATTACTAAATTTACAGCAATCATTTATATGAAAGTAAAAGTTAATTATATTTCTCAATAAATTTCAACTTACCATAGTATTAAATTATTATTGTAATCCTTCAATTTCAAGAACTTACTCCATTATATCTATGAATGTTCCGAAGGAATAACATTCTATTTTCCAATTTTGAATGTACTTGAATCAATATTTGCCATATAATATGATAAAAATCCAATCCTTAATATTTGTGTATATCTTTTCTCGTCAAGTTCTCAAAAAAATCGTTTGAGTAAGTACTAGAGTACAAGATCGCAATATTATATTGGAAGGAGAATGAGATGACTTCACATCCTGGGGGAGTGCGCAGCTTGGGCATCTTTTCAAAGCCTCTCCAACTACACATTCTGATAAGGTTACAATCCTGAGGGCAAGTGGAAGGATAAGGGGCAACAGAAATCCTTCAAACAATATGAATTCTTCGAAGAAATCTAAATTTCGTCAACTTTGTTCAAAATTGGGATCCATTCAATTTCGAGACACAAACAATTTGGATTATCAGAAATCTAGTCATGGCCTATTCGAATCACTGAACTGTCGCATGCATTAATGAAATAGTATATTATGCAACTAGTGCGTAGGCTCGTGGTTCATCATCTTGTCACACTCGTATGAAACATCCATTTTCCGCAAGAGTTGTACACAATACTTTTCCAGCGACTTACATGAAAAACAAGATATGTCACTCACAAGTAAAAAACTGAATTTTCCGTGAGTCTTATATCTAACTAAAAATCATTCTTACAGGAAAGACTATTTTACAATTAAATGTGCTTTATACTACTCGCCCACAATATCAAATTAATTGACCAAAGAAATATTATAGAAAGATAGATTGCACCAAAAGAAAGAATATTATTGAATATATATTAATATTCCGTCTTTTTACGGCGCATAAGCTTATTGAAAACTTTTTTTCAACTCAATCCGACGATGTCCGACGGGAAAAACCGGTTTTGGCCATTTTTACCATTTTTTTGGACCATTTGCGACGATCAAAAAGTGTTCGATTTTAGTTCCTTCAACTTGTATCATAATTATCTACTTAAGGCAATTTTTTTCCCCGAACTCAGAATTAAAAACTCTAAAAAGCTGATTCTATCATAGTACTGCACAATCGAAGCTGCTTATGCGAGTCGGAATAAACACTAACCAATCACCCAACACTATATAAATTAGTTCATTAAATGTGTTAACAATTGAAAAGAAACTATTGAATATGTATTATGTTGATTTCCAAGCAGTAATGCAAACTAATAAAATATTAATAATAACAATAGAGAAAAAATACCTAATCATTCTTCTACTCGTTTACAGCAGGGACAAAACACTATGAACACAAGAAATTCACAATAGCTGACAAGTCGTCCAAGCACGACCAAGAAAAAGGACGAAAGATCCAAAATCTGAAAGAAGATCATAAAAAGAGTTTCCGTGAAGGGAAAGGGGAGAAAACAACTCATCATGATGGAGATGGACACCATTCCTCTCAACATGCTGGTGGAGAATCTGATCATGGTGCGAAATTTCAAGAAGGTTCCAAATATTTAAAGAAGCATTACAAGAAGGTATTTCAAATTATATCATTAGGTTAAGCGCTCAATGTTAATCAATCTAAAAATTTAATATCACAAAAGGTTGACTAGTAACATTAACCTCCACCGGAGGCCCATATGAAAGCTAACCATAAAATAAAATAAGAAAATATGTGCTAAACCCATGTCAAAACGTCTAAAATCTCAATAAATTTGTCTAAACAAGTGACAAAATGTATAAGCACATATAACAATCAACCAATGAGAGGTCACCTCTGGGTTGGATTCAACCAAAAGGCGTAAGGTTGGAGTAAAAGGAGGTTAGAATTAGTAAGCGAATCAGGGTTAGACTTGTTAATGATGGTCTATAAATGCTCATCAATCTCATAAATTCATCAGTGAATAGCGTAAGTTTTAATTTCATCGATACCGTACCTACTTTTCTTATGTAAGTATGATGTTTATGTATGTAATATACGATTTTATTTCTATTTTATTGAATAAAGAAATCGAAATATGGGGCTTATTTTATTAACTAAAATGTGGTGATCATTTTAGCAATAATATACTGAAATCATATAGAATTGGCAACAATTTAGGGCATAGCCTGATTGTAGGAATGGTCAATACAGGGTCAACGGATTAATAGTTTAATAATATGCCCGGACTGCAGAGGCAGTCTATAACTCCTACCTACTCCTAATTATTATGAAAATGCTTAGTTATAAAACTATAAAGTATAAAAGTCTTGAAACAATTCCGTAATCTACAATAAAGTACAATCTACACCTACTAAAAGAGTACCTACCTAAATTAAAATTTAAAATAAATAGATGAACGTTCTACGAAATCGAAACGTGACTTGAGATTATTGTTATATAAATGATGTTATCTTCAAATATTTCGATTCTTTGGTTATTAATTCTTATAAAATTTGTTGTTGTTTTTACTGTTTATATTGATATAGGTATCTATTTGTACATTTTTGAGCAAATCCACGAAAACAAATATATTAGGATGCGTTGTATCAAATAAAGAATTAAATTTGGAATGGACTGCTTCGCAAGCATTAGTTGTGATTTCTACGAAGCTGTTTTTGATGCCCACATATTTAGAGGAAACTTTGCGTCTGGTTGCATATAGTTCTCGACATAATCCAAAATGGCAAACCAAATATCCTTCGTAACCAAGCGCGTATGAAAAATGAAAAATTTTACAGTCATTCAAATTCAATTGTTAAATCGTAACTCCAACTATTTATCAGTCATTAAAGTTTTTTATTGTTAGTAAGTTCATCTTAATCTTTAAAAATTTAACTTTTCATGAACTTTTCTCCATCATGCATGTGCCAAATGAAACCTGCATCCTTCTAATTCCACATTGGGCCAAGTAAAGTAACACTTTCATGGATGGCTTCTTCACAATCAGTAAAAACCATTTGAGGTTTAAATGTAATACCTAGTTTTCTACATTCTATTACGCTTTAGAATAATTTAATATACGAAGAAGTACTTTTCTCTTTCAAAAGCGAAAAAACTAGTGGCACATAACTATTCTTCATCATTCCGTGGATTGTGAAAACCTGATAAAAAGTCCATGCAGTATTTGAAGGTGCCGTCTATATTTTTAAATTTTGTTGCATCTTGACAGTACTGCTTAATTAGTTTTCGTAGATAAAGCTATTAAATCATTAACAGCATTATTCACTAGTAAAACATTTAATCTTTTGACTGGTAACATTAACCTCCAACCGAGGGCCATACGAAACGAAATCTAACCAGAAAATAACGCAAGAAAGTATGTGCCAAACACGTGTCAAAACGTCTAAAACGCTTGTAAAATCTCAAGAAATTTGTCAAAACACGTGACAAAATGTAGAAATAGGTATGACAATCAACCACTGAGAGGTCAGCACTGGGTTGGATGTAACCATAGTCCTATTATCCTAAGTTCGTCCATGGAATTAACCAATAAGCGTAAGGTTGGCGTAAAAGGAGGTTAGAATTAGTAAGCGAATCAGGGTTAGACTTGTTCATGATAGTCTATGAATGCTCATCAATCTCAAATGCCAGGATATCTATCAATGCCAAACGTTATCAAACGCTTGAGCTACATCTAGGAATACTAGAGCAAACTCTTTTTTCTTCTAACGCATTTTCTATCATATGAGTGATTCTATGGACCTGATCTGTTATCGTCTGAATACGAACTGGTGGTCTGAAATCAGTTTTTTTTTCTCGATGTTGAATTCTTATGAGTAACATCTCAAAGAGCTTGAATATGATAGATAATAAACTTTATGGAGGGATTACATATGGTGGATCTCCGGATTTCAGCACGATATCTTTGATTTTCCATAGCTTACTTACGTACTTGAGCCTATGTGGTGTGCACATTGCACGAAGGTAACTTTGGATTGAAATTATTATATTGCTACTATGTTCTTTAGTAAAATAACAGTATGGATGATCTTTATGACTACTTCAAAAGATTTCATGTTGAATCACCCTATTATAATATAATATATTTTATACTGAATTGATGATCTTCTTTTAGGGATTTAGAGATCTGTATCACAAGGACGAACACAAGAAACAAGATAGCTTCTACAGCAATCATCACAAAAGCGGAGACTACGTAGTATATGGTTCCAAACATTCCAAGTATGGTTCAAATAGCTCGAAGAATAAGAAAGTTCAACATCATACGGTAATTATTGAACAGTTGGTACATAGTCAAAGTATACCAAGTCTGCCGGAGCCTCCCTTCTACTCTTTTTTAAATTTTAGTGCAATCTGATTGGTCGCTTATTTCGTTTATTTAATGTTATAGACAAGGACCTAATATGATGTTGTTACGTGCCGGCAACGAGCTGATGAGAGCAAGGCTGTGATTGGAGGAGCTGGGTGACGTCACCCAGCTCGAGAAACGATGGAAGGGAGGCTCCGGCAGACCTGGTATACTTTGACTATGAGTTGGTATACGGGAATTATTGGCATTTTGACAAATTGTAGGGCAGCGATAAATATATTCATGTTATTGAATTAGAATATAATCGTTGAGATATTTCAATAGAAGTTATAAAAGGCGTCGACCACAAATTTGTAGGAAATTTTTCCGAAACATGATTAGTGATTTTCATTTAGAAAATCAACCATATATGAGGTACTTGTGACGATTAAAAGGAGGTTATGTATTCGACAGCTCATACAAATGACATTTCAATTCTAACAATAACATACTTATTTTTCATTAATCCTACTGCTGAATTTGGAACTACCATTTTCTTGAATTTTCTAGGAACAGGAATCAGGAATACAATAGGCCCACGTTAAGGATTCTTATCTGTTTTAATTCAGGCGTATACTCCTTGAGAGTGACACGTTTCTGTCTGGCCTCATACACTTTTTGGTAAAGGATCAAGCAGAATGCCTCTAATTGTTCGCTGACAAAAGACAATTTCAGGCATATGGCTATCGATGGCAGCAATATTAGTCCTTCCTTTGTTAATCCAAAGTGAAATTTGCTGCAAACATTCCAGCAAAAAGGTTGTAGTAGTCAGTGTGCCATTATCCTTGGTTAGAGGAGGGAATGAACTGGAAGTGAAATTTCTACCAATTGCTTTGGCGAAAGTCCAAAACGAAAGGGGTATTTGATGAGCTTTGATTTTATTTTGACATAATATTATCTACAATTTATCCCATTTAGTCGCAGCGCTACAAGCAGTGCAAAAAACACCAAAATTGCCAAAAATGCCTTTTTCCTCTTTTTCGACGCGAAAAAGGCATTGCCCTACAGTGAAAACATTAAAGATGTAGAGCAAAAAAAACCTACAAAATGTACAGTGCATTTTTTCTACGTTGCACTGTTACGGACATATATCGTTTTCATTCCCTTATTATGTACTATTTTGGGTATACCCACCGAATGCAACGTCTTAGATTTGAGTGGTTGAGACACCGTCTCGGCCCCTTATTTCTAAGGTGGATCAAAACTCATAGCGCTACTCGCAAAGGATGAGACTTTGGGAAATACTGCAGACATTTCGAAGAACCCCCGCACATATCAACAAAGCGTAGAATCTGCATGACAAGTCTTCCTTGTGTTGTTATACGGTGATACCATTCGAACAGACACGCTGCCTCAACTCCGTTTTAAAAAACCACTCAATCTGGGACCAAAATTGGAGTTAATCTGTCTTAATCACAATCTTCACCTGATGCGGCGAATCTCCATAGTCGAAGAGTCTATTTTCAAGTCGTTGGGCAATGCGTTGGATCACTTGAATTGTGAATTGCAATCAAACTTCAGATATTTACATTGATGAAGCATTGTTCTATAGTAATTTAATTTTCAAGACCAAATCTAAGAATTGATAAAAATATGAGGGAAGCACAAGAGTGATAGATTGGAACGTCTAAAATCGTTTGAGCAGTCAGGTCAAATGAACATAATTTAATCACCACTTGTTAAACCGACAAATTCCTCGAACGTGAGCAACATAGGCATATACCCAGTTGCTCGTCCCTGTGCCATAGAAAACAAAACCAATATTCTTCATTTTGATTCTTAACCTTCTTCTTCTGTATCGGAAGCGACTCCTGTTTCGGGGGTGGTTTCTTTTTGGAATTTTCCCTCCTGCCCTTATTTTTCACACCTAATCTGCAAAGAAATTGAAGTCATATCAATTTGAACCAAATTTGTCAAGTGTACGTTCCGTCAAATATTTTTTGGGCACTCCCTGAAGACTGAACACAAGCACGTTTTTATAGTTTGAGTTTTTACCTTAATTTTTTTTCAAATTTGCAAAATGACCTCCTAACTGTCGCAGATATATAACTTTGATTTTCCATTGTTGAGAGTGACGGCCGGGCTTATTAGTTACATGGCTCCAAATAATTATTCTCAAGATGTTCATTAGTACTTTCTATATTTCAATATTCTGTTCCAAAGCTAAGCTGATATAGATTGGAACTTTATTTTGGATTTCAAATTGGTTGAAATCTAAATATTAGGCACATTTACCATCTAGTACTTGAACGGAATTACAATTTTCATCACCGGCAAATAGTTAGATCCAGGATACTGCAAGAACGATGTCTCCTATTTATTAATAATATCAAACAACCTGGATGAATCCATACGTAAAAATGATAGACATACAACTCAACAACAGTATGAGAATATTTGCCGAAGTGATTAAGACATTACCTATCCAATGGTTATTATATAAGAAATCTCTAAACGATATGCTAAATAAACTAAAAGCTCTTTGAAAGGAATATTAGAATAATCTTTGATTTTTCATAATTTAAGACTCATAGTTGGTGCCTAAATTCTGAATAAGAAAATAATAACATGGTTAGCGGTAATCCATAAATGATCGCAATTAAAGGAATAAATTATATACATAATAACAATTTCAATATAATTTCAGGCGACTGCATCTGCTAAAGACCATGGGAAGAAAGGATCGAAAGTAACTGGTCATAAAGTTGAAGATAAGAAAGGACATAGAGATCAGAAATCAATGAAAACAAAACATGACATACAAAAAAAATGGGGTAAGAGGACCACAAAAACCAACGGCAAACAATATAAATATGTGTTACATCCACAATAATTTTCAACTGATTTATTTATGTATCCCATATGAATAATTATTGCTTTCCAATAAAAACAAGACTCAAAGTGGAACCATGAATAATTAAAAACACGTACTACTGCTGTACTTTCAGTATTACGGTATTACATACTCTACTCGAATATCATCTTCTGTTTTGATGAAGAAACCAACCAGAAATTCACTGCAACTATTCTATAAGATACCCCGAAAATATTGTAAAGTTTAAAATTTGTCTTTACATCATGAATTGTAATTTTTCTTGAAAAGTAATGATACTATTTAGAATTAGTAACCGATTCAGGGTTAGACTTGTTCATGATAATCTATAAACGCTCATCAATCTCATAAATTCATCAGTCAATAGCGTAAGTTTTAATTTCATCGATACCGTACTTTTCTTATGTAAGTATGTAACTTGATATTTATGTATGTACTATACGAATTTATTTCTATTTTATCGAATAAAGAAATCAAAATAATATATATTTTCTTACCTAAAATGTGGTGATGGCTTTTAGAAATAATATACTGAAACCATATAGTCTTGGCAAAAATTGAGGGCATAGTCTGATTGCGCAGCAATACGTAGAGAAGGTTCAACGGATTAATAGTGTGATACTACAACCGGACTGCAGCCACAGTCTATAGCTCCTACCTACTCATAATTATTATAAAAATGCCGTCTTCCTAAAGGATTTTATTAAAGATTGTGCAATCTACAATAAAGTAAAATCTGTAACAACACCTAGTAAAAAGAGTACGTATCCAAATTAAAATTTAAAATGAAAAGATGAACGTTTTACAAAATCGAAACGTGGCAAGAGCTTCTTGTTATATAAATGAATGTTATCTTCAAATATTCTTTGATTATAATTTTAATAAAATTTGATGTTGTTGTTTTCACTATTTATAATGATATACGTATCTATTCGTTCATTTTTGAGAACATTCACAGAAACAAATATATTAGAGTGCATTGTATAAAAGAAAGAGTTAAATTTAGACTGGAATGGATTAGTTGTCATTTCTGACGAAGCTGTTCTTGATGCCCACATATTTGGAGAAAACTTTGGATCTGGTAACATATAGTTCTCGACCGATTAATCCGCAAATTCGGTCATTTTTGAACAGTTTGGTATGCTTGCCATAAAATCGAACGCAAAACATTATTCAGATAATCCAAAATGGCAAACCGTATATCCATCATGACGAAGCGCCTATAATAAATGAAAAATGTTACTGTCATTCAAATTGAATCGTCAAATTGTAACTCCAACTATTTATTAGTTATTAAAGTTTTTTATTGTTAGTTAATTCATCTAAATCTTGGGAAAAGACTTAATATGCATATGTCAAATTATTAGAAACATTAAATACGTGACGAAAAATTATCTCCCATGTCATGTGGAAAATTTATTTGAATTTACAGTGATATCTATGGTCTATCACGGACATTATGTGAATTTCAATTTATCAGCTGTCTGTATGCTGAGAGGTTATATGTTGTCTGTCATTCCGAACTGTGATAATGACTCGTTAACCTATGGTTCTGTCTGCCATACTAGTCCAGTCGTCCTGCGATTGAGATACACTTAAAATAATATTTTTTCCACATCTCTATTTTATGATTGATATTTATGTTTTTTGAGTCGCTGATCACGAATATGGAGGTTAAAAGATCGTGGACCCATGGCGTTCCGAGATATTGGCCATTTTCGACCCAAAAATGGCCGTTTTTCCGAGATTTCGTCGTTTTTGTCGATTTAAAGGAAAACAACACATTTTATCGATTAGACAGTGAGAACAAATTTGTACAGAAATGAAAAATACGTCGATGGCGGAAAATAGAAGTGTCTAAGTCATTCGGGGCCTGATATAAGGGCCATTTTGGTTTTTTTTTGGTAACATAAAAATTAAATTTCGTCATACTAATTTTCCTCTAAGAACTTTATTTTCTGCGCAATGGTAGTATTTCATGTGCATTTTCGAATCAATCTTGGTTTTTCGTCTACCTCTTTTTTTGGCGCCAAAATCCGCCATCTTAGAAAAAATAGTTTTTCATCATAACTCCGTTAAAAATTGGTCTTTGGTCCAAATCAAAATGCGAATTGAAGAGTTTGATGTCTTCTACAACATCTCCAGGATCCAAGCATTTCGATTGAAAAGTGAAGAAATGGGACCGTTTTGAAAAATCAAGGTCCCAGAAAAAATTAATAATTTTCAGGTTAGAATACTCGTATGAAATTAAACTTCCACATGCAAATAGCGGAAAGTTCGACAAGTATTTCAAGCTTCCGCAGGTTTTTTTGGATGAGTAGAACTCGAGATATCTATTGATGTAGGTTTGGGTCCACAGTGAGTCCAGTTTTGACCCTTATCGAAAAAATCAAAAAAATTCTTACAGAAAAGACTTCTGGCTATCTAACCCTAAATCGTCGACCTTCCACGAATCTGTAAAGAAATTATAGCGCGAGTTGAAAAAAGAAAACCGGAGCAAAAAAAAAACAAATGCGCTCGAAATCCGAGCATCAAAAGGTAGATTCCAAAAAAAAATTTCATTTTTTTTCCAATCAATGTAATAATGAATTTGAGATGTATTGTTGGTAATTTTCATAATAATTTAAATAATATCATTTTTTTACGATAATGGTATTTTGAAAAGGTACCATTTAATCGAAAAAATTAAATATAATCAATAAACTAATAATAAACATGAATTTTATTATTGACGAATTGAAAAATAATTATAATAATGATAATAATTTATGTATTTTTTTTTGGATAGGAAAATTTTGAAAGAAAAATATGTATTTAATTATGAATGTCATTGTTATATATTATATCTTATATATTGTTTCTTTCTTACTTAAAAAAAATAGAGTCATCAATAATACATTTGTACATGGCAGATTTTACTATTTGAGATAAATAACAATCAATTCTTATCCTTAATAAACCAACAACCTATAACATCATAATATATAATTCCTATACTCTACGCTTTTTAGGTGCAATGCTTTCCTCATTTTCAGTCGTAGTCGAATCTGTTGATGTCATATCCTCAGTTTCTTCATCACTTTCGTAGCAAGTTGCTGATGTGATATGATCATTATTGATATTATCATCAGTTGCAATATCACTATCAGGTTCTTGATCATCATCATTTCCTACTGATGGAGGAATTACATTACTACTATCATTAACATTAAGATCATCATTATCATCATCCTCGACATCGTCATTTATTGAAAATTCATTATCATATAATAACGTAACTTCTGGTTCAACGCTATTTGCACAGCCTTTACCCTCGCAGTGTTTACATAGAATTGTACAAGGTATACCTACTTTCTCACAAGAACATTTTCCACTGCAACTGATTTTGCAACCACATGCAATTATTTTTAGCAAATTTCTAGGTGCAGCATATGTTTGAATAGGCTCAAAACCATTTTCTGTACTTTTCCAACCCCATTTGGTTGGGTCAATGGTATCATTGCCTATCCAAAGCTGCACCTGATAATAAACACGTAAAATGTGTAATTTAGTTGCATCATCAGTTGGTGGCAAACATTCAAGTTCACATGCCGACTTTCGAACTCTATTGGTATAACAAATAAAGCGCAAGTGGCCGAGGTTTTGAATATTTTTCTTTTGTAATTTAGGAGCATATATTTGATACAAAATACTTCTACCAGTTCTGAATAATTTCTCAACATCTGGCTCAGTTTTATAAAATTACTTCAAATCGTTTGGTAAAAAATTGACATTGAAAAATTTTTTTTTACCTTGCCTGTAAAAAGCGGATGTTTTGTCGCATCCACTAAAAGCATTTCAAATAAAAATATAAGTTACAAGCGTACAACGTGATGATCTCTGTGGATCACCATGGTAACGATGAACATCTGCTCTTGTAAGAATAAAAAACTGTACGCGTAAACATTCTATGGAATTTTTTGGGGCCATTTTTTCTACTTGACTCGACATCACGCGAGATTATATTATGATGAATAAATATTTCAATTAATATTAAAATCTGCAATAATCACATTCCTGTTCATCATTATATTGATGGTGTTTTTTTTTCTTAGTTAAAACAGTACATTCAGAATGAAAGAAAAATATTATTATTTCAATTATCATGAAAATTATCAATTACAAATCTCAAATTCATTATAGCATTGACAGCATTTAATATTTTTATGTAAACAATACATTCAAAACGACAAAAAAAATTTTTTTTTCAAATCTATATTATCTCGGATTTCGAGCGCATTTCTTTTTTTTTTGCTCCGGTTTTCTTTTTTCAACTCGCGCTATAATTTCTTTACAGATACGTGGAAGGTGGACGATTTAGGGTTAGATAGCCAGAAGTCTTTTCTGTAAGAATTTTTTTGATTTTTTCGATAAGGGTCAAAACTGGACTCACTGTGGACCCAAACCTACATCAATAGATATCTCGAGTTCTACTCATCCAAAAAAACCTGCGAAAGCTTGAAATACTTGTAAAACTTTCCGCTATTTGCATGTGGAAGTTTAATCTCATACGAGTATTCTAACCTGAATATCATTAATTTTTTCTGGGACCTTGATTTTTCAAAATGGTCCCATTTCTTCACTTTTCAATCAAAATGCTTGGATCCTGGAAATGTTGTAGGAGACATCAAACTCTTCAATTCGCATTTTGATTTGGATCAAAAGACCAATTTTTAACGGAGTTATGATGGAAAACAATTTTTTCTAAGATGGCGGATTTTGGCGCCAAAAAAGAGGTAGACGTAAAACCAAGATTGATTCGAAAATACACATGAAATACTACCATTGCGCAGAAAATAAAGTTCTTAGAAGAAAATTTGTATGACGAAATTTTATTTTTATGTTACCAAAAAAAAAACCAAAATGGGCCTTATATCAGGCCCCGAATGACTTACAGACTTCTATTTTCCACCATTCGAAGCACTTTTCATTTCTGTACAAATTTGTCCTCACTGTCTAGTCGATAAAATGTGTTGTTTTCCTTTAAATCGCCAAAAACGACGAAAACTCTAAAAAACGGCTATTTTTGGGTCAAAAATGGCCAATATTTCGGAACGCCATGGGCCTACGATTTTTTAACTCCCATATTCGTGATCAGCGACCCAAAAAATATATATATCAACCATAAAATAGAGATGTGGAAAAATTTCCAATCCAAATTGCAGGACGACTGGACTATACAAATTGTACGCGATTATATCAGTTGTCAAAAATGTCAGAATGTTTCGAATTCCCTTTACTCCGTTTGGGATTGAGTTCAGAAAAATCCGTACCTAGCGAGTGCCTACGTCGTATAAAAAATATATATTATATAGATTATATTCATACACCAGGTAATTCTCTCAAATTCTGGATGTCTGTCTCAACATAGAAGCTATGAATAATTCTTAGACAACAATTTTTCGATGAATATTAACGAAAATCCATATTGTAAAATTAAACATTACTATTATGATATCATTTTTTTAATACAATTTCAAATCACATAGTAAAGGATGGGACGATATGATTTTGTTACAAAGAAGATATTCATGGAATGAAAGAAAATGTCAGAAATTCAACAAGTTCAACTCAATTTACAAAATGATGCGAATAAAGCTACTTAAGCCAAATTTTATCTCAAGCTAAGGTTCCAGACAAACGATACATTCACGAAAAATATTCACAAATTATCTACCCACGATTTAACTAACAAATATTGGATCAAACGTAATTCTCCTCCTCTTTGTGAAGCCTTTCATCATATATTTGATTGGACATCTAGAGAAGAATAGTCAAAAGAATTTCTTTACCTGTGATTTTGTAATTGATTTCCTTCGGCCTGTGACCATTTTTCCTGAATACACAGATATTGCATGTGTGAATAATCAATTTTCACATCTCTCATTTCAAGATACAGAGATCACTTGAAGATTTATACTGATGGATCCAACTCTGAAGAAGGTGTTGGATCAGCTTATTATATCTCCCCGAACAAGTTTGGAACTCTAAAACTGAACCCTCACGCATCCATTTCTACTGCGGAAACTTGGGCCATATTCAGTGCTCTAACTTATTGTAATGAAACATCAGATGCAATCCTTAAAAAAATACTTATCATATCGGACTCTCAATCATGTTTGCATTCTATTTCCAATTTTAATCCGAAATATTCACCATTGATTAGGAAAATACTAAATATTATCATTGAATTAAAATCCAAGAATTTCAACATTTCCTTCGTGTGAGCCAAGGCTCACTGTGGGCTTGGTTTTAATGAGGAAGTTGATTCACTAGCTAAAGCTGAAGTGAAAAATATGGACTTGGATGTTTTGAACTTCTCATCACCTTCCTTGGATTTGATGTCTACGGTTAGAAAGCACATCTTCTCACAATAGAATATTGAATATATATCCACATTTAATACCAAGCCAACTAATTACTATATAATATGCCCCACGGTTACTATGAACAAACCTCACATTAATTTTGGCAGAATGTTCACAACTATGATATTCCGACTTGAGAGAACACATAGTTGCTATCCAGCACATCTACATAAAATTGCGGAAACACCTCAATGCGAATATTGTGACGCTGTTGGAGATCTTAATCTATATTCTTCGCCTGCAACCAATTTGACAATCACCGTGCTCTTCTTTTTTCTGATCTTTCTAATTTAAATACATATACCCCCCATTGCATCTCAATTTTTCATTGTCTCTGAACTCCTTTGTGGTAAATATGATTCTATGCAAATTTCTCGTTAATTGTAAATTACGAACATAACTGTCAAAACTGAAAAACTTTGATTTATTAGCCCTAGGTTAGATTTGTCTAATTACCCATTTGTGTTGAACCTAAAATTTTTCCTTGGTCTTCTCTGTGTTAGTCACCATGACAGGTCACTTGGTGTGACATATGCTTTTCCTTTCTCCTATCCTATTGATTTTTCTATTGTCTCGATCTAGGTTACTTTTTCTTTGATGTGATGGTGATATCTCTACTAACATATATACTTTTTTGGCTAAATGTCCAATAACAAAGCAAAAAAAAAAACAAGGGCTGTCACCGAGCACTGCTGCCAGAAGTGAAAACTGACATTATGAAGTAACCAATTTATTTTATGTTATCTTTGAATTATTGTAGCATCCGAAATTACAATTTTATTATTTTTAAATGAAAATTAATATAATTAGTTTTTCTTTAGTTTTCACAACTGTCAGCATTTCAATCAATAATTATATACATTTTTATATTTAATAACAAGAAACGTATAATGGGCGGTACAATCCCTGTAGAGTATGAATGTAACCCGATAGTCATTATAATAAATACACATTTTATTTTCAAAACATATTTATATTATTTATTATTATTATTATACTTTATATATTTACATCGATATAAATTGAAAGTAATGTTAAACAGCATTTTCTTCATTTGCGTCGTCATTATCGGTAACTTCGACGATACTTAAATTATTAGATTAGATCCAACCATGAAACATACTGTGGAATTAGATGTGCTCATATATAAAAACAGGCTACTATTACCGATCACACATGATTTAATTATTACTTTTCACTCTGTAATAATTAAAGTATGAGTTGTATTGCAAAAAAGGTTCATTTTTTCAGTTAGCATAAAAATATAACTTGTATATGGCAGAAGCAACTTGTTCATAATAATCAGACATCGATTTAAGATATTCTAACTGTGAAGAATTAGGCAGTTGTGCAAAAAGGAGTCCTTCACTCATTTTACCATGTATTTGTAAACGCAGTGAATAGTTAATATTAATATTATGCAACTTAATACTTGAAACAATAGTAATAATAACATCTAACACTCAGAAATTCAAAAGAGTTGTAAGTTCACAGACTTGGGCTACGCTTTTAATATAAGATACGCATTACCATTATACTATATCGTAATATAGAGAGACTGCCTGACGCATGACCCGAGTTCCACACGGCCGCAGTTGCGCACGCAGCAATATACATAATACCTAATATATATAGCTCATCTGGAACAGCACAGCGCGCCTAAAGAAGTTTTCACTTCAAAAAGCTGCTGAGACTGCTGATCGAAGTCAGAACTCTGAAGCGATACATGCCAGGAAAGTTCAAGAATTATTCAGAGCTCTTACGTCAAGATCCAAATGAATTGATAACTTATGTATGTATATTTGTGGAAAACAAGAAAATATTATTAATTGTCTGGTGTGTCATACATTCGAAATAATGGCAATGGAATTTTGAAGCTTCGTTACTCTTATCTATAATACAAAAATGACAAAAATGTTCCGATCGAATAATATGTGGTGTTGTTATTATCACGATGTAGTATTCGAAACACTCTTGGTATTCAGTAAGAAATTAAAAAGTCATATATAATGTCCAGCAATAGATAAGCAATCCAAAATGAATGAGTGATATGTAATTATGAACTAAAATTACATGTTGGAAAGCTACTGAATTATTTCATCCACGTAAATCGTAACCTATCTATTGGAATCAATGCTTTGTAAATATTGGTTGGACAAATAAAAGACTGTAATCCTGAATGACAATGTATTTGAGCTGAAATCGTGGACACTTTCCATTTATTATTCAAATATTTCGTGACAGAAAAGCTTTGCAACTCTTTCGTTAGTCAGTAGAAAGCTTTATGCACACTAGTTACCATTTCTGTGGCTTTATTGAAATTCAAAGTATGATTCTTAGATTTCTATATTTACCTATTCTGGTTTATTCCACTGGGATTTCATCAGAGGGAGAGCTCACAAAAATTAGTAAGTACTTGAATATATTATTGAATAGAATGAGCCATTACGTGCGTTGCAAAATGGCTTCCTAACTTATTCTTTGCACGGAGTCCAGAATCACTATTTTTTGTACACAATTTATAATCCTCACACATTTTTTTTATAAACACCATGTTACATAAAAATACTTCTAGTTGAATCTTATTCGTGATATAAGACTTTGTTCAGATTTTAGTACATAATTCCTAAACTATTGGTTCAATTTAATAATTGCTTCGCCCCAGAATCATCGTCGGGTAAAGAATAATTTTCGTTTCTGGTGAAAAATGTATCATAGCATCTAGATCTCTCTTACTGTGCCGATATGTTTAATTTTGTTGAATAATTCAAGTATTATTATCTAAGATAATTGGCAATAATTATATAATAGCCATGCATTTTACTATTGTTCTTTATAAACGAAATTTCAAATGCACAAGAGGCGAAATACTTGGTAGCCATCAAGTCATTTTTGAACACAAGTTGGCATGGAATCACCATCTACAGAAAATAATCCAAAAAAGGACGATAGCCCTCATGTGCATAAGAATGTGCGGAAAAAATGGGGGCTACGGTCAAAAATTATATCATATGACTATATATTATCAGACCTATGATAGCGTATGGTTTGGTGGTATGCTGACTAAAGACTCAGTAGGTGGGGGCAATCTGAAGGCTAAGGGGCATTCAAAGGCAAGCCTGTCTGGCTGGCACTGAAGCTATAAGGACAACCCCAACAGGCGCCTTAGAAGTATAGGTGAACCTATCGCCACTTCATGTATTCATACAAAGCGAAGCCAGCTCAGTCACCAGCAGACTGTCCAGAGGGCAAGCACACATAAGTAGATTGCACAGTAAGATCCTATGCAAAAAAGGTAGACTGAACCCATAATGTAATGTCATCAGATGAAATACGTTCTAAGTATAGCTCCGGGAAAAACTTCAAAACAAGCATAACAGGCGTAGAGGCATGGAAGGGAGGACCCCCCAGTAATGCAGAAATGGCCTGCTACACAGACGGCTCAAAACCCGAGGAAGGTGTAGGGCAGGAATATATTGAGCCAAGCCAAAGACAAGAGTCTCACTGAGATTAGGTAAACACGTGGCAGAAATTGCAGCAATACATCACTGTTCAGAGGAGTTACTAAGTCAACAGTTTAAGGAAAATACCATCGTCATATACTCTGACAGCCAAGCGGCGATAGAAGCAATCAGCTGCATACAAATTAGCTCCAAACTTGTCTGGGACTGCTCAGAAGCTCCATGAGTAGAGTTGGGCACTCAAAAAAGAATATCATAAGGATACTTACCAGGCCACCACAGGTTACAATGGCAATGAAGAGGCTGATTCACTAACCCGAGAAGGAGCACGCTGTGTCCCTATTGGTGTAGAACCTTTCTGTGGTATAGCAAGAGCGCTGCGAAAATCATATAATAGTACTTGAATAAAGAAGCAATCTCGAGAATGGTGGATCAAGGTGCCGGGAATGAAGCAGGCCAAAAGATTCATCAAAGGACCATCGCCAAGCTAATCTCTAATAGGAGATCAACTAAAATCGAGGTTTGGTCTCCTGACAGGGCATTGTAGACTCAAGAAACATATGTACAATGTGGGACTGGCAGACACAATCATATGTAGGTTATGTCAAGAATATGACGATACCTCAGCACACATACTGTGCTGCTAAGAGGACCTAATAAAGCTAAGATTTTCGACGTTAGGGAGGAAAAACCACAACTCTCCCAATATATGAAGAACCTAAGGTCTGGCCTATGGAGTCTATTAATGAGGACTCTAATATAACATGAGGGCACATACAATAAATCTCTAAGTTCACAGTGGAGAGGCCCCAAGCCCATAAGCACCCCCCATAAGACGATTGCATCTTTTCTATTGGTCGTACGGATTTGAAATTTTGCAATTCGTTCTGTTAAAATAGGAAATTACGAAGAAATGACATAACCAGCACACATTGAAAGAGATGGAAAATTTATTATTCACTGTTCGAATATGTTGAAGGACGTTTTGAGCATTGTTATACCTCAGTTTTAAAATAACTGTGTTTGCCATGTTGAAAAAGAGATATCGAGGTGGTATGAATAAGGATTCAAGTTTACCTTTCAATAAATGGCCCCAATAAGTATAAGTATAAAACATAGCGTTGTAAATGACATAATTTTCAGAGCCGTAGCAAGGTTGTGGCTACTGAGGCACTTGCCTCGGGCGCCATCACAAAAGGGGCCAAAAATTTTTTGTAACGAAAAAAATTTGGGCGACACAATGGAGCCCCAAGAAGAAGAAGTCGCTGCACTTAATATGATTCTTATGTTTCTCGTCGAGTTTCTAGCAGCGATTCAACCTTTCTTCATTATTTATTGTATATAATATGCTAATAGGGCGCGGTCTGTTCCAATAGAATAAACAAATGCTATTTTTGTCGATTTAAATAATATATCAGCCATATAGGGCGATATAAGCGTTGTGGTAAAGAATACTGTTTGTAGATATTCAAAATTTTCCTCCTTTTTCATGCGTTTCCAGCCTCCAAGTTTGTTCCGCTTGTTCCGTTCGTTCATAGATCGGTCACTTAAAAAATATAAGTCTTATTATATCATTTTTGCAAATTTCAGAGGGAGAAGGGGCGAAAATTTTCGAAATTGCCTAGGGCGCCAGTAAAGCTTGCTACGACTCTGTTTATGTTGTCAATTTGAATAAACTTCCAATGACGTTATAGCGTAATTTAAACGTCATTAAATATACATATATATCATATATATGTATATCACAATCATAGATTTAACTAGCAGGAGTGTCCGAAAGAAAAAAATTGTGCTTATAAAAATAGGTGAATTAGTAGTGGTCCTAGTATCGACCCTTGTAAGATACATTATTTTATCAATTCGAATTTACTTTAAATGCAATGACATTGAATATAATTTGACGTCTTTCCGCGACTTTATCAACTTGTGATCAATTGCAGTCTAAGATTAAAAAATAGTGAGAGGAAGGAGCTATGGGCATAATCTTGGTAGACAGAGATCAGCGATTCAAATGGCGGATCTATGTTCCCGTTGTCCAGGGGCTTACCCCGCAATCATTATGGCTGATTATGTATTTTACTTATCTTATATCATTCAATTGAAATGTGCAAGTACGACTATGGGTGAAGTTTCAGTTATGTTTCATCAACATTGACGAAATAATCAATAACTTATTACTTAATGATGGAATGTAAAGCCAAAAGATTTGTTTTTGGGTGTCTCAGAACATTCACATATTGCACAAATGACCTTATTCACAAATTTAAGCTATCAAACGCCAAAGCAAACAACCACGACAGCCGTAAGCCGCTCTGAATGAGTCTTACCTAAGGTATGAATATATCCCACTCACTATTTATTCTAAGTTTGCAATATATTTTCAGTTCCTACGAGTTAGGACATTTAGTGATCTATAAAAATATGACGTACTGAATATATCACAAACTAAAGCTTCATCCATTAATTATTCTGCGCTTATCTGCAGTAAGCGGTACTTTATATTCAGTTTTCGTTGAGTATGCTTGAAATGTGAAGACAATAATTCAAATGATCGAAATCATTCTATGATCTATATACTCGAAGTATTGAACATAAAACGCCTCATACCTGAAACTTTTAAAATTATTACTTATAACTTCCCTGTAGATTCTCGATTATTTCGAGTTTTTGATAATATAATCTCGTTTTGTCAGTTCATGTTAATCCATCATTAAATGAAGGTTTCTAAACTTAATTTGATGAATATTTTGTAAATAAAATACGCAGCAGTGAATTAGAATAATATATTAATCAACGTTTCAAAGTTAATAGTCACAAATACGTCCACATACCTACATGATAGAAATATGGATTTTCCAAGATAAACATTCAACCAGTTATTTTTTGTTTAAATTATTAATATGAATAATTCCAAGTGAATACTCTAATAATAAAACTACAAATGAATGGAAAAACTATTTATTTATACTCCGTTGTATAAGAATTCATTGAATAATGAAATGTTTATTGTTGATGTTTTTTTCAAATACGATATCTGCAGGACCCGCACGAATTACAGCTTATTTATGGGAATAGCAACATTCCACAAATAGGTTGGGTCGGGTTATGATATGTCATTCAGTTCTGTTTTGACACCTATCGAAAGCAATCAACCTTGAAGATTTTTGTAAACAAAAAGCGAATTTCGCGTCTTGTTTAAACATTATTTCTTGCGTGTAAAAAACATTATGCAAGCCAAAGCATCGCTTGTGTGAACTCTCCACCATCGATTGGAACGATTCACAAGTGGCTTACTGATTTTCTTTGTGGTAGCATGACCACAAAGAACGCCGAACTCCCAATTCAGGTTACAACGCCAGAAATCGTCGACAAAATCCATGGTATGATATTAGACGATTGGGGAGTTAAATGCACGAGACTACTGAGGCTATGGGCATCTCAACAGGTCTGTATAGTAGGCGCCCCCACTTGCTCCAAATCAAAAGAAAAATAATTGAATATTTTGTACTTTTTATGTGCTAAATTGGTCCCAAACTTAAACATTTCGTGCTACAAAAATATATAAGAAAACACGGGTTTGAAGAGTGGGAGCGCTAGGTAGACGTCTTTTTGGCACCCCCTTAACTAAAAACACAAACTAAATTTGTTAAAATAAAAAACATAAAAATCTGGTGTTATGTAAAAGTACTTTTGATACATATCAAGTAAAAAGTACATTGACTAGACGTCTTACCAGCGCGCCCCCCAGTTAAAACGCATTTCGAAAATGTTAATTGCCAGTATACAATTATCCTTATGCATATAAGTCGAGTACATAATTAGCACATAAATCTGGTGTTATGTAAAAGTACGTTTGATACGTATCAAGTGAAAAGTACATTGACTAGACGTCTTACCACCGCGCCCCCAGTAAAAATTAATGTCGAAAATGTTAATTGCAAGTTCGGAATTCTGTTTATGCGTATAAGTCGAGTACATAATCAGCACATAAATCTGGTGTTATTCAAAAGTACTTTTAATACATATCGATTGAAAAGTACATTGACTAGACGTCTTACCAGCGCGCCCCCCAGTTAAAACGCATTTCGAAAATGTTAATTGCCAGTATACAATTATCCTTATGCATATAAGTCGAGTACATAATTAGCACATAAATCTGGTGTTATGTAAAAGTACGTTTGATACGTATCAAGTGAAAAGTACATTGACTAGACGTCTTACCACCGCGCCCCCAGTAAAAATTAATGTCGAAAATGTTAATTGCAAGTTCGGAATTCTGTTTATGCGTATAAGTCGAGTACATAATCAGCACATAAATCTGGTGTTATTCAAAAGTACTTTTAATACATATCGATTGAAAAGTACATTGACTAGACGTCTTACCAGCGCGCCCCCCAGTTAAAACGCATTTCGAAAATGTTAATTGCCAGTATACAATTATGCTTATGCATATAAGTCGAGTACATAATTAGCATAAATTTGATGTTGTTCAAAGGTACTTTTTGAATAACATCATATTTATGTGCTTATTATGTACTCGACTTATATGCAAAACGAGATTTTTGTACTTGCATTTAACATTTTCAATATCTATTTTAACTGGGGTACTTTTTGAGTACATATTAAACATGTAAAAATGATAAACATGTAAATTTTGATGAGCATTTAATGACATGTTTCTTTTTTTGTTCAAAAAACCAAAGATATGTTCATTAAGTTTAAAAGAAGTGCGTCCGCAATTAAACACTGCGAAAATCAATACCTAAATGGTCCAGGACACTTTTGATTATGCTCTCCATAGAGCACATAAATAGCACAAAATTATACGCATATTGTAATTATTTTGTTTATGTTTTTAGTTAAGGGAGCGCCAAAAAGGCGTCTACCTAGCGCCCCCCCTCTTCAAACCCGTGTTTTTTTTATATATTTTTGTAGCACGAAATGTTTAAGTTTGGGACCAAATTAGAACATAAAAAGTACAAAATATTCAATTATTTTAACAAATTTAGTTTATGTTTTTAGTTGAGGGGGCGCCAAAAAGACGTCTACCTAGCGCCCCCACTCTTCAAACCCGTGTTTTCTTATATATTTTTGTAGCACGAAATGTTTAAGTTTGGGACCAAATTAGCACATAAAAAGTACAAAATATTCAATTGTTTTAACAAATTTAGTTTATGTTTTTACTTAAGGGGGTGCCAAAAAGACGTCTACCTAGCGCCCCCACTCTTCAAACCCGTGTTTTCTTATATATTTTTGTAGCACGAAATGTTTAAGTTTGGGACCAAATTAGCACATAAAAAGTACAAAATATTCAATTATTTTTTTTTTGATTCGGAGCAAGTGGGGGCGCCTACTATACAGACCTCATCTCAACCGTACGGGTACGGAACATTTTGCATACATTTTGGAATATGAGAAAGCTATCTGTCAGATGAGTGCCGCATTTGCTCTCTGTTGACAAGCGCGACCGTGTGACAACTCCAAAAGAGTGTTTGGCGATGTTCAAGATAAGAAGGACGCCGTTTCGTAACCATGGACGAAACACGGATCCATCACACCACAATCGAAACAATGGACTTGTCCTGGCGAATCGAAGCCGTCCATCTCGTTTATATCGATTACCTTGAACGAGGAAAAATGATCACCGGCGTATATTATGCTGAGCTGTTGGATCGATTCGACGCCGATTTGAAGAGAAAGCAGCCGCCAAAGAAAAAAGTGTTCTTCCACCAGCACTACGCACTGGCGCATAGGTTCGCAGTCGCAATGGCAAAATTGCATGAATTGCGCTACGAATTGGTTCGTCATCTCCACCACCATATTCTCCAAGTTTGGCCCCCTGCGATTTTTGTCTATTTCCAAACTCACAGAAATGGCGCTCGGTGGAAAGAGATTTGGCTTCAACGATGAGGTCATCGCTAAAATGAACGTTTATTTTGAAAGATTGCCGAAATCGTATTTTTTGGAAGGGAAGTATATCGGGCTACAAGGACATTATGTTCAGAAATAAAATAAGTTTTGACCAAATAAATCATTTCTTGCTTAATTTTTGAGAGACTTTTCCCCTTGCCTTCTTAAATATCTTCCATTCTCGTTTTATACAACAGAAACCATAGTACACATCACTGTACTTCCACGCAAATTGAAAAATAATTGCAATTATTGAGCCTATATGGCGAGCTGGGATATCTAAAGCAAGTTTATGTTCAGTTATATGCCGTTACTTTACATAGTATAAGAGAAGTATTATTGTAGTAGGTCTAAATTGAAATGATGATGTCGGTTTGTGCGTGCATATGTAAAAAACTGTGTAGACGATTGCGCCATTCTTATCGGACCTAAGTATTTGAAAATTTGCAAATAGCTTCAAAGTGGTGGTAATAGGAATTGTATTTTTGTATCATTATGATAATATTGTTTTCCTGATTATAACTATATAGGTATATCACAATCATACATTCAATTTCTAGAGGTGCTGAAATTGAAATTTCAAAAACGACGTCGTTGAAGTTGTGTCGATAAATTTTAGTGAGCCACGTCATAGAGATGATACTCAAATCAACAGGCCAATAGTTAGCTCAAACCAAATTAATTACTTTGTGGTATCATGGAAGTGAAGGTGACATATAGTCCAGGCAATAAGCCGGGAAAAAGGCCATAATAAAAAAAATATACAGTAAACTAGAATTCCAATTTTTTTTTTTGCATTCTGTTCCTAATATCAGTCCTATCAAGACCGCGGGGGTCGACCTTTCTACTCCCCCAAAACGGGGTTTCAACCCCTCAGAGGAGCATTCTTATAAAAACAATCCAAAAGTTTAGAAAATTAATAAATTAAGAGCTGAAAATGACCCCTAGTATGTTTTTTGGGTCGCTGATCACGATTCCACAGTTAGTTTTTCCAAAAAACTCTCTCTAGATGGAAAATTCGGGAAATTTGAGATTTTCCTGAGACTGTTATTAATAATAAAGTATAATTTTGTTGTAAAAATGACTGGAGGTCATTTTTGCAACAAAATTATAAATTATATATTATGTATAAATTTTCCAAATTTCACATCTGGAGGGAGGTTTCCGAGAATAGTAACTGCGGAATCATGATCAGCGACCCAAAAAACATACTGGGGGTCATTTTCGGCTCTTAATTCATTAATTTTCCAAACTTTTGGATTGTTTTTATAAGAATGCTCCTCTGAGGGGTAGAAACCACGTTTTGGGGGTAGAAATGTTGACCCCCGCGGTCCTGATAGTCACGAATGATCTATGGGGTATTAGGAATAAAACGTAAAAAAATTTTGAAATTCTAGCTCACTATTTTTTTTTTCGGTTGTTGCCTGATAATAGTCCTACATGTGAATGATATGAGAAATATATTGAAAATATATAGTCGAGGAAATGAAGCAGAAAAGGTCAAAAAAGAAATCGGATCACCCAATTTTGATAATTTTTTTTAGTCGATTCAGAAAGTCATTTAGAAAAAATGTTACCAATTTTCATTTCTCTAATGTGCGTTTTAGCATTTCTACAGAGTACAATGCATCTTTTTGAATGCATTTTCAAGAGATAATATTTAAAATCTTGAAAAAATAGGCCACAATTTTTCACTCAAGAGTTTTTGGGGTTGCTGATCATGATTCCGGTGCCAGATTTAAACTACGACGCACCTGGGACTCAGGAAATTCTGGTACTATTGTCGTCTCCAAGGAATTCGCAGAAATATCTTCTGCGAAAGAATAAAACCTGTTAGGAAGGTTCTCTCGAGCATACCGTTCATGACCATGACACTCAATAGTCACCTGGTGCTCAGGATACCCTGATGACCCAGGTCGTCTCCATGGATTGTTTTTTAATATGCTTTGAAATACAATCAAATTCGTATCTCGGGGGTTTTTGGGGCCGCTGAACACGATTCCGGTGCCAGATTTAAACTACGACGCATCTGGGGCTCGAGACATCCTGGTACTATCGTCGTCTCCAGGGAATCCGCAGAAACCCTTCTGCAAAGAAATGGAACCTGTTAGGGAGGTTCTCTTGAGCATACGGGTCATGACCATGACACTCAATAGTTACCTGGTGGTCAAGATACCCTGATGATCAAGGTCATTTCCATGGACTGTTTTGTAATATGTTCTGAAATGCAGCCAAATTCGTCTCCCGGGTGTTTTTTGGGGTCGCTGAAAACGATTCCGGTGGAAATTAATATAAAATTCTTTTCCCGTTTCCCACTTCCTTCAATTGACCAATATGATCAAATAGGTTCCAGTTTTACGATATGGTTATTGTTTTTTCTTCAAAACTTATCTTTTTTGCATAACTAGCAATAAAAAACACTGGTTTATTTCAGAGCATATTGAAAAAACTACCAGGAGGTAACCTAGATAATCAGGATATCCTGACCACCAGGTAACTACTAAGTGTCATTCATGACCCCTATGCTCAAGAGAATCTCTCTAACAGGTTTCATTCCTTTGCAGAAGATATTTCTGTGAATTCCTTGGAGACGACGATAGTACCAGGATGTCGTGAGCCCCAGGTACATCCGGCACCGGAATCGTGTTCAGCGGACCTAAAAACTTCCGAGATACGAATTTGATTCCAGAGCATATTAAAAAACAATACATGGAGATGACATATGTCATCAGGGTATCCTGACCACCAGGTTCATATTGAGTGTCATGATCATGACCGGCAACCTCAAGAGAACACCCCTAAATAGTTTCACTCTATTGCGAAAGATATTTTCACGAATTCCCTGAAGACGACGATAATACCTGAGTCCCACGTGCGTTGTAGTTCGAATCTGGCACCGGAATCGTGTTCAGCGGCCCGAAAAACCCCACAAAAACAAATTTGATTGCATTTCAGAGCATAATAAAAAATAATCCATGGAGATGACCTAGGTCATCAGGGTATCCTGACTACTAGGTTACTATCGAGTGCCATGGTCATGACCGGCAACTTCAAGAGAACTTCCCCACAGTGGCGGCTCCTCGAGGAGGCTAAGGAGGCTCAGCCTCCTCACCAATTTATCTTAATGATCATTCTCCATTTTATTTCCTGTTTCTCTGATAATTCTTTAAATTTAACAAATTAATTCCCCGTTCTCAGTAGTTATTTTCAATCTGGCAACAGTGCCCAGAGGCTAGATTCTCTATATATCTCAAACGCTAAACACGTGCGCTCAACACAATTGCCGTTTTTACAACCAGTTCAATTGCTCTACATCAAGCAAAACACTAGAATTGCAACGTTCTCTGTAGGCTAGCCTCTCGTTCGCCGCCGGTCAGTCGTATGAAATACGAGACTTGCTGGGACACGTGCTGTGTCAGTGCTTCTTATTGAGTCTTGCCACGCGACGCGAAGTAAGGTTAGATTAAAATTTGTCTGATCGGTAAATTATTAAACGTTAAAATGAGTGGAAGTCGTAGTAGTGATTTAGTTGCTGGCTTTTTAGAAAATCCATTTAGTGGATTAGCATATGATAGAAAAGTGTTTTTTTAAAATAAACGGCCTTTACCGGATTTGAAAGGATTAGTGATGACAGGTATGTTTAAAAATCGATCATTTAATACTGATAATTATAAAAAAATCTTATGGTTAACGGGATCTGAGGTACACAATAAATCATATTGCTGGTATTGCTTGCTATTTACATCTGATACAACTTCATGTTGGGGGCACTCGGGTTATGATGAATTGAAAAATTTAGCTCGTGGTATAGACAGACATGAAAAATCGCAGGAACATATTACATCGTTTAAATTAACCGGCAAACAGAATATTGTTAAAGGAGGAAAACATATAATTTGGTAGACAAGAAACTGCATTATAAACAACTTTTTTATGAAATTTTAGATACTATTAAAGGTCAAATTGAGATTCTATTTTCCGATTTACATGAATTGAAGTTTTTCGACTTGACGAATAGAATATTTTTAGAATCTTTTCCAAAAGAGTTCCCCAATACACTTTTAGATAACTTGGTTCTAAAATATGATTTTTTTGATAAAATAGCACTGCACAATGAATTATGCGTTATATACTTGGATAAAGATATTTTAGGCCAGTACAACATTCACGCCGATATGATAAAATATATGATAGACAATGATTTGCAACAAGTTTTACCTCAGTTTTATAAACTACTTTGTTTGACAGTCACCATTCCTGTCACGTCGGCATCGGTGGAGAGATCATTTTCTACTCTCAAACGAATTGAAACTTACATGCGAAATACAATGGGCCAAAATCGTTTATACAATGTTAGTTTGATATCTATTGAAAAAGATTTAGTGAAACACTTAAAACAAAATGATACATTTTATGATAATATTATTGATCATTTTTCGCAAACTAAAGACCGTAGAATTCCGTTAATATATATAAAAAAAAGTTGATAAAATTAATAAAATTAATAAAAAATACAAAAAAGAAAAAAAATCAAAAATCCAAAAAAAAATTAAAAACAAAAAACGAACAAAAAAATTGTTTGCCAAGAGAAACTGTACACCTCCACGTTGGTTCTTGTTGGGCAACAATTAATTTTATCACTGAAGTAGCTGGTACGGTCGCTGTGCAAAGGTTAAATTAATTGGCTGAATAGAGTATATTTTTACAAAAACGTTTTATGTCCAGCCTCCTCTCTTGAAAAGTTCACGAGCCGCCACTGCTTCCCCAATAAGTTTCACTCCATTGCAAAAGATATTTTCACGAATTCCCTGAAGATGACGATAGCACCAGGATGTCCTGAGTCCCAGGTTCATCGTAGTTCAAATCTGGCACTAGAATCGTGATCAGCGGCGCCAAAAACCCCCGACTGAGGAATTTTGGCTATATTTTTCTCACTTTAATTATTTTTTTATTATTGCTCCTGAAAATACATTCAAAAAGATGCATTTTCGTCTGTAGAAATGGTAAAATGCACATTAGAAATATGAAAAATGGTAAAATTTTTTCTAAATGACTTACTGAATCGATTTAAAGAAATCCGTCCATCCTACTTTTTTCTACTTTGAACTTTTTTCTGATTTATTTCCTCGACTTTCAGTTATACATTCAACCCGCAGAAGTGTCTGAAAGCGAAATATTGGGCTGAAAAAAAAGGTTTAGGGAAGTTAGTGATCTACTGATCATTTTCTATACTTATACCTGCATAGTATGGCGAACTGGGCGTTGCCTGTTGTAATTCATACTTACGAACTATTAACCTTTAAGATGAAAGCTGATAACAACAATAACAATACATCGAAGAATTATGAAAAGTGTGATTTAGTAGATCTACCACCCAATTCCTTGGGAGAAGTCCGTCATCTCTGGAAATAGCAATTCACCTAAATATGAACGATTGATTCTATGTAGAAAATTTAGCTTTCCAGTTATGATAGAGGAAATGAACCAAATATAGGACTGAACGCAAATATTGTTATTTCTACGCTTGATATTCCAACAACTTTCGCTATACCAAAGATGTAATTCTTGTTAGATTTCACATTGCGGTAATTAGTTACTCGATTTATGTAATAATGCACTTTTTCATGTCGGTCTATTTGCAGCAACAACTTGTACTTAGGCTTTTAAATAATAATAACATTTGAATATCAATTTATTGATTCATTTGGTATGAAATGTAACATATTTTCGTCCATAACATTGAGAACAATTTCACCTTGAATAACACGAAAATAGACAGAGTTGGTATTCAACATTTCTAGTTTTTTATATCACTAGGACTACAATGAAATATATTAACTATTGTACTATACTACAAAACCAGTTGTGTTTTCTCCGCTTTGTGGGAATAAATTAATCAATTAGTGAATTGTTGATTAATAACATTTTTCATTGGATTGGGACAAACCTGGATATTATTGACTATAATAGTATTTAATGATTATAGAGATGAAATCACATTAAGATTTGTAATGGTAATTAAGTTTCATTAGAATGATTATTTTTCTATGTTAAGTTGACCTTGCGTTGCATTTTTTACAATAAATACAGCATGTCATTGAATTATGATTAATACGGTGCAATAAATTATTGATCTGAGTATATGTGGCGAAGCGCAACCTCAAAATCTGTAATACGAAGTGTTTCGGGAATACATCTAGTGAGAAAGATAGCAATTATCAAGGAGGTTCAATTATATTCATAGTCAATGGCTGTTATTCATTATTCTAATATGCTCAACATAATATGTTCTTTTAGAACATAGTGAATACTCTGTCGAATAATATCAAAACTAGGGAAATAGATAAACATTCTGATAGAAACTGCACAGAATACGTGATCCTTACATCTTATGTATGGAGCAAAATTATTTCACTCTTAAAAAAAATTACTATGAACAAACAAGCGGATATGGAATCAGTAATCCACTCTCTCCTTTTTTGACCAATATTTTTCTAAGCGAACTTGAAACCTCCTCAAAATCGAAATTGAATTAGATTCTAAAAGATTGGAATAGACATGTTGACGACATTTTTCGCGATTAGAAGTAAAGATTTTGATATAGATGGCTTTTTGAACACGCTTAATAGCCAATTTGATTCACTGAAATTCACTGTTGAAACAGAAACAGATAATCAGCTTCCTTTCCTTGAAATTAACATCATATAAGATGGTAATCACTTGGATTTAGACATATACAGAAAACCCACTCAAACGAATAGGTCCCGCCGGATTCAGCTACACCATTTCGATATAAAATTGCTCCGTTTAATAGTCTAGTACATAGATTATTGAACGTCCCTTTGAGCCAGCTAAGTTATTACAATGAAGTTGAGAAACTTCAATGATCAATGATTACCACAAATCTTTGATCAATAATTTAATTTCTAAAGAGAAAATTAGAACGTAGCCAACTAACCAAATTAAAGCCATTACCTTCAAATACTTCAATAGAATTCAAAAGTTTCACTTATCATTCTTCAGTAATTAATACATTCCATAGTCGTGTTCAAAATGCTATGTGGGTCAAACTAGAAGGAACATTTTAAATCGTTATAAGGAACATTCTGCCGATATAAAGAAAAATAATGGTGAAAAATCAGCGGTAGCCGAACATATTTTGAATACATATATTTCTTAAGAATGTTTAACACTTTTAAAACACAGTAGAGACAAATATTTAGGTAACTTAGAAGGGATGGAAATGTATAAACGAAAAACAATTTATTAAATTAGGATTTATCTCCAGCTGAGGGTAACCCATTGTTTACATTATTATTCTCAAATAGTATTTAAACAGGCACAATTTGATTCATAATTTAGTTTACTTTGGTGATGGCTACTTGGTATCCGAAAGGTCCTCAGCACTTTAGAATAGTATTTTTAGTGGATAAGGGTGCTTATTTCTCTTATCAATAGTGTTATAATATATCCACAATAAGAACTCTTTATAGTTCATTACGCGAATAGATTTGGAGTTAACTTATTCTTTTAGAACACAGTGAATTCTGTAGAAACATCTATGAGATAATATCAAAATTAAGTCAGTAGGTACGGGGAATTGATAACAGTGTTCTTTTAGAACGACAATCTGTGGATTTCCGTGACATGCATTTATGATTTACATAACTATTTCAATTGTATACAGTGTTTTCCAAAAGTAACGATTCAATTCCCTAAATCGTTTAATATTTCAGAAAAAAGCTCATACATGTCATTATTTAACTTTAAATTGCCACTTAACACGTACTTTTCAGATCGCCACCGCTTCGCCTCTAAGGGCAAGCTACCTCAACATTGAAAATTTTAATTGCAAAGTATTCCTTGCGAGGGGGCCAGGTAGCTCAGTGGTAGAAGCATCGATTTTCTAATCACTGTTGCTTCCGGTCGCGAGTTCGAATCTCAGCGACTGCGACTTATTGCGAGAAAGGGGGAGGTCAGATTAGCTTGAAATTTGAACTGGGAGTTCCTTAAATATTGACAATGAAAAGGTTCCAGTTTGGTTTCTTAATTCCCAATACAACTGGAGATAGCAATTTTTTTGTCGAACCCCTAAAAATGTCCAAAATACCCCAAAATGGCAAAAAAAAGAAGTTATCAACATTATCCATTGTCAAGTAGCTGAATTTAAAAGCGTGAGAAGCTTTTAGGTTAAATTTATCTAAGAATAGAATAACGATTTAATTTCAACACAAATTGCTCCATTCTTTTACAAGTAATTTTCGAAACAATTCAAATATTAGTAATAGCTCATAGTCTATTAAACGAACAATTATTAACTCATTTTTAATGCATTTCTAATAAAAATGTTTTTCAGTTTTTTAACCATGTTATTATATTATTCAAAGAAATTACTTACCTATGAAGTATAAATAATACGTGACACGACGTGCTCATCATCATTTTAGTTGAAAGATTTTTTGTTCATTGAAAAATAAAAAACAGGGTCGTATTGCTCGTTCCAAACCAATACCATCACTTATATCAGGGTAATGAAATTGAACTATCTTTATAATAAAAAATTTATTTCACAATAAATACTTAATATGGTAAAACTTATGATATAGATAATCACATACTTAACCAAATCGGTAAGTAAGTCTATTATGTAGGATTGAATTCCTTTACACTTTCGGACATCGAATCTAAGATGAACTTTTCTTAATAATAATTTTCCAAAATTGTATTAAAAATTACTGATTCGCTAGAAATTGTATCTATTTACATATTTTAACATACAAATTGAACACACACACACACACAGGCACACACACACACACACATACACACACACATTTTAACAAAAGATTATCAATATGAATAAACTTTACACTTGATTCATAGATGAGATTTGAACATCCACATTCCAGGATATCTAGTCCAGCATATTGACCAATTACACCGAATATTCACAGAAATATAAAGCTTTCGCTGGACCAAAGTGATGTGATTAGTTAACTTGCTGGAATAGACATCCTGTATGTAGAATCGAATGCCAGCTATGGTTATATGTTCACATGTTATCTGAGTACTACACCTAAAACAATCGATAAACTAAAATAAATTGTTGCCAATAAAGGAACGTTCCTTCTAAGTCACTAGTAATAATTCTCAGTAGATGGACAGGTTTTTATGATTGCTCGAAATGAATTCTAGATTCCAGAATATGTACTGTAAATCAGCCCTAAATATCCACTGACTTGACACGTAAAATGTAAGCTGTGATGGACAAAATAGGATTTATTCGATCTTTGGTAATATTTTGACCTAACACAAGCATCACATTTCGGAATGCATCAAGATCGCACACAATCGGATGACTCATCGATTTGTTACTAATAATTGCTATAATATAATATGGTGAAGGAGTACTGAACACGCACGTACCGGTTTCCCTAAAATTAATGAGCATATCTCTTTTGGACTATATCTCATTCTCTAAATATCATATCGTTAAAGGGAGAATGGAAAGCAGTTCTTGTACTATCCAATACTGAATACAATGTTCCCGATATCGTTTTCTTGTTCATAGTAATGCATATATACCCTCATTGAAAATTGTGTAAAGTGAAGTATTGATTGATAAATTGTGAATACATTACATCGAGTTAATGCCATGTTATTTATCATGGGGGATAGTTCCTAGTTCAGTAACTCAGAACTATAATTTCCATTATCCAGATACAAGGTGATGGAAATGATAAATACAATAACACAATTGAGTGTGCTCGACTGCTAAGGATTCAGATTTAAGTAAAGTTATCCTTACGATTGTTGGGGAAGACTGAAACCTGCTATTTTGATTGACCATGAAGTAACCACAGAACCACTGTTAATTTTCCAAGGATCAAAGGGACCGAAAGTGAGATAAAATATTACCACCTAATTTGATTCCTCCGTTGTAACGAAGCTCAAAAATCTTCAATAATTTTTCAATGAGAAACACGTATATTGGTTATGGATTCTAAAAGAAAACTTCTTCTTATTGTACAATTACGAGAAATAAACCAAGTATTTTTATTTTGCAATTAAACTCTGCAAATCCAATACTAGTCATTCTGCCCGTTCGGGCCCTGGTTATACTTCACTGTAGCTACCCTAGGGACAACGCTATCCATAGATAGCATTGTGATACGCTTTGTGGTGAGGACCCAAGCCGGAGGCCTCGAAGAGGAGTAAGCCTTATCAAAAATCTGGCGCCCGAGAAATAAAAGTTAGTAGTGAGTATATAGCGCAAAAGTGACATCGTTTCCAAGAACTATAATATTTGAAAGAAAGAAACAGTGAATTAATACTTGTGGAAACCATTGCCATCGAATCCATGATTCATACATAGTTGACGTAGAAAGGTTAAGCAAGGGAAAATAGAATTACAACAACTAACACGGTTGCATCATTCATTTATGCTAATAAAGGAAAACGTTGGAAAAAAATTCCAAATCATTGCAATCGACTAGCAAATCTTATTGAACTATTCTCTATCATCATCGTAACATCATGAGGCTTAAACCTTCTGAAAATAATCGTCTTAAATGTCTAAAAAGGTTTTGGATTCCTTAAAATAGATATATTTGGGATATCCATGCTAGGTAAATTATTCTTAAAGCAACAGTTCTGAAATGTAGAAAACAAATTAACATATCATTTTTCTATGATCAATAATTCACTAAACGATGAGATTCCTGAAATAATCTGTCATGATTTAAACAGACATAGGATTGCTGAAAATCTACATCTTAAAAGAATGAGTGGGAACTGAGCTAAGCTAGACACGTCGAGATGAATTTAGCATTTAACTCAGAAAACACCAAATATTAGACTGCATTCTGAAGTTTCTCTACAAACGACTCTGGGTTCACCGATTCCAGAATTTTCATTCTTGAATAAGACATTCTGAAATCACTCTATGGACAGTACCCATTTGTTTACACAATTAAATACCATCCACAAATTGGAAGAAAATTACGATATTCCTCTACTGTATGGACTTTTTCCCCATAAGAAATCAAAGACCTTCGCCCCACAGCTACAACAACTACAGTTGTTATAGATTTTGAAAAGGGAGTGATGCACGCATTGTCCATAACCTTTCCAGAAGTCACAATAAGAGCTTCTGCCAGTTTCCGTATAGAAAAATCCGGCCAGAAACATTATGTATGATACAGATTTACTTCCAGAAAAAG
This sequence comes from Endomychus coccineus, assembly GCA_958510875.1. Lineage (NCBI taxonomy): Eukaryota > Metazoa > Arthropoda > Insecta > Coleoptera > Endomychidae > Endomychus > Endomychus coccineus. Next base: position 262,424,363 of record OY294067.1, on the reverse strand, counting down.
CCCTACCGGTTGTTAATTATTTTGAGGAAACACGTCGTCCAGATAGAAAAAACATGCGTCAAACTCCTACATTTTATCATATAAAGATGAACTATTTCGATGCACCTACCAAAAGAATTGCTTAAACTAATAACGCTGTAGTAGATTGGCATTGAATCTGGAGATTTTTGGACTTCATCAACAGAGCACACGCTCTAAATGAATTAAGTGGAAGAAGAAGAATAAAATATGATTGTGAATAATAAGAATTGTGGAAACATTTGATTAAATCATAGTAGAGTATCTTAAAGGAATAACTCATAATTTAAGTTATTAGTTTTATATTGTCTCTCGCATTATTCATACATTATGCATATGTGCGTCAGTAAGTGAAATGGATATCATTCAAATTAATTATGGAATAATAATCAAAGCGGTTCATTGAATGATAAGAAAGCAATTTAAGGGGCACTTATTACGTGATAATATTCATTAGAATGACTAATTGAGCTTATAATGACAATTCATTTTTCGTTTGTACAAATGTTGATAACATTATGTAGAATTTAGAAACAGTAATAAGCATAAAAAATGGATATTCATTTTCATCAATAATAGGTAAAAAATTCCCTCCTCTTGATAAGATCCTGCTACGGTCTGGAAGAAACTATCGTCACACTATAAAAATAACCCGTCAAATATAGTGGCCCAACAAGAACTAAAAGATGATTTAGACACAAATATGATTCCGGAAAATCTATATACTTGAATTACTAGAAATTGGACAGAAGTGAGAGTGGGAACTGAGCTAAACTAGACATGTTGATGAATTTTGCATTCAACTCAGAAAAAATCAAATATTAGGTCGCCTTTCATTTGATTTTCTATGTTTTTGTTTTGACTACACAAGATAAACCTTTGTTAATAGAACATCATGCGAGTCAGCGATGAAATCGTAGAGCAGGTAGGCAACGAAATGTTTATAGCAGGGGGCGGAATTTTTCGTTTTCAAGTATTTGTTTATAATCCTATTTGAATATTCAAATTATCCAATATTTCAAATATTTGGATATTTAGATATCTGAATATGCGAATACTCAGATATTCTAATATTTGATGGATTGAAAATATGTGTAACTATTTCGATATCCGGGTATTCATATTTTTATAGATGCCAACGATCAATGAGTATTAGGAAAATTGTAAAATAAATTGAAAATATAGCAGTATATTTTTTATTCAAAATCAAAGTTTATTTATAAGTTTTCACTCATAAAACATTTTTTTTTTACTTTATCTGGCTTTAATCAAGATTGTTTAGCTTAAATTAAATTACCAGCTCTCGAAAATGTTCTCTCAGACAGAACTGATGTGACTGGTATTGAAAGATACCGCTTCGCATATTTTGATAGCTTTTGATATATTTAACTTCATTATTTCTCCACCTCTGGAAAGGACAACAATTTTTTGATGGATTCGTTCCGATATTCATCCTTGCTCCGAATATGAAAATCACAGATCCTTAAATTTTTGATCATCCAGATATTTAGAAATTCGAATATTCAGATATTTGGATATTTGAATATTTGAATATTTGGATATTTAGATATTTGGCTATCTGAATAGTATGACTATTCAAATATTTGAATATTTGAATATCAAATAAATGTTTTTTCCAAAGTATTTGAATAATGAATATTCAAATGCTTGAATATTTGAATAATTCGAATACAACTCCGAGCCCTAGTTTATAGGTAATAGGCATCAGACAACTAGATATAAGTTTGGTAGTTTCCGAGCTTGAGAATGAAGGGGTGACCAGCTTGAATTCGTCAAATTTGCCTACTTAGGATACCTCGTGGTGGAATAACAGCGTAATAAGCAAAGCACCGACCATGAAAATATCTGTAAAAAAGGGAGACATAGTCAACCTTGTTCTAGAGAGATAAATGAATTCGTAAGTGTGACCTCAACAACCAGAAGAATAGCGCTGTCATGAACACAATCTAAGAGCTTTAGGATGTTTGGAATCTCCACTCCAAACATGTGAATAGTACGCCTTAGACAAATTGACGATGAAGTGATATCAGTTGTAGCAACAGAGATATCAAGAAATCAATAATGTGCCGAAATAAATCCAAACACGTTATGCGTAGATTGTTCGATGAAAGAATGTGTCAATTGTTACGAATTGTACTTCGGAACAAACTGCCTCAATTGGATAATGGTAATAGGAATTATTCGGTAGCTGTATTTAGCCAAAACTTTTTTCATGCAATGAGTGAAGGTAATCTAACTAGAAGTCGATACATTTTGAATGACAAACCAGAGGAATTTGCAGACAGATGAATAATTCTCAATTCATCATAGTAGGCATCTATTGGATGAAACAAATTATGGGAATATATGGTTCATACCTATCCCGATAGGAGATGATATATCTATAATCTAATCGAAATATTGTCTTGAATTTTCTCCAGGAAGGCGGCTCCCACAGGCCCTCATATGATGATGTTATCAGGTATAACTATTCCTATGAAGTCTTTCTTACCCATGATCGAGATCACCACCAATAGCACCCTCTCATGAAATGATCATGTGAGGTCCATTTCGAAAACTGCTTTACAAAAACTTGGTTTTCTATTCCGTGCCAAGACTTTACGTTCCACCAGCTCCACATAATCTACAAAGCACGGATTCGACCTGTCCAGCAGTACTGTTCAGATTATTGAAGTTCGGCTTCCAAACATACGCTGAATCTATCCAGAAGAGAGCTATTCGTTTGATTGATGATGTCACACTTACGAGTTCATTGACCTCTCTAGAACATCGTAGAAAGGTGAGAGATATATCCCTTTTCTAGAGATATTTCCATGATCGGTGTTCATCAGACATCTCGTCTGTTGTTTCACCACGAGAGATTTCATATAGGAGGACTAGACGAGCTCAAACTAATCACCCCTTCATTGTCAAGCTCGAGACCTGCCGAACTTCTTCCTACCAGACTTCATTTTTATATCGGACAGCGAAGATGTGTGTCCCACCGCCGGCTCACACGATGTTCTTCGAACATTATAGGTTTCTGTCTCGTGTAATCAAAGTATATAAAAAAAAATTTTGAGCTGGTCCTCAAATCAAATTGAGATAGATTCACACAAATTTGGATAAAGATTTTGTTCTGGAAGAAAAGTAGTATCATGATATGCATTGATCGACCTATTATGATGCGTGAAATCAATCAAATCTAGCTCCCTGGCATTTTTTATGTTAAATCCATCACTAACACTAAATATCGCATTATGAGCACATAACAATATTGATGCCAAGATTCGATTCTGGTTCGCCAGGAAAGGCTTCACATCACTTCGGAATAGATTGATTGTGATATTTCTCCATTCTAGTAGTCAAATTTTGATAATGTATTTTACCCCAAGAGATATTCTTTTTCGTGAAGATTTCTTCAAACTCCAAGAAATTGAGTGAATATTCCCCAGAGTGCTAAATTCTATATTCGACATTTTATCTAATGAATTGGGTGTGATAATAGAGCTGAAAGATTTTTCCATAAATGAAGCAGGACGTGGGCATGTACACGTTTGGCTATATCTCATCTATGTCAACATTATATCTACATATTTCAGCATGTCGTGATTATTAAAGACCTTGAAATAAAAAATGTACATCTTGCAGGGATTCGAAATCTGTCTTGAACATATTTCAAGCCATTTCAAAACCTGTTCAAAACCATTGTGGTTCATTCATTATTCGCGAACCAGTTCCAAGCGAGATATATTATGCAGGACTACATGACATCCATATTCCCAGAGCTTCTTAAAGTGTAATTAATCCTTTATGCGTGATAGCGTCTGAGATCTATTAAGAGTAGTTAAACATGTTGAAATTTATCACCCATAACTAATAAGAAAATGTGTATATGTTTAGTATAAGTGTAGCTACGCATCATCTAGAGAAAATAAAAGAAGAATCTATTTCTCTCATGAATAACGTCCTTTAAATTACTTTGAAATACTTTAATGTATGTTTGAGCATTCATTGATACAGGATGTCCCAGATTTTAGTAGCGGAACATTGACATTCGAAAGGAAATTTGATTTCGAGAAAAATGTTTCTATTAACATATATGCACAGACGCTTAATTTTTGAGATACAGAGTGTTGAATTTAATAAAAAAATTTAATTTTGCTTGTATCTGCGAGGATAAGTGAGATTTCACAATGAAATTTGGTACCGTGTTTGCGTAGATAGGTTACCACATTTGCACATAATTTGAGACAGATATTACTCCCAGTGGCGTAGATATAGGTATTTAATAACAATAAATTGACCCGAAAAGTGTTATCACCCTGTAAAGGCTACTTTTCAGGAATAAACTTCGATGCAGAATTCAAATCGAAACAAATACGGTCTTATTATATTTCTTTGTACCTAGCACGGCTTCACGACAAATTTAGTTTTTGTGATTTAATTACCACCACCAAAAATACACAAAATTTAGTAAATTTGTCATGTTAACTTTTGTTGGTGGAGTTACTATAAATTAAAGTTCATTGTAGTTATTTGGTTTAAACATTTTTGGAAATAAGAATTTGTTATTCGGCCTTTCATTGTAATACGCTGTAGAGATTAGAAAAGACCTCTTTTTCCTATTTTCATTCGATTTTCATGGTGGTGTTGATTATATGACGAAAATTAAATTTGCCCTGAAACGGTGTCAGATACACAGTGTTTCGGTTCAAATTCTGCATCGAAGTCTGTTCCTAAAAAGTAGTCTTCACAGGGTGATAACACTTTCCGGGTCAATTTATTGTTACTAAATACCTACGCCACTGAACTTAATACAGGTCTGAACTCATGTGCGAATTTGGTAAACTATCTACGCTTCCAAGGTACCAAATTTCATTGAGACATCTCAATTATCTTCAGAGATACAAAATTCAACACATCTCCAAAATTAATCGTCTGTGCATTTATGTTAATGGAACTTTTTTTCTCAAAATCAAATTTTTTATCGACTGTTGAAGTTCTATTACTAAAAACTTGCTACACCCTGTATATATTTAACCAATGAATTGAATAATACTGTTTCAATTAGCTACCAAACTATTTCGAAGCATTGATTCCTTTTTCAAAGATTTAACCAATTAAAATATACCAGTTAAGTTGGCACAACTACTGAAAATATGAAATTTGTGAATTTATCCCCCGACAAAGCAAACTTTTTTTGACACACAATATTCTTGATCTCTTTAGATGTTATAAATTACTTATTGAAATTCCACACGCCACCAAAGCATTGGAAGGAAGCATCGTGACGTAACTTGGTCCAAAATACACAAGTGATTCGATCACAGCCTGCAACGATCCAGAGTTGCTTGTTCGTCTCCAAGAATCAAAAACGGAAAATGGAACGCAATCTATTAATCAAATAAGAGCCTTCACTTTTAGATGATTCCATAAATTCCAGAGGTTCATTTATCATCCTTTACTAATTAATAAATTCCATAATTTGTTGCCATGAAGATGCCACCTGTAATGGTTGGCGAAACTTCTACATCAAGTCGTGCTATTGCGGAATCCATCTGGAAGCCAAGTTTTTTTAAACTGACATATTTTCTTTTCTAATTTAGTTTACCCTAACGATGATTACTGAATACTGTAACAGAATTTTTAGTGGATAAGGCTCATTATGCTTTACTTATTAATGTCACAGTGTATCATCCACAGTTGTGTGTATGAGTTAATAAGTTCCACATTGTTGTATATTTGCATAAAATGAATATTATTACCAGTCGTTGGGATTATCTCAATATTTCTGTTCTAATGTTTTCTGGTTGTTAAAAAATATGTATCAATGCTAGAAACAATTATTACTCAAATCTCCATATTCCCTGTTTGTATCTTGCAACCTGCAATCTGATTTATATTGAACAAATCGATGAAAAATATAAGTGATTCGGGAACAGCCTGAATGCAATGTGTCATTTGTAGAAACCTTTAATCTTCGATAAGTTCTAACTCATCGATGAGATAAGCCCTTCGTTTAACATAATAATAATATTTATGGCTAAGCACGACAATTATCATTATCAATAAAATAAAAACGGAAGTTACAGCGAAAATGGTTAAACCGTTTACAGTAACAACGTTGCTCATTACAGACGTCAAGTTATATTCTCTGCAATATACTCCAGCCACGTTCTCTTTATCGTAAACATATTTTTCATCAACTGTATAACTTATTCCATTATTTTTGAAAAAATTTGTCAGCTCAAAGAGAAAACTGCACGACATCAAATTATCTTTTATATTTATTACGTCAAGAGAACGCATGTTAGAAATAGTTAATTTATAATCGAGATATTTCAGTTTGTTTCCTGCAATATCTAGAACATTCAAGTTATCTAATTCGTCAAACAAATCATAACGCAACGTATATAGTTGATTGTAAGATAAATTCAAAGAAACTAGATTAGCTAAGTTGGAAAACGTTTCGTTGTGATCTATTTCATTTAAATTATTTCCAGATAAATCTAGCACTGTTAGGAACTCCAATTTTTGAAATACTAAATCTGGCAATCGTTTAATTTTATTATAACTTAAGTGTAACTCCTGTAATAGACTCAATCTCCAAAAACTGGTATCATCCAACAAAATTTCATTATGATTTAATTCTAAATGAGTTAATAATGAAAAGTTATTAAATAAATCATTCGTAGCACCGTTTAACTTATTATTACTCAAAATCAAACGTTCAAGAATTGGAAGGTTATTTATTATTTGCAGTTTTTCAAAATTCAGTAAATTATTTTCCAAATTCAAGTAGGTAAGACTTATCAGGTCTTCTAAAAATATTTTCGACAGCTTATTGCTGGATAAATCAATCTCTTTCAAACGCTCGAAATTTTGGAAAGCTTTCCGATCTAAATGATTTATTGAATTATTTTTCAAATTGATCTTCTTCAGAGACCGCATTGATTTGAATACTTCAGCAGAAATATTAGTGATCATATTGCTATCTAGAGTAAGATATTTCACTTGACTTAAATTATTGAAAGCATTTCCTAACGAACTTATATTATTATAACTCAAGTTAATGTCAACCAAATTGAAAATGAGAACGTTTTGGCTATTGTTACCTTCTAACTTTTCACATGAGAACGAATTGGGAAGCAGAACAGTGATTTTGTTCATAGCTAAATTGATTGATTTAATATTCGGCAATTCACATAAAGGTATATCATTTACATCTATGAGATTATTATTGATAAATACCAGGTGCTCTAGTTGACTCATCTGCAGTATTCTGGCAGCTATGTTATTGATATTGTTGTTCTCCAATTGTAGAATTTTCAATTTATCTAAGTATTTGAAAGTGGAAGGGCCGATATTTCTAAATGACGTATTTTTGAAAATAGCCGCTTGAAGGTTTTCCAATTTTGAAAATACAGCTTCATCTTGATTGAAATGTAGTACTGAGTTCTCGATGTTTAGTTCCCTGATTTTCGGAATATTTTCGAACATTCCTGCTGTCACATTCAACAGGACGGAATTAGAGATGTTGAGTAGAACCGCATTGCTAACTGAAACTTGCTGAATGAGTTGTTCTTGACCTTGTTGTATATTCTTGCAATAAATAGCAAATCCATATCCATAATTTTCGTCGTAGATGAATTCTTTGTCGCATAGGGTAACATTCGATCTACAGATTCTACAAAATATCCCAAGCAATAGTCCAATTTGTAATGGTTTCTCCATAATATCTGGAATCAAAATCAAAATCAGATTTGCTCGGAACTATAATTAGTAAATGTGGTAAATAACAAGGAATAAGTACATATACCAATTGTTGGAGTGTATTCTAGTATGTTGATGAACTAATAAGTTCGATAAAGATTGAACAAAGATGGGGATAGGATCAGCGTGATTTTTTCTAGCGCCTTTCGTCAGTACCTTATCTAGCGATAACTAGACGATGCATTCGGTTAATTAATTTTAGTTGAAGCGTTTGTGGTAAGCAGAAATAATTTCTCAAATAACTGTACGATAACATAACCGAGACCAGTAGACATGCACACATCCCTCATGACCAGGTCTCCTAGAAACATTTGATAGTGCTTGTCTAACTTGTAAAACTATGTTTCTGACCCTCATATATAAGAATTCGAAAAATTCAAGATATGTATCCTAGGCGACGCAACGTTTGAAAAGTACTATTGGCGCAAATCTGCTTTAAGTACACATTGGGATGGGTTTAATCAGTAGTTCATGAATCAATCTAGGTTTATGGCACAAGCCATCGCGAATATGAATATAAATTCACTGAATTACCATATAGAATTTAAAGGAGCCGCGGGGTAATTCGCAAAATACATAGGGAAGACGCTTGTGCGTAATTTACAAATATTTCACTAAGTCCCATATGTAATTGAATATACAGATGGGATAATATACTCACTCCCACCCCCATGGATATAATAATATAATGTCATTTGTATGAACTAAAGAAAATTGTTTATTCGTGTGCTATTTGTATACCCACCAAGCGATTATAAGTCGAATTTTCTATTAAATACGCTGAAAAAGAAACAGGAGCGAAAGGACTAGAAAACAAAACAATTTTCATGAAAGTAGAAACACTTGTCTCAATATAGGTCATCAATCGGAACGTTCACATTTTGTTACAATACGCCGTGTGAATGTGCATTAGGGCCCGACCTTATTGAATTGCATTCAACGAGTCATCAAGTATGTGACGATAGGAACTCCATCTAGAGACGGAGAGCAATTTATAGATCAAAGGATTGTTGTTTTAGTTACTTTAACTTTTAACGAGTTAATATGGAGCTATATGGAAGTCCTATTACTTCTTAACCAAATACTACTCCGAATGTAGTGTCATTATTTACCTGTGTAAGTGTTGCAATGGATCGTGAAATCAACTATGGTATAATTCTTCCCTACCTGGCTATCACATAGCCATCCTTTGTCAGTTTTAGATATAAGCAGATCAAGTTATCACATGGCGGTCCTGTGAGGACCGCCATATGATAGCCAGGTTCTTGGTGGTACTTATCAGTGAATAGAAGAGATTTTTGGTAAACACTGACCGTGGAAATATCTATAGAAAATGGAGAGATCGATCACCGTTCTACGATGTTCTATAGAGATCAATGGATTCTCAAGTGTAACATCACCAATCAGGAGGGTAGCTCTTTTCTGAATATAATTTAAGAAGTTCAGAGTACGTTTGGGAGCTGAACTTCAAATATGTGAACAGTACTCCAGGACAGGTCGAATCTGTGCTTTGTAGATTATGAGGAGCTGCTGGGATGTACAGAAGCTCTTGGCCGAGTATGAAACCAAGTATTGTGAAGCGGTTTTCTCAATGTACCTCACATGATCCTGCCATGAGAGAGTGTTGTTGGTGGAGATCCCGAGCATGGATATGTGACTTCATAGGAATAGTTGTACCTGACATCATCATATTAGGTATCGTGGGATCCGCCTTCCTGGAGAAGACGCAAGTTATTGGTGGTGATATCGAGTACGAATATACAAGTCTTCGTTGGAGTAATTGTATCTGACATCATCATCTCAGTGATTGTGAGATCCGCTTTCCTGGAGAAATCACAAGCTCGAATTTTGGTTGCATTGAACTCAATCCAGATCCCAATTTCGAAATCATTGTCAGATCTTTATTAATTGCATCGACCTTTCTCTGTCTCGCTTCTCTGGCTTCATTGGATGATATAAGGACTCTAGATGAGGAAGCGGTATGAAGTGTACTATGCTCTGCAAAGCTGTGGATAGGAAAGGAGATCACTGCCAACAGATTGTTGATATGGAGCAGAAACAAAGTTATTTCCAAGACAGGTCCCTGTGTAACACCAGCGGCAATACCCATTTTATCGAAGGTTAATCACCACATGGAGTAATTCATCTGAGAGAAAACTCGGCATGAGAAATTTCACCTTCACAAAATTTTCTTGAAGTCAACGGAAACCCCGAAAATTCCTTGAATACTTTGGATCAAGTTGAAATCAGGTTTCATTTCTTACATTCTTCATTTATATAACAAAGGTTCAAATAATATATATATATTATTTCATGTTATCTATTTTGAGTACAACTTCTCTGAATATCATAATATGGAAAAAATGTGAAGTAAATTTCCTCACATTCCTCACACATCATAAAATCATGAATTATCATTAGAATATGTAAACATAATTACTGAGTTATGAAAACCTATTGAAATTTATATATTCATAGGTACTCATCAAAATACTTCACGAATATAAGCAAAGAATTTTTGCGGGGAACAGAGTATTAGAAAAATTTGAACGAAATTTGAAAAGCAAATTCCACTCATAAGTGTGCCAAAAAGAAATTTCATTGTTATCAGTATGAGCGACACGGGTATTCAGAAAATGTGATTTGCTAGGGCCACATCTAAACCTAAAAGTTTCATAATATGTACTGTATCAAGATGATGGATCTTATTTCAAAAGAACATTCAGTGAGAGAGATTCAAATTTGATATATTCTCAATCCAATAACAATGAGAATCACTTTAGGCTAGCAGGACCCATTGGGCAGAATCACTCCAAGCCGTATGGAGAAATAAAGACTGATTAAGTGCCCTATTGCCGGAATTGAGGGTCTGTGTTATTTTGGGAATTTGATTTTTTTACGTGGGTTCTGTATTTTATTTCAAACTGGCCGTACCCATGCTTATTTGAAGAAATTACAGGTCCTCAAATTTGGCAATAGGGCACCCCAGCCTTCACATATAAAAGTATTATTTTTGGAGTTATAATAATTTGTTCATGTGGGTTCTGCTAACTATTTCTTATCAGTTTAAAACTGGCAGTACTCAAGAATGTGAACTCTGTCTTTTCAGGTATTTAGTGCTATAGGATTTTGTACCATAGTTACAGACCAACAATGAATTATTGTTTTAGTTTGAGCTAACAATAATTTTTGATTTGTCACATTAACGTGTAATTAGTTAATTGATAAACGACAATATATTCCTTAATATTCTAATGATGTGGAAACGGATACTAAAGAATTTACACCACATTAAATAGAAAATTCAAATAATTATTCCTGCAATTATTTATTATTTATTATTTATTATCTATTATCTATTATCTATTGTCTATTATCTATTATTTATTATTTATTTTTATTGTTATTATTGTTATATCATATATTATATATATTATTTATTTCTCTTTTTTTCTCCATTTATTTTTCTATTTATCTAATGAAGTTCATATAGTTCATAGAATGGGTATTTATATTCTGGTGTTTTTGTGTTGACCACCGGCTCCTAACCTAATAGAGTTATATCCATAGGTAATTGGTTTATGTTCTTTGATATACGCTTATTTACAAATTCTTCTAGACAAATAGTCAACAATTTTGGGAAATACGATTACATTATACTTACACATATTATTCTATAAAAATTATTAGTTAATCCGAAGGAACTGAAGTTATTGAAAATGATAATTCTTATGAATAATTTTTTTGCGTCAAATAAATCGATTGATCAAATTACAAAACTTTTTAATGATAGTTGCTTGTTTATCTTTTTCTATCCAAGTTTATCATAAGATGAAAATATTGAATATTTGTACAAAAGATGCAAAGAAAAAAATAACATCAAATTATAAAAATATTATTTTGAAATTTCTCACAGGCAACCCAAAAGTATGAGGTATATAATATTTGAAAAATCTGAATATATATTCTGATATCCATTCAGTGTACTTTGAATTATATTATCTAGAATTCATTGAAGTAGTAGAGATATTCTGAGAAATTAGAAGTTACAGAATATTGCTGTATTTCTTAGAAAATTGGATATACTCATATTAGAACTAACATTATGTATCTAGGTATGTATTTTAATTTTTAAATCAATATAGTAAAATGATTCCTACGAATTTGTTTTAACGAATTTACTATTTAGGTGAATCTAATCCGGGGAACGATGTTTGGAGATGCTATTATTTTATTGATTCATGAAATTTTCATCGTTTCCGTGAAATTTTGAGATAGAAAAAAAATGATTAAATTGGAATCCAAACGTGAAGAATATGCGTCTTTATATACGAGTCATTTATTGAATACAACGTACAAAAATTAAATATAATTATTATATATTATGATATATTCGATAAGCCAGGAAGTACATGATCAATTGGTTACATAAATACAAGTCTAGAATCAATTAAATCAAATTACCTTTACAAAAATTTCTAACGAATTTCATCATGAAACAAACATCATCTCACTAGCAGAACGAACGTTATTTTAAAATACTTTACACGATAACAGTAAACATCACAACTCTGGAATAATTAGTTGATAATGTTTCCATGATATCACATTATAACGAGCGGTGTGGCACACGGCGTTGTTTCATAGTTACTCGCTTACAGCCTAACTTCCAATAATCTTACTGGGAAAATGCGATTACCTAGATTTACGTGTAATGTGCAGTGCGGTGGAATATCACGAACCTTGACTGTAAGCAAATAATAAAAACAAATTCATTCCACTTACATTCAACCAATGTGCACTGAACTATTAAATCTCGAAGATTATGTCTGGGGTGAATCCATATTACCGCGACTCAGAACTAATAAACGACTGGATGTGGACAACACAAGACTTTTCATATATTCAAAATAAACCACTTGTATATCAATTAGCAGTTTTTACATTACGGCAATTTTTGAATTTGAATTAGAAATAATTCAAACTTCTAAAACCAGTTCCATGAGATTTCCGAGTATGGAGAAGTGTAAAGTGTATTTTAAACTTTTTAGATTCTTCTTTCCTGTTGTTATTTCTTAACACAATTGAATAGATACGTGTGTATGCATTTTAAAATAAATTTAAATTATAAATAGAACACAATTTTACACATCAAAAACAATGTATTGAAAATTGTTATTAAAATGTTAACTTATGATTTATTTATAATTTTTTCATTCAGTAATGAATCGAGATACGGATATACGGATATACAGATTTTCAGATATTGTTCTATTTGTAGGAAAGTAAATATTACACTTTCAATATTGTGCCTATGAAGAACGTCATTATATCAAAACATACGTTAAGTTGCAAATAATATACAGAATTTAGAAAATCCTGTCCTTGGGGTGGAACCAATTTCTCACATACCCGTTCAGTTGAGAAATTTTGAGTTGTGATTGAAGCCTTGTTTATTTAAAAAATTTTCAAAAATGAATTCAGTTAAGAATCATTTTCTAGGAAATGAATTGGATTGAATCTAATAACGAACTTAACATACAAACCCTCTTCTGGAGATGTATCTACCATGAAACAAAGCTATATAATACTTTTCCCCCTAAGATAAGACAGTTGAATTCTCTAAAAATGTTCAAAAATAAAATAAAGAATGGATACACACTGTGCCTCGAATTATGATTCACTAGCATATTGATATAAAGAATACTTACTACTTATAATCAAATATAGGGTACATTACAAACTTATTACCTCATATAAATATATGTGTGAGTATCTAGTTTATAGTGAAAATAATTATATCATTGCTTAACTCTAAAAAAAACTTGTTCTGCACGGTAAAATTTATTGTATGTTAACAGGTTTTGAATACCTGGAAAAGCCACATTCAAGGGTCTCTTTTGTGATTTGTTTTCAGTGTCACATATGACATATGATATCATCGGAACTCAATCTGATTATATCTACCAAAAAATGTCTCTCGGCCTACCAAGTTTCAATCGAATAAGTTCAATTTAGCACATGTCTTTGAGACTTTTTCTTCTTAAAATCATATGAGGAATCGCTCCTTCAAATTTTTCCCATTACTTTTGAAATACCTGTTTAAAACCAGAAGTTAATGGTTTGCTCTATATTGAAGAATGATGAGATTTAGTTGGAGGACACACTCATTGTGACTTTGATTCCATTTGAAAAAAAGATAGATCTGAATTCCAGGAACTGTAAATAATATTTGTAATTACGTTTGGAAAAGTTGAGTAGTGTTTGATAGTCTTCACTAATAATGAAACATTATCACTCAATATTTATATCATTTGAATGAAATGGATATTAATTGAACACTAAACATGACAACAGTAATGTTAACAATACGAAACACACTATCTAACGACGCAATAACAAACAATTCATGTAGGATAAATAGTTAACACAACAGTCATGATGTTCACATACCAAGTTTGGTATTGGTGTCTGAAAAATTGCAAATTATAATTGATTCAAAATTTGAGGATATACTGACAAACAAAAAGACTAAAATGAGTGTTCCAATAAGAATTAGATGGGAATACATTCCTAGAATGTTTTCAAATAATTGTCAGATGAAGATGCTGTTTATTTTGAATTCCAACAGAAAACGAGAATGTTACGAGTAGGGGGTTGTGTTATAATTTAAAAAGACTTCATGTAATTATTGAATACTTGTAAATGTATGAATACCTGATGTTTGAAGCCTTTATTATAAACATGATGAGAATAACAACTTTACTAACAATTTATTGGAACAATAATATAATGTGACTGCACTTTCGATGCTAATCGTAGACTATCATCACGATTTTGGTTTGATAATATTGTGACGATCATTGAAACTGCAGTCCCAATTATTATTCTTCCAATAAAGTGTCCTAAAACGAAGTAAAATTATTAAGCTCATCATAGATACTTACATTTTTCACACTTTTTTCATTTTCTGTGATCTCTATAGTGATGGAGAAAGCAATCAGTATCGAGCTCATCCAATATCTGGAGAGCTCCAATATCGTGAATGACAGGCAATATGGTTTTCGTTGACGGAGATCAACAAGATACCTGCTTGCTTACGTAACACATGTATGCCAGGAGTCTATTGAGAAACCTGTTGATTTGCTAGCTGTAACATTGGATATCTTTAAAGGAATTGACCTAGTCTAGCACCAAAGCCTTTTTGGGAAACTTCCGTCATATGATTTGTCACCTCAACTTCTTCGCTTACTATCGAGTTTTCTCTCAGACTGATTACTCCATGTGGTGGTTGACGAAGTATCCTCCGATGCAATGGCTATTAACACTGGTGTTCCGCCCAAAAACTCGATTTTTTATTCCTTGCCAAGAGCTAACTACTTTACATCCCAGTAGATTCTTATAATCTACAAAGCACAGATTCGAAATGTTCTGGAGTACTGTTCACATGATTGGAGGTCGGCTCCCAAACATACGCGGAAATTTTTGGATTCTATCCAGAAGACAACTATTCGTCTGATTGATGATTGTTGAAAGGTGCTCGATCTCTCCTTTTTCTATAGATATTTCCATAGTCGGTGTTCACCAGAAATCTCGTCTGTTGGCCCACCACGAGAGATTCCATTTGGGCGGCCTAAAGGTCTTTGCCCACTAGAACGTACCATACCACCACCGTATCAGGCACGAAAAAAAGCGTTCCGATTACTACTATGCCCACTGCAACGGATGAACAGCGTTCTATGCCCGTGTTCAAGGCGTATGTAACGCGTATGTAAAGCGTTTTTGCAGCTGGCCTACTCCGGTCGCGGCTGCACTTGTCAGTTCTTTCTGTTAGTCGTTTATGGACGGTCTAGAGAGTTTTGTTGATATGGTTCTTAGAAAATTATTAGTTAGAGAATTGGCTACGATTGCCATTATTTTAAACGAAGAAGTAGAAAACGAAAAAAATACTACGAGGCGCTACTGGATTCATGAATCTCTACGGAAACAAAAAACAGAGGATGAATATTGAACATCGTACAGGCACCTGGTTGACGATGAAGAAAAATGTATCCAGTATTTTCTACTACTACTAGGACTAGAGTGAAACGCTGTTAGCCGCATGCGCACATCGGTTGGTGAGCAGACAGGTACATACAAAATATTCTCGCCTGCCGATTTCAACTGTTCGTGCAGGGCATGCTTCGGTGTTGGCCGGTGACGGATCGGTCTAGTGGACGTATGCCTATTTGAATTCAAGTAAAGAATATTTGCCTGCATGTGCCGGTACGATTACGGTCCTAGTATAGTACGTTCTAGTGGGCAAAGACCTTTATGACGGGCTCAAGGTAGTCACACCTTAATTGTCAAGCTCGTAACCTGCCGAGATTATGCCTATCATACCTCATTTTTCTAAAATATTTAAATGTTTAGAAAAGTTTATTACTTCTACTAGAAATTCAATTGATGAGATACCAAAATAACAAAATGGATTAGTTAGATTTCCTAAATAATGCCCTTATTCATCAATAACATTTTTGTTCAAAAAGTATAGCGGAAAGTAAATAGCTTGTGCCAAATAGAGTTAAAAAATTGATATCAAAGGGAGGAGTGTTAACAATAATTGGTATAAAAATTATAATAATCCCAGGTTTGGAAATATGACAATGGGTATAATGGAAATTAATATGTGGACCAAATCAGCAGGCTGGAAATATTTGACTAGATACAAAAAAAATCAAAATATCCAACCATTCAAACAGATCTACATTAATTGGCAAATTCAGGAATCGAAGAACTACTAACATTCGAAGTAACGTCAATAAAACCATATTTACA
Organism: Endomychus coccineus; assembly: GCA_958510875.1. Lineage (NCBI taxonomy): Eukaryota > Metazoa > Arthropoda > Insecta > Coleoptera > Endomychidae > Endomychus > Endomychus coccineus. The sequence continues at coordinate 262,407,752 of OY294067.1, read as the reverse complement.
AATAAAATAATCGTGAATATATCCACGTCATATATGTCATATGTCATATACAGGATGGGCCAGTTTATATCATCAGAATTTCACCAGCAAACAGTTTATCGAAAAATAAAGGTAGTTTGTATAATAAACTATGGTCGAAGAAGGATTCGTTTTCGAGATACAGGATGTTGAAATTGAAAAACAATTTAGTTTTTTGCGAATATCTCCGGAAACGTTCATCATACAGAAAACAGCTTTTGTAAGCATTTTCTACTCATAGTAAGCTATGTTCTGTGCGATAAAATTTTTTTTCATTCACAATACCATTCGAACCGCAAATGTTTTCTACACAAAAAAAGTCATAAGCTCTAAAGTTCACCGTTTTCGAGAAAAATCAACTTTTATGTTGAAAAACATGGTCAATTCTTTGAAATGAAATTAATTTTTTACTAATTAAACAAAATTTATTTAAACGTTAGGACTAGTAACAAAACCAAACAATTGACCATGTTTTTCAACACAAAAGTGGATTTTTCTCGAAAACGGTCAACTTTAGAGTTTATAACCAAGTATCTTTTTATGTAGAAAACATTGGAGGTTCAAATGGCTGTCTCGAACCCGTACTTTTCCCAGTGGCGTAGAAGTTGGGAAGAAAAACATCTACTATCCCTTCAAAATCTTCACCAATTACGACTAAACAAAAAATTTTGTATCGCACAGAACTTAGCTTACTATGAGTAGAAAATGCTTACAAAAGCTGTATATGTCAAAGTAATTACATTTAATATGAATATATATAATTATATTGACAATAACTAGGTAATATTAATCAAAATGGTTTCGATTTTATTTATGAAATAATCTTAACAAACTGAACTCGTTTTATCGATGATTATAGAAAATTGATTCCCTAATTATTTTCTAGGCAACATAATTAGTTTCTCAAAATCGAAGGACCTTGTATTTCGATAGTCATCGATACACTTGTATCAATCTTTACTGCAAACGAAGTCAGTCCAGAGAGCATTTCAATATTTTCAACCTTCCTTCCACACGTTTCTGGAACGAATATAAACAAAATGATAAATTATAATACTCGAGGTTTCTCAAGGAAACGCATTTGCGGAAATATGATCATAGTGTTGGGCAAGTCATTTCGATAGTTTTGCTATATAAGTATAATAATTAATGAGTTGTAACAAGTTTTTCAAATAGAGGAAACAGGTATCATAAGATTCGACTTAATGAATGAAGAGTAAAAGAAAGTCATGTGGGGAACTTGTGATCGAACGATATTGAGAATGTGTTCGAATGTTGATATATACTTGGTATACAGTACTATACAGTTCCTGTTACTTTGATTTTAATTATCAACATTTATCATGAAACTGGCTCCTAGCACACCTTAAATTCTCATTAGTTATATTTGAAGAGAACAAAGTACCATAGATAAAATTTAAGTAGTTATTTCGTGCTTCTACTTACCCCAATCTAATAACATTTCAGATCTGTAACATTAGTTTCTACCAAATTTGCCGTCCCTTCCTCTTGATAACCCTCCAAAATTTTTTTAATTCTTGAAAAAGAAAATAGAATTCAATTGTGGTAAAATATTGTGAATTCTAATATTGATAAATTATTGTCCACTAGCAATATTATAACTTTCAGAAAATATTTTTTTGATTGAAAATTATTTTTAAAAATGTATTTAAACTACCGAACGTTAAAATGATTCTCTTCCTGAAAAAAATAATTTTTAGCGTCAACCTGAAATAATAATACTGTCAATTTAATAATATTAAATCATAATGAAAAAAGAAAAATATTTTAATATTGATGAAAATAGGTATTAATTAACATAAGCTTTTATTGAGAATAAATAATTAAATTATAGTAATAATAATTACAATGATTAAGAAATACGAAATATAAAATACAGAATTGAGGAAACATCTATTAAGTGCGAGCAGAACAGAGTCTTTAATAGCACCATCAAAATGGATTGTGGATCTTAGTATTCTCAATGTCATTCGTAAATAATTTTTCATTAACTTTTTTATAAGCTTCTCTTGCAGCTTATATGCAATGTCAATATTATTATATTGAGTAGAGTAACTTTCAGTTTGAATTGCACAATAAACATTATGGCAATACTGTTGATTAGGATCAAGTTTTCATTCATTAGTCAGATTGAAATAAAAATATTCTGCGACAGTTTTCGCATCTGCGAATCAGTATATCCATCCTATTATACTCCTACCTAGTCTAATATTTAGTAGCGATTTTCCGTACCTAGCAAAGTTTCCCCTGGGACAGGCGCCCTCTCCACGCTACGCACCTGTCCAGGATTTAACAAATCAGAGTAATTGTGAATTAATTTTATAATTTCGCAAAATTAGAAGTATTGATTATTTTAGGACTTCAGTGAAAGTATAGCAATTGTACCTAAAATTTGTTTGAAATACTTAAAGTGAATTTTTATCAAAAAACCTGTGCCGAATGAGAAGAGAAAGTTGCATTTGCAGATAAAAAGTTGCTTATGCAATTTATCGCGAGGAATGAAAACGAAACTGATTCGTGCATGAACAATTGAATATTAATCAGAATAAAGAATAAAGCAATCCTTTTATTGTTTTGCTCTGTTGCTTAATTAATAATTGATTGATTCCTTAACAGTTCTTATATTGGAATTCTACATAAATAAGAGTAACATTATTAATGTTTCCAGCATTACAGTATTTTCAATAAATATCTTTCTATACTTGACACAGGTGTAGTTTGTATATCAATTTTATGTAAAAGAGTCGTACCGGTGATGTTATTACAACAGATAATGAATATTCTAGTTCTAGTTCATTCAAACCAACAAAATTAGGCTAAAGAGTAAGAGCCGTACTAAAGGTAACCCATCTCAACCTAACAATTCTGATTAAGCTAGGATAATAAATTAAGAATTAGTATCACCTAGGTGTGAGTTTATATTGTTTGCTGAAGGTGATATGGTTTTGGATTGTGAGAAAAAAACATATTAACTTCACCAATAAATTAACAATATTATAGATAATAAAAATAAAACATCCAGTAAAATGAAACAATTCGAATTTTAATTCGCTCTTATATAAGCATCGCATCACTATAATAAATTACTATAGAAGAAATTAATAAAATAAACCTATCCAATATTTAATATATTAATATTAAATTCTAGAAAATGAATTATATTATTTGAATTCGCTCCTATATAAGCCTCTCATTACTATAATGAATTACTATAGAAAAAATTAATAAAACAAACCTATCAAATATTTAATATATTATTATTAAATTCTACAAAATAAACTATATTATTCAATAGATATTTAAAATAAAATGATGAAACTATAAACGATAATAATAAAATAATAATTTAGGATAAATCTCATAACTGATATTAAAAATTGGTATTTTATCCTAAAATAAACAACTTTTTGAATAAGTTGTTTAAATTTCTTTTGTTTTTGTACATATGTATTAAAAGCTGTTGTAGAGTAGTAGAGTAGTTGTAGAGGTACTTTTAGAAGTTCATATTGTTTAAAAATAATTGTTTAGATCGGGAATTTAAATTTTCCATTCTTGTGATACATTTTTGTGCAACAAAACATTTATTTCCACTGTCTAATGATATTGCACGGATGTGCAATTATGATGAGTACAGTACAGGATAATACAGAGCTGGCGCCCAAGGCCTACTACGGCAAAAGTGAAAAAGATAATTGAATTCACAATCTAAGATCGCAAAAAGATTCCCTTAGGTACGTTTTTAGTTTAAAGAAAAAAAATTGTGAATTCAAAAATGACCTCGAGGGATTTTTTTTCAAGGAATTTACTCATACATATTTTCACAGCTGGGAAACCCGTAGTAGTGTGAATAACTTTCATCAGAAAAGTTTTTCTCTACAAAAGTTACAGGGCTACAAAATCAAAATTTGCCTCATTCAAGAAATCACGCAAACGGAAGGGGGATTGAATCAAGTTTTCCATGAAGAACAATTGACCAAGAGTGAAAATGGAATATAAATTTAATTAATAAGTACATTTAATTCGAAAATTGAGATTATTTTGCAATACAGGATTGTGCTTTATACGCACATTCCTGTATGACCTCCTTCAACTTCCATACATATTCTCAAACACCTTCCAACCTCCTGCACTCAGTGGCGTGGCGAAGAGGGTACAGAGGGGCGCAAGTGATGGGGTGCGTCAAATTCCAAATTCCGACGTTAAGTCTTACAGAAACGTTTCAAAGAGATTATTTTGTCCAGTAATATTATTTTTGGTCGTCAAATGTAAAAAAATTTCTTTGTCTAATCCTATTACGTTTTTCTTTTGGTCGTTAACTACTGGAGTTAGGGGGCGCAAATTAATAAGCTGCCCCCATCCGCGAATTGTCCTCACTACACTTTTGCCTGCACTGTAGGTTTTTCCTTCAATTCTCTAGAGATAGCTCTACAGGCTGTTCGTATTTTTTCTTTTATGTGATCTCTACTTATCTAAGCAGTTCTATAGACTTTACTGAAGACTTGGGTGGCCATTGTATCGGTTTATTATCTCCGACTATCCTATCTCTTAGATTCCATCCAGGAAATGACACTTACGAATTCATTGACTTCTCTAGAACGTCGTAGAAACGTGGACGATCTCTCCTTTTTCTATAGATATTTCCATGGTCGGTGTTCATCAGAAATTTCGTTTGTTATTCCACCAAGAGAGATTCCAGGTAGGGGGACTAGACGAGCTCATGCTTGTCGCCCCTTCAAAGTCAAGCTTGAGACCTGCCGAAATTCTTCCTACCAGACTTCATGTTTCTATCGAATGGCGAAGTTGTGGACCTATTTGCCTAGTAAGCTCTTCCATTATGCTCATAACCTCCAAACATTCAAGGAAAATTCGAATGCCTCTCCTCTCCCAAAATTGCATCGCTTGCTCACACGATGTTTTCCGAACATTATAGGCTTTCCTCTCGTGTAGTCAAAGTATAGGAAAAAATTGTGAACCTAGTGTTTAAATATTCCCATATAATTCATGAACTTTGATGGGGGACTCGTCATGCTAGAACTACATGTTGACACGAACTCGCTGCACGGAAATAAATTTTTAATTTAATTCCAGACATGCTTACCTTATAGAGTTTTTGAGATTATTATCGAAATATCACAAATATTTCTTGTAAAAGTTTTACCTTTTTGGGAAGAAAATATCTTGGTTTAGTCTCAAAGTGCGTTCCAGTCTCAAATACCTTTGCATCGAAAATTTTTATGACCTTCATCAAAAACCAACAGCATATCAACTTCTTCGTTATGTGTATAAATTTTTTCAAAGTTCCAAGAAGTTAATAATATTTATTGTAAAGAAACACGGTCGACAGCTAACTTTTTCAAATTCGCCTTGTTTGTGTATGAAACAATTCTCAATTGCCGAATGAGGTATTTTTTTACTTTGTAGTCCTGTAACATTTTAACTAAAATTAATAGACAAACTTTCTTATCATAAAAGTTATTCATAATACTGAGAGCTTTCCTACTGTGAGAAATTATTGGCATACTCTACGAATATAATTTGACTTTGAACTTTTTCCCTTTCTGCTGAAAATGTACCTCAGAGCATCATATTTGAGATCCTACGTTCAAATTTGATTATCTTCTTTACTTTTGGAAAAGTAGGCATTGGGCCTAGACATGGGCAATATAGTATATTTTGAGAGATTCGTAACTTACTACTCATCCTAATCGCCCGAATACATAACAAGTGAGAGCCAATTTTTAACGTAACAGACTTACATGTTCCGTTCATTTTAATCCAGAATATAGGGTAGGTAACGCCCAAAAAGCATGTACTATTCAGTCACTGAATTGATTTCTTGTTAGATTGTATTAGGCAATACGAAGGAATGATTTTCGAATTCAACAATATAATTTAATTTCAGCTAGGTCATCTGACCTTTTGCAATTTAATTTATAATCCCGATGAAGTCAAGTGTTTATGTTAGGAGATAGATATTGCCAGAATGTTATTCATCGTTGGTTTTTGTTTTAGTTCTTCTCAAAGAGAATGGCCAAGAAAACATTGTTGAATGGTTCGAAAAGATGGAAAGGGAACCTCAATCTAGGATACCTTTCCAATTTGTAATAGTGGACTTAGCTTCTGATAAGGATGACAAAGATAAAGGTACAAATACAACGTGTTAATCAATTTGAATGAATAATAAATAATGATAAGGTTTTTATAGTTCACGCCGATCAGTAACGTCACAAACTTATCCAGATAGTAGAATGAGCAAGTTGGCAACGTTACTGAAGGATCTCTAAGTAGTTATAACCACGGTCGTACATACAGGTCTGGCGACTCGTATGTTTAACATGGGTCTCTTACGCGTCGCCAAACTCGTAGTCCCTCGCTCAGCCACTAGCTAGCGCTTGGATCGGTAAAACTATTTCTTTCCGGAATCGCAAGCAGTGTTAATAAGTATTCTGATTTGAGAGAGGAATAGAACTGTTACTCTTGTCAAAATGTATTACCTTAAAAATAACGTCCCCTTTTTCGTTATACATGACGCACACAAACGACCTCGTTAAAACGATTTCTATCCGGAATCGCAAGCATCCACTTTTAACGCATTTCCGCATCTTTCGGCACTTTAAAAACAGAAGTTTGTTGCTTTACACTTTTGTTCCCTGTTTTGCATTTCGGCACAATGCACGGTTTCGTAATTTGTTTCTAAAAACGCAGGTATTCCTTGTGTTTACAAGTCAACTGACAGTTGACAGTTCCTACGTGACGACTTTTGGTACTACGCGACAGTCGACGCTTAGCGGACTCACATCTCACATAGGAAACAGCCCCGAGTTTCCAAACCTGTATGTACGACCGTGGTCATAACCGATCTACAACGTGGTAAAGAGAACCAAATATTTCACATATGAATAAATATTCATCTATGAATAAATGTTCCAATAAGAAATCAAGCAATTACAAAAGTTATGGGAAATACCAGACTAAAGTGCAACCAAATGGCGACACCATACCAAACATTGTGTGGTATATTGCTCGATTTCTTAGTAGTACATCTATTCATAGATATTTAGGTACTTTAACCACGTTGTAGGTCGGTTATGACTACTTTCTACAGATATCCTTCGGTAACGTTGCAAACTTGCTCGTTCCACTGATGAGCACTTTGACTAGAGCGAAACAGCTATCTGGAACTATAAGTTTGTGACGTTACTGGTCAATCTGGACTGTAAAGACCTCATCACTGTTATCTGGTAAAAGCCAACATGAGATAAATGAAAGTATTCATATATTCATTTGTTTTCCAATTCTCTTCATTGAATATCAAACAGATGGAGGTGAATCAGAATAACATAAAAATATTCTGAAACAAAGAATTTGAATTGTTCTGAGCTGAACAATGCACTGAACAGAAATTGTTATTCTAGTTTGTAAAAGTTTTACTCATAATGGATCGCTTGTTATCGACGTAACTTGGTCTGGAAATGACGATGCCAAGGAAATTTGTGAAAATGTGAGAATTCCTTATTTGAGAATCGATTTGTCCATCAGTCCAGCTCTTATTCTGCTTGATAAATATTTGGACTACAGAAACTCTTCTGACGTGTCCCTCATATTTGACGATCCTAAAAGTAAGTGAGAAATTGTTCTAAATAAAGGTTGTTTTGATACAAATGAAATCTATCTGAATGATGTTAAATCTAGAAGGATTCAATTTGGATGCAAAGATCAGTCGAATGATTGATTGGTGTCGAATTTTTCGGGATTTTTGTAGACAATACATTGAACTCGTGTTCTCATATATCACAACTTAGTTCAAAATTGTCTAAGGCAATATACGCAATGAAACGTTCACATGACATTGCCAGTTCAGAATATGCCAAAATCAGATATCAATCCTTATTTACCAAATTAAGTCACGAAAATAGTATTCGCAGTATTCGTTCTAAAGAACTGTAATTCGTATTTTGTGCGATTCTAAACCACTATTCAAAAAATTGAGGATCATGATGCTTTTCTACGAAGCTCTATATGGGGACTTAGTACATTCTAAAAACATCCCAGTATCTATACAGAATTTTGCGATATTCATTTGTATAATACAAGAGGACGAAACAAGTTAATGTTACCGAAAACGCGATTCAACTATAAGTAGAGGAAATAAAGCAGGTAAGGTGAAAAAAATAGGCTCAACCGATGTTGATGAATTGTATTAATGGATTCTAGAAGTCACTTAGAAATTTTTTTTTCATGATATGCATTCTACCATTTCTACAGAGGAAAATGCATCTTTTTCAATGCATTTTCAGGAAGTAATGGTAAAAATTTTTAAATAATGGCCAAATATAGCCAAAATAGACCAGAATATCTTAATCGGGGGTTTTCGGTGTTGCTGATTATGATTCGAACTACGATGAACCTGGGGCTCAAGACATCTTGGTACTATCGTCGCCGCCAGGGAATTCGTGAAATTATATTTTGGAATGGGATAAAACTTGTGTGGAGGGTTCTTGTTAGGTTGCCGGTTGTGAGCATGACCCTCAATAGTCAACTGGTGGTCAGGATACCCTGATGACCTGGTTCATCTCCATGGATTGTTTTCTAATATGATCTGAAATGCAACCAAATTCATCTCTCGTGTGTTTTTTGGGGCGCTGATCACGATTCTGGAGTCGGAATCAATCGGCGATGCATCTTATGAACAGACCTGTGATTCGACAATAGAGAATTCAAAAAATACCTTAGCACAGTAATCAAACTTGACTGAGTTTTTCAAGTGCGAAAAAAATAACAGTGAAATCTTTTTGATTTTAAATGTTGAAAATTTTGATAATTAGGTTTGTTTTCCAAGAATCTATATACAGATAAGTTTACTAGAAGAAACAACAAAACAAATCGTAAGACACGAACTTCAACTTCAACTTTTTGAATTACTTATTAGAAATATTATATTAGTAATAATGTAGTTTTTGTTATCATTATTATTTTTGATTTCGATCAGCGCCCCAAAAGATCGCCGAGAGACGAATTTTGTTGCATTTCAGAGCATATTAAAAAACAGTTCATGGAGATGGCCCAGATTATCAGGGTATCCTGACCACCAGGTCACTATTGGGGGTCGTGGACACAACCGGCAACTTCCAAACAACCTCCCTCACAAGTTTCATCCCATTCCAAAAGATAATCTTACGAATTCCCTGGAGATGACGATAGTACCAGAATTTCCTGAGCCCCAGGTGCGTCGTAGTTCGAAATTGACACCGTAACCGTGATCAGAAGCCCCAAAAACTTCCTAGTAAGAAATTACGGACTATTTTGGCTATATTTGGCCATTTTTTCAACATTTTTAATATTATGTCCTGAAAATGCATTCAAAAAGATGCATTTTCCTCTGTAGAAATGCTAAAATGTATGTCATGAAACAATAAAGTGGTAAAATTTTTTTGAAATCACTTCTTTCCTCGACTATGAGTTGAATCGCCTTTTCGGTAACATTAACTTGTTCCGTCCTGTTGTATTATACAAATGAATATCGCAAAATTCTGTATAGTTACTGGGATGTTGTTCAGAATATACTAAGTCCTCATATACAGCTTGGTAGAAAAGAGCCATGATCCCCAATTTTTTGAATAGTGGTTTTTTCTTCTTACTTTGGCCTTTTTTCTGCTTTATTCCCTCGACTATATTTACCTATTGTATCAGACAGATGGGCTATGAATAAATTTGTAGGCAAAAGGAAAAAAATATTTTAAAACCTCCAATAAAAGCCATCACGTGATGGACCAGTATTAACTAAAAAAAAACTATTAAAAAATTGAGTTTCACGAATTAATTTAATACTACCTATAAATTTAGTGAAAATCAAACTTTTAATAGTTATTTTGAACGTATATTATTATTTAAAGTGAATTACTGACACATCTCGTGTTAGAATTAAACTAAAGAAGACCCCGAAACAATGCAATTTTATAATTCACTGTACACTGTTTCGAGGCTGCCACCTGGCGGTAGTATTTCCAGCACATTCCTTGAATCGCGAGGGCTGTATTATCAATGCGCAATTGCGAATAAGATACTACTTTCCGGCATATGGTGTTGGAACATCTAGATTCGCCAGATATTTTCGAAAGTGGTAGTATATCACAATCGTTCCACTAACGAGATGATGAGAAGCTTTGTCGGTATATTATGATGGTAAAAAATAATACCTAATGTTCAACAATATCAATGAGATATGATTAAGCTATTACTGAGATATTATACTTTCATCTTGCTCTTACCTTGTTGAAATGTTTTCTTCTTGTGCATCCTGAAGATGTGGACCAGGTATTGTATTTCTGGATTGACTCGACCCGTATGCGCATGGTTATCTCTGAAAATCTAGATGACACAACGGCAAAACGATTGAGAGGTATGAGACCAACACCGAACAATTTTGCTATTGTTGCCTCTACCAAAAACATGAACGTATTATTCAAAAAGGTACGTATTTTATAAATTCAAATCGTTCCATGTATAAGGGTTCTTTTGGAGATAACAATTCCAAAGGTGAATTATCACCCATACGGAATCATCCATTACGCGAAACATCGTTCTTGCATATATTCATCCATAAAAATGAATTTCAGAAGGATGGGGAGAGTCAATGTGAAATCAGCAAAAAACGTAAATTAATATAAATATCACCATTATTAATTCCTGTGAAGAAGCTATTCAATATTCATCATTAATTCTACTGTTAGCATTAGGATTTATACTCTGTCTATCTTCAGCTACAGTAGACGAATTCCATTAGCGGTATCATTTCATTATAATTGAGTTATTTTCCGCATCATTTATGCAAACAAATTACTTGTCATGGACGCCTGAAATTCTGAAATTCCGTGTGGAATGTAAACTATCTTTAAATTGTAAATTGAGAGACATCAAAATTCAGTTCTTGTGAATTCCATCATGATAAGCCTGGTACGACCGCGTTATTGCATTACATTTGGAAATACCATATGTAGTTTTCCGGTTACCTTATTTTGATCAATGCATGAATGTTTTTGGCATCCTACCCTATAGCGTATAATTTGTCAGTAAAGAATTATACGAGCTGTCCGTAAATGGAGTATACAACGGAAGACCACAAGTTCCTCGGCCAAAAATATGATGATTTAATTCAACTTACCTATAAACAGAGTGGCTCAGTTTGGGCGCTAGAGACCTTCAAAAATGATTAATTTTCTTACGAACAATCTTTTTTAGATTCTATTCATTTTTTAGCTGCGCGTTTGTACCTGCAAATTACAACTTTCTACTTTCGAAAATTTCAGGGTGTGGTGTGGTCACAATAAATTATCCACCCATATTTTTTGTAACCCCCTGTATAATTACTACCAATTTTTTTTTGGATAGTTACTTTTATTTAGAAGCCATTTACTCTCTTACAAAATTTTAGTTGGGCAAGCAACTTAGCCACAAAATAATATTTTCTAAATCCCTACAAGCCTGAATCAGTAATTGTAACTTAAAACAAATACAGTTTTTATTAAAAGTTGGCACGTGATGGAAGTGTAATTAGCAATTAATTACCTAATATTACAACAAATGGTAAAAATGGCCACCATTTTCTTGTACACATGCTTTAATTCTACGTCGAAAATTAAGTTGTACTGTAGTGTAGCGAGATTCCGAAGGGTGTTGGCAACATTCAAAATTTTGCAATTAAAATCTTCCCCGTTTTCAATAGGAGATGAGTGCAGTTTTGTTTTGATGGCAACCCATAGAGAATCACAGGGTGTTAGGTCCGATGACCTTACTGACCATTTTAAAGTTTTTGTAGTAATAAGGGCAAATCATCTACTAAAGTGGGTAATGTTTCTTGCAAAAAGTTAAATAAGTTATTTGGTATAATAACATAACCTATTAGGAAATTGTCAATAATTCCTCCTCACATATTATTCTTTAATTCATGTTGGTAATGAGTAATTGTTGTTTCATGTGGATTTTCGTCAGAGTGAACATGTTCATTATGTTAGTTAGTTGCACCAGATCTTGTAAACGGAAATTTTCCGATGGTAGTTTGGAGTTTATTCTATCTGATTTTCAATAAAATTACAAAATGTTGAGCGGGGTCGATAGGTAATAAGTCTTGAACTTTTTTAACATAGTTGTTCCTTTAAAACCTCATTAACAATTGATTAGGGATCCGCTAAGTCCAGCCCAGGTGTCTAGTAATTAATCTTGGCTTACCCTCAACTCTGTCTAAGATTTGTTCCTCTTTATCTATTGTTCTTGTGGTACGCTGATATTCACAATCCAAAGTTTGTGGCTTGGCACTATACGGTTAGGAAACTTTTCCTTGTATACTCGGACACTCTCGCAACCATTGTATTCACAAAACCCATAAACGAACAAACATATCACTTTTGATAAGAAATAATAGTTTATTAGTAACATATCATTTGTTCGGCATCTGAATAATCAAAATTCGTGATGACTCAGAGATAAACCGTAAACAGAAAAATACGAAATTAACGCAGTTCAGTTTAAATGACATCAACGTAATAAACTCTTTTTTGTTTGTCAAATTAATCATAGTCAACTTTTAATAAAAACTTTATTTGTGTCAAGTTACTATTACTGATTCAGGCTTGTAGGGATTAAGAAAATATACTTTTGTGGCTAAACCGTTTCACCCAACTAAAATTTTGTAAGAGAGTAAATAGCTTCTAAATAGAAGTAACTATCCAGGAAAAAGAATTTGTAGTGATTATATAGAGGGTTACAGAAGATATGAGTAGATAATTTATAATCCCTGTAATTTTCGAAATTAGGGTTTAGCTGTAATTTGCAGGCACAAACGCGTGGCTAAAAAATGAATAAGATCTTACACTTCATTCTTGAAGTCCTCTAGCGCCCAAACTAAGCAACTTTGTATATAGGTAAGTTGAGTTAAATCATCATTATTCCGGCCAAGGTGGTCTTCTGTTGAACACGCCATTTCCGGACACCCGGTATAAATCAAATTCTATTGAATAATTAATACGTATTATCATCATGTTCATATCGCATACAAACTGTGTCAGGAATTTTACTCAGTACTTATTATTATAATTATTTACTCAAATTTCGGCAATTCAAATAATTGAATAACTATAATGAGGTCTCTCTAGTCTAGATCGATCAGTAACGTAACAAACTTTAGTTCTAGACAGCTGTTTCGCTCTTCTCATGGAGCTCATCAGTACAACAAGCAAGTTTGCAATGTTTTTTTTTCGTAGAGGAGGGTAATCTTACATAGACGCTTCGGGGGCCATGCCCCTGGGTGTGCCGGATTCTTACCGACTACAACCCCTCCCCTGCGAGGTAGGTTCTCCTCCCCAGAGGAAACTCCACTGCACTGTGGTCGCTCGGGAGAGAATCTACTAGGCCGGAGAGAAACTGGCGGTAGATTCAGCAAGCAACACCTCTTCGCGGTTCTCGAGACAAGTAACCCTTCGGGGCCAAACTAACGTTGCCACTGCAAAAGATCCGGTGAATTGGGCACCGCATACATTTTCACCTCTAAAACCACGACCCCGTGCCTTCTTATCCCAGGGATGCTGGTCGGAACGGATTCACGGACGTGGTAGACACATGCGGAAGGCCAAACTTGAACGAGGCCGGCGATGGTTCGTAAACGTAGCTTAGGCTAACACGAGCAGGCGAGTGGGGCTATTCCCCATGAGTCAGGGGGAATAGCTAGCAAGTACCGTGCCTGTTGCACCATAGGTAACGCAGGTTCTCGCTTAAAGTAACCTCGGCCTGCTTGAGCAGGGGCGAAAAAAGGTACCGCTGCGAAACGTCAGGTAAACGGTGCACCACATGTCGTTTACCCATAAAAACCACGGCGCAGTGCCTTCTTATCCCAGATGGCTGGTCGGAACGGATTCACGGCCGTGGTGGCATATGCGGTAGGCTATTTGAACGAAAGCCGAACGCTTACTCGTAGCGTTCCTGGTGAAACAGGTAATTACGAGGAGGTGGAATTGACCATAGCCCAGAAGGGGCAGTATATGAGTCTAGCAAGCAAGCTCCATTTCGGGTATGCACGGGACAGGGTCCTAGGTATGCCTGAGATGGGACCGCCTAAAGTAGTCCCGCCGGGGGCGAAAAAGCTGCCTCTGCGTGGGTATTATGCTGCACCACATGGCTTTACTCATAAAGTCCGGTGTCTGTGCTTCTTATCCCAGATTTCTGGGCAATTGATTCGCGGCCAAGGCAATGATATGTGATAGGCCGATGGATACGAGGCCGATGACTACTCGTCAAACGGGAGCTGTTATTTGACATGAACACGAGTAGGCAGGGGGAGAAGGGCCCAGATGGTTCAAAAGAACGTCTCCTCTCCATTAAAGAAGTTGGTCTCTGTCGGGCAGTTGGCGTGCTGTTGAAGTAGAAGAGGCCCCTGTCTAACATGTCTAGAGTCTAGCGACGGGTGGGCAGAGGGAGCAATCCCCCACAGTTATAATCGTGCACTGTGGTCTTTAGTGTCCTATTGTGCCCTCACATATTGCTATCTCCTCATCAGTCCCTCATTCAGAAGCCTGATGTAGGGGATACTTCGGATTTCCGCGGGTCTAGTTTTATCGTCTTCGAGGTATGTCCGACGAGCAACCGTGTATGTCGTGCACTGACATAGCACATGCAAGGGTCTCTCTTCTTCAACGCCGGAACCCCTGTATGTGGGCTGATCTACCACACTCTTCGTACAGAGATGTTTGTTGCATGGGGCGTGTCCGGTCAGGAATGCAACAAGATTCCGTATTTCTTGTCTGCTGAACGTCAGTACATTTGCTGCTGGAGAACTCCCATTAGTCGCTTGGAGTACGACATACGAGGAAGTTTTCTCCAGTACGCACGTTGCTCTGTCTCGAGCCATTTCTGTATTACAGATTTCGCTGTGGCATGAGGAACGACAATTCCAGTTCTTTCGCTTCGAGTGTCATCACGTCTTTACTGGTGCTGTTAGCTCTTTCATACATACTTTACGTTTGGTGTCGCCATCTGGCGCACTCAAGTAGTCTCACATTTCTCGTATCTTTCGTGAAGTTCAAGAAATCTATCAGTCAATGTCGTACATTGTTTGATTTCTTAGTGGGACATCTACTCATAAATGATGTGAAATATTTTGTTTTTCACCATGTTGTTGGCCGGTTATAGTTCAGGAACGTTGCAAACTTGCTGGTTCTACTGATGAGCTATATGAGAAAAACGAAACAGCTGTCTAGAACTTCAAGTTTGTGGCAAAAGCCAGATAAATGAATATATTCATATGTTTTTATAGTCTGATAAAAAGAAAAAGTAAGGGGAGTTTATTCAATATTGTAGAATAGGCATTTTTTCAAGCTTATTTTTCTTATTCAAATAAACTGCATGCAATTACCAACAACATCTGACGTACGCCTTCTGAGAACAAATTTGTTTTTAGTTTTTAAGTGCATATTAACACTATCCAATTCAGTTTATTTTTGATATTCAAAATTTACATGCTTTTCATAGGCCTTGGAAGAAAACCTAGTGACCTTGCCAGAACGATGGAATTTGGTTTTTCTTGACTTCAAACATAAAAATTTCGACCGCACTCTCATAAATGGAAGACCTGTGAATCTGCTATCGATAGATGAACAACTATGTTGTGATATTCTCGATTTAGATCCGTGTGTCTGTCCGAATAACTTCAATCTTCAAGAAAAATTCCTAGAAATATTCATGAAAAGAATCTTCAATATTTTGGACCAGCTCACCAAAGAAGGCTATGATTTAGCTGGCAATGTGGACTGTGAATCAGCAAAATTCAGTGTTAGAACAAAAATGCGATTCAACGAATTATTTTTCAATATGTTGGAACATAATTCACTGTTTTACGACGACCGATCTACTTTGCGTTTGAAAATAACTGGATCTGTGGAAGTGGGTACGAAATCCTCAACGGAAATCATAGCAAAATACAGAGACGACAATGGTATCGAGTTAATGGAAGGAAAAAAAATCAAACCAATCAAGGCATTTTATAGAATTGGAATAACGCATGTAAGTAAACCGTGAAGCAAACAAAATGATTCATTAGCTCAATTTACCATACACGCTGCATTATTATTTATTTCAATTAAGACGTTTCAAGCTTTTGTATCAAGCTTCAGTATATTTTAATCTGTAGTAACTTAGCAGAATTGAAAATTCGAACTTAAAAGTTACAAGGAGTGGTAGAAATATGTACGTGCAGCTTATATGCAGAACTCACAACCACTAACCACTCGGTATGAAATTTGGATTGAGCTCATTTAATTGGCTGTATTTTGGGTAACTGATAATGTATATCATATTCTACATGGTACGCAAACTGTTTCATGATACCCTCAAAGATTTATCAAACGAAACAAAAGAAAGTGAAAACAAAAGAAAGATCATCCTATTAGGAAATGAGCAATCTGTTGCTATACCAATGGATCCAGAACAACTGAATTCATACCTTCAGTTGTGGGTGGGTTCTTTGTGCCTAAAATCGAATATTTGAAATGCATGAGTAAATGAACCAGTATCTCCCAATTAGAAGTCTATACAATTGAGGGATAGTCGTCATGTCCGATAGTCAAGCGCTGAGCTCAAATAGGAGGACAACTTTGCACGCGATGAAGCTGAAACATCACTAATAAGGCCGGAATCCTCCTGCGGTATAGGATTCCACACTACATAAAAATATTCAGAACAGAAGACAAAGAACTCAGCACTAAGTAATGTAGTTCTCATCCGGGATATAGACAGTCCAGGATCCTCCGAGACGACTTTAGGAAAAAGGATGTTTTAGAATTCATCGGGACGAACCTAAGAATCATAACCGGATTCATCACAGGGCAATGCAAACTCAATGGTCATATGAGAATAACTAATGGTTTAGTGAATGATGGGACGTGCAGATTCTGCAGAAAAGCGAAGAAAACATTTGCTCACTGAATGCGGAGCTACGTTCCTTCGCAGAAGCAAATACTTTCGGACATATAACACGAAAGTAGAACAAATTACACCATTGGAGCGGGGATAAATCACGATCTGCAAAGGATCTGAAGCCTCTGTGAAACACTACCAAAAGGAGGGTACAACAATACTGTTAACAAGTTATTTCAACCTGAACCACGTTGAAACAGTAATAGTTACATTCACATTCAGTTCTGGGTGACAGTTACTATATTCACCAGAGACGTTAATTCTTTTAGAATGCGTAGGACCTTCACTGAACAAAAATTACAAAAAGAGTTTCTAAATAGATCCAAAACGGTCACTTGATCTTGTTGATACTGATATAAACCGTGTGCTCTTTCCTTTGAGTTAGAATCTAAATGGCTTTTTCGAATACTGATAGATATGAGCAAAAGTAGAATTGTTTCCATAAATAATCAGGCCAGCCCCTTTCTCATCAGATAATCATCAGATGAGTACCGTAGCGAAGCAAGAGCATTTATTTATAAATTGTTAAAGTTCCTAAATGTGATGATCGAGATTCTGAAAAATATGATCCTTGATATTCGAAAGATAAACATACACTAGGGAAAACCATCGCTACCTCATATATGAGATGCGAGGGAAACAAAGTGGAGTCGTCAACCCACTTTCTTCGTGAAAGTCCTGCCCTCATTCGAACCAAGTTTATCTGACTAGATCCGTGGATCATCATGGCCGATGACATGAAGGATCTGAGCGTAGAACGGATCTTAGGATTCTGTCGAGCAGCGGGGTATCCAAATGCCCCCTGAAAAACGTAGCAGGGGATTGTATACAAGGGTCTTTGGCTAAGTGCACTGAACTTTCTATCTAGCCTGCTACCATCACACCCATACCATTACCAATACTGTGAGGTAAACTTGTTATCGGAACGATTGCAAGAACTCTAAATTTCCTGAAACATCAAATGATTTATTTTTGTACTAGGTAGTGAACTATCTACATATTTATCGCCATACTATAAAGATGTACATAATTCTGTGATTTCTTATCACAGGCTCTACCCTGGTCTTATAAGGATACAGACAGTACTGGCAAAACATACTGGACCGGATATTGCGTTGATTTTGCTGTAGAACTTGCTAAACTGCTAAATTTCGATTTTGAATTTGTTGAACCGGAAGTTGGTACTTTCGGAGAGAAACGGAATGGAAAATGGGATGGAGTTGTAGGCGATCTAGCGAGAGGTGTAAGCTAGAATCATTAGTGCACAATATCGTTCATCCAATTCAAACGTTTTCCAATTTCAGGAAACCGATCTTGCAATTACTGCCTTAGTTATGACTGCCGACAAGGAAGAACTGATTGATTTTGTGGCACCCTACTATGAACAAACAGGAATATCGATAGGTAAGTGAAACGGTACCACAATAAATGCATTTTGTCACTATACAATATCATTGATCATTTAGGAGGTTCCTTTAGTACCCAAAGCACTGCAGCATTAGAGGCCTATTGTGTTTGTCCCCATATGAATACTTATTTCCGGTTATCAGTCCTGTCTCCTTGAAGAAGTTCAGTATTTGTATTTGACTATAAAACCGAGTTTCACTGGTCATCTTAATGTTAAGAAAGTGTTTCATTCTTCTATAATCCAGCTTGGGATATTGGCACAGTATATGTGCAGAGGACTCATCATCAGCATTACACAATCTGCATAGTATCTATATTCCCTATTATGTGTGGGTGTTTATCAAGTGCAGTTTCCTGCCCATCGGAATTGAGTTTTTATTAGCTCCAGTCATTCAATGTAAGGCAGACAATTTATGTGATCTAAGGCTAAACGAATCTAAAGAGGCACATTATCCGAGTTTTTCCGATAAATATTAAAAGAAATCTTATCTTATATATAATTTCTCGTGAAATAGGTCACACTAACATATATGTCTTTCATTTTCGTCTTTACGTACGTTTTGGTATCACGACCATCATCAGAAGACGTAACAATGTCTAAAACGTATTTCTTAAAACTAATTGAATCATCACAAGGCGTCCTCATCGCACTAGTTTCGATAAGAGATGGCTACCCAAAAATATTTTTCAGTCCCATCTTTGAAAGAATAAACAGAATCTATAATGGAACGTCATATATAAATAACATAAACGCTAATACTAATTTTATAACATTACCATACATTCCGGAAACCTCAGAGAAAATTAAAAAATGTTAAAATAAGTATATAAGTGTTACGCATAAACCTATATTGGGGAATTTTTTTCAAATCTAAAACCTCTAATACCTAAAGATAAACAAACCCACACAATATACAAATTAAATTGTTCAGATTGCAATGGGACTTATACAGGAATTTCTAAGCAATATTTACAATAAAAAATGTATGGCCATAAGTTTAGTACAAGAAACAAAAACTTGGAAAATTTCACAGCCCTTTCTAAACACTGCTTTGATTATAACCATCAATGCGATTACAAAAACGCGTTAATATTTTAAATAAAGAAACCAATTATTGTAAAAGATCTATTTTGGAGATGATTCACATAAACCGTGACTCTTTGAATCATAGAACAGATATTCAGTCATTAAGTCAGATTTATACTAATTTAAATAATTAAAAGCCTACAAGTGTTTTTAAAATGTTAAAAGTATATTTTAGGTAGAATGCTCAAATAGCAATATTTCTAATTAGGTCTGACAACCTTCTTCTATTACCTCATGAATCTTCAACATCTGGTTCGAAAGTGGATACTTGAGCGTTATGTATTTGGTTTAGTCCTTCATTCGTATTACAAACTGAGCTTTGATAAGACGTCTAAGTTTATAAGAAAATTGCTAAGCAGTGGATTCTTGATTCATATACTTAAAACATTAATGCGTTTCAATTTCGATTACTCGTGTTTCTATTCGTTTCGGCGACGTGCATTTATAATTGAAATTAGTGCTATAAGAACGCTTTGTGATTATAAAATTAGTCTTAAGAAATCACGTTTTAGACATTGATACGTCTTCTGATGATGGTCGTCAGACCGAAACGTAAAGACGAAAATAATAAGCATATTTGTTAGTGTAACCTTCCCGAGAATTTATACATAATTCATACCTGGGTCAAGAAGCATTATTAAAGAAATGTTATCTGTTCTTGTTAATTGTGAATGTTAAATCTAGGAAGTTGATTAAATTGTTTATTTTAGTTTCTACTGTAAATTTCATTTTCGATTGGAATTTGGAAATAGGAGAAATTTACCTAATTGTCTATTTCTTCCTACAAAACATATTAAAACATCATCTATCTTCATATCCATCAGACCATGTTATAAATAATCGTCATTCGTAAAGTTATAGCTACAAATACTGTTGTCAGCAGTAGTTGGAATGAAGTTTTAAAGTCACACCATTCTCATCTATTTTCTAGTTAAAGCAGCATTTCTTAAAGGAATCCTACGAATCAATATTATATTATTGTTATTATGCGACACTATCTTAACCTTCAATTATTCTATGAGTTTAATTATTTCCATCACACTCCACATAGTGCACCCTGACTTCATCTTCACATTTCAATGACCTCACTTATATCACAAAATGAAAATTTCTGCGTGTGATATATATTTATAACTAGAAAAACACAGTTAGCTTTTGCACAGTCATGCATGTCAAATTTAAATGGTAGTATTCCCAACTGTTTCCTCGTCGATTCCTTGAATCGAGAGAACTGTATTATCAATGCGTAGCATTTCTATGCCAGAAGATTATATGTTTACTAGTGAGTTTTAAAATTTTATATTCAAGAAGCGGGTTAAGAGAGGCAGATTTTGAATTTTGATTAAATCGACTATTTTATTTTTTATTCGATCGATGTTTGCCTATATTTTTGAGTGCAATTTCTACTTCTGTAATAATTGTTTCAACTCTTGAATAGGAGCTAAATATTGAACCTTTTCATAAATGTTCTACTTCCGTAGCGCTTAATTCTGTTCCGCTAAGATTGATTACTTTTCATTAAATTGGATTGTAGAATGTTGTGAATTTATGTGTGATGCACTAATCTATTTTTGTCTGCTTGACTTGATGGGAGATTTAAGCTCTCCATCTTGAAATAGATATTTCGAATAAATATATCGCTAATTTCATGCGAAACAAAATGATGAAGACAAGCTTACGAGTAGTTTCGAACGTTTTGTGGTGCAGAACAATTACAATTTTTTCCAATATCGTGAAATAGAAACTTGCTTGGACAGTATCATCATGCTATGGTCTATTTCTCAAGTATTTATAAGTTTGTGGGAACTTTAAAGAGAACTGTGATGGTTCAGGTGAATAATTATTTTTACAGTGATGCGCAAACCTGTTCGGAAAACTTCACTGTTCAAATTTATGACTGTTCTGAAATTGGAAGTATGGTTAAGTATCGTGGGAGCCTTGATTGTTACAGGATTCATGGTTTGGTTTCTTGATAAATATTCACCGTACAGTGCTCGGAATAACAAAAAGGCGTATCCATACCCTTGCCGGTGAGTAAATAGTCGAAAAACTAATAACAGTAATATTTGAACGCACTCCATAGTTGATAGAATTCAATTTTTCGATTTTGATAGTGATATTTTCTACAAAGTTCAAATTCCAGATACTCAAATTTCGAGGGAAATGATTAACTCACAGATATTGTGTCTCTAATGATATTCGACAACACAAGACAAGACAAAATATATAGACCATCGAAGAAATAAAAGCTCATACAATACATTTCTATTTAGCTTATCTCTAACTTGAAGAACTTGAAGCTTATACAATACATTTCTATTTAGCTTATTTCTAACTTGAAGAACTTGAAGCTTATACAATACATTTCTATTTAGCTTATCACTAACTTGAATATATTTTTATGAAGAGTTGTAACATCCTCAAATTAGAGAACGCTGATCGTGGTACTCGTATAACACATAAACAAATCACAAGTTAGAGAGATGGTTTCTTCACTATGGAACTTCTTGATAGGACCGTAACTATGCCGGGGCAAATTAAAAAGTCAGCAAACGTGTATGTCGGACAAAATGTTTAACTTCCGTCAAGTGGGTCGTTTATATTTAACTATGACAATAACGTTTTTCTGAGATCGCTCAAGAAAGCTCACTTTCTCGGAGCAACTTCAGACCCCAAAATACGATAATCTAGTATTTTAGTCCGTTGTTAAGCAACGAACTTTCCCAAACCGAAAATGGTCCGGAAAAATGTTTGCCGACCTAGGCCATCAAAATCGGTCCCTACCGATTGTTTATATACATTTTAGACAGTAAATAAATATATGCAAACAACCAACTCACATTAAGAACATTTATTGAATATATTATCACACATATGGAACGTTTATTATAACTATTTTTGTATAGTTATGTTGCAGTTTGTACAATTATTAAACATAGGCTGAATTTTCGCAGAGGACCGACGGAAACAATATCCTGTGTATTCATACAATTTGAGGCATTTTGTCAAACTGATGTATTCCCACTACTTGCCTGCAACCTTTCCCATTTGAATATTGAAAGAAAAAGCGGCAACTTTCAGAATTTTCTGGACGACATGCAACATATTTAACTATACCTACAATGGCATATAAGCTTCGTTTATCACAAATGATCTTGGTTTATTTGCTTTAATATCGGGTATTTAAATCAAAAGCTTAGATCCAAAATCTTCTATGTCATTCAAATTTAATTGATATATTTCATCACGGCGACATGCACCGGCAAACATCAAATATTAAGGCAACCTAAAAACTAAACACTACATACATATCTAGGTAATTTTAAAATTCTTATATTCTAAACCGTCGTTTTCACAAGTGTTTTCTTAATCATTGTATCGAAACAAATGATTTTTTGAGAAAAGTTATTCCTAAAAAGACTTATTTTAGCCGTCCGATCACTTCTCACACTTTTATCATTGAAAAATAGAATATTAAAAAAAAATTCCGGTAACATTTTCTACTATAAGTTTGAAAATTCGTTTTAACATCCAAAATAGGGTTAATATATACCTAGATTTGATATTTTTTACAATAATACATATACATTCCAACCTATTTGACGGATTTTTTGATATTTTTTAATGAACTAAAAATTTGGTAGGTACTTTTGCCGCCGCCAGATAGTGTCTGTAACTCGGAAAGTACACATGTTAGAAAATTTCAATGAAGTGAATACTGTTTATAAAGCCCCAATATTTGAATTTATCGATTTATCCATTGGATATTTTGAAAGTGCTAGATAATCAAAGGAATGAGATCGCTCACCTTTCTACGATATTCTAGAGAGGAGAACGAATTTGTAAGTGTGACATCATAAATCAGACGAATAGCTCTTTTCTGGATAGAATCCGACAGCTCTTGGCACGGAACGGAAAACCATGTTTATTTGAAGTGGTTTTCGCAATGGACCTCACATGATCATCCTATGAGAGGGTGCTGTTGGTGATGATCCCGACCATGGATATGGTAGACTTCATAGGAATAGTTGTACCTGTCATCATCAAATTAGGGATTGTGATAACCACCTTCCTGGAGATGATGTAAGCTTAAATTTTGGTTGCATTAAACTCTACTAGATTATCGGGTCCCCAATTTAAAATCGTTGCCAGATCTCCATTAAGTACGTAAAGAGAGCAGAAACAAAGTTGGTGCCAAGACAGATCCCTGTAGAACACCAGCATTGATAGCCATTGTATCGGAGGATACTTCGTCAACCACCACATGGAGTGATCTACCTGAGCGAAAACTCGATAGTAAGTGACAAAGTTGAGGAGGCAAACCATATGACGGAAGATTCCCAAGGCATTGGTGCCAGACTAGGTCGAGTGCTTTGGAGATATCTAATGCTACATCCACAGATTCCCCATTTGTTAATGGATTTTTGCCATACATGTGTTATGGAGGCAAGCAAATCTCCTGGTGATCTTTGCTGACGAATGCCATATTGCACGTCATTCTCGATTTTGGAGCTCTCTAGATATTGGGTAAGCTCGATGTTGATTGCTTCCTCGATCACGTTAGAGATCGCAGATTATGCATCGGGTCTGTAATTATTAGGAAGGGTCTTCTTTAATTTTTTTCGGAATTGTTTGGACTCTAGGTGTCTTTCAGCAGGAAGGAAACAAACCAAGTTTTTCTAATAGGCTAAACAACCTATTCAGGTGATACATTTTATTGACAACTTTTTGCTCTTTCAAGAATTCATAATATCTGTTATACTTATTAAGGTATGGGCACTTTTATACTAGTCAGTGCACTGTGACTCAAAAAATGTGAAGAGCGCGACTAGTTGTCGGTAATTTTTTGTTTACTTCGACATATAGGTACAGAACGAACCAGTTTTTTATGTTGTATTGATTACAACGTCACTTCACCTATCGATATTACTACCAAGTTGAAGCAAATTCATTCTACTAGAATTATCAAATAAATGTTTTTTCTATTTTGGTTGTTGCACATGCTTGTTCGAGTTACATTAGATAAAATGGATGTACCTAGAGGGAAAAGCTTATCCTCTTCTTGAAAAACGTACCTACACATATCAAGCATGATTATTCAGAAAAATTCATAAAAAATGGTTTGAGGAGGGGGGCTCACTGATTATACGTATGGTTGGTACTAAAAAAATAAAGTGTTTTATGTAAACGTTCTTCCAAACTTCCATTTATTTTATCTCTTGATTGTAAATGAACTCGTCCCAAGTGTTTAGTCCACAAAAATTGTGCTATGAGGTGTATAGCTTATACTCCAGTGAGAATATCAACACTACACGGACACGATCTAGTGTAATAGGATAACTATATTCTGACGTTATAGAGATTGAAAAAGAATAGAATGTCAGGTAGCTTCAATTTAGATATAAATTATACCTTATTCACAAATGTAGATTGGGTTTTTAAATATTATTCCAGTAAAATAGACACTGAAATTGGTGTTCCCATTTCTCAAGTGATTATATGATTATAATGCTAATATAAACCACACATGGAAAGACCACACTTGGGAAGACCACGCTTGCTTTGAATGATAATAACACCAATTAAAACTAACCAGCAAACTGAAATTATTCAAAGTTAGGAATTCCGATCCATATATTCGACCAGAATATGTTACAAGAAACATTTCCTTGAAAACATTTCCATTCAAATAATGACTCAAAATCATTCACTAAAATCATTGTACACCTATATCTCCGAATGAAAGATAAAAGTTCAATTGATACACAAAAATTAAACATGAAAGATACGCATTTTTACCAATTATTAATGAGTTAAATTCAGAAGATTGTTGACATAAACCAATTAAAGAAAGTATTTTGATTGGATGATTGTCAATTGTTGGATTTCCGATGAAATCAGCTTCAGGTGAATTTAACATTTAAAGTTGTATCAAAACTGTTGAATAAATTTAAATTCTTGCCTTAAATGATGTGAAAATATTTTATAGCCTCATCAATGATTTTTCATATCTCATAACTAACTGAAAAAATGTTCGCAGTACGATATTGATCTATTAAGGTTCTTCAACCTTGCATTCACATCTGCTATCAGAATAGCAGCTGGTGCTGGATCACTGATAAATTTATTCATGAATGTAAATAGTAACGATAATTAATTTAGCACTTAAAAAGTGTAAACTCTGACTTCCCGAACACAAACATTATTTAGAATCTATTTCTAGCATAATAATTCAATAATAATAAAATATAGGGATGTTCGATACTGTATCTATTTTCGGAAGGATCGATATTTTAGTGACCAATACACTATAGACGATATTTTGTATCGATACTTCAACTTTCGATCTACACGGGCAAGGTAAAAAGTCCCAGAACAATAAAACAGATGGCGCCATAATCGAAGATCCCATTAGACATTCCTGAGTACCATCTTTAACTAGAATGTATTAAAATTTTCAGACTGTCATTCAGTTCTGTTTTGACAGCCATCGAAAGCAAGCAACATTGAAGATTTTTATAAACATGGAAAAAAGTGAATTTTGCGTCTTGATTAAACAATATTTCTTGCGTGGAGAAAACATTACGCAAATCAAAGCATCGCTTGTTTTGAACATTATGGGGACTTTTCACCGTTAATTGGAACGATCACAAGTGTTTCACTGATTTCCGTTGTAGTAGTATGACCACAAAGGATGCCGAACGTTCTGGTCGTCCAATTGAGGTTACAACGCCAGGAATCGTGGATAAAATCCATGGTATGATATTGGACGATCGGCGGGTTAAAGTGCACGAGATTGCTGTGTACGAAAACTTTTGCATACAATTGAGAATATGAGAAAGCTATCTGCCAGATGGGTGCCGTATTAGTTATCTGTTTACAACAAGCGAGAATGTGTGACAACTTCAAAGGAGTGTTTGGCGCGATAAGAATGACTTTTTACGCCCTTTCGTAACCGTGGACGAAACACAGATCAATCGCAACACACCAGAGATCAAAGAACAGTCGAAACATTGGAGTTGTCCTGGCGAATCAAAGCCGAGCAAGGCCAAAGTGGGTTCATTGACTTAAGTAATAGCGACAGTTTTTTGGGATGCACTCGGTATCGTCCATATCGATTACCTTGAAATTGGTAAAGCGATCAACGGCATATATTAGGCAGAGCTGTTGAATCGATTCGACTCGGAAGAAAAACGTGCACTTCCACCAGGACAACGCAATGGCCCATTTTTTTTAATCATTTGCGACGACCAAAAAGTGTTCGATTTTAGTTCCTTCAATTTGTATCATAATTATCTGCTTAAAGCAATTTTTTTCTCCGAACTCAGAACTAAAAACTCCAAAAAGCTAATTATATCACACTATATCGGAAATTGAGGAATTAAACTCGAATTGACCTAAAACTTGTAACGATAACGCAATATGTAAATTTCATTCTAATTCTTCAAGTTAAAATCATTTTAAACTAAATATACGCCAAAACAATAGATATATGAGTGAATATTATCAATTAATATACAGATAATAAAAATGCTACGTACTCCGTACAACACGATTATTCTAATATAATTATCGTATGCTAAACTCATTATTTTCGTGCACACATTTTAATTGTTTGGTGTTTTGAATGTTTCGGAAAAGATAAAAATGCGTAAGAATTTGTATTTGTTATTCAAATCGGAAGCCGATTTGATATGCAGTATGAAAATACAAGTAGGTATATCATTATCACGAACATATGCTCAGGCCGTGAATCGCAATCAACAATAATTAAGAAGTTCCTGTCTGCATTAACATTTCTTTACTTATTTTATGGATATTTGTCTGTGAATCTCACTAAGGCGTGAAAATAATTGCTTCAAGGTAATGTATTCACTTCGACCACAAAACAGATCAAAAGATGAGAAGGATAATTGTGAGTTAAGTAATTGAATAAATAACATGGAAAAATATTCACTTGTAATATCACAAGAAAGTGAGAATAGCTATTTATAGGTACTAAGAAATGAGCATGAAAGATTATTACATTGTGGTCCAAATGCAATGTTATCAACAATCCGTGAGCGATTTTGTCCAATTTCAGAAAAAACAGCATCTAAGAAAATTTTACATGATTGTGTGAAATGTTTCAAAGGTAATCCAAGCGGTATTAATTATTTAATGGGGTCTTTACCAGAATCTAGGCTGGTACAAGGTTTCCCATTCTTTAATGTAGGAGTAGACTATGCTGGCCCCATCTTGCTAAAAGATAGAAAAACACGTAATCCTAAATTGATGAAATCCTACATACGCTTATTCGTATACTTTTCAACTAAGGCAGTTCATTTAAGTAACCGACCTCACTACTGAATCATTTCAGCATCAATGCGTCGTTTTGTGTCCAGAAGAGGCAAACCGAAAAATTTGTATTCCGATAATGGAACTAATTTTGTAGGTGCCAATTCAGAGCTGATAGAATTATCACACTTTATAACAATAAAATTAATCAAACTATCATTCAAAACACTTTAGCTAGACAATATATCGTGGCATTTCATACCACCCAGATCTCCGCATTTTTCTCTGGGAAGCAGGTGTCAAGTCAACTAAATCACATTTGCAGAGAGTTGTGGGCAATGCCACTCTCACATTTGAGGAATTGTATACATGTATAACACATATTGAGGCAGTTCTCAACTCACGTCCTTTAAGTCCGTTGTCATCAGATCCTAATGACCTAGATCCATTAACCCCTGCTCATTTTCTTATTGGAAAATCGCTATCTGCAATTCCGGATCCCAATGAGATGGACATCAAAGAAGGTCGACTCTCCAAATTTCAACGAATCCAACAACTAACTCAGCATTTTTGGACTCGTTGGAGTAAAGAATACGTATCCGAATTACAAACCAGAATCAAGTAGGAAAGAAACTCAGGGACTCTACTTAGTAATGGTGTACTTGTGTTAATCAAAGAAGAATGGCAACACGGACGAGTTCAAACATTGCATCCCGGTCCTGATGGTGTTATTCAAGTTGTGACGATAAAGGTAGCTGATGAAGTGTTCAAACGTGCAGTATCAAGGTTGTGTGTGTTGCCTATCTATTCTGATAAACTTATAACAAATTTTAATGCGAACAGACATTTTTTGATAGTTGTAGTTAATTAACAATGATTAATGTGAGTCTGTATTTTAGGATTTGAATTTGTCATCCCTTCTATTTGGTATGATATATTGAAAAGTTTACCTTTCAAGACGGGCAGTATGTTGAAGCTTAACTTATTCATATTTTTATACATATTGACAATAATATAACAATTCAATTAAATTATCATGTTCTATATATACATTCTTGGGAAATAGGTCACATTAACACTTATTATTTTATTTTTTCGTCTTTACGTACGTTTCGGTCTCACGACCATCATCAGAAGACTTATTATGTCTAAAAGTGGATTACTTAAAACTAATTGTATTACACAACGCGTCCTTATCGCACCAATCTCAATCAAAATGCCCACGTCGCCGAAACGAACAGAAACACGAATAATCGAAATTGTAACATTCCCAAGAATTTATATATAATTCCGGTGTTTCGGAATTCGGTCCCGCTACCTGTGGAAGGGACTACCTGCTCACAGGGACCTTGTCCAAATCCGAAAGGGTGATTTCGTAATTCGGTCCGCTGTCGAAGCAGGTACAATAGGTTGAAAACTTTTCCAAAAGTGACAAAAACATTTAATGGTATTTACAATACACTTAATAGCATCGACATAAAGACTAACGCAAATGAAAATTTTCTATTAATTAATGACCAAGAAAATAAAATAGTTTGCTTCTCAACGGTTTCTAATTTGAAGTTTTTATGTTCTGTTGAAATGGTTTTCGTTGATGGTACGTTTTATAGTTGCCCAAAGCCATTTACTCAAGTCTTTTGTTTTCATGGCTTACACGAAAATGTGTATATTCCACTAGCTTTTTTTCTTTTACCCGATAAATCACAAATCACGTACGAACATGCATTTCGACATTTAATTAGTAAGAGCAGTGAATTCCACTTAAATTTTCTCCTTCAACCATTCGCGCAGATTTTGAAATGGCTATACACTCTGCGGTTAAGACAACTTTACTCACCACTAAAATGGTGGGTTGTTGATTTCATTTGGGGCAAAGCTGGTGGAAAAAAATTCAAGAGTTAGGACTAAGTGGAGAATATAGAGATAATCACTCTGAAGTTGGTAATTTTTTACAAATTTTTTTTGGTTTACCGTTTTTAAATCCAACTGACGTAGATGATTGCTTTACCGATGATTTAATGTCAATTCAACCAAATAATATTAATGTTGAGAAATTTTGTGACTTTGTCCTGAATACTTATATTAAGTCTGATTCTTTATTTCCTCCGCACGTTTGGGCTGAATTTTCGTCATCTGTAACGCGAACCACCAATAACTGCGAATCATTCCACGCAAAATTTAATGCAATGTTCAATGCTCCCCATCCCAACATCCACGTATTTATAAAAGCACTTACAGATGTTCAATGTGAAATTTACGTAAAAATGCGTAGCACTGCGTCAAAAACCAAAATTACGCAAGAAAAAGAGGCCTTTCTTTCTGAACAAAATTTTTTATTTCAAAATGGTACAATTGACCGTTATACGTTCATTCGACATGTTTCGAAAAAATTCGGCCCCATTTTGTGTTAAGATTTTTAAATATATATATGTACATAATATACGACGATACGCGTTTAGCGTACATTTGTAAATATGCCATTTAATTACTATTTCACGTACTGTTTTTATTTTTGACGATACGCATTTAGCGTAAATTTTTAAACATGCCAGTACAACAATAATAAGTGTGTACTGTTGGTCCTAAGCCCAAAAAAATGTAAAGGAAAATAAAAGTCAAATTAAACAAATAGTAGGTACATGGGACCCAATTCCGAAATCGCATTTTCGCTGGTCGGACCACACTTCGAATTTAATCCGTTACAGGTAGTCCCTTCCGCAGGTAGCGGGACCGAATTCCGGTGCGTCCTAGTCCATATAATTCATACCTGGGTCAAGAATCTTTATTATCATCATGTTCTGTATATTAGCTAATAGCTATTATATCATCTGGAATCCAGTCGTTAATGGCATTCTTGTGCCAATTTGTCATCAGCCGACGAAGTGTTATCGGTGAGTGGGCATGTTTCTGTTTATCATCGATACTTCTGAGAATTGCTTGTGTTGCCTGGTAATTTCTGGTCAACAGATATGTAGCCAATGATAGCAGTTTCTACCCTCCTTTAAAGACTCTACTAGTCTAAAATGTGCCTGAAGTAACCGGCTTTAAGAAAAGGAACAATTACAACGATATCATTCAACGAGAAACATTATTAGTTCCAATATATTACAATAACATTAACCATATCATCAATATTATAATCAAAGCGGTGATCTAGAGAAAAACAACTCTAGGAAAACTAGCCTTCATAAATAGGGCAACTCAGTTGTTAAAGTGTAGTGCGTTCATAAATGTATATAGCTGTGAATAAATAACTTGAAATCATCAAGTGCTATTTCTTCAACCAACTACCATCATACTGAGTCATACAAGAAGTGTAAACAACAGCAGCATTCAGCACACATGGAAAAGCGCCAATGTCAGAATGTCAAGACATGTTTGTCAAAATATCCATATTTATATCTCAAATTTATGTTTAAAAATGAAAAAATCTTAAGAGTCCCTACCTTCATTTGAAGAAATTGCAATAGCTGTAGTAGCAATGTTGCAGCCAAGTAACTCAAAAGCAATATGTGTTTATGTTACTAAACTCATTTTAGCACTCAATGTTATAATGAACTCATTTTACAACAATGTTCTACAAAAAGATGACTTTTCGAAACTGAATTGTAAACAAATAATTCTGCCAAACAGAGAATTATTATCTATCGAGCTCTCATGTGGTATTTTACAGATTATTTGTTGATGCTATAATCATAAGCCATACCAATCAATGGTGAAATCTGGTTCACTCGCTATCCTACTGGGTAGGATGAAAATAACATCGAAGCTCATTTGGGATTGCAGTAATACGTTAATACTCAGCAAAGACAAAAGGCGACTCACCTATTCTGGGTACCCAGCCTCACTGGAATAAGGATAAACGAAATAGCCAATGAGCTCGGGACCAAAGTACCCCTAGTAAGCCCAGAACAAGCGTTGGAAATTTCGAAGAGTAACATCTAGAAATGATCCACTGCGGGGTCAGATCTCAACACTCGAAAGAATGGCCATAAGTGAACGGTTCAAGATAGTTCAAAGGACTTAACTCATAGGATCGCACATTAGAGAAGGCTGGTCTCAATAAGTGACGAAGATGGTTAAAATCAATGCCAAATTATTGCAGATAATGAGGTAGAGTTAATAATTGTGATAAGGAAATTTTAATGCAGTAGTATACTTGAGGATTATCGGAAATTTCACGTTATCAAGAAATCAAACAGGATGCTGTAATACACATCTAATTGATCATTTAAAATTTCAATGTCATTATTTTTAATACCTTTGAAATTTTCTATTGATTCTAGTCATTTTCTAAGATATTAAAAATAACGACAATAAAATTTTAAATGATCAACTAGAGGTGTACTACAGCATCCTGTTTGATGTCATAATAACGTAAAATTTCCGATAATCCTCATGTGCCTTTCTAGTATATCGCCGCAGTAAAATTTCCTTATCACAATATTTACTCTACCTCATTATCCTATTTCAATTATACTACCCCAGCATTGTATTTCCCCAACATCAACTCCACTTGTTACCTGTCTTTTATATTGTACCATGAATAGCCAAGATTATTCATATTTTCATACATTAGTATTGTTTGAAGATGACACGCTAGTGTCGAAACTATAGTCACGATTTGATTCTATAATATATGTGATAAGAACTAACTAGGGGAGAGTGGGTAAAAATGATCCCCTTAAGGTTTGATGGCGTGTAACTGCTTCTGATTACGACAGAAAATTATGAAAATTTTACTGTGATTAGCACAATGTATTCACTTTAGCCAAGTCTTGTTTTGACAAGTGAAATTGTAACTTGGCTGCAGATATGACAAAAAATCTGACGTAATACAAAGGGATTATTTTGCCCTACTATGTGGGGTAAAATGATTACCTTGAGAGGGGTAATATGATCCCAGGGAAACATAATCGATACGAAAAAAAATAATACTAATATTCAACGTTATATTAAAAAAAAAGTAGAACCAAGTTTTTATGGCCACAAAAAAACATATTTATGTAAAATTGGCAACGAAAAATGGCACAAATAAAAAACTACAAAATAACCTAAAGAGTAAACATCAAATTTTTCTTAAAATGAGATTTCTGGGCACACAAATCACATATAAAGTCATCGGGATCATCGTCTTTGAATAAGATTCACCACAAAATATGCACTCTTCGTCATTAACTTCCTCATCGTCTTTTGAGGAATCTTGATCAACTATAACTGTTCTCTTTAGCTTTTGTTTGCCTTTGGGTTTCTTATTAGAACTTTTTGAACTTGGCTTAAATTTCCCTTTAATCTGGTTACCTTCCTGTCCTTTCTTCTTATCTAGTCTCATACGTTTCGCTTCTAATGCCTCCTCCTGTTTCTTTTTTTCTTCCTGTAACATATTCTTATATGGACTAGAGGTTAAAACCGCCGTTGATCCTTTTTTTCTACCACCTATTTTCTTACTTATGGTTTGTTTTTTAGGCAAAGGGCGAATATCTGGAGATGTCAAAAACGACCGATCTTTATGTAACTGTTCTTGAGCAGCACTGCTGGTTCCAGGCATAGATTCGATGTCTGTTTTATTGATTGCAGTACTATCAAGAAGTCCTTGACCTTCATTGCTTACAAACTGATTTTCCTTGTCATCTTCTTGGTCCATCTGGTTTTCCTCTTCTTGTAAAGTATGATATTCATTTGTCTTTACTTCATTGTTTCCTGTTAAGTCACCTTCTATTGATTGGTCTGTAACTGTAGCAGCAGAAAATTCAAAATCTTGGAAAAGGTTACTGTCAAATGGATGTATACCACATTTGCGAAATGCATTAATTTAGGTATGCTTGACAGAACAGGTTGCTGATTTGAAAAACTGTGATAACACGACCAGGATGATTATTCAGCCAGTTCTCCAAAGCATTATCGAGGTATCGACTTAATGGAAACATAACCCCGACGTCAAGTGGCTGTAATTTGTGTGACGTGTGGGGTGGGATACATAAAATAGACACATTATTTTCTCTTGCTTTTATAATAACATCCAAATTGTTGGTGTGTGATGAATGACCGTCTAATATCAATAATGAGGGGTCATCTGAATTTGGTTTGGTATGATTTAGAAAATGATCGAACCAGGTTTGAAATACGTCTATTTTCATCCAACCCGACTCGTTGAAGGCTAAAATAGAACCAGGTGGTGCACCTTCCTTAAGCTCTTCCTTCATCCTTTTGCGTGAAAATATTATCAATGGAGGGACTAAATTTCCTCCAGCCGCCATACATACAACATCAGTTGTGCAAACACCACGATCAGCAGAAGTTATCCTTGCAACCTGTTTACGACGTTTTCCGAATTTTTTCCTGGAACTGTGCATAATGAGGTCTCATCTGAATTAAAAATTCGATGAGGGGGAAATTTGTGTTTGGTTATTCCTTGTTTCAGGAGATTGTAAAATGTATCTACAACGGGTTTATTAAAATCACCTGCTCGGGCAATAGAAGTGGATTCTGGACTTCTTAAGGTCAGCTAAGGATGCCTAGAACGAAAATTTGCCAGCCAGTCTTTTCCAGCTGCTTGTTTATCCTGAGAAAATGGGTGGTTTATTTTATATCTTTCGGCAAGTTGAAACGCTAAGCAGCGAACATCTCGTGCTGTTAGACCATACATTTTTGCCTCCATATCTAAAATGTATTCTACGAGCTCTTGTTCTTGCTCCTCCGTAAACACTGATTCAAGCCGTCCTAGACCTTTCATTTTAGATATGTTATTGGTCAGCCTTCTTTTAAGAGCCATAATGGGAACACCAAATTGTCTTGCTGCAGTTTTTTTAGGCATTCCTGCGTCATTTACTGCAGAAATTGCTGTCAACATATTTTCACAATCCCAGTTTTGTCTTTGTGTTTTGCTATGATATATTCTTGGCATATTTGTACCTACCTGTAAAAAATAAAATAAATCCATAAACATTACATGTACCTATTAGAGTAAGATTTCAGAAAAATTCAAGGGTACATATGTACCGTATAATATTTTAATAAATTTACACTCTCTTGGCTATGCATCTTCGTACCTATACCTACTTCATACTTCAATTTAAAATTCTAATGGGGGTAAAACGATCCCTCGGATCATTTTACCCCATTAGTATGGGATCATTTTACCTCAAAGTGACCTTCTATAGTTAAACATAAATTAAAATCACCCAAAATCATTAATGTTAACAACTAACAGTATCAGCACCTTCTATAGTGTCCAAGCTTTAAGGATATATAAACAACACTTACCTCAATACGTTCCTTCTTGGCAGAACAAACACCATAAAACCGGGGTATTTTAGATGAAACTGCTGCTAACCGGTAAAAACTCAACACACACAGAATTATGTATAATTTAGCGATAACATATACAGATCGTTGGTTGATAACAATATTGAAACGGTTGGTATAGTAAAGCATTGTTCAAGTTGTTTGTCGCAAGCAATATAAATAAT
The DNA here is from genome assembly GCA_958510875.1 of Endomychus coccineus. Lineage (NCBI taxonomy): Eukaryota > Metazoa > Arthropoda > Insecta > Coleoptera > Endomychidae > Endomychus > Endomychus coccineus. Next base: position 262,372,514 of record OY294067.1, on the reverse strand, counting down.
TCCATTTACGGATGAATTTCAAATGGAATGTAAATACATTTACAGAGCTTAGAAATATGAGCTAATATATAGAAAATGTTATTTTAAATGGTTTGTTATGATAATCAATATATAAAAAAAGATGAATATGTTAAGCTTAAACATTTGTGATTTTATGGTATACACTGATTCATAAAAAAAATTCAATCAAAACAGATTCATAGTAATGTAAAAATATAGACTTTTTTTTAATTTTCAGAGAATTCACTCTGAAAGAAAGTTTCTGGTTCGCTCTGACTTCATTTACACCTCAAGGCGGTGGTGAGGCCCCAAAAGCCCTTTCTGGGAGAACTCTAGTAGCTGCATATTGGCTTTTTGTAGTTCTCATGCTAGCTACGTTCACAGCCAACTTAGCAGCTTTTCTGACTGTTGAGAGAATGCAGGTAAAAATGTCATATAATTAATCATCAAATAGACAGATTTTTCTAATACTTTAGATGATGACGATAGTGTGAGAAAAAAATTCATAGCAAGTTCCTAATATGTTGCATTAAAATGATTCGATGATGAATAATTGTTCCAAATTATGGATAATTAAAGTTGAACTGATGCTAATAAGGCTTGCAATTTATGTTTCAGACGCCAGTTCAGTCTCTGGAGCAACTATCAAGACAATCTAGAATAAATTACACTGTTGTGATGGAATCAGATACACATAAGTATTTCATAAACATGAAACATGCAGAGGATACACTCTATAGGTACATATACTAATAAAATGTAAATCAAAATAATTTGTTCTTGGATGTTAAAAGTATTATTAGAATTAGATACTACACATCTGTTTAACTGGCAAATACACAGATATCATAAATGTTAAAGTGTCAATTTTTAATTATAGTTAATCAATAATAATAATAATAAAAGGTTTTATTTAAAAATTCAAAAGTTAATGTCAATTTCAATAACATGAAATGTTAATACAATTAAATATAAAAAGAAAAAATAATTGAAAGAATCAAATGTACCACACAAGCAAGTGACCTAAGATATTTAAAATATAACTTGCGTGTCCTTGTTTATATGTAGGTATACAGGGTGTTTCAGTTTTTCGTTCATAACTTCGGCAAACGATAGAACTTCTAAAAATAATAGGGGTCTTTCATATAAAATTTTTCTCTAAATAACTTCGTTTTCGAGATACAGGGTGTTGAAATTGAAGTTGTTTTCTGTACAATGAACGGTTCCGGAGATATTCGCAAAAAACTAATTTTTTTTTTCAATTTCAACACCCTCCCTGTATCTCGGAAACGAAGTGATTTAGAGAAAAAGTTTATATGGAAGACCCCTATTATTCTTAGAAGTTCTATCGTTTGCCGAAGTTATGAACGAAAAAACTGAAACACCCTGTAGAACAAAATAAGAGAGGTAGTAGTAATGGCGGCGATGAAATGGAAGGCGTTGCGTAATTAGTTCTTGTCGTTACTTTTAATTATTTTAGATTGTTTCGGTTAGTTTTGTTACTTGATTTTGTGAATAAAATATACGTTTAACAATATTTCCATTTTTAATAAAAAGATTTAGACATTTTATTAGACATTTATTATATAGTATACAATTTTATATTCGATTTAAGTGGCGGGTGACACCCAGTTTAGTTACGCAACTTGGCAAATCTGATCTTTACATAAAAGTGCGAGCCATCAACTTGTCACATTCTAAGCAGAGGATGAATGCACATCTGGTTAGAACTGGAGGCAAATAGTGTATATCCAATTTTTCTTTCAACATCATTACTTACTACAATCAGGTTATAACCCTTTTACTGTATAATCCCATGGTTCTTCATACATGATTTGTGTTGACTATATTGCTATAGCGACCGCTTTTCGCGGTATGTTGTTGCTGCTCCGGCCGACTTTTCGTTCGTCCACTTGGCGTTTGCCATAGCGTCTTGGGCAACCGCAGAAAACCTAGACAGTGGGACTTAAGCAATACCCTCTATATACACAAAGCCTGGACGATGACTACAAATGTAAGTGTTATTTGTATGTATAATTCGAGGACGAAGCCTATAATGTTGAAAGAACATTATATTATTATTATCAACAAAAGGCATGGAGCAGAGACGTTTTTACCTGCTTCTTGCACCTGTTCTTAAAGTGTCCTCGTGTAATTGAAAACTGTTTTTACCTGTAAATACGGGTGTATAAAAGTGCTATGACTGAATAAAGTGCGTTGCAACTTGGCTTCCTAAGTGAATGTTTATGTTGATGACGAAAACTTAAAATGTCATTTTCTATCGGAAAATATTACACTGCAGACGACTTGCTAGATAAAGTCTTTATATACGTCTTAAAAAATAAATAAAACATTTGTTACAATGTAGGTGACCCGCTGCAACATTGCCTCTGGCTTCTGACGTCACCATCGAGCGTCCAGGTATTGTGTATATAGAAGGTATTATCTATAGCCTATATTATGTCTATTTTTATATTTATAAGTCATTGGTCCTACCTACTTATCGAATGTGACTTTCATAGCACTGAACCTTCTCTGAGAACTGTGTAGGTAGTAGACCTAAGACCATGAAGGTACCCAATTTAGCCTGTCTGCATATTCAGTGATTTCGCATGCTATCCTGCCCAAAAAATTCGGTAGAGACCGCCCCGATTTTGTAGGAACACGTGACTGTAGAAATATATTTTTCATTCCAGAATGTGGAAAGAGCTAACATTGAATTCATCAACTGATGACACTCAATATAGGGTTTGGGATTATCCAATTCGTGAACAATATGGTCATATATTACTAGCTATTAATGATTCCAATCCAGTAGCGAATGCTTCCGAAGGATTCAGACTTGTCAATGAACATCTTGATGCTGATTTTGCGTTCATTCATGATTCGTCCGAAATCAAGTATGAAATAAGCAGAGACTGCAACTTGACGGAAGTCGGAGACGTATTCGCTGAAAAACCATATGCTGTTGCAGTACAACAGGGAAGCCATTTGCAAGATGACATCAGTAGAGCGTGAGTTCAGCCTCGAACCATTTTAAAAGCAAGGCTAATACTGATTGAATATCTCCCAAGCATACTAATTATCTCAGATTAATTTACAGTCTGTTGATAAAGTTTTCAATAAAATGAATATTTGAAAGCAATTAATGTCCACAACACTATTATTATCTTTCACTCGATTCTCAAAGGATGTCATTAGCTTTCTTAATTTTGTGGTTTGAGGAGAACTAAATTTTGAATTCAATTTATACTTTATCACTAAATTTTCGATATTAGACAGCCAAAAACTTTAATAAGTTCATAACAAATTAATAACATACTTATCAGCTTATTTAATATAATTCCCGGTTGATTTTAATGGATTTATAGAAAATGTGTATATGAATGTGCTATGAACTCTATGAAGCACATAATACTTGCAGTAATTACTAATTGCAAGGCCGGCACTAGGGCGGAGCAAGCGGATCAGTCACCGTGGGCGCTGGATCTTTGGAGCCCCTTGTTTCGAATGACTTTTATCCATTATTAACTTTTATACAAATATAAAATAAAGTGCTTGAATCTTATTTATTTTAGTAATTTTTATCTTATATATTTTTTAAATAAGGTATATTCCAAGATAGGTAACGATCCTTGATACATAAACGTATTGAAACATGAATGACTTTTAGACCAAAAATAAAAATTTTCCTGTGGAAAATTTGTTCCGAATAAAATGTTCAAATTAAATTGCACTACTACTGCTTCCATTCCTCTCAGCATAATGAGTGCTAAATCACTTATGTGTGAGATCTGGAAAGTAGTTATAGTACCTAGACTTCGAATTTTCAAAAAAAATATTACGGTCAGCATTTATGTCGTATATAATTAACAGCTCCAAATTCATCTAATTTAGTTTTTATTGGGACAATAACTCGTTTAGAGGTACCCTTGGTTCTCAATTAATAAATTTAATTACAAAGCAATACTTTTCAGGATACTCAATCTTCAGACAGAAAGATTCTTTGAACACTTACAAGCTAAATACTGGAATCATTCATCAAAAGGGAGTTGTCCAAGTACTGATGATAATGAAGGGATAACATTAGAAAGTTTAGGTGAGTGGTGGAGGTCATTTATATGAAGTTGAAACATATATTGTGCCAGATAATACAAATACCTCCACAAGTTAACTGACAATCTGACATATCCATCAGCAACATACGAAGTTTTGAACTGTAGTAGTGGTGTAGTGCATCAAAACAATGCATTGGATGAACAGATTTTCGTGTTAGCAGGTAATAGGCAGAGTTAAGGTTCTGTAGGTCTAGTTCGAACAGTTACAACACGTCTATCAGTCACAGAGAGCTGTTACGCCTTTGTCATAAGCTCTTCAGTGGAACTAGTAGGATGATAAAGTCACTATTCGATCATCTCCGCCAGAGGTATATGAAATCTCATTTGAAAATGCTAAAGCACAGAGTGATCCTACCGCCATCTATTAGTATGAAATCTATCTTCTGGTAGATGAGGTTTTCTATATCTCTGGTGGAGATGGACTTGATCGTCTTACTCGTTCCACTGATGGTCATATGAGAAAGGTGAACCAGCTGTCTGAGGCTGACGTGTTGTCACAGCCCTTCGGGGTGAAACTAACAGTTGTCACTGCAAAACATCCGGAGAACTGTGCACCACATACATTTCACCACTAAAACCATGATATTGTGCCTTCTTATCCCAGAACTCTGGCCGAAATGGATTCCAGGGCTTGGTAGCCCAGACTATAGCCCAGAAGGGGCAATAATATAGTCTAGCAAGCAAGCGCACATAGTAGGTGCGCCCAAAGTAGTCCCGCCGGGGGCAAATGAAAATGTTGCCTCTGCGTGGGAAAATGCTGCACCACATGGCTTTACTCCTAAAGTCTGATGTCTGTCTTCCTATCCCAGATCTCTGGGTAATGGATTCGCGGCCAGGGCAATGATATGTGGTAGGCCGATGAGGTCAGGCCATAGATTAGATATTATATATAGGAGAGGTCAGGCTAACGGCTACTCTTCAAACGAAAACTGTTTTACACTGAACACGAGTAGGCAGGGGAAGTGAGGCTCAGATGGTTCAAAAGACCGTCTCCTCTCCAATTGACGCGTTGGTCTCTGCAGGGCAGTTGGCGTGCTGTTGAGAGTAGGAGAGGGCACTACGACGATATGTCCAAAGTCCGCCAGATATGAAGGCAGGGGGCTTAAAAACCCCCACAGCTATCATTATGTCCGACTTAGAACAACTTTAACTATGTAGCATATCAACCTCAAATCCTTCCAAATGATGGTAAATCTATATCTCAACCAATAATGTTTTTCTTTCTAAGCGGAACGTTTACATAGTGCCCATCTGTAATCTGTAGGTACTCATGACATGAGATCAAGGATTCTGTAATAATCAAATTCTGGGACACCTATGAAATATCATCTCAACTCTCAACTCATGAATACTTCAGTTATACAGTGTTCTATAGTGTGGCATAGTCCTGTCCTAGTAGCTTCCCATGTCGTCAACTGTAAAAACAACGCAGAACGCTACTATAAAAAATGTAGAAGAATTTCTTAATTCGGTAATATATCCACAACATTACGACAATTTTCATATTGTCAGCTATCTCATGTCTAGATAACTATTTTTCTTGCAGGTGGTGTTTTCATTGCAACTTTATTCGGTTTGGCTCTAGCGATGGTTACTTTAGCGGTCGAAGTGCTCTATTACAGAAATAAAAGAAAGAAGCAAGAACAGTTGAAAAACGAAAAAGAGAAAATGAAAAAAATGGATCTAGTTCCTAAATTGATCAAACCTGAAACCATAACGATTGGAACAGAGTTCAATCCGGTGAAAATAAAAAATATGGAGTTTTTTCAACAATCTCAATTTCCCCGGTCAAGAAATCGTATTTCACAAATAACATATAATAATTAGAAAATAAAGCGGTTTCCGTTTCAATTCATATAATTATGCACACTTACCTTAAATTGTTACTGAATTCTTGTGCTTTGTAGACAGACATTGTATATTCTAAGAAGTATTGTGAATCTAATAATAAATTCCTGACTTTTCTCTTTGTTTATGCAAGTCTCAGAATTCAATTATTCATTGAGTTTTGTAATAATCCTGGAGGAATTCAGTTACACTGAGACAGAGAAAAGGTAAAGTACCAATCTTGGAGTTGCAGCCCTTTGAATGAATGAAAATATAAATTAACAAAATTGGAATAAGACATCCACCATTGAATATTCTTATAATGCTATAGTGATAGATTATAGCATTACCTACCATTCCTCCTAATTGTCAACAGAATGCTCGTCATATTTCTCCACCGGTTGTTTTTCACAAAATAGTGAATAACTTCGAATATTTCATCAAGAAATGTATGTAAATATAAAAAATTGTTTTAATAAGGAATAATAATTTTACTTACACACAGAGTATGATATTTTACAACCTTATGCAACCCAAAATACGAATCGCAGTAATGCAAGTTGCATACCCAGAACAACGTCGAATTTACAAAGTCAAGGAATTGCAATTACAGAATTACCAATTACAGGTCGTAAATTATGATTGAATACCCAAAATTCAACTGAAAAAAATATTAGTGACTTCTGCGAGTCGGAAAAAAGACCGAAAAAAGCAAATATTTCAGAGCCTAACGAGACTCTGTCCCTCCCCCGTTTTAGAGGATGCTGAACACGATGGCGGTGGTTTAAACTCTTTCTGAGTTGACCGTCACCCCCCAAACGGCCAAAAACAACCCCCAAAAAGGGTGAAACGCCACCCCTTAAACGGCAAAAAACAACCTCCGAAAGGGGTGAAACCCTGTAATTCCAATTGTAAGCGACGTAGATTATATTGAGCGGATCATTTTTTTTAATGAAAATGGATTTTATAACGATGTTTTATATTTACCCATAATGAATGTAATTGTATGCGTCAATAATAATGTTTTATATGGATATATAGTGGATATGTAGTTATATGCGTCAATGAAACAGTTTTATATTTGTATATATAGTTAATAAGTAATTGTACGCGTGAAATAAAAATGTTTATGATTTAATAAAATAAAATATGTAAAATTGTACCACTGATTCCATTCAGATTTTCTCACCTAAAAACCACCAAATAACCTAGCCAGACACGATGTATACGCCTATTTTTCAGGGTGAACAGTCAGTCAACAAATGTGGAAACATCATCCGGTGTGCATCCGATGATTTGTTATACATTTTCTCTTATCGGATTTTTCTTATCCACTTCATAAATTCAGGGTATCAGAGGGGTAGTTGTTGTCCGTTTCAGCGGCTAGTTTGCTTCGGGGAGAAGATCCAGAATCACCATCGTGTTCAGCACACTCGAAAACGGGAGGTGACGCAGTTTTTCTCGGAATATGTCGGTATATCCGAGTTTCACCCTTTTCGGGGGTTGTTTTTTGGCGTTTAAGGGGTGGGGTTGACTCGGAGAAATGCCAAAGTACCGGCATCGTGTTCAGCATTCTCGAAAAAGGGAGGTGACGAAGTTTTTCTCGGAATATGTCGGTATATCCGAGTTTCACCCCTTTCAGGGTTGGTTTTTGGCCATTTAAGGGGTGGGGTTGACTCGGAGAAATTCCAAAGTACCGGCATCGTGTTCAGCATCCTCGAAAATGGGAGGTGACGCAGTTTTTCTCGGAATATGTCGGTATATCCACGTTTCACCCTTTTTGGGGGTTGTTTTTGGCCGTTTGGGGGTGACGGTCAACTCAGAAAGAGTTTAAACCACCGCCATCGTGTTCAGCATCCTCGAAAACGGGGGATGACAGAGTCTATTTAGGCTCTGAAATATTTTCATATTTTTCCGACTCACAGAAGCCACTATATAGTAAGCTTCTTGTCACAGCACAAGTTCCATAGATAATACAAAATACAACTAACCAGCTCTAGACATTTTTCTACAGTCATCCATCATAGATGATAATTTAATTATGTCAGTCAGAGATTATCTGTGATTATGTAGTTATCTTGGATAATGAATAATTATCTGATTTGACTGATAAAGCAGACTGGAAAGCTTTCGTTACATTATCTATTTCAGATTCAAAATAAACCTAATAAATCTTCAGTTAGCTGTTTGAGATAGATTTATGATGGCGTAATGAATTATATCAAAAATATTATACAATCGAATACCTTGAACTTCGTATTAAATTACAAATTATTCATATTCAATTACAATCCGAAGTCGAAGTAAACAATTATATACATAAAAATTTATGATGAAATAAGTATTACAAGTTTCAAATCAACTAATTAACATGCGCAAGAGGTTTATATGACCAAAAGAGCAAAAGACGGTTGTCCGCGAAAATTTCAAGATGGCCGATTGTGATAAACAAATAGAAGCGTCCCGCGAAAATATGAGTAAAAAATCAGAAAGCGAAACCAAAACTGCGGTACCTCTTAACGAAGATTCCGAGAGTGCCGAAGAACAACCTCTGGACATTGGAGAACATTATTTAGTGAGAAGATCAGACGATTCTTGGCGTAAGTTGACACTCTAACCTCCAATTGTTTATTTACGTTTCTATGGCGTTTCAGATCCTGCCGAGATAATTCAAACGAGATATAATGATAACGATCAACAATATGAGTACTATGTCCATTATGAGGGATATAATCGACGATTGGACGAATGGGTAAGCTGTCATAATTTTAAATCGCCAATCAATTGATTTCCTTCTAATACTTTTAAGATGACTCTTTATAGGTTCCTAGAGGAAGAATAATGTCTTCTAGGTTCAATCTAACAGAGGGAGGACAGAAGATACCTGCTGATAAAGTATGGAAAGAAAGACCTGTAGTATCAGATTTGTTATCAGACAGTTCAGATAGAAAAATTACTCGAAATCAGAAAAGGCGACATGACGAAATAAATCATATCCAGAAGACGTAAGTGTTTAATTTGCTACAATTTGTAAAGTATGTAGATTTTTAATATTACCTGCAATGTTCCATTGTCATATCTTTCAGATATGCGGAGATGGATCCAACGACAGCAGCATTGGAAAAAGAACATGAACAAATCACAAAAGTAAAATACATTGATAGGATACAGATTGGACGATTCGAGATAGATACATGGTATTTTAGTCCATATCCAGAGGAATATGGGAGGCAAAGTAAATTATGGATATGTGAATATTGTTTGAAATATATGCGATTAGAGAAGAGCTATCGATATCATATGGTTAGTACTTGGATGATTTCAAGTCAATTTGTCATTTTGAATAAAGTGAAACGATTTGTAATATTGATGGTATACACTTGTAACCTTCTATGTTCAAATCATAAATTGGGCAGTATTGATTCAATGAACTTGCGAATCCTAAGAGATTTGTAGCTTGTAAAAATGTAATACTCATATACAGGTTGGAAATGTTTTTCACTCGGCATATATTATGGTAGATACACATTCTTGTATTCTTTTCTTAGTCAAAAGTTCACAAATTTCAGGAATCTAGGGTATATAATCTTAGATTGCAAATGAATATTGAAAATTCTTTTTTGGATTTAATTTGGTACGTTTGTTCCATTTTTTAGAGTTTAATTTTTAATTGTCATTGACAAATTACAATGTTGTTTGGTTTAATATTATTATTAAGAAGTGTGAGTGATGGTTTTGTTATTTTGTTATTGTTGGCACAGAAAATATGAAACCAATAGAATAATAATCTCCAGTTTTTAACAAGCTTATATAATTTATTTCCTACTAGAAGGAATATAATGTACATCCATGTGTTCGCTCAGTTATTGAAGCAAGAAGTCCAAGCCTCTAGAGGCTTCATCCTTATTAGATTAAAACTTTCCTTGTCTATCTTGTCTCAAATTATGCTAAAATATATTACCACTTGAAAGGTCTTTAATTTTTAAAGGTCCACTAATGTATCTAATGGATTTATTCATCCGATACTATCTAGTTCATGTGAACTATATCTAATCTGGGAGAATTTAATGATTGTTATTAATTTTAGAGTGAATGTACATGGAGGCAACCTGTGGGAAGAGAGATTTATAGGAAAGGAACATTGTCTGTATATGAAGTAGATGGAGTGGATCATAAAGTAAGTAGTATATATTCTTTGTAAAAACTGAGGAGCATTAACATAGACTTTGGTTCTCGCAGTTTTCTTAAAACTGCATTCTCTATATTAGTCCAGGCTGTGAAACGGGATTTTAGCTATAATAAAAAAAGAAAATGTAAGTTCGAACCAAAAAATTTTTTTTGCATTAGCTTCAGGAGGTTCTCAGGATCATTCATACACCTTAAAACCTCTTGGGAACCCTAACCCCACCCATTGGGGGCGAAAATGGCCCGAAATCTCCAAGTTTTGAATTGTATTTTCTACAAAAAAAGGTATTTTGGCATTTTGAGTGCACCGAGGCGGTTTTTTGGGTCGCTGAACACGAATCCGTAGCCAAATTTACTTGCAATCCATCGTAGGGGTGGTGAAATCGACAAAATTGGCCAATTTCGCACCCCTAATATGTTATGTTGCAATTTACGTGTTTTAGACATTTCGAATGCACCAAGGAGTTTTTTTGGGTCGCTGATCACGAATCCGTAGCCACATTTACTTGCAATCCATCGAAGGGGTGGTAAAGTCGACGAAATTGGCCCGAAGCCAGATTTACTCCGAAGTAATGTTAAAGTGCAAAAATAATTAAAATTTAGAAGCGTGTCAAATTAGTCATTTTTGTAAATTTCCCACCCCTACGATGATATTCGAGTAAATCTGGCTTGAGAATCGTATTCAGCGACCCAAAAAACCTCCTTGGTACATTCGAAATGCCTAAAACACGTAAATTGCAAAATAACATATAGGGGTGCAAAATTGGCAAATTTTGTCAATTTTACCACCCCTACGATGGATTGCAAGTAAATCTGTATACGGATTCGTGTTCAGCGACCCAAAAAAAACTCTAGATGCACGAAATGCCAAAATACCTTTTTTTGTAGAAAATACAATTCAAGACTTGGAGATTTCGGACAATTTTCGCTCCCACTGGGTGGGGTTGGGGTTCCCAAAGGATTTAAGGTGTATGAATGATCCTGAGAACCTCCTGAAGCTAATGCAAAAAAAATTTTTTGATTCGAACTTTTGTTTTTTTTTTCGGTTCATAGCCTGGACTATGTATAATGTATTGGTAGAAGCTTAGTTATATTTGAACTTGATTACAGTAATGTGGACAAATATTGTTCCAATAATCTTATAAAAGACAAAAAAATCTTTGAAGTACATTTATCCGATTCGTCTTAAAAATCGGGAAATAAATTCCAAACATATTATTGTACAATTATTTATAGTCCCGGCATTTAAGGAGGAAAATCGACGATTTTGTCCGAATTTCCGCGAGGTTTAATTTTGGTCTATTCTTATGTATTTTGACACGCTGAACACGATGGTGTAGTTTAAATTTGAATTAACCCTGTGTTCGAAAAACTATGACCATTTTTTGGACCCAAAAATGGCCATTTTAAAACTTTTTGCGTTTTGAGACAAAACTGGATTGTATGAAAAAATGTTTGAACAAAAGTTGTTGGACAAATTAATACGCGATTTTTGGCTGTGGTTCGAAGTCGATTTCAGGCCGTGGGCCCAAGATAGGGCCCCTGTTCGTGTGTTTTTAGTGTATTTTTTACATTGAAAAATGGAGTATATGTCAAAGAGTTTTTGGTTTTTTTCATTTTCTGTTTTGGTGGAAAGATAGTATTTTTACTTCTCTTCTTTCAGTTCCTGGTATTTTGACCTACCTAATTTTTTGACGCCAAAATCGATCATTTTGAAAAATCCGTATTTCACTGATTTCAGACGAAATACCTACGTTATTGATTTGAAACTAAATTGATTCGAAAGATTTATTATTCTGCACCTATTATCCAAAATTCAAGCATTTAGGTCCAAAGACATAGTTTGGCGCCATTTTGAAAATTTTGGACTACCGAAAAGTTCAAATTTTTTGAGGTTAGAAATTTTACGTTCTATAATAATAAATGAAAGTGGAGGGCGGCAAAGGTGGTATTTATACCACCAGAGCGAGTCTTACTCCCAGCCAAAATCTTTCCGTCCGATCAGTCTAACATCGTTTTAACTCTTGAGAAACTGATCGACAGGCATGTCAGGGATGGAACTCTTATGAGTAATTCCCTACATCGCAATCAGTATGTTTACCAAACCGGGAAATTCTGTGAAATGGCAGTATACGAGCTGATACAGAGAGCAGAAAAATCGCTGGAATGCAAAGAAATTGCGCTAGGGAGCTTTCTGGACATAGAGGGAGCTTTCGATAATACCTCCTTCGAATCAATTGCTCGAGCAACGCGAGAGCGAGGAATGGAGTTTCTGCTGTGCAGATGGATCCACAACATGCTCCGATGCAGGACAGTCATAGGAACTCTCAATGAGGTTGAAAAGAAGGTACGGATTGCTGGAGGATGTCCGCAGGGAGGTGTACTGTCACCTCTGCTGTGGAGTCTGGTGGTGGACGAACTTTTAATACTCCTTGAGAGCAAAGGATTCTGCGTAATCGGATATGCGGATGATATCGTCATTATATACAAGGGAAGTTCGGGAGCACAATAGCATCTCTGATACAGCAATCACTGAACACAGCACCGTAGAAAAATGGTGCAATAAGGAAGGTCTCAAAGTGAATCCTTCGAAAATAACCATTGTACCCTTCACGAAGAGAAAGGACATTGGAAACATACAAGACTTACTTTTGTATGGGGAAAACATACAGATGACGGACACAGTTAAGTACCTTGGGGTAAGCCTAGATAAAAGACTGACCTTTGGGAAGTATCTGGAGAAAACCACTAATAAACCGATAAGGACCCTGCGGACCTGAATAGAGTTCACAGGCTGGCATGCTTAGGAATAACAGGTGCAATGTCGACCACCCCAACGGCTGCGATGGAGAGGCTGTTGTTTTTAACGAAATCCAAATTCTACGTTCTATTATAGATTTTCATAACGAGTATTTTAAGTCCAACCTAATCGATTTGGGTCGAGTAGAAATGAAGCTATCCTAATAAATGTGTTTGAGCCTCTAGAGGGCCCAATTTTGGGCCTATCGAGAAAGTCTTGGAGCAAATTACAGAGAAATACATCGGCTATTTAGGTTTGAAACAGCGTACGGAAATTCATTCACAATTCCAAGTTATAACGAATTTCATCATAAAAAACTAGCGCGGAATTTCATTTAGCGGTAATGAGCGAAGGTCGGTACAATAGATTCCGCGCGCGAAATTATACTTTTTTAAATGTTTTAAAATGCACCTGAATGCTTATAATCGTTTTGTGTGAATGTGTGAGTGTATGTAGACGTGTGAACGTGAATATGTGACCGTGACATCAGGTACTTTTATTGTACGACGGCAGGTCCACAGGGTCCTTATCGGTTTATTAGTGGTTTTCTCCAGATGCTTCCCAAAGGTCAGCCTTTTATCTAGGCTTACCTCAAGGTACTTGGCTGTGTACAGAGTGTCCCATTTTGGGTACTTTTGCGGAGTATCTCCTTTATTTTTAAAGATAGAGAGTTGCGGTTTTCGCGACACTGTGCTACTTTTTCGTAAAACTCAAGATGCCGTCAACAGAATTTTCATAGCCCTTTTAGTTTTTAAGATACAGGGCATTTCTGAAAATGTTGCATTTTGTGACCCCCCTCGTATCTCCGTTATCCTTCAACTTATCGAAAAGGTAAAATAACATTCTAATAGTTTTTTTTCCGTAGAATGCAGTGGTGTAGATAACTTTTGTTACATATTTACTGTTTTTGAGTTATATAGCAAACTTATGTTTTTTTAAATGGAACACCCTGTATATTTATAGACTATAAAATTTGTCTTTTTTTTACCTTTTCAAAAATATATGATAGTATAAACTTTTTTTCAGAAACACGCAAATAATTGACAATTTTTAGAAATTAAATACATATTTTAATTGTAGGCCATTGATATTGTTTATGACAAGAAACAGAAATAAACATCAAATCTCTATCGCATTTAAGCTGTTTATTTTCGTTCTTTTGGTATCATTATTCAATAGATATTTATCAATTTTTTCGAATAATGGCAGTTTACGAAAATTATGAGAAATATGATATGATGGTATGTTTTATACAGAGTAATGAAAATTCTGAAGAAGCTTCGGAATTATATTTCCAAAGGTGAGTAAGCTATTATGGCTATGAAAATCTCTATTATCATTTTAATTTTTGCTTGTTAGATATCCAGAAAGAAGGCAACCGTTTTTTGGGATATTTGCCCGTTTAAAAGCAAATTTAGATGAGCACGGATCATTTGTTCACCCGCCCCCTAAAACATACAACAAAGAGAACAGGGAAAGAAAAGAGATAGATACTTTAGGATATATAGAAGCAACATCTTCGTCCTCATGTAGAAAAATTTAGAAGGAAATTGGTGTGCCAAAAACTAACGCTCAGAGGATCTTGAAGAAATATAAGTATCATCCATACAAATTTAATATACTACAACATTTGCATCCTGGCGATGCCGAGCGCCGGGCACTGTTTTGCCAGTGGTATTTGCAACAAATCGATGCTAACGATTTATTTGGCAGACTTGTTTTTTGGTCAGACGAATGCTTTATTTCAAGTGCTGGCATTTTCAATCGTCACAATACCAGGAACTGGCGTAGTGAAAATCTGCATTTAATGTTTGAAAGGGCACAACAAGGACGCTTTGGAGTTGAGGTTTCATGTTTTATTTTGGGTAGACATATAGTTTATACGATTTTTGAAGGAGGTCTTACAGCACGTAGATACCTAGAAATTCTTAAGGAAGTTATTCCAGAACTGCTCGAAAACATTCCATTAGCCCAGTATAATGCTGTTTACCTACAGCAAGATGGTGCCCCAAGTCATAACTCTAGGCTCTTAAGGGCCTTTCTAAATAATAACTTTCCTCAAAGATGGATAGGTACCAACGGACCTGTTAGATGGCCTCCACGATCACCAGATCTCTCAATTTTAGATTTTTTTTATGGGGTTATATACAAAATGAAGTATATAAAACTCGATATGACGGCATTGCAAAACTTCGAGAGGCAATTCATTTAGCTTTTCGAAATCTGCGAATGAGAACAATGGTTCTTTTGAACGCTATTCAAAGAATCTCAAAGATGTGCCAATTTTGCATTAGAGAAAATGGTGGTCAATTTGAACATCACATTTAATTTTTTTTAATGTTATTTTTTTGTGTTTTTGTTATATTGTCACTTTACGCCACAAAACTGTTGTTACAAACTTACTGTTAGAAAAAGATCTATGGGAATTTTTTTTAATAGATACCTATATACAAGGTATCCAATTATTTGTTAGTAATATGTAAGTTGCACTTGTTTATTATTGTTATCCATAGCCTACTATTAAAATATGTATTTAATTTTCTGAAAATTGTCAATTATTTGCGTGTTTCTGAAAAAAAGTTTATGCTATCATATATTTTTGAAAAGGTAAAAAAAAGACAAATTTTATAGTCTATAAATATACAGGATGTTCCATTTAAAAAAACATAAGTTTACTTTATAACTCAAAAACAGTAAATATGTAACAAAAGTTATCTACACCACTGCATTCTACGGAAAAAAATATATTAGAATGTTATTTTACCTTTTCGATAAGTTGAAGGATAACGGAGATACGAGGGGGGTCACAAAATGCAACATTTTCAGAAATGCCCTGTATCTTAAAAACTAAAAGGGCTATGAAAATTCTGTTGACGGCATCTTGAGTTTTATGAAAAAGTAGCACAGTGTCGCGAAAACCGCAACTCTCTATCTTTAAAAATAAAGGAGATACCCCGCAAAAGTACCCAAAATGGGACACCCTGTACGTCACTGTATGTTTTCCCCATACAAAAGTAAGTCTTGTATGTTTCCGATGTCCTTTCTCTTCGTGAAGGGTACAATGGTTATTTTCGAAGGATTCACTTTGAGACCTTCCTTGTTGCACCATTTTTCCACAGTGCGGTGTTCAGTGATAGCTGCATCAGAGATGCTATTGTGCTCCCGAACTTCCCTTTTATATAATGACGATATCATCCGCATATCCGATTACGCAGAATCCTTTGCTCTCAAGGAGTATTAGAAATTCGTCCACCACCAGACTCCACAGCAGAGGTGACACCTCCCTGCGGACATCCTCCAGCAATCCGCACTTTCTTTTCAACCTCATTGGGAGTTCCTATGACTGTCCTGCATCGGAGCGTGTTGTGGATCCATCTGCACAACAGATCCTCCATCCCTCGCTCTCGCGTTGCTCGAGCAATTGATTCGAAGGAGGTGTTATCGAAAGCTCGCTAGCGCAATTTCTTTGCATTCCAGCGATTTTTATGCTTTCTGTATCAGCTCGTATACTGCCATTTCACAAAACTTCCCGATTTGGTAAACATACTGATTGCGATGTAGAGGATTTCTCATAAGAGTTCCATCCCTGACATGCCTGTCGATCAGTTTCTCTAGAGTTTTCGGGGGAAACGATGTTAGACTGATCGGACGGAAAGATTTTGGCTGGGAGTAAGACTCGCCCTGGTGGTATAAATACCACCTTTGCCGCCCTCCACTTTTATTTATTATTATTTATTTACTTATTGTACAGTGTGAAACATGATGTGTAGTCAAGTTGATTCATAGTGGGATCAGTCCATAAATAAATCATTGGTGATCAATGTAAGAATGTCTTTTGATGCAATAAAAAAATGTATGCAATTATCAAGAGAATATTAATGTCAACTGTCAGTTTCATATCATTTCTTATTATAACTAACTAATATTTGGTTTCACTCTATTTCCAGGTTTATTGTCAAAATTTATGCCTCCTTGCGAAATTATTCCTTGACCATAAAACATTGTATTTTGATGTGGAGCCATTTCTATTTTATATTTTATGTGAAGTTGACAAACAAGGAGCACATGTAGTAGGATATTTCTCAAAGGTATGTATTTAAATATTTTCTAAATTACTGGTAATTTTTGTGCAAATTCGGTACTAGCTGCATTATTTTTGGCCGATCTGGCGGCACGAACATGTGTTGGGTCCTTGACATCTGTAACTCATATGAGACGTTCATACTAACTATTAGCTATTAAATTCACTGCCCTTGGGCGAAATGGTGCTTCGCATTTATTAAATTCCGTGCAAATTTTTATGGTTAATTTTTACAATATTAATGCGTTATGTTAGAAGTCGATCCATTTGAATCAACACATATAAGCTTTTCAGTTGGTTCCAGAACACATATGAGTTCCATTTCTATGTTTACAGGAAAAAGAATCTCCTGATGGTAACAATGTGGCCTGCATCCTTACTCTACCACCATACCAACGACAAGGTTATGGAAAACTTCTTATAGCATTCAGTTATGAGTTGTCAAGATTAGAAGGAACTGTTGGCAGTCCTGAGCAACCACTCAGTGATCTGGGGAAACTGAGTTACAGGAGTTATTGGAGTTGGGTTCTATTAGAAATTTTGAGGGATTTCCGAGGGACGCTCTCAATAAAGGATCTTAGGTTAGTTGATTTGAATAAATTATTCTAATTTTATCTAACATCATTAGAAAGGTTAGACAATTTTACATCATTTTGGTTCAAAGCTCATTGGCATACTACCTTGATAGGAGTGGGGGAAGCTATTGAAAGTGGAATAATTTAAATCGATGTACTTTCTGAACGACTCGTTCGATTTTAGTAAACTTTAGTTTGTATAGAAGAGAAGGTACGTACTTTCAATTCTCGTATTTATTGGTACACGATAAATCCGAATAAAATTGCTAGAGGGCGTAATTTGCAATGATAACAGTTTTATAGATTTTATCCCAAAAACTTAAGTCATACGGTATAACTATGACATGATAATCGGAAATTAGATTAAATTTGCAGAAAAAACTGAAAACCGCAGATTGATATTTTTGTTTGTTTCAAAGTTCGAGAAAAACGCGCGTTTAAGTTATTATGATGATGGACAAAGGGGGAATTAGCGGGGAAGGGGATTTTAAGTTGTAAACTTGCTTGTGACGGTCACTCACAAGTAAACACTGTTTTGTATACCTATTCTATTATCTACGTTACGTTAAAAAAGGTTATTTTTCATAATAAAAGTTCATTTATAATAAAATGTTAAAGTTTTATTTTATATAAAAACCGCAAAGTATAATAAATGTCATGAAAAAAGCATTTTCAGTGTGTAGAATAAACTGACTTTTTGAATTTGCCGCATTCTTCCGACAGTTCGCCAACATCGCGAGGCAATATAATATAAAGAAGAATTGCATTAATTAAATATTCACTAATTTATCGATTTTTAACCTGGAAAGCTGAAAAACAAGCTCCTACATTATTTTTGGCATCAATTTCTCTATCTTCTTGACCAATAAAAATAACTCGAAAGCGTTCATTTCAACATTTATTTAAAAAAAATAGTCAGAAATCAACATTTGCCATAAGGTTATGTGTTAAAACGTCGTTTTTTAAATGGACATTTTTCCAAATTTTTTCTGGAAACTTGGGTAAAACAAAGCTCTAAAATTCGTAGTTTAGTCTAAAGAATATATTTTAATTATTTTTAGGCATCAAAAGCATTTCCGAGATTTTGCATCTGACCTTAAATGAACATACGCGATTTCGGTAGTAAATTTGCTAAAAAATGTTAATGCTAAAAGAAACGCCAAAAAGCCGCGCACCCAGCGCCCTCTACCGCATAATCTGAAATTAACTAAACCATCTTATTCGACGTCCTCTGAAACCTCCGAGTACCGGATTTCAACTGCACAGGAGTTAGAATTTCGTTTAAAAAAAATTAAATTCATTCTCTGAAACGAACGAAGATAGGACCATAGTTTATATGAAAAATCTGATAATTTTTGTAAGATCTACCGTTCCCTTAATTTACGGGAGGTCTTTCTGAAACACCCTGTATATGAATGTCTTAAGTATGCACAACATTGCAGAGATAAGCACTCATTGAATGAGGATTTTCATAATAAATAATAAATAATAAGAGAAATATCCATACAGATTTTCTGAGACTTATCTCAAAATGGGCCAAAATTTTTAGCGTTTCAATATTTTAATAAATTGTCCGAACCCATTAGAGAATTACCATTGAAAGAATTCAAGAAATCAGTTAGAAATATTCTTTTAAATAATATATTTTATTCCACAGAAGATTTTTTTTAAATAAGTTTTTAAATTTAATATTGTGATCTTATTTATATTTTATGATGACGAGTGTAAACATATTATGTACATAACATGAATAAAATGATCTATCTATCTATCTACAGATTGTAAGTTATATTTATTGAAATTTTCAGTCAGATGACCAGCATTACCCAGACTGACATAATCTCAACACTGCAAAGTATGAACATGGTGAAATATTGGAAAGGTCAACATGTCATCTGTGTAACACCAAAGTTGGTGGAAGAACATATAAGATCCAGTCAATATAAACGACCTCGTTTGTGTGTGGATAGTAGCGCTTTGCGATGGTCACCTAGACGGCACATAAATAATAAATTAAATAAAAAGTAAATTTTAATTGAATGTTGAGAATAACATTTTTGTGATATTCGTTAATTGATAAAATTAATTTAAAACCAGTACAATTAGTATTATATAACTATTGAAATATTTAATAAAAGTAATGTTTCATAATACTCTATTGTTTGTTTCTGGCAGTCAATAAGAGACACAGTGACTTGACTTCAATGCTTATTTGGGCATCAGTTAAGAGATTGGTGCTACTTCGTCTGATTTGGCTACTTCGTCTGATTTGATCAACAGAACACTCGAAAAATGTGTTTTTTGTGGTGATCAACATTCCAGTGAAGAGTGCTCAAGAGCTTCAACGATGCAGTTATCTCAGAAGAGGAAAATTTTGATAGAAAAAGGTTGTTGTCATTCCTGTTTGAGATTTGGACACATTTCCAGGAGATGTCGAACGAAAGTGAAATGCTATTATTGTCAGGGTCATCATGTTAGTGTAATGTGTTGCAAGAAAGAAGATTCTCATAATAGTCCTTCTAAACAAGCAAATATTGAGAAATCCTTATCAAATATGATCCATAACGAAGTATTTTTACAAACAATATCTGTTGAGCTAAAAGGTGAAAACAATAAAAGAGAAGTGAGAGCTCTTATCGATACAGGTTCCCAAAAATCATATATCACAAAAAGTGCAGCGGAAGAGATGAAATATGCTCCAATTCGACAAGAACAAGTAATTCATGCATTGTTTGGTGGATCTACAACCGAAACAATCACTCACTCATGTTATCGAATCCGTTTAAGTGATTTACAGAATGATTTTGCCTGTAACTTTGAAGCTTTGAACCAACTAATAATTTGTCATAATATTACTTCAGTCAAAGATGGGGTTTGGACACGAGAACTTTGCAATTTTGGTATCAAACTCACAGACACGAAAAATGGTCCCATAGACATCCTCATTGGGGCAGATATTGCTGGAAAATTGTTCACTGGGAAAAAACATGAACTGAGTTGTGGTTTGGTAGCTATGCAAACTTTACTAGGATGGACCCTGATGGGAAAGATTTCATCATCTACCCCTGTTGTTAATGATTATTCATCCACTATAGTCAGCTCAATGTTATCCAGAGATATTTCGATATCAAACCTATGGAAATTAGATATTCTGGGTATTTCAGATCCATCTGATATGAAAACTTCTGAAGAAAATGATAAAGCCATCATGAATCATTTTCTAGAGAGCGTCAACCGGAGTGAAGATGGCCGATACGAAGTTTGTATGCCATAGGTGGAAGGACATCCTCCTCTTCCATCCAATTTTGATATGGCCTACAGAAGACACAATGCTGTCGTCAGAAAACTACATAGAGATGGGTTCATCGACGACTATCAGAATGTTTTTTATGAATGGTTACAAGAAGGAATATTTGAAGAGGTTCCATTCTCAAAAATTGATTACTGTAAAACTGCAGGTCACTATTTACCTCACCATCCAGTTATAAAACTCTCCAGTGTCACTACGAAAGTACGTCCAGTATTTGATGCCTCTGCAAAAGAAAAGAATTCTCCATCTCTTAATCAATGTTTGGAAAAAGGAATAAACTTAATTGAACTGATCCCCTCTCTTCTTATTGGGTTCCGATTATCCAAAATAGGAGTCATATCAGACATCAGAAGAGCATTTTTACAAATTGGACTCCATTCAGGAGATCGAGATTCACTCAGGTTTCTATGGCATAACAAGAACGGAGAAATGATTGTATACAGACACAATAGAGTCGTTTTTGCAGTGAATTGTAGCCCATTTCTTCTGGCAGCAGTCATAGATTCACATCTCCAAAATGCCCTTGAAGGTGAAACGTCCTATTCGAAATCAGTCATTACCAGATTACGAAAGAGTTTTTATGTCGACAACTGTGTAACTAGCGTGGACAGTTCAGAAGATCTACACAGGTTTATTGATGAGTCCAACAGGGTGATGAAAGAAGCACAATTCGACTTGCGTGGATGGGAATTTTCACTTTTGGATGATTCGTCACAAGTTACTTCATTCTCATCGGTTCTTGGTTTGATGTGGAATAAAAATTTCGACACTTTGGAACTTTGTCACGATTGGCTTGAAACAATAAACTTTGAAAATGTTACGAAACGTATTATCCTTTCAGTGGCACATAAACTTTTCGACCCCATTGGATTTTCAAGCCCTGTTACATTATGTCCTAAGTTATTGTTGCAGAAGGCATGGGCTTTGAAAACGGCTTGGGATGCAGACGTGAATGAAGATATTCGTGATATCTTTCTTCCCTAGACTGAAGAACTTACTCTATTGAGCTACTTGAAAATTCCACGATGGTTCTTTGTCTCTTCTGATATGTTTAACTGGTCTTTGCACGTATTCTGTGATTCCAGTGCAGAAGCGTATGCCACAGCAATATTTTTGCGTTCAGAAGACAAAACCAGAACAAATGTTCAGTTGATTCAAGCAAAATCCAGAGTAGCGCCTTTGAAAAAGTTGAGTATTCCTCGACTAGAACTCTTAGCTGCTACAATTGGTGCCAGATTAGCCAAAACTATCCTCAAAAGTTTCGATCCTAACATTACTATTCGTTATTGGTCTGATTCTTCTACTGTTTTATCATGGATAAGGAACGAAGAACAGTGGAAACCATTTGTATGGAATCGAGTCAACGAAATTCGAAAACTGAGCAATAAAGAAAACTGGTATTTCGTTCCTGGAGAAATCAACCCAGCAGACCTTCCATCTCGTGGATGTTCACCGAAGAAATTAGTTGAAGGAAAATGGTGGGAAGGCGGAATCATTTCGGCCTAAACAAATTTTGGTTTGTGACGAGGAATCTGTCAACGAAGAGAAACGAAAAAGTATAATTTCGTCTCTAATTTGTTCCAAGAAGGATTATACCTGGTATTATCACTATTTCTCTGATTATGACAAAATTATCAGAATGATTGCTTGGATAAAGCGGTTCATTCAGAATTGCAAAATGAAAGATGATAGAATTATAGATGTCCTGACAGTACAAGAAATTGTTGATTCTGAAAATTTCATCATCAAAATGATACAAGAAGAAACCTTTCAAGGTATTGATGACTCCAGATTATCTTCCTTGTGTCCGTTCATTGATGAAGCTGGTCTCATCAGAATCCGTACCAAAATTTCTGATAGGAATGACTGCCTTGAGTTCCGTTATCCTTATGTCTTGCCATCCAAACATGAAGTTGTGTCAAGATTGATTTTTAAAGAGCATTTGAAAAATGTTCATGCAGGAGTTCAATGTCTATTGGGTATATTGAGGGAACGCTTTTGGATCATCAAGGGAAGACGAACAATAAAATCGGTAATTTCAAGATGTTTTATCTGTCGCAAACTGCAGGCAAGAAACTTGGGAGTGCCGCCTATAGCTCTTCCGGAGACGAGGGTACGAGATGCAGCAGTATTCGAAATTGTAGGGGTGGGTTTGGCAGGTCCTTTGCATATCAGGACAGGAGGAAAAGTCTGGATAACCTTGTATACATGCGCAGTTTACAGAGCTGTTCATTTGGATTTGGTGACGTCGCTATCCACAAATGCATTTCTTCAATCTTTCAGAAGATTTGTTGCTCGGAGAGGAAGGCCTCACATCATATATAGCGATAATGCCAAAAATTTTGTTGGTGCAGATAATTCACTTTCTGATATCAACTGGGATCAAATTTCTGAGTACGGAACTATACATAAAATCATCTTCAGATTCATTCCACCAACTGCACTGTGGTGGGGTGGATGGTGAGAAAGGCTGATTCGTACAGTGAAAGATATTCTCCACTCACTTCAGAAGAGTTATCAACTGTTATATGCGACTGTGGAGCAGTGGTAAATTCTAGACCCATAACCTATATATCTGAAGATCTCAAAGATTTAGTCCCTCTAACACCTTCTATGTTCCTTCAAGAAATAAAGGAAATTGATGCTGTGGGATCTACTGATTTGAAAAGGCATTATAGATATAGAATGAAGCTGAAAGAGATTTCGAAGGGAATATTTGGGTCAGCTATCGATGTTTTCTAGAAAGAAGCTGAAAAATGATGTTTTGAAAGTCGGCGACGTAGTTTTGATTGGCAATGATAACAAAAAAAGAAGCGATTGGCTACTGGGTCGTGTAAATGAAATGATTTTAGGCAGAGATGGAAACTGTAGATTGGCGAAATTGAAGACTGCCCAAGTACAGATATTGAGGCCTTCACAAAGGCTCTACCTGCTTGAAATGGATAATGGAGAACTAGATCCAGGGGATATACGAAGAGCAGGGACTTCGTCAAAGAAACCAAGAGTGGAACAAGAAACCCCAATCTCAAGATTTGGTAGAAAATTAAAAAAAAACCTGTTAGACTAGACCTTTGATTGATGTTGAGTCACTTCATTTGTTTTCATGTCTCAAGGGGGGAGTATGTTAGATTTCACTGTATTCATCCTGTATATGGAATCTACTCATTGTATTTTCCTGATTCAGTTTTGTTCTATATGAGTGGAATGATAAGGTTTTTGTTTTTTTGTTGAATATAATATTATGACAGAAGTCAAGTGACAATTTTTGATATTACGATATATATTGTAAAGTTTTGCTGTTATACAAGTTTGTATTGGACCTATTTGCCTTATTCTTTCTCCCCGAGTAATCCCAGTTCCTTTTTGAACGTTTCCATTCACCGGGTAGGTGATTGAAACGCAACAATAGTAACGGACCTTGTACCGGACCCTGAGATACCCCGATATCAACATGTTCAAGGTCAGACCAATTTCCATTTACATTGACAGCTTGGTATCTGTTGGTAATTATGAGCGAATCATAGCTATACTGATATTATCATAATTATATTTTCCTACTTTTTACTACGGATAGAATTTGGAACGCAATTAAAACTTTGACAAATCTAGAAAATGAGTCATGAACATTTCTTCCGATTCAAATGGAAGAGTCATACTTTCTATAAATTTAATAATCGTACTTCGCTTCTTTCTAAAGCCATCCTGGTGTTCTGAAAACAATTTGATATCTTCAAAACACCCCGAAATTTGATTCGATATAATTTTCTCAAGAATTTTTACAAAAGTCGGTATAAGTGATATCGGTATGGTTCTCGAAAAGTTCAAGCAGTCAGGAAAAATTCCATTTTCCAAACATCGAATTATAAGATTTGTGAGAGGATTATCAAGATGTAAATATTTTTTTTTAATAAGCTGAATTGATAGACCATAATAATCTTGAGACTGGCTGCTCTTAAGAGTGATAGTATCAGGGTTTCTAACATTATTTATAATAATCTCAGAAAATGAGAAAGAAAACTCGTCCGTTATTTTACTCTTAAAAAGGCTTTCTTCTTAACTGTCCTGTAAAGTATGGTTTATGTTGTGTGGGATCGAGACAACGAATTTATTGAATTCACTTGAACTAATATTGCTTTTTACTGCTTTATCTTCAAATAGTTTATTGTTTATGATGTTCCACATAGTTTTACTTGGATTATAGGAAGTTTTGATGATTTTTTCATCTATTTCTCACCTTCTTGAGATCACTTGTTTTAAAAGACAAATATATGGGGCAGTTGGCCTCTCCTCCCGGAAATTAGGAAATTGCACAGAATAAAAACCATGAATGGTCTACAATGTCAGACGAACGGTTAGCATCACTGTCCATGATCCATGATGTGAATTCATCGAGAGCTAGTCGAGAGGCTGAACTTCAAATTTTTAGAAAAAGTAATAGACCGTTCCGGTCGGGAAAAAAGAAGGCTCCAGTTTATTTTTAAGTGTAATTGAACGAAGATTGTTGATTTGTTAAGCAAATTTTTATTTTCTAAACTTAAACTGATGTTTAGTTGGAAATCCATTATATTACAAATGAAAACTATACTAAATGATACGCTGAAGAAAAATTCCATAATAAACTTATTATTATCATCCAATGTGTCACAAACCAGCAGCATATCATAGTAAGGGTCCACAGACTTGTAGTCCAGTAGCTCTGTAATTTTATTTCACGTTTTGGGTTCAAATTTTTATGTTCTTTAATTTTGGTGAATCTTTCAGTTTTCGGGTGCGCTGATCACGAATATGAACATTAAAAATGTTATGCTACTCGAGTTATTGGCCATTTTTTGAGTTCAATTTTTAGATAAACTCTGAGTGCCACTCGATCATTTTTTGACAGAGAAAGCTGTAAGAGATCAAAAAAAGTGAAATGACGCCAAATAGAAGTTAATAGAATGTATGGGCCTAATATAGGGCCATAAAAGTGCGATATTTGAGCAAAATCACACGTTTGTTCAATTGTTAATTATAAGATGACTGTTTGCCGTGTCAACTTATGCTTAACATGCGTTGATAGTATTTTGTGTGTACTTTAATATAGGCTTTTCATTTGTTTGATATTTGCAAAGGGAGCGCTGCAATCGCCCTTTTCGTAGAAAACTTAATTTTGCGATTTCGGGCCAAAAAATTAACCTTTCGACTCAAAACAAAATTTGAAGGAAAGAAATTGATGGCTTTCACCTATGAACCAAAATCCAATCACTTTGGTTTATATGGACCGATTTGAGACTATTTTGAAAAAAAGGAACCGCGAAAAATGAGAAAAATTCTCAAGTCAGAAAGTTTGGATCAGGAAAATAAATTCATAGTTAAATAGCTGAAACATTTACGCAAATTTTGATACCAAGCACAATCTTTTAGGTTGTGTCAATCTCGAGAAAACTCTTGCTAAGCCTTTTGGGTCATTCTGGGCCCAATTTTGAGTCCTTCGTTATAAACTTTGGTTAAGACCATAGATGCCTCTTGTAGATATCTTAATATATCATTTTCCCCGCTTCACCGTTGACAGTCACACAAAAAAAATCAACTGAAAATTTCAATTCCTAATTATCAAAGATGATTTAGACTAGCGTTAACCCGTGGGTTCGAACCCACCCGGGTGACTTTTTTTTCTTTTTTCACTTTTTTGATAATTATAGTACAAAATCATAATAATAATAACGATAATAATAATAATAATAATAATAATAATTATTATTA
Source organism: Endomychus coccineus (assembly GCA_958510875.1). Lineage (NCBI taxonomy): Eukaryota > Metazoa > Arthropoda > Insecta > Coleoptera > Endomychidae > Endomychus > Endomychus coccineus. The sequence goes on along the minus strand of OY294067.1, from coordinate 262,345,876 downwards.
TTATTATTATTAATTATTAAATTAATATTAAAATTGATTAATCAACAAAAAATCAACAAATAAAATGCAGGTTTCGAGGCAGGTTTCAAATGCATATAATAATGAAATTTTGTTTAAAAAAAAACGTGGTCTTCATCTCTGAATTGCTAGAAATTCTATATTGCATATTATATCAGAGGAGAGGAAGCAGATCTTTCTTTATCAAAAAAAGTGAAGGCTGTTCCTTCACACGCATATCTAATACATACAAAGACAATACGCGTGAACAGTGATGAGTGCGACAGAGTAAAGATACTCACAAACAGTTTCGTGATCTATCGGAATAGTTTATTATTATTATTATGACTATTATTATGATTAAAATTATTATAATTTTGTATCATAATTTTCAAAAAAAGGAAATAAAAGAAAGAAAAAAGTCTCCTGGGTGGGGTTACCATTAGAGTACAGCATCTTTGATAATCAAGAATTGGAATTTTTTCTGATTTGAACTTTCTGGCTAAGCATTTTTCTCATTTTTCGCGGTTCCTTTTTCTCAAAATGGTCTCAAATCGGCCCATATGAACCAAAGTGGTTGGATGTTGGTTCATAGGTGGAAGCCATCAATATCTTTCGTTTGAATTTTGTTTTGAGTCAAAAGGTAAGATTTTTGGTCCACAATCGCAAAATTACGTTTTCTACGAAAAGAGCGATTGCAGCGCCCCCTTTGCAAATATCAAACAAATAAAAACTCATATTGAAGTACACACAAAATATCAACGCATATTAAGGTTAAGTATTAGTTGATACGATAAACAGGCATCTTATAATTGACAATTGAACAAACGTTTGATTTTGCTCAAAAATAGCACTTTTTGGACGGTACATTAGGCCCCTCACATTCTATTAACTTCTAGTTGCTGTCAATTCACTCTTTTTGACTTTTTATGACTTTTTCTGTCATAAAATGATCGAGTGGAACTCAGAGTTCTTCTACAAATTGAAAAAACACCAAAGTCGGGGCAATTTGGACCCAAAAAATGGTCAACAACTCGAGGAACATAGGGTCCAGACAATTTTAATGTCCATATTCGTGATCAGCACACCCGAAAACATTATGGTTGACCAAAATTAAAGGACGTAAAAATTTGAACCCCAAAAATTACAGAGGGACTGGACTAATGTGGCAAATTCAATGTCACTACGAAAAATTCAGTAGGCGCCTATGATTTAGCATCTCTCAGAAAATGTATCAGATTTAACTTACTGTTTAGTTCGAATATATCTACAATAATATCATGTAGGTATCTCATTTACCTATTAGGTACCAAGAATAATATATTGATGTGTAACAGATACTACTAAATTGCGGTAACATAACAAACATAAACAAAATAGTATGGACTAAGTGGGGACCGCGTGCACATCGTAGACGCAACAGGTGACTTTCAGTTGCCGGCATGTATCGCTTTAGGAAAGTGCATAGCGCGTGTAGTTTAAATTTCGAATTTCACTGCGAAATTTTGTAAATAAAAGAACGTGTGTAGCGAATCTTAGATTGAAAAAGTTCGTAATAGTTCTAAAAACATAAAAATTCTAAAAAATGCTTTGTTTTAATAAATAGAGGGTGTTTTGTGTCTAAAAAGTGTAAATTAACTCGTAATTTTGATGAAGTTTTTTTTAAATTAATAGTGCAAAACAGTGTTGGTTATATTTCTGAAAGTTCGTCTCGTAATGGATTAAATTTCTACTATTAAAGGTACGTAATCTATTGAATTGTTGAATGTTTGCTGAATATTGCAAAAATACATAAGTACTTAAGTTGATTAATCGCAGATATATTCAATTTATTATTAATTGTTTATTGATTGTTTATCATCAATAAAATTCCCATCAAATGGTCGACAGAACGTTATCAACTTATCGCAGATAAATTTAATTTATGGTTCATTGTTTATTAATTGCTTATCAATGAAATGCAAGGGTCGTCAAAAGTTTATCAGCTTAACCTGATGAAGTGTGACATTGACATTATCAATTATCTATAATTAAAACAAACTTCAATGCTATTAATTTATTATATAAACTATCTTTTTCTTGTCTTGAGTGTAAATTTATTTTCTCCAGAAGGAATTATTTTATGTCGAATAACGATTATTTTCCAGAAATTCCTTCAAAGTTGAATTGAGGTCTTCAAAGTTACTATTAATTTGTAGAAATAAATACTACACTTAATCGTAAATACTTTGAGGGATATATTATAAAATTCAATACGAATGATAAAAGTATTTTTATTAATAATGATTCTTGATTCAGGTATGAATTGTGTATAAATTCTCGGGAAATAGGTCACGCTAACACATATGCTTATTATTTTCGTCTTTATGTACGTTTCGGTCTCACGACCATCATCAGAATACGTATTATGCCTAAAACGTGATTTCTCAAAACTAACCGTATCAGCACAAAGCGTCCTTATCGCACCAATTTGTCATACCTTATTAGAAAAATTTGCTATTTGAGCATTCCACCTAAAGAAGGTATACTTTTAAAATTATAGAGACGCATGTAGGAATTTGCAAGGGTTTTAATTAGTTCAATTAGAATAAATCTGACTTAATGACTGAATATATGTTCTATGATTTACATAATTGGAGTCACGTATTATGTGAGTTATCTCCAGAATAGATCTTTTACAATAATTGGTTTCCTTCCTTAAAATATTAAAATTTTTGTAATCGAATGATGGTCATAATCAAAACAGTGTTTAGCAAGGGCGGTGGAAAGTTTTCGTTTCTTGTACTATATACTTATGGCCATACATTCTTTTTGGTAAATATTGTTTAGAAATTCATGTATAAGTTCCATCGCAAGCTAAACTATTTAATTTGTATACTGTGTGAGTTTATTACATGAATTCGATTACAAAAATGTTAATATTTAACTGAGGAAACCAATTATTATTATACAAGATCTATTCTGGAGATGATTCACATAAAACGTGACTCCAAGCCTGTAAATCATAGAACAGATATTCAGTCATTAAGACAGATTTATATTAATTTAATTAATCAAAACCATTGCAAATTCTTACATGTGTCTTTATAAAGGTATTTTCTGAATAATACACCGAGAATTAAATCCAATATAAAATATGGATTTTTATTAATTTGATGGACTACCTTAATGATCGCTGGCAAGTAGCTTGTTTCAACCCTCACAAAACTAATTTGTGTTGAGTAGTCAAATATCATGTATATATGCAGCACAATTTATCTGAGGGTTGTAGGTTCGCATTTCAATCATTTCAACCTAATTTTTTCCAATATTCATTTGTTTGTAACTTTGCATTTCATCTTTATAGTGATGTAGGCAAGATAAAGATTTGACATACTATTTTAATTCAAGCATAAAGCAACATTATTGACGGGTACTTGTTAGGGTGTATTATGTACCTACTAGAATTGTATCATGATAAATCATCATCATTATAGATAGAGCATATGAAATAGAAATTTATCTTAGTAATACGTCATTTAATAAGTATGATGACTGAAAATTTGCTTGCAAATATAAATAGTAGAATAATGAAAAGCTTCAAAATCATTCGTTAGCTACGCTTTGACTACATTTATACATTTTTAAATTATTTGTTTTCTCTTTTAATTCTGAAACAAACCAAAACAAATTCCCATAAAATGGAGTTAATAATCAGTTCCTGGTTACTCCAACCCAGACCAGTAGAACCATTGAACCAAATCCCATGCAATACAACAATTATGTATATATATTTTAAGATCAACTCACATCGTCTAGAATAATAAATATTTATACAACAATTTTGTCCGAAAATTTAATATTGGGGAACTTACATATTAGGACAGGAGAAGCACCTGCATTCCCCCACAGCTGGTAGAAGGTTCATTGTACTTTTGAATGAATTTCTTTCATCCCTAGAATTATCTTGGTAATCAATCATTTATTTTTGATAGAATTTTCTATGTACCTACTACCCTTCTGCGATAACGTGACCTTGTCGCTTTTCGGTAAATTGCTTACTGCGGTAAGCTTCGAATCCTCGGGCGCCAGATTTTCTAAAGGTTAACTCCTTTTGAGGACTTCTGCTAGAGTCCTCTCCACAAGGCTTGTGATAGATAGCCTTGTCTCTATGGTAGCTACAGTGAAGTAAAACCAGAGTCCAATGGGCAGAAAACAGTATCGAAATTGTAGGCTTTAATTACAATTGATACCTGGTTATAACTTAGCTCGTTAAAGATGGAGCAGAAATAATTTAATAAAACAGGGAATTCCAAATATTAAAATATATAATGATTTTAACAAGTACACTTTCAGAATAATCAATTTAAATGCAATTGAACGGTATTATTTCACAAAATTACACCCAGACGGAAAATGTAATGAAGCTCAAACGGTAAATGAAAACTCTTTCAAGAAGTCAACTCTACGATAAGTTCGGTCGCTAAATTTAATTCAGCGGTACGGGATCGGTTGATGAATGATTCAGAATGATCAATTTGCGGAAAAGTACGAATCAAACAGGTCTCAGCGTAATGAGCGGTATGCGGTAAATTTTAGATAGCAGCACTAATAAATGAAATGTTCAAATCACACTACGATATATTCGGTTATTAATTCGGTTGGTTCGGAAAATATTGTTTGCACTAGTTTTCCGATTGTACGATATCAGATTTTACTATGATTCGGTTAATTACTCTAATTGAGTTTATTCTGTCATCTCACCCACCCTTGTACTAACTTTCACGGAGTAAACGGTAATTGTGTGACAGTGTTAGATTTTATACACGTTATAGATTCAGAATCTAGACAATTAGGGTTTATACTTCCGGGGTGACACAGTGTGCACAAACCCTAACTATCACATCTGCAATAACCCCTATATCCACGGCCGAGGACTTCTCATAGTATTAACGGAATTATTACGATTCTCAATCACACAACCACCCCCAGCTTATACTTCTGGAGTGACACAGTGTGCACAAGCCATTGGTGGTTTGGTCGTCTTAGGATATACTTATACTTCTGGACTGACACAGTGTGCACAAATATACCACAGACGCCCCTGTCGTTCAAACATACACACTCTGTACGCACCACACAATTACTTGAATATTTCAATTCACGCGCGAATTCAAATCGTGCGCGATTCGACCTATGATAAACTAGGATAAACTCAAATTCACCAATTCAAATTACTGAATACTACGGAACTCAGGTATCGTACAAACGTTTACCAATTACAATAACAATCATAAATTACGGAAATCAATATATCGTAATGCTCAAAAATATAAACTATTTGCTATCATTTACCTTTTTGTAAAATTCACAAACACAAACGGAACACTATTATTACTTCACAGCTTTTAAATCTGACTTGAACTCGGATAAATTCAAAAACACTAGAGAGCTACTGCACTCATTGAAAATCAAAAACACAAGAGATATTGTACGGCTTGAAAAATCACAATAACCAAAAAGAGCACAGAAGAGTAACTGTACTTATTGAAATGCAAAATCACAAAAGAGCTACTTCGCTAATCAAAATTCAAAAACACAAGAGAGCTACTACACTGATTGAAAATCAAAAACACAAGAGAGCAATCTTTCGGCTGTCACGGCTTTTATATGTTTTCCGAGGTTCTGGACAGGTCTGCTCCACCATATCCTTATTTTTGTGCCAATGGTTTTCACTTATGCCCCGAACAATGGTTAAAAGTGACGCTACTTTTTAGATCTAAAATTCGCGCTCATGATATCACACCAGTTCTTCCCGGCGGACTAAACAAGTGTTATCGGAGTTTTTAGGTTAGGTTAGTTTAGAGAGATTTGATTTATCCATGGCTCTATCTACTAAAAGTCCTGTTGTGTCGAGACGAATTTCTTTCATCATCGATTATCTAACATATGAGATCTGCAAATACAAATCGAGAGGATTGTATGAAAAACACAAATATATGTTCGTCTTACTATTGACACTGAAAATTGATTTGGAAAGGGAATATATGACGCACGAAGAATTTCAACATATGATTAAAGGAGGCGCCGCCATAGATTTGAATACATGTCCCCCAAAAGCTGCCAAATGGATCACAGATGCAACCTGGTTGAATCTTGTGGAATTATCTAAGCAGCGACATTTTCAATACATTATCCAACAGGTGGATCATTATTAAATTGATTTATTATAACGTTAATGAGTAATTGTCACATGAATCATTAGGGGTTCAAGCAATCTCGTAGTGGCAAAGCCCTTTTTATACATAAGGCTGCACAAAGTTTGGTGTCTTAACTGGCCAGACCCCTGTTTTTGCAACATATTTTATCGGAATGAAATGCAATTTTGAACGGGCATGAATTAGATTCATCTATTTGAATAATTATACTTATTTGAAATTACGGAGATTTAGAAACGTGACAATCACGGAATACACATTTGGAATTCATTCATATCTATTGAAATAATGAACTGTTCAAACTGAAATTACATGTAACATCCGTATTTATTGCCTGATCTAAATTAAATAATCTTTCAAAATGTAAGTTTCGTTACACTGCAACGGAACTTGAACGCACCAGCCTCTATTTCTTTTAGTATAGTTATATTCGCTCGTTCATCGACTAGAAAGGTAGCAGAACACCGTCGAAACCAGTGCCCAGTATATTTACTGATTGGGGACTCCCAGGAATTCGGCTTTTTTTAGGCACAGATTGGTTGTACACTACATTTTAAGGTTCTGTGGATAATAAATAATCGGTTAGGATGATATTTCTTGAAAGTTAAACTACGTATTTTCGAAACATTTCAAATAAATCAACTTCATCTGTACTTATCTATGTAAACGAGTATAATCTTGGTACATTGATCTTTATTGTTTTCCATACTTGAAAAGTTAGTTCCTCTCTCCTTACTAGTACAGTCGCTAGAGGAACGAAATCCAGCGCATATCGCTTGAAAAATGAAGGTGTAAATTTTGTATGCTTCTATATGTATTCTGATGCGCTGAAAACGGGAAAAATAAGAAAAGTTACGGCCATTTTTTGGCGCCAAAAAATACGATTTTCATATTTTTTGCGTTTAAAAAGAAAACGGTGGCCCAAATGGAAGAACATACCCAGAGACAAATTGTACAAAGAGTGAAAACGCATCGTTTGAGCAGAAATATAAGTCATTTCGATGTTACAGTCTTGAGATATAAGCAAAATAGTGTTTTTTTAGGGGAATACAAATGTTTTTTTTTCTCATTCGAATATTGACCAAAAAAATATTGTATTCAAATGGAAATAAATTTTCTTATAAATTTTCTACGGTGTTTTTTTTTTTTTATCTTTCATTTTGGCTCCACAATCGGCCATTTCCAAAAATCCCTAAAACTAAGATTGCCAGCCGAAAAATAAACTTATCGACAAGATTCTCTTGTAGATCTCAACAAATGTGATACAAAACATCCTTCAATACTGTTTTTGGGGTTTGAAAAAAATGTAGGACAATTTTGTAAATTTTGGACCTCGGAAAATGTGAACATTTTTTAGGTTAGATATTTTTTAGGATGATCAAATCTCAGGTTCTGTTATAGTATTTCACGACGCGTATTTTTTAGGTTAGATATTTTTTAGGATGATCAAATCTCAGGTTCTGTTATAGTATTTCACGACGCGTATTTTACGCTAAAGAAAATTTTTCTAGGTTGAGTAGAAGTTGAGATATTGATATAAATGTGTTTGGGCCTCCCCAGAACCCAATTTTGAGCCTATAGAAAAAAATTGGAGATCGTTGGGAAATAGACAAATTTTCTGATCTAATACCAGAAATAAGACCTCGTAGCTATCCCCATCTCGAATTTAGAGCGCGCGTTGACATACAAAAAATCACGTGTAAAATAATGCAGCGGCTTAAATTTCTATACCGCTTATCTGCCGTAATAGTAGATTTCAACTAGTAGATTGAAATATAAATTTTTTTTTGAATTTTCACAACTTGATTAGAATCAAAATAACTAAAAAATGATCACATCAATCTAAAATATTATTATTGCACATTGAACAATGAATAATTTGTTTTAACCTTTCCTTTCAACGCTTTAAAACATTATACTTTAAGTCATTATAAGTTCATACAAATATACAATAACCATTACAGGTTCAGAAAAAATAAGAAATTTCGAGCCAATAAATTAATATACGTAAGTATGATGAGTCATCGATTAGTTTTCCGATTCTTTTGAATATACTATTAATTTGAAGTTTATGGCGGTCACATGAAAATGCGTTTACATTTGTTAAATATGATTCTTGACAAGAAAAATAATTTAAATTGAATATAACAATGTGCAATAATAATATTTTAAATTGAAGTGATCATTTTTTTAGTTATTTTGATACTAATCAAGTTTTAAGTATTCAAATTTTTTTTTTAATATTAATTTAATGATTAATAAAGTTTGTTGATATCTCAGAATAGCGAACACATTTTATCATATCAAAAACCTGTAAGCCAACTTGTGTACAGCGATTCTAATTTATAATGCAATAATTATATTGACAAAACAAACAAGAATTATTCGCTTTCGCAAAAACAACAATCAGGAAGTTTTTACGAGGAATCTTATTCGATACATGCTGCGAAATAAGTAGCCCTCGACGTGTTGTCACGTCGCGTGCCTAAAATACTTCTACTATCGAGAATGGCTATTAGGTATTATACGAAAGAACGTATATACATAGCTTTAATGGAGATATCCCTAGTAATATTCGTGTATTTTTCAACTTCAATTTCCATATTGTGAAAAGGACACGTTGCAAAATGTATTTACATTAGGAAGGGACCTTAGCTACTATTTGTTAAAAAGGAAATAGGAATCAATCTCATTCTGTTGTTTAAGTCGGAGTGAAGGCGTCACTTCAAAAGAGCTATCATGATCAACATTTCTAGAGATTATTAATTGAGTGTGTCCACCATATAACTGCTTATTAACTTCAAATGGGTTCTATTTTATTAGCCTGGTAACCTTGATTTCTTGCTAATTAAATAAGATAATTGGCATATTGCTTTTTTTTAATTAAAATTGAACTGGTCTTTAGTTGTTGGAAATCCATTATATCACAAACCAACACTACACTGAATAATACGCTCTAAGAAAAATTCAAAAATAAACTGTCATTTTAAAAATAAAAGAAAACACGGCATTGCATAGTGAATTACAAACACATTCTCGCGTTAGAAGTCAATAGTTTTGGTTCTCCAGGTTGATCAGTGACAACACGTATATTACTCTCAGGCAGCTGTTTCGCTCTTTTCATTGGCTCGTCAGTGGAACGAGACAGACGATGAAGTCACAGATCAACCATCTCCGACAATGATATAACTACAACCTTCGAAAATGTTTGACCAACCTTGAAGTTCCAACACGATCTGCAGGAAAGCGATGTCCCACTGACTTGTAATTCAAAATAACTTAATAACACAGTTGTCGCGATTCAAAGAATCATACCAGACATATTTTGGAGATGAAATTTCAAAAAGTATCATAATAGGGATTAATTTTTTTTTGCTCTTGCTTACTGATTAGCTCGGACTTTAATAAAGATCTATTAATTATCTTAGCAATATGCATATTTTTCAAATTTTACCCGTGTGAATTTCCGAATGACAATTTAATTTTCTTGAAAATTTTATATTTCTTCGATTAACATGGTGAAAACTTCGGAACTCTTCAGCCGATTTTCAGAACTCTAAAAGTTTTATTGATTTTTGAAAATCACCTTGGCCAACTTCACACACCTGTTTGGAAATAAGGGTTGTTGCAGAAATTTCAAGCATATATTTTTTATTCGAATTATGTATTTAATATCGGCCATTTCGGAACCGTGAGTTTACATACAAATAGATGAAATTTTTCTATATAGACTGTTAGTGAATCCATAATTATTGCAAAGAGTAAGGATTATTCAACTCAAGCAAGGCAATCACCTTCAGAAAGAGATGGAGACTACCCCAATTCGAGGGGATTTAAGTTAAAAAGTCGACTACCTTTGCATTTCTCACGTCATGGAATGTTTGCGCTTGGGGAAATATGTACAGCCATATCTGATTGTGAAGGGGTTAATAAAATTATAATGAAAGTAGAACTGTTGCTACAAAGAACTTTAATCTCGCGCCTTCTCTTACTTGAATCTGAAAGGGCGACATTATTCAAAGTACTGATCAAAGAAACCGGACCTGAATATCTTTATGGTAATTAATCTGTGGTTAGTTTTCCATGTTATTCAATAAGTTGGCATTGTACTTACATTTATTTTATTTGAATCATATATGCATAAGTTAGGTTGTTACGTTCAGATTTTCGTAACAGATTCTAGCAATACCTAATAGAATAATTTATAATTAAGTTAGAAGGATATGAAGTACTCTATTTCCTTTGTTTTTTGATAATTAAATGGTATAGTTCTTCATATCCTTATAACTCCATTATTAATGATTGTCATTTGTTTCCATAGCCTCCTACGTTTTTGAATTAGGTTAGGCCCTTGAAACTGTTACTTCTGATTCTAGCGAAAAGGTTATGATAACCAAACTTACTCTAAATTCCAATATCTTCCATAAATATATATACTATACAGAATGTTCCATTAAAAAATTGTTATTTCGTTCAAAAACTTAAAAACGCGATGTTCAATTGTTTTTCCGATATCACCATTGTAATCAGCGGAGAATCTTCTTCAATTAGCTAATTTGAAGGACATCGTATGGCTACAAAAATGAGGGAAATACCAATGGTGCGCACTTAACCTGAATCATCCTATGTTATGCTTGTACTTATATTAGAATATAGACGCATGTGTATCCTGTTTTCACGAGAGGGAGAGGAAAGCTGCGAGGACTAGCTTTGAATATTACGCAAAACACTCATGGCGATTCATGAAATCAGGAATCTGAGGCCAATAATAAACGTCAGAAATAAACCTATTTAAAAAGAAAAGGATACCATTTTATAAAAGGATAGCTCTATGTTAAAAATAGTTGATAAAGATAAATATATAATCAGCAATGATGAAGAACAAGTAATATATTTGCCTTCATTTTATGGCATCCAACCATTTTGAAAAGATCTACCTAAGCAAAGTCGAAACAGCTAAAAACTGTTACCCATAATTCTATATGATTTGTGTTGTACTCGATAAATATTGAATATTCCCAACTCGATAAGATCATTGATAAAAATACTAGAATGAGTTTATCAAGAGAACAATTTATATATGTTCTAGACGAATTTCCTGAAATATTTGAAACATAATCCAATGTAGGAATATATGTATGTTCTTATTACAACAAAGTATGCCCATAATAAGAATTGGAATAAACTATTTCTCTCTGCAATTAAAATAATATAATTAACTATATCATGTAATACAACGGAGAATTTAATTATCTGATTCGAGTAGATTACAAGTGCTAGAATTACTGCCGTTTTCTTACAAAGATCGTTATTAACTATTGCTCCTATTACAGTTACATTCTTCTTGCATAATAACAACTCAAATGTAGCTAATCATTAGGTTCAAGAGTATCACAATCGCAAACAAAAAGATTGCCGTATTTATAATTACCCATAGGTAGTATTCGAAGAAAGATTAATAAACCACTTCAAATTTGTAGATTAAACTTTCATTTCAAGATTTACCTCGTTAGATAGACGATTTCTCTAAACCGAACTACTCCAATGATTACAGGCATATTTAGTGAGAAACTATTTTTCGAACACATCAGTTTTAATAAACCCTGATGTAATACCAAAAAATAGCTGAAAATACACCAGTTAATGGAAACAGACACTAACTACTTCGGAATACCATCAGTATATGAGTTAACCTGAGAAGAATTTAATTTCTTATATGTAGATCAAACTGATAGATTGTCTGAAAATGTATAATTTAACAAAGTAATCGTGTTATTTGCTGCTCGCATTTGAATATCACAGAGTAAATAAATTGGATTGTATCATAGTACCTAGAATAGTATTATGGGGACTATTAAAAAAACATGATCATTCCCTTCCTTTTATATTTTCCTTTCATTCATATGAATATGAAAAATTCCTATTGCTTCTGTAATAGAGGTTCAGTACAAATTTTGAAGTTATTCCGTTCCATTTCCTGCAAAGATTCAAAGAATCTGCATCATTAGGTACTATAGCAAATTGGAATCGCTACATTAGAAACTTATGTTTATGTGAATTCATAACCTAATTATGTTTTTTACTATTGCTTTAACGCAAATTTTTCATTGAATAGCTGAAGAAAAAGGATGCTTTAAAAATTATGGCAACGGCAATCACACACTAGTCAAAATATTCGTCGACTACACTGCCACCGCAATGAATGGATAAGTAGTGAAGTAAGACTTGCTGGACCTGTTGGTCAGCTGCACTATATAATGATTCATTTCGAGTAGAAACGTGTGCATTCCGAATAACATGTAGAAGTATATCATGGATGTGGATGAGATCTCTCCCTTTTCTTTAGATATTTCCGTGGTCGGTGTTTGCGGACTAGACGAGTTCAAACTAGTCACCATTTCTCTGTCAAACTCGAGACCTGCTGACTTAAGTTTTCTATCGAACTGCGAAGTTGTGGAATTCTTTACCTAGTGAGGTCTTTCCCTATGTCTATAACCTCCAAAACGTTCAAGAAAAATACGATTGCCTATCTGGCTCACACGATGTTCTTCGAACATCATAAGTTCCCCTCTTTCACTAATTGTGGTGATCAACTTCTAGTACAATATGGTGAAAACTGATTTTCGTCCCATGATGAAGGTCGAAGATCGAAATTTAGCCATTTATAAAATAGTTATTTTAGGAGTGTTAAGAACAAACATGATATTTTTTGCGAATTTATCATAATATTCCATCATCTAGAAAATATTGAAAAATATTCTGTATGTAGATACGCAAATCACGTGATTCGCAGATTGCCTGTCAATCAAATTGTATAAAACTATTCGGTTTTAGGCATTGTTCCGTCATTTCATTGAAGAGTCAATTGATTGACATATAAAATTGAAATTCAATTCAATTCATAATTATTAGTGTATTGGACTGTAATGTTGAGACAAGTCATTGAATCGGTTCTAATCATTTAAAAACTAGTAATTAATTAACAATTGATTCATTGATTGATTAGCTTTTGCAAATCAGACAAATACACAACTGGCTTCATCCTAGTACTAACTGAACTGAAATATTTAGAAAAATTGTTATTATCCATTTCATCTGTTGAACATTATCATATTCCTCAATATTTATTCAGTATGTACAAAACGATTTCTTCAAAAACTTGTGAAATATGATGCATTGAAGATCCTGAATACTTATGAAACTAACACTTTGTATGAATTATGAAAATTCCATGGAAATGAGCATATCAACTATCCATGCCTATTATAAATATTGATACCACAACATAATAAATGAGTATACAAGTTTCCGTTTTTTTTTTCATATGTTATTCAATATTATGTTCAAACACTATTAAAATCTGACACACTTACACTGGATCCTTCCTGTGTTAACTGTATATCAACGTTTAGTTGAGATATCTCGACTAAATTTCACGATCAATTCCGACCTTTCCTCAATAACTGCTATTAGAAGATATAAGAAATCTGATTTATTATGACACTTAGGTATAGTTTCTCTGGTACGATACTAACCTCTTATTGGGATTATATCAATAAATGTGGCAGCGACCGTGTATCAAACACTACTTGTTCGTACCCGATCCAACTACAGAAGGACTGATAGTTAATTATTGATAGTAATAGTAGATTTTTATTATGTGTCTCATACCACCTAGTATTTCCAAAGATATATGACATTCGAAGAATAAACCTGTCAATAATTTAGCAAACTAACCTTCGATGAGTTGATGCTTGATGTTTCGAAACTACCCATTGGTCGGTCAGGAATATACCTAGAGAACGCAACTAGACATACTGCGGCGCGTGCTCTTTATCTTTATCGGCTTACCTTCATCGCTTTATGCGGAAGACGGCGTAAGCGTAGTGAGAGCATGAGCCGATCCTTTCGGCACACTCACCCATTTCTCCTTACCCTTCGGGTATGCATAGCGGTCAGTAATATTATTATTAACCGTTACTATACCTGACCCCAGCAGAACAAAAGACGTTCAACTAATTTCCGCCGTTTTCGGACGGTTTGGCGTAATCTACCTATGTGATATCTTTCCCAAACTCGCATAGTCTTGTTGTGGGCACAGTGCCACAATGAGTGCCTTCTATCTCTGTTCATTGTAAATTGTGCCGTAGTCATAATTCGCTTGCAATACTTGAATCTTGCTAAATTAGGCTCGAAATTAGGTATATTGAATAAACATTATTTTTCTTCTATTCGAGGGTTCAATTTGAAATATGAGGCGCTGCCTCTCCTAATTACCCGGTTGAGCTGCCGCTGCAGGCTACTACGATTTTATATTATAATTTAATTCCAAATAGAATCCAACACAATCCAACAAATATGATTTAGTAAAGTGGATAAACACTTAAATGTGAGAAGTTAAAAAAAAACGATTCCTTTCAATTTTGAATGATGATGCATACTAACTTTTAGGGCAACTTAAGCAAGCAAATCAATGTTTTTTAATTTCAGTAATGGTGAGACTATATGCTGAAATGTCAATTGTTATTACCATCATTGATGAAAGGCAAACAACTCGACAGTGTCCGTGAATTTCTAGGCGACATATAGAAGAGGTAGAGTATGTATACACGCATTAATGTACAAATAGAGACAAGGTTAGTCAGATTAGTATATGTGTCACTGTCACAGAGGCAGATGTGCAATGCATTGCAATTCATAGACAACGACTTTGTCTCGCAATCACCGGAACTCCCCAACCGGAAGTTGGTAATATTGTACCCGCCAGAAACTCGGATAATAACAGTTGTGCTTTCAAAGATGTTTGATAAAGTTTTAACTGCTCCCAGGGAATAATTACATAAAACGAATTCATACCCATGTAGTTTGTATAATGTGGTTTCCATTTAAAATAATGGAATATTTTGAATTAATTCGGCTTTAGAATAAGTAGTAAAATAATTATTTGTACAATTATTTTAATACATCATTAATTAAAATCGAGATAAAAATTGAATCAATTGCTTAATGAATCGTTTTTGACGTTTCCATATTTTATTTACATCTTTATCAAAAATTGTTATGTTAATAAGTGTTTCCATGTAATTTGGAGAAGAATGGATGACTTTGATTAATGAAATGCGTCTGTAGCCGATTTGTGTTTTTTAAAATCCAATTAAAACTACAGAAAACGTTGGATCGGTTGTGTGTGATAGAGTAATGTATGACCAATTATCAAATTTTGATTTATTTGAAAACAATCCTTTGGACATATATGTAGATCATATGTCTTAAAAGTTATTTAAACCAGAAAAATCTTTTTACTGAATTAAACAACGACGTACCTTTCAAAAAGATAACCCATTCTGTAAATTCCATCCGTTGGGGAAAAGTTTACGTCGGCCAATCTTTCCAATATCTTGATAAAAGATTGAATAGGCATATGTAAATATGTGGAAAATTCATCCACTACACTTAGTAAACAAATAATAGACACAAACATTCATTTGACTACAACAATACAAACATTTTGAATGTTGAGAAAAATAATGACAAACGTTTAATATTAGAAAGTATTCAAATTAAAAGAAACAATTGTGTTGATAATAAAATTGATTCTAATCTTTCAAAACTTTATAATAATCTGATTCGAACTAAACCAAATTCAGATTTTGAATTGTCACTCTCTGTTGTCTATTTAATAGAGCTATTTTAAACTTGATTAGTTATTATAGAAATGAAATGTAAATCATGTATCAAGTAATTCATGAAATAATCATAGTTATAGGTATTTGGATTAGTAAATCATAGAATAGTATCTTAGTGCGTCTTATAAAAATAGTATCGATAAAATTTAGAAAAAAACATTCAAATGTAGCGTCGACCGGGTGGTTTAAATTTTATGTTGAATTCTCACTTCTCGCTTTCACCCGTATAGCGAATGACGCAATAATTTTCAAATGCTTATAACTTCGAAAATATTATTTTTTTTGACAAATTTCATACTATTTTGAGTCAAAATATCGATACCATAAAATGATTTTAATGACTGGTCATTTTCGTATGGTCCCATTACGGACAGAGGGTCCATTTCTCCAAAATTTCGAATTTCCACATTTTTCCGACGGATTCATAAGCAGTGACCAAAAAAAAGAAAAAATTCAAATTTCGTAAGAATCGAACGGATAGAACGCGATTTATCATAATTTTCCGTATTTAAATTGCTTTGGATGCTGCCCAATTTCAAATATCGGCTGAAAAATCGTTACTTTCTCGGAAATTATGCGTTTTTGGGAAAATTATCAGGAATAAAAAAAAGTTTATTTGGGGTCAATCTATGCCCTCAAATTTTTAGAAAATTTTAAAAATGTCCCTCCCTACTTTTTCACCTTGAAAGAAAAGGGTTTCGTTTTCTAGAATAACTCGGGAAATATTGATCGGGGGACAAAAGTTATATACCAAAAAATTTTAATTTTTCTGAAACAGGCAACTTCCAATTATAAAATTTGCAATTATTTTATTATTAGCCGATTTAGAAAATACCTGAATAAAAAAGTGCATTCGAACCGAAAATATCATTCAGTTTCAATTTGGACCCTTTTTTGGACCGTGTTTTTCTAGGGGCACGTTTTTGACCCTAAAAAGGCAGGAAGTTAAAAGCGACCATCTAAACTAACCACAAACCATCTGGGAGACGCTCTAAATCTACCCATCAAGTTTCGGGAATAAAGGAGCACCCTGCAAAAATATGTGTGTGAAATCCTTTATTTACTGGACTAAGAGAATTATTTGATATTAAAGCTAATAGTCAATGATAATGATGGCAGTAGGGATGGAACATAATATTTTGTTAGTGTCAGTAATGCTGGACCATTTGGCTGTTCTGTGTTGAGTTAAAGTGGAAATGTTCGAAGAAAGAATCTTTCGAAAAGTGTTGTTGAAGGCTGCCAAAGCGGTCACTTGTGCATCATAAAACCAAAATTATCCTTTAATATTTTAAAATAGCTGGTATGATATTCGTTTAATATTTAATTTATATTGAGATGCTAATAATGGTTACTTATGTATGTTTGTATGTTAAAATTCGTATATTGCTATTGTATAATGCGTTATATATCCATAATGCCCTAGGGCGTTTTGGACATTCATATGACCTACTGTAATGTAATGTACCTAAAAATAGGGTGATTATTGAAAAATAACCGACTAGTGAGTCATTATTTTGTATTCCAGCGTTTGAATCTACGGTAATATCTCTCCGAGATTTTTGTGACAACCTTAACTCCTCTCGAATCTTCGTTAGCACAATTATCCATTCTCTTCTTCAAATACTCGTTTAGTGACCAGTAGTAACATCAAGAGAAAGTATGAAAGAATTCCAACGCTAGATATTTATGATTGTTTACAAACTGTCTCGAATTGGTGATTCTTTCTTTTCATAAATATTCCATTGAACTATTCAAAATTCAATCCTTTGGATGCTTTCTGTATATTGCTTGTGTTTGACATTTGCCGTTCATTTGACGTTATAGGAACAGAACTCGTAACATCAATTAGAAAAATTGCTCCAAAGCAGAAGACTTCAATACGTTTTAAACTTTCCAATATTTTCAATAACGCTTCAATAAATAGTTTATTGTGATGATAAGCTACACTTTCTAATACCGTCTAAATGAATGAACCAGTGGGAAAAGTGTTGAAAATTTTGAAAAACTGTAAAACAAATGTAAATATTGGATTTCAATGATTCAGGTTAGATTTGTTGTGTCTTCTTCAATTTCTAAAACGCTGAGAGTAATTTTATATTTCACGTTAGATTGGTATGCTCTCTCCATTAATGGGACTTTCTTTGCTGAGTAGCTCAATAGAACATTTTGCTACGTCTTGTTTCATAGAAATCATTATACAGGGTGACCCAGGGTTAAACCGCCATAGGATCGGTTTCTTATGTAAAAATAAGATTTTTATTCCCATAAGCATGTATCCTAACTTCATTCGTTTTCGAGAAACTGGGTGTCAAAGTTTTTAGAAAAAATTAGTTTTTAATTAATTACTCAAAAACCTTTTGGATTATTTTGATAAAACTTGCCATGGTTATTTGAAATGATAAGGGTATTTCTTTAATGTTATTAGAATGAACTTATTGATTCGAGTGGCATTCCTGAGGGAATCTAATTGATATTAGAACATATCATTGTACGCCACTGTTTCATGTATTTTTATTTTTGTAGATGGAGCACCTAACAATACAATTTTTTCGTCTCTTCAATTTTTCCGTATCTCGCTTCGTTTTTGAGACCCTTCATGTGACAGGAAAAAATTCATTTCAACAAAAATCAGATCAAAGGTATAGCCAGGCACAACCTCGACAAGAATTGGAGGTTTTTTATGTATGAAAGTTTGACAGCCTGTGTCATGTTCATTGATTAATACGAGTTTCAATTCATTTTAGATGCGTTTATGCGTAGTCTGCGGAATCGTCAATGATTTGGCCTAATATCAATTAGATTGCCCTCTGGGATGCCACTGGAATCGATAATTTTGTTCTAATAAAATTAAAAGCAGTCCCTTATTACCGCAAATAAGCATGCAAAGTTTATGAAAATCAGCGAAAAAGTTTTTGAGTACCTAGGTAATTAATACAAAACTTTGACACCCTATATCTCAACAACGAAGCAAGTTAGGACACATGCTTATGAGGAAACAATCTTATTTTTACCTAAGAAATCGATTCTAAATATTTGGCGACTTAACCCTGGGTGACCCTGTATATAAATTCCCGGGAAATAAGTCACACTAACACATGTGCTCATTTTTTCGTCTTTACTTACGTTTCAGTTTCACGACCATCATCTCAAATTTTTCTCAAAACTAAATGTATCAAGCACAAAGCGTCCTTACCACACTAACTTCAATTAAAAATGCCAAAGTCACCGAAACGAACAGAAACACGAGTAATCGAAATTGTAACACAATAATAAATAATAATAAGCATATCTGTTAGTGTGACCTATTTCCCGAGAATTTATATATAATTCATACCTCGGTCAAGAATCTCCACTTTTTGTCTTTTCATCAACGCTTCTTATAATAAGATATATTCAACTTTTGATTTGGGAAATATTTGGACTATATACAGATTATAAGGTGGAAGTCTTTGATTAAAAAAATTATACTTATTTTTTTGTCACGGATACAATCACTTCACAATAATCTAATCTAATAATATTTCGAAATAATCCTAGAAAGTCGACGTTTGTGTGTAAAAAGTTTTTTACAAATGTTATTAAGCTATTGTCATGGATACATATTGCATAGGTGATATAACAAACTATACAACAGAATTTTTTACTCAAAATGTCGATAATATTCATATATTATCAGCTATAAAAATCTATCGGTACAGAAAAATACAATACATTACACACACAGCTTTCCGGTGAAAAAATAAACTAAATAACAATCACTGTTATTTACTAATTAATTTATTTTCCTTTGTCGGTGATTTGGTCAGGATATTTCATTATGCAGCAAAATTTTATTTCAGTTTTCAATGAATCATGCACGATTCTAATTGATAACAATACTAGGATGTTAATGTAATTTTCAGTTCACCACATGGTACTTGCCCTTGGCCCATTATTGTATCCTAGTCTCAAGTATGAAATTGCAGTATGTAGTACCGATCTTAGGATTTGATAAAAGACAAACATACTTATAGCGTTTATGAATATATTATATTCACTTTTTTATAATCTCTATTATTATTCATCTTAATATAATAGTAGTATGGAACCAAGATTATTTTTGTTGCAGAGTACGAATCTAATTATATTATGTGGTTAACAGTTAACATCTGAATTATACAGATTGAGTCAGATCGAACGGTGTATAGGATTAATGTGAGAGTATGAGAGAGCCATTGGTAATAAGGTAAACAGAAGAAGAACTGGTGTTGTGCGATAGGGAAAGGGGAATGTGCATTGTACAGGTCGAATTGTCAGTTAATAAGAATTAGAGATAAG
Organism: Endomychus coccineus; assembly: GCA_958510875.1. Classification (NCBI taxonomy): domain Eukaryota; kingdom Metazoa; phylum Arthropoda; class Insecta; order Coleoptera; family Endomychidae; genus Endomychus; species Endomychus coccineus. The sequence goes on along the minus strand of OY294067.1, from coordinate 262,325,679 downwards.
CTGATATTCAGCGATCTGTTGTAATTTACCTACTGTTGTTTCATAAAACAAAATCCGTGATTATAGCCAATATTGTACATCTTATTTCAAACAGTTATTTTATGATTTGAGATAGGAATAGCAGTAACAGTAATTGGTATTATGATTATGGTATTTCTATTTAGAAATAACAGTTTTGTCCATCTTAAGTAAAAAAATAGGGGTATGTGTCGTTAGTTAAGGGATACTGCGCCTTATAAATCATGCCCATTTTGTTACAGGTTGATGATTATGCTATTCTGATCTGCGTCGCTTTATCGCACTTATTAACTTCCAATACCCCGGCCGATCTGACTCAAGCTGTATAATACATTGATACATTTATTTATTTGGATAATAAGTATCTAGTATGTAGTATTTGTTATAGTCCATTCGAAATAATCCATATCTATATCTACAATACTCGAATTCGCTTCTTCGAAAAGCTTTCAAATATTTCCTCGTCTCTCATGGATGTAAGTGAAAGCCATGTTCCATCATTGTTCCATTCCTGTTTAAAATATATAATTAGTGATCCACAATTTGTTGACACTGTTTAGATAAATTCTTCGGCATTTTGTTAATAGTCACGCGCAATAGACAATAAACCAAAATTTACTGCTGTTCTATTTTTGAACTATATAAACTAAGCTTATCGAAAACAATTTATAAAATGATTAATGTCAATGTTTCAATGACGATTTCAGAAAATTTATAGTTCGGCAATCATTCAAAGCTGTGCGGCCAACATTTAAAATTGAATCAGTGATCTAAAATGTATGTAATTATTTTTAGTATTGGCTAGATCATTGAATAATAGACTAATCAAGTGATCAATGACTACATTGAACTAGGAACTAACAGTCTGTAGCCCTGATGATTAAGTTAGTCTTAACTCGATACGATTAAGAAGACACAAAAGCATAAAATAAATATTGCCGTACCAAGTATCACATACATCCTTGGAAATGAATCCAAAACCAACGATTATTAATCTGGAAGGACCATATTTTAGGAATAGAGTTTTATATTATGTCGGTCTCTTCGTCTGTCGGTTGATTACCTGTCAAAATGACCTAGTACTTCATATCTGGCTTACAGAAGACTGTTTTGCTTTTGGTGCATATGGGATAATATTTACTTCTCACTTTCAACTTCTTAGGATATTGAATGATTAATATTTCCAAATCGAATTATTATTTGGAAAAACTCTAAGAGACAACATTTTGAGAACCAAGTTCCAGTTAGCTCCATCTGCCGAACCATCCGGAAATTCGATGTGTCGATTACAATTTGCTTCGTAGATAGAATACAATTGAAATCGACTTCACAAATATCAAAGTCGCCATGACATAAGATGCAATTTGCAAAATAAGAGCATTGACGACCTGTTATATCAAACTGTGTCCCTATGCCGACCCACGTGATTTGCAGACTATATAATATGTTGCAATTCCACAGGGTTGACAATGATGTGTTCTTCAAAACAATCAATATGTCTAAAGTAGCGATCCACAGGCAACTCGAATTGAAATGGTAACAGGCACGCACGGTTGTTCCGAATCTGTAAGTCTGCTTCCCTTTTTTTTCGGTTTCATTTTCAAATGATGTTACACATGTTTTTTCTATAATACTTATTCTGGTCTACGGTTTGTTTAAACATAATAATAAAGGAGCATTTTTTGTTCCCATTATGGGTTTTCCATTCACGAATGGAAATTTGTACCCATATTTGGATACTATAGTCTATAGTATAATGCAAGCGTGGCAAATTGCAATGACTACGTATGACGTAATGTCATGAAACATGGAGTGTTTGCATTTCCCATATTGGTAGTCGAGAAAGTGAAACGTATTCTGCCTAAATTGATAAGTCCACGTGAAATGAAACAGTAATCTAAATAATTCATCTCTTGTTGATTCAGAGTTCGATATAATGTATGAAGTACACTTCATAAAGTTATATATAACTTCATCCAAAATCTCATCTATCTATATATGTAAAGCAAATACCACTCACTGACTGACTACCTCAGTCATCACAAAGTCTCCGAAACTGTAAAGCGGACTGACTTGGAACTTGGCATGTAGGTTCCTTATACGACGTAGGCACTGGCTAAGAACGCATTTTTCGAAATTCAATTCCGAACGTGGTAAAAGGGATTCGATATATTTTGACATGCTTGACGTGTAATATATTCACGTTTAATTTATGTGAGATATGACAGACAGTTTCATAGATTAAAGGATCATTGCCGCAGCTTAGACTGTCTATGATGTTATGACAGACAACACATAGCCCATCAACAAGAAAGATGACATTTACATGGTAGATAGCTAATACATTGACAGTCACATGATGTCCGTGACCCCCAACATTCTATATCATAGATGTCCCTGTCAATTCAAATAAACTTTCACATGACATAGAGTATAATTTTACTTTTTATCACACTTTCTCTACCACGGTCGTATACACAGGTCTGGAAACTCGAGGTTGTTTCCTATGTGAGCAGTGAGTCCGTTAAGCGTCGACTGGCCCGTAGTACCAAAAGTCGTCACGTAGGAGAATTTTCTGACAACTGTCAGTTGACTTGTCAACACAAGGAATACCTGCATTTTTAGAAACAAATTACGAAATCGTGCATTGTGCCGAAATGCAAAACGGTCTACAAAAGTATAAACTTCTGTCTTTAAAGTGCCGACAGATGCGGAAATGCGAAAAAAGTGGATGCTTGCGATTCCGGATAGGAAGTAGTTTTACCACTTCGTGATCCAAGCGCTAGCTGGTGGCTGAGCGAGGGACTACGAGTTAGGCGACCCGTAAGAGACTCAAGTCAACCATAGAGTTTCCAGACCTGTGTATACGACCGTGGTCTGTACTCATTAGAAATATTTTTTTGAAACATGGGGAATGACATCGCAGCTTTCTTCTATGGGTTTAGCTTTTTCTGCGGGCGTAGCCTTTTGCTGCTCTATTCATTTGAAAATGAGCTTTTTAGGTTTTGCAGCAATTTTGAATGTTACATCTCAAAATAACACCAGTTTCAATCGACACGTTTCGGTTTTCGCTTCTTTCAGAAATTCTTATTGATTCGTGTTAGACTAGAACATAATAAAAAAATTTAATTTTAGTTTCAACTTTGGAATGATTTTGGATATCTAGTAAGTGAATGAAAGTATCAATTTGTTATAAGTATATATGGCAGAATTATTGATGTTTCGAATGGTGGAATAGCTCAATTTTGTTTTTCTATAAAAGTTATATACCTAATACATCAGCTACTTATTTATTATTTTTGCAGGTAAGACTTATCAAAATCTTTTTCTCAGAGCAAAAATTTAACGTGATAGAGCACATCTTTCTTTGTAGCTAAAAGGTTACAACTATTATATATTTTAATTACCCCGTAGTGTATGCTATGTCTTTGTTATGTGCTTTGTGCCGAAGAAGCTTCCGTGAATAGATACCTGAAGTATCATTATATTCACCGCAATATTCGTTTGATGATTGGACCTTCTTATAATAGTTACTTTCTACGTAATTATTCTGTACTTCGATACCAAATTGGTAGAGGGCTATTACTCATAGTCCTACTGATTCAATCGTAATCGGAAAATGTATTGGTGTTCGTGCAATGGTATTCAAACATGTTAAATGGAAAACTAAATCATATTAAAATTTTACGGGCGCTCTTTTACTTCGGCTATTTTCATAGCCACGTGAACACATTTCTGAATTTTACAGTTCAATGAACATCCTCGCAAAAGAAATTATGTTTGCTTCACCCCAAAAAGGGTTTTGCCTATGATCTGTATAGTTCTTCATAATTTTTCATTATACAACTGTTTCTTTGAAATAAGTGAATTTTTCTAACTGTCTTACAAGGGTTGACAGTACATTTGCATCACATTAAATTAATGGTAGCATTTGGGTGCGATGTTAGCTCTTCACAGCATTGTGACACTTTCCGATATTTATGTCTAAATCTTGTTGCAAGTAATATGATTTACTTTACATTATCACCCTTATTACACTTAAATTATAACTAACCTACAGCAGTACTTTGTAATATTAATTTGTTTTGAAGAAGCTAAACTAGTTGAATTTATTCATTATATTGATGAAAACCAAACTTTTAATAGTTATTTTATTTAAGTTTAGTCTAAAGCTCATGTTGGCTGCGCTGCTGCCATTATCGAAGGTTTAGATTAGTCAGAACATGATTAAGAACAGGATGATACTGAAAACTAAATTATATCATATTCCACAGTCGTACCTAATGTTGTATTGTTCAACTAAATCCAATGTTATTCAAGTCACAAGTTCTTTACGAAGCCTAGGATTTTTACGTTGAATTTACAGTAATTCCACGCGCATAATTTTTTCCTCTCCGAAATGTTGCATGAATTGGTTCATCATCCACCGTATTCTCCAGATATGCCCCTGCGATTTTTATCTACTGGTATAATGTTTTCAAAAAATATTGACGAGGGGTGGAACTGATCTGAAACGTAATTGAACCATCCATGATGCGAAATACCTTAACAATTTGTATTAAATAAAAGAGAGCTGTAGACGGATATTAAAACTGACATCAATACAACAATGATATATAAGAAGTTGCTGTGAAGAAATGATACTTCCATATAAATGGCCCTTAATTTACGCAAATTTTTCACTGTTTAACCAAAAGGGTATCTATAACAGTTTGTGATATACCCACGCATAGATATCCTAATCTTCGACACACTGTATAGCTTATTCTTCTTAATTTACTGACTAGGACGTTGTGGATATCGAATAATTAAATGTGGTAAAGTTTGATTGAATACGAATACCACCACCATGTGTGCAATTGTTAGCGTTTCTGCCATACATACCACTTTCTAATAAGCCCCAAGGGTATACAAAGAATACGCACAATGACCTTGTTTGAACGGAATTCCTCTCAGATTGCATATAACTCTTCAAAGATTCCAATAATTATAATAACATTCTCGGATCCAGTGGTCCAAGTAAAATTTCTTGAAGCTATAACGCTTTGAACGATGGGTTCTCTTCATTTGCAGAATGCGTTTAAGAAGCTGAATGCAAAATGAAAATTATTAACAAGGTGCGTTAAAAAATCAGTGCAGAGTGCAATACTAAAATTATTATCGTCACCTATTATGGATCTTCACTTTTGTGATAATTTGATCCTTCGCCCAGTCCATAAGATTAGTGTATATTGTGCAAAAGTCATAGTGTCAGAGAGGAGGAGTTGAACAAACATCCATTCATGTTATCATCTCAACTTTTATCCCTCGTAGACAATGGCAATAAGTTCCTACTAACAAATCTGTTGTAGTGTTAACGCGGGAATCTTCCGCATTCTTCAACAACCATTCAAATAGGCAGGTACATGGTAAAAATTCGTTCTTTAATTAGTTTGTACGAGGTGCGATGCAAACCGAACTGTACATTATATTAAACAATGAATTCCAATTTCTTCAAACTGCCTCAAATAATACCTTGCCGGTGTTTACAAGTTCGTAATTATAACCTTTTTATTATATTCTAAATTTTATCTAAGATAACTCATCTTCGCGTTAACAGCATACTTTGAACAATATGTGGTACAGTTAAAGGCAAGTATGAATAGCAAATTCAAAAGTAACAGTGCATTACATATGCATGTATAGAGGATGATGCAATTAGAGTATAATAGTGAGCACTATCTCAGCATGTATTGAAGAAGCCATTGAACATGAAGGAATTATAAATTACCTTTGCGAATTTTAATGAATCTGGGTTAAGACAAATATTTGCAATTTTTTACTGTATAGAACAAAATATGAACTCATGTTGCGAGTATCTTTAAAATTGATCATGTCACATCATAGAATAATTACAATATCAATTAAAAATTAACCTTAGATACTTAAAAATAACGGTTGAAATACTGAGTACAATTCAGCTACCAAGTAGCTATCATCAGATGAAATGAGAAATCTAAATATGCCAGTTTAAATAAGTAGAATTGAAAAGAATTAATTAAGAAGGGATTACTCTCAGCTGGAGATAAATATGAATTCATTGATTGCTCTTTGCTTATTCATTTCCACCCTTTCATAATCACCTAGAAATTTGTCGTTAATGTTTCTTGAAAAATGGTGTGAACTGTAATTCAAATATTTTACGCTAATGCTGATTTCTCACCATTATTATACTCTTCGCAGACTCAAACTATTTCTAAGATGGTAAAAAAAAAGTTCTAGTACAATAATTCCTCCACAATAGTATTTCTCATCAAATTTTAAGCAAATTAAAAGAAAATCCGCCTCTCTGTCTGTCTATTTGGTTGTATGTCACGAAAATTTTGAAAAATCATAACTCTCAAAGTATACATTGAATCGATTCGAAAATTTTACAGTAAATTTAAGTTAATTTGAAACTGCTTCCACCCAAATTTCAACAAATAACAACAAAAAACATTTTTCGAGTTAACTTAAATTTGCTTTAACAGTTTATAACAAACGGCAATATGGTATAGGGGCTAGGACAGTTGGCTCCCACTCAGTAGACTCGAGTTCACTTCTCAGAAACTGAAATTTATTCTTTCACATTTTCTTGAAAACATTATTAATTTGAATATTATTTAATTGTGTAGTTAAGATAATGAAATAAATAAGTTAATTAATTATCTTCACACACACTATTTATCTATTCTCCAAGCGCCAAAACATTTCTAGTTTTTCTTTATATGGTAAAAATGTTCTCTATACCGAGTTAAAATATTCTTTTTCGTTTGATCCACATAGTATTTTCAACACGACTCCATTGGTTTTGTAAATCCCCAACTTATTTTTTTGTTTCGGGAGAGGATAAATTCGCATGAACACCTGGCGCTTTTGTCAATCACGCCAGGTAGTGCAAGACTTCCGCTCCTGTATTACTACACCTACTTGCTAGAACCCCTCATTTCTTGTGACGAACCTGCGTACTTATGTTAGACTACTATTTGGCTCGTATCAGAGTTTTTCTCACTTGTCCTTTCGTTTTCCTCCTTTCTGGATATGATTTTGGTAATCGAAGTACTGATGGAGTTCCATTGGGCACAGTTTGCTGTCATTGTCGGTATAATGTTCTCAACTGTCAGTATTGTTCTAGTTTCTGTTTGACAGCGTTCTCCAATTGTTTTCCAGTGATTGCATTTGAAGATTGTGTGTTCTGCAGAATCTATTTCAAGGCAGTATTCGCATAAAGGGTCCTTCGCTTTCCCTATCCTATACAGGTGGTCCTTTAATACGCCATGTCCGCCCAGTGCCTGTGTGGTAGGTTATTCCTCCATGGGACCCACAGAGCCATGTATCTAGGTCATGTATCAATCTCATGGTTCGTAGACCTTTCGTACTATTTGCCCCACGATCCACTTGGAAGTTAGCTTACTTCTGTTATTCTGTTTATCCTCGTGTTCTGTGTAGATGGCCTTACGTTCCTCAGCAAGTAAGTCTATGGGAATGATCCTACCGATAGCGGTTAAGGCACACTGCGACCTAATAGATCTATTGTGTCCTTTTCTGCTTCTGCGCTGCTCAGGAGAATTCAGCGGCTTAGCAGTTCCTCCAACCCTATAGCTTTAAGGAAGTTCAGAGTGCCGGATGGTTTTACGTTCGGTAAGTATCCCTCTTCTAATTGGTACGCTCTGAGGTGTCGTGCCCTTGAGGTTTGCAAGTTAGTGCAATCTGCGAGGATGTGAATAGAGATTTCGTCCTTCTGTTGTCAGAACCTGCACCCTTCTTTTCAATCGGCAGTGCCCTGTTAGGATTCCCGTTAGTATTCTGAATTAACTTTTTCTTAGATTGATGCAGTCGTTAGATCTATTCTGGTTTCAGCTTCCTCGAAGTATATTTGCCTGCCTCAATTCATCCAGTGATGAGATTTTTTGTTGTCTACTTCTTTTTTGATTACTTCCATTATTGCGCTGGCGCTTATCCCGTAGAATGATTCAGGTCCCAATAGTTTGTCTGCTTTTTCGTTAGCCTCCACTTCGGTGTGTCCCAGAATCCATAGGATGGTAACTGGATCATTTTGCTCAATTCATTTAATTTCTCTAAGCACTTCCAGACCATATTGGAGCTGATAACGTGGACCTCAGTGCGTTGATGACTGCTTGACTATCCGACATGATACGGAAGTCTCTTTCTATATTAAACCGGACACATTTTCTGTAGCGTGAATTTTCGCTAGAAAAATACTTATATTCCAGTTCCTTCTGTTGTATTATTATATTATACTTTATGTAATACTACCTCATATGAAGAATTTTTTCAATTTCCATCGTCACTGAGAACTTCATATAACAATCAAAATAAGTATATTATATTTTTCGTAATATGGTCTGCAGAGAATAGTCTTCGTAATACTGCTCCTGCATTGGTAAATTGAAAGATAATTTACTACAAAATTTACTATAAGCCGGGACATTATCTATGAATCTTCATAGAGATCGAGGGAACGTGCAAAAATGACTATAGATGTCTAGTACAGTTCTTATTATCAATTGTGTATGATGAATCATGGAATCTTTCAAACCAATGAATTGTGAAGCATTAGTCAGCGAAGCGTGGGGAAGCAGAAATGCTTCAATAAACAACAGAAAAACCATTTATGCCTCAGATTACACCGGTTGTATAACCGTAAAACGAATGCAACTTGCTCGATCTAATCGCACTGTGGATGGCTGTTATATACAAAATAAAAAACGTTACAATCTATCGATAATTATTTTTTAATTACTTCCTGAAACCAATTATAAGATATGCTAATAAATGCAGTCTCGTTACTACAATATGTTTATATAATCGAAATTTCGATAAAATTCCTGGAACTTAAGTCAGTACAGCAAGTTTATTATAAATACGAAAAATTACAGAAACCATGAAATATCACTAATTAATTAAGTGGGTTTTGCAACAATTTCAATGAAACTAGAAGTTTGCTAAGAATTAGAAGAAATAACACTGCTTAATAATAATAGGTATCTGCTTATTTGATTTGAAATCAATTCAGGCGAGTACAACAAACTTTCAATACGGTCTCGTATTTTGTGAAAGTGATTGTCATTAATACAGCAATATATTTATGCAGCTCTTACTTTCATTCGATATTCAGTATCAGGTGTTATTTCTATTATTGTGAATTTCTTGAATTAAATATAAGAAACCACATCTTAATGATCGACATTCACTAAACCAATATGGAAAGTGCCTTAATTTATAATATAAATATTCTGAATATGTATCTTTCCCATATGTATTATTAAATAGTATTGGAGGATGATAGTCTAGGAGCCAGAGCGATATTGATGGTCTGAACATTAACCCGATGGCACTATGGTTTACCGTTAGAGGACGGTTTAATGATCAATTCATCTCACAGACCGAATTTTCCCCGACTGCTAGATCTCGAGAAACAGCATCCGCATTTTTTTTTTGACTGGAAGTTAACCCTTTCCAAGTTGCGGTTACTTGAAAAGCATGCCATTCTTATACACTTCCACCATGTGCCATCATTTTTTATCGTGTCCGTTTATCAGGCCGACCAGTTAAAATTGGACCGAAAATGGACTACTGAAACAGTTTCAGTTCAAGCCTCAAGCCTGCCCTGAAGATGCCACCTGTATTGGTTGGCGAAACGTCGGCATCAAGTCGAGCTATTGTGACGCGGAATCCATCCGGAAGACAAGATTTTGCAAGATTAGCTGTCCGCGGAAGTCTACTATCCAAGATGCTTTTTCATATTTATGTAAATTATTTGAAACGCGAATAATAATAATCGAATTTAACTATTATAGAGTTCTCATCTGAAGTCAGCACTTCCACCAAGTTGATCAGCGTTTGTTGATCATTAGCTCTTGCCCACCAGGATTGTCGAAGACTCTCGTAGCTCTCGGGCAGAGTGTCCAAAAGCCTCACCATCAAGGATCCTTCATCCGGTTTTACGTTGAGTTGCTGCATCCGAAGAACCAAGCCTTCGAAATGTGCGATATGCGTTACCATGTCATCACCTAGAACTAGGCTGAAACCGAAAAACTCAGACTGGACCGTTTTGATGATAAATTTTTATGATTTCAACGCGTTGCTCGACACTGTTACTTGCCATGGTGATTTGTCTTGAGTGACTGAATGATAAACAATAGATTTGACAGATGCAGCCTAAATAACATGGCTGCCATGAATGGTCAAAATGTACCCGTCCCTATTCGAAAACTCTTTATAATAAGAATATTCCTTGTATTTTGAAATAATATTAAGAAGGTTTTCAGTACCATAATAGAATGTTGATTGATTGAGTCCCGTAACCGCTGTCATGTGAACAAGATACGAATAAAGGATGGTAGCTCTTCAGCAAAAACCACTGATGGATGTTTTGCAAATACTTTTACAGTTGCACTACATGTTAACCCTCATCCGTTTCCATAAAAATGATATGAAACTTTTGAAGACAATTAATACACGTTTAAATAATGTGAGTGTCATCTTCTGACAGCCAAAGACTGGGTCATCGGGCGATAGAGCAGGTTCAAAAAATGTCTCGAAATAGCCAAATAAGATCGAAGCCGAACCGACACAGGTTGCGGGAATCGGATTCGTAAATTCAGATTAGAGTTCATTACCTATTTGATATAACTTTGAACCGATAATTCTTGGCTTCCGGATGGATTTCTAATCACATTAGCACCACTCGAAGCCAAAGTTTCGCCAAACATTACAGTTGACACATTCAAGCCAGGCTTGATGCTTTATCTAAAACCAGCGGAAGTATACAATTAAAAATTTGAGACTACTCTACACCTACGATCCGGATCATTCCTAGGGTCAAAAACAGTGTCGCGCGTGAATGGGACGGGCATCGTGGAGCGTTTCACGAGAGTCCAATATAGCTCGACTTTATAATACTTTTTCATATGGAAATGAAATGGAAATGAATTTTTCATTCATTTCATAATTAATATAAGGCAATGCTCGAAGCAAGACAAGAACTTTTCATTTTTTATCCATATCAAAAGAGCCTCTTTGCCGGCACGATACTCGCAAACTTATTAGAGCATGCCGCATCCAATATACCCAATGAAACAAGGTGTTACTCAATTGTTTTGGTACACTGGCTGACGGTATAAGTATCTTCAGCGAAATTGAGTTAGCCGAGCTGGTATTCTGCTGTAAATGAATGTAGTTCGAATAAAAAGAAAACTTTGACATAGATACATAGTTCGCATGAAATCTACCGTATCTATCTACCTAATTCGGTAGAATAATAATTTTCGATACCTAAATGAAATGATTAAAAAACACTCATGAATTATAGATAGATGGAAATGCACATGTGACATGGTTCACATGAAATCTTTGCTTTGAAGCCAATCGAAGTCGATAACCCAAATGTTTTGTATGTGCGAATCTACTCTATGATACGCCGCAGGAAATTAATATTCTAAGGCTGGTTTGTAACAGTATAATATAGAAATGAAAATGAAAATCTGTTGACCCCATTATTGCACTGTAAATAAATATCCACATGTAAACAAATACGGCAAAGTGAAACTTATATTGTTACACTAGATAATAACAATCACAATTTCGTAATTAGACGCAAAGTTGTAGGATGTTACAATAACAAAATTGTGTATAGTATCCCGTATTTAGTAGTTTTTATCTTTTCTTTGTAATTAAGATTCTTCATAAGAACCATTACTCTATCGGCTATAACACTTAAACATTGACACTTATAGATTAACGGAGAAAAAGCCATGACTGGATAATGATAGTAAATAATGGAACTATAATGACTTCATTTAACACAATGATTGTCAATTATGAAGAAATAATAAAGCCACCTAACATTATTTCTAAATAGTATGTTGTTAATAACTATGTTACCAAGTTTTTGTGAACATGACCAGGTGAATTTAAATTAATAGCCAGGGTAACAGCAAATTTAGAACGAATCTTACTATTCTGTTTAAATGATTTTCTTCTCATTCTTAGATTCAACTACCGGGTGCAATGAGGGAGTTGAACATCCTTTAATTCCCAATCCCACTTCGTTGATTTGGGGCTTCTTGTTTTTCTTTGATATTTAACCTTTTGGAAATAAAAACGATGATTATTAGTATAATCGCAATATAAACTTCTCTCGTCTAGAAGCTAGAGTATTGAGAAATTCCGACTTCATTCTACCGACTGCGCCAATTAACTTTTTGGAATCGGAAAGACACCTTCTAAAAAATTATTTATTTCAAAATTTTGATAGTACAATGTGTTAGTATATTTAAGTATGAAGATTTGTATCTGACTGCGTGCTAAAAAGTATAAGACATTGGTTTTTATGTTCTAAATGCTGACGAGTCTGAAAGGTGAACCATCAATCTTCGTATTTACACTATGTTATTGTGAGATGATTCATGTAGGAACGATAAATTGAAGGAATGTATTCTTTGAATAGCTCTTTTCTGAATAGAATCCAAGAGCTTCGGAGTATGTTTGGTAGCTAAACTCCAAACATATCAACAGTTCTCCAGGACAGGTTGAATATGTGCTTTGTAGATCATGAGGATCATGGGATGTAAAGCATCTCTTGGGACTGAATGGAACAACAAGTTTTTGTAAAGAGGTTTTCGCAATGGACTTCACATGGTCGTCCCATGAGAGGATGCTGGTGGTGGTGATCCCAAGCATGAATATGGAAGACTTCATAGAAATAGTTGTACCTGATATTATCATATTAGAGATTGTGGGATGCGCCTTCATGGAGAAGATACAAGCTTGAGGTTTGGTTGCATTACATTAAACACTACTAGATTATCTAAACCCCATTCCAAAATCGTTGTCAGATCTTCCTTAATTGTGTCAACCTGTCTTTGTCTCGCTCCTCTGGCTCCATTAGATGGTATAGGGGCTTCAGATGAGAAAGCGGTATGAAGAATATCATTATCTGCAAAGCTGTGAACAGGGTCGGTGATCACTTCCAGCAGATCGTTTATATAGAGCGAGAACAAAGTTGGTGCCAAGACGGATTCCTGTGGAATACTAACGATGATAGCCATTATATCGGAGGATACTCCGTCAACGACCACATGGAGTTATCCATCTGAGAAAAAACTCGATAGTAAGCGACAAAGCTGAGTTGGCACGTTTCCCAAGAAGTTTTTGCTGCCAGACTCGGTCAAATGCTTTGGAGATGTCCAATGCCATAGCTAGAGATTCCCATGTTTTTCAATTGATTTTCTAGCATACATGTGTTATGTAGGCAAGCATGTCTCCTGTTGATCTCTGCTGACGAAACCCATATTGCCGGTCATTCACGATTTTGGAGCTTTCTAGGTATTGGATGAGCTCGATGTTGATTGCTTTCTCCAACACTTACAGATAATAGTGCAACACATAAAGAAATTGAGACTAACCTAAATAATCTATTCTATCAAAATAATCCTTTTTCAGGAAATTTTTCAATATACTATTTTCCTTCGTCTTATTCCATATATTTGGAAATGTTGAGAAACAACTTGCCATCTTCACTAGCTTGGGAAATTTTAGAAGGCTTATGATTACTAATTATAATTTTGAATATTGTTGTTATTCAATATGCTGTAACATTAAAAAATTATTTATTATCATTATTTTCATAAATTTCAACAATGAACTGTTTGCAGTTTAAATATTTCAAGAATATTCATTTAGGAATAAACGTATTAAGAAAATACACAATTTCATAGAATGTAAATTACTATTGTAAAACATTTTTGCATTACTCTAGGCAACAATGATTCCAAATAGCATTGATAATGATTATTGTGAAATGGAACAGTTTTATAATAATTGTCATCATGAACAAATTTTAGTCATCGTTAAAATTTAATAACGACTAACTCCAACTGTTCTCATTATTGGTTTTCAAAGCTTGCCACAGAAATAAATAAATTACCGACTTTATAAGAGACATAAATTTGATGACAGATTTATACTCTTCGGTTTGACAACTTCCTGTAAAGTGTTATTATTTCGACCTTTCTAAGTTTTTTGAACTCTTATGATAGTTGTCACAGCAACATCAATATTATGAATAGCTTTTTTGATGGAAATTTCGAAAATCGTTTACCTACTATAGGAACCGTTAGTATGATTACGTGAATTGTGAAAAAGGACAGTTCAAAAGTATAATATCTGCAAGTTAATTATCAAAATTCTAGATGAAAGTGAAAAACCATCACATCGAAAAAACTTTTAGAATAAATATCGTTTTTGTAGTAAATAATATTTTGAAACCTCTTGCAGCATAATCTACATATCGAGTTCCATTGGTCTCTTCGAATTTCAGTTTTATTCACTCAGAAATAATCATCAAACCATAGATTCATACAGATAGTTGTCCTACAATCACAAAGGTTTGTATTTGTTAACAAAAGTCAATTAAAATCGCAATGAATCGCTTCGGAAAAGCTTCAGATTTAGAAATAAACGAATCAATTGAATCTTTAACGCCTGCAAACACGGTGAAAACTCACGAATGCATTTGGAAGCAGCTTCATGACTTTTTATGAAGAGCAAAAATATGAATTTCTTGAGCAGACTTCGACGAACACTTGATAAATATTCTCAACATGAAGCGAGCTGATGGCAACGATTATAAGGATGGATTTGTGAAGACGATTTGGAATATTTCCGCAAATCTTCTCCAGAAATAGTACTTTGAAGATTTCAATCGGAAAATAGACCCATTCAAAGACATAGTGTTTGAGGATGCCAGATAGGCACGAGCGGCCAAAAGAAGAGTCCTAGAAGCGCTTCCAAAGAAAAGAAAATCCAGTTCTGTAGCTCTGACAACTGGAGAAATCTGCGAGGTTGTTGAATATTAAGACGAAAACTCACCGAACGGCTTACAGTTGTCCTGCAATCTTCAAGTAATTTGCATGAAAAAAACAGTTCAGAACAACATAAGTTTGCATCACAATTTTTGCAGCACCATAGGAAGAAGATGCAAACAGTAGCAAAGAGAACAAATCAAAAAAATTCATAGGATCTGAAGCAGTGATAATCTATATACACAGATTAAGTTCAAATCAGCGGTGTATAACGATTTAATAAGTGCCAGCGAGATTCGACAAAGATGGGTAATAAATCGACGTTCTATAAATAGCGCGCCTGTCGGACGTTCAGCTAGACCATGTATTTTGCATCCGAATAATTTCCAAGCGTTTGTGTGTTAAGTATCAAACAATTATAATCTAAAGATTAGGTTAGAACTAGAATTGAATCGAAGTAGGTACTGACAATTTATTTTGAGATTAAAAAAATTACATCATCAAACTTCTGAATGGAATATTGTTGTGTTCGACGACGACGCAAATGTATGATGATATATGAGGTAAGGAATTGGTCATAGCATCCTCCTTCCAAATAATACGATTTCACCAATCCATCAAAATAGGCGTTTGTTTCAGCGATGACCTCATCGTTGGAGCCAAATCTCTTACCGCCGAGCCTTTTCTTTGAGTTTTGAAATAGATAAAAATCGCAGGGGGCCAAATCTGGAGAATACGGTGGATGACGAACCAATTCGTAACGCAATTCATGCAATTTCACCATTGCGACTGCGGACTTGAGCGCCGGTGCGTTGTCCTGGTGGTAGAGAACTTTTTTCTTTGCCAAATGCCACCCCTTCCGTTTCAAATCGGCGTCGAATCGATCAACAGCTCTACATGATATACGCTAGTGACCGTTTTCCCATTTCGAAGTAATCGATATGGACGATACCGTTATGCATTCCAAAAACCTGTCGCCACGACTATATTGGCCGATAAACCCACTTTGGCCTTTTTCGGCTTCGATTCGCCAGGACAAGTCCACTGTTTCATCTGTTCTCCATTCTCTGGTGTGTTGTGATGGATCAATGTTGCGTCCACAGTTGCGATACGTCGCAAAAAGTTCTTCTTATCGTGCTTGAACATCACTAAACACTCCTTTGAAGTTGTCACAAGGTCGTGCTTGTGTCAATAGAGAGCAAATGCGGTACCCATCATACCATGGATCTTATCGACAATCTCTGGCATTGTAACCTCAATTGGACCATCAGAACTTTCAGCAGAATTCACTTTTTTCCACGTTTACAAAAAATGTCAAGGTTGCTTGCTTTCGATAGGTGTCAGAACAGAACTGAATGACATATCAGTCTGAAAATTTTAATGCGTTCAAATTTCCGATTGTGGCGCCATCTGCTTTATTTGACAGGGACTTTTCACCTTGCCCTCGTACGAATAACCTACAAAATATCCCATTTTTAATTTCGAAGTTCATCAGAGACAGTATCAGATGAATAATGAATTCTTTACTTCGTATACGTGTGAAAATATTCAAAACGAATTCGATGTTACCGATATATCTCAGGAGGAAAAACGTGAAATACTTTGCAAGTTTCTGTATCTTACACGAACATGTCTATTTTATCTTATATACCGTACAAAAGATAATCTAATTTAATTCTATTATTTATAAGGTGTAATTTAATTAATAATAATAATACATTTCTTCAGTTCACGCACGTTATATTCCATGACTGTAATTTACTCTATGAAGTAGATACCATTTAAAACTTCAGTAAAAACAGTATGTGACCGTTGCATTATTAGATAAAAATTCATATTTTGTAAAGTAAAATATACAATAGCCGTTTCGTGCTTTATTGTGATAAGGTAAGTTTATAGCACGGCTGCCTTGACTACACGCCATATTTACATCGGATCGATAACGATTCCGGGTAATTGCCGAAGGAATTTGAGTATTGTTGCCTTATGCGCCTTACTTGACAATTAACGTGCAACGTATTCCATGGAATAATTCGGAACATTCGAATAATATGTTTTCACCTATACCAGAATGTTACGCAAAAGATAAAGCATACTAGAAAATAGAAAAAGAATGTCTATTACGCAATTACATTTTCAGAATTATGAAGTTACTCAACTCTATTTTTGGAAACAGTATTTTCAATTTTGCATTCAATATATCTGATCCCCTCAATCATAATTGATTTCCGCATCTCATCATGCCCTACAAATAAACCCAACTTCCAAATCAAAAGTGATAAATTAGACACGAAATCCAGGTAACTCATTGTTGGCATGAAATTAATTATTGAACAAACTTCGTAGTCTTGACATCTCTCACTAGGCAGCGTTTATCCTGCAGATAGTCACATCTTCCATTGCGCATTCCTCTTATATTTTACGATTACTTTATTCTCTGTTTATACTTTGTTCTACCACTGGACCGAGACATTAAACCAAGTACTCAATCAATCAATCAATCAAAATGGAGGCGCACAAGTCCGGGGCACTCAGACCGCTTGATTGGGTCCATCGTGCGCCAGTTGATACAAGAATCAGTCCAGCAGGCCTATGGCAGTGCCGAAGGCTAAGATTTTGCATGAACTGAAATCTCTTATGGCTTCAAGCAGCATATGTGTGCTGCCGAGGTGTTTGTTGTAGCCTAACAGAAGCCAGTGCTGGACATTCTGCTAGAATGTGCGAGGCAGTTTCATCCGCCTCTCCACATCTACTACCAGTTTCAGGTCTCTCCTGCTCATAGAAAGTAGGGTTTTAGAGAGTTTAGACGAGAACTCCCTAATGTTGAGCTTCGCTTGCCTCATTCTGGAGTCACCACACCAGAGCGAGAGCCACTGTCTATCTAGTAGCTCATTGAGGACGTGGAGCACGGTGGTCGATGAAATTCCGTTCGTTTTAAAGTTAGAATGCTTATCGACTCAGGGATTGGAGTATTTGTGAATAGTAAAACAACAACAAATGAAACCAGAGTATAACCAGGTCCAAGTTCGAAATCTTTCAATTTTAATTCAATTTATGACTGTAGCAACACCTACTATCCTGGACTCTTTAGGAACTTACACAAGAAATTTGATAAAAATCTATTCTCTGGAAAAAAAATTATAAATTTTCAGCTTCATTGACTGGACTCCAGGATTTCCTGAAACAAATCAAGAACCGTAACGTGAACTCACTTTCAAATTATCTTAGAATTTCGGAAGAATACCAGCATGTTCACTATCTATGTTTGTTATTAAAAATTTAAAAAAATGATTAAACTGTGTTAAACATTAAATACGTGTGGCACTCAGGGACTGCCGCGGTAAAGCTATTGCATAGCATTTTTCATCAACTTATGCAATTATAATTATTTATTTATTTTTTATTTATGCAGTATTTTTTTTTCTTTGATATTAATTCAAGTTACGCCTTTTGAGCGCGGTGTCCGATAAGAAAACAAATTTTTTTCTTTTATTGAATAAATTAGAAGTTAATATCGTTTAAAATATTTTTATTATCTTACAATACATGTATGTTATTCAGGAATTTTTATCATTGAAACTTTAGGTTTATGGTAACTGAAATAAGAAACATAAGTTTGAGACTTGATATCCTCTAAATATCTGGAAGATACCGCGTCAATGGTGGTCCCATATTTTGTTGTGGATTCTTGTGGATCATCATTCATTTTCAAATTCAATTTTTCCGAAAGAAAAGTTGTCAACCGCTCTGATTTTTTATCAGCGAAGTTGATGTTGAAATCGCCAGCCAAGATAAGTGGAAATTCATTACCATTTGTACCAAGTATTTTCGACCCTTCTTCAGTGTACTCCAGTAAAGTACGATGAATAAAATGCTCTACCTCGTCCAATTTTGGATTCGGAGAAATGTAAATATGCTACCATGACTATGTGTAGGCCATTTCTAAGTTTGCATAAGCACGTCCCTAACGTGTGCAATATTTATTTCAATATTCAGAGTCATAATATTAGTAACATTATTATTATTTTGGTAAATAGCTGCCCCACCTTTTGGAACAGTATCTACAACAGTATATGTATATACCTACATGTATACTTACGGGGCGCACATGCGGTGAGTGTGGCATTATAAAGATATGATAGATACCTATACACCTATATACTTTCTCACAAACAGCTGCTTACGTATTCGTCCGATTTCGGAGCAGCTCGTCTCGATCCGTGCGAGCTTCGTACAGTCGTACCATATACATACACATTAAGCGAACGCTCGACCGAGCTACATGGTAGACGGAGTGGGGGGTGTTAGGTTTTATTTTCGTTACGGAATTTCTTGATTCGGTCGCCGCGCTCAAAGCCCGCGATAAAAGCTATGCAATAGCTTAAAAAAAAGTAGAATCAAAATGTTCAAATAACTTGTAGTCATGACAACTATTGCTTATATTTTCGTTGTTCCAATAACTTTACAAACATTATCTCAGTGAAATTTCGATGACTCAAAGATCAGACGACTCATACAAATTGAACAAATTGCTTCGGTCCAGAATTTTTGGTAAAAAATAACAATTGTTCCTTTATGTGATATTTTTTGCAGCTTGTATCAAGAAATTGATGAATCTGAGTTTCGAACCTGGCTAACAAGAATAAATGATGAGACTTACAAATTCATTTATGTGGTTAAATAATCTTCCGAGAAGTATTAGAAGCGTGCTTCTTCTTTGCTAGTATGATCCAATAACTTAGTATGAATGCGGTACGTTTCCGGGCTGATAGTTCATTGCCATATTGATTCTCAAAATTTCCATCAACAGCTTTATGCCTATGAATATACCGATACGTATCCTATCATATTATTAACTCAATCAGAATCATTGTAACACTTATAAAATAATCATTATTGCTGGAAATGCGGTTATTTTTTTTTAAACCTCACGATCCAATTTCCGCTTCGTCAGACATACCATTCTTTCCTACAAATTGTCTTATTTCACCTGTAATGAAATATCTTTGTGTTAGCAAATAAACATTTTGTTGTAAGAGAATCCTCTAGTCTATAGTCACGGTAAGCTTAACAATCGTAAAACGTGAAATAACAATAACAATAGTAGCATAAAGGATACGATATCAGTTGCATCCGGCAGAAAAGGTAATTGAATTCTATTAGGGCTGTATGATTCTCTTATGGGAGTATCTATTTTTGTTAAAACACATAATTTTGGAGCGGCTATATTTATACATTTTTGTTAACTAACACTACACATATGTTACTTCGTAGTTTCAATGTTACTTGATACTAACTTGTATCACTCCTAATTTGCAAGCTGCAAAGTTTCTCCATTTTTGTCAATATTCTTAATTTTTAAGATCCAATTTTTCCCATTTAGATAGTACAATACAATGATTGAGGTACAAAGTCAGCTGTATTGTTGCATAGGCTATAGTTAGACTCCTATGTCTTTTTTCCAGATTTTCCCAAATTTTGTGAGATCTACCCAAATAAAAACCGACATTCATATTTTTCTGAAGAGGATTTTTTTATGTACGGGTATATCGATGAAGAAAGAAGTAGTATATTTACAAGAGACTTTTTCTCTTTAAAAAACCATAGTAGTTTTGTAAAGAGAAAAAATACAGTGAAAACTTTCATTTTGTGACAATACGATTTTTGAAATTGCAATGGAATTTTCCTGTTTCCTTAGGGCTCATCAGACGCAAATTCCGTTTCTGTATTATATTCAAAACATATCGGACAGTCGAGATACGAGGGCAAGATGATATAATTGGGATATGGAGATGAAAATAACAATGACGGTCTTCAATTATGAGACGAATTGTTGCATTTAAAAGTACCGACTTGGAATCGTGAAAAGTTATTACCCACATTTTTAGAAACGAGTGATGATTAAGGATATTAGGTTGATCAGTTGACTTGCAGCAATCAACAATAAATTACTCACCTATTGGCAATATTTTAAATAGAAAATATATTTAATGTAACATGTCTTAAATGACTTACTAATTGTGGGTAATTTACTTCAATTTACATCCTTTGATAAACTTAATCGCGATAATAATAATTGTTCTAATAGCTTCCAAGTATGAAACCAGATGGTTTGGCAATTCATTTCATTTAGCTTGATATCTTGACCTAATATGGAACAAATATTTCATAAATCGAATAAGTGACAATTAAAGTAATTACGTTATGAATACTCAATTTTTTATAAGCTAAAAATTCAAATTACAAACGGAATGGGATTAAACTTGTTGAAGAATGATGCCTTGCGAAACTAATTTTACTGCTCATAAAACCCTATAAGAAAATTTTTCGAACAAAGGTATTTTCAAATTAAGTTCTCAGAAATTGAGGGAACACGTATTCCCTATTGGACGAAATTGTCTAAATTAAACACTAACAATTTGAGCTGGAATGTTTAGCAATATCACGATTTTACAATTAAGTGATGAAGGCACAAATTTTGAATTTTTAGGAAGAAGATGTTCAACAATTGTAACAACAAGTTTCGCTCGGTGCTCTGAAAATATCCGTTTACATAGAAAAGTTTTAATATTATTTTCATTAAATTAGGTATCTTGATTCAGTTATTCTCTATTGGTCAACCGGGGATTCATTCTTAATCAGGAGTCAGCTGGGAAAAATTTTAAAATCGACTTATACCATTAACACAGCTCAGCTTTATTTTTAAAATCTTCACACAACCATCTTTTCTTATGAGTTATGAATAAAAGAAGTAGATATTCAGTATAGAACAAAAATAATAATTTTAACGTCGTATAACAATTTATAAAATATATTGAGTGATAATGTTAAATAAAAACGGAATATTTCATGAAATATAAACAAATTGAAAATGTATCTATGTCAACATCATGTATTAGAAATTTAACGGGGTTTGTGACGTAATATTGAAAACAGGATATTTCATGTGATTTGAAATAAATTAAAAAATAGAGAACATATCTCAACAATAAATAATAATAAATGTATAAAATATTAACAAAAAATTTAAAACACAATAAATACATAAAATATATTTTAATCATAATAGTAGAACAATTTATAAAATACACCTATTGAATTTTATGTGATACAATTAAAAACAAAATATTCTACATAGTTTAAAAGGAAAAGTCAAAAACCCATAATATTTGATCCATTAATGTTCTTAAAAAGTGAGTCTTCTCCTTGGTTGGTTTTTCCTTCAACTGACTATAGCATCATGCACATCTTTATATTTTTTTGGAAGAAATGGAATAACTTTGCGTCGACTCCGATAAATGGTTTTTCGAATACAACTCAATTCAATACGAATAAGTTCCTTTCCGTATATTTGATATTTTATTATTTCACTGCGAAATAATTTCAACCGACTGTATTTATGAAGAATTGAGTGCCATGAAAGAGACTTCGCCTCAACTTCAATAGTCCGAAATTCAAACTCTACGTCAAGAACACAAGAAATAATCACCTTTATCTACTAAAAATACTCTTACAGTGCCTTTCGGTCTCCAAGTAGCCATCATCAGAGTAAATTAAATTATAAATCAAAATGTGCCTGTTTAAATACTATTTAGGGATAATAATGAAAACAATGGGTTACCCTTAGCTGAAAATAAATCAATAAATTGCCTCTTCGTTCGTACATTTCCATCTTTTCTAAATTATCTAGATATTTGTCCGTACTGTGTTTTTGAAGTGATAAACTTTTTTGAGAGAAGGAAGAGAAATATATTAACGAAAAAGCAAATTATTGAATTCCGAATTATCTCCAGTCTACGTCCAGAAATTATCAAAGAGGTGTATAATATACGGAGTCGAATCGATATGATAAAGGTACCAACCAAGGTTATTATATGAGCATAATATACGTTCGCTAGCTCGATACAGTTAATTACATACTTTTTCTTTATTCTATTTATTTATTTAACGTCGGCCTATTCATCTACTGTGGCTTATCACCGACGCCAGATGGCAAGCTCATCTCAACTTGGAAATTTCGCCGTATTCTGACTTTTTCAGAAGGATCCCATCCGAAGAATTATGAATAAATTTTAGTTTTGATCCATACGGACACAATTCAATCAATTAATTATCCTTATGTTTTTATATTTTTGTTAATATTATTATCTTTTTTGAAGTGAAAACTTCTTTAGGCGCGTTGAACTATTTCAGATGGGGGGGTAAAACCATGAGTCCGCTACGTGACATCACGCTGTAGCTATATATATTAGGTATTATGTATACTGCCGCGTGTGTCAGGCAGTCTCTCTATACGCTTACACACGTGTGCATATCTGAGTCGAATACTCGACGTTATTCATTTACTCAATGCTCGGTCCTCGTGCTGTTTAACATTACTTTCATTCATTTACATCGATGTAAATATCAATAAATAATATGTTTAGAAAATAAAATAATGTGTATTTATTTTAATGAGTATCGGGTTACATTCATACTCTTTACAGGGATTGTACCGCCCATTTATATGTTTTTATTATTAAATATAAAAATGTATATAATTGTTGATTGAAATGCTGACAGTTGTGAAAACTAAAGAAAAACTAATTATAATAATTTCCATTTAAAAATAATAAAATTGTAATTTCGGATGCTACAATGATTACAACAACTCCATACTAAACTCCGTAGACAATAGTATCTGTGGCATCAAATGTCTTCGTTGGTTGTCATAATGC
The DNA here is from genome assembly GCA_958510875.1 of Endomychus coccineus. Taxonomy (NCBI): domain Eukaryota; kingdom Metazoa; phylum Arthropoda; class Insecta; order Coleoptera; family Endomychidae; genus Endomychus; species Endomychus coccineus. The sequence goes on along the minus strand of OY294067.1, from coordinate 262,302,098 downwards.
TGAGCAACAAAATTTCCTCAGGCAGAAGTTGCATAACATGAGATCCGATGATACGGGTGGATTACCATACGAGTTAATTTTAGTTCTTAACCGATCATACATGATAACTAATAACATATATTTTAGGGATGGATTGTCCAATGACACTGTCGGAAAATTGTGTCATGTAGAAATAGATGAAACTGGTGAATTTGGATGAAATTCTCAAAATAAATTGATTACTTCATAATGTCAGTTTTCACTTCTGTCAGCAGTGTTTGGTGACTCTCCGTATTTTTTGATATATTTAGTTTCAGGGTGTTTTGGTCTAGCCAGCTTGTGACACTGTTCAAAGCATTTTGAACTTTTAACTTTGCTTCTTTCCAAGAATGTTCCTTATGGTACCCCGGTTGTGGCCTGCTGTTTGGGACTCAGGCTGTCTTCTATTACAGCATGTTGGAACCTATTTCAAAAATAATTATGCCAAAGCTGAAGGAATTTGCCTCTTATCTTAGTTTATTTAGTAATTGAGCGTGAGACACAGTATCGATAGCCTTTGCCTCAACCAAAATTATTGTCAACTTTAAGAGTTTTTCTCACAAAATAATAGAGCCTTTTCACATCCTCTTTCCCCTGTAAACCTAAATGAAGAATTGCATTTATTCAAGATTATAGCCATTAACAATAGTTTTCAACCTCAAATTATATCCAAATTAATTGACAGAGTGAAGCAAAAATCAACATACTCCAGTATCTATCCTTTTACAAAAAATTCTGATTCTCCATCAACATACGTTTCCCTCACATATTTTGGTATAGTAAGTGAAAGAATTGCAGACATTTTTTAGAAACATAATCTGGAATCTAGCTTCAAACCTCAAAATAAATTGTCCTATTTTTTTTCAATTTGATGGGCAAGTGCTAGCCTCTAAGGTGATTAATATTTGAAAACGTAGGTACTCAAGATTTATTTTCCTTCATAACAGTAATTTATCGTTGAAGGAAATAATTAATGCGTTCAACTTACTTCTTGACAATCTGATATTGTACATTTACCCAACAATCTGCAGATATGTTAAAATATATTTATTCAACTATTCATCAATTATGAAATAACTTCTTCCTGATTATATGATATTGTAAATAATTCGAGTACATGTGATGTTACATTCAAAATTCATACATCGTGAAGTGTGAATGTATAGGATATTTGAAATGTTGCTAAATAGTCGGATGGAAGAAGGATAGTCTCATAGTGAATCTGAGATCTAGTGCAAGTTCAAGCCATCTAAGCAAGGAGAGAGTGTAGGAGGCTGTTGAACTCGAAGAGTCGGATTGTAAGTCGGTATCTATACTTGGTGGGTTGTTTATTGTTGAAAAGCGCGGGTGGGTGTACATTCGTACCACACAATAAATTATACCTTGTGTTAGACTTTGTAATATCTTCTTTAATAAAAAAAACCGGCGACGTGATTTTTTCCAGAATCAACGAACGAAGCCTTTAACCCGACCGGTAGTTCGGGTTCGTAGATTTCTTATCTACCTACAATATTGTGTTTATCAAACATGTGCTTACCTATAGGTCGAGCAGACCTTCTCGATGAACATGTTCCATCTAACTCTTAATTAATAAGAGGAGTTAAATCAGAATCACCACCGTTATAGTGCTTTATAACGCCCAGGGGCCGTACATATATTTCGTAATCAAAGAGGGGTTGGGCGGTATCACGCATTTAATTACATTGGGTGGGGGGCTAGCTGGATTGATTTGGTACTCAAGTCATTCTAATTAATATTTAGTTCTCTTGATAGTTTATTAAAGTTTTTCTAGTCAAGATCGATCACTGAACATTAGAAACTAATAGTTTCGGTTAGCTGTTTCGCTCTCCCATGGCTCGGGAGCTAAACAGCTTACATTGTTACTGAACGATCATTCTGTCAAGGACTCGATTGACAGAATCTAAAGGGAACCATAATATCTAATGCAGTTAGTTATACAGGACACTCACATGGTAGCGATGAATACAAATTTTGTACTCTGCAGTATAATATCCTACATGGCATTCTCACAGGACACTGTCATCTGAATGAGCATCTACACTTAATGGCCATTTTTGTTGACCCATATTGTAGTAGATGCTGACAGGCGGACGAAACTACCTTTCATATCCTAGTGGAATGTTCTGGACATGCTTCTCTTAGGCTAAAATACCTCGGCAGCACATACATGCCGCCTGAGGCCATAAGACATATCAGTCGATGCAGAATTCTAGCTTCCGGCGCTGCCTTATGCCTACCGGACAGAGTCTTGTATCAAGGGACGCACAATGGACCCAATCAAGCTCTGGACTTGCCGTCTCCTTTTTGATTGATCCTACATTCGTTCTCGCATATTTGCTTTAAATTTACGGTATTTGTTATGTTTCTCTAGTTCCGGTCAGCTGTTTCGCTTTCCTTGAGCTCGGGAGCTAGACAGCTCGCACTGTTACTGAGCGATCATTATGTCAAGGACTCGATCTAAATCTAAAGAGAACCATGATATCTAATGCAGTTTACCTAATAGTAGATGTCCCAAGAAATGTACAACATTGACTGATTGATTTCTCGAACTAGAGAAACTTCACCATTGTTTCTGGCAAAACCAAAGAAGATATATTCATTTATTTCCTAATTGTTACTTTTTAGTTTCATTGTCTAAAAAACACATAAACACACGTTTATTGGAAAATGAAATAAATTTGTGTGTCGTCACCATATGCCTGGGTTTATCTTAATGAAGTTAGAATATTTGAAGTATGTATTGCGAAAATTAGCGGGCTCAAAATTGATCCTTGAGGTACACCAGCGAGCAAAGCTGCTGCTGAGGAAGTTTACTACGAAGATTGGCTGAATTGCTAAATATGATGAAAAAATTTACAAATTGTGTGGAACACCCAAAATATTTTAACTTAGCACAAATTAATTCATGATTTATGATATTGAAAGATTAAGAAAAATCTAACAATACCCAGATAGGGATTTGCTCATTATCCCAAGCATTAAGAATGTTATCAGTTACCTCAGCTAACGCAGTAGTGGTACAGTTACTCGTTCTGAAGCCAGATTGATAATCGGGTGACATTTTATTGTTAATTACATATTTTCCTTGAAAATTAATTTTTTTTTTCGGCATCGTGCAGAGGATGCTAATAGCACTAAGTTCTAAAAATCTTTCGGGATTGGAAATTTTTCGATCGTACCAAGGCATTTTCATTAGATGTTTAATAGTATCAGTTAACCACTCGCGTTTAGGTTTTGTAACCCCGACTGTCTTGATCGGCGCATGCTTGTTAAAAAGACATAACATATAGTTATTGAAAAACCCAATTTAATTAGTTGATTGTTCTTATATATTTACATAACAAAATAGTTAATTATTCATTGGAACTTTCCCTAAGAATTGAATTCTGGTATCTTCCGATGCTTCAAATACGTTTTCAAATATTCCCCCATGAATGTAAAATTTTAATATCAAAAATTCTGGAAAAATCACATGCAAAATCTAAATTTTGTCAATTTAATGACGAGTTTTTCACACAAAATAATGTATTAGCTATGGAATCCCCATTAAGTCCTCTTTCGGGAGATATTTTCATGTCTTATATTGAAGAAACTATAATGAGTTCCCCTTTAGCTAAAAAACATATTCATTGCGGGTTCAGATACATAGAGGATGTTTTATCCTTCTTCAAAGGTACATCATGACAATTGAATGTTTTCTTATCCTTCATTAATAATATCCATCCTAACATTAAGTTCACTCTAGAAACCCAGAAAGATGACAAAATAAATTTTCTAGACTTTAACCTCATGCACCATAATAATATCATTACTTTCAAAATTTACTTTTGCCAAATCTTCTTTTAGTCACATTGTTCGTTCAATGCTAAAGATAAAACAAATAAGTTTAATAAGCCTGGAGTATATAAATCAACCTGTTCATATATCGATTACCTTGAAAAGCGCAAAACGATCACCGGCGTATATTATGCAGAGGATCTATTCGACGCCGATTTGAAGCGAAAGCGGTGGCATTTGGCGAAGAAAAAGTGCTCTTCCACCAGCACAACTACCGGCGCACAGGTCCGCAGTCACAATGGCAAAGTTGCATGTATTGCGCTACAAATTGGTTCGTCATCCAACATAATCTCCAGATTTGGCCTCCTGCGATTTTTATCTAGTTCCAAACTTGGAGAAATAGCTCGGTGGAAAGAAATTTGACTCCAACGATGAGGTCATCGCTGAAACAAAAGTCTATTTTGGAAACTACAAGGAGATTATGTTGAGAAATAAAATAAGTTTTGACCAAATAAATCATTTCTTGGTTCATTTTTAGGAACTTTTCACATTGCCCTGGTACATTATGATTTTGATTTTATTCTAAGAGTATACAGATACTACGATTCTGAAGAAATTGACAGGAAATTCTAAATAATTATCCATATAATTATACTAAAACCATATTTCCTTTTAAATTGTAGCTTTTCTAAGTCACTTTCAATTGTGATCAGCCAAAATCAAAGCCATGATATTATGTAAACTGCATCGTAGTTGAAAATTGATTCAGGTAAATTACAAATTAAGAGGAAATAGGGAGTTTAGTCTAAACCAAATTACATTATATCTCATTCCGTTGTGGTACCTCACATACATATCATATGTAATTAATTATTCGTAAGTTCCTTTATGAATTGCAGAGTGCAAACAGTGCTATATTATTATCTATATACTTATGATCAATTAATATTCATGTATAGAATCAATGTAAAATCGAAATATAAACTCTTTCATATTTAGATTATTCGTTACAACACAATTGCTTGGGGCAAAAATTCCATACTTATTTAGTGAGTGGAGTTATTAAAATAAAAAACAAGGTTGTTCATGCATTCAATATTATGACAACGCTTTTTGCTTCCCACGATGAACCTTAAAGAATTGAAGATTGCCCCAGATAAGAAAGAATAACACTAAATGTTTAATTGGAAAAAGTCGAGTCAAGTCGTATTTGGAAATCTAGACTATAATAACGTTGTAATGACAACGGCATTGACAAATTTTATAACGAGTTATGATAGAAGATCATAACTTGAGTAAAACCAAAAGTTTGTACAGCAATTATCATCAACTGATATTTGGACCCATTTCTAATTAATTCACTGTACATGTAGCATTATAACGCCCAAAAAAACAATTTTCAAATTTTCGCGGAAATACTCATCCTTTTTGAGTCTTTCTCAGTTCATCTAGACTATTTCTCAGATGATGTCCTTCTGAGAAGCACATACGTCAACGAATTATAGCTGGTTGTGATGCTACTATTTTTTTATACTTTTACTCCGTAGATCGACAACGGCTGCCCTAAGACCCCAGGGATATGTAACAAAAAAATCACATATTTTACAATTCTTGCAACCATCAGAGGGTATTGAAAAAAATATAACTTATGTATAGTTCAGAATTAAGATTCAGTTTTTTCACGCTTTCAAAAAACAACTTTTTATCTAAGCAATTAATTTGAAAGCTCTTTCTGTTATTTTTCTCCGCCTTCTCTTTCAATTTTGTTTGCTTACCCGCATTCTCAATGGTTCATCACAGAGTACGAACTAACGTCATTATCTTTAGTTCCCAACAAAAACATAATGACAACTTCTGTTTATTGGATCTTTTGTTCCATTAGAGGAAGGCTTAAGCGTGTAATCATTGAACTTTTTTTCCACCCAATCGCGAATGACATTCAGTTCAATGAACATGGCACTATCATTGTTCCAATTTTGCTTCAGTCGATGTTTAGAACATTTTTCAGAATTTGTGTTTAATATTATTGAACAAAATTGAACGAAATGGTAGTTTTTACAAAATATATTGATTACTACAATATATCGAATTCACATTTATTGTTTCTATACAATGTTTCTTTTTCTATGAGTTTTGTCAATAGGTTTTTGTGGAAATTACAATTGCGTTTAATTGCATTCACTACATATTAATTAAAATTATATAGTAATGTAGGATGAATATCTGAAAAGTTTAAATATTTGAATACATATAATACATCAATGCAATTTGAATAGAAAATAGATAGTAATGATAGCATAGAAGATACACAAAGCAACAAATTGGATATTACATACCTACTAAGGTTAAAATTTAATGTAGATGAAAAGTAATAAAATACCGTGATTTGAGGTATTGATTGATAAAATTATAGGAAGTGAAAAATGAAGTAAGTTTAATCTGGTTTATTTATCAAGGTTTTGATTATAATATGTATATACAAAAAAATAAAAGTTCATATTTTTAATTTCACAATAATTTAAAATTATAGACATTGTTTCAAAGACTGAACCTTTTGTACAATTTACTAAACATACGGCTAAAAATTCCCTTGAGCAACATCAATATACTGCTTAAGACTAAATAAACTCTTTTGTGTCTGGACCTTATCTGCTACCTCTCATACCTTCTCCTTAATACATTCGTTGATTGTCTGATATAATATCTTACATGGAATTCTCACAGGACACTGTCATCTGAATAAGCATCTACACTTAATGGCCATTGTTGATGACCGGACGGAACAATCTTTCATATCCTAGTAGAATGTACAGGACATGCTTCTCTTAGGCTAAAATAATTCGGCAGCACATACATGCCACCTTCTTGTGACCTTTGAATATAATTAATGGTAGCTGTTTGCATTTGACCATTCAATATCTTAAATTTTCTCACAATTTTTTATGCTATTAGGTCGTCGATTGTGTCCAGTAGCTTCTCAATAGCAACCTCCATTCCTCTTCAGCCGTTTAGTCATCAGTAGGTTATTTAAAGATTATATTCTCGTGTTTGTGTTGATTCCTGAATTGCTAATGTAACAGTAGGGCCCACATTTCAATTCTTCCTCCATCCTGAAAATAATACCTACCTGAACAACAAAATATTTTAGATCTATAATATTTTCATATTTATCATTGATACCTAGTCATATAGTTGACAAAATCTGTTTCATTTGTCTCTTTTAATTTTAACAGGTAATTATTGCCCAATTTCATGAACTGATATTATGAGTTTTATAGAATATCCTCTTCATTTAATTTTTTATCTGTTTCTTAAAAGCTGGATCTTGTACTTCCGTCCTTCCTTTCAAGATTTTAGAACTTGAAATTATCGCTCAGAATCGAAGTGAAATATGACATATGATACAATCTATAACGAACGACCAATCGCAGCCGGTTTTCAACGACCAATCACTGGAATGACGTTTCGTTTTTGATGTGGTCTGCAAATCACGAGGTTTCTAACCGAACGTCAAGTAGTACATGACGTGGACTGTTGCCTGTCTCGAGTCTCGTATCCAATTCAACTAGTTGTCTTGGCAACTCACACCCTACACGTCAGTCCCTCTCCAATATATCGCGACCTTGATGAATTAGGATCCTATAAGTTTATTCAATACTAAAATAATGTTTGGCCATAGAATACGCCCTTAAATTAACCTCTACTTCAGACCACACCAGACATTTAGCGAATGTAGATAGCATAATATTATCTGTCTACAATTCGTTAGATCTGTTTTGTAATGAGGAGCCCGTATATGGTCACCAATCTAGGATTGAAAACGTTCAAAACCAATGTTCACGCCAATCAACGTACCAATAATTAGTACAACCTGAAAAGTAATTGAAACTATTTCAATTCCAGAGTCGTGAGTCAGATATCGGTACATTTTTTCGATCCTTTCTTCTCAAAAATTCTTCTATATAGAATTCATGATCCAATCTCTTTAAATTAGAAATAGTAAACAATTTGACCAACGAAGCATAAATATCAATCTATAAATCATCATTACGGCACGTATTGCCTTATGGAATAGAATAGCCCAGTAGTGCATTAGGTGTGACTGTCTTACTAAATAGATAAGGTATTGGTTTCGTGATAATCTAGGACTATTGATATTCTAAAAGTACGGTTTTAACCACGCTTTAAACTGATATCAGGAAACAGCTACCTTTCTCATATACAACGTAAGAATAATTGTTAATAGTGTTCTTTGGATAAAAATAGAACAATAGAACCTTGGGAATAAAGAAGATTGGAGACAGGAGACTACTCACTCTGTTATGAAATGAGCAATTTGTTGGTATACCGATGGATAAAGAACTGTAAAAGGTACGGGGACCGGAGTCTTTGGCCCAAAACCGTAAGCTCCGAACCCAGTTCAAAGTACTGGAATTCTCTTCCGGGACACAGACAATCCAAAACCCTCCTAGATAAATTTAGAGAATCGGAAAGTATGAGACTAAGCAGGACATAAACATAACAGGATTCATGACAGGGCGCTATAAACTCAACGGCCATACCTATTGATAAAATTGCCCTAGCGAACGATGGAATGTGAACAAAAGCAGAAGAAACACCGATATATCTGCTGACTGACTGCGAAGCTACCCTGCTCCGAAAGAGCAGACTCTTCAGAATAAACACATGGAGGAAATTTTACCAATAATGGAGCCGGGAAAAACTTCAGCTAGGCTAAGAGAGAAAAATCACTGGTGTACTGTGAAAGGGATACAATAGTTCTTCAAAGACGCAGTATACCTCACACCCCTTAACAAGCTAATCTAAAAAATCTAATCTTGGCTTTCGTTGATAATCATTCTTGGTAAACTGGAAATTGTTCCTTGTTATTTCAAATGGAAATAAATCTTTGTTTGTAGGTGTGTTGCTAGCAATAAATTCTACTTTACCACGATGAACACCTCTAATTATTTCTGCGCAAATTAAATTTGACCCCAATTCTGTGACCCGTTGGAAATAAAATGAATAAAAAATTCATAACAAAGAATGTTCTTTATAGATTTGGCGTTAACTTGGCATACATTCAATAAAACTAATAACCGAGTGTACGGAAATGGCGTGTACCACGGATGACCAGAAGTTTCTTGGCCGAAAATATGATGATTTAACTCAACTTACCTATATACAAAGTAGCTCAGTTTAAGTGCTAGAGGGCTTCAATGATGATAAATGAAGTTTTTATGAAAAGTTGGCTATTATTAATTTGACAAATTAGAAAGTATTACTTTGAAGTCATTTAACTGAACTCCGTTTAAAAGTTCGTATTTTCCTTTTTACGGTTTATTTCTGAGTCATCACGAATTTTTATTATTCATATGCCAAACAAGTAGATATGTTTTTAGCTTATAGGTTTTGTGAATACAATGGTCGCGAGAATATTCGAGTCTACAGGGAAAGGTTTCCTAATCGTATATTGCCAAATCACCACACCTTTGCAAACATTGTTAGACGTCTTCGTGAAAATGGTAGTTTAAGGCCACGAACTTTTGATTGTGAACGTCAGCGTACTACAACAACAGAAGATATGGAGGAATAAATTTGTAAACAGAGTTGAGGAAAACCTAAGATAAAGTACTAGACACCAGGGGCTGGGATGAGCGGTTCCCAAATCAATTGTTAATGAGGTTTTAAAGAAACAACTTATACATACATACATACCATGTTCAACAAATTCAAGACAGATTACCTATTGATACATAATCCGGCTTAACATTTTGCAATTTTATTGAAACTCAGATAGCAGAAACCCCAAATTTCCGTAGGAGAATTTCATCTACCGACGAAGCTTCATTTACAAGATCTGGTGTAACTTACTTACATAATGTACATGTTTACTCGAATGAAAATCCCCATACAACAAAAGTTACTCATTACCAACATGAATTTGAAGTTAATATGTGATCAGGAATTATTAACAATTTTCCAATAGGTGCAGTTATTATAGTTCCGCCACATTTTTCGTTAGCGGTGCGTCAGTATTTAAATACGATTTATCCAAATCGGTGGTTTGGAAGAGAGAATGATGCTCCTGTAAAATGGCCATCAAGATCACCGGTCCCAACACCCTGTGTATTACCTATTGAAAACGAGGAAGATTTGAATTGCAGAATTTTAAACGTTGTCAACACCCTTCGGAATCCCGCTACACTACCAACAGTTCAACTTAATTTTCGACGTAGAATTAACGCATGTGTACAAGAAAATGGTGGCCATTTTGAACATTTGTTGTAACATTAGCTAATTAGTTATTCATTACATTTAGGTAACTTCTGATAAAAATTTTATTTGTGTTAAGTTACAATTCTGATTCAGGATTGTAGGGATTTAGAAAATATTTTTTGTGGCTCAACCAGGGGGTTACAAGAAATATGGGTGGATAATTCATTGCGAACAAGTTTTTAAGCATGATCAAATTAGGGTTTCTTTTTTGAAAAGCTTTTTCAGGTACAAACGAGTGGCTATAAAAATTAATAAAATCTAACAAAGATTTTATGACTTATTTGAGAAATGTAAGAAATTAATCATTTTTGAATCCCTCTAGCACCCAAATCAACTTTGTATAGAGGTAAATTGAGTTAAATATATTTTCGGCCTTCCGTTGTACACGCCATTTCCGGACATCCTGTACTAGAATAGTGGAATAAAATACGATTTCAAAATTACGGGAACTGAAAGGTAAAAAAGGTTAAAAATTTTGGATTCAATCGAAATTTTAAATATTAATGTCAATAGTAATTTTATATTAAATGATATTTATAACTAACCCATTATTAATTACTTTGTAAATCTTCAGTGAAACTTATTTGATAACTCGCTTTGATGATGTCACTTTGTGGCAAAAAAATTGTCAGCAAGTAAGCTTTGCAGTTCGTGTGAATTGAAATTTGTGTTTTATTCTCTATTTTACATATTTTTTTGTAAATAATGTTGTTATAAGGAAGCTCTGATATAACCACATTATATATCTGCACACATTTGGACTGAGAAGTTTTCTCAGGGGTAGTCGGAGGGATTAAAGATATAAGATTTTGTACTTATTAATATCTAGGTGGTGGTTGGGATAGTAAATATGAAATTTATGAAAGAAAATATCAAATTGGTTTGCATTTTACAATATTGAAGACTTCTTGATCACATCTTTCCATTATCTGTGATAATTGCTATGTACAAATATAGATTGTTTAATTCAGAAATAACATTGCGGTTTTGTTTCAGGTAAGCGAAAGAGAATTCCAAGTAACGAGCGTATCAAGGTGAGGTTTTTAATTTGCCACTAACCTCTCAAATAAATGAAAGGGAATTTGAAATGTGTTCATTTATCGTTTGCGTTCAATCATGCGTTTTTTTCCAATCTGTAATTGTAAACCTGTTACAATCAATAATCTCAAGAAATCGTTAAATAGATCATAACAATTAAATTGACTGAATGCATATAATAACAACATTTGTGAGTCATTTTGATATAATATATAACGTTTAATAATTATTGGATTTACCTTATTAATATCTGAAAATTGCTTATTACATTCTTTGGATAAGATTTCTTTGTAATTATAACTTCTAACTATAATGAAGGCGGGCCAGAGAATAAATATCTCTAGGACAACTTAATGTCTTATGTCATTATTTGACATTTTACCGAATAGCCCATAATTCGTGACATTTACACGAGATATTTGCATAATATTTGTTATCATCCAGTGTGAATATATAGAATACAAGAAAATATCTGCTGCTATAAGATTTGGTGATTTTTTACCTATAATTTCGGTAATACAATAGATGGCGCTAAAATTTCTTTTATAATTGATTTTTATTAATAAATACAGTGTAGTCAAAAAGTAATGAAATATGTTTACTCATAGAAAAACAAAACACTGACTGTTAGAAAATGAACTTGGGCAAGTCGATTTTTATTCATAATTTCGCAATTTTCAAATTCCTTCTCCCAATGACTCCAATTATTTTATTTTCCAGACTTAGTAGCCTACTCTTATTAGGTAAATTTTAAGAATATTGGTTTGAAATTGGATTATTCTCCAATAATATGAGGAAAATGGAATTTCGTTGAAATTCTATCAAAGTAAGTTTCCTACTATGAGGTTACAGAAAAAAGAGACGCCACCGATTAATCAGAACGTTTTTTGAGCCAATGACATGAGATAGCAATAAACTAATGCCGTTTGAGATATCTCATTAATCACCACGTGATGTGTACAAATTGACGAATTCTTGTGGTGTCTACTTGATTGAGACGAACTACTAAATCACTGTGTTGAGTGGACTGTATACTCCAGGCAAATAAGTCATTTTCCTCAGACCTCTCTGTACGGCGGGATTTTTTGCTGGAAAAATGTAGGTTTTCACATCTAAAAACAGATGTCACTGACGCGAAGGCTGGCGCGGGGGTGCGTTGGTGATATGTAGATATATGTATATGTATATACATATGATTTTTCGCCAATATCTCAAAAACCAAGCAATGTATCGAAAAAAGCTTCGAACAAAAGTTGAAATGAAAATTGCCACAAAAAATCATTCATGTCATTTCACGATTTTTCGAGCCGTTTCCGCGTAAAATACGTTAAACCGCGTTTTATATATACATATTTCATGTTTCCTTGCTATGTTACCCAAAAAACGTTATTATCTCGAATGTTAAACATTTTCTTCGAAACTTAGAAAATGACACATTTGACGCTGATACTGAAGTGAAAATTTCATGATTTTCCAAGAATTTTCCACAGTTTTCTCTTTTCATACTTAGTTATATCCCTGAATATATCAAAGAGCTATTACATTTTTTCTTTAAGGCTTACTGTCTGCCAAATTAACGACTTATTGCGAAAAATATGCCTAAATACGATTTTCTGATTTTCCGTGGAAAATCTAACTTTTCTAATAACGTTCGTTTAGATGGAAAATACATTTTGAACAACTTTTATTTTCTTCAAATCGAACGTTATTAGAAAAGTCAGATTTTCCACGGAAAATCGGAAAATCGTATTTGGGCATATTTTTCGCAATTAATCGTTAATTTCACAGTAAGCCTTAAAGAAGAAATGTAATAGCTCTGTGATATAACTGAGTATAAAAATGAAAATTTGTGGAAAATTCTTGGGAAATCATAGAATTTTCACTTCGATATCAGAGGCCAACGTGTCATTCTCTAGGTTTTCAAGAAAAAGCTTAATCTTCGAGATAATAACGTTTTTTGGGCAATAGCGAGGAAACATGAAACGCGGTTTAACGCATTTTACGCGAAAACCGCGCGGAAAATCAAAAAATGCTATGAATGATTTTATATGGCAATTTTTATTTTCTACAACTTTCGCTCGAAACTTTTTTTGATACATTGATTGGTTTTTGAGATATTGGCTATAAATCAAATATATACATATATATCTATATATCACAACGCACCCCCGCCCCAGCCTTCGCGTCAATGACGTTGGTTTCTAGATGTCAATACCCACCCTTTTCTATCAAAAGATCCCGCCGTACAGAGAGGTCTGTAAAATGAGCTTTTTTCGTTTATTTGCCTGGAGTAGTAATTCACTGATTGAAGACTCGCTTATACGTCTTTAACAAAATATTCCGTAAACTTTATAATACAAAATATTATTGCAGCCGGCCCATTACTGCTCATACATACATCTTGTATGTATGTATTGATATGAAAATCATCCTTATCCGCTAAAAATACTATTAAAGTAAAGGCTTTCGGCTACCAGATATCCATCATCAGAGTAAACTAAATTATAAATCAAAATGTGCCCGTTTAAATACTATTTCGGGATAATAATGAAAGCAATGGGTTACCCTCAGCTGGAGATAAATCGGAGTTTAATGAATTGCTCTTTCGTTTATACATTTCCATCCCTTCTAAATTACCTACATATTTGTCTGTACTGTTTTAAAAGTGACAAACTATTGAGAAATGGGGTGGCCTGTTTTCAAAATATGTTTGGCTAACGCTAATTTTGCCCCATTATTTTTCTTTATATAGGCAAAATGTTCCTCATAATAAGTTAAAATGTTCCTTCTAGTTTGACCCACATAGCATTTTGAACAAGATTCATAATTGATTTGTTGTTCCACTACCAACTTAGAATTAAAACCACTATAACACATAAATTGGTGGCGCTCGCGTTGTCTGTCAATCGTAGATCCTGAACACAAATCTTCAAATATATTACAATAGACCCTTTTCTCCATATAGTCCCATGGAAGAAGTCAAGGAGGTCAGATCCTGACATCTAGTTGACCATTCGATACGCCTCCTTTGTCTCACTGAGATACTTTGTCGAATTTTCTTTATAATAAGGGACGTCATTGTGCTTGTGCGAATCGTTATTATGCAAGACTACTATCTGGGTACTACATGATCTTGTAAAAGATTTAAATTTAATAATATATTATGAAATATTATTCAAATGTGAATATTTATTTATGTACTTCTATGAAAAATGGATGAAATGAAATCGAAACATTTATATCCTGTCCAGTTAACCGGTTTTTAAGTTACAGTTGTCATAATAGAATAAATATACTTATAATAAAATTGAATGGATAATACGTTAAACATAACACATTCTTAAAATTCGAAATATTTTTCAACAAGATGTCTAACCCTATGTTAAGGTGTTAATTATCTAACTGATGGGGAATTTAGTATATGTGTGTCTTCAAGAAATGTCAATAATGTTGAGAGTTTTGAAAGAGTTAGACATTTTTCAAAGCTATTGAAACCCTGCTGATCAGAAGTCTCTTAAATTCTTCGCATAACTGATTGACTGGTAAGCAATGAACTGACTGTGGCATCAGGTTAAAAAAGTTTTACCATAGAAATTTGCAGAAAATGGACTTGAATATAGTTGATTACCTGGTACGTCTAATTCTTAGCGATAACCGACTCATTTCTAAGCTGCAGACGTTGTGTTGGCTGCTATACTTTTCAATGTCAATGTACATTGATTTATAATATTGGTAAATGTACACACAAGGAAATGTAAGCAGATCAAGGGCTACGAAGCTGATGTATATATCTGCGTTTCGTTATAATATACGCAGCACCATTTTTTTGCAAATTGAAGATCATTGTTGCATGTGGTGAGTGTCCACAGCTCAGCCACGAATAAGTCAGGTTGCACACAAAAAATGGGTGATATGCTGTGTCAGTATTATATCTCCCGCGTGACAAATATGCTTCTAGATAGTTTGATTGAATGGAAATAATAATCCAGCCTAGTTTAGGGTTCAGATGAACTCCTAGGAACACGTTTTTTCCGAATTTGCTAGATTTTTTGGGTAAGCGTGACATTCAGTTTTCTCAAGAGTAAAAGATCTTTCATTACTTGTGAACCAATTCTCGAGCTTCGACTGAGTATTCTCAGCGCGTTGCGTTCCACAGCGGAGTTGTCATCTGCAAAGAGCAGAATCTCCTTCAGCGAGTTCACCGCCTATCGTTTGTAGAGTTTTCTAGTTGACTACAAAACTATTCACACAGTTATTCAGAAATAGAATTCCAAATAGTTGATTCAATGGCAACTGTAGTTTTGAATTGACTATCATTTTTGTATGACTTCCTAAAAACGGGGATAACTGGAATTCCACCTGTTAGGCCATATAAAGGATTCTATTTTCTATTTTCTATCGCGGAATTTTTTTAAATGTAACTGGCATTCACTCTAATCATATTGTTATTAATAATAGCAGGTCCTTGTTTGTATCGTGCCTTGGGGTGGAACGACCTGCAACAGTCAAGGAAGCTCCGATTTGATATATTCGAATATTGTGTTTTAACGGCCATGATAACTGTTACAGAACGGATACGAATGTTGGGTAGTGCACCGAAGAGTAGACAACAGGGTGCGGAAGGAAATTCAAGCACCTGTATAGAGTTCACACGGACACGCTGGGTGCTCACATAAACAATAAAACCGAGCACGAATACATGGTTTCAACTAATGACTGCCCAAACAAAGTGATTGTTGTTTGAAGTAATTCCCCATTATGTTGAAAATTCTAAATCTTTAAATCAGGCATATGTTTTTGTTGACAATCGAAATTGATCGCATATTCAAATTGTCCGTGACAGAGGAATTTTTATTTCGGATTTGAATTTAAACTAGTTATTTCACGAAAGCAATTTTCGTTCTTTCATTCTGCATCATCAGAGATTTTAAAGGCCAAACATGGTTAGGATTTTGATAGTCATATATCTATAAGCTATTGAAGAAAATTCCGAGGGTATGTATATACGCAAATCACGTGACTCACCGATTGTCTGTAGCTAAGTGACCTCTAGCTTCAAGAAGATGCACCAAGTTTCAAAAGATGAAGCAAACTTTCAAATTATTAGTTTTCCCCAGATCGTCCGTCTTAATTTTGATACTATTCAATGAATGACACTACTAATAGTACTAATACTAAGCATATTTGTTGAAAATAATAAATAATAGTCATTGCCTATGGTTGTAGTTGAATTTTTGATAATTAATAGTTTCATATTACACAGATTTTGTGTTTGTACTGGCTGCGTCCTAGGTATAAATAGACGAGCTGTGTTATGATTATGATGATTAACTCATAATTGGGTCAGTTGCATGTAGGATAAAATGGCTATTATTTGTTTCATGAATTTGCTAATGAAGTTATACACTCACAATTATTGCAAACCACTGATTTAATTAAGGATAACAGGTCGCAACAACGTAAATTCCGTAAAACTACATTTTCAAGTTAATCAAGTCCAATGACATACTGGAATGGACACTTTCTTGAATTGGACCTTTTGATAAACAAACGAATTAATCAGATTCTGAAATTATTGCTATAGAGATCATTTAACTTGCAGAATTGGCAATTTTGCGTTTACCTCTAATTAATAAACTTGTGACATACGGTTTATCTGGCCTGATTTTTTAAACGATACTATCAGAAAATCTGAAATATCTTGCGATACTAACAAACCGTTTTTAAAAAATTATTTATTAATTATTACAAATTTAACTTGCTGGAACTATATGCGTCTACACAAGGCAAAGTCGTAGTGCAATAGAATTAATCTCAAACTTAATATTCTATCATTCACATGTTATACTGTGTCAGTTTAATTATTTATAGCTTAATGTCCTTGATAATAAAACAATGAAAGTATTCATCACAGAAGGATGTAACAGCTCCCAACCTAAGAGGAAAAATTACGGGTGACTTAATTTTTCAGGTGATGAATTAATATGATAATGCTTGTTATTAGGACGACGTACGGGATGATTGTCCAAACGCGTTTCGATGTATAGAATTGTGGTATTTCGATTTGTTTTATTTTCAGCTTCGTGTTTTCAAGTTGATTTACGAATGGGTGGATTTCATCTAGATTTATTGATTCCAGGGTTAGAGGTGGTAGTTTTTGCTCTTTTTGTTCTTTCAATTCAGGGATTTCCTTGTAGATTTAGTTTGTCGTGATTCTTGAGACATCCACTTGTAATAGTTGTATCCATTGATTGGGTTCAATGTTTTAAATTTATTCTTGATTTAACGTAGTTCATGTTGCTTACAATTATTATAGTGTTTTGTAAATTTGTAATAGATGATCACACATGGACAATCCAGGTCAGGTTGAGCGTGTTTTCACCGGCTAGCCTGAAGGAACTCTTTGGTATCTCTGACAAGCCTTGAGAACACAGTCGGACGTTTCAGTGCGTTGAAGACCGCTTGGCTGTTCGAACAGATCCAGATGGTCTCATTTATCAACATATACATTTCCCTAGAAAATGGAAGATTTATAATGCATTACCATAGCAATAAATGAATTTCAACATAGAATACAAGTAACTTTTATTAATATGTCAATACAAATCAAATCTCAAACAATAAACAAATGTCATACTAGCTATTTTGTGATGTTGAAAGTACAATTTTGGAAGTGGCAAAATAATTTAGCAATTTTATGTGGTCCAGCACTAGCAATATCAACGTTATTTGAGGTAGTCTGGATGGTAGATTCTCTCAATGTGATATTAATAGAAGCTTTCACACCAGCCTCCAACGAAACCTTCGTCATTCTGGAAATTTCGCTATTATCCACATATCCTCGTGCTACTGATGAACTCTTCCAGCCTCCTACTCTCATTAAACTTTCTGAATAAAAGGCGAATATACATTTCTTCCCTATTTTCAACAACGGGATGGGAGTGGATAGGACTGTTGGGTGAGGTAAACTACAAATGTGTAGAGCACAGAAAATCTGGTTATAGTATCAGGGCCGGATTCAAGGTGGTGGAGGCCTCTGGGCCAAAGTTTGGTGGGGGCTCCTATATGTCAGAGGCTAACATTTTTTTTTATTCAGTATATACTGACTGTATACTGAATGCAATATTAATGCATTTTAAAATGTTCTTGTAATAAAAAATCTGGACAACATATATTATTTAATGTACATGAATATCAATAACTTCGCACAGGTATTCTTCGAGTTTTCTTCGTCGCGAAATCGTCGATGACATCGTCAAAATTCAATTCTTATTATGTTGTGTTTTAGAGGAATGTGATATTAAAATAGATTTTTAATAGCAAAAAATCACGCAAATAACGATATAATTCATTATTGATTACCAATATTCACATCAATGCTATTGATAACCATACTATTGATTACTATATTAAATAATTGTCATATGATTTCAGTAATAAGTAAATTTTTTCGTCTTCACTTGACCTTTGGTGGGGGCCCCTAGGTGGTGGAAGCCTCTGGGCCATGGCCCACCCGGCCCACCCCTAAATCCGGCCCTGTATAGTATATACTTATAGATTGAAAATATAGTGCAAATAATTCGAATTATATTCCCGGAAGTACATACAAAAGTCTGCACTTTGGTGCAATGTAAATTGTCGTACTCTAAAATGGGCAAAAATTATAGTAATTTAAAAAATGAAATTACAGCAGGGGGGATGAATGTAACCTCACTAAAATCTAGCTGCAGGTTCTTCAAACGTTGAGAATAAAATGACTATTATCTCTGTACTCCAGCTGAAAGTGTAAGTGTCGTGAAAAATAAAAACAGAAACTATTCCTAGAAAGGGTGTAAAAACCTCTTTTTTGCAGAAAAAAGGGTTGCACTAATTCGGATGCAGAAAAACTAGGATTTTGTTATCCACACAATTAAAAGCAATTTCTCATGGGTCACTATTCCTCATCAAAAATTTCTCAATCTTTCCGTAGATTGACTTCCCAGCAGAGAATGTTTATCGAGATAAGGTGCATCATATCATCTTATTTCTTCTTAAGTTGAACATCTTATCGACTTTCCGAAATTGAATCTTATAATCAATATGACATTGTTCTCCTTCTTAATATTGTACGTGACTAGCTCCTTGAACTTCTGATCGCGTTCCTATTCATTTTAAAAGTGAAGGTAATGATAATATAATTGCCAATTATATGGAAGTAATTTATTATTTCGGAATAAGCGTTCTTCTATGAACTCGCAATTTTATAATTACAGTAAGCAGTGTCCTCAATACTTGTTTATCTTTCATTATTATGTTAGAATCAAATTATTGTAGAATGTCATCTGACGAACATAATGTCACCGTCGTAAGCCACTTTTGTAACATCATAGGGCCGCTTAAATATGCGTGTTAAATTGCTCTGATAAGAGTGCATGTTTTCAAATCGTTATAACGACAAGAAAATTTTGATGAATTATGTTCATGAATAATTAATCCAATCCTATACGAGCTCAAGTGATAAGCAATTTACTGTCATGTGGAAATGAATTATATATTGTTATCGAACCATTTCAGCAAACATGACAAGAAGAAAGTAATAAAATCGGCACTTCCATTAGTTACTTACTATGAGGGACTGTAATTTAGTACTTTACATTTCATTCGATAGATGACGATCGATCGATCATCAAATCCTGAACTCGGCTGCGCGATCTACTTTCCGAATACTATTTAGCTGATATCTACTTTCCACTTTGATTTTTCCAAGAGCAGAGTAAACTCCCTATTATAGGGACTTTAGAGGTTTAAGCAGAGTTAGCAAAAGCGCCGCTTAATAGTGAAAACTCTAACCATCTTATTTCCATAGTCTTCGGAAGAATTTAGTTAATATAACCCCACAAATGATATTATTACACTGTTAGGCTTTTTACCCACAATTCGGTGCTGTTAATTCCACCAATCAAACGGCAAAATTTCGTAGCTACTGTGCGCAATATGTCAAAAGCATTTTCGACCAGTCAGTTTATATTTGGAGGATTGTATTATCTTATTGTACAGGGTGTCCCATTTTAGGTACTTTTGCGGGTTATCTCCTTTATTTCTAAAGATAGAGAGTTGCGGTTTTCGCGACACTGTGCTACTTTTTCTCTTAGTTTTTAAGATACAGGGCATTTCTGAAAATGTTGCATTTTGTGACCCCCCTCGTATCTCCGTTATCCTTCAACTTATCGTATATGTAAAATAACATTCTAATAGTTTTTTTTCCGTAAAATGCAGTGGTGTAGATAACTTTTGTTACATATTTACTGTTTTTGAGTTATAAGGCAAACTTATGTTTTTTTAAATGGAACACCCTGTATATTTATAGACTATAAAATTTGTCTTTTTTTTACCTTTTCAAAAATATATGATAGTATAAACTTTTTTTCAGAAACACGCAAATATTCGACAATTTTCAGAAATTAAATACATATTTTAATAGTAGGCCATTGATATTGTTTATGACAAGAAACAGAAATAAACATCAAATCTCTATTGCATTTAAGCTGTTTATTTTCGTTCTTTTGGTATCATTATTCAATAGATATTTATCAATTTTTCCGAATAATGGCAGTTTACGAAAATTATGAGAAATATGATATGATGGTATGTTTTATACAGAGTAATGAAAATTCTGAAGAAGCTTCGGAATTATACTTCCAAAGGTGAGTAAGCTATTATGGCTATGAAAATCTCTATTATCATTTAAATTTTTGCTTGTTAGATATCCAGAAAGAAGGCAACCGTTTTTTGGGATATTTGCCCGTTTAAAAGCAAATTTAGTTGAGCACGGATCATTTGTTCACCCGCGCCCTAAAACATACAACAAAGAGAACAGGGAAAGAAAAGAGATAGATACTTTAGGATATATAGAAGCAACACCTTCGTCCTCATGTAGAAAAATTGAGAACGAAATTGGTGTGCCAAAAACTAACGCTCAGAGGATCTTGAAGAAATATAAGTATCATTCATACAAATTTAATATACTACATTTGCATCCTGGCGATGCCGAGCGCCGGGCACTGTTTTGCCAGTGGTATTTGCAACAAATCGATGCTAACGATTTATTTGGCAGACTTGTTATCTGGTCAGACGAATGCTTTATTTCAAGTGCTGGCATTTTCGATCGTCACAACACCAGGAACTGGCGTAGTGAAAATCTGCATTTAATGTTTGAAAGGGCACAACAAGGACGCTTTGGAGTTGGGGTTTCATGTTTTATTTTGGGTAGACATAGTTTATAGGATTTTTGAAGGAGGTCTTACAGCAGGTAGATACCTAGAAATTCTTGAGGAAGTTATTCCAGAACTGCTCGAAAACATTCCATTAGCCCAGTATAATGCTGTTTACCTACAGCAAGGTGCCCCAAGTCATAACTCTAGGCTCTTAAGGGCCTTTCTAAATAATAACTTTCCTCATAGATGGATAGGTACCAACGGACCTGTTAGATGGCCTCCACGATCACCAGATCTCTCAATTTTAGATTTTTTTATGGGGCTATATACAAAATGAAGTATATAAAACTCGATATGACGGCATTGCAAAACTTCGAGAGGCAATTCGTTTAGCTTTTCGAAATCAGCGAATGAGAACAATGGTTCTTTTGAACGCTATTCAAAGAATCTCAAAGATGTGCCAATTTTGCATTAGAGAAAATGGTGTTCAATTTGAACATCACATTTAATTTTTTTTAATAATGTTATTTTTTTGTGTTTTTGTTATATTGTCACTTTACGCCACAAAACTGTTGTTACAAACTTACTGTTAGAAAAAAGATCTATGGGAATTTTTTTTAATAGATACCTATATACAAGGTATCCAATTATTTGTTAGTAATATGTAAGTTGCACTTGTTTATTATTGTTATCCATAGCCTACTATTAAAATATGTATTTAATTTCTGAAAATTGTCAATTATTTGCGTGTTTCTGAAAAAAAGTTTATACTATCATATATTTTTGAAAAGGTAAAAAAAAGACAAATTTTATAGTCTATAAATATACAGGGTGTTCCATTTAAAAAAACATAAGTTTACTTTATAACTCAAAAACAGTAAATATGTAACAAAAGTCATCTACACCACTGCATTCTACGGAAAAAAGTTTATTAGAATGTTATTTTACCTTTTCGATAAGTTGAAGGATAACGGAGATACGAGGGGGGTCACAAAATGCAACATTTTCAGAAATGCCCTGTATCTTAAAAACTAAAAGGGCTATGAAAATTCTGTTGACGGCATCTTGAGTTTTACGAAAAAGTAGCACAGTGTCGCGAAAACCGCAACTCTCTATCTTTAAAAATAAAGGAGATACCCCGCAAAAGTACCCAAAATGGGACACCCTGTACAAGTAGATTCGAAATAAAAGCTTCGACATAACGCAAAGTTAACGCTTAACTACACTCACTTAACCTACTCGTATGAGAAATGCATTGTTTTGAACTCAAGAGGAAATAGGTGTTACTACAAAAATAAAGAAGTTCATTTCACAGGTGGGTATTCAACAAAAATTGTGTATACGTGGATTGTATAGGAAATGGGAAGAATGCTTGATACGCTATTCAGAATGTCCTCATATTTCAGTTTTATCCACCACGGCTTCATTGTTCCGATTTTGGTATAGAACTTCAATCTTCAACGTTTAACAAATAGAATGGTGTCACGATCCTTGAAAACCATTGTATTTCATTTGTCGATGAAAATGACCAAAAGTTTGAGCATTCTTATCGAATTTTGGGGAGGCGTCTTAATAAACAAAATTATAGCCAAACTATTGAATCAAGTACAGAAATTCATTGTGATTAAATTTCAATGATCGGATCTTAGCAATTATTCATTAAAAATGGGGCGAAAGGTTTTTTTACGTTATCATTATATGATGATATGATTACACATATTACGCCAAAAAATAAATATATACAAAATAGTATTCAAAATCTTTATGATTATGAATTGAATATTGTTGGCTGATTATAAATTAAGTAAAATCACCCTACAGAAAAAAAAATTGTTTAATCACTAAAGAAAAAGAGGAGAAATTTAAATTTTGGACAGATCAGACGAGCGCTTAAAAGGCCATATCACACATACGAGCATAACACCAACCATGCTCAATGAGGCTACCACAAAGATCCTGATGTGTGAGCAACTTATCTGTTTTTGAAAGTATTTATGGTTGGTACTGATATAGTAGTGGATTCTAGGTGTTGAAAACTGGGTTGTTGAATGTGTTTTATCCCACCGTAGACTTAACATTTTCGCGCACAATTTTTTTATTCATTCCTCGTAGCCTAAGGTCAATCTGAACAAGAACCATAAGTTAACTGAAATCGATTTAAATTTAATTTTTTCATCACATCTGCTAATTTCAAGTCAACAATCCAAAAGCATGTGACATCGGGAGCACTTCTAGGTGTCACACTATGTTCATGACAGATGACCTCCATTTACCAAAAAGAGTTTAGTCCCATGTTTAGCAATGTAGCAAACCGGGAGTCGTTTGCTACACTATATGTTACTCCGATGCCCGATAAAACAATGGTCCATATGTCCTTGAGTTCTATTATAACCGCGTTCTATACATATGAACATTCTATGACCTCGTTTGAATATCGCGGGTGGTGAGTTCAACCAATGGAGGGCCAGGTCTATGCTGTGGGTCAACGCCTACTTGATGTAGGGAAAGAAGCCTGAATGTAGAGTGAGGGGTCCCCCAACTACCCCAATTATTGATGTTATTTGAAATTCAACTAAATTTAAGAGTTCTGGATTCATACATTTCGCAAGGTGAAAATAACTCGAACCCTAGAAAGTATTCTCTTCTGTACATACTCAGTAGTATGTAACTCAATTTTATATTTCCAAAACAAGGCATTAATATGTTTGAATGAAGGAACCATAAGTTTTAGATATTCTGTTTTACTAGCTATTTCATATTACTAAATACATCATTGCTTAGAATCTTCATCTTTAACATTGCATTTTATTATTCGATGTAAGCCTAAATCATTCCGGTAGTTTTGTTTTATAACACTCCGCGGAAACGTGTCTAAATGAACAATTGTACCTAATACATTGAATTAAATTAATGTGCTGTTTATATCAATAGAGACTTAGGCACACAAAAATATAAGCGAGTGAAGATCTCAGAAATGAAAAATTCATTATTAATTATATTATGATATCGGGATCCCCAGAAGTTGCTTTATCAAGCAATATATTACAAGACAATATACCTGACTCGTGATATGGTCTGGTAACATCGTAGTGACAAAAGACGGTAATAAATTGAGGAAGCTATTCGATATTTACCCTTACTTAAGTAATTCCTTTGTTCAAAGTTTTACTGTTGGCGAAACTGAAACATACGCCAAAGTCAACAGTAACTTATGGTAGACATACATCCGTGAATTAAAAACCTTATGGTGTCCTTGAAATGAAAATTATATAGCAATTGACTTATTGAACGGGATAATTTCTTTTGTCCACGATTGTTAATTGTACAATGTTCATTATACATGTATTTCCTTAATAATGACATTCATTGTTCACTGGTTCCACTGATTTCTGAAATGTATATTTAATTTTGCCTGGAATACATTCGACATGCATTACGATTTGTACGTACGATATAAAACAGAGCATGCTATGAAACGTCAACCTCAAGTCGCAAAGCCTAATTTGAAACGTGAAAAAGTTTCATGCTATTTCGTTAGAAAACCTTACAAAACGAATACAAATAGTGAAAATAAGATGTCTTATACACCTACAAATATACAGGAAGCTCATTACCGGAAAGATTGAAAAATTCTTAACGTATGAATCGGTACTGTATACTATATTTCACCTAGTTGTCTGCGAAATATAAACCACTGTCACCATTATACACAAACTATTATATGCTTAGACTTAAAATTAACTTAAATCATGGCTATTGACATTGAAAATTAATGAAAGCTACCCTTTTAAAACGGAAGTAGAAGGTTTTGAGCATAAAAAAGACAAATTGGTGTTAACAAGTTTACACAAATTCGGAGACAAATAGCAACATTTCTGCAATTACCCAACCCAAAAAATACTTTGGTCACAGTTATCGTAGATCTTCTGTGACTATACTTGTAGACCCAGATGGGGATATAACTGGTTAGAAATCCAATATATCATCATAAATCTATATAGTATTGGGTGATTGGTAAAGTGCTCTTGGCTCCCTGTCCGCATAGACAGCCATCTGTTGCGCAGTTTCGACAACTCGACAAAAAAGGTTTCTACAGTGTTCACCACTAATGGGGCAATTTCGACCAATGGATATTGGATATAAAAAAGAAAAGAGAGCACAACCGCAACCTTGAAGAGCACAGAAGGGATACACAAGATGGCTAACAGTTTTTTTTTCGTTCTTTAACAAATAGATAATATTGATAAATGAGATATATTTATAAATTTTAGACAATAGCTTACTTCTATTATATATGGAGCTGTCAGATGACACCAAGATCGTCATCAGTGTTGAACCGGTGGAATTAAGACATTCTATCCTATCCAATATTGTGGATAACCCAATTAATGTTGTAAATTGGTAACTAAGTAATTATAACTTGAAATACTTTATTTACTCAGTGACTGGTGACTGGTAGATTATAGCTGGTAGCTGGCTTCCGGCCGACTATAAACTCACTGCGCAACAACCACTCGATATACGAGCTTCACTATCGCGGAACATCACGCATGTGGAGTGCTTTATCAACAGAACCATGTGGGGCGCTTTACCGACAAAATGCATGCGTCAGAATTCAAGACAGTTTATAGAGTATATGCTAGATACGTTTGCAACATGTCATCAAAAGCTGTAATTTTACGCAAATCTCTCACATAAAGACCATGATGTGCTTCTATATAGTATTGAGCGACTAGTGCAAGATGGTTGGTAACTGGCTCACGCATAGAACCATATACGCACTTCACTCTAGTAGAACAGCACGCCTGTGGAGCGCCTTACCGACAAAGTCCTGTTTATACCGTAAAATTACATATCTTCTCTTCAAGAGCTGCTTAAGCATTCATGCGCACTTCTGGTAAATAGAAAAAATATCATGGTTCGTAGAACAAAATCCTTGTCAGCTTATAAATGCAATGAAACCACTATAAGTAGAAAAAAAAATTTATGTATATTTAAATTGGATTCCTTAATTCAATTGTGATAATTCAATTATTACTATTAATAGTAAATAAATTCCATTTTTTATTTCATTGATAGTCGTGGAGGAATGATAGTTTTCTACTCGCATATAATGGCTGCTATAATGGTTGTTGCATAATATACTGTATTAGTCAATTGGAATTATTGATTAAAAATGATAATTTGTGAATACCCGTCAATAATAATTATCGGAGCAGAATAAGAGTCGCTAGTATTCAGGAAAAAATTGCTGCTTTTCAAATTTTTTCGTCAAATTTAAATGTAACAAAAATAAATGATATCTGTCTCCACCAATCTGTAAAATGTACATATCTGGCTTGTAAATAACTGAAACTCAATGTTTATTCCGAAATATGTCATTATGTTTTATTGAAATTTATTACTTAAATTACGAAATATAAAATTACATTGTTGTTCATCACAATTAAAATGTAAATTTATTATTACGAAGATGTAAACTATTTGAAGTTCTATAAAAGCGAGCTACACAGTAGGACCGTTTTCAAAATTAGAAAAGCCTAATATGTCATGGACTCTTATTTCATAACTGCTAAGATGATTAAACTAAATATATCCTATCCTGACATCAGTCATGACAATCATGTCTTTATTTATACAACAAACGTACATTATCCTCCCACATAATTAAACTAAACGGCTTAATCGTCTAAATCTTAATATAGTTTCACATCAAACAACCTATTAAGTGAATAGATCGTATTAGAAGGATATATTTAATAATGTATCATTAGAACTAAGCTAATAAATTTGTTCTAAGCTGATTTTGACTAAATGAACAAGGCACTGAATTCTTTTGTGTCTATTGTTTTATATAAATGGGTACTGTGCGCATCAATTTGGTTTTCCAATTACGTCGCATTATGACTTAATTATTTGATTTATTGACATACCACCTCGCAATATATGTAAATTAGCACACCAGATACAAACGTTAAACTTAAAATCAAATATTATGTATGATGAAAGTATACTTTTTTTTCTTTTTCACTAACACTGGCTTCATTTTGATGATGATGCGATCAGCATTGAAACTACAGTCTTAGTTAATTATTATTGTACCAATAAATTGATAATAAGAACGGAGGAGAAATCTGATTTGCACATCTACGCCACAGTAGGTACCCCTATCCTCATCAATACGTCCTTATATATGAATACTTATTGAACAAAATATAGAATTCGTTAACGTAATGCAATTTCACAAATCAATAATAGGAATGTCTCTTTGTAGAGGCGAATAATTTTGTCTAGTTATATAGCACGTAATAATTAAAGATTATATGCACCAAAAATGGTTAAAAATATGCATGCAATATGCACTAATTTGTATGTGTTTAATCTTTTTGTGAATGAAATACCAATAAAAATTTAAAATATATTCTATTTTAAAATCTTTCCAGCCTCATGTTTTTATTAGGTACAGTAATCAACCATAAGTTTTTAATAGTATCTAGTGTAGTATTATGTCTTCTATCCGTTAAAATTAATTTAAACAAAGGAAAATATCTTTCAATGTCACAACATGTAATAGGTGCATACTTGAAGCTTAAAATCAAAGCCGGAAACAAATTTCTAATAATAATAATATTTACTTGTAATCTGTAGAAAAATATGCTTTCATGAAGAATAGTGAACGTTAACGAATGAAAAAAGAGTTTTATTATAGAAAGCGTTGTTATAAGCTTATTAATATTCAAGTCATTATGTGAATTATTATAATACAGATAGTAGGTAAGATATTATAAAAGACTCTGAATATTTATAAAATTTAAAATGAGATTTTGGAGCAGTGAAATACATTTTCTGTATGCTGTTTTGTGAACTTCGTGGCTAATAAGATTTAGAGTTGGTTGGGGAGAGGTTAAATAACTAAAACTACTTAAGCTCTGTTGTTTCGACTTATATTATAATAATTCAATAATGATTGTGAATAGTTTTAGTAAAAAAAGGTGGTAAAAGGAGATTGAGAATTCAATGATGGAAAATACATTTTGAGGTAAATAAAATACATATAAATAGTTCAACAAATATGTCAGTTACTGACACGTATTAAAACGGATAAAAATTATGAAATAGTTATTATAGAAAACAACAGGTTGCTTACAAATGGTTTTTTTGTCGTGATAACATGTAAATAAGTAAGGATATTTACATATATACTTTAATTCCTTTTATTTTTATTCACTATTCAGAAATTGATATTTGTATATTAAGGAGAGAGAGTTTGTATCTGAATGAAGAACACATGGAGATTGAAAGGATTTTTTTTTATTGGTTGATTCGTGATTTCTCATATATTCATGTTAACGTATGTGTGACCATAGGCGTACTAGATTTGTTGTTATTTTGATATTAAATGACTTAGTGAAAATAGTACAAATTAGGCAGAAATTGGGTAACTATTTTTATATTAGTATTGTTTTTATATCTATCTTCTCTTGTATACTTTTTTTTATAGTTTCTTTCTAGTTCTTTCGATGTTTTTAATTTTAACTTGGTGAAATAGTTTTTACCTGGGGTTTCATTTTTGATTGAAATATTGAAGGCCACGTCTGTAAATATCTTCTTTAACTTTCCTGAAAGGTCAAATATATATATCGGATTTTCAGGAATAATTTGTTTTTTTTTTTGGTAGTTCAATATTATTGGTTTTTCCATTGGGAAGGAGTTTGTTCATTAATTTTGTATGGTAACTGTTTTTGAAGGTAATGTTTTAATTGTTTCAAGATTTTTTTGGTGGAAACATTGGTGTGATAATTGTAGGGCTCCTCTATATTTGAGGTTCAATATAATGTTGGTTTTATGAATAAACGAGTGTTGAGAATTGAAATTCAAAAATCTTTCTAATAACTATGATGTTCAAAAAAGGTACATTGTGGTTATGTTCTAATTCAATAGTGAACTGGAACTATTGAATACTTGTTGGGTTGTATTAACTTTGACTATGGGTACGTCATATCGTTCGAAAAACGATAATGTAAAGGACAATTTTTTGATAGAAGTATTCTGATGTTCAGACATGACGATATCAGAACAAACTGGTGTCAGGCAGTTTCCCATACTTAGATCAAAGATTTGTTTAGAAAATTTATATTATAATTTAGAATAACCGTTTTTAAACACAAAGTCTAATAATGTTAAGGAATGTTCTAATTAGAGTTTTGTGTGTGGTTCAATTAAGAGCCATTAATTAATTACAAACCAACCTTATCTGAAAAATTTTTGTATATCAACTCTCAACACTGATTGACTCACAAATCTAACATCATTTTAAACCTCAAATATAGAGTCCCACCATTATCACATCAATCTTTCCACCAAAAAAAATCTTGAAACGATCGGAATATATCTTTTAAAAAACAATTACCCAACAAAATCAATAAAAAACTCTTCAATGAAAAAACCAAAATGTTGAACTACCAAAAGAAAACAAATTTTTTCCCAGATATTCCCTACGTATCTGACCTGTCAAAAAAGATAAAGAAGATATTTACAGATGTTCCCTTCAATATTACTTCCAAAAATGAAAACTCCGTTAATAAGTATTTCAACAAGTTAAAATCAAAAACAGCGAAAGAAGTGGAAAGTAGCATGATATACAAATACCATGTGGAAAATGTAACGAAATGTATATTGGACAAACAGTGCTATACCTAAAAACTGGGATATCAAAGCATGAACGTAGCATAAGACCCGAAAACCTCACAAAAACTACAAATAAAACAGGTCTTGCAGAATATTCCGACAAAATTGTAGGAAAACAGCGCAAATATAAAAAAGAAGTATACAGGAGATGATAAATATAAAAAAATACAAAAACAA
This sequence comes from Endomychus coccineus, assembly GCA_958510875.1. Classification (NCBI taxonomy): domain Eukaryota; kingdom Metazoa; phylum Arthropoda; class Insecta; order Coleoptera; family Endomychidae; genus Endomychus; species Endomychus coccineus. Next base: position 262,271,907 of record OY294067.1, on the reverse strand, counting down.
TACTAATATGAAAATAGATACTCAAAATAGTTTCGCCAACATAGTAGCTTCTTCAAACAACTATTACAGAAAGAGCTACATATACATAATATATAACTTTAATGGCAGTTTTAGGGTAGATGGTTATTGTAATTTTACCTAATTGGGTTCAACTCATCGAGGGATTGAACAATAAACTGGTAGCAAACGAAAAATATAATTATACAAATTTAACAAGGGTGAATTAAGTATTTATTGATCTTCAATAGGATATTGGACTTATTACATTTATTACTTTCTAGGGATCCTAACAAATTCAATTTATTACTTTTATTCTGAATGTGAAGAATTTTGAAATCATCATTAAAGTTATGGTTCTACAATTAAATGTTTCGCAAAGATTGAATCCGCTTTATAATTAATGAAACTACACCTATGCTCTTTAGCCTACGGCCTAAAATAGTTTTATACACAGACTTCTCAACATACCGATGTCAAATGATGATTTTGATAAAGAGTTAATTGTCATTAAACAAATCGCGGTAAATAATGATTACACTTCCGGACTAATAGATTCAATCCTATCTAAAAAAAACGATACAAGTTAGCTATCAACTCAGTGTTTCTTACAATAAAACAAAACCATTCTAATGTTAGTATTACACATATGGGGCCACCCACTATTAAAATTTCAAATTTTCTTAGTAATTTAGACATTCACGCAGCGTATAAAATACAGAATAATTCAGCGAATTTCATCAAAAATAATAAAGATAAATATCTGATTAAGACAAATGTGAGTTTACAAGTGACATGATACACATTGGTCAGACAGGAAGAACCTTTAAAAAACATATCAAATAACATAGGAGTATTTTCATTAATAATAAATCGGATTCAACCTTTGCGGACAATTTAATTATAGAAAACCATAGCTTGGATGATAATTTCAAGATTTTATACATTCAATATGAAAGTAATAAATTAAATTTGCTGGAATCTCTAGGAATTAATAAATATAGGAAGTACGATATCCTACTCAATAATTCTCCTTCCTTAAATTTGTATAATTAAATTTTCCGTTTGCTACCAGTCTACCGTTAAGCCCAATTAGGTAAAATACCAATACCCATCTGTCCTAGGATTCCTATTTAAGTTATATATTAGGTAGCTCTTGTGCAGTAAGTTGGTACTTTGTAATAGTTTTTCAAAGAAGCTAGTGTGTTGACGAAACTTAAGTCACATTTACCCGTTAAACTAGTGAAAATCGAACTTTTAATAGTTATTTTATTTAAGTTTATCCCGAAATGTATATCTCCGGTGTATCACCAGAATAATATGAAGCAAACAAAACATTGAATATTACAATGGAGATGTTTGTACTGTTGGTTTTTATTAATATTTGAAAGCTACAATATAACTTCGATGTATCCGGTGTATCACCAGAATAATATGAAGCAAACAAAACATTGAATATTACAATGGAGATGTTTGTACTGTTGGTTTTTATTAATATTTGAAAGCTACAATATAACTTCGATGAAATATGATACTGTAAAGATGTTCATTCCATTTTACCCATGAATCTGATTAAATTGATTTTCAATTGTATAGTAATAGTCTTGCAACATCCTTTCTCAGTTTACTATATCATTAGATGCATATTTGTTAAGCCACGGTGAATCGGCGGAATCAAAAAGAAATTGTAGTGTTATTTAATGGATCTCATTATAGTTAAGAGCTATTATGTAATGTAATAACTATAGATTTGGCGCCAACATCGCTATATATATGTTTAATGTAAAATTAAAATGGAAACTTGATCGACCATGCCCTTATATAGCACAATGATATCCTAAAGCGGGCCAGTCAGAAAAGTGAAACTGAAAATACTCAACTATTACCGTAGGCGATATCCGTATAAAATAATTCAAGTACAGTGGCAAGTACTACACAGTTGTCCATGTGGTATTTATTGTCACCATTTACTGAATAATGTTCCTTTAATTGGGTTTTATACATATCCTTGAATGATAATGTTTTTCTAGTCCAGATCGATCAGTAACGTGACAAACTTATAGTTCCAGACAGCTGTTTCACTATTATCGTAGTGGAACGAGAAAGTTTGCAATAATATCTACCTTATACCTACCTGACTGGAGGAAGTTGAACGTTTAATAATTACTCTAAAAACTACTAATGCACGGTGTCATGATGGGATTCCAATAAAATTATTGAAGCATGTGGCAAAGAAAATCGCAATTCCATTGACTCATATTATTAACAATTGCTTCAGTGAAGGCATATTTCCGAACAAACTAAAAATTGCACAGATACTTCCAATTCATGAAAAAGGTTCTCTGGACACTATCTCAAACTATAGACCAATCGCATTGCTCCTGAATCTGAGTAAAATATTCGAAAAGATTATATATAGGTAATAGAATGATTATATTTTTGGAACGATTTGAAATACTATCTGCAACCCAACATGGATTTAGGAAAAGTAAATCTACGATAGGAGCAATATTTGAAACGTTGTGCTATATAATCAGTTCACTGAATAATGACATGGCAACTTCACTATGATGCCTCGACTAAAGCAAGGCATTTTATAGTGTAGATCATAACATTCTATTGAATAAACTGGAAATGCTAGGTTTCAGAGGAGTGGTATTTAATTTAATTCAGTCGTACTTACTAGATAGACCACAGTATATCATTTCTAAGACGGCGAATGGTGAGCAGATGAATTCGGAGATGCAGAGAACTCATATCGGTGTCCCTCAAGGCTCCATATTGGGTCCACTTCTCTTCATACTATATACAAATGACCTACCTGCATCACTGAAAGAATACCTACAATAGTTTGCTGATCAGAACTCAATAACGGTATCAACAGAGGATGCTATTCTAGAAAGGAAGATATTTCAAATTATAGATACTACTGGTTTCGCAAAAATAACTTAAGAATGAATAAAGATAAGACTCAGGTCCTCAAATTTGGTTACACATCGACCATTGAGAACACTTCGGCTGATACCGTTACTGATTTGGCGTGTGTGACCCATACCGCTTTTTTAGGTATAATTATTGATTCGCAATTAGATTGGTATGAACAAGTAAATAAAGTAGTGGGAATTTTATCAAGATTTTGGTTTGCCCTAAGAAGCATTTCAGTCTTAGTGAACACTGAGACAGCGTTAACTGCTTATTATGCGTTTGTGCAGTCAACATTGGGATATGGGATAATTTTTTGGGGTAATTCTAAAGATGTAGATTGAGTGGTCCACACCAAAAAAATATGTCTTAGAGGCATCCGCAACTTGTCTCAAAAAACAAATATTTATAGGAAATAATATACTTACTTTATCAAGTCTATACATTTATGAAGCAGTTATCTTCACTCATTAAAACCAGCCTCACTCATCAAAAACAGGCCAACAAACATGATCATAATACAAGAACAAATGATAACTACATCTGTAATGAACTTAATTATACATATCTCCAGAAAAATTTACAATATAGCATAAATTTATAATAAAATTCCCCAATCACTGAAAAAATTACCATTAAATCATTTGAAGAAGAATTCAAAATCTCTTCTTATAAAACGAGTTTACTATTCACTGAATGAATATTTTATGTACAAAGATATTTGAGCTATTCCTAAGTATTCTAAGTCACTTTAGCTATATCGGTATCTATCGTTTCCATTTTAATGTACTGGACCTATACTCATTTTAATCTATTTGCCCACTGTTGTTTTCATTTACGATGACAAATGTATTGTAATCCATATTTATATAAAATTTCAACTTGACGTGCTCTACACCTCTCTAAGGTATTCTTCCATATACTTTTTTGTATTTATATTGTATCAGATCAAAAAAAAATAAGCTAAACTACTATAATATGGTTGAAAGTTCAATTTGTTGTACGTTTTGTACCTGAAAGGAACTCATTAGAAATGAGCAAAATATAAAGTAATTATAACAACAACATTTCTAGGAACAATAAAATAAGATTCAAATGAATATATTTAATGGAAGGAGTGTTTGTAGGACTGTTGGATTCAAACAACTGACGAGTTATAGCTGTGAAAATTCACTTCACAATTTTGAATCTTATTGGATCATATAGTATGTGTAGGAAATTTATTATTAAGTGTTCAGACTACTTAGACTACTTAGTATTGAAAGAGCATCTACAGGAATATTTCATGTTCATATTGAATATATTACTTCTCTTCTACCAAAAGATAATTGGATTGAGTACTTTATAAGTAAGTGGTGTTATTTGATCCCACATTACACTATTAATTTCCCTGGTTTATGTTTATTCCTTCCTCGATTGAACAATGTAATGTACCGTGGATTATCTACATTCTTCACAATTACCAACCATATGGTATTATGAGGATAATCTGTATCGGTAATGAAGATGAAATCAGTGAGGAAGATGCTACGTTGGATTCCTTTCCTCGACAACATTGCATTACAATTTGCATAAGCAATTAATAATAAATTAGTTCATCGAAAATGATTCAGCGGTTTAATACAAACATTCTCTCCATACTTACACTTGCACATAGTTTATTCAGTGAACAGAATTGAAAACGAGTGAAGAGTAAAGAGCAATTAAAATATAATCTAGTCAGTGCAATAGGTAAGCATGCCACGGAAATTGGCAGAAAGGAATCAAAATATTCATTGTAATGACTGATTTTCGTTCTTATACCTTGTTGGAAATTATTTGGTTCCAAAAATTGCTCCTCGTACTTAATAATCAAAATCGATCGATATTAGTATAGGTTTCATAGTTTTCCGTTAAACAAATAATGCTATAATAAATAAAAAAAAATTTTTGAATATTTATTTATATATTAATAATAATTAGGTTTCATATTTTTATTATTGAACATAAATTATTCATTAATATTATCTAAATAGTTCAAATAATAAGTTTATTAATTTTATTTAAAAAAAGTTACGATTATTTTCTTATCCAATTACAATAAATTATTTATTCTATTTTTATTTATTTTTATATTATGTATATTATATTTTTATTTAATTTGAAAGTAAATTTTCTTTTCAGTTAATAAAAATTTAAAAAATTTATCCTCAAAATCTCAGTATTTAAATTTAAGAATTAAATGAAATTAGATTCATTAATATAGAAAGTATTTGTGCCGTTAAAATAATGCTATGAGAGATAAAAAAATGTTTGGCAGAAAAGCTTTGACATGTTTATTTATATATTAATGATAATCAAGTTTCTCATTTTCTTAATCAAATGAAATCATTATTAAATATTTAAATAGTTCAATTAATAAGTTCATTAATTTGATTAATAAAAAACATACGTTTATTTTTCATCTAATTAAAATAAAAACTTCATTCTATTTTTATTTATATTAAGTATATTATATTTTCATTTAATTTACGTATACATTTTTTTATCACGTAATCAAAATTTAAAATTTATTATTAAAATCGCAATATTTAACCACTGAGATGAATAATGACACTGCTGATACCGTTGAGTCTATATTCTTTAAATACCCATGGTCGTACATACAGGTCTGGGAACTCGTATGTTTGACATGAGTCTCTTACGCGTCGCCAAACTCGTAGTCCTTCGCTCAGCCACTAGTTAGCACTTGTATCGAAGTTTGATGTCAGGATTAGGCGCCATATCGTTCAAATTTCAAGCCCCACAATAGAAAGATTGATTGATAATTACCGCAAATTTCAAGTACAATAATTTTTCTCGTAATGCAATATTTACTATTTTGATTTGAGAGAGGAATAGAACTGTTACTCTTGTCAAAATGTATTAATCACCTTGAAAATAACTTCCCCTTTTTCGTTATACATGCTCGCACACATAAAAGACCTCGTTTAAACGATTTCTATCCGGAATCGCAAGCATCTACTTTTTTCGGATTTCCGCACCTTTCGGCACTTTAAAACAGAAATTTCTTGCTTTACACTTTTGTACCCCGTTTTGCATTTCGGCACAATGCACGGTTTCGTAATTTGTTTCTAAAAACGCAGGTATTCTTTGTGTTTACAAGTCAAGAATGACAGTTGTCAGAGAACACTCTTCGACTACTGCGCCACCCTTTTTGGTACTACGCGACAGTTGACGCTTAGCGGGATCCGTTCTCACATAGGAAACCGCTTCGAGTTCCCAGACCTGTATGTACGACCGTGAAATTCAGACTATATTATATTGTTACATTAATTATCCTTTAATTAAAATTTATATTTTTCTTTCGATTTGGCTTGTTGAAATAAATCAACAATTCTGTTAGTTAGTAGGGCATCGATTTCTCTCGTCTTTCCATTTCATTCCCATCACGGAAAATATGCGTTCAGAATATGCATAGCTTGCATCGCTGCAAAATTATCAAATTCATTAGATTGGGATTATTTATTTTTAAAGTAGTATATTCAAAATTCAAATACGATGGAAATCAAGAGCCCTATAATTTTCTGCCAATTATTCTCTGACAAATCATACTGAATATTTTAGTATCATTTTTTAGGGATCGCAATTTGATGTTAGTTTCGAAACCTTAAAAATTATTCTGTATTGCTTTTTTAATTTTTTCGTAATTCTTGTATGACAAAATTTAAATTTAGAGCCGTTGTTTCATTAGATTCCATGAAAATGTCAAAAATGCTCAACACGAAAATAAGTAACCTTCGATGAGAGATTATTATACGCTAAATACGTTTGCTCTATGCCACACTGTGAATAATTCCAACAAATCAATCTACCCTGCTGAGATCGTCGCTATATATGCATATTATTGTGGAATTATGAAGATTCTTCATTTACAAAGGACAAATAAGACTGAAGAGGATATTTCAATTTGGAAAAAAAGACACCATTTCATATTTATGTATCACATCATTTTTATCATATATTATACTATAATTTATTATAATAATAGATTTGCTTTTTCCGCGACACGAAGTATATGCCATTAATTTTTTCGCAATTTATGTATTGAGAAATATTTGAGTGCTCGTACAATTAATTAATATATAAAATAATGTGCTACATTTAATCTATCCATAAAATTGTTTCTACATGATATAATTTTTCTAGTTCTAGCCAAATATTTCTCATAGAACACGATTAAATTTAATTTTGTTAACCCATTTAACGACCAGATTTTATCAGAACAGAAGCAATAAAGTAACAGAAATAACTGGTATTAATTAAGAAACAAACACGCTAACTATGGTATAAAATCGGCGTGTGTATCTCGTATTCCAAACCAGCGTCTTACCTACTTTCTAAGGAAGTGTCACGATCTTCATGTAATGTTTATTTTACTAAACATATGTTTATATTTATTATATATTTTTGGATACACAAGTATGAAGCGCCGTTCGTGTCATTATTATTACTTATTTATATTTTAAACATTCTAAAATATATAATATGTGCTGTCTCTGGTGTGTTGCGATGGATCCATATTTCCATGGTCCACGGTTACAAAACGGCGCAAAAAGTCCTTTTTTTTCGCGCTTGAACATCGCCAAACACTCCCTTGAAGTTGTCAGACGGTCGTGTATTGTCAACAGAGAGCAAATGCGGCATCCATCTGGCAGATAGCTTTCTCATATTCAAAAATGTATACAATATGTATTGTACTCATTCTCCTGATGAAACGTACGTAAAAGCACGTGTTAATGTGACCTATTTCCCGAGGATTTATATGTAGTTCATATCAGAATCGAGGATCATTATTACATTTTACACATGAAGAAAAAGAGCTTAGTTCAAGAGTAGTTGGGGAAATACACCTATAGTAGAGCAAAGTGAGGGCCTACGTTGTTTACATTATAAAATAATATACACAAAATCTAGAAGACTGACGTGAAGATTAAAAACTAAAAAGCAATAAATGAATCACACACAGTTGGAAAATATACAAAGAAAAGTTACATAATACCTCACAAAACATAGATAATAATCACCTTAACTTTTTTTCTAATTGAAATAACACAGATCCAAATGTTGAATGAAAATGTGTTGGATAATTAGTAACAAATCGAAATAATTGAATCAAATCTGGTAATGGGTACATCAAATTATATATTGAATCTTGCTATGATATAGCTCACAAGGCGAGAACAACAACTCTGTCATGAATTATGTTTCCTAGTTGGCTTTGCCAGTTGAAAAAATAATGCATTTTACAAGTAAAGAACTATGACCAGGCAGCTTTGTCGTTCGATAATGTTTTTTCGGAAAGATTCAATTAATGAAGAAAGCTTAGTAAGGTAATAATTACTTAAATAAAATGGTAACCTGTATAAAATTTTTGAAGTGAAAACTTCTTTAGGGACGTTGAGTTATTTCAGATGGGGGGTAAAACCATGAGTCCGTCACGTCCCGTCAAGCTGTAGCTATATATATATATATTAGGTATTATGTATACTGCGGCGTGCGCAACTACTTGGGTCAGGCGTCAGGCAGTCTCTCTATACGTTTACATAAGTGTGCATATCTGAGTTGGATATTCAACGTTATTCATTTACTCAATCCTCGGTCCTCGTGCAGACGAAAGTTATATTTTTGTTGAATGTATTAATTGTACATTGTATACTTAGTATCGTATCTACGTGAAATATTGTCAATATAATTCTTGTCATAAGTATATAACATTAGTGATGTGTATATTTCACAACTGTCAGCATTTCAATCAGCAATTATATACATTTTTATATTTAATAATAAAAACGTATAATGGGCGGTACAATCCCTGTAAGGAGTATGAATGTAACCCGATAGCCATTATAATAAATACACATTATTTTATTTTCAAAACATATTATTTATTGATATTTACATCGATGTAAATGAAAGTAATGTTAAACAGCATTGGTCGGAATTGAAGATGGCTACGGATGGTGGTAAAAGAAAACATCTTCAATTCGGACCAATGAACAAATAATCTAAAAAGAAACGCAAAATGTAAACATATGAACATTTCTCAGTATGATCATAAATTACACCACAAATAATTATTTGAAATAAAATTTTGTACTTTCGTATTAGTAGTATTACAAAAAACATCAAGACGGTACTCACTATTATATTTGATGCTGTGATCCAACATTCGAACAATGGAAATAATAAACTAAATATAACACAACGTCATCAATGTGTAGTACATATGCAAAAGTCCTCACTTATACACATCGCTAATGTTATATTCTAATGACAAGAATTATATTCACAATATTCAAAAACTTGCACGTAGATACGATACTAATTACACAATGTACAATTAATAAATTCAATAAAAATATAACTTTAGTCTGCACGAGGACAGATTCATACTCTTCACAGGGATTGTACCGCCCATAATATGTTTTTTATTATTAAATATAAAAATGTATATAATTCTTGATTGAAATGTTGACAGTTGTGAAAACTAAAGAAAAACTAATTATATTAATTTTCATTTAAAACTAATAAAATTATAATTTCGGATGCTACAACGAGTACAACAACTCCATACTAAACTCCGTAGACAATAATATCTCTGGCAACGGATGTCTTTGTTGGTTGTCATAATGCTGAGCAACAAAATTTCGTCAGGCAGAAGTTGCTTAAAATGAGAACCGATGATACTGGTGGATTACCATACTAGTTAATTTTAGTTCTTAATCGACCATACATGATAATTAATAACATAGATGTTGGGGATGGATTGTCTAATGGCACTGTCGGAAAATTGTGTCATGTAGAAAGAGATGATACTGGTGAAATCATACTAATTTGGATGAAATTACCAAAATAAATTGGTTACTTCATAATGTCAGTTTTCACTTCTGTCAGCAGTTCTCGGTGACTGCCCGTATTTTTTTAAATACTTTGACTACACGAGGAAAACCTATAATGTTCGAAGAACATCGTATGACTCAGCTGTGGAAAGTTGGGAGAGGAAATTAAGGGAATTTTTCTTGAAAGTTTGGAGGTTATAGGCATAAGGAAAGACTAAAATTAAGTTTGGTAGGAAGAAGTTCAGCAGGTTTCGAGGTTGTCATTGAAGATGTAACTAGCTTGAACTCGTCTAGTCCGTCTATCATGGTTGAATAACAGACGAGATTTCTGATGAACACCGACCGTGGAAATATCTATAGAAAAGAATGAGATCGCGCACCTTTCTACGATGTTCTAGAGCATCGAATTTGTAAATGTGAGATCAACAATCAGATAAACAGCTCTCTTCTCAATAGAATCCAAGAACTTCAGCGTATGTTTCGGAGCTGAACTTCAAACATGTGAACAGTACTCCAGGACAGGTTGAATTGGTTCTGTGTAGATTATGAGTTGTTGGTGGAGATACCGAGCATGTTTACAAAAATCCTAGCCACTACGGAAAGGAATAATTCTCTACACTAGTCAGAAAATTTCTTGACAAATTGGATACATACGTTTTTCTTTTGTGGCACTAGGAATTAGCAGTAAGTTTCTTATGCATTGTACAGTGTTTCAGCGTCTGAATTATAATGCACATTACTGTTTCGTCCATCTTTAATGGGTGCAATAAATGGTCATACAACGATCGAGCATTTTCTATATTATAAGGTTGAACACCTTTAACGTTCCTATTATTTTATTATTGCCCTCGCAACTATGAACAGAATGTAATAATATTTCTCATGCTATACACTTTGGCATGTGTGACAAATTGGAAATACAGCGTATGGTCAATAACCATAGCCTGCATCGCGTTATGCCAGCCATACTTTGATTTACTTCATGATTAAATAAGATAGCGAAATCTGGTTTACTTTATAATCCCACTTCGTTGGAGTAAGCATTGATCGATAAACGTTACGATACAGGGGGTCTGTATGAAACGTCCCTTCAATCAAATTGGGTGCGTGCCATTAAAACGGCTTAGTTTTATCTGTGGTGTTTGTTTTTATTTATTACCGAACATTTTCAGGTCTTGACTACTGTAACAAATTGGAGAATGCAATGCAGTATCGTCTAACTCGAGTCATTATAGGGTTTGTCTCAGTGTCGTAACTACCGCCGATCCAATCGGTGCAACGGCCTGGGGCCCCCGGGTACAAGGGGCCCCCGATTGTTTCTTTTTTGCTTGTTTGTGAAACTATGCTTCGTTGTCCCTGCGCAATTGTCTGAAAGATCAAATTTCGAAGACACATTTTATCAGTTGACTAACTTAATACTGATCGAGTATTTTAATCTTTCCGCTAGCTTTCCGGACGTCTGCTCAGTAGTTTTACTGTTTTTAACAATTCCAGTGACCGTTGCAACTGCGGAGCGCTCCTTTACAAAACTGAAAATGATAAGAAATTATCTGCGAAAATCGATGGGGCAAGAGAGACTGGCGGATCTGAGTATATTGTCGTTAGAGAGTAGGGTCACGAACTCGTTGGGGGTGAACCTGGATGAAACAGTCGATAAGTTTGTGAAGGCGAAAGTCCACATGGCGAAATTTTAAGGAGTGTTACGTAGATATAAGAGTATCAATTGTATCGGAATATGCCTGTGACTATGGATTGTAAGATTGATTGTGAGATTGTACAATTACACATGCATAAAATACACAACCCAAAAACGTATTCAATTGACCTTTTTTTTTGCTTGTAAAAATTTCCTCCAGGGGGGCCCCTACGTTGGTGTTGGACTGGGTTAGTTACGCCACTGGTTTGTACATTTGCGAATTACATTTAGTTGGTCAATCTTATTCGCATGGGCTTAAATCATATCTTTCACTTGCTTGTTCGTACGCCCATTTCTAACAAAGAATAGCAGATAGTCTCTAGATCTAACGTGAGAAGTATAGTACAAGAAACATAAGCTTAGAAAATTCCACAGCCCTGCTAAACACTACTTTAATTATAACCATCAATTCGATTACAATCTAAGGAAACTAATTATTATAAAAGATCTATTCTGAAGATGATACACATAAAACGTGACTCCAACTCTGTAAATCATAGAACAGTCAGATTTATACTAACTTAATTATTTTAAACACTTACAAATTCCTACATGTGTCTTTATAATGTTAAAAGTATATTTTAGATAGAATGCTCTAATAGCAATATTTCTAATAAGGTCTTTTCCTATTACCTCATAAATCTTTAACATTTGGTTCGAAAGTGGATAATTGAGCGCTATATTTTTTGGATTCTGTCATATACAAACATGACTTCGTATATTATAAGAAAATTGCTAAGCAGTGGATTCTTGATACATATACATATACTTGAGACATTGATGTATTACAGTTTCGATTATTCGTGTTTCTGTTCGTTTCGTTCGTTTCGGCGACATGGGCATTTTTAATTGAAATTGGTACGATAAGGACGCTTTATGGCTGATACAATTAGTTTTAAGAAATCCCGTTTTAGACATAATACGTCTTCTGATGATGGTTGTGAGATCGAAACGTACGTACGTAAAGACGAAAATAATAAGCATATTGACAATTTAAACTTAACTATTGGTTACATAAATAATAATCAATCGTGTTTTTAAAAATACCTAAAGTTGGAACATCTCTTATATCTTTAGGCAAAGCATTATAGAGACAAATTCTTTCCTGCAGTAATGGGCTCATTAAAAAAAAATTCTCGTAAAATCAATATTAAAACCGTCCATTGATCGCAATGCACTTAAATGAATAGCAGAGTTCTTTACCAGTAGTGTTTTGAGATATTTAGAATATCTTGTATATTACGAGTAGTATTATTCTCCATTTTAATGCTTTGCTGAACTGTATACACATTTAGGTGAAGCACCTATATAAATGATAAATGTCGATAAAAATTATTGTTATATTTATATTGTATGCATTATTCTATTGAAATATTTTCTATTCATCAGTAATTGTTAGTGATGTTGATACCTTTCCAAAATATTCCTAATTTTTAGTAGGTATCATTATGTTTTATTAAAACGTTTGTATTTACATTCTAGCATTTGAATGTATGCTTCAGTAAAATGTTCTCTTTTATTTATATATCAGTATTTATAGAATGTTGTCTGTATTATACAATTTATAAATTCATAAATAATTTCATTATTATATTACATTTTAATATAAAGTTGTAATCATTTCTTCTACATCTACGTACCTATTTATTTCACATAACATACAATTTAATATTAGAAATGTTATATCTCTAAATCAAGAAATTATTGAATTAATATTAGTATTTTGCGGGTTATCTTGAACTCATTTTATCAATAATATGTAGTAGTAGTATGTGTGTGGTCAGATGACGTGAATACCTTTTATATCACTAAACTGATTCCAGTTTGGATAAAATTTTCTCGAGAAAAGACTTCGTTTCCTGTATTTTCTTTTTAAATTGATGCCTAATGATGGATCTAAGTTGTTCATAGCAATCGATATATTTCTTGTATTTATTACTGTTATTAAAATCTGAATTCTTCCACCAAGTGTTACCATCTTGATAGATATTGTGGACGTTAGTAATCTTATCTGGATAACTGCATTGGTATATATTTAATGGATAGCAGTGCTTAGGCAAGAATGTAGAATGCAGATCTTCACAGAGTAGTCAGTTAAGTCCCACTGTGAGCAGCCTGCTCACTATGTAGGATTTAATTGGTTCTATAGATCCCGCAACTCAATTGTTATTACGTGAATTATGCAGAGCCGGCTTTGGATACTCACAACAAATATCGTCTTTGAGCATGAAATACTTTTAAAAGACCTTCAAAAATTCATGAAATATTTCACAAGAACTGTGTACTAGGTTTATTATTCATAAATGTGGTGGTATCCGAACGCACAACAAATTCCTTAATTATCCTTCTCCGAGGCAACCCCAATCACGCAATCTATGTTGAATTATTCGATAATTACCAGTATTATTGGGGTAATGTCAATTATAATTTTCGGAAACGATTATAATTTGAAACTCATTCTTTTTTAGATTGAAAATATTGGTTACTAAATATGGTCAAATTGTTTCCATCGAAAATTCTGTAATGAAAAAATAAGAGACCTAATAATAGACAGTTACTCGAGAAGGATTATCTCCATCAGAGATGATTGTCAGCATCTGTGACTAGATGGAGAATCCACACATTGCGTAACTTTTGAGACTTCATGATGGATAAAAACATAAGTAGCATTCAAAACTTCAAGTACCCAACACATGTTTCCGCCTATTGCCTTATGCAATATTGAAAATGTTCTCTTCTACTATACTCTTGATAAGATTATTGATAACTAGTAGGTCGGTCAGTACGCTCCGCATATGCCCAAAGGGTTTAGGGAAACTGAGTCGAAAGGGGGAAAGACTTCTTTCCCTACGATCATTCCGTCTTTCGCATGGGCCAATCAAGAGCGCAAACCGCAGTCTGGTTGCGCGAACTCGATTATTTCACTACAATCGGCCAGATAGTTAGTACCTCGAACAGTACGTGGAACAGAGTGAATAGCGTTCAGTATTTCGAAGAACCGCTGTGCTTAATTTGATGCCAGCATCAAATTAGTTTATGTCGAAATTTCAGATGAATTACATTTACCATTTGGCCGCTACACTTGGATAAACCTTGTGCCATATAACCCGATTCAAGAGACGACTTCGTTCGTTACTCTCACTCCGTCTTGATATGCTCGTAAGTTAAATGGACAAGAGTTGCAATGGAACGAACGAAACCCGCAGGTAACAGCTAGTTTAGTAAAAAAATTTCAATATTCATCTAGCGGAAATACCAGAAACTTTCAACAAGTCGGTATGTGTCGTAGCTAGACAATTACAACTGGTAACTTAACCCGTTTTATCAAACAAGACCCCTGAAACTATTATTTTAAAATCTAGAAAGTGAGGTTAAAATGATTAACTACTGTTAATGTTATTGACGACATATCGTCTTATGAAATATTTTGATTAGCTGAGTAAAACTCATGTGATACGCACGAGCACCTTCAGTACCACTTCGAATTAGTGAGTAAATTGACATAAGCCATTGGAGCTTCTACGCTTCTACGTTGTGAATTAATTTCAGTCATATTTAAATTGTATTGTATATGTTGGTGCGGGCATACTGCGATTTTTATGAGATCGATTATGTCCCTTTCTTTGCTGAGCCGTTCAGGGTCTCTAAACGATTAAAGCAGTTCCTCCAACCTATGGATCTTAGGATCATCATCATCATCACTTGAGGGGAGGAGGCTTAGCCCCCAAATGCACTTAGACCACTCAATTAGATCCATTATTGCCTCGTGGTCAGAAGCTATTCTAGAAGGTTTGTGGCCCGCCAGAAACCCAGAATATTGCCAATACTGACTTCATACAGTCCCTAACCAAATTATTAGACTCGCTTCCGAAAGTTTTTTATTGATTTTAATATCATTATTAACATAATCATGGTGGAAATGTTAGTGATAAACAGTTGTTGTGTTGCAAAATATTTATTAAAGGAAATGTGAACAAATGTTGATTAGAAAAGACATGAATTAATAATTTGTTAAGTCACCCTTGCCAACAATTAGAGCAACAACTCTTCGTGGCATACTCTCAACACAGTTTGAAGTAATTTCTTTCAACTTTTCGTTATGGTTCCAATGATGGATAATTCTTTCTATTAGTTGAACCTTTGTAGTTGTGTTTTCTTTTGCCAGTTCCCTTTTTTTCAAACACTCCCAAACGTTCTCTATTGGATTCATGTCTGGGGAGTTGCCCGGCCAAGGCAAAAGTTGTATAGACATCTCTTCTAAGAATTTTTTGATTGATTTCGCAGTATGGCAAGGTGCTCCATCCTACATGAACACTTTTCTACCATTCCCGAACCATTCTTCCATCTGTGGAACCAATCTTGTTTCCAAAACTTTCTTATATTGATCTTGCCGCATGGTTCCCTCGACCACATACAAAAGTCCTAGGCTCTTTCCACTTATTGCCGACCATATCATGACAGACACAGAATGATTAACAGTTTTTATGACACAGTCATGATGGAATTTTTCGTTTTTGCGACGCCTAACAAACTGTGCCTTATCATCCAGGATTTGAAAAGTTGATTCATCGCTGAAGCTAGTCTGTAGAAGAGCAAAAACAGTAAGAAAAACCAGAAGATTTCAAGCAACTTACTATTCTCTAGTCATCAACAGTTAAATGTTTATGAGCATTAGCCCAATTTAGCCTCTTCTTCACCATTGTTGGTGTTAATCTTGGCTTTCTTACGGGTCTACGGCATTTCAAACCAAGATCACACAGGTTTCGCCTTACGGTACGAGCAGACACATTGTACCCTGCTTCTACAAATTTGTTTTTAATGTCGGCATGACTAGACCTTCGGAATTTCTGGGTAATGTTTCGAAGTAGTTTTTGTCCCTTGAGAGTGATAAGACGTTTTCTATCACACCGATCTTTCCGAGCAGCGTCTATAGGCTTTTTGGAGTTAATTTTTTTGTTTATTCGTCGTTGAAGCTTGCGATATTCCACATCTTGCTGCAATCTTTCGTTGGCTGAACTTTATATTCTTCAGTAGAGCTATTACGGACGATTTTTGTTCTTGACTAAGGTCTTTATGCTTCCCCATCTAAAAAAATTGCACCTCAATATTAATTGCCAAGTTTTCAATTTGTATCGCTTTAAAACTGTATAACAATATAAATAAATATATACTTCAAGCCATTAATTACTTACTTTGACAAAATTGTTGCTAAAATTGGATAAATCGTACTTTTCACTCAACGTCACGCTGCACTTGAAGAATCCTAACCTAACTAATATTTGATAACATTGATGATTTATAAAATATCAGCATTACCGACTGAGTACAGCCATAAAAAATTTTCCTCACTCTACAAAAGTGTTAAGGTTTGCATAAACTAACACGTGATATTTTAATGCAAAATCAAAAGAACTGAAATTTTATAAGCGAGTCTAATAATCTGGCCAGGGACTGTACTTGATCGCATAACTCGACTGAATATTAAAATTCAAATACTTAAGGACGATCCTGCTTCTTGAATAAGTCAACTATGTTTAATTATTCAAAAAAAGGTATTGGAATTCTGTTATTTACCATTCGAATAGGTGCTTAATAATTTCAGTATAATATAGTATAGTTACAGTTACTACTGAGAAATCATTTCAAAATCCAATTCTATAGAAGATTCGCTAAATTGAACATGTGCGCAAATTACATATTTGCTCCGACGATATTTATACCAGTCATAAGACATAAAGAAAAAACATAAATCTTCGTTTCAACTGTCATACGTTTCCATTCGGAGCATGGTTAGCCAACCAAATTACCGATTTCATATTTTATAACTAGTTGTGATTTCTTTTGTTGGTATTAATGATTAAATCTGAAGCAGTACTTCACAGATTGAATTGTTATAAGGACAAATCTTTAATAGTACTGGTTATGGGATGTGATATTGGTAACTCACTATAATTCAGTTACCTGTTCCTCTCATATTATCACTGAATACGAGACTGTAATATATTATATCTTCTTTTATGCCTTCTGAGGTTATGATGTCACCAAACGATATAGATGTGAACACTCAGATACGTCAGGTTGTGCTGTAAAATATGTGCCAACGGTTTTACAACGGTTTCATTTTCATATAGTAAAGTAAAAATACCTGATAATAAAAAAGAAGTGGCAGGAATTTTGGATGTTGCCAGGGGGTAATACAAACTCGGCACATGTCTCAGGTTTACGAAATAAAAATAGTCAAGCTCGGCACAGATATTGGAAGATTCACTTTTAAAATGTTTAAACTCTGCACATGAATAATAATACCTCCCTCTGCTTGCAAGAAATAGACTGATGTAATATTAAAACAAAATTTACTTAATACTTAATACGTGTAGGTACATAGGAAGAACATATTCAAAATTATATTTACACTGTACCATTTTAATTAATTGCATAATAATGCAATATTGTTTTAACATATTGCAGTTTGGACAACTTACTATTTTTATATTCTATAATTTTAGAATCAACAAAATTATGACGTTTCTTAGTGGCTATATTTTTAAATTTATGAATTTCGTTAACGTTGCATTTAATATTGTTCGTCCTTTAAGAAATGCGTCTACAAAAATAAATAAAGAAGGATGCTTTTGGTACATGGATGCATTAAAATGGGAATGAAACGATTCGCAAGCATTGGTTGTTTTATTTATTGCAGCAGAGGCATCATATATGTGTTGTGAATTTCGAAATATCTGTCAAATAATTTTCGAGAAGGTAATTAGAAAATTTTCCAAGTCATCTACTGGCTCAAAAGATTAATAATCTTCAACGTCCGTTGGTTCCAAAAATAAAAAACTAAAACAATCGTGGAGCCACTGTCCAATCTCAGAATTTTTGTCTTGGTATTCTTTTGATAAAACTAGATTTTGAATTTTTCTGTACCATGCTTGAGTTAAGTGGAATCGACACCCAGTAATTTAAGCATTTGGATAAATTCCTAACACTGCATTATGAATAGATATCTCTAAATCTACTACTATTTTTCCGGGTACACATTTGATTTTTATATAATCGCAATACTCTTTAATTTTTGATATGCAAAACCTATATGTTTTTCACTTTTGTCTTTCAATAAACAAAAAACTAATGGTATATAATGGCCGTTAAAAAAATCATGTATTTGTGTGAAATATTTTGTGCAGTAAGAAAATGTACCATCCATATAAATAATTTTTGATTCACGTAAGAACTTTAAATAACTTTTACAGCTAAATATCACTAAATTTTCGGATAAATCATTAACAATGAGGAAGTCTTCATTTCTGTTGGTTTTTGGTTGAAGTTCATTCAAAACTTCATGAACCTTCGATAGTGATTTTGGCAAAGCTGGCAACAATTTACGACGTGCAGTGTAAATGTTTCTTCTAGCACATTGAAGATCACTTGTTATCAAATTGTTTAGACACATCATTTTTAGCTAACTCCATCCTAATCATTTTGAAAGGCTTTTCTTGATTGTGTTTGTCATATACTTAGCAGTTCGGTTGTCGGAGGGAGTAGAAATTTTTCAAAACTTGGTAGCGAAATCAGAAAAGTCCTAGAATGTTCGAAGAACATCGTGTGAGCCAGCGTTGAAACTTTGGGAGCGGAGATAAGCATTGGCATTTTTCTTGATTCTTTGGATCACAAGGTAAACATATATAATTCAATATCAATTCTAACTCTTTCGAAATATTCCAGTTATACCTACGATTGAGTATGAGGTGAATCATTATTCAGGGTGTTACAGGACGAAAGTTATGAACTGATTTATCAAATACAGGACTTCGAGTTAAATTAGAAGCAATTCACAGAGATGGTCTAAAGCCCTTTGTGAACCTAATCAACAGCTAGAGCACATATTCTCAATTGAAAACAAACTCTGCCTTAGGACGTAGAAATAATTCTTCGTCATTTGCAGAGCAAAATTATTTCCGGAAATGGAAAACTTTCAAAAAAGGAGCATAGCCAGTTTCAATTTATAAAAATGGGTTATGGGATATAACGTATCCAATCTGAAAGTTAGTACTCGTATCGTTGTCATTATAGTAACGCAATCAATTTTATCTTCTGTCCAACATTTTAACTGACTGAAAATAACTGTAATTATATTTTAATATTGGTGGAATCATAAATAAGTTCGGTTCGTTACATTATTTCTGTTGTCATCCGGAACATGCTTTCAAACAAAACTTGCCAAAAATATAATTTACCTTGTACCATTTATATTACATAATCATGGTATGGGGGGATTATTTTAATTCTTTGTGAGAAATCAATGGCGAAAAGCACATAGGAAAATGTTGAATTGATGATAGAATTTGCTTTACATTCCAAGTTTTAAAACTTTTAATTTGCGCTATATTTTTAGTTTCAACCTGTTTTATGAATATAGAACCAGACTATTTGAGAAGTAAATTCAGGATAAAATAGCAGTGTGCGGAACAAACTCAGTGCACTAAGACTAAGCAGTCTAGTCTGCCATGAGGATGCTACTTGTAATCATTGCGAAACGTGGACATGATTTATTTACACCGTCGTAGTAACACGAATTACTAGAAATTTGTAAGAGTAAAGACAAAATAATTTACACATTCTCGAAATAAAATTTAAATTCCCTTAATATAATATAATATGTATGATAGGTTATACGTATTCCTCAAGATTAATAATGCTAACTTTGTTTTATTGTTACAGGTGAGCGATAGGGATCATGTTTACTTCCGAATCAGATGATAAAAGTGAGTTGGGATATTATTCTGATACGTGATTCACATTGAGGTCAAGAAGTGACGTGGGGGGGGGGGGGTGTGCACGGGGTCCATGTCCCCCATGAGGATAGTTTTTATTTCGATTTCTTATCAGTTTAGAAAGAAATAGGATTAGTAAAAAACTCCATCACTCTGACAGAACACTGAATAACACTGAAAATCAAGATTGTAGACATGTAGCTTTTTATCTTGTATTATTTGGCGTAAGACGTCTAACATCTACAGTACTGCACAACCCCAGATAACCTGATTTATAAACAATTTATGTAAAATTTATGATAATGTGAGTTATCAGATGCTTTAAAATGTACCTATATAAAATTTACAAATTTCACTTTACGTAAACCGTAAACCATTAGTGATTGATAATCGAACCCACAACAAACAAGTATCGAATACCTAAAAGATATTTACCCCGCTTGGATATTTTCTTTATTAGCCCTTGTCAACTTATAGGATATATATTGAGAAGCTCGAAAATAGTACAGCTCTCAAATCAAAAGCTTGTGAATCGTTTTGATTAGGGTAATCAAAATGAGTATGCAAAATAATAGTGGATTGTTATATTGTCTTTTCTACCTTATTGTCATATCAACATGGTTTCATATTTGAATTTATTACTTCAAACTGTGGAGTAAATGTGCTATTTGCTGAAGTTGCTTTATTTGCTTTTATAGAACCATAATATTGATTTTATTGCCAGATATGAAGAGTTTTGAATTGTATGATATAATATTAACACAATACACATAAATTTCATACCAAACTTGAAAACATTATATATTACAATCATGTCGGTTATTCAACCTTCAAGAGTGTTAGAAATACTGAAAACACTGGGAACAAATAGTAACTAATTACTTTGAGATAATACTGGAAGGGAAAAACTTTTTAGAGGTCCAATGTTGTAAATTAAGAACAAAGCAAAATTTTTTCATTTATTCTGACTATACGAGAGGAAAAACTCGAAGCAGGCGCAGTACGTGCTGCAGACATGTTGGGGCAGCGCATCAGGTGCTGAATCCGCAAAGCTTGCGATATAAAATTTTTATAGATTCTAGTTACCGCCTTTTTAAATGTAGGAATTTGATAGTGGAGACTAGGTATGGCGAGGAGAAATTCTATTGTTAGATATGGTCTTAGAAAATGAAGAAGATTATGAGGAACTGTAGGTATTATTGTCAACATTAGATGACAGGAATGACTGAAGCGGACGGCACTTTTAGTGCTCTACTTATGAATCTTTTGAAAACCAAAAATTTAACGAACATCTGAGATTAGGTCTAGGTCAGTTCAAAGAACTTATGTATTAGACATCTCCTGAATTCGAAGAGCACCCAAATAACTGTGTGCAACAAATCACTTTGCTTTGAATGTAAAAACAACACAAATACAAGCAATCTCAGCACCACAACTATGCGGACGAATTCGCGACTGCTGCGTATATATGCAGCGGGCGGCTTTTGGTCATTGCGCAATACACTGGGAATAGATCTCTCATATTTTGTTACACACGTTGATAACTGTGGGAGGACCTTACTCCCCCCGGCCTGCCCGTCCAGTGGACTCTAGACCCGTCGTACTTGCCCTCCCCTAATTATCGACATCACGCCACTGCCCGGCAGAGACCAACGCCTTACTTGGAGAGGAGACGGTATTTTGAACCATATGTGACCCTCTCTTCCTGCCTACTCGTGTTCGTGTTATTTCTATAACAGCTCCTCCTATCATCGGCCTACCACATATCATTGCCCTGGCCGCGAATCAATTGCCCAGAAACCTGAGATAAGAAGCACAGACACCGGACTTTGGGGGTAAAGCCATGTGGTGCAGCATTTTACCCACGCAGAGGCAGCTTTTCGCCCCCGTCGGGACTAATTTAGGCGGTCCCACTTTAGGCGGACCCAAAATGGAGCTTGCTTGCTAGACTCATATACTGCCCCTTCTGGGCTATAGTCAATTCCACCTTCTCGGATTTGCCCGTTTCACCAGGAGCGTTACGAGTAATCGTTCGGCTTCGTTCAAGTAGCCTACCGTAACCCGGCCGTGAATTCATTTCGACCAGTCGTCTGGGATAGGAAGGCACTGCGCCGTGGTTTTTATTAGTAAACGTTATGTGGTGCACCGTTTACCTGATGTTTCGCAGTACTTTTTTTCACCCCGCTCTAGCTGGCGGAACACAGAGACTAATTCCTCTCCGTCTCGCTGTCTACGAATACCTCTGAATTGTCTATCTAAAGGGTATAGGCAGGGCCGTTCCAACCATATGTGCAGGTCGTGCGACGCACAGCGGCGCCGTCGCGAAAAAGGCGCCGAAGATATTTTTTTATTTTTACCAATGTCTGAAAAATCAGCTAGAATATGCTAGAATTAAGATTAAACACAAGAAGGAAATAAGTAATAATAATTAAATAAATAATTTTTAAAATGTATTATTATTATTATCTATAGAGAACGGGATTTTAAAATAAACACATTTTTTAGTACACTTGCTATTGTTATAATATCAATTAGTGAAAGGTTCGACTTATTGTCGTCCCATTCCGACCATTTTCAATTTTTATGGGATATTTGTAAATTTTCAGATTTACCAGAAAAGGAACAACTAAATTGTTGTTTACAGCTTGAAGAAGTTTTAACAGACAAAAATCGTAATGAGCGTGACATAAATGGAACAGAATTGTACTAAGAGTTGCAATTTAAAAAAATCTTAGACTACAAACACCGACACAAGTGTTAGACTACATTATAAAAAATAATTTAACTCATTCTGTTCCAAATGCAAGCGTAGCTTTGCGAATTTTGTTGAGAATGCCTGTATCGGTTGCTTCAGCGGAGAGAACTTTCTCAAAGTTAAAGTTAATCAAAAACAACTTAAGATCGTCAATGGGCCAACAGCGACTTGATAATTTGACAATCATATCGAATGAAAGTGATTTGTTGGACAATATAAATGTGACTGATCTTATTTCTGAATTTTCCAGAAAGAAAGCGCGTAAAGCTACTTTTATGTAGTGGTTGAATGTTAGACTACATTATAAAAAATAATTTAACTCATTCTGTTCCAAATGCAAGCGTAGCTTTGCGAATTTTGTTGACAATGCCTGTATCGGTTGCTTCAGAGGAGAGAACTTTCTCAAAGTTAAAGTTAATCAAAAACAACTTAAGATCGTCAATGGGCCAACAGCAACTCGATAATTTGACAATCATATCGATTGAAAGTGATTTGTTGGACAATATAAATGTGACTGATCTTATTTCTGAATTTTCCAGAAAGAAAGCGCGTAAAGCTACTTTTATGTAGTGGTTGAATGTTAGACTACATTATAAAAAATAATTTAACTCATTCTGTTCCAAATGCAAGCGTAGCTTTGCGAATTTTGTTGACAATGCCTGTATCGGTTGCTTCAGAGGAGAGAACTTTCTCAAAGTTGAAGTTAATCAAAAACAACTTAAGATCGTCAATGGGCCAACAGCAACTCGATAATTTGACAATCATATCGATTGAAAGTGATTTGTTGGACAATATAAATGTGACTGATCTTATTTCTGAATTTTCCAGAAAGAAAGCGCGTAAAGCTACTTTTATGTAGTGGTTGAATGTTAGACTACATTATAAAAAATAATTTAACTCATTCTGTTCCAAATGCAAGCGTAGCTTTGCGAATTTTGTTGACAATGCCTGTATCGGTTGCTTCAGAGGAGAGAACTTTCTCAAAGTTGAAGTTAATCAAAAACAACTTAAGATCGTCAATGAGCCAACAGCAACTCGATAATTTGACAATCATATCGATTGAAAGTGATTTGTTGGACAATATAAATGTGACTGATCTTATTTCTGAATTTTCCAGAAAGAAAGCGCGTAAAGCTACTTTTATGTAGTGGTTGAATGTTAGACTACATTATAAAAAATAATTTAACTCATTCTGTTCCAAATGCAAGCGTAGCTTTGCGAATTTTGTTGACAATGCCTGTATCGGTTGCTTCAGTGGAGAGAACTTTCTCAAAGTTGAAGTTAATCAAAAACAACTTAAGATCGTCAATGAGCCAACAGCAACTCGATAATTTGACAATCATATCGATTGAAAGTGATTTGTTGGACAATATAAATGTGACTGATCTTATTTCTGAATTTTCCAGAAAGAAAGCGCGTAAAGCTACTTTTATGTAGTGGTTGAATGTTAGACTACATTATAAAAAATAATTTAACTCATTCTGTTCCAAATGCAAGCGTAGCTTTGCGAATTTTGTTGACAATGCCTGTATCGGTTGCTTCAGAGGAGAGAACTTTCTCAAAGTTGAAGTTAATCAAAAACAACTTAAGATCGTCAATGGGCCAACAGCAACTCGATAATTTGACAATCATATCGATTGATAGTGATTTGTTGGACAATATAAATGTGACTGATCTTATTTCTGAATTTTCCAGAAAGAAAGCGCATAAAGCTACTTTTATTTAGTGGTTATTATAGTTTTATTTAGTTTTATTTAGGTTATTTAGATTAGGTAACTTTTTCTTGTTCAAAAAATGTTTATTTTTGCTTCACAGTTGTATTATTTAATAATTAGCATCTAGCGATTATGTTGAATGTACATAACATAAAATCGTATAAAATTAAAAAAATATATGCACTAAAAAAAGGCGTTGTGATCACATTTGCACGACGGAGCTCGACCCGGTTGGAACGGCCCTGGGTATACGGACTCCGCTCTAGATAGACTTAATGTAATGGATGCAATATCTTGAATAGTAGACTTCCGCGGACAGCTAATCTTGAAAAATCTTGGCTTCCGGATGGATCCGCGTGAAGATACCCCCTGTAATGGTTGGCGAAACGTCGGCATCAAGTCGTGTTATTGTGACGCGGGAGCCATCCGGAAGCCAAGATTATTCAATGGATGCAATGGTTGGCGAAACGTTGGCATATAATCAGCAACAAAGTTGTTATTTTTTCTATTGCTCTGCCCTTGTGTTTCACATCATTATCTTGGTGAGCTGTGACATCATTGTCTTGACGACAAGACAACTTATTGATTTTTAGTTTTACACTTTAACAATTGAATCGATTCATATTTCAGGTCATCGAAATTTATATTTCAAAATTCAATAACGTTTAGAATCAACAAAAATAAATAAATTGTAATCAACGAAGAACTATTACAGAGCCAGGGTTCCACATAAAAGTAATCGCGAAGAATATTGCATGTTCATAATATTGCCAAATCATCCAAATATGTGGTGCAGTAGTTCTTAGAGTGCGAGCCTCTGCTTTCATGCATATCGCATGATTGGTCATAATTGGAAGAACATAATCTCAAGTCCTGCATATTACAAAAGCGACCAAGGTAATTTGTAATTCGGTCATTATCTACTCTTGATGCACTTACATGAGTATGCTAGACACCTAATTATACTTCAATATGAAAACTCATTATAACTGAATAGATAAAGAATATATTGATAATCATCATCTTCGCGAAGGAAAGGGAAGAGCAAGCGTTAGTTGTGTCCACGTAACATAAATATGTATAGAATATCCTTAATAATAGTTGATTAGCGTGTAAAGAAAAAATATGTCTTCCTCGTCATTAGATCTAATATTATAGCATGGCGAGTGAATGAAATTGAAAGTTTTTTGTAAGTAAACATTAACCTTGCTCAAGTGTTCTTGAAATTTCATCTCGTGTTACTATCTACTGAATAATTATTTTGATTGAGTTGGACATGAAATTGCAAATTAGTCCCTTATTAGTTCTCTCCTGAAACATAAAATGGATCTATGCCAATCTAGTATTTTGTCATTACTATTTCCTTTTCAGACAGTTCTTCTATCGTTCGAACCACTTTTAGATTCTATAAAGAGTGAAAATCACATTTCATCAACTGCAGGCTACTGAGAAGGAGAGTTGAAGATCTCCATACTTCCCAAATATTCAATCAATAATCTTATAGCATACGCCCGAGAATAGCTATTGATTCATTACCAGAAGTACTATCCATAAAATTGCGTTGAGCTCTAAGTACGATATTTCATGAACCAAGATCCATTCCAAATTCCATAACATAAGTTTTGCGTTCGAGTGTGTGCATATAGTGGGACGTTATCCAATGGATCTGCACTTCCACTAATAATTTATGCAGATCTTTTGAAGATACTTCGAAGTCTGATATTCTTTTCCAATTTATTTTGAAATAGTTTTGTTGCCGAAATACGTATTTAGATGAAGTATTTTCTTGATCTTAGGCTATATTTGAATGTCCATTTTATATCCCTTGACTCTACAGCTAATATTCAAATAAAGAAGTATAAGTTGTCAAAAAGAAAGAAGAGATGACAAAGATTACTGCGGAGGACGTTTGTGGCATAATATTAATTCGACTTGCGACAGAGCAATCCAAAGACCAGGTACGTACAGTTGCAAATTTGTCGGTAAGTTAAATATATACCCATTTTCCGGCCTCACTACCCAAATCGATATTTTATTCATCAAAGATTTTTTATGAATATACTAATGGTGAAGCCTCTTAGAGTAAAATACTCTGTAAGAAAAATACTTCTCCATCGGATTTTCGGGCTAGAGGTGCTCGAGGCGGTTCAACATTGAAAAATATAAACTTGAAGATTTACTTCTGTAACATCCGAGGTCTTATCAAAGACAGAAACGATGTTCATTACCACCTGCACATAGACAAACCGTACATACCAGTATCAACTGAGATGCATGTCAATCCATCCTCTAACAAGACATATATGCTCTGCCCTGGCTACGAGCTCCACACTCCCTTCAGACTCAAAGTAGGTATCTGTATCTATTAGCTCTCATGCCACCGAAAAAAGAATCTACAACTTCAAGAATTCTATGTACTGTGGTTCAAGCTCGATAATCATAAACAGACAAAATGTATCTGTTGTCTTTATTTATCACCACATGAACCAGCTCTTGGTGAACTCGTTGAATTTCTTTCTTTGAAACTTGATCTCATAAAGCATCTGAAATTATCATCATGGGAAATTTCAACGTTCACAACTCCGCTTCTCTCAAGTTCTCGAACAAGACTGATGACGCAGGGCGACAGGCTGAGACCTTCACTACGACCTGTTCCTATGTTACTGCTCGAACCATTCCAACACCTCCACGCACAGTTTGGCATTACAACTCAGCCGACTGGGATGGTCTTCGCATGTTTTTCTCCGAATTTCCTTAGGGAAGCGTATGTTTCGGATCTGATGACCCACCGCAATGTACCACAGAGATCTGGGATAATATCAGGCTACGAATGGAAACTCACATACCCCATACCAACAAATCACCGTCATCTGGTGAATGACGGTTCAATAAAATCTGTTCTGAGAGCGTCGCTTCAAAACAAACAGGATATATCGTCGTTGGCGTAATAATCCATGTCTAGACAGTAGAACAGAATATTTTGGAGTCAGAAATTTTTGCAATGAAACAATAAACGCTTCAAAAGAGGCATAACATGCAGAAATAAGATCAAAGCTTATCGAAAGTCAGAATGACTCCCGTTCGTGTTGGACTTTTGCCAAAGGAATTGATAGACATTCAATTTCCAGTTCATTCCCTCCCCTAATCAAAGATGATGACACACACGTCTATGTCTATCATCTGATATTGTGCTTCTCTGATAAGTTTTAATGCGTTTGAGGGTGGAAAAACATCGTTCACATTCTGCTGTCGACATGGACTTTGTACAAATAATATCCAACAGCTTGTATGTTTCCGTCAAAACCTTTTTTAGGTTGT
Organism: Endomychus coccineus; assembly: GCA_958510875.1. Lineage (NCBI taxonomy): Eukaryota > Metazoa > Arthropoda > Insecta > Coleoptera > Endomychidae > Endomychus > Endomychus coccineus. Next base: position 262,243,849 of record OY294067.1, on the reverse strand, counting down.
TGTCTATTATGGATACTAAAAGTGGCAAAGTACCACCTACGTCAAACATGTCATCGCGCTCATAAATTGCTGAAAGTTCACTTTTTAGTTTTACATTGTCCAACAAAGGATAAGATTTCACAGTTTCATCAAAATGTTTATGTGGAAATGCATGTCTATAAGTTTCAAAATATTGAGAATCAAATAATTTTGCTACACTTAAGTGATCCCTAGTATGACAAACTTCCTTTGCAATAACAGTTTTGTTATCTCCAGCTGTTGTTTTTAGTTTTTTTCTAGCAGGTTTTTCATTATTGCGTTCTTGATTGTCATTGTCAGTAGAATTTCTAATTCGAATAATTTGCTGTTGGACTTGTTCAATTGACTTTTGCAGTTGAGCATTCGAATCTGATCAAATATTATTTCAACAAGTGGCATGATGAAATGAAATATTTTCAACCAGTAGAGAAATTCCGGGTTTCAATAAACCACTTGCTTCACTAATAGTAACTGAATCCATCCCATCTTCGTCAATAATTTTGTCTAAGCATTCTTTGAAAGAGTCCTGGTGTTCAAATAATGTGTTCCCAGTATTCCCATACATCAGCATTTTGTCCACCCGGCTTAAAAAAAGACCAAAAGCGTTCAAAAATTTGTCCATTAAACACGTGTCGAATAATAAGCTCCAACAGCAAGGAAAATTGCAGATTTAATTTCTTTTGATATTTCCTGCTTGTAAATTTGTTTGTTCTGAATAGCTTTTGAGACGCCTTTAAACACTTGTGAAACAGAACCTTTCATACGTATTGCAAGCACAACGTCTAATTCAGCTGCAAAGTTGATTAGGCCTACATAAATACTTGGATTTTCTGACGTCAATGTCTCATCACGGCCTCGTAACGTCGATTAGAAGGCTCTGCACTGTACACTACGAAGGCAAAACGTTTACTGGAGATACGCTGCTTTGTGTCCCAAACCGACGGTATAAGCGTGTATGGCGAAGATAACCGTAGTCAGCCGAATCATACTTGAAATAGGTACACTTCAGAACGTTCCCCAGAACATAGTTTTGAGCGGTAGCATTACATGCACCTGACGTACGGAATAAAATAATGCACTGAATTACATGCAAATATCTTTCTGTGTTTATCTTGGTGGTTGCTGGTTGTATGGACACGTACCCTTGAGCCTTGAGCCCTTTAGTACCAGCCGCCACTGTGAAATATTATTATTTGCGCTGTTCTTGTTACAATTATCTATGTATATTATTATGAGTTCTCATGATGAAGTTTCAAACTAGCAATAAATATTTTACTCTCATTCCCACTGTACAAGTTTGTGTATAGGACCCATGTGCAAATTAAAGGTATTAATACTCCAGGCAAATTAGACAAAAAAAGCTCACAGACCTCTCTGTACGGCGGGATTTTTTGATAGAAAAGTGTGTGTTTTGACATCTAGAAGCCGATGTCACTAACGCGAAGGCTGGTGCGGGGGTGCGTTGTGATATATAGATACATATATATGTATATATATATGATTTATAGCCAATATCTCAAAAACCAAGCAATGTATTGAAAAAAGTTTCGAACAAAAGTTGTAGGAAATAAAAATTGCCACAAAAATCATTCATAAATTTATTTTTTTTTCGGTCGATTCCCGCGGAAAATGCGTTAAAAAAATTAAGCTTCTTCTTGAAAAAAATTTTGAATAAAAGTTATTCAAAATGTATTTCCCTTCAAAACGAACGTTATTTGAAAAGTCAGATTTTTCACGGAAAATCGGAAAATCGTATTTACGCATATTTTTCGGAATTAGTCGATAATGTGGCAGACAGTACCCCTTAAAGAAGAAATGTAGTACCTCGTTGATGTGTCCAGGGATATAACTGAGTATAAAAAATGAGAAAATTGTGGAAAATTCTTGGAAAATCATAGAATTTTCACTTCTATATCAGCGTCAAACGTGTCATTTTCTAGGTTTTCGTAGGTGTAGATTACAAATTTTACATCCGTTTTTTTTAAATGATTGTAGATTGTATGTTTTTCTTATTTAATTTTTTATTTTGAATTCAGAACGTTTATTATAAATCACAATTTTTTTAATTTCTATTACATTAATATATTATCATTATTACATTATTAATATATTTATTATTATTGATTTATTAATATTCATTCCAACTAATATTATTATAATTATTATCAGTATTATCATTATTATTATTATTATTATTATTTATTATTATTATTATTGTTATTATTATGACAATTTTTTTTATTATATCATGTACGTCTATCCAAAATCTAAACCGTTATTGTTTTGAGTATTTCTTCTCCAACATCTTACGCTTTATGTTGTGATGGTTAAACCCCCACACTCTGGATACTCACCTGTTCATATACTAAGAGAGTCACAGTTACGTACGTTGGTATGATTCATATTTAATGTAGGCGAAAGAACTATAATATATAGTATACTCTGTATAAATATACCCAATGTATACTTATTTTAAGATAACGTTCCAAAAATTTTTCTCAATTTCCATTTTTTATACTCAGTTATATCTCTGGACACATGAACGAGGTATTATATTTCTTCTTTAAGGCGTACTGTCTGCCAAAGTATCGAATAATTGCGAAAAATATGCCTATACACGATTTTCCGATTTTTCGTGGCTAATCTGACTTTTCTAATAACGTTCGTTTTGAAGGAAAATACATTTTGAACAACTTTTATTCAAAAAAATTTTCAAGAAAAAGTTTAATTTTTTTAAACGCATCTTTCGCGGAAACCGCCCAGAAAATCAAAAAATGTTGTAAATAATTTTTTGTGGGAATTTCCATTTCCTACAACTTATGTTCGAAACTTTTTTTGCTTGGCTTTTGAGATATTGGCTATAAATCATATATATATATATATATACATATATATGTGTCTATATATCACAACGCACCTCCGCGCCAGCCTTCGCGTCAGTGACATCAGTTTTTAGATGTCAAAACCTATACACTCTTCTACGAAAAAACCCCGCCGTACAGAGAGGTCTGTGGAAAATGTCTTATTTGCCTGAAGTATAACAACTTTGATGCAGCTAACATCAATTATTGACTGGAATGCCCATGATCTCTTGATCATTCGACCCATTTGAATGGAAATAATTATTAGAGATAGATTCAGTTATTTGGTGAACGCTCGTTATTTTTAAGCCTACCTGTATAATTAGCACACCCGGCTCTACCAGCATGATATGAAACATCTGTTATATGTTTCATCCCTTCGTTGCTTACAACACCTGTCAGTTTGAGGGGAATTTCCCTCCTTTTATTCACCCCTTTTGTTTTCCACCTTCATAGATAAGTAATTCGTATAAATTACATTCGTTGCCTCAGCTAATATAATGAAAGTGGTGCGATTAACAGAAGCAACTATCGACGGGTTATTAATGATTAACTTTCATTCTTATCATACAGCTTTTATTCTCATAGTGAATGATTTATTATCCTGACTTTATTTAAAATAGCTCATAAATTTGACTTTACAACTTGAGTAAACAATTTTCTAACTATGAGTAATAATGAAAAAAGTTATTGGTATGTATCATGTTAAATGTTAAATTAACTCTTATTTATAATATAGGTAAGTCATTATGGGAATTGTTTTATTAATGATTGTTTTTAGTTTCGGAATGAAAGGCGTTTATTAATCTATATAAAGTGTTTCTTAAGGACAAAAATTCGGAAACAGCAGTTTTTAAATTCATCGAATCAATTATAACATCCTTGGGAAATAAGGCAATCCTATGCTTCTGACACGGTCGCTCATAAAATCCTTCTTGCAAAACTGGAGAAATACGGAGTCAGGGATAAACAATTAGCTTTGATGGAAAGTTATTTAGAATGTAGAACGCAGAGAGTGAATATTCCGGAGGGTGGACGAAACTTCATATCTGGGGAATTGTCAATACGAATGGGAATTCCACAATGTAGCATAATTGGCCCACTTTTGCTCTTAATCTATATTAATGATCTACCACAAGTTATTGCTGATGCTAGAAAGTTACTTACCTATTATGCAGATGATAGTAACATTAAAGCACCTTTGCGTTCTCGAAACTGAAATTGTCTCTGCGCTCTCAAAGATTGAACATTGATGTTTGAATAACAAACTCACATTGAACAAAAGTAAGACAAACTGCATCATTTTTACGTCAAGCCATAGTAGTCTGCAAATTCCAGAAACATTAAATTTGAATAATTACATTGCGGAAATGAAGGATTATTCGAAATGTCTTGGAATAAATATAGATAAAAACCTTAACTGGTGTAAAGAAATCGAACAACGATGTGAAAGGCTGAGTTCTATCACTTATAGTATACGTGTCATGAAACAATTACTAAAGGAAAATACATTAAAAGTTTTTTATTATGCCATCTTTTAATCTCTGTTGAGTTTTGGAGTAGTTTTTTGGGGTAACAACCACCAGGTTGATATGATTTTCAGGCAGCAAAAAAGAGCAAAACGAATAATCTTTGGATTAGGATTTAAGCAAAGTTGCAGAAGTTTTTTCAAGAGAAACAATTTGCTAACTGTTATTGGAATATACATTTATCAATCCCTTCTTTTTATTTTCAAACATAGAAGATTCTTTACAGATTTCAAAAAATCTTTCAATTACAACACACGTAATATTTCATATATATCCAGCACATATGCTTACAATAACAGAGAAAAATTGTCCCTAACGTGCATCAAATTTTCCAACAATTTGCCAATTGATATTCAATGCATAGAGAATGTCTGTGAATTTAAGAATAAAATATTCAATATTATTGTGCAATGGGAACCATACACGGTTAATGAATACTTGAATAAGTAAGTTTTTGTCATTGTATTTTACTTTAAATTTCTTCTGTATTGTTTGACTTGTTTTCTTATGATCTTGTTATTATTTTACAACAATTATTATTGAGAAAATAAATTTACTTACTTTTACTTTTACATAACGAATAGGCCATAGAGCAGCTGTTTGTTCCTTGGACCAACATATTGCAATTGACCCTAAATGATGTTGACCGTATCGATTGATTAAAAGCTTTCAATCAACGTCAAACCTTAATAGTATATGAAATACAGGGTGTAAAAGTAAAAAAAAAAATTGGTATTGTAAAATCGAAACGCTGAGGGTTTTTTAAACTCAACTCTGGCTTTTGTCAAACATTTTATATTATCTAGTATTTGTTTTCCTGTTAATATTTATTTTGAAGTTAACCAGGCATAACATAATCGGATAATGCTCCAACTGAGAAAAACAAAGAGGCTATTATTATTTTTATCATTCCAGTGGATACAACCCAATCAGAAACTTACAAACAAACTCATTATCAGGAAACCGGATCAACCTAATTTTTATGTGATCGATCATGTGGCTTCCCTCATTCGTTAATATTTCAATTTTATAAGGAACTCAAAGTAGTTTCAATTCTCAAAGCGTTCTTAGCACTAATAATTTTTGTTTCATTATCTGAGAATTGGTTATTTTATAAAGTTCTTCCGATTCTGAAGATTATAATAACGTTTTTGTGAAACGGACTACATCGTATAAGAAGGGGAATAATATTATATTTTCATATTATTCCCCTTCTTATACGATGTAGTCCGTTTCACAAAAACGTTATTATAATCTTCAGAATCGGAAGAACTTTATAAAATAACCAATTCTCAGATAATGAAACAAAAATTACGTTGCATTTTTGAAAATAGCTGGCAATCAAATTATCAACAAACAGGTATGGTATTAAATATCTGATTGATTTTAGAGAATGTTGCAATGTTGCATTTCTCTTTTACTTCAACTGATTTCAGCTTTCAAATAGTGCTGGATAGTAGAAACATGCAAATTGTCATTGTTAAGTTTATTGAAGTTTTACAATTCTCTACTTGCAGAAAAATCAATAGGGTACCATATGTTGCAGCTTTGAGAAATTGTTATAGTACATATAATAAACTGTTACAAACAAAATTGGCTTCTTTACCTATTATATCAAATAATACAAATTATTTGTAATCTTGAATGTAATTTACAAACAATTGTAGTGTTACTCAAATGTTCGAACAAGAAAGTAACTGTATGTAATTATACATACTGTTAACAATTTTTAATAATGATTTTTGACCCAGGTATCAATTAATAAATTCTCGGGAAGTAGATTATATTGACACTTATGCATTATATTTTCGTCTTTACGTACGTTTCGGTCTCACTACCATCATCAGAAGACTTATTATGTCCAAAACATTTCTTAAAACTAATTGTATTAGCACAAAGCATCCTTATCGCAACAATTTCAATTAAAAATGCCCATGTAACCGAAACGAACAGAAACACGAATAATCGAAACTGTAACACATCAATGTTTTAAGTACCGGGATATCAAAAATTATCTTGGTCAAGGGTGGTTGTGGAATCTAAAACGTGTGTCTTACTTTACGTTTGATATAATTATGTCACTGTCACACTGACATCATCAATAACCTACAAATTTCATACCCATTTTTTTCAGATGTAAAACAATAATGAACTACAAATTATGAAATAACGGTTTTAGTAACAAGAAAAACTAAATTACAGTAATTGTTGAAAATGTCCCCCGTTTTGTTCGATGCACAAGTTGACGCGCATCCTCATGCTGTGAAAACCGTTTTGCAGCATTTCTGGCGTTATGGTTGCACATTGCTGAACTATTTTTTGTTGAAGTTCTTGCGAATTATTTACCGGAGTCATTGACACCTCCTTCTGTACGAACTCTTGGTCTACCAGCACCTTTTTTATGAGTCACACAACCAGTTTCGCGAAACACTTCAACACAATTTGTAAGGCACGCATAAAAATTGTCCGGTAATATTGCCACGTTTGGGAAGTGCTCTCGAAAATTGTCCAAACACAAACGTTGACTGTATTGCCAGTTTCCATTAACTAGCGGACCCGTTCGAAAATAGGCTTGAATCATGAAAATTTTGTGCTGTGTGGTAAGAGGCATGATTCAAAAACTGGATTAGAAAATTTCAGCACAATGACTTAACAGATTCTGACACAACAAAACATATTCAAAAATTTAAAGTAAGACACACGTTTCACATTCCACAACCACCCTTGACCAAGATAATTTTTAATTTGTAGTTCATTATTGTTTTACAACTGAAATAAATAGGTATGAAATTTGTAGGTTATTGATGATGTCAGTGTGACAGTGACATAATTATTTCAAACGTAAAGTAAGACACACGTTTCAGATTCCACAACCACCCTTGACCAAGATAATTCTAATATCCCGGTATATGAATATGTATCAAGAATCCACTACTTAGCAATTTTCTTATAATATACCTGAACATAGAACGCTAAGGTATCTACTTTCGAACCAGATTTTAAAGATTGATGAGGTAATAGAAAATAATTAGAAATATTGCTATTTGAGCATTCTACCTAAAATATACTTTTAACACTGTAAAGACGCATGTAGGATATTGCAAGGGTTTTAGTTAATTAAATTAGTTTAAATCTGACTTAATGAATATCTGTTCTATGATTCATAGACTTGGAGCCACGTTTTATGTGAATCATCTCCAGAATAGATATCTCATAATAATTGTTTTCCTTAGTTAAAATATTAACATTTTTGTAATCGAATTGATGGTTATAGCAAAGGCGGTGAAAAGTTTTTGTTTCTTGTACTATACTTATGGACATACATTCTTTTTTGCAACTATTGATCAGAGATTCCTGTCCCATCGCAATCTAAACAATTTAATTTGTAGACTGTGTGGGTTTGTTTATCTTCAGGTATTAAAAGTTTTAGATTTGACAAATATTTCCCAATACAGATAGTAGGCTTATGCGCAACATTTAAATCATATTTTTTTAACATTTCTTAATTTTCTCTGAGGTCTTCCGGATATAAGTTGATAATTTTCATAATTTATTAATTAGAATAAGAAATTATCTAGTTTTTTCTCTAATAAATATCTTTGCACTTTGAAACGATAAAATTAAAGATGTTTACATATTAAAATGTGGAAAAAAATTATTTTAGATTTTAATACAAAAAAGAATGTTTCATGTGCCTATGTTATATGATCCAGACCAATACAAAACAAAAACAAAACTATATTTGAAATAAAAATTCGCGGAAAATCTGGAAAATGTTTTTTGGGCCGTTTACGATACTTTCCTCACACAATGTACTACGTATAGTGATGGAAGTGAAACATGAAGAAGATAGTCCGCGTGGTCGGTGAGTTGAGTTATGAGTTGCATGAAAAGTAAAACGTAAACATCTTGAAAACGGTTAGGTTTAAAATCATTTAACGAATGTACCTTTTTGCTGAAATTTATCAGAAATGGAGAATATCATTATTATTATTGTACACAACATCAAATACAGAAATTTCAATTAACTCTCCTTAAATATCAATATATATGTATTGATAGAGTCAATTAATGAAATAGATCTGAAGTGATAATCTGACAATCAAGTTGGTCTATCACTACTCAAAATGAGACACTATTTCCTCATAGAACACACTCCCTGTTGTCCGCGGACTATCCCCGCAGACATAGGTAATACCCGTAAGACTAGTAAACGTCGGCTCCACCCCCTGGTTGTGAAGACTTAATGTAAATTTCAAATGAGTAGAAGTAGATATAGATGTAAAAACTGTTAAAATTGTAATCCATGCCAAATGAAAGTTTATTTAGATTGACAGGGATGGAATGGTTTGTCAAGTACATCATGGAGCTGTCTGTCAAGTAAATTGTACCTGTTATTATTAGCTGTCAAAAACGTCAATGTAGATAGGATCCCTTTCTTTCTCGCTTGGGATTGAGTTTCTCTTCTTAGCGGGTGCAATAAAAAACATATGTGCCAATTTTCATATCGGTCGGCTTTATAGTTCCGGAGATTCCGTGATGAGTGAGGAAGTGGTATTTACCTTTCATATACATGGACTAGCTGTTGTCCGCGGGTCTAGCCCGCAGAAACTGCTGATACCCGTAGAAGAAAGCGTCGGCTGCGCCGCAGCGATGTCATGTGCCAAGTTTCAATACTTAATAAAAATATTTAAAAAGTAGAACAGCTAAAGTCGTAGAAATGCTTGAAATTACACTCTACGTCGTGTGAAAGTTTATTTGAATTCACAGAGATATCTATGATATGGAATAGTTTGGCACCGGGACGATCTTCTACTTTGGATTGTGTGATTAAGTCTTTCGAATAAAATAAAATAACGCTTCTAAATATGTTAAAAATTATTATTTTGCATGAGAATATGACTAATTTTTTTTTGTTTCTGTCTGAATGTGACGAATATTTGTTTATTCTGCAACTGATCATACGACAATTTCTTCGTACAACCTTACACAACAAACTGCTGTAATACACGTTTAATTACTCAGAGTACAGGTTTAAATTAAACGTAGGTACTAGAATCAATAGAAATTTTCAAAGGTATTAAAAATAATGACAATAACATTTTAAACGATTAATTAGAAGTGTATTATAGCAGTTTGTTTGATGTTTTGATGACGTAAAATTCCCCATAATCCTCTTGGGCCTCCCTGGTATAGCTCCGCATTAAAACTTCCTAGACTATTAACTGGAAGTGCCGCATCTTGAAAATATTTTAGATAAATAGTACTCATTGACTTTGGTCAGCTGCCAAATTTTCAAAAAAAATTGTCTATTTTCCTTTTTTGAGATATCGAACGATGCAGTTCGTGGCGAGACACTCTGTATATTGAACGTAACAATAGTATATTTCATAGCAGACAAAGTTGTTGTATTTGTTCTGTCAAATTAATAATTTGTAACAATTACAATAATCATTCGCTAATCCGTAAAAAATTATAGATAAATTTAGCATCCTTTAACAGTAAAACTGACGTAAATTTCATAGAATATGAGCAATAGTGTATAAAAAAATATATATATTAGCATGGTTGGGGAAACAAAATAGCACTGTTGCGTGACGAGTACTTCCGGAGTCGAATAAGCCTTGACTCGACAAACAAAACCGCATGCGCCACCGTTGCCAGGCGTCAGAGTATTGTTAAAACATTTGAATATCTACGTCAAACTCGCCACCTTGCTCTATTCTTTCAGTTTTCATGTGAATTTCAGTGCTTTCAGTTATGTGGTTTCAGTTTTATTTCGTTGTGAATTATGATTTGTGTTTATTTTGGTTTGGTTTTGTCGAATATATGACTGCATCCCGCAGAAGTGGTTTCTTAAACTTGGATTATCCGAATTATGGATCGTGATATTTTATTCATACAATGGAAGTTTTCCAAGTTATATTTTATTTATACGGGTTATATATTTTTCATATATTTAATGTGTGTATGGCGTATCTGATAACAAGTCGTAATACAAGTTTTAATCAATACGTTGTGATGTTAAACATGCTATATTAACGTCAATGACAACACAGTTTTAGCTTCATTAGATATAATGATATATTAGCCATATTCACCTATTGATTTCGTAGACAAATATGAATCTCCCCTTATGTGGATTATTAGGAAATAGGAATCTTTTTGAACATGAGAAAGTATCAACACTTGTAATATGTCAACTGTCGTCATATATATTAATCGTTTTCAACGTTCGGAGGTACTCATGTGATAGCAAATCGTTTGTTCTTATTATATAATAGCTGTGGTTTCATCAATGCATTTAAATGACAACGCTGCTTAAAGGCCATCAGTTTTAAATATTAGTAATATAATAAAAATCTCAGGTATGGAAAATATCAGATTGAATGCAAATGCTATAAAAAAATAATCAAATATATGGATCTACAGATTCAAATTATTCATTGTTTGGCATAGTCCAGCTGAGTGATAATTCGTATTTTTGTAATTTCAATAACAGGCGAAATACTACAAGTACAATTTGTTTTTCTCCTGTTGAAATGAGCCTTCTAGTAGTCCATAACATCATTATGATATGAAGAAGATTTTTATGACTATACTAATCCACAGATATTTATTATTGGTAACTTTTCCCGAAGGCACGCTTCAAACATTTCAGTTTAACTTTTTTTTGGAAGTTTTAAGTTGTTTCCAGCTTTCGCATTATTGATCTTTTACAAAAATCAACTTAGCTCACGTAAAACATTATCTGAAACTTTGTGTCATTTTCAATATCATACTTAGGTAGGTAGGTATCCCAATGGCGACCACCTAAATCATAATTATATATCACGGTCTATTGATAGTTACACTGATGGATGTTACATTTGAAGTGTTATCCTCAATATGAATGATATTCTGCCAAACATTTCCAAAAGAGTGGTTGTTTCAAGATTGAGGATTCCAAATTCAATTTCAAATAATTTTGTACATGTAGAAAGTCGTGAGAATGAATGTTACTTGAAGAAAAGTTACTTTGGATGTAGATGGCGCGTAATCCATGCCTGTAAATTTTGAATTCATTGTCTACCATTTTTAAATATCTTGTAAGAATGTCACTAAACTTGGGTAAGATACTCTCTATCAGATGATCTTTCAGAAGTTGCATTATATCAGTAGATACAAAAGTAATTTTGCCGAAAATTGGGTAGTCAAAGAGCAAAATTGACGACTCTAAGCGTTTTCTCGTAAAAAAAAAACTGGTAGTAGGAATATCTGGGGATTGGGGAAGTTCGTACTTTCTTAAATAAGGGACTTACTTACGCCTAAAATATTCCTTTATTTATTAAATCGGCCAGAAACAGAACTACCAGTAGCTCGATCTACGGAAAATAATAATATTAATTCAATATAGTAATGGGCATAATGGGCATTTAAGGTTGTAGCTGATTATAACCAAACCGGCAGTAAATATTCGTAAATAGGATGTCTGATTCAAATTTATATATGGAATGCTGTACGATGAGAATTTGATGTTAATTATTGTAGTATGATGGAAAATTTATCTTCGTCAGATTCACTTGCATGAAAAATTTAAAAGCAAAATTTATGGAATAGTTCTAGTTGTTCCATAACTTTCCCACGACATCAAATACTTACATATTTCGATTAAATGTTGATCACTTTTTTAATTATGGAATGATAATATTTTTTTTTGATTTGCCGATGAATTCGCGATATTATTCTTGGCCGATTCACGAAAAAGCCATTTCCAATCAGTCAAAATGTTTCCAAATGAGATAAATTTACCACATTTTTCGATTCAGCTTCTGTCCAAAAGTCCGAAGGCAAATATTTGCCTAAATACATCAGAATTCGTGTATGATAAGAATGTGCCGAACCGTTGACATTTCTATTTTGATTTTTTTAGATTGCAGCGACTTCTCCAAAATCTTGAGTACGAGGATGTTGAAAAATTTCAATTCGGACTCTATTAGTTACGCTGTTAATTATAATGAATTTCTTCTCCTCCTGATTGGGTAAATATTGAAAAGTAAACCACTAATCATATAACACTTTGTAACGATTGAATCAGATCAGGTATTACCACAAAAAAGATGATAAGGTTAAATTTTTCTTATCAATTCTCGAATAAACGTCAAATCAATATATTTTATTCCAACATATCTATAAAAAGTTTGCCATGGTTGAGTTTTGTGTTTTCAACCTCTGTTAATGTTACACTTCAAATTTCGTAGAATGGGGTAAAGTTAACAATTTTTTTAACTTTAATTCTTTATCAAAGCAATTTATAAATTGAATGAAACTGCAGTTTTTTGGAATGTTACGGATATTAATTTCTATATTCAGCTCTAGCAATCAAAACTATGTTTTATACTAGGGCCATTTAAAATATTAAAACTGCTTTCGGTCAACTTCACCTCGTTTTGATTGAAGTTGCAAGTTGCGTTGTTAAAATGTGGTGTATGATGAAGAGTGAGGTGAAACTGACCACAGTAACAAACATTTTTTCAAATTTCATGTTCTAATTGGCTGTTTAGTTGAAGAACATAACATTAGCACCAACATTTTCATTTAAAATAATATTACATAGACAAATTTCTGGATCTCGAGGTTGAACAGTGTATTAGTTCCAGACAGCTACATGATAAGAGACAGTTATCTCGAACTTAGAGTACTGTTCAAGCTGGAGAACCAAAACTTTATCTATTGCCTCTAACAAGAAATTTGTTTCTTTTTCACTTTTTCATAATATTACATAACTGTTTAAAACCCTATTATTTACGTAAAGTGAAATGGTGACATGTCAAAATCAAAACAGAGTTCTCCTTTTCGGGAATAAACGGGTTTTCCTACTTTCCTTTTAATCTTATCTATTAGGATATCCTCTTTATCTCCTATGCTTGAGCAGACAAATCTATTTTGTCTATGGAGCGTTTCAGATGATTTGCAGTGACTTCATCATTATTTACTGACAAACTCTTGTCTAATAGAATAACTTCATCCATACTTGACATAAAACCGTAAGTTTGAATAAAGCTGAACTGTATAAGTTTTGAAGCTATGTTATGATCAAGTATAATATTATAACTGAGTAGATAATTATTGTACCCATACAATGTTATTTCTTATTATTTATTAGTTAACTGTGACGACTTATTTTTGAGTAAAATAGCCATGGTATATAGGAATGCACTTTTTTGTTTCAACGCAACATTTGTATTGTTGTTGACGAAATATTCTGAAGAGCAGAGTAGCTAAAACATTTTTTTATAAGTTTGAATATATTATATGTAATTATATACAAAGTCGCGTAAAAAATTAAAACGTTTTCAGGTTTTTGGTCATCTGTACCCCAGCGGCCAACCAAAACACATTTTACGGTATAAAATGAAAATTTTGATTAAAACACTATCGTTGAACAATTAATTTCTATAACCTTGTAAGCACGTCATCAAATACATTATTGTCAGATTCACAGGAAGTGACTCGTACCAGGTCTTGTTTACCTACATTTTCACACTGAATCATGATGGAAACAATACATTTCAGGTACACAATCGAGGTGTATCATTGAATTATGAAGCGATTCTGGTAATACAAATCGTGTAATTCTTATTCCAAGGCATTTAGATTAGATTTTATGATTGAATTAGTCTATGTTAATGAATGTTTTCCAAAATTAACCCACCAATTTTTCTTAGAGATTAAGTCTGTTTTGGTTGATGCAGGCCGGTTTTTTCATATAGTAATTATTCAAGGATCTATGCTGAACATTTTTCGACATATAGAATTTGTGTTATTTCCTCCCAATTTGAAATCCAGCTTGGAAAATACTGATTCATAGAAATCGTACCTCGGTTGACTAAATGATATTATAGCTAACTATGGTACCTACATAGCTTTGAAAGTCTGTTTTTTTATGTTTATTACATATGAGTTCTTAGACAGTGATGAACAAATGATGATATAAATAGGATATCGTTCATAATTAATATTCCTATTAAACTCCAAAAAATCTTAATTATTTATTGTAATATTTGATGTTCAAAGTCAAAACAAAATAACTTCACGTCCCCAAAGCTAGCAGAGCCATTTCATAATCATAGGCAACTATATATTCTTAGGCACAATCAAAAACCAAAAAGAAAACCGAGGCTCTGCTGGCTAAAATAAGCTAGAACAACCTAAAAATGCACATTTGGGGAAAGTAATTTGGGTGCTAATATTATAGGCACTTTATAGGATCTTCAATTATGACAAGAAAAACTCATTTTATCCTAGCACACTGAGTGTTCCTCGGTTGAGATAAACTTGAGATCATAAAATTTGATGAGAATAGAAAATAGTTACATAGGAATTATAGGATATTTATAGGTTATTTGGACAAAACTACAAATTTTCAGACACATTTTTTCAAGACGAGACTTTGCTGACCTAAATTAAGCTATCAGAGCCACCTAAAAATTCACGTTTGAGGGAAGAAATTCGGTCGCTAAAATTATAGGCTCTTCAAATATGACAATAAAATTGCTTTCGTCAAACGTGGATTTTTGGGTGGCTATGCTACCTTATCTTAAGTCAGCAGAGCCTCGTCTTAAAATAATTGTGCTCGAAAATTTCTAGTTCCAAAAAAAGCCTATAAATAGCCTATAATTTCTATGTAACTATTTTCTATTTCCAACAAATAGAAATAATACTCAGTTTGCTAGGATAAAATGAATTTTTCTTGTCATGATTGAAGAGCCTATAAAGTGTCTATAATTTTGTCCCCTCTCCTCACACGTGAATTTTTAGATGGATCTGCTAGCTTATCTTAAGCCAGCAGAGCCTTGGTTTTTTTGTTTTCAATTGTGCCAGAAAATTTATATTTGTGTCTGAAAAAAGCCTATAAATAGCCTATAATTATGATTCATTTTTTTCTCATTTTTCTGAAATGACTCTGCTAGCTTTGGGGACGTAATAACTTTCCTCGATTTGTATTTAATATACGAAAAAGAAATCGTATTTCTCAAAATATCAAAGACATCTTTCACTACATTATTGGTGTTCACATAATATCTTAGAACCCCTCCATATTCATACCACAAGCATTAATCATCGCACATAAATACAAGATAATTTTGATAGTGCCAAGACAGAACAACAGCCTCTACCAGCTTCATATAACTAGACTAAACTATATAACTTCATTCTTACAGGATTAATTAATTAATACATAGAACATTCTCTACTTTTATACATCAAATAAAATGTTTATCAATGCTTCACACATTTCTTCACTATTGCTAAAAGAAGAAGTAAGTAAATTCTTTCCTTTCTCGAGAACTTATTATCATCATCAGAAATAACCATATTTTCCTCTTTAAATTTCTACTTTATACACCATCATTTTTGCTTATAACTAAAAGCAGAATTAATATGTACCCTTTGTTTTGCAAGTGTGAGTTCATGTAATTTCTCTGGACAAGTGAACATAAATGAATTACTTCTACACTATATGTCATTCTTGCAATCAATAAATGTTTGATATCATTATTATTGTAGATCTAAATATGTATCCTTGTTGGTTTGATTAAATGAACCGTAAGTTTTTAAATTGTCCTCTAACCTTTTGAAAGTTTTCAAACACGGCTGGCGTCTATTTGGGTATTTGCCAATTAAATTCTCAAGCCGTTTCTGCATTTTTTGGTGTTTTCGTATACCATAATTTATTTATAAAACGGAAATACCCCGATAACTATCGAATCAATAATTTGAAAAACTAACATCACAATGACAGGAATGTCTAATAGTTTATTGTTTCTCTCTGAAGAAAGCCTACTTGACTATGATATGGAAAAATTTATAATTTGCCAAAAATCGAATATCAACCGAAAAAAATAATGTCAGACCCATCATATTATATATTCTATTGATAAGAAATAACCCCCCTTATCCATCAAAGATTTGTGGTTACCATTGTCCAACGCAATTTGCTAGCGTTGGACAATGGTTATCACAAATATTTCATCAATAATTGGATTTCTAAACAAAAAATTGAATTGGATCGTAGAGAACTAACCAAATTAGAGCCATTACCTCCAAATACTTCAATAAAATTCAAAAGTTTCACTTATCATTCTTCAGTAATTAATAAATTCCATAGTTTGTTTAATAAATTTGCAATACAACCAGTTTATAGATGTAAGAACAAGCTAAGACCCTGTTTGGGCAACACCTTTGATAAAGTTTCCGATTTCGACAAATCCGGCATTTACAAAATCAATTGTGAGTGTTCAAAATGCTATGTGGGCCTAACTAGAAGGAACAGTTTAACTCGTTATAAGGAACAGTCTGCCTATATAAAAAAAATTAATGGTGAAAAATCAGCGGTAGCCGAACATATTTTGAATATAGGTCACACCATTTCTTAAGAAAGTTTGTCACTTTTAAAACATAGTTGAGACAAATATCTAGGTAATTTAGAAGGAATGGAAATGTCTAAACGAAAAAACAATTTATCAGATTTCGATTTATCTCCAACTGAGGGTAACCCATTGTTTACATTATTATCCCCAAATAGTATTTGAACAGGCACATTTTGATTCATAATTTAGTTTACTCTGATAATGGCTACTTGGTAGCCGAATGGTCCTCAGTACTCTAATAGTATTTTTAGTGGATAAGGGAGATTATTGCTTATCAACAGTGTTATAGTATATCTACAGTGTGAACTCTTTTATAGTTTATATTATATATTGTAATAAAGATTCTTGACCCACGTATGAATTAATACACAATTCTCGGGAAATAGGTCACATTAACACATATATTTTTATTTTTACCCTCATCTTTACGTACGTTTCGGTCTCACGACCATCATCAGAAGACTTATTAATACAAAAACCTGATTACTTAGAAATACTGTAATAACACAAAGCGTCCTTATCGCACAAATTTCGTTTAAATGCCAACGTCGCGAAACGAACGGAGACATGAAATCGGAACTATAACACAGCAATGTTGCAGCGTAAAAATTAAAAATCCACTATTAAGTAGAATCATCAATAAATACGAACACATTTCATAAATGTCTGCGAGAGACTAACATACAAAGAGTTCTATCCTCTTTGCTAACAGACGAGACCATCTCAAGTGTTCATTTAAGCGCCAGATGTCATAATTTATTAGGTGATAAAAGAAGGTCTCTGGCCTGTGAGAAATACTTTAGACAATTCTACCTAAAGTAAACTTTTACATTATAAGGACGTAAGTAGGAATTTGCAAGAATATTAATTAATTAAATTAGTATAAATATGACTTAGTGTTTGAACGTCACTCCTATGATTAACAGACTTGGAGTCACGTTTTATATGAATCATCTCCAGAATAGATCTTTTATAATAATTGGTTTCCTTAGTTAAAATTTTAACATTCTTGTAATCAAATTGATGGTTATAATCAAAGCAATGTTTAGCAAGCGCGGTGGAATTTTCTAAGTTTTTGTTTCTTGTGCTATACTTATGGCCATACATTCTTTTTTGTAAATATTGTTTAGAGATACCAGTATAGGTCCCATCACAATCTAAACAATTTAATTTGTA
The DNA here is from genome assembly GCA_958510875.1 of Endomychus coccineus. Lineage (NCBI taxonomy): Eukaryota > Metazoa > Arthropoda > Insecta > Coleoptera > Endomychidae > Endomychus > Endomychus coccineus. Next base: position 262,225,852 of record OY294067.1, on the reverse strand, counting down.
TACTGTGTGGGTTTGTTTATCTTTAGGAATTACAGGTTTTAGATTTGAGAAATATTTCCCAACACAGTTAGTAGGTTTATGCGCTACGTTTATATCATACTTTTTCAAACATTTCTTAATTTTCTCTGAGGTCTCCGGAATGTATGGTAAAGTTATATAATTGTCTGAATTACCTTTTACGTTATTTTTATATGACGCTCCATTATAAATTTTGTTTATTCTCTCTTTAATAATAGGATTGAAAAAAGTTTTTGGGTAGCCATTCAATTCCAGTGTATTACGAACAATTTTTAGATTTTTGGGACGGTCCTCTGGGTGGGACAATTTAACCGCGCGGTCTGTAAGACTGTTTATGACGCTTTTTTTATAACAAGTTGGTGCAACGGAATTGAAGTGAAGATAGCGTTGAGACCAAACTTCTTTAGTAAACCACGAAGTTTTTATTTCTCCATCTGCATCATGCCTAATATTCATATCTAAGAAATTTATGTTTTTGTTAACTTCTATTTCACAGGTAAATTGAAGTTTACAGTGGAAATTGTTAAATTTATTAATCACGTACTGAATTTTGTCATTGGGAACACACATAAGGCAATCATCTACATACCGTTTAAAAAATACGGGCCGAAAATCTAATGAACTTATAACAGATTCCTCCAGGCATTCCATAACGAGGTTAGCAATGGTAGCAGAAATAGGAGATCCCATTGCTGTGCCGAATATTTGTCCAAAATATTGTTCACCGTACTGAAAATGAGTGCATTCTAAACAAAACTTCACAGCATTTGTAAATTCCGATTGATTTCTAAGTAATCAGGTTTTTGTATTAATAAGTCTTCTGATGATGGTCGTGAGACCGAAACGTACGTAAAGACGAGGGTAAAAATAAAAATATATGTGTTAATGTGACCTATTTCCCGAGAATTGTGTATTAATTATATATTGTTGAAATCAACAAAAAATCCTCTTTTCAACGAAATCACAGTCTACTATGGTTTCTATTGAAAAAAATACAAGTCTGTGTCATAAGGTGAAAATGAAAAGCGCTAAAAAAATTCCGCCTGTACCAATAAATAGCACGCAAACAAGTGCTCCTGTAATGTTTACTCACATGGCGATAGCTGCAACATCAAACAAGTTACGAGGTTTTGTTGAAATCCTGAAAAATCGGGTATTTGACAACAGCGTCTAAACAATTGATACGAGTCAAAAGGCACCTCGAAATTTGTCTCGAAAAAAGAACTCGAAGATGCACGGTCGGTTTTTTTCTAGCGCGAATATTTATAGAGATACCCTATAAGGACATCCAATTTGGTTCACCCTGTACGTCTTCTTTCCTTTTTGCCTTGCATTTCCACTCTCATATAGTAGTAGTAGTATCATTTATTAACCATTATCACATAAGCAAATATCATGGCAAGTCATACATCAAAATAAGAAAGAAATACGAGTACGAGTACAACAAAATTGAATTGATGAAACATTATAATGATGAAATACAATCACAATTAAGACTAGAACACCAAAGTTGGTATGGTTCATATTTCCGGAGTTCCATTTCATAATTTAAAAATTCCTCCACTGAATAAAAACAATACATAGGTAAAAACTTTTTGATTTTATATTCAAATCTCTTATAGATTAATAATGTTGAGAATTCAGCACAGTGATAACCGCTACTGATTGGGTAATCCAATAGTTTGTTTTCTGTGATAAAATATGCACAATTAACGTTTATTGCAATAGAAATCGTAAAATAGATCAGATACTTAACATTGCGCGAAGGAAATATGGGAACGAAAGTTGACGTAATTGTTTTGCTCGGAATGTTTACGAGAGTGTACGACTCCATTAGCTACATAGTTCGCTAATGAGTTCTCGACAAGTTTTTCATCTTTTTTTTCAGAAATTACCATCTTCTGATGTATTCAATGAGCATACGTTGTCCTCATACCTAGATATTTATGCGAATGGAGATGAATTTCTTCATAACTATAGCACCAGACCGATTTAGTTGAAAGAATGTAATAAAAGTGGCAAGAACGTAAATTCTGACGAACTACAAATATGTTAATACAGGAGGGTTACTTATAATAAATGGAGGCGATTGAAAGGATAATTAGCATACACATTTTTGCATGATAAACTTTTGCCGAAAACCCAATAAAACAAAAGTTAGTAGGTAGTTTAAATTTCAATATTTTTTTTTCAAAAACGCTGTTGAACTGCTCGAAAGACTATTTTGGGATCTTTATCATAACTTATACTCACCTAACTTAACTTTTGATAGGGGCATCTCCAACAAATGCGAATGGTTTCGTTGAATTTCTCTCATCGAGGGGAGATCAAAAATATATGGGTTGTGAAGTGGAGCAATTCTACTTCTTCAATTTTAACCGGGGGCCGTTAGGCCAGAGTTCGGTATTGCCCTCACCCCTCATATGTACCCAGCCCATATTTCTTAAGTCCCCTTGATGAAAGGAATCCAACAACACCACTCATATCAAAACTTATAGGTACATTTTTCAAATTTTATATGAGAGGTCCATAAAAACACATTTAATTGAGATCGTTGGATTCCTACCATCGAGGAGAACCCAAGAGCAATCCGAGGCCGTGAGACTAAAGTTCGGTATTGTCCTCTCCCCTCAAATGTTCTCAGCCCATATGCTTTTTAAATTTTCCATGAAAAGTCTTCATAATAAACCAACATCATAATAAATCTACAAATAACCTACTAACCTAGAATTGCCGCTTGGAGGTAATCGTCACCTACATGACATGTCCTGAACGACACCACCACTATTTGTTGGAAACATCTTCAAGGTAACAGACTAGCTCACCCAAGTTAGGTTACGTTATGTTAGAATAAGTTAGGTTAAGGTGACGATACCAGAAAGAGTGTTTCGAGAAGTTGAGATGAGTTTTTTATAGACTTTTATGTAAAATGAAAAAAATTACAACTTATGATAGGGGCGGCACCTTCGAAAAATGAGAGTGGTATCATTGGATCGTTATCATCAAACGAGTTGCAAAATAAATATATTGATAATATTTGAGAGGTGGAGCAATACCAATGCGGTGCCGCGAGACTGATGTTTTCCTCCTCATATGTCAATTCGAATTTTTGATTTAGAATTATTAATAAATCTATATAAATTTGAACGTGATTTGTTTATTCTGGTTTTATAGATATTTAGTGATCCGCCATGTATATCCAGTACAAATTACATACTATACTACGGTATTTATATATAGCTCATGCAGTTATTAATTCTGCGACTGTGTGGAGAAACAATAATTGTTAATGTATTGTGTGAATTTAGATTTCATCCACATTATATTATTCAATTCATTGCTACATTTATTTAAGGATGGCTTTTTTTTATTGTGATAATATAGGCCATCATCAAAATTAACTCCTGCCTCCTAGTTGGCGGGACAATAATAAAATTCAATTGACACAAATGTTTGTAGCTGAATTTTTTTTGCGATTGGTGTTAAAATTAAGGTAATGAAAAAACTTATCCTGTCAGTCATTCAGCGGGACATAGCTTTGGCAGGAGCAAAATTGTTCGCAGGCGAATATGGAATTAATAATGAAGGCATGTTTTTATTATATTTTACCATAAATTTTAGTGAGATCATAACTTTTTCAGAAATGGTATTGTTTATGAAAGAAAGTTGCTGGGTAAAATTCGTAAAAAAAATAATTTCAATTTATTTAAAATAAAACGTTTATACTCTATAGACACGAATCGTCATCAAATTTTTGCCAAAAGCGAACAATTCTTCCACGTCAGAATCTTCATTATTGCTGCAATCATTGCACTCACGTTGCTCACGATTGTTGTCACTTTGTCGTTTTCTTCATCATTTTCCAAATTACAGCCTATAAATGAATTATAAATAATTTAGAAATTATTAGCAACCTATTTGTTTCTATAAATTACCCTATGAGTGTGAGAAAAATGTTTATAAGCATCACCTTTATCGTTGAATTTAGCAACATCATCGTAATTCAAACTTATCTTCAACTTCTTCCCATCCTCAATTTGAGGGAGACAACAAGACTGGATGTTAAAAATAAGCGTTGCTCCAAACACTAGCAGAATTTGTTGTAGCAACTCCAACTTGCATGGTCTCAATTTTACAAAATTCTACAGAATTTATTGAACTCTTTTTACAAATGTGCAGCTATCCAGATATTGAAATATTTTTTTAAATTTCTTTGTAGCATGTACGGCTGCACACGATTAAGCAACGTGGATAAAGCATGACTGGCTTTATTGCGGAACAGTTCAAACTGAAATCAAAGAACTTCGATGTGTCAATATTACTACCGTTCAAGTTGGAGTTGCAACAACAAATTCTGAGGGGAGTTTATGTATTCAGTGTTTGGTGCAACCCTCATTTTCAACATACAACCTTGTTGTCTCCTTCAAATTGCGGATAAGAAGAAATTGAACATAAATTTGAATTACTTCTGTCGGTGACGTAATAATTGAAAATGTTGCTAAAAGTGATAAAGATAATACTTATTAACAAATTTCTTCACACTCTCATAGGGTAATTTATAAGAAACAAATATGTTGCTATTAATTTATAAATTATTTATAATTAATTTTTAAGACTTTAATTTGGAAAATGATGAGGAAAACGAAAGTGACAACAATCATGAGGAACGTGAGAGTGATTGCAGCGAAAATAAAGATTTTGACGTGGAAGAATTGTTCGCTTTTCGGCAAACATTTGATGACGATTCATGTCTATAAGGTATAAACGTTTTTTTTTTAAATTAATAGAAATTATTTTTTTTACGAACGTACCTATCAACTTTCTTTATTAAACAATACTATTTCTGAAAAAGTATGGGGTCACTAAGATTTATAGTAAAATATAATAAAGGCATGCCTCAATTCTGTGACTTAGTACGTGACATAGTAAAAATGGTACGCGCGCGACAGTTTTGCTCCTGCCAAAGCTATGGTCCCGCTGAATGACACACAGGATAAGTTTCTTCATGACCTTAATCGTCAGTGTAATCGCAAAAGAAAATTCAGCTATAAACATTTGTGTCAATTGAATTTTATTTTGAACATAATTATGTCCATGACAGGAGTACATTGGTCTACGATAGAGATGGCAGGAAATTATTCTACATCTTAATGAAATGTTCATAAAACAATAGACGAAGTTTCAACTTTAAACATTTAAAACATTTCCACTTTTTTTAAACATAATTAAAATTCTGCCGCCGGCCGTTGACCCACTAATGCACTAGCAGGATTCCATTTCATGTAACTATAGCTTTAATATAACACACACAAAATATTATTGTTAAACATTTCTTAAAAAAATTAGTGATGCTGGCTACCGGGCTATAAGAAACCAATCTGATTTCAATTCGATAAACTTGATGACATACTATTTGATCAGAATCGAAGCTTGGTAGCCCACAAACTTATATAACATGTTCATTGGCCACCCAAGGCTAAAATCGATAAACAGTTAATTATTATTTGTACAAGCTTTTGTCCAAGTTCGAAATTCTTAGTAAATATAGGGTAAATATGAGAAATGTGATTGAATCACGCAGGTTAATTATTGAAGTAAATTGTCCTCAGTGTTCACTTGAATAAAAGCTCGTTTGCAAACAGTAGGCACTTCTGGGAATCAATATGAAAGGTTACCACAGTCAAGCTCGGTATTGATTAAAAACTCCTGGGTAACTATTGAACGGTTTTGCTAATGTGATTATGGCGTTCGAAGCCGGATATAAAACTACCACTATCATTCATCAAACTGAAGTTTCGGTTAGAATGTTTCTGATTCTATGGAAACAACGATTATCTTTAGTTCGACAAATGCGGGGTGAAATCGCAGGAATACAAAATTCTCTTTGGAATTGTAAACAAATCGAACAACTTCATTTCATATTCTATGCGATTGTGATTACTCCTAGAATACATACCATATAGGATTAGAACACAGAATTCCAATATTTTCCAGATGCAAGGGTCAGGATTAATGAGGAGTTCTATAATCGTCCGAACATTTCCAATCGGGGTAATACAAACTCGGTACATGTCTCAGGTATACGAAATAAAAATAGTCAAGCTCGACACAGAGATTAAAAGATTCACTTTTGAAATGTTAAAACTCGGCACATGAATAATAACACCTCCCTCTGCTTGCAAGAAATAGATATTATTACATATTTATTAATCTAAAATATACATAATACATATAGGTACATAGGAAGAACATTTCCAAAATTATATTTACACTGTACTATTTTAATTAATTTAAAATATACATAATACATAGGAAGAACATATTCAAAATTATATTCACACTGTACTATTTTAATTAATTGCATAATAATGCGATACTATTTTAACGTATTGCAGTTTGGACAACTTACTATTTTTATATTCTATAATTTTAGAATTAAAAACAAAATTATGACGTTTCTTTGTGGCCATATTTTTAAATTTATGAATTTCGCTAACACTGTTGCATTTAATATAGATTTAAGTTTGTACTTTGTGCATTAAAATAGAAACGACACGATTCGCAGGCATTGGTTGTTTTATTTAATGCAGCAGACGCATCAGCCCATAGATGTGGTGGAAATTTCGAATTATCTGTCAAATAATTCTCGAGAAGGTAATCACAAAATTTTTCAAATCTTTCATCTGCTGGCTTAACTTCGTAGAGCTCAAAAAAATAAAAATCGTTAACGTCCTTTGGTTCCAAAAATAAAAGACCAAAACAATAATGGAGCCACTTTCCAATCTCAGAATTTTTGTCTTGGTATTCTTTTGATAAACCTAGATTTTGAAATTTTCTGTACCATGCTTGAGTTAAGTGGAATCGACACCAAGTAATTTCAGCATTTGGATAAATTTCTAACACTGCATTATGAATAGACATCTCAAAATCTACTACTATTTCTTCTGGTACAAATTTGATTTTTATATAATCACAATACTCTTTAATTTTCGATATGCAAAACGTATATGTTTTTTCACGTTTGTCTTTTATAGAACAAAAAAACTGATGGTATATAATGGCCGTTAAAAACACCATATATCGTAAACATTTGTGTGAAATATTTTGTGCAGTAAGAAAATATACCGTCCATATAAATAATTTTTGATTCACATGAAAACTTAAAATTACTTTTACAGCTAAATATCACTAAATTTTCGGATAAATCATTAACAATTAGGAAGTCTTCATTTCTGTTGGTTTTTGGTCGTTGTTCATTCAAAGCTTCATGAACCTCTTATCTTCACTAGGAACCAACTAAGTTTTATCTACCGATTCATCATTAACAACAACCTTCGGAAGTTTGAATCTTACAAAACCCTCTTCGAATCAAGGAGTTATGATCAATTCTAAAGGAATCAGCAGCTATTGGTTAAACTAGATGAAATCCAAATGAAAACTCATGTAATTCTGCTCTATTTCTATGATTATGTCCAGTTTACTTTTGTTCAAATTCACTAGGAAGACAAGGTTTTTACTTCAACTGTTATTACGAATTCCAAGAGTGTATAGTATAGTTATTATACAATTGACATTCACTGCAATAAACCAACTAGCTGATTAAGCCCCATCTTCTCCCCAACATCTTCAAACCGCAAGTGACGGATGCAGGGTCGGCTTGAGAATTCACCTACTTATTGATTTATTTTATTTTAAATTATAAAGGCATTTATACCAAAGGAAAATAATCAATTAAAAATAATAGTTTATTTTATTACTAAAGATATGATAGGTACAATAAAAATGTGTGTGAAAAAGTTTTATAAGAATCAATTTTAACAACTAATTTTATTTTACATTAAATTCAGTTCCGTGTCACTATCACTATTATCTTCCTCTAAACCTAAGCTTATTATTAAGAGTTGAACATATGAAAGTTTTCTCTCTTAATTACATGTTGTATACACTTTTTCCAACTGTCTAATGAAATTTTACTGTTTTTTATTAATTCCGCTACAGATATATTTAATGTGAGGGAAATATTATTCCTTCTAACATTTAATTTGACTTCATGCTATATTAATTTGATTGAATTAAATACACAATAGTAGGTGGGAAGAAGCAACACTGTATGTCTATTTTCGGTTTTGCAAGTTCATCACACACGGATTCTTTATTAATTTTGAGAACCTTTAATATAATATATTAATATACAGCCGTGTAGTGTTTTATTTTAATCATTATACCGGAACAAATGGTTTTGTGGGTAAATGTTATCGATAAAAAGTCTTATTTTAACCGTTTGTTTCACTCCTCTTCTCTGTTTTATCATTAAAAAATATATTTTCGGATTTTTTTCTATTTCAGTTAAAAATTTATTTTAACGTTTAAAAATGGTTTTAAAATATAGATTTTCAGAATATTATATATAAATTCATCCTATTATACACTTTTTTTCATCTTTTTCGATGTAATAGATATTTTAATTTTTCTCGTCGCAAAAAACTGTCTGTAATTCGGAAAATATGCATGTAAAAAAATGTTCTATTGAATATTTGGGAAAGCTACAATGTCAAAGAATGAGCGGGCTCTGGCACTTATGTTTCTCCGAAAAAAAGCTCTTGAGAAAAAGTTATTCAATAGAAAAATGTGTATATCGACTTATATTCACCTGCATTTTTTCAGATTATTTCTCTACCTTTTACATTTCCTCTCATCTACTTCAGGAAATTTCGAGTGGTCATATCTCACAAAATATTCATTTTACAGAAAAATTCGCAAGTGTATAAATATCTTATTTTGAGCCAATAAAGGTGAGTATATTTTTTGTTTCAGTCTTGCCCAAATTCATCAGGTTACGGAACCCGTAGGTGCTTTTTATATTTCCGCAGTTGCAAAAGGCTTCATCGAAATTCATTTTGTAGAACACAAGTAAGAGATTTTGATCATTTCTGCGCTTCAACGACTGCACTAAATACTTCCTCATTGCATATTTTAGAGAATGAACGGTTCAAGAAGCTTAGAGATATGTAATAGAATAATGGTATTTTTCTAGGTTTGAAATAGAAAATCATAAAGTAAAAAAAAACGACTCTCTTATATTTCTGAAGGTATGAACTGAATAGGTAACTAATTTTTTTAAATTCACTGACAAATTCAACTCGTCTTTCAAATCTTTCGGGATGCAACCAAACTGAAGGAACGAAACGAGACCTTTGCATGCATGTACTGTCTATAAATTACAGTAGTTGTTTGTAGGTGAACGTTTTTATCATAACAATGAGTTGGTGAAATCTATTTCTCGTCGAGCCATCTCCCTGTACCGCTACATAACCGTCCTAGAGGCATTAATATCGTGATTTAATGCATTTAGACTGCCACTGAATTTTGATAAACCATGTGAACGCGTGGTAAAGTTCTTTGTTCCGTATTATATTGACTGATGCAGTCCTTTCGTGACTTACTGACGTCATGTTTTGATTGTTACCGTAGATTAGGTATGTGCGTGCATCTAAACATTATTTCCAAGTCGGGGTTGAGGGCGGGCTTTAATCTATGACTTGCGCCGTTTTTATCCTGAGTTTTATTAGCATTAACAGTTCCCTGGATTTTGAAGTGAATTTGTAAAGCAGTTTGGCCATTGTCTTGATTTATGTTGGTCTTTTATCGCGGTCTAGTTAAAAAACTCAATCCGCAATTTATGCAGTTCCTTGAACTGTCCTTAATCGTTTGAACCTTAATGATATATTAAAATGTAATCATCAGAAAATGTGGGCTGCTAATAAATAATCTTAGTGTTTTTTCATATCCTCTTGTTCTAAAAACAAGTTGAATGAATTATTCAATGCGATTTAATTTTAATGGGCAGTGATTGATTTTTTTAGAAATAGCGTAAATAGGAAAACAAGATATTTCCAAACATAGGTAATTGGTTTCCATTATTTCTTATTACAATTTCGAACTAGAGATATTTGTAATTTAAATCAAAACTTGAATCAAACTTTCACGAATATCTCTGCAACTTATAATTATGATTTTATATTTAAATTTTAATTTGTGATTTTCATAAAATGCAAGCATTCTTCCATTTTAACGTCATTTTGTATAAAATAATTTGTAAATTTAGCAAACACACATAGATTTTATTTTGATTAATTCAAAACACAGATATATCAACAACTATCAAAACCATTGAAGATGATAAATGAAGGATATATGGCTTTGCGGTGTTATTCATATCATCATTCATTAGAAAAGTAGGGTTTCCACTGAATATAAGAATTTCGAAAGAGCTTCATCCTGTCTAGTAATTGACTACTAATACTCAAGTCGCTGATTATCCATTAAACTGCACTTTCAAATAGTTCATCATTTACACGTCACTGGTATCGTTTGAGGAAATAATACCTATTCATATATCTATGGTTTCGGCGTAAGTGTGAGTGTAAAATCATATTAACTTTCGGATGTTGAAGAATTAAATTCAAATGTTTACACAAGAACATGTAACATTTAATTTTTAAACAACGGCCCACAAATTGTTTCACTACACAGTGGCATTCCCAAAGCTATCAACTTTTTTTAATAAACGTCAAGCTATTGTGTAAAAACTTGAGTTTAATTATCAAACTTCCGAAAGTTAATACTTGCTGGAATTTGAATGTGGCTGTCCGTTACTTTGTGATATTCCATTTTTACAGATTAAAACAAGAAATTCAATTTCGAACTTTACTGTTCATTATCAAAACATACAATCAAAATTTTGAATAAAGCGATATAAGATTTCTTGTTTTTATCTCTTAATACTTATTCATTAAACATTTTCTTCTATTGACTTCAATCCCCATATTACTTCGAATTATTCGAAATAATGTACATACTTCTTATAACAAAATAAATTTGCCCAAAACATATTGCAGCAACCAAGTTGCCATCTTCAGCAGATCTGAAATATACAAAAATGATTAGTTGTCTTCCCGATAAAAACTATGTTCAGGTATATTATTATTCTGGGTAGATTTACTTCTCATATCAATATATCTCTTTGCCTTCATCTGTCACCTGTCACCATAATTTTCTGAATGCATTCTCAGAGTAGTCTGGAACTGATGGAGATGAGATTCCTCTTCATTTGATGCAGATCTCACGAAGAATATGAAAATTATTTTTTATTCAGATCATACTCGCATATAACCATTACTTGAAGTTTGTTTCCATAATACAATTTCAATTTCTGATGGTATCAAGAAGGCTTATAAATATTTGATTGCAAAAAAATTATTTTTAATTAATGTATACTGAAACATTGTAATCCACGCTCTAGAGAATTGGGAATGACATGACACAGCTCCATTTTTGTAGTTTACCTATTAAATGTAAGTTTTGTCAAATCGATATAAAATGGGATATTCTGAACAATAAAAACTTGATATGATACAATTATTCTATTTAAATCAAATAAAAATGCTTCAAGCTCAGGCAGAATATAGAAGAATGTTTCCAGATATGAACACCTACTCGTATATGAAAATATTAAATACAGTAAAATAATTATATCATATTCAGTTTTTCTTGATCAGAATAGCCCATTTTATACCGATTTATTAATAAGATTCGACAAAATTTACATTTAATAGGTCAACAACAAAAGTGGTGTCAGGTCCTGTCACTCCCATTTGTTTTTTGATCGTGTCTAACTATCTTTTAGTGCACATTAACTTACAATTTTTCTCTCTTTTCACATATGGAACAATATACGGGATGTTCCATTTGAAAATTTTACAACATGTCAAAATTTAACATTCGTCAGAGTAATTTTCAAGTTTTGTCAAAAAATTCAAAAAATTTTGATTACTTCTCAATAATATACGGGGAAACCCTGTACATTTCGATTGACGGTAACTGAATAACTAAATCGTGAGATAGTTTACTAGATCCCCAATGTTTATAAACCCCTACTCCAAATTGCTTAAGCTAGTGCTTTAGCAATTATAATCTGGATAATAAACTATGCAATCTATTCCCGATTTCAATTCTTTTTTTAATTATTTAAAATAATATTAAATAAAGAATGTTTTCATAAGTAATCTCTTATAGATAATTGCTACATTATAAAATATTTCCGTCTGCGATTACTTGAAATGCCCGTGACATAACGTGACGTTTCTACTCTCTGAAGGCATTGACTGATAATGTAAATCGGGAATTCAGTCTTTAGCGAATATAAATTTAAAAAATCGGATGTAAAACGAAAGTGACATTGGATGAAGGATTTATGAAAGCCGATTCCACGTATCAGATGTTAGAATTTCCGCAATGTGTCTCTTCCTACTTTACTTCTCATGGGCGTTTCTTGGCTTCATTATTGCAATGGTAGGTGCACTGTATGCTTGCCAAGTGAAAAACCTTGATACCAGCTGTATCGTGATAATAATGGGTCGGTCCTCGCAATAAAGAAAATGTGACATAATGTTCGAGGTCCTCCTAACTGCAATTCAAGAAATCAGAGGTTATGATTCTTTCGAATAATATTAACGCATGCAAAAAGTGTATATTAATGCTCAATATTCAAATTAAAATGTTCTTCGCAACTAAAATATGTCGAATTTGGATTTATGTCGTTGCGTCGATACAATTCGAACTACTTTCCGGCGGTTAACTACTCTTGACACGTGAATAAAAGTTTTGTTAGGACTATTTTTTGGTGTATTTCTTAGAGATACGAAATAATATTTGTAACTAATCAGTTTTTGAGTTACTATTGAATCTCTTGAATTACGTACAAATTTTAATTTATGCTCATTAAGTATATTGTCAAATACAAATTATCATGTTTTTCTATTGCTTTTTTTTACATTGTTTTTGAAGATAGATTAAAAGCGGAAAAATATTATAAAAGTGGGCATTTTTAATAGGTTCAGAATGTTTTCAAAAAACAGTTGAAACCTATTTACTATGAGTCTCGTCCGAGTAGATATATTTCTAGCAAAGCAATCTTCGAATATGTACTATATTCGAATAAAAACCGCACGTATCCTGCAATTTTCAACAGAAACTTAATAGAGAAATCAATCAATTGAAAAATGATATTTTTATGAAATGGAATATATAACAACTATATATTGGTATTTCCTAAGTGTGAGTCCATTTGAAATAATTATAAATTTGTAGTTTGATTCTCACAATCCATATTTATAGATATTTACTACATGTTTCGAGGTCTACCCATTACACTCATAATCAAGTATTATAAGTAGGCTGAAAAGGAAATTTATCTTTTAAATGTTGGTATTTATTGAAACACATATTTTTATAAATTTCAGTTTGGTATAATAAAATTTAATTATAATTATATGAGGCTTTTTGATGAATTGTTACTAAATAAAAAAAAAATAATTTCTAAAATTGAACAAATAAATATTAGAATTCATTATTATAGGATTCCGATTGTAATTACGATGAGATGATACGATATACGTAAATTGTCTTTCATTGTCAAAGATAATATTGCTTATTCAGATTTCAACAAGCTACAAAATTGGAATATTGAAATGTAAAATTCAAATTTTATAGCATCTTGAAATCTGAATAAGCAACATTGTCTGTGACAATAAAACATGATAATCCACATAGGTATATCATATTATCTTATAGTAATTACAACTGGAATACTTTAATAATAAATGTAAGTTCTACAGATTTGAAAATTGCAATTATGTCCTACCAATATTTATTTGCCCAATTTCAAAATAGGTAGAAAATTTTATTTATAACAATTTATCAAATAAACCTCATACAATTTTAATAAACATTTTTACTATGTCTAAGTCAAATTTATAAAAAAAACATAGTAATATGTATTTCAATAAATACAGATATTTGGAAAAAATTTACATTGAAAATAATTATTGTATAATTAATATTATGATATATTGTGATTCTCGTGGATATGTAGATAGAAAAGTTTAAATTTGGTAAAAAATAAAAAATTAGGATAAGATGTGGTTGTAAGTGATTTAAATTTTACAGCGTAAAATAACCCTAACTACTGTTTATGGACCTTGGCACTGGAAGAATTCACAGATTGTATTTGAATCGTGGTTCTTTTAATGCCATATTTCGTAGACAGTATCCACCGGCTAGAATCAATATGTAGGTTCGTTGTAGAATGTCTATCTTCGGATTAAATATAATTCATTATTATCGAAAAATTAATCCAGTGATTATCACGTCTTCATGTTTCATTCTCTATAGCACGACGATTTTCACAGTAATTTCTACAATTTTTGAAACAGAAATTATTTTATTACAAACACCTTGGAGAAAGATTGGTCTAAACTTGATATATTTAAATGTAGTTTTATTTTTTCTAGACATTTATATGAAACGAACAAGTCTGCAACAATGAGGAACTACGAGTTGATTTGTTAGGCGAAGAAGACAAGTAGATTGGAATTTGCAATTCACATCGATTGAAAAACTGTGAAGATACTAATCGTATAAGAGGCTTGAATCCATGATTATTGTCCAATATTTGATCTAGCGGCAATGCTATAGCTTTGAATGAAGATACACCACAGATTAGAATTTATCATTATCTGCTCAATTAATTGAGTGAATATAAATACCCTTGAATTTATTCTTGCACACTGTGTTGCATTGAGAGCGCGGATTTAGGATAAAGGTTTTTAGACATATTTCTAAAGCCACGGTTAACGGCTAACTAGAAAGGAACTATCATGAAATCTTTTTTTAACCACACAATGTTTCAAAAGGGATGCAATTTTATAATTAACTAGTATCACTTGAACGTGGTGTGATAATGCCTTTGCTCAAAAAAGGGGACATTAGTTTTATGTCAAATTATAGGCCCATCAAATTACTAACCTCAATCTCAAAGATTGTTGAAAAAGTAATCAGCTTAAGAATTATAAAGTTTTTTTCAGGTATGAATTATCACATTGTTTTTAATATGATTTTCGTCAAGGCAGAAGTGTAGGTGTTTCAAAAACTTCATTCGTGGAGCCTCATGGAATCTTATCAAATCATATTTATCTTATCGCTCTCAATTTGTCAGAATACAGACGAGCTCCTCATCTTATGTGTCTCAAGCCACTAACGTGAATAACGGTGTTTCACATGGTACAATTCTCGGACGTTTTTTGTTCATGATATTTATCAGTGGCCTCCCAAATATATTCAATGGAGAATCAGAATGTCCTTTCACTTTTGCAGATGACAGAATCGATATGACAACGACTTCACTACTGAAAACACCACAAAATCGTTGAAAACAATTATTAACGTATTTAGTTAGAAATAACCTAATTCTTAACATCAGTAAAACCTCTTGCGTTGTATTTAGAACAGGTAGAACTAATCTTACAATTCCTGAGTCAATGAGATCGCACAAAATTCCAAGGAGTTCATTTTGATGAACATTCTATAAACATATCGGTGGAGTCTGCCGTCATCTAAAGCATGTTACTGGATCAGACTTTTGAGCAAATATCTTGATTCTACAACAGCTTAAATCGCTGATTTTAAGATATGTCTATCCACATCTGGACAGAGCCCACATGTTTGAAGAGTTTTCAATATCCAAAAATTAATTATTCGTAGTAGGTATAAGTTAAGAGCAAAATTTCGTTGTAGGAGGGTTATTCCAAGAACACTCAATGTTTACCGTCTATAAAGAAAAATTGAATGAACTAGGCGAGAACAACGCACTTACCCGGGACACACCGGGGTGGAAGGTAACGAAAAAGCAGACGATCTAGCAAAAAAGGGACCTGAGCTCTTTAGCGAGATAATCGCCAGCACAATACTGGAACAACTCAAAAATGAAGTAGACAACAAAAGATACCATCACTGGATAGGTCTGCAAGGACTGAGGCAAGCAAAGATACTGGGAAACTATAACCAAAAGCAATCTAATGACTGCGTCAACCTAAGTAGAAATAAACTCTAATAACAGGGCGCTGCTGGTTGAAAGGACAGCTTAAGAAGTTCGGATTAGTAGAAGTAGAACAGGGGAGGTTCTGCGAGGAGAAGGACGAAACTTTCATCCACATCCTCGCAGAATGCGCTACCTTGCAAAACCCAAAGTCACGATACACTGGGGCATACCAAATAGAAGACGGGGACTTACCTAACGAGAAGTCATCCGTCATAGTAAACTTTCTTGAAGCGACAGGGTTGGAGGAACTACTATAGCCGCTGAGATATTCAGCAGAAGGAGGCACAATAGATATTTTAGGTGGCAGTGTGCAAATATTCCTAACACAATATAATACAAGACAATACCGTCTATGAAATCTACATAACGGAATGGTTACTATTCATGAGAAATCAATCAGATTTATTCCAACAATATGAACAAATATCTGTTATGACACAAGAAATGCTAATCTGTATGCATATCATCAAACATCGATTAACATTAACTGAAAGAAGCCCATTATAATTCGCCAACAAATTTTATAACAGTTAAATTATAAATTATTCAAAAAAGAACTTCACAAGGTTGTAATTTTAGGCGAATCTTATAATTTCCATTTTTTCTTGGTTTATATTTAACCCTCCGAATATATTACAGATTGTTGTATCAATACTCCTGTATAATTTGAAACTACTTCTGACTAAAAAAAAAAAATCCGCTAACAGCAGAAATTTTTCATATTTGAGTTCTGCAAACGGCATTCTATAACAATGTGATGTCATGGGTGGAAAAGGTTTATACCAGATGGTATTGCAAAGAAGTCTAGATAATCATATTCAGTTTTTTCTCCTCAATGACTCCCGGTCCAACTGAAACTGCTTAGAAGATTCTTATTGATAGTCCAGGCAGTAAGCCGGGAAAAAGGCCTAAAAAAAATATATAGTGAGCTAGAATTTCAAATTTTTCTCTACATTTTGTTCCTAATACCTCATAGATCGTTCACGACTATGAAGACCGCGGGGGTCGACCTTTGTACCCCCCCAAAACGGGATTTCAACCCCTCAGAAGAGCATTCTTATAAAAATAATCCAAATGTTTAGAAAATTAATGAATTAAGAGCCGGAAATGACCTTTCATCATCATCATCATCAAAACAGGGTGGGAGGCTAGGCTCTCTGATGCACTTAGGCCACTCAGTTGGGCCCATTGTGCGCCCCGTAGTCAGAAGCCTATTCTATTCTAGCAGGTTTGTGGCCCGCCATAAACCCAGAATATTGCCAGTGCTGGCTTCCATAAGTTCTTCTGGGAGCAGTTTTAATTCTCCGAAATGTCGGTGCCTGAGGGATGCTAATGCTGGGCATTCCAACAGGATGTGAGAGGCAGTTTCTTCCATCTCTCTGCATTTCCTAGATATTGGGTCATCTGCGATGCCCATAGTGTGGAGATGTTTGTTAAGACGACAGTGACCGGTTAGGATTCCAGTCATCTCTCGGATGTCCCTTCTGTTCAGAGAAAGGAGTTTCTTTGAGAGCCTAGGCACATGCTCTTTGATGAAGAGCTTGGCCTGCCTCATGCGTGGTGATTCTAGCCACAGTTTAGACCACTCTTTATTCAGTTGGTCCAAAAGGGCGAGGCCACCTACGCAGTTTGATAAAGCGACCATTGGCTCCGGCCCGATAGGGGCGCTAGACGACCCTCGCCTGGCCAGAGAGTCGACCATTTCGTTCCCTACAACTCCGCTGTGTCCGGGGACCCAGATGAGTTGAACTTTAGTTCTCCTAGCTAGTTCAGCCAGCGTATTCCTGTATTCTTTGACGAGCCTTGATGTGACTCTGGGTGATTTGAGAGCTCCAGAGCCGACCGGCTGTCTGTGCAAATATATATGCGCCTATTTACATAGTTTCTTCGCAGGCACATGACCCCTAGTATGTCTTTTGGGTCGCTGATCACGATTCCGCAGTTAGTTTTCTCGGAAAGCTCCCTCCAGATGGGAAATTTCGAAATTTTATATATAATACATAATTTATAATTTTGATACAAAAACTACCTCCAGTAGGTTTTTTTGGTCGCTGATTATAATTTCGCTGTTATTTTTCCCAAAAAAACTATCTCCAGATGGAAAATTCGGGAAATTTGAGATTTTCCTGAGACGGTTATGAATAATGAAAGTATAATTTTGTTGCACAAATGACCTCTAGTAGGTTTTTTGGTCGTTGATCACGATGCCGCTGTTATTTTTTCCAAAAAAATACTCTCCAGATGGAAAATTCGGGAAATTTGAGATTTTCCTGAGATAGTTATGAATAATAAAGTATAATTTTGTTACAAAAATGACCCCTGGTATGTTTTTTGTGTCACTGATCACGATTCCGCTGTTACTTTTCTAGAAAAACTCCCTCCAGATGGGAAATTTGGGATTTCCATCTGCAGAGAGTTTTTTGGGAAAAATAACAGCGAAATCGTGATCAGCGACCCAAAAAACCTACTAGAGGTAATTTTTGTAACAAAATTATAAATTATATATCATATATATATTTTCGAAATTTCCCATCTGGAGGGAGTTTTCCGAGAAAACTAACTGCGGAATCGTGATCAGCGACCCAAAAAACATACTAGGGGTCATTTTCGGCCTTTAATTCATTAATTTTCTGAACTCTTGGATTGTTTTTATAAGAATGCTCTTCTGAGGGGTTGAAACCCCGTTTTGGAGGGTAGAAAGTTCCTCCCCCGCGGTCTCGATAGTCATGGATGATCTATGGGGTATTAGGAACAAAAGGCAAAACAAATTTTGAAATTCTAGCTTACCATATTTTTTATTTTTATTTTCCGGTTCGTTGCCTGGACTATGAGTCATCCGTGTTTGAAAGAGAGTGAAGATCAGTTTGCCGGTTCAGAAAAATGTTATCTGATTATTATTCCACGTGTTCTCTATTGAACGAAGTAATTTATAAATATCATAATATCCGACCGTTTTATCAAAAAGTACTTAAGAGATAGATATTTCCATAGATTCTCTCGTCATACGTATCATAAAATTATTTTCTCATGTTGTATGTGAGATTCAATGATTGTAACATGTATCTGGACTTACTGTGAACCAGAAATTCTAAATCGTTCCATAAAATATTATTTTTCAAAGCTATAAAATTCACTATTATTGATTTAAAATGTTTTAAAAATGTATGTAAAGGTATTACTTATTCAATTAATTGCTTTTTCTGTATTTATATTCGATGTGGGAAATACTCAGGTTAAGTATAAGCTATTTCGATAATACGTAAATTAATGTATTCATGAAAAAGCAACTGCTCATTCTTCCATATTGATATTGCTTATGATAAACTAATAAGATTTGATTTTGTACTTTCACAGTTTAGGAGTTGTTGAAAGGAAACGCTTGTGCAATTACATGTCGGATTTACAATCTTTGGACTGAGATAAAGAATACCGTACTCCAAATGTGACAGTTCGTGATTTATATATGGCATTGAATAATATAAAGTTGGCCTTTTGATTTATATTATCCATTTTTAATTCTAAGTGGTGTCAGGTGCATAAAGTTTGCAATTTCCTACTAGAATTGTATTGCAGCTATCCATAACTCAAATAAAAGGACACGGTTACTTTTCTTGATACGTCTATATGCACAGGATAAATAGGCTTCCTCTTTGTAGTTGGTTTGCAAGTTTTTGTTCAGCTAATGTAAAATAGGCGGTTCACTAAATAGTAAAGATCCAAAGGAAATGGATAGTTAACAAGTTCATATTTTACCAATACATTAAGATGTGCCAAAGTTCAATAGGAAAAATCCTAGTTCTAAGGAAGATGTTATAAGAATGTGTTAGGATTATTTTTCAGATTTTATTCGAACATCAAACATACAGATCTACTGGCAATGAGGAACTATTCTTTTTCTTCTATTTCTTCGAATCAATATTGGGAATTTCGAAGACTGAGGCAACTACAGCAGAATTAAATAATTGGTGCGAGCAAGATCATTGTTCCAATTTTGATCAGACAGGCAGCAGTTCCCCTAAGACTACTCCAAAAAAAGACAAATTTATCTTCATTAAATTAACTGTTGAACCTTCAAAATGAATTTTAAGTACCTATGTTATAAACTAACATGATTCCACGCTCATGTAGTGCAGTCTAATGGGTATTGAACCCGTAAATGCTTGGGAAATGGATCGATTTTGATAGGACAAAGTGCATTCTCTTCAGAAGTTACGTAAATTGTTTATATTGCTGATAAACAATAAACGAACAATTTAACTAGCTCATTTTGAGATTACATAAAAATTTCTAAAAAATGCAAAGTTTGATCGAATAAAAACTATTTTTTGTTATGCACAACTTATACAGGGTGTCCCAGGTTTTAGTAGCAGAACTTCCACAGTCGATAGAAAATTAGATTTTGAGACAAAAATGCCTAATAACATATATGCACAGACGCTCAGTTTTTGAGATACAGGGTGTTGAAGCTGAAAAAAAAATTCGTTTTTTGCGAATATCTCCGGAACCGTTTATCGTACAGAAAACAGCTTTTGCAAGCATTTTCTACTCATAGTGAGCTATGTTCTGTGTGATAAAAAAATTTTTTTTACTCATAATTGGTGAAGATTTTGAAGGGGTAGTGGGTGTTTTTCTCAAAAACTTCTACGTCACTGAAAAAAGTACAGTTTTGAGACAACCATTTGAACCGCCAATGTTTTTTACACAGAAAAAGTACCGTGGTCATAAGCTCTAAAGTTGACCGTTTTCGAGAAAAATCGACTTTTATGTTGAAAAACATGGTCAATTCTTACTAATTGAACAAAATTTATTCAAACGTTAGAACAAGTAACGAAACCAACAAATTGACCATGTTTTTCAACATAAAAGTAGATTATTCTTGAAAACGGTCAACTTTAGAGCTTATGACCAGAAGTACCTTTTTTGTGTAGAAAACATTGGCGGTTCAAATGGTTGTCTCAAAACCGTACTTTTTCCAGTGACGTAGAAGTTGGGGAGAAAAACACCCACTACCCCTTCAAAATCTCCACCAATATTATGAGTAAAAAAAATTTTTTTATCACACAGAACATAGCTTACTATGAGTAGAAAATGCTCGTAAAAGCTGTTTTCTGTACGATAAACGGTTCCGGAGATATTCGCAAAAAACGAATTTTTTTTTTCAACTTCAACACCCCTGCATCTCAAAAACTAAGCGTCTGTGCATATATGTTATTAGGCATTTTTGTCTCAAAATCAAATTTTCTATCGACTATGGAAGTTCTGCTACTAAAACCTGGGACACCCTGTATATTAACAAAATAGATGAATTCGAACAAAACTCTGGGGTCATTTTCGGATAATATTGGTATTCTGAGTTCGATTTTATCATCAATATCGTCGAATTTATACACACAAATTTGCTTATTTGTTATGAACAAATTATATTTATTATCGAATATACGAATTTGACCAAAATGTCGAGTTTATAGCAGTTGTCAGATAATTTTGACCTCTTGAGTACGATTGTATTGCTATTATGGTCTTTAAACGCATTTTCGTGGAAATTTTCAAAAGTGAATTAGGAAAATATAATAAAAATTTTACTGTTTTAGTATGAGAAAGTATGGATAAATATACATAAAATTGAACATATAAATTTTTTTAAGGAGGTATGGGAGAGTTGTTATGGGAGGGAAAACAATTATTTAAAATTAGTGGCAGACCATTTTTTTAATTATATTAGGAGCTAATACATTTCATCAATTTTGTCAAAAAGGTCAAGTTCTGAATGTGCATATTATATAAAAATGAATAAAAATGTCACATTTCTTATTTCTTTATTTGTTGATAAATAATTTGCTTATAACAATTCAACAATTTATGTATGCATTTAAAGAACCATAATAGCAATGAAATTTTACTCAGGAGGCCAACATTATCCGAAAGCAACTATAAACTCTATATTTTGGTCAAATTCGTATTTTTATTAATAAACATAATTGTTTATGACAATTCAAAAATTCATGTGAGGAGTTTTGGTCGAATTCATCTATTTTGTTAATAAATAAATTGTTTACAACAAAAAATAGTCTTCATCCTATCAAAAACGGTCAAATGTTTAATTTCTTAGACATTTTTATGTTATCTCAAAATTTGCGCAACTTTATTCGTAGTCAACTTTGTTTTTATGACATTCTGTAGAGAATGCACTTTGTCCCATCAAAATCGATTTATTTCCCAAGGATTTACGGGCTTGGCCTACTTTTATACCCATTTGACTGCATTAATAGTAATATATTTCAATTTTCCAATGTTACTTTAAATTCTATTCAGATTAAAGTGTATTCCATTAACATTCTTCATTTTCCGAACTTGATCTTCTCCAAATTAGAGATGCATTATCCAAAAGGCCGAATCGAATAGTACATCGGATCATTAAGGCAATTTACTGGTTTTTACCTTTACCAGTTCCAAAAGATTTAAAGGCATAGTTTTCATAATGGAATGAATACATTTGTACGCGAATAAGGTTAATTTGTGTTATCCCAATATGAACTTTTACTATATAATGAGGTGAGGTGGATTTATTCGCTACGGAATGAAATATTATTATGGTCACCTATCTTGCCTCATATAAAGTTTGAATAACCTATAAATATGGTTTATTACTTTATTGTTGGTATGATAGGCATGCACGGCCCATAATTATATGCATTAAAACATATAGAACCTTTTATTATGTTTACTTTTGCGTAGCGAACAAAATTTATCGTTGGTAATGAAAAAAACATTAGTTCCCTGTATTTCATGAACACACTTTAACTATTTTTTATTTTATTTTAATGATAAGATCAATAATAATCAATCCATGAATTAATAGCTTTGAATTATTTTACTTTAATATTCTCGTCTATTTCAGGATGGATAAATAAATCTTTGTTAATTATATCGTTGTTTCTTTTAACATTTCCATAATTATGTCCATTGATTTCCTGTTAATTCTGCTGACCTGGAAGTAATTCATTGAATTATTGAAGAGACGTCTACAACGTCTGCAAGCCCTTTGAATTGACGATTCCAATTATATCAGGAAACAAAGATCATGTTGTTCCAATAAAACTTCAGAAATTGCATTACTTATTTGGTATTACATTTGGTACAGGTAATTTATGAAGACCTTTCGATATTATCACATGATTAACAGATTTATAAGCACAATGCACATGTCTTCACTTTGAAGGGTATATACTTCAAATCAATGGTTATCCTTCATGAGTTATAAAAATCCTTTGAATTCGATTTTCACTACTTCAATAAATAAATACAACTACAGTGTCGTATAGCTTCTTCAAACAAATATTACGAAGTACTAACTTACTAGACTACTACTGTTCTAGATCGTAGAATTGAGTAAATTTTCATCAAGAAATCTTTGTTAACAATATTAACAGATTATCAACATTCACGAATTTAATTGCACAAGGTGAACAATTGAACAATTGTCCAAATACAATAAAAGAGTTCATTACTATGGATACACTAGAAGGATAGTAAATACGAAAAAATCACCCTTATCCACTAAAAATGCTATTGAAGTACATACTAAGGACCTTTCAGCTACCATGTAGGTACCTGATTAATTATTACTATTATTATGCTTCGTGGATTCCGGGTGCAGAAGAATTTTTCGATGAACTGCGAGGATCACCAAGGCAGACAGTAATTTTATGTGCGATTACGCGCGATGCTTTTAACCCTTTTCATCGTTGAGAACGATCTTGCTACGCTAGCTGTAGATACTGGTCGAGTAGCAGCCAGCATTTTGGGAAGTCGGTTTACTTTCGACATGAATTTGTCATTAGGTTCTCCAAAACTCTTGTAAGGGTTCATATTCCCCTTGAATACATATTTTACAACAATAGCGGAAAAACTAACAGCTCAAATTCCCAAAAATAACTATAAAAAAACATAAACAAAATAGATAATACCATTTATCTCAATGGTACAAGTGAAAGGGAAAATATTGAGAAATATGAAAAGTGTCAAGTCAGAAGTTTCTCCTGGTA
The DNA here is from genome assembly GCA_958510875.1 of Endomychus coccineus. Lineage (NCBI taxonomy): Eukaryota > Metazoa > Arthropoda > Insecta > Coleoptera > Endomychidae > Endomychus > Endomychus coccineus. The sequence goes on along the minus strand of OY294067.1, from coordinate 262,201,852 downwards.
TTGATAAATCTCAGCCAAAAACATTAAAAAATATTCCACAAAACATTATAAAGCCTAATTACATATTAGGTGAACAAAAGCATAGAAACAGAAACGTTTCCAAACTGTTTTAAATTGCTTTAGTGATTCCAATATTCAAATCAAGTAGCCCATGTAATGCTACAAATTATCGACCAATTTCGATATTACCGAGCTAATTATAAATTTTGGAAGGGTTATCAAAGGAAGAATTACCAAATTTTTGAAAAAATATAAAATAATTTCAAATTCACAGTATGTATTTCAAGAAGGGAAATCGGCTCAGGATACTACGGCTTATTTAACATCAGAAATATATAGAAATCTAGACTAAAGCCTTCGATACTGTCAATCACGAAATCTTGCTCGACACACAATATAACTATGGACTCAGAGGTTTTGCACATAAATTGCTCCGTAGTTATTTAGAAAACAAAAAACAAGTTATTTTATGCAATAATACTAATAGCTCCAAAAAGGCAATTCAATGTGGTGGCCCACAAGGATCCATATTGGGGCCTATCTTTTTAATTTATATCAAAGACATATTTCAACTGTCTGTCAATATAGTGAGTTGATGATACAGATATTATCTATAAAGGAAGAAACTGGATAGAGCTTAAAACCTGTGTCCAGAATGATCTTATTGAAATATTTTAATTCCTCAATAGTAGGTTACTTTCAATAAATGTCGATAAAACAAAGTTTGTTCTCTTTTAAATTCATACAAGTTAATTACCAAAATGCGAAATGATGATCATCTACGATGGGATGAACATGCAAAAAATCTTGTAACAAGAATGTGTTACTCCAAAATTAAAATATCTAAAAACGTTCTGTGATCAGAATCAATAAAAAACCATATACTTTGCCTTAATACAGTCCATTCTGAATCATGGAATTCTTGCTTGGGGAGGAATAATAAACCACTATTTGAATAGTATCAACGTTACTCAAAAATGAATCCTCAAAATAATATTCAATAAACCATTCGAATACAGCATGGAATCTCTATACAAAGATAGTAAAATATTAGATACCAGACAATTATTTCACCAAGCACTAACTATATACTGTTTCCAAAATACAGATAAAGTTTTACAAATCTATCATTCACATGACACTAGACGAAAAGTTAATTCCTTCATCATTCCCAAAATGAACAAAATGTGTCTGGCACTAAAAATAAAAGGCTTAAAATCACTTAGACTTAAAAAAAAATGAAGCAATATATGATAAAAACATCAAGAATTAAGGTTTATGATTTTATTGATATAAAAAAATTTTTTATATCTATAAATAGACAAATATTAAGAATGCGAAGATACATCACTTACATTATTTCATTTCAAGTCATTTATGTCACTAATTTTTTTTTTAATTTATGCAAAATTTAAACTAGTCATAAATATATAAGTAAATTGTTCTATAACTATATAGTAAGTATAATTTGATCTATTCTTTCACTGTATGGAAATGCTCATATCTACCCATAAACAAGGTTTAAGCTTCATGGGATATGTAATTTTATTCTATATACTGTAATTACTATATACTATAACTACTAATATTGCAATTTTATCGCTTGGTTGCAGACAGCTACAAGTGTAGATGATCGTACGGTAATTAATTTTTAGCGCCAGAATATTTTACAACCAAACAATATATTGTTCCACAACTTGGAATTCAAACACCCAAATTCCCCAGGTTAAAATTACCCTAGATGCAAGACTAATACCAAGGGTGCCTGAGATTTACTTGTTTGTCGAAATTTTTCTCATCAAATCCAAGAATTCGGAAGAAGGGACACATGCCACCTCCTCGCTACGTGCCTGTATATATTAACCTCGCGAAACTAAATTTCCTGCTATGGCTATTAAACATAGCTGTTTGTTTTATTTCCTCCAATTTTTTGCCTCACTTTCGAGATAATATTCCATTAGTCAGAGAAGTAGTAATTATTTAAAATTTCTATGTTAGATTATTGGAATGTGAATGGAAATAACTCACAAATTCATAATTATTATAGATATGGCTTCTACTGAATAAAATTGAACCTGCTGATACGCATAATGAAAAGACACGCAGACTATAATTTAGTGATCTTTCGTTTTGAGTATATGGTCTTCTCAAACAGCATAACACACAACATCCAACTGGGCAGCTGAGAAGAATGCTGCAACTTATCACTGCGCCATATGCAAAAATGAAATCTATAGATGGGTTTCATTCGTTTATCAATTAACGACACAGTTGCCTCCGATGGCCAAGCGTAATCTTCTTTTTAATTACGATTATTGCTGCGTCTTCGACACGTGCATATGCAGTAAACCTAAATAAACGCAATTGTGAAGCTTTAACAAATGATCTCTATAAATAGCTGGATAAAGCTTATAAATAATAACACCACTGTGTGTTCCATCGATAGCGACCTTGCCCGACTTGACCTCACATGAACATGCTTGCAGAACACAAAGAACACATATTGTTGTGTATACATTCAAGGGTCTTTTCTGAAGTTCGTTCTTTATCTTGGTATTTATTACGTTGCATTCTCAACAACATTATTTATTACCTGTGAAATTGATAAGTGTTTTATTTCATTCGTCATTGAAACAGTATAGTTCAAGAGTATATGTAGTGTATGGTTTAACGGGAACTGTTGGAAACAATGTTTTTCTTGACCTATGTAATAATATCGAATTAAATAACAAGCAAGTGTTTCTTCCATTGTGGTATCAACTTATGAGAAGAATTGGAAAAAAATAGAAAAAATCCAAATATTGTGAACAGAACAGGAATATGAGTAGGTAATATAGGCGAGGAAATAAAGGAGAAAAAAGGCCAAAGTAAAAAATAAAAAAGCGGCTTAACCGATTTTAACGCTTTTTTTAATCGATTCTAGAAACCAGCTGATAAAATGTTACCAGTTGTTTTTTGTTTACATGTATTTTAGCATTTCTACAGAGAAAAATGCATGTTTCTAGATTCACTTGCAGGAACTAAAATTGAATTTGGAAAAAGTGGGCAAATATAGCCGGGATAGGCCAGAATTTCTTACTCTGGGGTTTTTCGGGTCGTTGATAACGATTCTGAAGTCGGATTGAAGCAACGTCACACATGGGAGCCAGAGCATTCTGGTAGCCACGTCATTTCCAGAAAATATCTTCTGCAATGGAGTGTACCGGAGGTTGTCGGTTGTGACCATGACCTTCAATAGTCACTTGGAGATCAGGATATCCTGATGACCTATGTCTTCTCCAGTGATTTTTTTTCAATATGCTCTGAAATGTAACCAAATTCGTCTCTCGGGGGCTTCTGTGGGACGCTCATCATGATGTCAGTAACAAAGAATTCAAAAAATACCTTTTGCACTGTAATCAAACTTGATTGAGTTTTTCACGTACGTAAAAAATAATAGAGAACTATTTTGATGTTAATGGCAGAAATGTTGAACATTTTAATGGTAAACTTCGATTTTTTAAGAATTAATCTACAACAGATAAGTTTACAAGAAAAAGCAATAAAACCATATCGTAAATCACGAACTTCAACTTTTTGAATTAGGACTTATCAGAAATATTATATAAGTAAAAATCAAGTAGTTTTTATTTTTAATATTTTTATTGTTGTTGTTGTTGTTGATTCCGACTCTAGAATCGTGATCCCCGAGAGACGAATTTGGTTGCAATTCAGAGCATATTCAAAAACAATTCCTGGAGACGACCTAGGTCATCAGGATATCCTGACCACCAGATGACTAGTGATGGTCATGTTCACAACCGGCAACATCAAAAGAACCTCCCTCATAAGTTTCACCCCATCCCGAAAGATATTTTCACGGATTCCCTGGAGAAGATGTTAGTACCAGTGCCCTGAGGTCCAGGTTTTTCGTAGTATGAATCTCGCACCGGAATCGTCCCAAAAAACCCCCCGAGAGACGATTTAGTTGCGTTTCTGAGCATATTAAGAAACAGTCCCCGGAGATGACCTAGGTAATCAGAGTATTCTGACCATCAGGTGACCATGAACCTTGGTCATAACCGGCAACCTCATGAGAACCTTCCTAACAAGTTTTACTCCATTGCAGAAGATATTTTCACGAATTTCCTGGAGACTACGTATGTACCAGTATGCCCTGCTCCAATGTGCTTTGATGCTCCAATCCGACTTCAGAGTCGTGATCCGCGACCCCATAAACCGCCAAGAAAGAAATTCCAGCCCATTCCACTTGTTTTACATTGAATTTTAGATCCTGAAAGGGCTTTCAAAATGATGCATTTTCCTCTGTAGAAATGCTAAAATGCATGTAACAAAAAAACAAACAGGTAAAATTTTTCTTAATGACTTCTAGAATCGTTTAAAAAAAGGTCAAAATCGGTTCAATCACTCTTTAAATCGACCTCTTCAGTTTTATTTCCTCGACTAATACAAGATTGTTGATGTTGTTGGATTGCTTCTCTTCATAGTTCTAATGATGTATCCATATGTTCAACCTTGAAATCATAAAAGAAAATTTAAAAAGTTGATCTTTGATAATTTACAATCTTTGAACGCAAATTCTGTCAGTCTGCTGGTGGATATTAATTAACATTTTTCAGATGACTTGATTGAGCTGGGTCCTCATTCAAAAGATGACAATATTTATCGAAGGTTGAACTTGATCATCAATAGTAGAGTCCCACTTTATTTGAAGATTCTGAATGAGGTAAAATGCTTCTCTTCTTAATTTTTATGGCAACATGAATAAATAAATAAAACTGCTGCTCAGAAACAAATATTGTCCGAAGAATGAAGTGATTATGCAGAATGATGAACTCTCAAACTATCTTAACATCCGCTCCATGACAAACATTTTTGATTTTACTAGTTTTTGAATAATTTCTCTACATTTTGATTGATAATTGAACAATGACAAAAAAAACTGTGAAAATGTATGTAGCAAGCAATATTTATTGAATTTTCAGTGAACCTACTTCGCCAGCATAACTCTAACAGAACTAATGTAAATTTCGAGCAGGTGTTACGTCGCCTACAGCTGATGACTCTCCGTAATAGGATGAACCTTATCATTGCTGACCATGTACTTTCATGCCAACACACATGTACAATCTCTATTATTATAATTCATTCTATTTCATAACTACACCTTGCCTAGATGTTTCAGTTTCATATTAATTCTTTTGTACTAATTCGAATAAAGTATTTTTTTAACTTCTCGTTTAAACATCACGGCATATAACCGGCGCAGTCGGTAGGACCTTAAGACATGAGATCATCCATACATCGTTCACCACGACAAAGGAAAATTGTCATCGCCAAAGCCGAAGAAGCGAGAACCACATCGTCGAAGCTTCTATAGTTAAGGAAGAACATGCAAACAAGATGAAAACAACTCTACTAATACAACAGAACAATCCCATGGACAAAAAATGGAATTCTCCAAAATATCCGAAAATCTCGGACTACTACCTAAAGTTAGCTAAAATTAGATTAATATAATAGATTTAGAACCATTAGAGAATAGTTTTTATTATCTATATAAAATCATGTATGGATGGAGCAAATGCAACTACAAGTAGCTGAGCTAGAGGACGCACTAATATTTCAAATGCTTATTGTTCAAATAATATCCGCAATAAATGCTATTAAAGTCGTATTAGGATCAATCAGTGAATGCCGTAACATTTTCAAAATTAAAAACATTTTTCCCTTCCATATTGGAAACGGAAGGCCATATAAAATTCTCTAAAATCGAGTAATTGTAAAAAAATCAGGTAGTCGTTGAATTTTCTTCTGTAACATATCAAAAAGATGTTGTAGTGATTTTTTTAAATAAATCTTTCAAAACATGATTTTATAATGGTTAGTGTGTACCAGTGAATTCGGTGCTTCTAGAATCTGTAAACTGGTTAATCATCATCTGATGTTAAAACCAATGTTAGAATCAAATTGTTCATTAATGAAAACATGTTTCAAAGATGTTTCATTAGAATCGATCAAAATCAAGATTTTTCCATACCTACCCCTTATGAAATTCTCAAAAATCGAGTAATCTTAAAAAATCAGGTAATCGTTGAATCAGCTTCTGTGAGATATAAAAAGGACGTTGTAGTGATTTTTTTGTATAAGCCCTTCAAAACATGTATCTATGGTTTCGGCGTTCACGTAATGTAAATTCATAATACTTCGGAAGTTGGAGAATAAAACTCAAATTTTACACAAAACTTTAAACATTTAATTTAAAAATGCTGTCCAATTATTTCACCGCACTGTGGCATTTTCAAAGCAAGGAGTTATCAACTAAAACTAAATCTAAAAGTATGTTCTTAAATATCAGGGATCAGAATGTGGTACAAATTGAGGGATGGGATGGGATATTTATGTAAACATTCACTTAAAATATCTCAATTCCTTAAAAACAGAATAAAAACGTCATCTTTAGAACAACAAATAACCTATGTTCGTATATTGATAACTCGAAATCTAAAAACGATAAATTAAAGAAATCTGGAGTTCACAGACTGACATGTGATGACTGTGGTGCTTTGTACATAGGACAAACTGGACGCAGTTTCAGCGTAAGGTTCAACGAACATTTGAGAAGTTACAGGCTCAAAAAAGAGGACTCTAATTATGCGAATCACCTGTTAAAAAATAACCACAATTTCACCCTTAATCCCGATATTCTACACATTCAGGAAAAAGGACATAAACCTAATATACTAGAATCCATAGAAATATTGAAACACTCAAAAAACAATAACAATGTAATAATAAATGATCAAATCGATACATATAATTCACCACTTGTTAACAATTTTGCAAATACACTCCCACCTTTATCCACCCCCATCTCTCAATTTGTACCACATTCTGATCCCTAATATTTAAAGACATACTTTTAGATTTATCTTTAGTTGATAACTCCTTCTTTTAAAATGCCACAGTGTGGTGAAACAATTTGTCAGCATTTTTAGATTAAATGTTAAAAGTTTTGTGTAAAATTTGAGTTTTAATCTCTAACTTCCGAACCCTCCAAAACATGATTTTATTACGGTTAGTGTGTATCCGTTGAGCCGAATTCGGAGCTTCTAGAATCTGTAACGTGGTCAATCATCATCTGATGTTAAAACCAATGTTAGAATTAAATTTCTCATCAATGAAAACGTGTTTCAAAGATGTTTCATTAGAATCGATGAAGTCGAAAATTTTCCATACCTCATGAAATTCTCAAAAATCGAGTAATCTTAATAAAATCAGATAACAGTTGAATATTCTCCTGTAATATATCAAAAGGATGTTATTGTGTCCTGATTTTGTGTGTAACCGGATGTTGCAGTGCAAAGCTGCAAAACTTATTGACAGAAAATTTTGAAGACGAGTGTTCGTATCTCTATGTCTACCTAATACCAAAATGTCACGCAATTTTACTATCGTTCAAGGATTTCCGATAAATGCGGTTGAATTATGTGAAAAAATACTCATACACATCAGACATTTCTGTTTTTCAACAAAAGAAAATGTGTTGGAATCAATTCACTATCTAAGGTTCCATTTAAAATCGCACATTAGAAAATCCAAAGCAATATAATGGCCATTGATTTCTCGGAAAATCTCGAGATAACTTGCAAATGTTGGAGTCAGTATGGCCATACTAAAACATCACGGTGGCTAGAGGTTCGGAACGGTCGTTATCTTGAAGAATCGATTAACAATAAATTGAACTTGATGAGATAAATATAATATAATAATATAATAAAAATGTCCATAATATTCCTATTTCAAACCCGACTAAATGGTATTCATTTTCTTTCCTCGACAAAATCATTTTCAAAAAAGTTTTAAAAGAGTTTCTCATTATCTACTTATAAACCACACTTGAGTTATAACTCATAACTCACGTGTGTGTTATAACTCAAAACCCATGTGTGTTCTAACCAACTCCACTTGTTTCTAATGACAGTAATGATGACACTATACTTTATCAGTATCGGACTATTTTTTTCTTAGATATGACAAATTATTTTTCAAGTAAATTGTAATAAATTGATGTATTTTCAAAATGCGAAATAGATTTTGATTGAATTGACTTTATCATTATTTAACTTTTATTGTATGTATATTGTATCTTAGCACCAATAAATTCTATACTATAATATTCTGTTCGAATAAAAAATTACATAATTATACAGTTCATGTTCATAAGTCCATAGAAAACTTGAACTAGGAATTGATAGTATACCTGTATTATTTGAAAAGGAAGAAAATGCAGTACACATAATAACACAGATTGTTTACAGGGACATTGTTACGGTCTGGTTCTTAATTACTGTTTTGTACGCGAAGCATGAATAACACGAATTTCAAATAGTAACAGTCTCTGTAAAATCAATACCATGAATGTTAAAATTGTTTCAGCTAGTCATTACGCGTTCACTGGAAATGATTGATAGAGATTTACCACATAATGTCTATGGAAATGAACCATTAATTTATTGGACTAGACTTGTATTCTGAAGAAGGAGCTCTTATTTATGTTCTGGTTATTATGAAATTAATGTACACGAAGAAATATAATTTAGTTTATACTAACACCCTTTTCCCACTCATATTGTAACTCATCTCAAGTACTTTTCAACTTCGACGCAGTCAGTATCAAATACATACTAGGGCAAGGTGAAAAGTTCCTGAAAAATTAAACAAGAAATGATTTATTTGGTCAAAACTTATTTTATCTCTCAACATAATATCCTTGTAGACTGATACACTTCATCCAAGGTTTTTCTAATTTTCTTCAAGTTTGGAAAGAATAAAAATTGCAAGGGGCCAAATCTGGAGCATATGGTGGATGACAAACCAATTCGTAGCGCAATTCATGCAATTTAGCCATTGCGACTGCGGACCTGTGCGCCGTTGTCTAGGTGGAGGGGCACTTTTTCCGCCAAATGCGGTCGCTTTCGCTTCAAATCGGCGTCGAATCAATCCAACAGCTCTGCATAATATACGCCGGTGATCGTTTTGCTCTTTTGAAATTAATCGATATGGGCGATACCGTGTGCATCTAAAAAAACTGTCGCCATGACTTTGTTGGCCGATAAACCCTCTTTGGCCTTTTTCGGTTCCGATTCACCAGGACAAGTCCATTGTTTCGACTGTTCTTTGATTATTGGTGTATCGTGGTAGATCCATATTTTGTCCAAGGTTACGAAACGGTGCAAAAAGTCCTTCTTATCGCGCTTGAGCATAGCCAAATGCTCCTTTGCAGTTGTCACACTGTCGCGCTTGTTGTCAAGAGAGAGCAAATGCAGCACTCATCTGGCAGGTAGCTTTCTCATATTCAAAAATGTATGCAAAATGTTTCGTACCCGTTGGGTTGAGATGCCCATAGCCTCAGCAATTTCGTGCATTTTAACTCGCCGATCGTTCAATGTCATACCATGAATTTTGACGACGATTTCTGGCGTTGTAACATCAATTGGACTACCAGAACGTTCGGCGTCTTTTGTGGTCATACTACCACAACGAAAATCAGTAAACCATAATGTTCAATAAACGATGCTTTGACTTGCGTAATATGTTTTCCATGTAAAAAATAATGTTTAATCAAGATACTTTTTTGGGTGTCAAAACAGAACTGAATGACATATCAGTCTGAACATTTTAATGCGTTATAGTTAAAGATGATACATCACAAATGATGTTACATGGGATTTTCGATTGTGGAGCCATCTGTTTTATTTATCAGCAGGGACTTTTCACCTTGTCCTCGTATATGGAACGTGCTACTGAAGATTGTGAAAGAATGTTAAATACTGAACGGTCAAATTTGGGCAAGGGTTAATTTCAACCAGCCACCATTATGTGTTGCATGTACTACTTGGGTGAAAATAAACTTCAAATATTCCAGGTAGTCAATATCCTATTAAGTGGTAGTATAAGATCAATTTCTAATAAGTTATTGTTGAATTATTGAACTTTGATATCCTATTATTAAACAAATAATTACAATTAAAATTACATGTTACTGGAGTTAACCTGAGGTTCATCGAAGTACTCGTATGATAATGAATTGTTTCCGATGAGAGATAATTCAAAATTGAATAAATCGTATCTATGTTTATACATTTCTAAAACTTCAAATTTCTAAGAACGGTTCGTCGCTTTATTTTAGAAGAGAAGGACCCGATTTCGTAATTGTATGACCGGTTTCGAAGACATGGTTCGCTACGGCGGACTTATCAACGTTCTATAAACATGATGAATATGCTCTTTAACCTGTTAGGAATATTCTTCTTGGATAAGCCTACGTAACAATTTTTACAATCATTGCACTGAATTTATCAAGATCTGAAATGTTACTGAAGGTGCTACCGAGGAAGTGGTTTAATTTAGATTCCATTTCAATGTAGGTTTAACTCTCTTCTAGAATGTATCAGTTAGTTTATTGAGGAAGATTATACGTGAATGATTTGAACTTTTGGGGTCACTTGTTGCAAGTGTAAGTTTGATGTATATGTTCAGTTAAATTCGTTGTTTTCGTTTGTATCTTAAAGATTTATGGTAATGGGCACTGGTAATATCATGAATTCTATCGAGCTCTGTGTTAAAGTTCGCTTTGCTAAGAGGAATATTCAATAATCTATGTATAAGACTGTTGAAGAAACAATTTTATGACTCCACGGTGAAACAGATTCAGGCGTACTTAAAAAACCACAAAATTTTCGGCGTTTTTTGAGTTGTCGTCCATTTTGATCTCAAGGACCCATGTTTCTGTGGAAATGACCATTGAATAGAGTCAGCCATTACATGATGAAAATCCATTTTAAAATTAAATAAAATAACTATGAAAAGTTTAGTTAACACCGTAGCTTCTTCAAAAATATTACAAAGCACTAGCTTACTACAGAAGAGCTAACCCAATATATAACTTTAATGATAATCTTAGGATAGATGGTTAGTTGAATTTTAACTAATTTGGTGTAACCTATTGAGGGATTAAACGATTCAAATTTCAGAGCACTTTATTGAAAACCAAAAAGCACGTGTCATATAGCTTTTTTTCATTCCATATTTTTGTGTTCATTCGATAGCGATAATTATCTTTACTTCCGGGACCCGCTTTGTGCATGCATCTTGAAAATCATATATGTTCTTACATCTGGTCTTTCAACTACATTGTAAAATAAAATTATTAGCATTAAGAGTCTTGACATCAGTTCCGATGTGACTGCTACCTGTTCAATGACGTTTTCATTTTTAATGACATCTAACAAATCTGACTCAAAAACCTCAAATCATGTAATTTCCCAGATTATCGTCTCTGACGTTTGCTCGCAACCGATTTTTAATTTTTTTTAGGTTCGAAAACGACTGTTCAAACTGCATTCGAGTGCATGGTAAAACAAGAACACGCTTAGAGATTTTGAAAACACAGACACATGTGTCATAAATTGTGTAGATCGATTCAGAAGTGCTCAAAACGAATGTATCCGCGAACTTCCAGACTTTTTCTTTGCACGATTACAATTCTTCCCTCAATCTATATACTACTTATAGTGAAGGGAGTAAAAATGAATCTGGCGGTAGTCATGACTCGGTTAAATAAAGTGCTTGAAGGTGAATAAGTCGGTTGTTTGTATAACGTACTATAATCAGCATAATCTCTATCGCCTAAACTATGTCAATAATCGATTAACCTGTACGATTTATAAGGTTTGTAACAGATTTATATTCTCTAGAGAACAATTAGTGTCACGATTAAAATATGAGTTTTTGTATTCGAAGAAAGTTTCACAATTATTCACTTTCGACTTCTATTGCTATAATAATATTCACGGTGCGTTACTTTCCAATAAGTATATTTTTCGTGATGAGGGAAATCATATGTAAATAACTTCAAAATGTTTGCACATGAAAGCCTTTGAAGCAGCGATCACAATAAGCAATTGTTATACCGTCACGATTATGAAGATTGACTTCTTTCTATTTTATTACATTTATTTATTTAGTTAGTTTGTTCATTTATTTCATTCAAATTCATCCAGCAAGCTTGCGTTTTATTCTAGTATACCACATTGTACAAAATAAACAATAATTATATGGATACTTTGAATAAAAATTAAATTATTGGTTGTAATCTCTTGTAGCTCTAGATGTAGACTGTTTGTTGAATTAAAACTCATGAAATAAATCTGAGCTACTCGAATTGTTATAAATGCACATCATAGCATCATATCAAATATTGGTGAACGAACATGAGAAAGAGACTTTGCACGAGGAGAGTAAAATGTCGTTAACAAGCGTGGATTATTGAAATCCAAAAATTGAAGAAGCTTAGGCTGACATACAATGTTATTAATCAGCAGATAATAAAAGTAATATGACAATATTTCATTTTCCTGTAATAAAATTTACAAAATAAAATTTAATTCAGGATAATAAATTCCGTAAACTATCTAATTGCAGAAATTTGACAGTGAATGTCAATTATAGCGCTCCCCTTCTGTTTATAAAATTGGCCAAAAAATTATAACTTGTCCCTAATGAGTTGGGATTTGTATGACTAGAAACAATATAAAGCTACAAATTCTATGTTGTGGGAAAGTTCGAATAAAATTTTAAAACAAACATGGAACATATTTAATATTAACTGAATAAGTGAATATATATCATGGAAGATTGAATGAGCATGAATATAAGAAAAATTCATCCACTGGACTTATTAAACATACACATAAAAAAGACAAAACAAAAATGTTGAATGTTGAGAAAAATAATGAGAAACGTTTAATATTAGAAAGTATCCAAATTAAAAGAAACAATTGTGTTAATAAAAAAATTGATCCTAATCTTCCAAAACTTTATAATAGTCTAATTAAAACTTAACCAAATTCAGATATTTGGAATTATTTCTTTCTGTTGTATATTTAATTCAACCTAAAAAGGTTATGTATTATCTGACATTATTACATTTATGACATTGACAGTTTTGAAATATATTGTCAAAGTAATGGTTTGTTTCACTTAGTAAACATATAAAAGACAAGAAGATGATTAACTACTGTTTTAGCAAAAGCAAAATGTGACAACGTTTTACATCTCATAATACCACATTTGGGTAGGTACTTGCAATATAGACTACAACATAGTGGCCGATACGGAACATATTTCGATGAGTGGAACGACCAAGGCACGATGAAAGGGTTTGAGACTTTTGCAATGGTCTGAAAGAAAAAGAACTGCTAAATTCCAGTTTTGTATTGAAAGAAAATGAATATGCACTGCTTTATTAAATCATCAGAATTTTCACTTCACTTCAATCAAAAGGCAAAGATTCCACAACTTCGCCGTCCGTAAGAACAGCAAGTCTCGAGCTTGACATTGGAGCTTGATCTCCTATCTGGAATCACTAGTGGTGGAATAACGAACAAGATTTCTGATGAGCACCGATGATGGAATTATCTGTAGAAAAAGTAGAGATCGCTCTCCTTTCTACGTGATTTTCTAGAGACGTCAATGAATTCGTAATCAGATGAATAACTCACATTTGAATAGAATCTGTTAGATTCAGTGCATGTTTAGAAGCTGAACTCCAAACATAAAAACAGTACCAATAACACAAGGCCTGAACGCTGACTACGAACATAAATGAGACGTCATCAACTGAAGGCTTGGAGTAGACAAGAAGCTTACGACAGCACCAATTAATAATATAAGCGCATGGCTCGTGTTAAGTGTGACAGGTGATAAATATTAGAATTTAACTCAGTTTTACCTGTTTCTTGTGGGAAATTATTTGTTGCACCTGAGCTTAGGTGTCCTTGAGCAATCGGAAAGTTTGGTTATCTATAAATGAGCTTGTAGAAGAAGGTTATGACTGAATAAAGTGCGTTGCAGAATGGCTTCCTAGGTGAATGTTTATCCCGATGATGAAAATTCAAAATTTCGTTTCCTATCAGCAGATGACTTGCAAGGAAAAGTGCAGATATTCTGCAAGTACTATATGATTTCACCCTCACTTCAACCTACTTTTAGTTCTAACGTAAAGTTTTCAAGAAAAGTTCGAATACCACTTCAAACAGAGCATAGTCATCCCAATATTTAAATCAGCATGTAGGGAGGATATTAATAATTAATAATAACTTTGCTAAAATTTTTGAATCACGCATGAAACCTAGAATTGCGGACTATTTTGAACATTTTAATATCTTATCTCCTAGCCAATATGGATTTCGAAAAGCTGAAAGCTCTGAAAATGCGATACTTGAATTAACAAATACTATGAACTCAAATTTCAATCAGAATCTTAAAAGTCTGGTTATTTTCTTTTCTTGGATCTTGCTAAGGCCTTCGATAGGGTTTCCCATGATATATCGTTTTAAAAAATTGACAATATCGGCATTAGAGGACCTGCCTCAGCAGTACTTACTAATTAATTTCACGAACGATCACAAATTGTACAACTAAATGACACTTCAAGTGAATCCCGATTGATGCAAAAATAATAAACTTTGCTGACGACACAGTTATTATATTTAGGGATAGATATTTACATTCACTCATAAATAAAGCTACTTGTGGTCTTAGTACTGTGAATTGTTGGTTACAATCGAACAAACTCACCCTTAATTCAAATAAAACTAAATTCATAAGTTTCTCAATCACGAAAGTTAGTGAATGCAATAACGTAAACAAACTATACATCCGTACCCAAAAATGTTAAGCAAGCAAAATGTCGGACTGTGAATGTGAAAATTTCATACAAGCTGCAGACTATATTGAATATATTGGTATAATCATTGACAAAAATTTTAGGTGGAATATTCAAGCAGAACATTTAGCAAGCAAAGTAAGAAAACTAATTTATAAATTTTACCAAATAAGAGGAGACATGAACATTCGTATGCTTGAAAATATATAGAAGGCTCTGGTGGAATCTGTATTGAAATATAGCATCGAAGCGTATAAGAATGCAATGGAACCTCTTAATGCTGTACAAAATTACGTCTTAAAAATAACATTAAACAAATCTAAAAGATTTTCTACGTATATTTTATACAAACAAATGAATGTGCTATACTTTACATATATCAATGTCTAATGTACATGCATCTAAAAGTGGCAAATAGGTGCATAGATCATGCCTATCACACAAGAGCAGCTTACAATAAGGAAAGTAATATTAATAAATTCTCCAAAACAAATTGTCAAAATAGTTTTTCCTTCAACAGACCAAAAGTCTATAACGAACTTTCGTTAGCCTTGAGATCAATTAATAATAATGTTAAAAAATTCAAATATGAATTCTATACTTATCTCATTGATAACGCCCACATATTTGTGAGTTGTCTCAGCGTTTCTTAATTATTGTTATATTGCTCACTCTGAATATAAATTATATTTATTATCTGACTAATAAATCAAAATATTCAATTCTCTACTGTACTATTGTAATAAGTTCTACGACACAATACAAACCTCTTGGGGTTTAAGTGTCTATTTTCCTGTATTCACATAATACCAGTTTTGTTTCAATAAACATATTCTTATTATTATTAATTTTGCCACATCCAACACCTATGAAACACTCTTTTCCCTAAAGGCATCAAAAAGTTTTGATAAACATACGAAAATTTTAGGTGTACTGTACATTTAAATGATAAATTCACTTGAAATGCTCATGCAGATGAACTTATGACAAAATTGAGTTGAGGTATTTTTGTTTTGAGCACATTATCTCAGTCGCTATCTCCTTGTGTGATAAAGACTGTATATTTTTCTTTGATTGAAAGCCAGCTACGCTACGCTATTCTATTTTGGGGTAATTGTTCTACAAAAAATGAGATTTACAGATTACAAAGGAGAGCGATAAGAATTGTTGCGAGTATTGGTTATAGGGACTGCTGTAGAAAAGCATTGAAGGTATAAGGTATATTAACATTCCCAAATCTATATATATATGAATGTCTTAAGTATGCAAATAATTGCAAATATAAGTACTCCTTGAGTGGGGATTTTCATGATTACAATACTCGTAATAAGAGAAATATTCGTACAGTCTTCCTTAGACTTATAAAAAATCTCAAAATTTCCCAACATTTTTAGCGTTTCAATATGTTAATAAATTGCCGGAACCCATTAGTAATAATATTACTCAAAATTCTATAAATAATAAAAATCACTACGTGAATAAGATAAATAATAAAAATTTGAAAAGCTAATAAGAACAGAAAACTGGACTAACTTATACAATACCCAAAATGTCGATAAATGCAATGAATATTTCATAAACAAAATATCCCATTAAACAAAAATGAGTCCCAACACAATAAAATTGAGAAGCAATTCTCTTAAGATAAAACCATGGATAACACAAGGCCTTATAATATCTATAAAGCATAGGGATAAACTAAAACAAATAGCGGTTAAAGAAAATACAAAAAATTCGTGGTTAAATTTTAAAAATTATAAAAATCTCTTATGTAAGTTAATAAATAAGTTAAAAAACAACTACTATAAGCAATTAATTTACTCTGAAAAATATAACATAAAAAATATGTGGGATACAGTACAAAAAATTACAAATAGAAAAATAATTAAAAATGAAAAAATCGAATGCTTAAGTAATAATGGACATGAAATAAAAGATGATATAAATATTGCCAAATATTTAAATGAATATTTTACGAACATAGGAAAAAAACTCTCAAATGATATAACCAAAAATAAAAAATATGCTACTAAGCCACCAAATAAATCTGATACAAGTCGAAATAAAAACTCAATTTTTTTAACACCTGCTAACGATGAAGAAATAATTCGGCATATAAATAACCTCGCCAGGACATGATGGTATACAAGCGTCATTAATTAAAAGACACTATACATATTTAATAAAACCTGTTTTACATATAGTAAACCTAATTCTGAAACAGGATGTATTTCCGACTGCTTTAAAAAAATGCATTATAACACCAATACATAAAAACGGAACAAAACTAGAAACCACTAACTATCGACCAATATCACTAACAACAACACTAAGTAAAATAATAGAAAAATGCATAAAAATTAGGTTAGTATCTTTTATAAACAAAAATAAAATACTAAATAATTCACAAAATGGTTTCAGAGAAAATGTAGGCACCGAGGAAGCTATAAACGAAGTTACACATTATGTCACAAAAACAATAAATAATAAAAAAAATGCACGGCAATTTTTCTTGACCTCACTAAGGCCTTTGATACCGTGTCACATCACATTCTACTGGAAAAACTCGAATCAATAGGAATTAGGGGAAGTGCTCATAATCTAATGTAGTCATATATCACGTACAGCACTCAACAAGATAAAAGAAACCTATAGTGAAGAGACATCAGTGGAATGTGCTGTGCCACAGGGGACAGTCCTCGGGCCAATATTATTTATAATACACATTAATGATATTTTTAAGATTATCACAACATCAAAAATAATCTGCTATGCTGATGACACAGTACTACTAATAGGAGGAGAAACCTGGAATACAGTATATAGTACTGCTGAAAAAGACATAACCAGAGTAAAAAATTGGCTCCATGAAAACCTACTTACATTAAATCACTCTAAATCACTATTTATTACATTTGCAATTAATAGTATAAACTCACCACAAATCGATTATCTCACAATTCACGACAGTCAATGCCTCAATCCGAATAATTGTTAATGCAATTTAAAAATAAATAGAACAAACGAGGTTAAATATTTAGGATTATTTATCGATAAACACCTGAAATGGGAAACACATATAAAATATATTGTTAATAAAATAAGAAAATGTATATATAAATTCAAACAATTACGAAACATACTTAAACTCAAAGATTTAAAAATAATATACACATCATCAATTGAATCAATAATACGTTATTGGATTTCTTTCTACGGTGTAGCATATAGGAGAACTTTAAACCCTCTACACATAATACAGAAATACATAATAAAAGTAATTATGGGCAAGCCAAGAATCTATCCCACCGAACTCCTCTTTTCAGAGAGTAAATTATTGAAAATAAATTTATTATTTGTAAGATCGCTAATTAAATTTGTCCATAAAAATAATTGCTATAAAATTTTTACAACACATGGCATAAATACAAGATCTAATGTTAATAACCAACTAATAACAACAATGAAACATAGTACTTTCAGTCAAAGACACATTAGCTATCTAGGTCCAAAACTCTATAATTTATTACCACAAAAACATAAAAATAAACCATTTAAAATATTTAGTAAAAATTTAAACTCATGGATCAGACAAAACAAAGAGATTATTGAAAAATGTATTCAAATCAAAGTGTAATAAAAATCGATTAATGTAGCTATCTTATAATAAAAAAAATGTTTTCAATGTATTTTCTCGCTTTTGTATAAATCTATTTAGACATAGTTTTAGTTTGTATATAATAATTGTTGATTTCAGTATTCTGACAAGTGAGTAAACAGATTACAAATACAAACCCAAAATAAGGGATTAGATGTAATCTGAATACTTAAATTATAATAACAAAAAATATATGTATTTATATATGTGTATGTATGTATATAATTATATATCAATATTAGCTTTTCATAATGTAATAAATCTGTAAAAAAACCTGATCAACAATAAATATTATTATTATTATTATTATTATTATCAGATAATTACCATTGAAAGAATTCAAGAAATCTGTTAAAAATGTTTTTTTAAATAATATATTTTATTCCACATAGGAGTTTTTTAAGATGAGTTTTCTAATTTTACAGTTTATAATAGTTCTGTCTTAAAATTTGAGGTTGTGATCTCATGATGATTTTATGATGACGAGTTTAAACATATTATGTACATAACATGAATAAAATGATCTATAAAGATAGTTTCTAATTTATACGTAAGCGATCCGGTAGTTGGAGAAAGACAAATGTTCCTTGAATATGCCTAAAATCAATATAAATTTCCAAATAAAATTGAAAATACTTTTATTTGATGAGATCTACATTAAGCCATTTTTGGATTGTAGTACCGCTTGCAATAACAAGTTATTTGCAACAACAGCATTTAATTAAAAATTCAAAGAGGTTGTCCATATTTGTTCTGTATCAAAAAAAAAATCACGAATTATTGTTTATGTTTATAAAGCCAATTTTTTTAAAATAAGAATAAATTGGATACGAAATATCCTATACTATAAGTGACAATAAACGATACTGTTCACATTCTCAAACGTATAAGGAATTATTATTGGCTAAATTCAAAACCCAATCAAAGTATGCAGTATCCCAACTTTAACTAGGGAGACGAGGACATTGCCTCAACAATATGGAGAGTTCGCAAAGTTGCAAATCTTGTGCTTTGATCTTATTTGGTGTTTGCTGACATATTTATGGACCGGCTTACCGGACAATTCTACTTTCATATTACATATCGTTTTATTATGTTCACTTATATATTCCTTCTTTATTGTAATGTTGAATGTTTACCGAATTTACAATAATCGCTATTGTAACGACTTCACACAATCACTTTTGCTGGAATTGTTTGTTAACGGTTCATTTAATTGACTGTGAACAGCTGAATTAGTTAATGAATTAAGTAACAAATGAATAGCGTTAAAACATTTGTCTGGAAAACTGATTGATGAACGTTGTAAACTTTCACTTCTTTATATAAAGGCCAATCTTGTAGATTTATTACATTGGGACTTTCTTAGTTTATCTCATGAACATCTATTGTTTTCAATTCAACCAATACATTTGCCTAGGTAATAGTATGATATACGTGTTGCAATCTGAAACATGTACCCATTGCGATGAGATAATCTACATCATTATTAGATCTTCAATAACTGCTTTTACAAGTACTAAATAATATGATTGCATTAGCCACTCTATTACAGGAGGAGGTTGGATTGATGCTTCAAATTTGAATTTAAATGCGGAGAATTTCCTATGACTTCTTACAAGTCTTCAGTAATTTTAGTACATTCTATTTTAAATAATGTTGTAAATAGATACGCGACCCTTACACAGGCATCTAACGCACCGATAATGTAATCAAATGGGTATTTGAAATCTAAATCATTGGGAAATGAGTCGATTTTGATGAGACCAAGTGCATTCTCTTCAGGATTTTATCAGAAACAAAGTTGAACACAGATATAGTTGCTCAAATTTTTCAGTTATTAATAATTTGATTAGCTCATTTATGAGAAAGACTATTTTTGGTCAGTGAACATATGAAAATAGTTGAACAAGTACTTGAATTACCTTCATTTGTCATAAACAATTTATTTATTAACAAATACAAATTCGACCAAAACTCCGAGTTTGGGGTTGTTTTGCGCTAATTTTGGCCTTCTGAGTTAGATTTTATCGTCAATATCGGCGAATGTATACACAAAAATTTGTTAATTTGTTAACTTGCTATAAAAAACTCATATTTATCAACAAATATACGAATTTGACCAAAATGTCGAGCTTGGGGTCTTTTTCTGCTTATTTTTGCTTTTCAATTACGATATTATAATTATTATGGTCGTTAAATACATGAATACATTTTTCAATTGTTATAAACAAATAATTTATTTACAAATATACGAATTGTGCTAGAAAAAGTCAGTTTTGAAACGAATAAATAAAAAATTTTCTCAAGGGCACGAGATTAGACGATGAATGTTAGATAAAGTTTTAGAGAAGCAATATTTGACAAACAAATTGTTCAAATAAATTGAAGGGTTTTGATATATTAAAAAAAAAACAATTGTTTTGAAGTACATATTTTAATAAATAATATTCAGAAACAAAATTACATTAGTTATCAGCGACACTATTATCAGAATAAGAATAAATATCATTAATATCTTCTTTTATGTTGTTATCATAATCTTGTTCATTCGTACCATCGATTTCATCTAGATTATCGTCATCTTCAGGCGAGTTAGGAATCCCTTGTCTAAAATTATTGCTACAATTAGCCACACAATGGTTGCATGCTGAAGTGTAACCCATATTGTTAGCACGACATCCACACTTGCCCGTACAATTTTTTTTCGCAAGAACAAGACTCCATATTCAATTTATCTTCAGGAACTGCTTCTAAGTTCATTTTAAGTGGGTGCAAAACTCCGTCGATCCTCTTCCAACCACAATCTTTTGGATTTAGTTACAACAGACCCATCCAAGTTTGCACCTGAAAATACACTTTTTTCAGATGCTCTTTAAACGCATCAAGACTTGGAAGCAATAATGAAAGGTCAATTTTGGCACAATTCGTGTATTTATTAATAAATAATTTGCTTCTAACAATTCAAAAATTCAACGAACAATAATTTGCTTATAACAAATTTGTGGGTATACATACGCCGATATTCACAATAAAGACCAAAATTATTCGAAAATCCAAACCCGGAGATTTAGTCGAATTTCGTCTATTTGTTAAAAAATTGCTTATAACAAATGAAGTTAATTGAACTACTTGTCTAACTATTCTCATATGTTCACTGAGCAATAATAGTCTTTCTTATAAATGAGCTAATTGAATTGTTAATTTATTGCTTATAAATAAAATAAAAAATTTGCACAACTATATCTGTGTTCAACTTTGTTTCTGATAAAATTCTGAAGAGAATGTTTGTCCCATCAAAATCGACCCATTTTCCAAGGATTTAGAGATTTGGCTTATTTTTATACCCATTTGACTGCACTACGAGTAGCTGATCCAATTGTAGCATCCAGCTCCATTAAGTTATTCTAAGTCTTTACAAAATATTGTAGTCAATTGCGTAACCAAAAAGAAATGCTTTATCTTACACTGGTCAAGAGACAAATAGTGGCGCATAATATAGTGGATAAAGAACTTCGAAGGAACAGGTTTATCATTGAAAATATTAATAGGCCTGTCGAGACGAATGTAGGGGGTTCCCCTGGGCCAGGATTTTCCAAAGGGTTCCGCATTTGTGTATTAGTCTGTATAACTTAGAGAACATTTTTGATGGTTCTTGATTAACAACGAATATTTCTGAACAAAATTAGAATCTCTCATATTTATTATAATTATCCATGACATTTACTTTGGTAAAATGTCAATGTAACCAAATGTGTATTCTTTATGTAGAAAGGGTTACGGCGATTTTACCACCGTTCTTGGAACCGTAGCAAAAATTTGAGCAGATGTGGTATGAGATATATTTCTATAACTTTACCACTGAACTTTATAAGTTGTTGTCGCAAAACTTTTACAAGGTGACCTTGCAACCAAATTCATTTTACGTAGATAGTCGGACTTTCTAATTCTCATTTGTGTCAATGTCCACTTTGTTCACCACATAGAACCCTATTCTATACTCCAACTAGAAGCCAACAAAAGCTTGATTTGGACAATAGAATATATTGTTATTGTTATCAAAGGCAGATTATATTTATTTTTAGATTATTTAATTTTTATTTTTCCAAAGAATTATTAATAGAAGTCAGTTAAAGCTATTATAGACGTAACAACATTGTATCAATAACACGTAATCATACAATGTTGAAAAATATTCATATATGATTTAATTAAATGAACAAATGTTAAATACTACAACCCTACCGATTAATAAGTTCTCCTGAACTGCTTCCAATCGTATGTCCCCGAAAGCTAATATAATAGTAATAATAATATATTCTTTGAATTTTCAGATGAGTCCGGTGGAAAATGTTATTCCCAATCTGGTGGAAGTACCAACGCATAAAGCTGTGGAACTGAGAATCAAACAGGATCGATCACGTGATCTTTTTGGAGTTCAACTAGAAGTAAGTTTCTATCCCACCTAAATCCTGAGTACCTATAATATATTTCAATTCAACATCTACAAGAAGACATCAAAATAAAAAAATCATAAATCTACTTTATCCACAGACTAATAGTAATACCAAATCTAATTTTGCACAATTAGCAAAACGATGTTCGTACCATTATAAGTTTCCTGTATTGTTGTCAAAATAAACATAATAATATTCACAAAAAGTATCTTAAAACAACAAAAAATCTATTCTCATATATTAATAATTCAAAATCTAAAAACATATGTTGAAATAATCTGAAGCTTATAGAGTGAGGTGAGATTACTGTAATGGCTTGTATATAGGGCAAACTGAACGCAGTTTCAGTGTAAGGTTCAAGAACATTTGAGAAGTTACGGAGTCGAAAAAGAGCACTTAATTACGCAAATCACATAGTGCAACATTTGTCACAATTTCATCCTCAGTCCCGATTTATAAATATTCTTCGAATAAGACATGAACTCAATATTCCAGAATCAACAGAAATTTAAAATTGCCAAAAACATTAGTAATAAAACATTAAATGACCAAATCGATACCTATTATCCACCACTTGTTAACAATGTTGTAAATAAAATGCACCCACACTATTGTCTACCCCATCTCTAAATTTGTAGTACATTGAAATTGATTTGTAATATTTACGGACATAATTTTACATTTTGCTTTATTGGAAAATGCCAAGGTGTGCTGAAGATTTTGTCAGCATTGATTAAATATCAATAGTTTCAGGTTTTTGTGTAAATTTGAGTTTAATTCTCCAACTTTAGAAAGTCACAAATTTTAATTTAATCGAAGTGTAAAATTGTGTTTTATTCCACCATTCTACGTATATCTAAGCTTATGTTTTGGTGATACAATAATCAAAACCATATTTTCATGAATCAATATTTGTGTGTAGAACCTTCCATTGATGAAAGTGAAATATATCACTGAGACTCACAAAACAAACATATTAAAAATTAAAAATAGAATCCGCCATTACGTGATAAAAAATCATTCCAAACTTGAATAAAATAACTATTAAAAGTTATTTATTTCAGTTTACAAACATATTATGTTTATCTTCCAGAAGTTGAAGAATTAAACACAAATTGACATCAAACTTGTAACATCTAATTTAGAAAATAATTATATATAAAAATTCTCGGGAAATAGGTCACAATAACACTTTGTTTTAACTATTCGTCTTTACGTACGTTTCGGTCTCACGACCATCATCAGAAGACTCACTATGTCTAAAAAGGGGGTTTATTAAAACTAATTATAGCACAAGCGTCCAAATCGCACAATTAAACTTCAATTAAAAGAGCCCACGCCGTCGAAACGAACAGAACCACGAATAATCGAATTGTATCGTCAGAATTAATGTATAAGAAATTATTTTTTTGTAGTAAGAATCCGCTATTCAGTAATATTATTAAAATATATGAGTGCATATTGATTGGTATTCTCACAACAAATGAGAAGAACGAAGTTATTTGTCAAGTATCTACTTTCGAAACCAGATGTGTAGGATTTATGACAAGGCCCTTAAGAACGGTTTCAGGCCTGTACTGGGAAATAACTATTACGAATTCTTCCTAAAAACATTTTCTACACTTATAAAGACGTATGTAAGAATTTGCAAGAGATTATTTAATCAAATTAGTATAAATATGACTTAGATTTTGTGTGTCTACCCTATGATTTACAGATTTGGGGTCCCGTTTTATGTGAATCATCTCCAGGATAGATCTTTTATAATAATTGGTTTCCTTAGTTAAGATATTAACATTTTTGTAATCAAATTGATGGTTATAATCAAAGCAATGCTTAGCAAGGGCGGTGGAATTTTCTAAGTTGTTATTTCTTGTGCTATATTTATGGCCGTACATTCTTTTTTGTAAATATTGTTTAGAGATTCCAGTATAGGTTCCATCACAATCTAAACAATTCAATTTATACACTGTGTGGGTTTGTTTATCTTTGGGTATTAACGGTTTTAGATTTGAGAAATATTTCCCAACACAGTTAGTAGGTTTATGCGCAACATTTATATCATACTTTTTCAAACATTTTTTGATTTTCTCTGAGGTCTCCGGAATGTAAGGTAGAGTTATAAAATTGTCTGTATTACCTTTTATGTTATTTTTATTAGACGAACCATTATAGATTTTGTTTATTCTTTCTTTAATGATAGGATTGAAAAAAGTTTTTGGGTAGCCATTCAATTCTAGTGTAGTACGAACAATTTTTAAATTTTTGGGGCGGTCATCTGCGTGGGACAATTTTATCGCGCGATCTGTAAGGCTGTTTATGACACTTTTTTTATAACAAGCTGGTGCAACGGAATTGAAGTGAAGATAACGTTGAGACCATACTTCTTTAGTAAACCAAGAGGTTTTTATTTTTCCGTCAACATCATGCCTAATGTTCATATCAAGGAAATTTATGTTATTGTTTAATTCTATTTCACAAGTGAATTGAAGTTTACAGTGAAAATTGTTAAATTTATCAATTACATATTGAATTTTATCGTTGGGAACACACATAAGGCAATCGTCTACATACCGTTTAAAGAATACAGGCCGAAAATCTAATGAACTCATAACAGATTCCTCAAGGCACTCCATAACGAGGTTAGCAATGGTAGCTGAAATAGGAGATCCCATTGCTGTGCCGAATATTTGTCCAAAAAATTGCTCACCATACTGAAAGTATGTGCATTCTAAACAAAATTTTACAGCATTTATAAATTCCGATTGATCTAGAGGTGTGTGGTTTTTAATCTCTGCCCAACGTTTTTTGATGCTATTCAATGCCAAAACAACAGGTATATTTGTAAATAAAGAAACAACGTCCAAGGAAATCAGTTGATGGTTTACGGGTACGGATTGATTTTTTATAAATTCATTAAAGTGCCATGAATCTTTTACATAGAATTCATTTTTTCCTATTATATTATTGATAGATTTTGATAGAAATTTTGATAAATTGTAAGTGGGCGCTCCAATATTACTAACAATGGATCTTAGAGGTATATCATTTTTATGCAGTTTGGGAAGCCCATAGATGTAAGGTGCTAGCCCATTATGGCAAATTAATTTATTTTTTAATTCAATAGGGATTATCTTATTCTTATGCCATTTATTTATCAATTTATTCATGTTGTTTTGTACTGATAAAGTAGGATCAGATTTTAATTTTTTATAAGTTGTTTCATCATTTAAAAGGTTTCCTATTTTGTTTTCATAGTCATTTCTATGCATTATGACGGTTTTATTACATTTATCCGCGTTCAAAACTAATATTTGAGGGTTAGCATCTAAGAAATCTTTTGTTATTTTTGTATGATAGTTAAAACGATTCTTTGCAATCCCAACTTCTGCCTTCTGTTTGTTCTTTTTGTTTGTCAAGATGTTACAAACTTTGTTTCTAATTTCGTTTTTCTCTTCTACATTTTTATTCCTAATTCCGCATTCTAAATTTGCAATAATATTATCGATAGGCAGTTTATTATTGTTATTAGGCAATGCAAATTTCGGACCTAAACTTAACGTGTGCTGCACCTCATCCGGAATTTTTATGTCAGTTAGATTTTTCAACCATTGTTCATTGATATTCTTTTTTTCATATGTTACGTCTTTCATTAAATTATTTATCTTTTTAGATTGAATGGCTTTGATTTTGTTGAAATTTTTTTCGAAATTGTTATGCTGAATTTGAAAAAATTGCGATATAAAGTTGCTATCAAAATTTTGATGACAGGTTTGTTTAACCAGCGCCCACTTACAATTTATCAAAATTTTTATCAAAATCTATCAATAATATAATAGGAAAAAATGAATTCTATGTAAAAGATTCATGGCACTTTAATGAATTTATAAAAAATCAATCCGTACCCGTAAACCATCAACTGATTTCCTTGGACGTTGTTTCTTTATTTACAAATATACCTGTTGTTTTGGCATTGAATAGCATCAAAAAACGTTGGGCAGAGATTAAAAGCCACACACCTCTAGATCAATCGGAATTTATAAATGCTGTAAAATTTTGTTTAGAATGCACATACTTTCAGTATGGTGAGCAATTTTTTGGACAAATATTCGGCACAGCAATGGGATCTCCTATTTCAGCTACCATTGCTAACCTCGTTATGGAGTGCCTAGAGGAATCTGTTATGAGTTCATTAGATTTTCGGCCTGTATTCTTTAAACGGTATGTAGACGATTGCCTTATGTGTGTTCCCAACGATAAAATTCAATATGTAATTGATAAATTTAACAATTTTCACTGTAAACTTCAATTCACTTGTGAAATAGAATTAAACAATAACATAAATTTCCTAGATATGAACATTAGGCATGATGCTGATGGAAGAATAAAAACCTCTTGGTTTACTAAAGAAGTATGGTCTCAACGTTATCTTCACTTCAATTCCGTTGCACCAGCTTGTTATAAAAAAAGTGTCATAAACAGCCTTACAGATCGCGCGATAAAATTGTCCCACGCAGATGACCGCCCCAAAAATTTAAAAATTGTTCGTACTACACTAGAATTGAATGGCTACCCAAAAACTTTTTTCAATCCTATCATTAAAGAAAGAATAAACAAAATCTATAATGGTTCGTCTAATAAAAATAACATAAAAGGTAATACAGACAATTTTATAACTCTACCTTACATTCCGGAGACCTCAGAGGAAATCAAAAAATGTTTGAAAAAGTATGATATAAATGTTGCGCATAAACCTACTAACTGTGTTGGGAAATATTTCTCAAATCTAAAACCGTTAATACCCAAAGATAAACAAACCCACACAGTGTATAAATTGAATTGTTTAGATTGTGATGGAACCTATACTGGAATCTCTAAACAATATTTACAAAAAAGAATGTACGGCCATAAATATAGCACAAGAAATAACAACTTAGAAAATTCCACCGCCCTTGCTAAGCATTGCTTTGATTATAACCATCAATTTGATTACAAAAATGTTAATATCTTAACTAAGGAAACCAATTATTATAAAAGATCTATCCTGGAGATGATTCACATAAAACGGGACCCCAAATCTGTAAATCATAGGGTAGACACACAAAATCTAAGTCATATTTATACTAATTTGATTAAATAATCTCTTGCAAATTCTTACATACGTCTTTATAAGTGTAGAAAATGTTTTTAGGAAGAATTCGTAATAGTTATTTCCCAGTACAGGCCTGAAACCGTTCTTAAGGGCCTTGTCATAAATCCTACACATCTGGTTTCGAAAGTAGATACTTGACAAATAACTTCGTTCTTCTCATTTGTTGTGAGAATACCAATCAATATGCACTCATATATTTTAATAATATTACTGAATAGCGGATTCTTACTACAAAAAAATAATTTCTTATACATTAATTCTGACGATACAATTCGATTATTCGTGGTTCTGTTCGTTTCGACGGCGTGGGCTCTTTTAATTGAAGTTTAATTGTGCGATTTGGACGCTTGTGCTATAATTAGTTTTAATAAACCCCCTTTTTAGACATAGTGAGTCTTCTGATGATGGTCGTGAGACCGAAACGTACGTAAAGACGAATAGTTAAAACAAAGTGTTATTGTGACCTATTTCCCGAGAATTTTTATATATAATTCATACTGGGTCAAGAATCTTATTATTAGAAAATAATGACGACAAATTGTTTCACCACGCTTAATCGAGGAAATAAAGCACTAAAATAGGCCAAATCTTCCAAACTTGGCGCAGTTGGATGGATTGAGATGCGGTTTGCTGCATTTGATTCAGGAAGTGATTTAGAAAGTTTGTCCGTTATTTTTTTTTTGCGGAAGAAATGTATTGCATTCCTACAGCCAATAAATGCATTTTTCTGAGTGCACTTTTTGAGGTCAATAAAAAAAAACGGACTCGAAATGGTTTCTCGGGAGTTTTTGGGGTTGCTGAACTCGAATATGCTATCAAGAAAATCCCCTGAGGTCCCCTCGGACCTCCCCCGGGGTATCCGGGTGTCTTGAAGCCCTAGGTATCGATTAAATCGATTAAAAAATTATTTTTAATGTTTGTTAACTGTTCAGGAGGTAATATAAAGGTTGCTAGTGATGACCACGACGTGAAAAAACTCTTCCGCAATACCTGGTGTACCCTGACTCCGGGTAACCTTAATTAAATGTAACAAATTCTAGCTATCAGGGGTTTTCAAAGTCGCCGATCACGACTATGACACTCGCAGTTCTGCAAATTACCTGGGGGTGTTTCCGGGTCGCTGGAGCCCTCTGTATCTACGTCATCCTCTAGGAATATGTTGATTTCTCTTCATAAAAGGTAACAGATTCTGGCTCTCGGGGGTTTTCAAAGTCGCCGATCACGACTATGATGTTCACAATGTTCTGCAAATTACCTAGGAGTGGACACCCGGATACCCCGGGGGAGGTCCAAGGGAATTTTCTTGATAGCATATTCGTGTTCAGCGACCCCAAAAACCCCCGAGAAACCCATTCGATTCCATTTTTTATTAACCTCAAAAAGTGCAGTCAGAAATATGCATTTTTTGGCTGTAGAAATGCAATAAATTTTTTCCGCAAAAAAAAAGTCGCACAAATTTTCTGAATCACTTTCTGAATTGAATGCAGAAAACCGCATCTCAATCCATCCAACTGCGCCGGGTTTGGAATGTGGAATGGTTTATTTCCTCGACTAACTGGGGCATTCTCAAAGCTAGGAGTTATCAACTAAAGCTAAATCTAAAATTATGTCTTTAAATATTAATAAGCAATCTGGATGTGGTACAAATTGAAGAATGGGGGTTGACAATGGTTTGGGTGGGAGTTTATTGAAAAAATTGAAAAGTGGTGAATTTTAGGTATATTTGGTCATTTAATATTATGCAACTGTTGTATTTTGAATGTTCTAAAATTTCTGTGGATTCTGGAATATTGAGTTCATGCCGTTTTTCCAGAATATGTAGAATATCTAGATTAAGAGCGAAATTGTGATTATGTTTCAATATGTGATTCCCAAGATTAGAGTCCTCTTTTTTGAGCCTGTAACTGCTCAAATATTCGTAGGACCTTACACTAAAACTACGTTCAGTTTGTCCTATGAACAAGGCATTACAATTTGTAAGCTTCCAATTTATTCAATTTATCTTTTTTAGATTTTGCATTATTAATTAATGAGTATAGATTCTTTGTTGTGTCAAAGGCGACGTTTTTATTCTGATTTTTAAGAAAGTGAGATATTTTATGTGTTTACATAAATAAATTAGACATGTGAAATTTGATTTGATATTATTATCAATCTGCGGATAAATTATGTTTAGGGCTTGTTCATTAATTTCATGTTGAAGTATTTTTTTATTATCTTGACATCGTATTCTTAGCAAAATCAGTGATCCTGTTTAATTCTGAATGGAAGTTATCTTTACTTGATAGGATATTAACTAATCTATGTATTATAGAATTATATAATAATAATAATAATAATATTTATTCTCAGAAAAGAGCATACATTAAACATTCTATTTATAGTTATAAATGCACGTAAGCAAAGCTTATATGTGCTGAGAATGACTCAACTAAAAATCAAAAAATTTTAAACAAATTATTCATAATATAATAAAATAAATAAAAAAAGGTTTCTACATTCTACAAAGTGCGTATGTAATTGTATATTTTAATTATGTGTGTGAGTGTGTGTTCGTGTGTAATGTGTAGGTGTGTGTGTGTGTGTGTGTGTGTGTGTGTGTGTGTGTGTGTGTGTGTGTGTGTGTGTGTGTGTGTGTGTGTGTGTGTGTGTGTGTGTGTGTGTGTGTGTGTGTGTGTGTGTGTGTGTGTGTGTGTGTGTGTGTGTGTGTGTGTGTGTGTGTGTGTGTGTGTGTGTGTGTGTGTGTGTTTGTGCTTGTGTACTAGCTTGAAGATAAATTCAAAACTCAGAATTCTCAGAAACATGCTATCAAAACATTTACAATAAATTTATGTAGTTGTAATCAATTCCATTTTGTTTTATATAATTAGAAGTCTCTCTGTAAAATTTCTTTGAAAACCTTATATCTCTAATACTTGGAGGTATTTGGTTATATATTTTAGGACCCAGGAACAATAGAGATCTTTTAATTAGAGAAGAAGATGGTTTTATGTTCATTAATCTTCTGTTTACTTGAGCTCGAGTCTCATACCTATGATTTAGTAAACGGTTTCTACTTTTATGAATGAAGTTAGTAACTGCATGGTAATATAAATATCTTGTGTTCAAAATGTTGGTCTCATTGTACAGGTTTTCAGTTGAATATAGTTTTTTTTTCTTGTACAGAATTTTTAAAAGTAATTTTTGACATATCTCTAAAGGATGAATAGCAGTTTCATATGCACCTCCCCAAATTATTATACAATATTTTATCATAGATTCCACAAGAGCTTTATATACTAAATTTTTGTTGTTATTGTCGAGGATGTTTTTTAGTTGATTTAATTTATAAATCAATTTTCTCATTCTTACTATCAAGTTATTAATATGGTTTTGCCACTTTAAATGTTGGTCCAATTCCACCCCAAGGTAACGTATACTGTCTGTTCTGTTTACTGTAGTCTTACAATTACAATTCCCTGTTGTAAAGCATGCATCTTGATTATGTATGATTATTTTATCATTATTTGGGATATCGATAATTGTGGGAGAAAACGTTATAAAGTTGGTTTTCGTATTATTCAATGAAAGATCATTAGTGTCTAGCCAACTTTTGAGGATACTCAATTCCGTACTGGCCTTATGAAAGGCATCGCACCATGTTTCCGAACTCAGCAAAAGCACCGTGTCATCAGCGTAGCAAATAATTCTGGCATATTTACTTATATCGCATAGGTCGTTTATGTAAATATTGAATAGGGTTGGTCCTAAGACCGTACCTTGGGGAATGCCTCGGTTTAGTTGAAGTGGATCACTAAGAGTCTCGTTCACTAGTGTGCGCTGACATCTGTTTGATAGATAATCTTTGAAAAGCTCTAAGATATCGCCTCTTATTCCTATATTTTCGAGCTTTTCTAGTAGTTTTTTGTGAGACACAGTATCGAATGCCTTTGCTAAATCCAAAAATATAGCTAAACACTTTTTCTTCTCATTCATACCTGCGATTACTGTGTTAACTACTTCTGACACAGCTAGTTCAGTACTTATTCCCTCCTGAAAACCAAACTGATTCGTGGATAATAGTTTATATTTAGTAAGGTATGATTTTAACCTATTATTTAAACATTTTTCAAAAATTTTTGCTATGCTATTAATTAAGGATATTGGACGATAGTTATGTTTGATAGTTTTGTCACCTCCTTTATGTAAGGGTATTACTGTTGAACTCTTGAAATCGTTAGGTACACTAGAGGTAGTGAATATCAAATTTATAATATGTGCAATCGGTGCACTTAAATATTTTTTTGTTACTTTTATTATATTTTGTGGTATTTTATCTGGACCTGTTGAACATTTATTTTTTAAGGAAGATATAATTTGAATGACTTCATTTTCATTCACTGGTGTTAGGTAAAAGTTTTTATTTGTAATCTTACACGGCTTTAGTTTTATCTCAGATTTTTCAATATTTCTAGCTAATTCATTACCAATTTCTGTGAAATGTTCATTAAATTTGTTTGATATTTGCTTGTCGTTAGTTACTTGAGCGTGGTTTTCGTCTTCTATATTTATGTGAGATCTCGTGTTGTAGCAATTATTATTAGTTGCTTCGTTGATTACATCCCATAATTTTTTCGTGTCCTTGCCGCAAGTATGTATTTTATTTTCAAAATATTTGTTTTTTGTGAGTTTGATGAGCGTATTTAGATAGTTTCGGTAGAGTTTATACTTATTTTCCAACTCTGTGGTGTGTGCTAAAGTCAGAAGTTTTCTCATTGCATCTCTTTTTTTAATTGCGTTCATAAGTCCAATTGTTATCCATGGTTTAATAAATTTTTTGTTATGTTTTGCTCTTTTTACTTCAGAGTGTTTTTCGATATACACTGAGAATTTACGAATGAATGTCTCGTATGCCCTTATTGAGTTATTTTCGTTCATGACTTCAATCCAATTTTCCAGTTTAATATCATTAATTAGAGCTTCTGTATTAAATATTTTCCGGTTGTTTGAAGTCAGATTTTTATTTTTATTAACCTCTCCGAGTATATTAATGTTTAGAAAGATTGGGTAATGATCAGTTATGTTCGATTCTAAAATAATTGGTTTTAATTTAATCTGATTGTTACTTCTATTGCAGCCATTTATGAACATGTGATCTATTAATGTTGAACTAGTTTGGGTGATTCTGGTTGGTTTATTAAAACAAGATATAAATGAGTAGCTACTTAGCATATTTAAATAATTTCGGACATGAAGATTGTTGTATTCCAAAGTGTTTATGTTGATGTCACCTAGAAATAGATTTATAGAATTTCCAAAATTATAGTTCTCATAGAAATTACTAAGATCATTCAAAAAAGTATTTAAGTTTGTGGATGGTGGTCGATAAGCTGCTGCAATTTTGACATTCACTGTACCTATGTTGAGATTTATTTCTGTTAATGCAATTTCTGATAATTGTATGGTATTTGTCTTGTGTTTGTACGATGATTTTATGTAAATTATTAAGCCATCATTTTGATTGAAGCAAGAATTATTGTAGTTAATATCAAAATTTTCAATTTTAAAATCATTTGTATCACTAATTTGCCATGTTTCTGATAATACAATTATATCTATGTTAGCAGTACCAATATCTTCCAAAAATATTATGAACTCTTCGTAATTTTTGTTTATACTACGAATATTTAAGTGTAAAATGTTAAGATTTATACCGTCTGGGTTTTTTATACTTGTTCTAAGTTCGAAGGAGTTTTGACATGTTTCATTTTCAATGTTATTGAAGTTATCTATTTTTTCAAACAGTTGAATATTGTTCATTATATATTTGTGAATAATTGAGAATTATCACTAGAGTATATGCGATTGTGTGGTAAGTGGTGTGTGTGTGTGTGTGTGTGTGTGTGTGTGTGTGTGTGTGTGTGTGTGTGTGTGTGTGTGTGTGTATGTGTGTGTGTGTGTGTGTGTGTGTGTGTGTGTGTGTGTGTGTGTGTGTGTGTGTGTGTGTGTGTGTGTGTGTGTGTGTGTGTGTATAATTCAAATGTTTTGAGTGAAAACGTGTGAGCTTAAACAGAATGAAATGTACATAAAATATGTGTTATTCCAGCTAGTTTCATTGTAAAAATCATGAAAAAGAAAAACACAATTTGTTAAATAATATCAATATTTTCGAAAAACAACAAAGGAAATATTTAATAGAATTTTTGATATAGACGATCAATGCTTATTGATTAATTGCAATTTAATATTCACAAAATCTCAAATTTATTCACTTATCTATGTTGTTTTATATTTTATTGTTTACAAGTTGTAGTTCAGTTATTCACAAGAATAAAAACAAAAAGTGAGAAGTATGTGAATTCAGGAAATATCCAATAATTATTTAATTGAAGATTCTATATAATAATGCCTAAACTAGATTCACATTTAATATTCACAAAATAGCATACGAATTATTTCGATTTTGTTTAATTATTAGAATTATGCTGAATCATTGTGAATATTTTTGAAGCTAAAAAAAAAATTTCAAACATCTAACTTTACAATATCGTAGTCCTTATTTCTATACATATGATATGGGATTGTTTACAACAACCTCTTCCGCTCACCTTGTTCCATGTAGTAAATGTTCCCATGCCAAATCCAGACATTTTTTGGTTCATAAATTTGTTTCGCATTTTTGTATTTTTCATATCTTTGCTTTGTTAGTTCCTCCGTTATTGCTATTTTCTCACCTTTCAGTTTCTTCCGATTGGACAACACGCTTGCCTTGCTGTTATAATTATTAAAATACACCAGTACCGGTCTATTTTTATTATGTATTGGTTTTCCAATTCTACGGCAATTGTTTACATCTGAAGAACTTAGGTTAATATTCAACCTTTCATTTAATAGCTTCACCATATCTGCTTCTTTATCTACAGACTGTTTTTCATCAATACCATAAATCCGTAAACGTTGCGAATATAAATCTTGTTCAATGTTATCGACTTTTTTATCAAGTTTCTGTTGCAAGTCTTGGTTTTTATGTTGTAATGCAATAATATCATTTTCCAGTTTTATTACCTTGTTGTTTGTGTCTTTCAATGAATTTTCCATTTCGTGCAGTACTATTTTGCTTACTTCATCCGCCAGTTGTTTTATAAATTCCGGCTTATTAAACACCTTACACAGGACTTCTTCCACATCACATGTAAATGCTTTAGTAATTACCATTTTTTGATTATTATTATTATTCTTAATGTTGATAGTAGTTGGCAAGCAGTCGAGATGATATTCTGATTTAAATTACACTTATTGGGAAAACTGCATAAATTAATTTTTAATATAGCTGTATAACACACTAGACACGTGTTACTCGATCGAATACCACATGCCGATCAAACTTGCTACTAACTTGTGTGGTTGCGGGTGTCAAAAAGTGTTGTGAATGGTATCTGTGTGGGTGAGTTTGGGATAAATAGCGAAAAAATGGTAATTATTTGTATGTGAAATTCTCAAATCTAAAAAGTTTAAGGAGTTGTGCTGTTTCATCTCTAAGGTCAATTATATACCTATATAGATGTAAGTAGTTAATACAGGGGAAAAACTAATTTATTTGCTGGGTGCTATCTGTAAAGCAAGCGATTACGTCGTCAACATAGAGATATTTACCAATATGCAAA
Organism: Endomychus coccineus; assembly: GCA_958510875.1. Taxonomy (NCBI): domain Eukaryota; kingdom Metazoa; phylum Arthropoda; class Insecta; order Coleoptera; family Endomychidae; genus Endomychus; species Endomychus coccineus. The sequence goes on along the minus strand of OY294067.1, from coordinate 262,166,211 downwards.
CATATGCTGGAATTATGAATTTAATATTTCCTTTTCCTAGGACGTAATTTTAAATTTAGCTTTAGCTCATAACTCCTTGCTTTGAGAATGTCACACACAGTGTGGTGAAACAATTTGAGTTCAAAAATCCATTTTCTGAAACTTAAAATGATTTTACAATACGTAAACGCCGAAACCATAGATACATAGTATATTATGTCGTTGGAATCTTAAGTTCATCGATAATAGGAAATGCTAATTATTCGGGGCTTCTTTAAGTTCTGTAACGTGATTTATATGTACTTAAATTTGGATTAGTTCCAGATGAAGAGCAATTAAAAATGACAAAACAGGTAAAATAAAATAACGTCTCCCCTTTTCTCATTTCTTTTCTCTTTGGTTATCCAAATCTAAGTATCTTTCTCATCACTTCATTTATGTGAAAATACAACATCACGATGCAAGGAAACCCCAGTTAGAAATGATTACGTTTTGAAATCTGTCAGAAAAGGATGTAACATAATTTCAGGATATGTAGTGTCGAAGTAATTCAGTATTATGTGATGGTCACATGATTGCTGCTAATTAAGTTTTATGGATTATAATCTTTAGCCATAATTGCGTCCCTGTGCGGACGCAGATTCTTTTGATCGAAAACTGTAATATAGTGAACTATTAAAATATGTAAATTGAGTATTGGAATTCAAAAAGGAATATTAATCAAATGCCATTAAACTGTTATTCAAACAACATAAAATTTTTATAAATTCTATTGCAGGGTAGAATATAATTGACTTGGTAAACAACCGAAAAGGAACACGAAAGAGAAGGTCAAACAGAGACACTTTGTCTGATAAATAAATTATATTCTCTCACCATTTCGTGAATGGTCTATAACTAAAAGGGTTTCCTCCATTCATTACTATATTTAAGCTTCTCTATTATTTTATTAAGACTGGCATTGTCAATACTTAAATTGATTTCCCCGGATAAAGCTAGCCATTCTGCTTTATCGATTATTTTCCAGTTCAAGCTAGTTTCCCTTGAATCAATGCATTTCGTGTGTTTGTATTGGTTGCCAGGATACCAATTCGTGGTTTCAAACATCGCTGTGAGAATGCATTTTCTTCTGTAGGTGGTGTTTTCTTTTTATCGCGGGTAATGCCGCATAGTAATTTCAGGAAAGTGTTATCGAGATTCATGATTGTTATCAGTTACTTTCGCTCTTGTATTCGTACACTTTTCGTTTTATGGTCTATTTCTGAAATAAAACTATTTTAATTCTCGACATTAAATACTTGATGATTTATAATTGAGTATAACATTAGGTATTGTATACTGACTATCTTTCATATTTCTCGAACCATTTTCTCTATTTCCTAAGGGGATGAAATGGGTTGTAATCCAATGATGTAACACTTAACCAAATGAGCTTCTGTTGTCAAATCTTATATTATAGTTAGGTCATTAAGTATACCTGATGTCATTATAGCTTTAATCGTCTCATCTGAAGTGCAATTTTGTCAGTTCGAGAGGTATGTGATTGAACACAAATACATCATTAACCGCCATTTTATTCTAGAATATAATTTTCCAAAGGATAGCAGAAGCATTAAATAGAACGAAAAGAAAACACACCAAATGTGTGTTAAGCTGAAGATTCAATCGAAAATGATATGATATACAAATTTGTATTCAACGGAAAAATGAAAAGGGTGATTGAAGAGGATTAACCCAATATTGGCATCTCCAGGCTAAAAACGTACATCTAGGAGGAAGAAATACTGAATGTGTTTTAACATGAATTACTACAGTTAGCAAAACAAAATGTTCTAGAGAAGAAATGTCGTTGATAAAATGCTTAGAAATCAAGGATATACTTTTTACTGATTACCACCGTACCATTGTGATTTCAGTACCATTGAATTCATATGGGCTGAAATTGAAGTTTTTTATAATAAACATATAAATAATAGGATGATGGAAGATTTTCTTGCACACCAAATGTGAGAAAATGTTTCACTCAAATCCGGTCGGAGTCTTCCTATTATTTGTTTTAGATAAACCTTATCTTCGTTACAAAGATTACTGGAGCGGCATTTATTTACTGAAAAGTTTACAACGCCTGTACAATATGCTACATTACCTGACTCATAACATCCCTCTTGTCTAGTTGACGAAGATTTCATGTTAACACAGTCACCTCATTCTGATTTACTCCTGTAAAACTTCGTCAGTATCGAAACAAGAAAAATAGTTCACAGCAATATCATAAACACCAAATACCGGTGCTATAGCCAACCAAACAGAGCTACTGTTTACTGCATCTTGCCTTTTCGTGTTCGTGTCCTAAGCTACCTCCAGTCTCATCGTGAGGACAGTGCATCAAAGGGTGCGTTCTCTCTCTCTCTCTCCTTTTCTGCACTTGGTTGATATAAATGTCTGGGCGCATCATATGTTCAAAGGCGTTTTCTAAAACCTGCTCTGCAACAACTTGAGGCTCTTCAGGAATCATTTCGCGTAAAATGTCTGCAGTCTGCAGGGCTCAACAGCATAATACCACACAAGTTTGAAATCCTATTTTGACTTGAATGATTTGATACAATAATTATACCCCTTAGTAAGAGTGGAAACTCAGTTTTGGGTAGGCAGGCAGCATTATTTTCTTTAAATCTTTTGATTACCCGAGAGGAAAACCTATAATGTTCGGCAGGTATCGAGCCTGGCAGGGAAAAGGTAACCAGTATGAGATCATCTAGCCTAAAATCGCACCTAGTGGAAGAAAATACAGTATTTGACAAGAGCAGCGACCATGGAAATATCTATAGGAAGTTTCTACGATGTTCAAAAGGAGTCAGTGATGGCTCTCTTCTGCTTAGAATCTAAGAGCGTATGTTTGGGAGCTGAACTCCAAAAGTTTGAACAATACTGCAGGATAGGTCGAATCAGGTATTTACAGATCATGAGGAGTTTCTCAGGTGTGAAGTATCCCATGGCACAGAATAGAAAACCATGTTTCTGTGAAGCAGTTTTTGCAATGAACCTCAAGTGATCTATGGTACTGCTGACGAAAGTCATATTGCCATTCACGATTTTGGAGTTCTCTAGGTATTGGATGGGCTCGATGTTGATTGCTTTCTCAATCACTTTAGATATCACAGATAATAGTGCAATGGATCTATAACTAAAAGGAAGTGTCTTTTTCACTTTTCTCTGGAATCGGTTGGACTCTAGCTGTCTTCCAGCTGGAAGGAAACACACCAAGTATGTATGAAAGGGCAACCTGCAGAAAACTGGTGTTAATTCATGCGCATAATCTTTGAGAACGATAGGTGGAATTCCGTCTGGCCCCATAGCCTTTTTGGTATTGAGATCAGGCAGAATGCGCCTAATGGTGCGCTGATGAAAGACAATTTGAGGCATATGAACATCGATGGCAGCAATATTAGGAGGGTATTTTTCTTGTGGATCCGAAGTGGAATTTGCTGCAAACATCCCAGCAAACAGGTTTGTTTTTTCTTGCGGTGTAGTAGCCAGTGTGCCAGCACTTTTGATTAGGGGAGGGAATGAAGTGGGAGTGAAATTTCTAACAATTACTTTGCCGAAAGTCCAAAACGAACGGGAGCTATTAGGGCATCCGATCAGCTTTGATCTTATTTTGGCATTATATGCCTCTTTCGAAGCGTTTATTGTTTCATTGCACAAATTTGGCGTTACCGCGCCAACGACGGTATGCTGTTTGTTTACAAGCGACGGCCCTGGAACAGATTTTATTGAACTGATTCGGTATGGGGTATGTAAGTTTCCATTCTTAGCCTGGTAATATCCGAGACCTCTGTGGCACATTGCGTTGGGTCATCAGATTCAAAACATATGCATTGAAATTTTTTTTTAAACTTTGAGCATAGATATTGGGATATTGATGGCTTAGTACGGATATAGGGCACTAGAGGACAAAACAATATCAAGTGTGCAAAGATTTCCCCTGATTTTAATCGCAGGAATCCTTCTTTCATAATAATCACGGGAACCCTTTTATATTATAATATACAGTATTACTAACCATTGTGTTTATTTTATTAATTATACAAATTGCTTTGTTTTACAATCGTAAATCAAATATTAATCATCAGTTTCAACATAATCGTAAGTGTGTACATTGAACAAGTAATGATTTATTCGTTTCGTCACCATATCTACTTATGCAATTTTCCATATGAACTTTACAAATAACGTTCGTTATCCATTCATTATGCCACATCCCGCTAATTGTTGGTTCTCCTATCTCGAAAAAAATCTTGGCCTTACCTGTTAGATGTGAGGATACACACGCAAATGTCAATCTTCAAATTACCTCGATACAAATGTAGATTTTGATGAGTTTAATTGTGGGATTTCAGATATGAGATTATACAATGCAATCGTTTGTGAGAAATGTTGTTTATACAAATCTCTCCAATGTTATATAGCTATATAGGGATCAACAGAAGGGCGTTTCCGATTCATTGAATCATTATACACTTAATGTAAAGAACCACGTAATGTATTTATACAGATGGAACGTTTACTTAGCTTAACATCGGTGTAGTAAAGTAGATTCATCATCTATTAAAGGTCAGATCGGCCATTATTTGTATTACATTTATATTTTTCATTATTATCATTATCTATTATGAAATATAATGGTTTGACAGATTCAACAAAATAAATATGTTAACGTTTTGAAACAGGAACGACTGTATATGAAATGACTCAAAGGCGGATCCACAGAAGGGGGGGGGGTTGCTTATTTCAATTTAAATTTTTTATAAGTTTAATTCATTTCATTCGACTTAGGGAAGAAATAAAATTAGTGAGAAACATCACTCTTACAGAACTCGGAATAACACTGAAAACGGAGATTGTAAACATGTAACATTCATCTTGTATTGTGAGACGGCTAAAATGTATAGTACTCCACAGTATAAATAAGAAATATTTACCCTTATCCACTAGAAATACTAGTACTGAGGACCTTTCGGCTACCAGCTAGCCATGATCAGAGTAAACTAAATTATAAATCAAAATGTTCCTTTCAAATAGTATTTGTGGTTAATAATACAAACAAGAGATCACCTTCAGCTGGAGATGAATCGGAATTTAATGATTGATTTTCCGTTTAAGCATTTCGAACCCTTCTAAATCACCAAGATATTTGTCCGTGCTATATTTTACAAATGATAAACTTTCTTGAGGAATGGTATGACCTATATTCAAAATATGTTTGGTTAACGCTGATTTTTCACCATTAATTTTCTTTATATGAGCAAAATGCTCTTCATAGCGAGTTAGAATGTTCCTTTTAATTGTTCCCACATACTATTTTGAACACGACTCACAATCGATTTTGTAAATCCCGGATTTGTCGAAGTTCGAAACTTTATCAAAGGTGTTGCCTGAACGGCGTTTTAGTTTATTCTTACATCTATAGACTGGTTGAATTGCAAATTTAGAAGACAAATTATGGAATTTATTATTTACTAAAGGATGATAAGTGAAACTTTTGAATTCTATTGGAGTATTTGAAGGTATTAATGGCTCCAATTTGGTTAGTTGATTGCATTATAATTTCCTTTTTTGCTTAGAAATTGAATTATTGATCAAATATTTGTCGATATCATTGTCCAAAGCTATTTGCTGAAGTTTCTCAACTTCCTTGTTGAAATTTTGCTCGCTCAAAGGGATATTCAATAACCTATGAACAAGACTATTAAATGGAGCTATTCAATATATTATAATGGTGTAGTTAAATCCGTCGGAATATGCCTATTTGTTTAAGCATTCTAACTAGGAATGACGAGCATTTTGCAGATACGAAGAAAAATAATGGTGAAAAATCAGTGTTAGCCGAACATATTTTGAATAAAGTTACACCATTTCTTAAGAAAGTTTATCACTGGTAAAACACAGTACGGACAAATATATAGGTAATTTAAAAGGGATGGAGATGTATAAACGAAAAAGTAATTTATTAAATTACGAGTTATCTCCAGCTGAGGGTAACCCCTTGTTTGCATTATTATCCCCAAATAGCATTTAAACAGGCACATTTCGATTTATAATTTAGTTTACTCTGATGATGGCTACTTGGTAGTCGAAACGTCCTCTATACTTTGAAAGTATTTTCAGTCAATAAGGGTAGATATTTCTTATTTATAGTGTTATAGTGTATCCACAGTGTGAAGTCTTTTATAGTTTATTACTACTGCATAGCTCCAGACAACCAGATTTATGCATAATTTGCGTAAAATTCATGTAATCTGATTCATCGAATGCTTTAAAGTTCATGTAAATTCAACATAATCATGTGTATGATACGTAAAATGTACATACATTTCATACAAAGTTTAAATTAGATCGTCTTTAGTACATGCTTTAATGCATTCGCATTACATCCTAAACGGATATTAGGTCGATTTGCTGCGTCGTTATACTGTTGTGATTTAGTGGCGACACAAGTGTTACACAACTGCTTATGAATAAGCTGAACTTAAATACCTAAAACTAATATCTAAAAAAATGTATCGAATACCTAAAAAGGTAATTGCCCCCCTTGTACAGTTTCTGGATCAGCCATTGAAATGTCTCCTATTTCTCCTATACAAATTAGAATATATCTCAAATCTGAATACAATATTGCTTTTCAATCTATTAAGAAATATATGACATCATCTACAAAAGCGTTCGTGATTTCTAGGCTTATATTTAGATAATACACTCTCATGGTGTTGTGATTTAGCCCCTAGTGGCTGGAGTTTACAACCCTTTTATTAGATTCATACTTGAATACTTCTGGTGGAAGGAATGGATTGAAAGATGATCAACAATTAGTTAAATTAATACGTTGAAGAAATAAACTGCTGATCTAAGCTATCTAAAGTTCATTAAGTTCAGTTCAGAGTTCAAAGCACTCCAATTACAACCAATTCATTAATATACATACCTATGATCTATTTAATATGCTAATTCTAAACTACTTATACTACAGTGTGAACAGATTGAGCAAAAGCTTTTATGTCATATCACAATCAAGCTCACTATTAGACCGAAGATGTCTCATAAATCTTTATTATTCAAAGGTATATTGTCATCTGTCGACCAATGTCACTATGTGCAGGGGAACTCATAAACCATCAGCTTCGTCACTCAAAACGACTGATTAGATTAATTTCCAGTATGAGACCTATTTTTCTTTTAGACAAATTGATGACATTTCCCTGTATTTATGTCTATAAATGTCTATCAATAATGGAAAATAAAAAAGCAAATAGCAGAAATAACCAGTGAAGCCAGTTGGCGGAAGAACGTTCAGATACGTTCGGGACACGTTTGGGATGTTTAACGAATTGATGGAATAGGAGCGTATTAGGTTTATTTGTTGTGTTAAATAAAATGAATAAGTTGTAATTTTTCACTTCACAGGATGAATGTATCTCAATAAAAACAAATGAATATAAATACATACCTTAGAAAAGAATATCAATTATCATCATGACAAAATATACGGAATACAATGAGTTAATCATCAGTTTCTGTTTTATACATTGATTAACTTTTAAGGGAGAATAAAATGACGCCAAAGATAGAAATGAAGTTAATTTAAGTAACAGAAATGACTTAAGGAACTTATATAAATTGAATTACGTTTTTACAAATCTTATATAAGCCATCTGTATTCATGTCCTGACAACTAAATGTACCTTCTCAACTAAATTGAAATACAAGGTATGTTATCAAATAGTGAAAATCGAAACTAGAATAACAACATGTCATATTATTATTGATCTCTAAATAAAGTAAATGTATTTAAAATGTGGCGTTTCGTAGTTTAACGTTTGTAAAAATATTTCAAATGGTGAATTTACTAATCAATGTATTTTTCCACAATGTCTCTAATCAGCTCAACCAAATGATTTGTTGTCTGGGCAGTGGTATCAAATTGATGTATTTCAAGAGATTTGAAAATGTCCATATTCCTCACACGGATTAGATTTTGAAATGTTAAATCGTCTTCGGTATTTGGACTTTTTCCTTTTGTTATGGTCCCACCCATCATTAGTTATGCAAAGTATTTAAAGTAATTTAACAAAGAGTTAGGCACCAATAAACTTATTAACCTCTACCAGGGTCAACCTTGGAGTTGACATTTAATTTACATATTTCATAGGCTGTGACAATGTTGTTTAATTTTCCTACGGAATCAATAAAAGGAAATTTGAAAAACCATTACGTCTCGGATGAAGAAGAACGCGCGAGGACATTTAATTCAAACACCGACAGGTGGAAGAAATATTTCCCTTTATTGTCCTTTTCTAACTATGCAATTCGCTACTGATAACATCAATGTCCTTGTTGTATTGCAACAAATATCAATTATTCTCTCGCACATAATTATAATATATTTGCATTAACTTGTTATTCATTCATGTTCGAACAAATATATACCAGAATAGACATCCTACGCAGAATATCATTATCTTCATATTCTGTATTTGTCTATGGTCTATGCTATTAAAAAAAATTGAAAAGTTGAATGTACCACTATAACAATAATAATCTACAGGAACAAAGAATAAGAAAGGATTATAATTAACCCACTTACTTGTGCTGTGATAATTGTAGTGTATCTTCAATTTGACTCGAAGCTGACCAATATTTGATGTGTTTTGTAATTTTCGAAGGACCTGAATATTTAAATCGAATCTACGAATTATTTGAGTTCTTGTAAAATGTAATTTGTCGTAAGGCATTGTACAGATGTCTTTCAAACAAGAAGCATAAAAATAAAATGTCACATTCGAGTGAACAGTTTCTTCTTAATCACAAAATCACATCACATCAAATAATTCGTCAATGAGAATCAAATATGAACGAAGTTCTTCGAGAATCACAAAGCACTTCAAACAAAATTAAATTATCAGTCCATAGACAGAGTTAAGTTTGCTTTAGGTCGAATACTGACAGCACGTATCAGTCCCAAGCAGCGTTTCTGATAAATACATCAGTAGAACGCGTAGGACGATGAAGTCACTATCCGACCATTTTCGCCAGAGATATTTCAGAAATGCTAAAGCACCATGTGATCCAAACGCCATCTACCAGAAGATAGATGTCCCACGGAAAGCAATACTCACAATGTTTCAAAGGTATCATCACGCCTTTCAAAGAAACGATGGGAATAATGTGTTTGGTATTCATCCAATGCATTGTTCCGGTACCGCCACCTGTCGACCAACAATATCCTTATCGTTTCTTTGAAATCTGTGGAACCTTTAAAGTGAGAATAATTCTTTCTGTGGGGCATCTATCTCCTGGCAGATGGCGTTTGAGTCCCTTGGTGCTTTAGTATTTCCAAATGGGATTTTCTATACCTCTGGCGAAGATTATCGAATAGTGACTTCATTGTCCTACTCGTTCCACTGATGAGCATATAAGTGTTCGAAGGCGCATAAAGTAGTATAGATTACATTTGAAAAATTGAAGATGGATACCAAAAGTACCACTAGCAAGGGGTTACTGCGGCCCAAGATAGTACAGATCCTATTATTACCACTTCGAAGCGATTTGGAAAAAACAGGAACGCCGCAATCTTCTTTACAGATGGTTACACGCATACACAGATATCATCTCAAAAATAGTCTAGATGGATTCAAAAGGGGTTCAAGCGGGATATTCCTGAGAAAATCCGGGAATTTTTTTAGACCAATTACAATACTTCCCTTATACTACGTATAGTGAGGGGAGTAAACATGACTTGCCACTCATACTATACCGATGTCGTTTTGTTTCATTGTCTTAGCTATAGCTGTGATCTGATGTAAATAATCCCAAGTGTCAAAACTTGTGATATTCTAACTCATCGAATAATTCATCATTGATTGATACTGGAGTATGTTTTGAAGTTTTCGTTGTTTTCAGTTAATATCATAAAAGCAATATCAGAAAAGGACAGAGTCTAACTCATTATAGTTTCCCTGTACATTAATATAGATTGGAATTTGTATACTAGCTGAAAACTACCGTGGGGTGATTCTCTCATATAGCTTACCCAATTTGAAATATGTTGGATTATGTGATGGAACTGTGTTTCATGAACCAACGAGCGACATCACCATTGTTCCACTTCTGTGAACGTTTTATCGATATTCCTCATCATAATATACTGCACTACTACATGGCTACGACACATTATTGATGGATGACTATGTATTTCAGTTTGTAAAACTTAAAAAAATTACACTCTCATCATCATTAGAAACATTTTGTAGAGTACGAATAGTGATAATATAGCAGCTTTACACTCTAATATAATCTTGCATCTCTACAATTGTTGGATGGTCTCTTGTAAACAGTAGAGGGCCTGAGAAATTGAACAATTGATTGAAGGAAGACTGCAAAAGGAATAGCACAAAACTTTGGAATGGAAGCAACTATGGAAACTGACAAGATCCCCAAATGAAAAAGAATGCCTGCAGGTATGGCGTAAGGAAACATTTTTTCTGTAGAAGAAAATTTGTATTACAGTATGGAAGAAATAATCGATGTCATACTGATTCAGTTGAAAGATAGAATGAAAAGCATAACTTCTTTTTTGAATTATAAATAATTAGAAAACTCAAATAGTAAGGATTTGAAAATGTGTGCTGCAAGCCTAGTGAATATCGTGAGGATCTGAATGCAGAAGTATTTTGTACTGAAAATGTAGTTATTCGTGACCAGCTGCAGAACTCAACGGTTAACAAGAACAAACGAGTCACTCTGAACCAAATATCAGAATTATATTTGATTGACGCTTTCCCAAATATGTGCTTCAGAATTAATACAGCACCTCATAAGGAAGCTGCGGAGGAATTGCAGTTAACTGAAGACCAAAACCCAACTCAATTATTTATGAAGAAGCCTAGATCCGGCACTGAATTTTCTGGGAATTGAAAATGTTTGAAGTGGATGAAAATGAAATATACATGATGAAGAGATTAGAGTGAAGTTGAATTTGTTGAAAAATATGACAAACTTATCACGAACTTCAATTCTAGGTTGGGGGCCAGCCTCGGGAATATTCCTAAATACATCTAATGAAGCTTATGAGTTTCTAAAGTGACTGCATTTTCTAGATATCACATTACTGTAGTTCCTACAGCGATTTCGATAGGAAAATTGTCCACTATAGAGCTAAATTGGCAAATGTATTCAACTTTTACTTTGCTTGCCCGACATAGCCTATTGTTATCTTTTTCTTCGCAGACATCTGGTATGAATTGCCTGTAAAGATAAGACCTCATTATATAAAATATGAGAGAGGAGGCCTTTCAAAAGAGGCATGTTTCACGTAGTCCCCAGAAATTTTTCATCTTTTGGAACCTTCATTTTGATTGTCAAAATTTTTTCACATATCAGATGGTCCAATAATGTAGTTTTAGGTGCTAGTAGCATTGATTAACTTACACCTACTATGTTAGTTAGCCAATGGAATTAGGTAGTCCATTATTATTACTCCATAGATATTTAGGCTAACAGGGCAGAACGGTTGAAGTTTCTTTGCAGTTTGAAGTATTCCATCCTCCTTCAGACAAGTTTGTAGGATAGATGTTGCAGTGAGGGCGTGGATTTGGAAGCAGAGGATAGGTAACAAGAAGTACATTAGTGGCCATTAATCTGGCTAAGTATGCGGGAGTTCAATGCAAAAAAGCATAGTGAATAACTTAGACACAGGACACTGTGGAATTGGCGGCAACGAAAAATCTGATGAACTAGCCAGAATGGGCTCATCAGCATCATATATTGGTCCAGAAAATGTATACAGGGTGACAAAAGCCACTGGGGGACGAGGATGTTTACAACAACCTAGCTCGAACGAAGGTCTTTGTACCACGGAAAACAATCATTGGAGAACGGCCGGATAACAAAACTGAAGAGCCACTGAACATGACCAGGATCCAAGTACGAACAATAATAGGTCTCCTCACTGGTAACAGCCCAATGAGATGACACTTGCACAAAATGAGGCAAATTGGTGATTTTTCTTGCAGTCAATGCGGCAAAGGGACGAAAACAGCCAAATACATACTGTCAGAAGAGGCACTAGATGGCAAAAGACAATCAATGTTCGGGCCGCCTAGATTATCCCCCGAAAAGTTCAACAGCCAACCCGTGAAGTATCTATACAAACTAATACAGACGAATAAGGGTATGGAGTGGGTGTAAGTCATCAGCTTGGGATGCATAAAAAGTCCTAGCTGCTGAGAAAACCAACATCCAAGGCAAAAAAAAATCAAAATACCGTGAGAATCATGTCTCTAACATATTCTGAGTAGATGCATAGCAAAAACACACCAGACCGCCTTGTTGGCGGACCGTTTATTCTTGCAATGAAGAAATTCCAATATCGCTCCAATGGTATAGGTCTGTAAGAACTTCGTCTGAATAAATCTGTTGAACGTTGGTACTTAAGTAATGTTATGACTTCAACAGAATTCTCTCATATTGCAACTCTGACTTTTCAACAGGTTTTTTAAGTACAGAAATAATATTCGTGTATTATAATGGTAAAAATTCTCTCGAGTCAAAAATATCATTACTCACACATGGTCCTTTTTGTATATTGTTAGCTTTATAAGACACGCTATGTAAATGGTTGCCTTTTCCTGAATAAAAAACTTGTTTTCTATACCTGTGAAAAAAATTGATGCTTAACGCATTTTATTTCACCAGTGTAATTTAGCCGTGAAAGGGACATAATTCACAGCATCTAATTGGCATCAATGTCGGTTTTATGGCTATTGAAGGAAAACGGAAGTTCTCTTAGGAGTCACGATGCAATTAGTTTTTGTTTAGATCTATGGCCGCTTGCAAAATCAATTACAACAACAATAACAATGATCCCAACTAACACCTTCTCAAAACATGATAGATGTTCATGATTGATAGTTTCTCGAAATTATATATAAAACACACTACACTAATTATCAAGTAAATTAACCTATCGTTATAGCCTTGTCACCATGCTTCAAAACAATCTGATATGAATTTCCTTGTCTAAATAGCTGTTAATTAATAAGAATATGAAAACCTAATTACCGTCCATCATCATCATTGGTACTAAGGGCCTCCAAGGGCCACGACCTCAGCCATTTCATTCCTCTAATTCCAAACACAGTCCTGGAATCTTGGGTCACTCCTTCAACACTCGTGAGCCTTGGCCTGCCTCTCGTTTTTCGACAGGTCCCGTACTTCCTTAAGGAGATCTATTTCCTTGAATCTGGCCCCAGAGTAAGCCCCGTTCAATTAGACAATCTTTACAGTTTCTGTTCCACTCGCGATTTTGTTTTAGAGGTTATACTTAAAATTGTATTTACTCCTCTACAATTTACCTTCGCATATATTTCCAAATTTTCGCAGCACCTTCTGTTCGAAGAATGTTCGTGTGGGGATCTCCCCCTCGTCCGCTGTAGAACGGACGTGGACCATACCTATCTGATCCATTATGTTAAAATTTAAATTATCAAATTCTTGTTTATTCCCATTTTATCAGCAAGTGCAAGGCGCTTGTTGTAGAGATACTTATAGAGACCAATGTAACACCTATTGACAGCCACTATGCGTCGCCTAATTTTATCCGATAATTCTTCTCAGTGCAATATTCAAGAAACCACTCCATCTGAATCTTCAAATCCAACAGAGATACAACTTCATTAACCACTGCGCAGCTTTCTAATATGCAAAAATTGTCATACACAATTCATTTTTCCATTCGATTTCTCTTAATTGTAAAGACCGATCAAAGATCTCCGTTCTAACCTCCATTCATAATGTTTTTAGCATTTAGTTCTTGCGGGCAAGTTCAAAATGATGTACCAAATCACCCAGTGACGACACGTGTAAAAAAGTCCTAGTGTTATGTGGAACCGTGACACCGAAGATGAGTCCACATTCGGAGATCAATACAGCATTGCACTAATCATAAAATCTTCTTTGAAGAATCCAAAATATCAGGACGTGTTAGGTTGGGTTAATGACGCGGAAAGGGACGTGCTCTTGTAATGCCGAATCCATCCGAAAACCGAATTTATTGGATGCAAATATACCGTAATAAGTTAAATAAATCACCAACTAACAGTGAAAACAATGGTCCGTAGTTAAGGCTGACCCATCAGCTTCAAACAATGGCTAATGCAACTACAGTGAAACCTGGTTAAGTGGGACCTGGATAAGTGAGAAACCTCTATTATTGAAAGTTGCAATGAGGTCCCGGTTCTTTTTCATTACATTACTTCTGTTAATGGGACTTTTTGAACCTGGTTAAATGAGATTTAAATTCTAAGAGTTTTTCGATGTTTACCTCTATAATTGAGACTCTGTAGCTCAATCACCTGTATAAGTGAGACAAATTAATGCGGTTTTAACACGGTTTGACATGTTTGTTTACATACATTTCGCGTCGTCTTTCGCGCATGCTTTGTTTGTCAGTACTATCTCAGGTTTTGACCTAAAAACAAGGGAATAAAAGTGTACAAAATGTCCAAACGTAAATATAAAACGTTATCAGTATCTGAAAAATTAAAACTTCTATTAGATTATGCATTTTTATTAACATTTCCACCTCTAAAAATGGACTAACGGCACATTTCGACCTCTGTAAGCGGCGTCCTCTGTAAATGAGACAACTATAGTTTTAAACCTGCTTAATTGGAAAACTGGATAATTGGAAACCCTCAGTAATTGTACATATGTCTTGGTCCCTTGAGATCCCAATTAACCAGGTTTCACTGTATTTAGATCATTTGTTTTCACTGCAGATTTCCTAACCTCTGAATAGAGAAATGTATCCTTGTCAGTAAGCTGCTATGCAAGCACTCCTTTTGATTAGTGTATATTCACTGTATTTATTTACAAATAGAACTCGAAGATAAAATATACCCCTCTACTTGGAGCAATGCATAATTCCTCATTGATCCTTTCAAAGAGGAAAACTATTATCACTAATAATTGGGCTTCAAATTAGTAAGTACCTATTGGTAAGAAGTGGGTAAGAATACAGGAAAAAATGGTTGAAAGTATTATTATGTCGTAAAGGACGGTAGATATAGCTACCAGAAAGCATTGGTAAAACAACTGAAGTTGTATGATGGAATTGTGTAGAGAATTGTCTACAAAGTACTTAGCTGGGAGAAAAAAAAATTTGGCTGCTCTAAAAACGTAACAAGTACAAATTAGAAATAGCAAAACTCTGAAACATCAAATTTGTTTGCCTAAGCAATATTTACTGGTGGCTATATTGAAACAACCTACTCCGAACAACAATAATGGGTGCGTGGAAGCTACCTGATTGGTAGTTATGTTTACCAGCAATCATTTGCAGCCACCATTAAGACCGTTAGGTCGAATATCGGACTACTAGTCATAGAGATGTCTTTCTAAAGGTTGCTGGTACCAGAGACCGTTAAAGGGTATTTATTATCACTGTATTTATCAGAATTATTATTTACTAAGAGGTCAGTAAACGGCAGAAGCCAAAAGGGTTAAGGCGGAGTTTGTGAGTGTGCCAAAAGGATCGTCTTATTCTTTCGCTATGCTCACGCCGCCTTTCGAATAAGACGATAAAGATAAGCCGATAAAGAGCGCGCCACAGTCGTCCAGTTGCGTTGTCTAGGTATATTCCTTACTGACCAGAGAGCGCACGCGGCAGTCTGTTACTTGCGCGAGCTAGATTTTTTTAATTTACTTCGTCTATTGATTTCTAATACGAGATGTGTATCTAATATCCTTTGCATTGTTTCGGGGCCGTCACCTGGCGGTAGTATTTCCAACTGTTTCCAGGTCGTTTCTTTGAATCGCAAGAACTTTATTATCAATGCATTACATTGTGAATTACATTCTCAGTGGAACATCTGCTATCTAGCAGATGTTGTCGGAACAACTAGTTCTCCAAACATTTTCTAAGATGATAGTTACATCACTTCCGGAGATGGCTGATCAGTGACTTCACATCTGCCTAGTTCCACTGACGAACTCATAAGAAGAACTGAACAGCCGTCTGGGAATAATAGACATATTGTCACTCTTCAACCTGGAGAACCCATACTTTGTCTATTGACTTCTAACACGATCTGTGTTAATTCACCTTGTATTGTTTGGGGACCGTCACCTGGCTGGCGCTAGTATTTCCAACTGTTTCCCCGTCGATTCACTGAATCGCGAGAACTGTATTGTTAATGCGTAGCCTCAGTGGGACATCTGCTTTCCGGAAGATGGTGTTTGAACATCAACATTTTCGAAGGTGTCTCATTAATATCACTTTCGGAGATGGTTGATCAGTGACTTCACTTCTGCTTCGCCTCACTTACGAGACCTGTCTGGAACTAAAAGACATGTTGCCATAGTTCATACATGACTGCTTTTTTATATTCTGACTACACGAGAGAGAAACCTGTAATGTTCGAAGTACATTATAGATTAAGATTATAAAGGTCCAATCAAATATCATCAGTTTATTTCAATAAATACTTCTCAATCTGATAATGCAAATTCAATGGATTTTGTATCAAGTGTTATAAATCTAGCATATTGTAGACGAAGAAGTTATAAAAAAGAAGAGTTTATAATTGAAATGTTTAAATTCCCTCGTAAATATCTAATTTATTCATATAGCTGTTTCTCGGTGGAGTAATTTCCAGTTTATGGATGCATAATTATCATTTCCGCACATAATAGATTGTAATTAATACTGATTATTATTTTATACTCAGGTTACTAGTCTTCTTCTGGAGGCTGAGAGACGGAAGTTATCCGTGTTGCAGAAAGAATTGCAAGTTGCATTAGAGGAAGGAGGTTCGATTAAGGCTAAAGAACATCAAAAGCAGGAACTGCTTGTAGCTATAACGTAAGTATTGTCGTTTTTTTATACTTCCAACTGAAAGAAATAATGATTGAAGACACTGTTCTATTTAACTGTTAGTTCGCATATTGATGAGGTTTACTTCAATGATTATTTGCTAGGAGGAATCTGGTGCGTTAAATGTGATGTACGATGGAAAAATCTTCATATCACTAGTTATTAGTGATTCAAGGGGAGTTAGCACCAAATCATGTTGATAAAAATATGTACATGAGGTTGAATAGTATCAGCCATCACTTGATGAGAATCCATTATATATTTAAATAAAACAACTAATAAAAGTTTCATTCTTACTACTAATTTATTAAACAAATGTAATTAGTTTCAAAAAATCGATATTAGAAGCCGTCACAATGATACATTACCATAGACCATACAGTAATATATCATTGTGATTGTGTGTGAAAGAATTTTACACCACTTTTAATAATAATATGAAAATAGATATGTAAATATAATTTCATCTAAAAAACGATAAAGATGGAAAATTTTGCTAGAATAAAACTACTAACTAATAACAAAAGAATAAAAAGTATTTTATTTATATTAAAATTAGAATTACAATAGTAAATGTAATTCTTATTTATAGATATAATTGAATTTGTTGTATTCGAGAATCATAAAAAAATTTTTATTTATTAATAAAAAATTGGAAAAATACACCTTTAAAATTTCATCTTAACACTATAAAGACGAAAAATTCTAACTCAAAGAAAATGTTATTTACTAATAACAAATAGATGAACATATTCATAAATTTTAAAATTTAAAATATAATAGTAAATATAAAAGAAAAATTTATAAATTTAATAAAAAGTTTTCCATAAAATTACTTATAAATAAAATTTTAAAATTAAAATTCATTACAAAAAAAGCACTTTTACAATTTCACCAAAAAATTGTTGGAAAAGACAATTTCTTACATTAACAAAACTTTATTAAAGTAATGTTTATTTCTCAAAATTCTTTCTAAATACTAATCAAATATAATTAAATGAATTTTTTCTTAAAAATGATGAAAATAAATATATTTCTTTTAAATTTAAATCAAGAAACTTTTTTAATAATTTTTAATAATAAATGCCTCAAGGATAAGGGGGATTATCTCTCATTTTTAATGTTGTAGTATATCCACAGAACTCTTTTATAGTTTATTAATATCCTGAAAGATCAGTTGGAACTAAATGAAACTGATCTTCTCCTTTGTCTTTCAAATCCCTTAGAATAATTCTCAAAATATTAAATAATAATTATCCTAATGCACAAATTGTTTCTTAATTTACACTGTGTTTTCCGGGGATCTACCTATTTTGAAATTGCCGATGATCCCTTACTTTTAAATGTACAAATTCCTTTAACCCCATTCAGTTTCTATTTATTGAACTGTTTATTGTTCACTTCATACTTTTTATCTGTTTGATAATGGCACTTCGGTCTTGAAACTGAAGTAACATTTCACAAGTGGTTAAAACAAAGTATTTTTTTTTTCATTTAATCATTGCTAGTTCTGATAACACCGTAGCTTCTTCAAACGTATATTACATCATTATTAGATTATATTATTGGGACTAAAACTGTGAAAAATGACAACTCCAAATCTTCGATGAATTAAACCATGATCAAACAACTCAGCTAGTCGTCTGTTTCAAGTCATCCAAACACGACTATGGCTTGAACATATTCCTCTCACTCAGGAATACTTAATAATCAAAGACCGTCAACCCGAATGCATCGCATGTAATATTCCTTCAGCAGTGAAACAAATATTAGTAGAGTGCATGAGTGTGAAAAGAATGAATAATAATGTTCCCAACAATTTAAAAGGCATTCTATCATTATTCAGTACACACAATATCACGTCGTTTCTTCGTGAAACACACTATCTAAAACTTTCATAATACTGTATATATGTCATCAAATATTACATTAATATTGATCATATAATTACCCAAATCTGATTTCAGTATATACCACTGATAGTCGAAGGCTAATGCGATTTGTTAAAATTAAAAAAAAATTAAATGGAACTAGTTTCGCTAACACTGTCGCTTCTTCAAACATATATTAATGAATGAAGAGTTGAATATTTTCTAGGGGTTATGTCCACCAATAATTGATTTCAAATTATATCCAAATTGATTCATAGAAAGAAGCATCAGAGATCAACTTACTCAAGTATTCGTCCTGTTACAAAAAATTCTAATTTCTCATCACAATACGTTTCTTTGAAGAGTGTTTTTCATATCAATATGATAAATTATCACAAGATGACGGATTCCACCATCATTTTTTGTTTTTTATATCCTTTGATATAGAAGTTACTGTAACTAGAATAATTTCTTAAGTCAAGGAAACCATAAGATATTCAACAAAAATAGAGAAATGTATACGAATCAAAGTCTCTTCAGTAGCTTCTGTTTCCGGTTCTAGTGTAATAAACCATTTTTCGCTATGAATAATTCAGCAGAAAGTAGTAAAGTCTATTAATAATACAATTCTACGTAAGATATCCTGCGAAACATCTAGTTTTGTGAAGTGCATTCGCCAATACGTTCTGAAATTTCACGCATTGAGTTTCGTGAAGTATTCAGACGCCGTAGAGGCAGGCCACCCGTAATACATCTGATTGTATGTTGTGTTGCAGACGTATACAGGTGCAGTACAACCACCTCGACAAGGAGTACAGAGAACATGCGTTGGGAGCGCTGCTGTCGGCTAATACGAGGGGATCTGGAAAGGTAGGTTTAGAAGGGAACTACCCAACATCCAAAATCTATTACTATTCATTCAATAAATAATAATACAATAATAACGTAATCATTACTTAACAACGAATACTTAACTCTATTGTATGAGAAATTAGGCTCAATAAGTAGTTCGACGAATAAAATATATTATATACACCTTTCATTTGCAATATATTATACCGAATGTGTAACAATACACCGTTGTGAATGTTTCAAAATCCCGAGTATATCTTGAGATATCTGAAATCTGAATTTTTTTAAATAATTTACGTTTTTTCCTGGCTGTATTGAAAGACGGATCTCAAAACAAATTGCACATTTAGATTACCACTTTTGTCTTGCTACCTGAAAGCGTTATCAGATTTTCCATCCGACGTTTCGTCGTTCGGGCACCAACATTAACTTTATTTTTTCTTATGATTATCATATTGCATTGTAGATTTCAATAGACCTTTAATTACCTTTTCAATGATATACCTCAAGTTACACTTATGTTTCCAAAAATCCGAGGTATATAATTATGGATAGATTACATTTTTGTTACGAAAATACATGCGAATTTGACTGTTTTTGATATTATATGTTTTTTATACCGAACAATTTCAACAAAAAATAAATTCAATTATGAAGGGTTATAAGAAGAAAATATGTGGAAGGGATAAAGTTGAAAGTTTTTTTAGATAATTTGATAAAATAGAATAGAAAATATTAATTTACTAGATAAAATAAGTGAGTATCATGTTCCTACTCATCTAATGGTACAAAAACAGTTATTTCAATATCCAAAAAAAATTAAAGTTAACATTTCTAAAGGCAAATCTTTGGGAAATATATATTCCTGTGGTAAAAGTAGGGTTTCAAATACAAAATTGAATTTGTTCCAAAGTAATTGTATATTTATCATTAACATGCGGCAAAACAAATTTATATTTATGATGTTTGTAACTGTGAAGGCAGGCGACAATAATACTATTATTATATTTTATTGCTTTTATTTGTCCTACAAAATGCTTAGTCTCTTTTTTGGTATTAACAATATATTATCTATATAACTATTGTCTTTATTCGAATTTGTGATACATAAAATTAAGAAAAATGAAAGTGAATAATTGTAAATGTTAAGTTTCACTACGACAGTAATATAAATTGATCGTGAAAAGAGTTACAGATTAAACTACTTTGCCTTCTTAATTATGTTAATTTTGTATGTTTTTTGTAAATATTTATAACAAACTTACCGCTACAAAGAAACATTTGTCATCGGCACATATAAACTACTAAATACTTTAACTATGCCATTCATATCTGATATTATTTAAATATTTCAGTTTGCAATATATAGCGGGAAATTTAAAATTTGGACCCCTGCTGTTCCGTATATACATAGTTTACGGTTTGTGTTATTGTTTTGAATTTTTTTTCGAATATCCAATTTTACAAATCGTTCAAAAAACATACCGATGTCTTTATGATAAACACAGCTGTTTAAAGATTGTTTTATCATCATAGAAAAAATAGATTCAAATCCATAGCTGAACGCTTGCCTTTCGAAGTATTTCTTTTTGAAAGTTGATTTCTTTAAACATTCTCAACATTGTACAATGAAACCCGAAATAAGAATTAGTGCTATAATGATGTGAATGTTATTGTGATACAACCTGTAGTAGCAAATAGTTAGGTATACGCTTATACGCAAGAAAATAAACTATACCGCATCAATGTTTCAATCACTGGTTTCCTCCAAGAGGAATGGCCCCATGAAAGTTACCTCTAAATTATTTAACATCTAAATCATTTAACATATTAGACAAAAATCGAACCTATGTGATAAATCAACGTATTTATAATACATGAAAGCTGCATCTACGTTCAAGTGCCATGTTAAATTTTCGAGTGCTCTTCTATTACTGATTTATAAATAAAAGCTCCGGTGGTAGTATAACAGCCAGTTTTACCCTCTTATATGCTTCTGGTCTGCTTAACGTAAGAGCATCACTGACACGTATACAACCTGGTACGAAAGTGCATTCCTAGACTTGAATCTATTACTCGAAATGCATATCGCCACGGTTCTGTCTGTAAAGAGAGCAGAATAGAATAATAGCGGACCTAAACCATTATGATTGGAAAGTACCTACCAGCTTCTAACACGGCTTTAACATAAATCATCAATTACAATTATATAAAATTCTCGGGAAATAGGTCATACTGACACATATGCTAATTATTTTCGTCTTTATGTACGTTTCGGTTTCACGACCATCAAGACGTATCAATGTATAAAACGTGATTCCTCAAAACTAACTGTATCACCACAAGAACAGAAACACGAGTTATCGAAATTATAACACATTAATGTTTCAAGTATATGAATTAAGAATCCGCTGCTTAGCAATATTCTTATAAGCTTTAAATTCATATCGAATCACAGTGTGTAATACAACTGAAGGGCTGCACTAAAAATATAACGCTTGAGTATCCACTTTCGAACCAGATGTTGAAGACAAAGTGAAGACAATAATAATTGATGAATAATTTTTGGTGTGAAATTAATATCGATATTGAATAGATTCAAATCAGATTTGAGTTGAATGTATCCAATGCTTAATATATTTTTTCTCTATCGGCAGGATGATAATAGATAATCGATTGCATGTTGTTCTTAATTTATTTTTGATACCGTTATATTCTACATGACATCAGTTCCTTCAGTTTGTGAGGCAGTTGGGCAAATTACACTCCCGCAGTACAACAGGCCGATCCAAGATGCGCCAAGGTAGCAAGAAAAAAAAATTAATTGAAAGTGTGCTTCATAGTAAAATCAAATACGAAATGAACATTTGTATGGAATCACATTGCTACCAAATAAATAAATTATGAACTTAAAAGCACCATAGTTTTTATAATAGAAACGCCCGCAGTTATTAGCCGACACTAGAATTACTGAGCAGCGCTGTTGAAATGTATTGTATTTTAATTGTTTTTATAAGTATATTTTTATCAAAATGCTACGTAATAATGATTCTTGACCCAGGTATGGATTATATGTAATTTTTTGGGAAATATGTCACATTGACGCTCATA
Source organism: Endomychus coccineus (assembly GCA_958510875.1). Lineage (NCBI taxonomy): Eukaryota > Metazoa > Arthropoda > Insecta > Coleoptera > Endomychidae > Endomychus > Endomychus coccineus. The sequence continues at coordinate 262,143,468 of OY294067.1, read as the reverse complement.
TCTATTATATTTCCGTCTTTACGTACGTTTCAGTGTCACGACCATTATCAGAAGGCGTTTGACAGCAAATACACATAATACAAAGCGCGGGACGTAAAGTCTTAAATGCAGTAGGCATAAGGGTTAATGTGGCCTATTTCCCAAGAATTTACATATGAAACAAAATGGAAAATTGACGTAGGTCAGTTTAATTACTCTAAAGTGCCACACAAGCTCACTCTTACCTTAATACTTGTCTGTGAAGTTCAAGCCTCGTGGGAAGTCAAATACCAATGCTGTAGCGAAACTTGCAGTGTTCAGTGCAAACGTCTGTTTGGTGTTATTATTTATCAGGTCTGCTATATCTAGGTATTGCGGTAGGGTTTAATTCTAGTTTTAATGAAAAAGCGTAAACGATGATAGAAGTGGACAAAATCATGGCTATAGAGGAGAGATGCATTTTCTGATATAAAATTGAGCGAATTGAGGATGGAACCGATTAGAAAAATTATCTGGCGATGGATGAAGACACGTATTTAGAACTTTTACATCGGCTTACACCGCTTATAAAGGAGCTTATACACACTCCTTCATACTATGATACTTGCCTGAGCAGTTCATGTGTCAAGGTAAAACAAAACGTGTGTATGCAAAGTTTTAATACTTTTTGGAGTATTAGTTATTGTGTATAGTTCAACAATTGGCCCAAGGATTTCAAAACCTGCTTGATAATGAGTCCGCAATCCGGCAGATTCGTAGGCGAGTAGTTTTATATTAAGCATGAGTCCTAAACTTCAGTTCGAGACATGGCAGATTTGAGAAACACTCTCATGAATTTGTCATTGAGTTTATTCCTTTGTACAGAGATAATCCATTTTTATTGAAAATTAAATCTAATTATTATTATTGCAATCGGAACAAAAAGTCAAATCATTACAGTGTTATTGCGCCTAGTAAGCGGTGTAACCCGATCTAAAAGTTCAAATACGTGTCTTCATCCATCCTTGGCTAATTTTTCTAATCATTCCTTCCCATCCTTAATTCGCTTCATACATTTATGTGATTAAAACACATCTTTTCAATAGTCATGATTTTGCTCACTTAAATTTTAGCTTACGTTTTTCCTTGAGGCTGGGGTTAAGCCCACCCAAAACTTAGATCGTCCTATTTTATAGCAGGCGAAAATTGAAAACTGAACAAAAGTGTGCACGTTTGGTTACAAAATTGGTATTCTTGAGACTTGAACTGCATAGTCAAGTATTATGATTAGAAGGAGTGTGTGTAGGGTTCTTAATAGCTCATTGAGTGATAGGTTCCTGGTAATTCTACCATATCATCCTTTACTATGTGATATGGAATTTTATTCATATTGTATTGTATTGTTGATATCACTTTTATTTGTAACAACTTTCTATACTCGAGTTTCAGCGTTTTGATGCCATCCTCAGAGGGTATTCAAATACAAATAAAAAACATAACTTTAACCATAAATATACTTTATTCTTTGCTACCTACCGTTGAGTTATAGTTGTATCATGTATTTTAATTGTATTTGAGTAGCGTGATAACGCTGAAACTCGAATAACGGAAGTAACAAATTAAAGTGGTATCAACATAGTGTTAAATTTTACAATATTATTATATTCTCAATATCATGATACCTTAAGATTATTAAGATGAATAAACGGGACATCGAATCGCATATCAGTTATCAGTGATTTATATATAAATTCTCGGGAAATAGGTCACAGTAACACATATGTTTATTATTTTCATCTTTACGTACGTTTCAGTCTCACGACCATCATCAGAAGACGTATTATCTCTAAGACGGGATTTCTTAAAGCTAATTGCATGATTTACAGACTTGGAGTCATCTCCAGAATAGATCTTTTATAATAATTGGTTTCCTTAGTTAATATATTAACATTTTTGTAATTGAATTGATGGTTATAAGCAAAGCAATGTTTAGCAAGGGCGATGGAATTGTTTTTGTTTCTTGTACTATGCTTATGGCCATATATTCTTTTTTGTAAATATGTTAGAGATTTCTGTATAAGTCTCATCGCAATCTAAGCAATTTGATTTGTATACTGTGTTGGTGTCTTTATCTGTAGGTATTAAAGGTTTTAGATTTGAAAAATATTTCCCAACAGTAGGTTTATGCGCAACATTCATATCATACTCCGGAATGTATAGTTTTAAAAACATTTCTTAATTTTCTCTGAAGTCTCCTGATGCTATATTATAAAATTATCTGTATTACCGCTTATGTTATTTATATATTACGTTCCATTATAGAATTTGTTTATTCTTTCCTTAATGATGGGATTGAAAAATGTTTTTGGGTAGCCATTCATACCAGTGTATTACGAACAATTTTAAATTTGTGGGATGGTCCTCTGGGTGAGACAATTTAACCGCGCGGTCTGTAAGGCTGTTTATAACACTTTTTTATAACTTGTTGGTTATACTACTATCTTTTACTAGAGATCCTGAGATGTGGGTTCGAATCCAACCAATAGTTCAGTTTTCTAAGTTTATTCATCTTAATAATCCTATGATAAAAAATTTAAGTTATTCCCATAATTTACAAAATTTAATGTATATCTCTTAACATACACGGAATTGATATCCATTAGGTAAAAGACCTTTACTCGTATATACTTATTATCTAGGACATTTGCCAGTCATATCTAGTGAAGAACCAGAATCTATTACTGGATGAGCTGTTAAAGTTACTGCCAACCGTAGGAGTTGCTCTTATTAAGTCATTTTTGAATAGATAAATAATGTACGAGAACAGTTGATCCACTAGGCATCGATTAACAGTTTACCAAGGACCTACTATCCCGTCAAAATATTTAAAAAAAAATTTTAATGTTGACAGTGGCCAAAGTGTCGTAGTTATTGGTTACTTGGAATTCAGAGATGCAGGTTCGAGTCCCATCAATGTTTCATTTTTTACTCATATTCATTCTTAATAGTCACATATTGCCCTTATGATTTAGATTATTTTTGTTTATCATTAGAGCTACCATTTTTGTGATCAAAATATCCGTTCGAAGACAGTTTAACAGATAATTCATAAGAGTACCAAGTAATAAACCACTTTTCTATCAATTTCTTTTACAATGTGATTCAACAAATTCTTCGGAAGTCAAATGCTGGATAATGGATAGTATAAGTAATTAGAAATTGATAGTACGTTTAAAATATAAATCTAATAATGATTTGATATTAATTTTTCAACAGATGCTAGTTCCAACAGCTGTTTTATGAATTGTCGCAATGTAAACTATAATCCCGTTCTCCTGAGGGCAATTGAATAAAAACATTGCAAGCTCTATCTTTTCGAGCATAATAATTATCGAATGCCAAATAGCGTTATACCCGTTTCAGCGGGGTGTTTTTCAGCAACTATTCAATGGGGCAGACAACAATGAACAGAATAAAGGGGACAAACAGTGTAGAGTCGTTGAACTGCGAATGTAAACGTATTACGTAAATGTATGACTTAATATTCGAACAAGTAGTACTCTAGTAGTATTTACAGTAAATTTAAATTTAGAATAAAGCTGCATTAGACGAACATTTAGTAAGAGCAAATTCGCTGCAACGCGTAGTGTAGATTTCTTGCATTATGGATCGAGCGGGCCGACCTTTGCCTCCCTCTGATAATATATCGAACTTGACGCTCGGCGCCACCAAGCGTCTTCTTACCTAACCTTCCGTCCAACCAAGGGAGTCAACCCCAACATTACAACGTGCTTGTCAGTTTGGCACAACTGAATAATGTGAATTTTCATTTATTAAATTCAACATGAGAATGTTCTTACATTTTATCATAAGAAAATGTTTGTATAAAGAAAGAGTGATCACATGTCTTCATTGTAGTTCGGGGAATTTTCGTATAAAAATATATTCATCGTGTGTTGTTTACTAACATCAGAAGTGTAATATAGCTGTGATGTAACATTAATCGCTTAAAATGCAAGAGTGTAGTAAACCCGAAAAGCCTAAAGTGAGTGGCCCAAAACCGGTGATTCCTTCAAAACCCAAATTTGTACCTCCGGTAAACGTCAGATGCCAGAGGGTTGTTCAAAATTCATCTCATCCTAACCCACCTAACCCACCTAAACGTACAACCACCTTAGAAAATAAAACTTTAAAAACTGAAACGCTGAAAGACCCAACAAATTGTTTCTCGCAGAACGAAAAAAATTTCGATTATCGAGAAACCTATCACAACGATAAATTTTCTAATCAAACCTTTAATAAAAAACCTTACGTGAAATGTGATCCGTATTCTTCTGCTTATATTACAGAGAAATGTGATAAAAAATTAACCTCTTGTGAACCGAAAAAACATTTTGATAATATAACCCAAAAAGCACCAAATTCTCCTAGCACCGTTTGCTGCAGCATCCTTTCAAACGCGACGACTGAGTGTTGTGGACTCATTAATGTAAACAAAAACGAATTTAACATTGGAAAAACTATGACGAAAGTCGATTCGGTGGATTCAAATTCATCGGATTCCGGAGGATTCAAAGATTTCATTCAGCTAGACTTAACGAACAAATTGGTTGTAGAACCGGAACTTCAGAAACCGGAAAGTCATCAGTCACACCAAAGACAAGCATCCCAACCTGAATTGAACGAAAAAAGAATAATGGAATCGAAAATTCAGAGTCACCATTATCAACAACATCATCAAAGAAACGCTTCGCAACCAGATTATATGTTACAAGAAAGAAGAGAGTCTTTCGTACAAAACAAGCAAAATTTCATAGCTAACGCTCAAGCATTGGCTCATTTCTTACCTCCCCCACCTCCCGAACAAAAATTGATGCAACGGAAGACTTATTCTATGGGGAAAACTGATTATGATAACAAGTTTCGACAGCAATTATCGAAATTTAACATGCCTCAACAACCAAAGACTGAAGATGTAGTGAAATCGAAACCTAAGCAACAAATCATACCGCACAGTCAATTTCAACAATCAACGAAGAAACTAGAAGAACTTCTAACACAAAGGTTAGAGAAAGACAAAGTTATGAAGAAGGGACAGAGTTCTTGTGTGGTAGATCCGGAGACTAGTCAGGACGTGGAGAAAAAGATGATGGTGCAAAAACAGATTCAACAAAAGTTACAGGCGGATCTGCAACAAACCGTTAAACACATTCAAGAGATTCAAAGCACCGAGTTGCGGTTGCCACAAAACCGAAAATGGAGCGAGGTTGGTTTATTACTTTCCATGAATTTTACGTCTTTGTTTATGATGAAATAATTTTTCACTCGCTCGGGCTTTATAATTTATTTTATTAGTAGCATTCATCGCGTTTGGATAATAGTCTTATAATGTTATTATGTTCCATAATATATTTTTTCTGCCATGGTAATAACTTATTTATAAAAAAAACATCTTCACTAGTTTCTGGTTTGAGATTCTATCATCAGTAAAAAACGACTACGACTTCACATGCCATAAAATTATTAGGTAAACGAATATAAAATAATTAATATCAAACAGTAGGTACAAACATTACTGCCACTATTTGCATTTCTGTTTAGACTATTATTTTCGTACGAAGCGTTTCGGTTTTCGCCCTCTTCAATAATGTATTCTCATTGGTTGACATTGTTAACTGATTCATAATTGAATGACAAAGCTTTGTAAAACATTTTTTCTTACATTCATTCTACAATTTTGAATAGTGTTATATTTAATTTACTTGCTTTAGTAGATTTTACTGGATGAAAGCAGTTAATAATTACTGCATAACAGATATTCATCTGACAAGTGCCACATGCGTCAAAAATCAGAGTACTTAACCCCTAATGAAGTAAAAAACAACCAAACCTATTCCACAATCCTAAATTTAGTTTGAATTGAAAGTTACAATGAGAGAGTGTGCTCCAGTAAAATCTACTAATATACGTACCAAAGTCAAATATAACATTAACCAAACTTATTGAATGAAATTAATGAAGATGCTTCAAAATGCAGCATATATAACGTTACCTTTTGCATTCAATTACCAAAGAGTTGCGCGTGAAACGATTCTCAAAATTGAAAATAATCAAAAATAATGACACAAACATTCCTGCTATAATGTCTGTAAAAAGGCAATTTGGAAAGAATAAAAAAATTCTAATATTGTGGAGGGGTAGCAGCAATTGCACCAGCATTGAGAAAGAACCTCAATTCAATTTGAAATTCTATATGTAGGTGATCCAAAAAAACATATTTTTTTTTTTTTTTTATAATCAAAATTGTCACTTATTTTCAGTTTATTTTGTTTCATAATAATGCTCTATCGAGTAACGAATGTAGATTTTTTTCGAGCATAAATATTATATTTAATAACGACTGGAATGGGGTCAGGTCAAGGAATTTATCCGGCGGCAAAGTCCGGGCCTGAAAAGAACAATTAAATGTTTACATAAATTTTACCACAAATTGAATATTAATGTTTTATATAGGTACCAAGTTGAGCATTCTCCGTACTGCAAAATATCTGTTTATTTATAGTAAAATAAGTATCTGTTGAATCTAGTGTTTCCAAATAATGTTCTACACTTATTAATGGAATAAAACTCAAGCAGTTTCCTCAGTGTTAGCATATATAGAAAGGGTATCGATGAAAAACTTACTAATATATCTGTTATTAATTCTAGAGCAACAGAAGTCAGCCAGCTATAGGATTGAAACATACACCAAAATCTAGGGTGAGTGACTTTTATTCATATTTATCATTTAATTTTTACAAATGTGATACGAAATCTATTACGTATTAAGATAAAATGCCACAAGAATGATTATATACAGAGTTCGTCTTGAGGAATCCACCAGACTGCTGGGGTGTATTCTTCACGTAAAATATAGCGCCATTGATACGGAGGGCGCTCGTTTTTCTTCTGATTGATTCATGCTTTCCTTGGATATCGGCTACAGGAATTGTAAAACCTCAACGTAAAACTTGTACACCTCACATTTTAAACAGCATCATAGAGAATAATCCATTGATATGAGGTCTGGACACCTTGGACGCCAACTAATATTACCACCCATGCTGGAAATGCTTCATTTAAATGTTATCTGGTCGTGACGTTTTCATGGCAAAGATATGCTGGCCAAATAATATGCGGCTGGCCAAATATTAAACGCGGTGATTGGACTCATTAAACGTACATGAGCAGGCGGGAAGGCTCCATTTCTTCCATAGAAGACGGCAGGCTCTGCCAGGCAGTGCGGCTTCAATTAAACGAAATTCCGGATATTTGTTCACACTCGAGCATTTTATTATTTCTGCAAACCGAAAAGCAAATTAACAACACTATCAACCCAATATTGGTCCATTGGAATTGTCATTCGTTGTGTAAGAATTTTGAGCAGCATGCAGACCTGGTTTTGTAGGAAGGTTTCGACTTCTAGAACACTAATTTCACAATTCGCAGATGAACGGAGAGGTGATTTTTAAGATTTTGATGAAAATTATCAAGAGGACGAAGTTGTGGAGCGGAAAATTTTCTAGTTTTAACTCCCAAGACTTTTTTGGAATTGCGTATTTACACCGTTAGAACGCGCCATAGAAAGTGCGCGGCTATAGATATCAGCTTTTTGAATGATTTTTCACATTTTCAGTGTGAAATACTAATTTTGGTGGAAATTATCAAGAGAGGAAAGTTGTATAACGGAAAATTTCCTATTTCTATGTTGCAAAAGTTTTTTCTGATACTGCTTATTTTCTCCGCTAGAATGCGCCGTAGAAGCTTGGCGGCTATGAATAATCAGCTTTGTAAGTGATTTTTCACGTTTTGAGTACAAAATACAAATTTTGGTGGAAACTATCAAGAGAGCAAAGTTGTAGAACGGAAAGTTTTATATTTTTACGTTTCAAAGGAATTTTTTTCCTGAAATTACATATTTTCATCGCTAAACCGCGATTATAGATAATCAGCTTGAAGAGCTTCTATTTTCAGTACAAAATACTAATTTTGGCGCCAATGAGGTATAGGATCATACATATTCTACCGTTTAGACAATCTTTTTATTTCGATTATTTATTTTTTTTCCTTTTTTTCTTCATTCAGAGTATTAATTATCAATTTTTGCGAAAGATGCAACAAAACTTATAGCAGGAACTTTTCTAGTGTGCGTCGAAAAACAAATTTTTCTCTACGAAAATAATTTTTTATTAGCATACTAAATAATCATCAATATGCAGAAAAAACTTTTGCACCATAAAAATAGGACATTTTCCGCACAACTTTGTTCTCTTGATAATTTTCACCAAAATTAGTATTTCACACTGAAAATGTGAAAAATCACTTGAAAAGCTATAGCCGAGCACCTTTATGGCTCGTTTAAAAAAAAAGTTGTAGCGAATCTCTCAAACCATTGATGTGTGATAGTGTGATTATTGGAAGCATTATTTTCATTCCCGAATAGAAGAACCCCTAAGTTTCCTGTGTAGATATTTAGCTGCAGTGGCATAGCTGACTCTCTCATCCATTTTTCCGTGCCTCTCGTTCCCTTGCTAGTTTTCCGAACAGAAACGAACAATACTTCGGAATGCTCCGAACATGTATAGCGTACACGCTGAGTCTGTGAGTCGTCATTTCCTTCGTCAGTTTTATCGTTATCGTACTGGCATTGCGTGTTTCACCTTACCGTGTTTGTAAACAACATATGCCTAATAAAATCGAGTTGGTGTCAAATAGTCACCATATTATTATCAGTTGATTATAGTTTAGTTTCAGTTTGTACGAAAATTGGCGATATCGAATACACTGTTTGTGTTTTGTTTACATTTGTTCAGGCCGTGCTCTGAATTGACAATACATAAACATGTTTAAGTTAGTTTTGTGTTGATTGATTTTCGAAATATTTTTTGTGCTAGTGATTGTGTTTGCCAAAGTCTACCCTTCGTATCAGGTATTTACTGATTTAGTTTCCTTCAGTTTTTATTAACGTGATCTGTTGTTATTCATATGAGGTTATGTACAATCGGCATATTATCCAAAATGACAATTTATTTTTCTTGAATAAATTCAAAATGAGGTTTTATAAATTTTATATCACAGAATATTTCATGCTCCTTTTTGTTGTTTTCAAAAAAAGGAGGGAAAGTGAATAATCAAACGAGCACCTGGCCTACGAATTTGAACAAAATAATACGTTGCTGTGACCATTTGAAGGTATTTACACGAACATTTTTATTGCCCCCTATTCAAAATAATCTCCAAAACAGAGTTAATACATCGTTTCTGGAAATTTCCTTTTCACTGTATATTCAGAACGAGCTGGCAAAGCATACTTACCACATTTCAGATTTTGTATCTCTATATTCACCCTGATAACTACCCCCGTATTCGAAATAATCTCCAAAACAAAGTTAATACATCGTTTCTGGAAATTTTCTTTTCACTGTATATCCAGAACGATCTGAGAATATTTTAGATTTTGAATCGGGGTACTTTTCAGGGTGTATATCGGGATACAAAATCTGAAATCGGGTAAGTTTGTTTTCTCAGCTCGTTCTGAATATAGGTACAGTGAGGAATTTCCATGTATGCAATTTTTGTTCTGTATGTGATTGTCACAGCAACTCAGAAATATGATCTTATGCTTTTATTGAAACCACCATTATCAAATTTTTATCATTTTAGTGTATAAACTTTCATTCATCATCATCATTATAATCATAACAATGTAGAACATTCGAATTGCTATATCAATTCGGAACATTTCGAAGGACCAACATTTGGCAACATTTTGCGCATAAATATTTCGTTTCTGACGACCGTTTTTTTTTCACACCGGTGCGGTGTATTCTGTAACGAAATTACTCTCTTTTGATTTGTTTCAATAGGAAAATACCAAATTAGTGGGCAATTCAATCAACTAGTTCTACATTTTAACTGGGACACTGAATGATTTTCAAGTATAGAGCGCCAATATTTTATCAGTAAGCTGTTTTTATTATACTACAGAAATATTTACTTTATAGTCTCGTACAAACGTAAAAATTATTATTTTGTGGAAGAAACCGGTCGGTCAGTAAAAGGAGGTGCGCTTCTCACACAATCGTAACATTTCGAGATGAAACTGCAATGGATACAGCAGTAACCCGACTGTGATCCTATTAAGTTTTTCATCATCCGTTTTTCAGGAGTACTTTATGTGATTACTTTGTTTTTCACATAACAAAGATCTTCATAGTTGGAAACGGCGTTCTACAGGCAGCGCGCAAAGCCGAATTTTATTACGCAGGTCACTACAGGCTGTCTCACCATGAACTGCATCGATCGATATCTCAAAAAGTGAACATATTATTTTTATGAAAATTTGGCAGCTGACCAAAGTCAGTGAGTATTATACATCAAAAATATTTTCAAGATGGGGCACTTCTGGTTATACCGGAAGTCGATGACAACTTCGTTATTTTAAATGAAACATCCTATAATTTATTGCATTTGTAGATTCTACGCAAAATTCTAGGTACATTTCATTTTGTCCTATAGCTAAATTCAACCGTTTTTGAAATATTTGCAATTTTAGAAAAAACATTACAGATGCAGACCCGTACTTAATTGACAGTTTCTTCATAACGGCTTCATATTTCGTAACGCGCTTCTGGCATTTTGTAGTCAAAGACTTAGCGCAGAGAAATACCATCAAGAAAGTTTTCGATCTTATACAGGGAACTCACAAAAAATTATTGAAATATTAATCCAAAAAATTTAAAACCAGAATCAATCAGGAAAGCGACACATGCTGAATTTCTTCGTAGATGCGAAAAATGTGTAGAAATTTTTTACGAACATTTTTGCACAATATATCCCTTTTTTTGTGGGACTGTTTGCCAAAAATGCAATTATTTACATTTTTTGTCCGATTTTCGCTGTTTTTGAAGTGTAGTTTGGTTAGTTTACGTCTGAGATGAAAAGGACCTGTGTAAAAGTTGTTAGTAATTTTATGAGCTACAAAACCCTGCGAAGACAAAATTTTGAGCCATTAATAATTTTCCGCTATTGATGGAAAATTGTAAACAGAAGTCCAGATATTGAATAATGCCAACTTATAGAAAAAAATTGGCTGATAAATGTTTGGCCATTAATAATTTTTCTCTAACTTCCATATTTTGCGAGATATCTGGACTTCTACAATTTTCCACCAATAGCGGAAAATTTTTAATGGCTCAAAATTTTTTCTTGGCAGGGTTTTGTAGCTCGTGAAACTACCAACAATTTTTACATAGATTATTTTCATCGGCGAAAATCGGCCAAAAAATGTAAACAATTGCATTTTTGGCAAACAGTCCCACAAAAAAAAGGGATGTATTGTGCAAAAATGTTTCTACATACACCGCCCCCCACCCCACCAAACAAAATAGGTTTGGCTGCTATCCTCATCATTTCTGAAAGTAAGTGATTTTTTGTCTACTTTGACTGGACTATTCGATAATACCTGCCATTATTCTAAACTCGCCTAAAATAAGATAATCAGCTTCTATTGTTCTTCATAATTATTGATATAAGTGTTAATTGTAGATGATGCAAATATCTCGAACTGTAAAACACAGCACTCATTCATTCAATTATCATTTAATACATATTATGAACCAAGTTAAGATATTATAGAAGCCCATTTAAGTTGTACTGAAATACCTAAGAAAGAGTCTACTAGATCTTCACTTAGGTACAGATTATGAAACTACCTGTTCTACCTGTTCAACAGTTAGAAGTGTGATTTTCTTTGATATTGTCCCTTCCTTGTTTACTTACTTAATATTTACCGAGATATTTACATATTTTCGTTCAATATTAATACTAGCAGGTATGTTTAAATAAGGATAGGGTACCATGAAGAATATCTAGGTACGCCGCCTGTATCTCAAGGACTTTTCTGTCGGAAATGCATTGATGTTTCTGGCAAATGTCTCTTCTTAGTTATAACATCATACAGCTATTACATTATATGAGTTGACATCACATAATGTAAACATATCAATCGCAATACCAATAATAACTGCGAGGTAATCACATCAATTGGATATGCAATTAAAATATTCATTCAACTTTGAATTAATAACGCTTTTACGTAGCTTTATGTCGAGGGCCTATTCGTTTTCATTTTTTTTTAATACTTTTGATGCCATCTGATTTCGGAGGCAGTCCACTAAATATAATAGCTATTAAGCTACAATTTCGGGAACTGAAACAACTCTCATTTACTTGTCTAGTTTCATTAGGCATTTAGCGCAAAGAACAAGTGCGCTAAAATGCTTAATCAAACGACATTTTTATATTATACAAAATTAATAATGATTCTTGACCCAGGTATGAGTTATATATAAATTCTCGGGAAATAGGTCACACTAACACATGCTTATTATTTTCATCTTTACGTACGTTTCGGTCTCACGACCATCATCAGAAGACGTAATATGTCTAAGACGGGATTTCTTAAAACTGATTGTATCAATACAAAGCGTCCTTATCGCATCAATTTAAATTAAAAACGCTCACGTCGCCGAAACAAGCAGAAACACGAATAATCAAAACGGTAACACATTAATGTTTTAAGTAATGAATATGTATCAAGAATCCACTGCTCAGCAATATTCTTATAATATACAAACAAAGTCTGTATACGACTGGAACTGAAAAAACGTAACGCTCAAGTATCCACTTTCGAACCAGATGTTACAGATTTATGAGGTAATAGAAAATGGTTGTCAGACCTTAATGGAAATATTTCTATTTGAGCATTCTACCTAAAATATACTTTTAACATTATAAAGACGCATGTAGGAATTTGCAAGGGTTTTAATTGATTAAATTAGTATAAGGCTGACTTAATGACTGAATGTCTGTTCTACGATTTACAGAGTTGGAGTCACGTGAATCATCTCCAGAATAGATATTTTATAATAATTAGTTTCGTTAGTTAAAATATTAACATTTTTGTAATCGAATTGATTGTTATAATCAAAGCAGTGTTTAACAAGAGCGGTGGAATTTTCTAACATTTTGCTTCTTGTACTATACTTATGGCCGTACTGTCTTTTTTGTAAATATTGTTTAGAGATTCCTGTAAGTCCCATCGAAACAAAAATAATAAGCATATGTGTTAGTGTGACCTATTTCCCGAGAAATTTATATAATAGCAAAACTGTTTTGGCAAACATTGAAAAAAAAACATGATTTTGATAATATACGTTGTTTGCAATTATTAGTTCAGACAGAAATAAAGCAAATTGAATTGTTTGACATTAAAACAAATAAAGAAAATTCTATAGTGATAAGGTTTTTCTAGTCCAGATTGATCAGTAACGTCACAAACTTTTAGTTCCAGACAGCTGTTTCACTCATCTCCTAAATTTCATCAGTGGAATGAGCAAGTTTGCAACACTACTGAACGATCTCTGTGAATAAATATACTTAAAACATTAAAGTGTGACAGTTTCGATTATTCGTCTTTCTGTTCGTTTCGGCGACGCTTTGTGGTAATACAATTAGCTTTAATAACTCCCGATTTAGACATAATACGTCTTCTGATGATGGTCGTGAGTTTGAAACGTACGTAAAAATGAGAATAATAATCATATGTTTTAGTGTAACCCGAGGTGTAACCTATTTCCCAAGAATTTATATAGAATTATACAAAATGTATGTTTAATAAATTTGAAATTAACTTATTGAATTTTTAGTTTGGTGTTTTTTCTTTGATTGGAAACAATTACATTTGAAGTATTCATTTTAAACTTTTACTAATTTGACAGATGTCAAATTTTATTTCGTGTCTTTCGAAGGTATTAAAATCTTCATTACATCTTTGAATGGAACGAGCAAAGTAGTTTTGATGGGTACTCCTACCACATTTTAAAAAATAGTTGAAACTTCTGTGGGTAACTTGTTACCACCCTCGTTACTCCCAACATTCCTTACCACGCACTTGCATTAATTTGCATAAGGTTATGTGATGTTACTAATGACTGTTTGTCAATTCCAACTCCTAAAAACTAAAATGTCCAAAAATCCGCGTATCGTTATAAGCGTCGTGCAAATATCAATAACTTATTGCCTGATAGCAGTGCTTGATAACAATTCAAATAGTATACGGCATTCACAGATAACAGAATTAATCTATTTCAAGAATGTTTATCACATTATCGCGATCGTTCATAATCAAATTATTATTTTAGGTAAATTGAAGATTAAAAGATTAGTTGCTGGATATATTTCTGATACCTTTTAATGTTTCCTAATCAGAGGCTGAATGAACCTTTGAAAAATATATGAATTATTCTACAATTAAACGTACTCATGTCTTGAGTGGGTGATAATTCTATTAATCATAATTATCAATTTATTTCGTGATAAATATTGCAGAAAATGAGTCAGAGGATCACTTATGATTCTATGCAGGATAAAACTGGTATAGGTGTAATCAAAACATAAATGTAAATACATTGCCACAAGACCCTTGTATAAAGGTATTTTGCATTAAATAATAGGTGGTTAATATAACACTTCGGATAATCGTCGCCATGAATTCTTCAACTAAATCAACTGGTTCTTATCCACCTGAGAATTCAGCCTACAGGTTTAGTCTATAGGTTGTTTAATTCTACCAGTAACGCTGCATTAAAACTACCTCTGAAATAATTGACGCTCATCAAATATAATAATTAATTGAGGCCATCGGAATTTGGAGTTAATTTATTAAATATATTAGCTAGATTTCGTTGGGAACTGCAGCAGAAAATTGGTACTTCTAAAAGTTCCCAAAGAAATAGTTGAAACATGAATAGAGAGAGGAATTCACCCTCGCATTTGTCTATAGCAACTTGAAAATAGTGTATTCAAGGACTAGTTTCATTAGGCATGTTTTTCGAGCACGAAAGTGCCAAAATGCCTTCTTAGGAAACGAATTTTTCATATTGTTTTTTCTATTCCGCCATTCAATAATACGTTTTTAATGAATTTTAAATTAACTTAGTGAATAATAAACTATAGACGAGTTCACACTGTGAATACACTAGTCGAGTCAAACAGGTATGTATTTCATTACGAAAATCGAACGATATGGGCCGATTTTGATGAAACAAAGTGCATTCGATTCGGGATGACGTCTAGAAAAAAGCTTGCCGGTTAGTTTTTTGTGCAAATTTGTTATAATTTTTTTAACCGAAAAATTGACCAATTTCCAAAATTTCATCAAAAATTAATTTAAATCAAAAACAAAATCGAATTCCAATTTTTTAATTTTTTAATTTGAAATAAATTCCCGCTCATCTAAAATTTTTTTTCTACCTTTTTATATTCCACACAGCATCTTTTACATATACTATGGACATATACGTAATAAAAACAGGGCGGGAGTAGCAGGTAGGTATTTTTCTTAAAACTATGGAGTCTACACTATACTATAACACAGCATCTATCATATAATAAGATCTCTATGGCATCCACCGCTTCATAGAGCAGCTGTTTATCTAAACCGGTCCTCCCTCCCATCCCCCCAAAATAAAGACGCGGCAACGTATACGTGGACCACGCTGCTACTGTAATGTAGATACATAATAAATTTTCGCTAGTTCTTCAAAACTCTATTTTATACGACTTTTTATTGCAAAATTCTCTCGAAAATTCTGCTGGTACTGAGAGATATCTTGACATTGGCCTATCAGAACAATTTTCCCTGAAGTGGGATGTGAAAAATTCGCTGTATTTATTCATGATCAACATCTACTATTTCGGAGATATGACATTTAGACAAAGATGAATTTTTGATATTATAACCTATTCAGAAACGCTTCCGTCATATGACCTCACTTAGAGGACTGAATTAAATGAAAATCCGTAATTGATGAATCGACATTTTATAATCAATTAGTTGAATTTTTGTGATGAAAATCACCAAACTGATCGTCCCATGATAAATCTTGCAATATATTACTTGGCCTTATTCGCATTAAGCGAGGTTATAACATTTTGGAATGTTTCATTGATTGGTCTAAATGTTTCGCGTGTGTTGTTTAATTTTATTATAGACGCTTACACACGTTTTTATCGCAATTTACATTGAACTCGCTAACATTATTTTCTGAATTCATTATTATGTTATATTTTAACTAATTTTCATTGAATATTTGATATAATTCGTATTAGTGGTTCATTATTTGGTTTATGTGGGAAACCCTTCCGAATTATTAAGAATTGACTTTAGTTTTTGGATTATTCACTTACGGAACTTCGCTCACCAAGAACTCTAATCCGATCTAGGAAATTCAGGAAGAAAGACACAATCATGTATTTCTTATAAAGAAATTTATGCAATGTTTGTTAAATTAATATGAAATAAATAAAACCATAAAATGATCCAAAACATTACCAAAATGCCCACTAACAGTGTTCATAAGAAATATTGAGGATTGTTAAACTAAAAATTTAACCATTACTTGGAAAGCTTGAAAAATAAACGAACTGAGGTCAATCGATCATTGATTTCCCTCGCTTTTGTCACACCTGCTTGTCAGGTTAGTGATGTGTAATATAACAGATTGTGTTAATAGAGAATGAATCGATCGACGGATTTTTGAGATATATCTGGAAAAATTGTGTATCGAAATAGCTCTTCAAGAGCTGACCTAGGAAATTAAATTGAAAGAAATTGTGCTGGCCAATTATCAAAGTGTAAAGGTCAAAATATTATTAAGAAGAAGAAGAAGAAGATAACCTTGTTTTATATTGACAGCTGCTGCCACATGAAATATCAACATTATAGACGCTATATAAGCTTAATTCCATAATACAACAGAATTCGAAGTATAAGGTATAAGCATAGTTCAATGCCTGATAGTAAACTCATGAAATAAAATTTAACGTCATATCGATGACGTAAGTTGAATCTCAAAATTAGAATTTCGGACTCTTCTGGAGATTAAATATATGACTGTGATATATATTTATTACCAGAAAAATACTGTTCACATACTCACATACAGAAATCATCACAAAAATGTCTATATCAATTCAGAAATACTCTAACGGATAGGAATTTTTTTTTTGCAGACCGGTTGTAATATAATAGTTCCCACATACTACTACTACGTTCGGTGAGAGTAAAAATTAAGGCAATTCATTTCGACAAGTCGAAGAAACATCGTCTCCTTCCCAACTCATCAAAACATTTAAAAGTTCTGAAACAAACTGTTTGATTCTGCATAGTTACTGTGTTCTTCTAATGACTATCAGCTACTTTGTCGAATGCGATATGTAGTGCAATTATTGGATATAGGCTCCTATAGGCGGTTATATGAAAGATGATTACCACAAATGAGTATTTCATGACAAGCTGTCCGGTGAAGTCTTACTAAGCCGAACAACCACCATCCACTGATTACTATTGATATTCATCTCTAGTATATTTTGATAGCTTCGAAAAAAAGCTTCAATGAAAATCAAGGTCTGTGCGACCAGTCCCATTTAATGACATAATGTGTCGATGAAATTGTAATTAAAATTTTATTCAAAATAGTAATAAAAATCGAATGTGCGTAATCTGAATCATACGTTTTTAAATGATAATAGAATCTACTATAGGGATATCTGGCCAACCTCTTCCCGAAGAATATATCTGAAGAAGGAATATATAGTCGAGTCAAATAGGTATTTCATTACCGATTTTGATGAAACAAAGTGCATTCGATTCGGGATGACGTCTAGAAAACAGCTTACCGGTTAGTTTTTTGTGCAAATTTGTTATAATTTTTTTAACCGAAAAATTGACCAATTTCCAAAATTTCATCAAAACTAACCAGAAATCCTCAGTTAGGGGTTGTGGAGCTTGTTTTTTTATGTTGAATGTTTAAAAATTTGTTAAAAGGGGGTCGTTACTAATTTAAATCGAAAACAAAATCGAATTATAATTTTTGAATTTTTTAATTTGAAATAAATTCCCGCTCATCTAAAATTTTTTTCTATCTTCACTCAGCGTTTTTATATTCCACACAGCGTCTTTTTCATATACTATGGACATATACGTAATACAAACCGCGCGGGAGTAGCAGGTAGGTTTTTTTCTTAAACTATGGAGTCTACACTATACTATAACACAGCATCTATCATATAATAAGATCTCTATGGCATCCACCGCTTCATAGAGCAGCTGTTTATCTAAACCTGTCCTCCCTCCCATCCCCCCAAAATAAAGACGCGGCAACGTATACGTGGACCACGCTGCTATTGTAATGTAGATACATAATAAATGATCACCACATGTCACTTACTGTTGGATGCTGCTGTTGTTCAGATTAGTAAAATTTCTCATTCGTTTTATGTGAAAATTATTTTGTTCTGTGGTTCAGTGAATATTATCAGAAACATTTATTTAATAATTCAAATACATATTGTTCAAAAAATAAAACATTGCTTTAGTAAAGCATTCACGCTGCAAATTAATAAAAGTGTTTTTCGGTTAAAAACATAATAACAAATTTGCCTGTTTTAATACCTATTTGACTCGACTAATAGGAGGAAAGCATAACGATTAAAGAGTTTCAGGAGTATGTACAAGTATAAGTCCTATTGGCGCTAGAACAAATCAAATCCAAAATGACTATGGGTCCAGATAGAATAGCAGCATTTCTCGTTCGTGATTGTCTCGACGTTTTGGCTTAGACTCCTCGTTAACATTTGCATCAGTAGTTGATTTTTTCCTGGTATCTGGAAGCAGTGAAAGGTGTGTCCTGTACATAAAAAGGAGACAAATCTGATATTTCCATCATCAGTAATTTCTCTAAGGTATTTGATTTATAACCGATATATCACATTAGCAATATCTCCTTATCGATGCATCAACATGTTTTTAAGGACGTTACACAGTAGCTAATCTAGTTAAAATTACATAGTTGATCTATAACACTATTGAAAAGCAATATCAGACTGATGTAATATACACGGATTTCTCAAAGGCATTTAAAACTCTTACAGTCCTAGCTAACCACCAGAAAACAATTTGGAAAATTTAATTGTCACAGGCTTATCGAGTATTTCGCTACATCCGGAGTCCCTCAGGGTGTCAATTTTGGCCCACTCTTATTCCATATTTGTATAAATGAGATCGATGAGGCATTAGATGTTGACTATCTCCTCTTCGCAGACTATTTGAAACTACTTTGTGCATTAAATTAGTAGACAACTGCATACACCTAGCTCGTAATTTTTTTTGCCCATTGAAAATTGGTGTGTAACTTCGTATCTAACAAATAATCTTCATCTTAACGTTTCCAAATGTAATGTTATATCGTTCTTCTTAAAGAAAACTGTAATATATTTCAAGTATTAATAATATTATTTTGCGAAGACTTGAGATATTTGTTGACCTTGGAGTAACTTTCGATTGTATGTTAAACTTTAATTCACACATAATGTTGTAGCCCAAGCAAATAGTATGTATGGTTTTGTACGAAGTTTTATAGCTCGATGTAGATAAGAATGCATTGAATTGAATACCCTTAAATTCATTTATTATTGTTAAGCCTCAGTGGTTTGGTCTTCATCTTACATAAATCTAATCTGGTTGGGTCGATGCAGAGAAGATTTTTGAAACTACTTTGCTTGAAAATATATCATCCTAAAGGTATAGCCCATGGTCAGCTACTTCAAAGACATTTGGTGATTAACATAAGTACCCATAGAAATACTGTCAGTTGTTACTTTGCATTTTCGAATTAATTTCCAGCCGAAATATTTTTTTCGAACTAACTCCTAGAATCAATGTTTTATTGAATTCTCCGGTCAAATCTAATTTTTACAAACTGGTACCGTCTGAAATGTTCGTACCTATATTGTATTGTTATATTCCTATAACACGCTTTCTGAAACGTTCTATTCTATGATTAAAAATTAGATTGTAACGTATATCATTGTAACAGACTGTGTCGGAATGTATATTCTGTCACAGCTTTCGACCAATCGAAAAGGGTTTAGCTGTTTTCGTGAAATAATTAATTATCTTGGTCCACGCCTTGTATGCTAACCGCTTTCATTTGGTGACCCTGTTCCGGTTGCTATCATTACATATTGATTTAAAAGATTTTCACTTTTTCACTTGCCGCGCGTTTATGTCGTTCATTCGCTTCAAGTGACTGCCGTAAGATTGATTCATTCTTTGACAATTTTCAGTATTTTATAAAGTTATTAGGAATTTTGCACTGTTTGCAAACAGTAAGTTCAACAAATTTATTATTATTAATTAATTAAAGCAAGTTAGAGATAGAATAGTCTACTAACACGTTTGGAATGGCCTATTCCACGCTCGCAATCCAAACTTTTAACTCTCGTGGAATATGAGCCATTCAAACTTTGTTGTAGAATTTACTATTTCGGTTCTATTGATGTATTTTGTATTTAGCGGTAATTCGTACCTCGTTGTGTAAAATCACTATCGGTGAGCGTTATTATAAATAAATAAATGAGGTATGAGCTCATGATGAAATTCAGCAGCTATATTATCGTTTCACTGACTATGAGATAACATAATTTACAAATAAAAATTGTTATCATTGTATCACCTATTTTCTTTAAGATTACATAAATACGAACCTTGCTTTCAAATATGTACATAAGAATATGACTAAATACAAATAGAGAATATAGACATATTAAAATTGCAACAATATAATTTAGAATGTGTTGTCAAAATAAAATGGAACCTTTCTATCGAGTCTTATTAAAATTTAATCATGATAGTGAACGAATATTTATATTTATTCATTTATTTATTTATTTATTTATTTATTTATTTATTACTGCTCACATGAATCAAAAATATTAGTGTAATAAAATGTTCATAAAGGACACCTGTGCGTACTCGTATTGTGTCAAGCAGCTATGAAAATAAAGACAATTTTTAGTAAAACTAAACTAAGCTAACCTAAACTTAAATCCTATTCATAAAGATATCGTTGAAAATGTCAAAACTGAAATGTAGCCAAACATCTGCTTATAGTCCACTCAATAAGCTGGGGAACTTTCTAAAAAAAAAGCAACCGGCCCTCTGAAGAGGCTTTGCCCTTTTACTGGTCTCTTTTCGAAAAATTACTCCCAATATACAATTTTGAGAGGCTTTGAAACATCATAATAAGCTGAGCCGCAAATGCTTTCCCATATCTAACTAAGGATGCAACCAAACTGTTGTAAGTCATCAACAGAATTTTCTCGTTTAGAATATTTCGTAGTACATAAAATTTATATATTATACTTCTGATTTTTTTGTTTCAATAAGCATCATGAGTTGACCACTTGAAATATTGATCTATATAAAAGCCCAAATATTTTATTATAGACATATTTTGCACAATATCAGTGATGTCATATAAAATTGAGGTTCTAAGTTATTCGGTAGACCAGTATCGGTTGAGGAAAAAACCAAGTATTTAGTTTCAGAAACATTTAGCTTCAATAGGTTTATATCTGATCAATATTTCACATTATTAAAAGCTTCTTGCGATATTTGCCGTAATCGATCCCAAAACCTTGCAGAGCATATTAAGACCGTATCATCTGCATATGAAAGAATTATGTGTTTACAATTCAACAATTCATTAAGAAATATCAGAAATAGCGTTGGACCTATAATTGGGCCTTGGAGTACACCCATCCTTATTGTTTTAATATTACCAATGGCATCTCCAACCAGATAGGATTTGAAAACATTTAATACATTACCTCTTACACTAATCAAATTTATCATGCGAAACAGTGTCGAAGGCCTTCTGTAAGTCTAGAATGGTTTTATTATTAGTTTGAAAATTTTTTAAAATATTGGATATTAGTTCTTGGAGAGGTTCTTCAGTTCCAATTCCCTTTAAAGATTCAAATTGCTTGTTAGCAATTATTTTGCGTTTATCAAGAAAGGAACGTAACCTATTATTCAGAGATTTTTCAAATATTTTTCCCGAATTGTTTATTAAAGAAATTGATCTGTAATTATACATATTATTATTCGTCCTGTTTCCCGCTTTAAATATTGGAACAACAACATTTTCCTTAAACTGACAAGGAATATCTGCAGTTTGAAATACTAGATTAATTAAATGGACAATGTCTTTATTAATTAGTTTCAGTAATTTCATCCATCTTTTCCGGGGGAAGCATTATTTTTTAGATTGGCTACTATCCCTACAACTTCAGCATTGTCAACAGGATCTAAGAAAATTGATGGCATTATGTAATTCTTATGTGTAGGTTGGACCATGTTTGCATTTATTTGGTTGATTTCCTCTGACTAAAAAAAGAATTAAAAGCGAAGTCCATTCCATCAGACTCATTTTAGCCTCCTCGGTACAAAGCTCATCGACTTTACAATTTAGTTTTTTATGTTCGTTTGAAGTATCTTCTGGATCCATACTCTGAACATCACCAAATTCTTATATGGATGAAGAAAACGATGTCTCATGGAGGTTCTTTCCTTTCATGCCCGAATGCAACAATTGATATAAATCACTCTAGAATAATAATGAATCATTTCCTATACCTACTTTCACGGTTGAATAAATAATAATAATTGAAATAGAAATTAGTCCGGACACCCAATCTCGACTGGGTGTTTGCATAAGTGGCTATCCGTTCACGTCGGGACTTGGTGAATCACCTTGAGAAGGAACCGTTCCACTAGGTGCTATGGGGTGCAAAAGACCAATCTATGCATAAATAAGAAAGTTCACTGGTTCCCCCTGTTGCGGTAGTTTCATATTAACTTAGCAAAAATATTATTTCTTTTAAAACGTCAAAATATCCAATTTTTTAGTTGACACTATATTTCAAAATACATTATAAGTCATTCTGCTCACTTTCCTTTGCTAGTTTAAGGGAGCTCAAGAGTTTGGCAGTTCATAGGGAACTTACGGACATACACAGAGTTGCACTTTCATGTGGACAATTGGCATTGAAAGAGCTGAATCTTAAAACTTATTACTTCAATATTTTTATCAGGAGTAATATTATTGTTGTTGGAAATAATGTATTGACCGTCTTCCGAACTTTCTCCTAAATCATTATTTTTTTCTACAACTTTATCAAACATTAACAAACAAAATTGTTCTCGTAAATTATTATTGCTTTCTCTTGTCGTAGGATTAGCATAGGCGGAATATGTTAATGTTTATTCTTTGCGAGTTCTTCCTAAAATCCGATAGTCATGAATACCTATGTGTGCTTTGTTTGAGGATTTGAGGATCGTGCCTGCCAATAATTAGATGTGACCATTTTAACAACGCTCTACTATTTGCTTAAGAGATTTCGATATATGTAGGGTGTTTTCACGCAACTTCTAAGAAGCCATGTAATTTCACATTAGCAACTTTAGCACGTCGAACTAATGTAATCCTAAGGTGGGACGGGACGTTCCAGATTGGCAAGCCTGTAGACGTGAAGTAGGCCTTGAGACGGATTGTCTGTAAATCAGATTTAACTGAGGATTTAACCTCAGTAATGATGTCATGCTGGCGTCACTAATTGCTGGGCTTTTTTAATGGTACTAAGTCAAACAAACCGATCTATCATCAAAGCAATGATATCTGTATACTTTGCAACGAATGTAAATCTAATTAACACAGCAGTTAAATTGATATTTTGTCAAATGTAGATATTTGATGTTAATTTGCTACCGTCCCCAAAGCAACATTTAAAATTACATTAATAAACAATCTGTGACTTTTTAAAAACCGTGACATTTGGAATCACCGGTTATTCTTTTCTCCAATACAATTATAAGATCCAGGAAATTCAATTGAATTCAATAATAATACAATCAAATTTAGACTATACTTTGAACAAAGCCTGTATTTTTTACAACAAGTTATTATTATTAAGTAAGATGACATTCATTTCCTGCAAAAATGAAATCTTCAAATTGCTGTCGATACTAAAACCTGAAAGTATCTATGGAACATCATTCACGTTTTCCTTGAAAAAATGCTGTTTTTGGAAATTTTGAATTCAAGTACTTTTTAAAAATATACCTGTATCAAGAGGAGCCAACTCGAGTCTCCTGGATGGAAAAACAGAAAAGGAAATGAAGTGATATATAGTAATTCAAGAAATAAGTTTATTTAATAAAACAATCATAAATAATTATTAATTTACACTTTTGACTACGTTGATAACCTTCTATTCTGATTATGTCATTTTGAAGTCAAAAAGTGTAAATAAGTATATTATCAATTTACACTTAGTAAACCAATAGTAAACGCCGAAAATATTGAACAAACCATACATGAAACTGTATTTTGGTAAATTTCTATAACTATACGCTGATATCATGTAATTTATAATGATCTTGTTCATTTTTCCTTTCTTCTTGCTGATTTATTTCGTTAATAAATTTTAATAAATATTATGAAATATTATTATAATCGCTTAGCTTCGACAAATATGTACCGTAAAACGGAACTAATTGCACACCCTTTCAGCACGTACCGCCATAATTTATAACTTCGAAAAAAATTACATTATACCGACCTAATCAAGGGCTATCCATGGCTGGTGTAAAAATTGGGAAATTCCAGCCATGGTTCTCAAAAAGATTTCTTTTTTGGTGTGCAAATGCATTACCTCGCTGTTGTGTGAAGGAAAACGCTATTTTTAAACATTTCCTTCAAAACCCATTAAAAATATTTTTAACGAAAACATATTTTTGTTCATTAAAATACATGAAACTTATAAATAAGTTCTGTATAAATGCTTAGGAATGTGAATAACGAGTTTTCTCCTACTAAAACTTTGGTAAAATGAGGCAGATTCTCTGAAACATCACAATTTTCACAAAAAAAAAGACTGGCTAATCGTCAAGTTGGAAGTCTTCGTCGTCAACACTCGTCATCAAAGGCAGATTCTTTATTACAGGGTCCACAAATCCATGCGCGACATTTCGTGCATTGGATTTGGATCCAATCAATTCTGCATCGGTAGTCTATCCAATTAAGCCTGCAGATATCACATTGGGAAGAGTTGCACTTTCTCACTCTCTTGCTGTTCCTGGTTGAGAGTTGCTGTGTGCAAGGCAAAACACTAGATGTAGAGAGTTCCGGTTCGTCAGCTGTTAGAGATTCCTCAGAAACGTATGGAGGAATTTCAGCAACTTCAGGATCTGTATAACAATGCGAGACCACGGTCGTATATACAGGTCTGGAAACTCTATGTTTGACATGAGTCTCTTACATGTCGCCAAACTCGTAGTCCCTCGCTCAGCCACCAGCTGGCGCATGGATCGAAATATGTTGTCAGGATGTCAGGACTAGGCGCCATATAGTTCAAACACGCTTAGCGGACTCACTTCTCACATAGGAAACAGCCTCGAGTTTCCAGACCTGTATATACGACCGTGTGCGAGAGCATCAGTTCCAGGTTCGACTTTTTTCCCCATTTTCGTTTTTTCTCAGCCCCTGTTCTACGGTGCTCTTTCAGCAAATCAATCAAGCTGTTGTCTGAGACTCTTTCGACGTCTGCATCTTCTACTCCATCAGGAATGCGCTTCAAAACTCCGTCAGGGTATGCACGATGCAAACCAGTTGCTCTAAATCCGGATTAGAGATTCTCTGCCACTTATGAACTTATTCCTATCCACAATCTGTCCAATAGGTTCGGAAATTGTTCTTCCGGGATAGGTACTTCCTGGGAAACGAGACTCCTTTCTCCACTGATCGAGAATCTCCCTCCACTTCTCAAATGTGTGGCATTGTCAGGGAAGAGAGTTATGTAGATATTATTTGCACCACACGCCTTTCACTTTTGGTGACAAGTGACTTGCCAGATTGTCACCACGAGCATCACTTTGTCGTCATTCTCTCTTATGAATTCGACGTAAAGCGGTAAAAGCTGGAAAAACCAAATTCCGAACAAGTTCAAATCCAACCATCCGCTCGAACTGCTCGCATATTTTGTTCCTTCTGATCTACCTTTCGTCCAGTTGTCGTGAAGCTTTGCCACATTGGTGGCAAAAGGTCACCATTGGCGTTTCCGCAAACCATTAAACTGATGGTGGCACGGGAATGCTCCTGAACTCTTTCCACTCTCTTCGTGTTTCGGGGCATCAAGACTTTCCTAGAGCCAGGATCATCAGTCACGTTCTTCTCGTGATAGTTATAAAAATGTATGCCTTTCACTTCGTTAATTGCTAAGTCAATATTGTTGAAGAACTTTAAAATATTATCCCGATCAACCGATTCTCTGGATCTCTTTAAGTTTGAAGCCATTCTGACGCTTAAATTGTTTCTTTTTATAAATGAATCTAAGAAATCAGGTCCTGAGAATTTATTTTTGAACATTTGAACCATTTTTCCTTGTTTGTCTAAAAATGTTTTGATTACTTCACGTATATCACATCCACCTTTGTGAAAGGAAACCCCCAATTTGCCACAACACCCAATGTTTTTGAAATGAGAGCCTTTTCTTGATCACTTAAAACCTTTGGACGACCAACTGCTTTCGGGTGTGCAGCGACAAGTCAGTTTTTTCGTCATGTCCGCCGGCTTTAGACCACGAAAGAAGATAACCCCAAATTTTTGAAAAAAAAAAAAGACTCGACGGACGCACATGGTGTGCAAGTAGTCCCGTTTTACGGTATATTGGGATATGCCATGTTCAAACCTGGAATGGAATGATCTGCAAGCAAGCAGAATCGCATCGGTTCTGTGCTAATTTCCTTTAATGCATCTTTATACGAAGCCCATATGGCCGGAGCGAATGAAGCCTGACCAATTTCATTCCTCACGTTTGTGTTCAATATAATATAAGTAGGATCAGAAGAAACTTGAACATGCTAACATGCTAGTAATCCATGTCGCAAAATTTAATATATTACATATTCTGTGAATTTCAAGTTACAATTCACCATAATTAACAATCTGATTTATACTAAATCATTCGGAAATGATTAAGAAAAGGTGTACGTATATCACTGAATTGACATTCTAATAATCAGTATGTCGTTGCTGTAGCATAAAACCATTTTTTAACGACATGATTTGTTGCTACAAGAAATGAGCTAATCAAATTTCATTGAACTTGTCAATAATAACGAAAATAATGAATGGGTATCCGTCGAAAACAAAGTGATGAATATAAATAAATTACCAATGTTGTGAAATGTGTACCGCGATTCCAAACAACATTCTTCAAAATAATATTATTAGAATATGTGTGCGTTTAGTCCTCGGTTTAGTCACACACAGGCACCGATTACGTGTTAGGCGTATAGTATGGAAAACAAACACATGGCACGTATCCTATTACGAAATCTTCTAGTGACGCCTCTAATAATATATTTCCATGATGAATTATAGATGAAGACCGACCACCTATGAGAACCTATCAACTGTACCACAAAAATGATGCTAGATACAGGAATGTTTCCCAATTTCCCAAATATGCAAGGGAAAGAAATATTTTTTATTTATTCATCGTATGGCAACCCATGAGTGACAGTTTTGAATATTCATCATCATTAATATAGGGCAGAGGTGTAACCCCTTGAGTATACAGTTGCTTCGGGCCCATTGTGCGCCCTATGATTGGTAGCAGGCTTGTAGTAAGCCAAAAACCCAGAATGTTCCTGACGGTAGCTTCCAGAAGCAGCCCTGCTTCACCGAAGTCACGTTGCATGAAGGGCATTCCAACATAATGTGAGAGGCAGTTTCTTCCCTATAGAAAAAGATTTTCGGTGCCCATAAGCTGCAGGTTTTTATTAAGACGACAGTCATCCGTAAGAGAGCCTTAGGTGCAGGCTGTTCGATAAGTGGCTTGGCCTGCCTCATGACTGGTGAGCTCCGCCAGAAAACAGACCTCCAACGCAATTTGATAATGCGACCATTAGGTTCTGACCCGACAGAGGCTCCTGATGACCCCGCCTGGCCAAGGATTCGGTCATTTAATTACCCTCAACTCACAATGTGCTACCGAAGGCTCTTCCACTAGTCCAAAAGGTGCAGAAGCCCTCGATATTTGAAATGATCAATCTAGGGCAATTGAGGTGTCTAGGATTAACATAAAAATTTTGAATCCAAGTAAAATCCGATGGGGGGCTCTCAGGAAATCTTCAATTGTGCAATGGCAGGGTTTGCTGTTGCAGTCGTAAGCATGATAGGGGATTGTTCGTCATTCTTCGCCACAAACACATAATCTGTTGATTACGAATTTCTGCTATCAATAATTTTTGTTTGTTACTGCAGATGACAACTATCGTTGTGGTTTTGGAGTTTAACCAATTCCATATTAATAAAGCTTTTACTTTTAATCATATAAATCAATATCCACTCAAGTATTGAGCTTGAATTACAGATGTTAACAAATAGCTTTGATTTTTCATCAAAATTAATGGGAATACAACATTGAGCTAACTATACATAAAGGACCTGATCGTTGGCAGACGTCACAATTAACCCATAGCATCCATGGAGCAAAAGACCGTGACGTTGATTTATCGGTACGACTGCGAATAAGCGATCGTTTTCGATTTTAGATAGGTGTAAACGTGATACGCAACGCAGGAGGATTAAAACCGCGTTCTCTTCAATATTTACGGTGTTGTTTCTGTAGAGATTCCGCCGGTACGTGGGAACGAAGGTGCGGCCGTAGTGAGAAGGAATCAACGTGAAATTTTATAATATTGGCGATGCGAGAATAGATAAATGTTGAATACCATTGCAACCAAACCCATAATGTACTGCTTCGCATATTCAGTGAATGTGAAGAGGCAATTCAATGTTTGGTCTGCGAGGGTGAATTCACCAACTTATTAAATTAAATTGGGCTTTAATGAAAAAACTGGCGGTTCGGTTTTGTCGACAATGTCGTTAACACAAAATAATAGAGTCTCGAATTTGATTCAGACGTTTACAATGAAACATGTTGTTTTTAAAACAATAAAATTGTCATGTTCTCTATTGGAAAAATAATAAGGTACCTTTATTCGCTGTAAGTTGATACCCACAATTCTCATTAAAGTTGGTCCAACCACCTAAAGTATGAAGTGTTTTGAACCTGACAAAGAGAGAATACACTTCGATGGGCAAATGAGGACATATCTTGGTCTTAGAACCAATGGGAATGACGAAGCTAGATTTGAAGTTTGCGTTGGTGATAGTCGAAGCCAAGAAATCTTCCACATTGACTCAAGAAGAAAGTTAAGTTTCCAGCCTCTGTGATGATTTGGCGAACCGTCACAGCTATAGTAGTAAGGTAAAAAGCCCAGTAATCGTCACAGACCCAGTTATCGTCAGTGCGACTAAATATCCTTAAAAATTAAGCACCGAATAGCAAAATTCCATCGTAACATAATTTTGATAATATGTGGCGACATCTGACAGAACTACTGGTAAAAGTTATTTGCAATCGAAGGAAATTTTTGATGAGGGCGGTGTGTTGAGAGTGTCGGGTGTTTTGAACAAATCTGGGGTTGGTACAGTTGTTAACATGAATGTTGAGGTTAGCTGTTTTTGTAAACCCTCTCCTGCATGCACGTGGAGGGTTTTTTTGTCAAGGAATTACTTTTTTATGAATTAGATACATATAAACTAAAGTATCTGGCAAATATTTTTAGGTTAGGAGTCCGTTAGAAATTAATTTTTGTGGTGACGAATACTGGTACAAGAAAACAGATGTCTGGCCCAATATTCGTCAGGTACGACGAACATTGGGTCGTCGATCATTTCAATAAAATTCTATATCTGTCCTTTTTTGAAGTTGCTTTCGCAATTGCAGAGGAACAAAGGTATGAAACTCTTGTTAAAATATCTGTGTACCAATAATTGTCATATCAATATAGGCCGTGGTTAATATTCACGGTGCTACAAAATTTAGTGACCAATACTGGGTCAATAAGTGATATCTTTGTTATAGCTGAATGCTTCCAATTATGATTTCGAAGATATGAAAA
The DNA here is from genome assembly GCA_958510875.1 of Endomychus coccineus. Lineage (NCBI taxonomy): Eukaryota > Metazoa > Arthropoda > Insecta > Coleoptera > Endomychidae > Endomychus > Endomychus coccineus. The sequence goes on along the minus strand of OY294067.1, from coordinate 262,113,530 downwards.
AACCATTGAGGCAGTTGAAATAGGTTCGCCATTTTGTCACAGTAACCAAAAATTTCAAATGACACTCCCGGATAAATGTGAAGGAAAAACTCCTATTCATAGAAGAATGAGACCTCCTTCTATACTCTCTGAAATTGAAGAGCAAAATGTAGTGAGATGGATTTGGATTAGGTAGCAGGGGTTTCCGGGTACCAATAAGTTGTCAGCTTCTGGATAAGTGTCCAAATATTACTTAAATTCCAAAATAAGCCTAACCCATTTGCTAACGATCGACCATGACGACACTGGATGGAGACTTATCAAAGAAAGCATCCTGAGATAGCTGCAAGAGTGTCTCAAAACTTAACCAAAAGTCGGGCGTCTGACTCAGAACTACCTTCAGTAGCAACGTCCAAAGATTGGCAAGAATATTTTAGAAAGAGAGAGAACAAGAAATTAGAAAAAGAACAAGGAAGTCAAGGGAACTATTGTGAAAAATAATGAAGAACCTAAACCAAAGTAAAAAAAAAACAGGAAAATGAAATTTGTGCAACCGACGAAATACAGGCAGAAAGTTGGTTTCGCAACATACCTGAGGATAGCGTGAAGTAGATATGATTAAATGTCAAAAGTGTTTGCAATGGATGCATGAGAGGTGTGCTTCTGCTTCAAAAAGACTATCAAATTTATTTGACAAATTATTAATTTACATAATTAAGTCCCTAAATAAATAAAAACATAATAATTGTTAATCATTTGAGGCTTCTTGCAATAGTTTAATGACGCTGAACGGTTCTCGGTACTTTAATAGTACTTTTAGTGGATAAGGGTGATTATTTCTTATCAATAGTGTTATAATATATCCACAGTGTGGAACTCTTTTATAGTTAGTTCTTTTTGGTTTCTGATGGGTCAGAGAAGCCTTAGTTCCTAAATAAATTTGTCTAAAAACTACGCCTATACCTACTTATCTCGCAATGCTTTGCAATATTTGAATCTTATTAAATTAGATATAATTGTATAATATTACTTATTTTTCTATTCGTATTGGTTGATTTATATGGTGGAGTGTTCTCTGCCGCCACTGTATGATATTGCAAAAATGCGTGTAGACGTGCTTCGAACCTAATAGCATATTTAATCATCATCGAAAGACTGATGTAATTTCGCGATACGAAAGCATAAAACCTTACTACAATTAGTGCATCCATGCAGCAAGAGTTTTATTTTTTTGTAAACTACAGCTGCAATCATGTATTTTTGTAACTTATTTGTGGTGTAATCCCCATTTCTAGTTCCGTGATGTTCGTTTTCATTACACTGAACTGGAATTTTATTAATTTCTTTATTTCTTTACGTTACAACACAAGTAACTGGAATCTTGGTATGATGGTATCATGATTTTGTGCTGTTGGACGTAATTGGAACCTTCAGACCGTAACATTTCTGAAGTAGATACGCTCATCAAACAGTTGATACTCGCAAGGTTATTCCACCATAATCACTTCGATCAATAAACGCTAGTTTTGTTTGCGAATTAATACCTGTGAGTATTTGAGCTAAAAGTATTGCATTGATTTGAAAAGAAAAGAAATGATAAATGACGAACAGAGTTGATGGTAAAACAAATTTATGACATTTCGAAAAAACTGTCGTAGGTTTTGATGAAACATTAGTGTGATAACAGTTCCTTCCATTTTCACTTTAACTTCGCTGAAACACATGTTAATATGAGAGCTTAATATACAATCAAATTTCTGTAAATATTTTATATTATACTTCAATGAGTTCAGTGGCATAATTATTCACTGTTTATTTCCATTTTTTACGGGTGTAGATAAAAATTTGTACAATATACGTGTGATAAAGCTTCATTAACGTACTTAAGCGATTGCCCATCTCTTGCTTACACGCCCGTTCTGCAAATTTCGCATGCGTGCGACTGTATTGTGTTGCATTCTACTGATAATACAAATTGCCAGGTTTCTTTCAATTGGCACTGTTAGTTGATAAATCTATGTCTTAACTATTTATGTGCTTGAATTCATATTTTATTCCTCTGTTAATTGATATTACTTACTCCTATCGCTCAGAAACAATTCTTAAAAAATTTAATGTGCGTATTCTCTTTTATTCACAAGCATATTGTATTTATTATTCTGTTTTTTGTATTATTTCATATTGCTGTATAGTCTTGTTTGAATAAATTATCATTATTATTATTATTATAAAGCTCATATCACTCTTATACCGTAAATAATAACAGTTGTAGCTGCATGGCCAAAATTATGCTGATCATTGTTTCTAATTTTCCAATTCTCGAACCCATTAGAACCTCAACTACATGACCAATGACTTAACCGAAGGAAAGGTACCGATGTTGGCTGAATAATTAGAATGAACAATAGGCCATAAATAACTCATAGTATACTGATTTCAATCACTGGATTACTCACAAAAACAATTCTTCGAAAGAGAGGCCTTGAAACAGGCAGATCCTTTGTGCTTCTGTGGAATTTATATGGATATATTCAAAAGTGGTGGTCTAAAGGTGGGCCACACTTTATCATATCGTATCAAAATCCGATTTATTCGTCACATAATCACGCAAATTGAAAAGTTAGAAATGTATCTTCAAAAATGCAAAACTATTTAATTATACATCAGATTTCATGGAATGGAGTTTGGTAATTAATCGAAACCAAGACATTTTTGAAAATTGATATCTGCCAAATTGAACTCACTACAAGGGTTTGCCAGTATTTGGATATAATTGGGTATATAAAGGATTACCCTCAGCTGGAAATAAATCTGTCATTACTGTATTTCAAGAGTGATAAACTTTTTTGAGAAATTGTGTGAATTTTATTTAAAATATATTCGGCTGACGCTCATTTTTCACCATTATTTTCCTTTATATGGACAAAATGTTCTTTATGCCGAGTTAAAATATTCTTTCTAGTTTGGCCCTCATAGCATTTTGAACACGACTCACAATCGATTTTGAAAATCCCGAATCTGTCGAAGTCGGAAACTTTAAAAAAGGTGTTGCCTAAATGGTTTTTTAGCTTGTTCTTACATCTATAGACGGGGTTTAGGAAACAAATTATGGAATTTATCAATTACTGAAGGATTTTGAGTCAATCTTTTGAATTTTATTGAACTGTTTGAAGGTAGTGGCTCTAATTTTGCTAATTGGTTTCGTTCTAATTTCCTGTTTTGCTTAGAAATTAAGTTATTGATCAATGGTTTATTGTAACCATTGTCCAACGCTATTAGGGGAAGTTTCTCAACTTTATGTCATAATTTTGCTGACTCAGAGGAATGTTAATCATAAGAGCATAACTATTTTTTGAGCGGGTTTTCTGTATTTGTTGGATCCCAAGGGATTACCATCTTTTATAATACTAATATCAAGGAAAGGAAGCTTTTTATCTGTTTTTACTTCTACAGTGAATTTGAGTGAATCAAATTGGCTATTGAGTATGTTCAAAAACTTTGATTTTAAGGAGGTTTCAATTTCGCTCAGAAAAATGTTTGCCAAAAAAACAGAGTAGATTGCTCATTGCGATTATCGATTGAAATGATGTTCATAGAACAATGAAACAATGAACAAATGAGAATAATTATATATTTATATTACTACCGGAAGTTGGAGGTTAACTACGACCGTCATTAGTTGAAATTTTAGATTACGTTTGCGGGAATACTTAGTGGTCTGAAGTACAATTAAACGTATGTACTTACACTATTTGGTATTCAGTAGCAATTTATTAATTCATCAGGGCTCTAAATTGGGTTTTTCAACTTCTAACATATTAATTTAGTAATGAATTTACTTCATCTAACTATTTTGTGCAGCAACATTATATCCGGTTGTTATGTTCATTGTTCAACCGTCATAACCACAATATACGTTACGTAGAGCATATCTACTTTAAATGTTTTCTTTAATCGTTTCGTATTTTGCAGTATTTTGGATTAGAAAGTACTTTTCATTACTCTTTACTGTAAGTATAGTTGTGGAAGATTCAATGTATTCGAAGATAATATATTCACTCAAGAAATCCTACACTAGAAAGGATATCATTATGTTTTCCATTATTCGTTTTTAACATTGATATTGCTTTTTGTTTCCTAGTATGGGCTCGCAATTCGTGAAAAGTGTTACTATTGAATTTGCCACATGACGTAGATGCTTAATAGATCGAGCGATACGACTAATGCCTAGTATGAAGAATATTTGTATTACAGTTTAAAATCGAGCATATTTAGTTTGTGGAAATAATTCATAATTAATATATTGAACAAAATTAAACAAAATGGTAATTTTCAACAAACGTATTACATTGAATACTAGAATATATCGAATTCAAGTAAATTGTTTCTTTTCCATCTTTTAATATATTTTCGTGAAAATGACCATTTCGTTTAATTGCATTCAATATGTTGATAATAATATAGAATGAATATCAGATATCTTTGAATAAAAATAGTTGGAATATTTAAATTTATTATTTTTTTAACAAACAAACCTGCTACAACGTTGCCGCTTGGAGTTCAGAACCTACGCTATTGGGAGCAAACATATCTGTATCAGCATTGAACTTGGTATATCAAGTCTTAACTTGCCACGAGGTGGCGCCAGAGTGGGGTGCTCTCCGTGATCGTATCCGCACGACCAATCATCGCAAATTGCCGTTTTGCTTTTTAACGTAGTTTTATTCATTATATTCCAATCCATGCAGGTATCCTGAACTTTCACTTCCGGTACCCGGCAATGGGCAATGTGATGTTACATATGTAGTAGCATGCATCGAGAGCTCGGTGGTTCATATTAATTTGTAAAATAAAGATTGTTCTATATTAGGCGAATTGTATAAGGGGTATTATGGTCCGAGGCGTCAGCCGAGGGCTGTTACCCTCTAAAGGGCATCATATGGCAATTACGTCCATGGTACATACAAGGTTTTATGTAAGAATGTTATATCTATGAAATTTTAGACTGATATATGTTCAGCAAAATAAATGGCAAGTGTCAAGGCCACTTCAGAAACAGCATCAACGGCACATGTTGAGCAGTTAGTTAAAATAAAAATATTATTGATATTTTATTTTTGCACAAGTATCAACTTTTTGCCTTTATCACTGTACTTATTTCAAAAATGAACTGCGGTGGTGTATAATTCAAACTGAATCTTATCAGGAAACAAAAATTCCTTATTCCATTCATAATAATAGTAGGTGCCTATACTGTTGATTACCTTGAACAAAACTTCATTATCATCCATATTAAAACCGGGTACCAAAATGTTATTTATCTTTACCCACCCTCATTGGGGTGCTGCCGGATCTGCTTTCGCCCTGCAATTCAGACGTGACCATTTGAAAATCTTACCTGCCGTCGAGCAACTCGACGCTGGCCACGATTGCGATTGCTCTCCAATTATCTTATTACTTCGTTCTTGAACAAAATGTTGCACGATCATGGGAAATATGTTGCTGAACACATACTAGATCCACGATCCACATACAACGAAAGATCTCAATAGTAATTTCCCAATGAAGAGTGTATTTTCCGATTCATAAACCATTTACTCTGTTCATGGAGAACCACACAATACCAAATACTCTATTCAAAATATCTTTTTCAGGTAAGGAAAATCACGGAATCGACAGCTTTTATGTTTGCGAATGGATCTCCCTTATCTAATAAACACTTCGTCACCACTAATCTATGGTAAAGAATGAAATTCGGAACAGATGTCGGTCAAAGGTGTATAATAAATGAGATGATAGTACAAGTATTCCTCTATTAGTGTTTAAGGTTTATCCTGGGTTTTATTAAATCAAATAATAAAGCAGACCATATTCAAGAACGTATCATTATTTTGATTTATTTGAGATACGCATCAATTTAAATTTACATATGAAAATAACAGCTGAAACGTAATTAATGAGTACATTGTTATCTATTCAAATTATGTAATTATTAATATAATTTTGATAAATTATAATTTGAATATCATCAAACTACATTATCCTTGTTGAATCTAATTTTGACTTGGTTATTTTGAACTAATATGAATGAACTCTGTTCAAAGATGTTCATGGTGAATCATCAATTTATCTTATGATTAGCCATCAATATATACGAGATCATATGATCTGTCAAAAAAGCCAAAACTTAACGATTTTTATTTAGGTACCTCCTTTTTGGACTGTAAATTTGGAAAATCCATTTTTAGCGGGTACTTACGTCGTTTAACGAACTAGTCTGTCAGCTTTATAGTTTCGGAGGTTTCGGACCAGCTACACTGTGATGGGTTACCTTTAAAGATTTTTATAATAACTGAACCAACGGCAATGTATAATATTATGTAATACATAATGAAATAGTGAATTCGAAGAAGTTGAGACAATAAATGAGAAACAATCACTCTTATTTATGAAATAATTATAAAAAATGTGCCTGTTTATACTATTTTGATAAGGTATATAAGGGATTACCCTCAGCTTAAATTGCTTTTTCGCTTATACCCTTCCTAAATTACCTAGATATTTGTCATGAGTGTTTCAAGAGTGATAAACTTTCTTGAGAAAAGGTGTGACCTGTATTTGAAATATGTTCAGCTAATGCTGATTATTCACCATTACTTTTCTTTATATATATGCAGAACTTTTTCTATAATGAGCCTAAGACATAAACAAGATTACTATCTGCACGAGATTACCAAGGCATGTAAGAAAAAATATTTGCTTTACAAAATTTGTTTACGTAACACCATTTTATTGTCTCTTTAATCTTTTGTCTACAGAACTATTCAAACTTTGGAGATAATAATTGTAACAGTAACACACTTACCTCTTTTAGGATACTCGGGATATTAGAATTCATATTTAGAGCGTCACGTTATAAAAAAGGAATTGACACTCGCTGATATTATTGAAACATTTCCAGAACTCGTTATGGTTGTATTGCACCTGTTCTTTCAATACAAATATGTTTACAATAATACGTGGATGTAACTGCATCAAAGATCATTTCGCATCAATTATCGTCGTGTTGTGCATCACTATATTATGATGAGGAATGCTCTTTGTTATCTGGAATCTAGAACTTAAGACACGGATGATGGAAGTGTGCAAAGGGTTAATGTGAGAAAAAATTTTGATTTCTGGTTTACTTCTTTCGAGTTGCACTCGTAGAATAAATTGAATGTACAAAAACAGTACATATAAAAGTTAGAACTGATTGGAGGTCTCACTTTCGACTTGCTTTTATATCTTGGGAAATTTAAATGTGAAATAATTTTATAGACTACGGTGTGACGACTCTAATGCCTTGTATGTAGGCCAAACTGGATGTAGCATTTGTTATCTTAGGTAGATTAACATTAATATTTATGTGATGTGATAGGTGTATTGAGATGCAACTGTCAAATAAACTAAAGGACTTTTGCATGATGTGGGATGACTATTATCAATAACTTTTGTGTATATGGATCATAATTAACCACAACAAAACAATGAGAAAATGATCAGCTCATGGACTACTGGTCACTTGCATCAACATTATTCAAGCGTGTAGATTAGACTCCTTCTTCGGCTGGGTGTTTTTGTCAACTACTTTGATGAATTCACATAACATGGTTAAATTGTTCTTCTTCGTTGGTTGTATGAATGAGTGTAGTGTGGCTGTATATTAGTTTAGATCGATTTCACAATGTATAGATTAAGTAGTTTGTTGTGTGTATTCTATATGTAATTTGGATTAGGTCAATTTAAATCTTTTAACCTAGTATTTTATGCTTGCTCTAAGTTTATAGTGTCTTTTATAGAGTTGTTTGTTTTTCTAAAATGTGTGGCTGTGTTTTGTTAGTTTTATGTCGTTCCTCATAGTATATAAAATGGCACATTTTGTTGAACTTGTGGCGATATGGGCATTTGTTTATGTTGTCAAGTTCGATGATTTTGCATTTTATAATTTTTTGACATCACCCAACCACTTAACTCTACCACTCACGGGACAGAGACCAATACATAAACAATTAACTCACCTCTATCTTCAACATTAGCATCCTTATCATCTGCTTTCAGGGATTCTAGGATTTCTTTCATGTCACATGACCACCATTTCCTTGGCTGGCCCTTGACCATTTTTCTTCATCTCTAAGCGATCATTTTGCAGGGTTCCACCATTTCATATGGTCCTAAGAACTCAACTGAACGTTGTTTCTATGTTTGTGGATAATTTCGTCCAGGTTAACGGTTTTCTACACGTTGCCTGCTTAGCCTTTATTCCGTATAGATGCCAAATCCTTTGCCATGATTTCAGTGGAATTGAACTCTGAATTCCGAAAAAGAGCTTCAAGGGAATTATGTTTGTGGCCTTATGGTTGCATTTAAAACTATTTGTATTTTCCACAATCCATTTGGCGATACTTCTTTTCTCGAACCTGAAAAGGTTTCTAACAATTCTCATATATCGCCCCCACAAGTCCAATATCCCAATGAACATCTGGCGTTACATGATGGTACGCAATATTTCATCCTTCGAGGTAGTGCATTCATAATGATTCTTTTTGGGGTACCAAAAAGTCCTAGACTATTTTGGAATTTTTCGCGCGTTGCAATGATGGTAGGTAACTGATTTCAAAGGCGTAAGGATGCAGTATTTTGTAAGTCTACTATTACAAGGATGTAGTTGTAGTCTCCTTTTGATTTCAGTAGGGGTCCCAAATAGTCCTTTTGCAATATATCGAAAGGTTCTTTGAACTTCTCCACCGGATTGATGAAACCCTGTAAAGGACCAATTCTTGATTTCTTTACTACACATTAGTATAACAATGTTTTATATAGCACATACGAGGAATCCAAAAATGTTCAGCTGTATTGACAGATATGTTTCACCAAAAACGACGTGGCACTGCACATCATAGAAAAGGCGAATCAAACCTAAGCTAATTTGTTTGGTCACAAACCACCTTCTCGTCACTTATCTAGCTACTGGTAGCCACATTTCCAGTTCCTTCGCATATGTCTACGATTTATCAAAAAAATTGAAGATATGTATGAATTGCACAAAACTGTCGTATCATTGTTTTATATTCTCTTGTTCAGGTATATGAATATCGATTTTCCATTAAGATATACATATTATCCCTTATACTCTTATATTATGTATAATTCTTTATCTGTAGATCAGTAGTTTATTTTTGTTCTATACTTGTGCTTGGAAACTATCGTCATCCATTTATATTGTTGTTACCTAATGAATAATTTCGCAATGAATTATTACATTTTAATGAACTTTGGTTCGTATTATATATACTTTATTGATAAAGTGTCAGCACTGAAATTTGATATCAAAGTTTATATCAATTCATTATAAATAATAGAAGTTATTTTTATTTCCGAGGGATCCTTATTTAAAATTAATGACAAATATCACAGAAGGTTATAATGAGGAATAATTTCGAATATTTTATACCGTAATTTTGATAACCTACTTAGAGTTGTGTATAATTACTTTGAAGATAATTTTATTAATTATCTTCATGTCTATCGAACATGTCATTATTGAAAAACTTCAACATAATGAAGTAATCATCTATCAATTTCGCATTATAATAATAATAATTATCGTAGTATCTCGTCATTCTTAGATATTGCGTATGCGTACTGAACAAATTAAAAGTTCCACTTTAGGAATATGATACTTTGTTATGCGGCTGGAGAAATTGCTTAGACGACTATAGAGGTTGATAGAAAGTGATTGGTTCAAAACGATATTGCACGTATTCCAGTAATAATTACCTAGAACCAAGTCGACTGGAAAACCGAGTAGTAGGGCTTCATTTCCTGTACATCTGGAAGTCAGCTTTTGTTAGCTATTTTCATATTTGTGCAACGTGGATACGTATTGTACAAAATTCAAAACGGTATTGTTTAAAGTTGGCAGCGAATATAAAAGAAACTCTAATAAATAGGGTCGCTTTGAGTTCTTATTAATAAACATTCCGCAATTATCTAAAGCCTCGTTTCTATTTAGATTTGCGGCTATTAGTTTTCTGTCCCTCTTCCTATTACGTAGAAAATTGCCCATAAATGTATTGTGAAATGTGCTGTAATAAAAAATCGGCTCTATAAGAATTATATATAGCATGAGAAGAGTTCGAAAATTCAATAAACAAAAACAAATACCTTCATGGAAGGGATTTTATTCATTATTGAATAACTTCACCGAGGATCATATTTTATTACACATCTTTTATACAATTTAATCGAGTAGAATTTGCTTTGTTTTCTATTAATCATAGAGCCTTACATCAAAAAATAAAAACTTATGAATACATATGGCCTTTCATTCTTCAAACACTCAACCGAACATCATGTTAAATTTTATCACTCATCTTTCACAAAATTCAATGATACTGTATTTGCTTCTAAATCACAATATATGTTTATACATAAAAAATTGACCAATCCAGGGCCGGATTAAGACTATGAGGGGCCCTAAGCACAACAGATTTTGGGGGCCCCTCCCCCCTTTTTTTAAATTACTCTTTATCCATAGAATAAAATAATTTGTAAAGTAATATAATGCTCTAAATCGTGGAGAAGGTTATTGCCAGTAAAATAAGTACATAAATGAATATTTACACTATTAGTACGTCTTCTTAATTTGACATAATATACAATGCGTAACTACACTAATCACTCTTACAATTGCACTTTTGGAAACTTATTCGCTGAATGATTCGCTTATATCTAACTGACTTAGAACAATCCTTTCCTGCACTTTCTAGGCGCAAAATCTTTTATCAGGTCATCAAAGCTGATTCGACGCAATACATCAGCTTCCATGCACAGTAGTGCAAGCGAGTCCAACCTATCCTGTCGCATATTTGTCCTCAAAGGGTTTTTAATGCGTTTTAACTGCGAGAAAGACCTTTCGCAGAACAATTAGTGATCATGAGCGTTAAGAACATTCGCAACGCAACCTCTACGTTCGGAAATACAGATTGGATTTCGTCGTTGATGAGAACAGTATACAATTCTGCATAACTAAATTTAACATTGTCGTTCTTGCTTACTTTTGGTAATTTTTACAATTTCCGCGGGGCCCCCAAAATGTCGGGGCCCTAAGCTATAGCTTAGTCCAGCTTATGCTATAATCCAGCACTGGTCCAATCAAATATATGTGACCATGGAAAATATTCCATTTAGTCTTGAATCTTTTGATCTAGATTCATATTTTATTACTTCCACATCTGTTATAAAGGTGAATCGTTTTCCATTAAGTATAAGAGTACTAACATAACATGGGGTCGTACATCAAACAATAAAAATTGTCCAAACAAATACATGTGGGCACGGCAGGTATACCATTCATTCTATAATAACTCATCTTCTAGAAATCCAAACATTCTTTATTTGCTTTGGATGGTTTTGGTGCTTACTTGTTGAAAATGCATATCCATAGTTTTAATAAAAAATACACTTTTAATAAATTTTCACAAACTCTTTTATAAAAGGGAATCGTATCAAATTTTCCATAAAGCATAAGGGTACCAACATAACATGAGGTGGTACATAATAAATAAAAACTGTCAAAACAAATACATGTGGCCATGGCAGATATACCATTGATTCTTGAATAACTTGACATATTTTACTGCTCATCTTTTATAAAATCCAAACATACTTTTTCTGAAATCTCTCAAGAATGCCTTCTTTCTCGGAGCCAACCAAAATACGCTAATCTAGTATTTTAGCCTGTTGCTAAACAACGAACTTTCACGGACCGTTTCCGGCCGACCTAGGCCGTCAAAATCGGTCCCTACAGGTTTTTTATATACATTTTAGACAGTAAATAAATACACGCAAACAACCAACTCACATTAAGAAGAATATATCATTACACATATGGAACGTTTATTATAACTGTTTTTGTATATTTATAGAATAATCAGCGACGTTATTGCTGTTTTCTTCTTCGGCAATAATACTAATAGTATTAGCAGTATTGTCACTTCCCCTCTAAATATTTGATCTGCTGTATCTACTACTGGTAAAAGATCCCCCATGCATCTTTAAAGCAATTAAATCTGCCCTGGCATTAACCACAATTGTCGCGGAGAACCGACGGAAACAATGTTCTGTGCATTTATGTGCATATGGCAAATTTAAAAATGTTACGACAATTTGAGGCATTTTGCCAAACTTATGTATTCCCACTACTTGCCCGAGACTTTTCCCATTTGAATATTTAAAGAGAAAGCGGCAACTTTCAAAATTTTCTTGACGGCATGCAACATATTTTCTATACAATGGCATATGAGTTTCGTTTTTAACAAATGATCTTGGTTTGTTCGTTTTATTATCGGGTATTTTAATCAAAAGCTTAGATCCAAAATCTTTTATGTCATTCAAATTGAATTGATATATTTCATCACGGCGACATGCACCGGCAACACCAAATATTAATCCAACCTAAAAAGTAAACACTACATAAATATCTAGGTAATTTTAAGAATCTTATACATATTCTAAATGTACCTTATTCATTAAGTATATATAATCTGGTGCTTGAGTAATAAACGTTTCAATTTGTATATCTGACAAAACTTTTGGTTTCTTTGGTTTATAGTTGTCACTTTGTCGTTTCAGGAAAGCATGTAATTTTGAAAATTTTGTAATATCAATATCTTCTTTTGTACTAAGCTTAGCTCTCAGCATGGAGTAATTTGACTATAACGTAGATGCCTTCAACTCCGTAGATAAATCGGCAAAGTATGCAATCATGACATTTTCAGATCGGGAGTTCGTCTTTTTTCTTGGCAATAATCCATAAAACGTTTGTAAGCGTATTCATATTTTGCCTTGGATTTATTTGGCAATATATTTAAGATGACATGATTTCAGCAGCACTTACTAACTCCTGGACATCATCATCACTATCCATTTTAAATATTTTTTTAGCGATAAGTAGGTATTAAACCGAAATAAGTAGGGAATCTCTGACTTTTGTTAAAACAATAAACAAACATTGATTGTCAAAGAAACGATTTCATAAGCAATAAGATGGTAAGCAAAAATTGTTGTGCATTTATAAAAATATAAGTCTTATAGAGCTTCCTTTGGAGCATATATTCGACAGGAAAAAATCCCATCGACGTACATTTTAAGGAACTTGTGGTACATTCTTCGAAATTTATATAAGGGGTTGTGTAGGGTGAATTATTGCCCGACAAAATCAGGTGGTATATAAGTCTTATAGAGCTTCCTTCGGAACATATTCGACAGAAAAAAATCCCATTCACGTATATTTTAAGGAACTTGTGGTACATTCTTCGAAATTTATATAAGGGGTTATGTAGGGTGAATTATTGCCCAACAAACTCAGGTTGTATGTAAGTCTTATAGAGCTTCCTTCGGAACATATATTCGACAGAAAAAATCCCATTCAGGTACATTTTAAGGAACTTGTGATACATTCTTCGAAATTAATATAAGGGGTTGTGTAGGGTGAATTATTGCCCGACAAAATCAGGTGATATATAGGTCTTATAGAGCTTCCTTCGGATCATATATTCGACAGAAAAAATCCCATCCACGTACATTACAAGGAACTTGTGGTACATTCTTTGAAATTTATATAAGGGGTTGTGTAGGGTAAATCATTGCCCGACAAAATCAGGTGATATATAGGTCTTATAGAGCTTCCTTTGGAGCATATATTTGACAGAAAAAAATCCCATCCACGTACATTTTAAGGAACTTGTGGTACATTCTTCGAAATTTATATAAGAGGTTGTGGAGGGTGAATCATTGCCCGAGAAAATCAGGTGGTTTATAAGTTTTATAGAGCTTTCTTTGGAGCATATATTCGACAGAAAAAAAATCCCATCCATGTACATTTTAAGTAACTTATGATACACTCTTCGAAATTCATAAAAAGGGTTGTGGAGGGTGAATTAATGCCCGACAAAATCAGGTTGTATATAAGTCTTATAGAGCTTCCTTAGGAGCATATATTATCTAGAAAAGAATCCCATCCTCTTCATTATATTTGATGAGAAAAAATCCATCCACAATAATAAATAAGCTTCTAAATTCGTGGCCAGCCACGAGTTGAGAACACTTTTAAACAACCTATGCCGGCCGGACGCACGCTTAATGTTTCAGCAGATTCGTGGCTGGAACTCATGGCTGCTTTCACTCTGGTCATCATATTTTATTACACAACTTTTATAAAAGTGAATAGTCTCGAATTTGCTCCATTTTCCAAATCATAAGAGTACCAACATAACATACGGTTGTTCATCAGTAATTAAACATTTTCCAAACAAATACATGAGGGCATAGTATATACCATTTATCCTTGACCGAACATAATATTTCATTACTCATTTTCTGAAAAATCCTACCACACTATATTTGCTACGCTTTCCAGCTTAAGAGTACAACATGTGGTTGTGTATGGTTTAAATGAATTAATTCTATTTAAGTTATGTGTGTTACATACAAAATGTGTGTACGAACGTTATAATGAAATGTCCTCAATTCGAACTGACAGTTCTAACGATTTTATCCACCATTGTGGCTATAGAGTTCCGTATAATAATTGTCTCTGTATACTTCGTAAGGCAAAGTAATTTGTCTTTATCGTTAAGGAAAGACAGCGGAGTGCAATACAGCCTTGACTTCTTCGAAAACTGAACATATAAGGCAAATACACTTGAACACGTCAAGAAATGTTCACTTGACAAGAATGCAAGGATCCGTTAATACACTATAAAAGAACGCAAAAACGCGAAATTCAGTAGGTGACAGTTTGCGATTTTAATTGGACGGTAGATTGTTGTCTTGCTGTATTAGGTCCGTTGTAAGTATAACACCAACGTTAAGACGGAACAGGAAATTCTAGGAAGAGTTCAACGAAGTCTGGAAATAAGCATGTAGGTTGTTGGACTTTGATTCGGACCATTAGCTGCTATTTTGTTTTGATGTTTATTCTTTTCAAGCGATCATACAATCGGAGATGATTATTATGATGGTGTCGAGTAAACTGGCAAATTTTCTGGCGAAAAGTAAATATTCAATAATAGACAGTGCTGACCTTACAATAGAAAGTTCACTGAGACAATCCTTAGACAACAACTGTCATATATCTCGCCTTTTCAGATGATTAGATGACAATTGGCGTTGGTAAATGAGAATACATATATTGTGAATAACAAATTAACTGACTGGAGCAGTCAATGCTAAAGATTTAATTTGATGTTCAGAGTTTTTGCTTCTTTTGAACCATAAACTTAAAAAGATAAACTCCGATTGTAAAACTATCCATTTGAAATTTCAGAACCTGTTTCCATAAATCGTATACATACTTTACCCTGAAAACAGTTTGCTTCAATTAAGAACTTTTCACCTACAACTGATTTCTATCGTGGACAAACTGAAATACAGGTTTTAAGTTGGCGGGTTGACATGCTATTTTCGGCACTTCGATCAATGTCACTGTGTCATTTACTTGCCACTTATGACGTTATTCCAGACTCGTATATCAATAAAATCATGACTTATTGGTTGTGTAAGAATGTATCTCTTTGATCAAAATGATCAAGTGAATTATAGAAAGTAGAACGTTCTTGGGTAGGATGGTTTTTTTATTTTCATAATGCATCTTTTTGGGAATAATTCTAACACAATTTACTGGAGACACCATCATCGACAGAAATAAAATACTCTACAATGTCCAACTCAAAAACGTAATTCGAGACGGAGTAAAGATCGGTCTTTCCATCTAACTGGGTATGTTATATCGTGCTGCTAATAGTACAAACACAGGATATAGATATGCTAACGCTATACTGAAGTTAATCTTTCCAAAAGAAATTTCGCGCAACGTCTACTCTAGCTATTGGAGTTGCCTTTAGTAGAAGAGAATGATAGAGAATATGGTCAACAAAGATTTTTTATGAATACATACTTATCGGCTTTAGGATTAGTGAAAAACTTATCTTTACTTCACTGTTGTTATTATTACAGACGTTGGCGCTGCAATAATTCGCCATTGTCTTCACACAAGCAAAACACTATTTTTCAAACTAAAAATATACTACACTAACTGGAAAGTAATATACACTATCAGTATGAACTAATATGAATGTAGAAAAGTCAAAAATTATAACAAAAACTTGAAAAATCTATCCAAAATCTTGATGTATATTGAGTGTGACAAGTGATAAATATTAGAATTTAACAGAGTTTTAGCTGTTTCTTGTAGAAAATTATATCTTGTACCTGTTCCTCAGATGTCCTTGTACCATTATAAACTATTTTCACCTGTAAATAAGCGTGTGTAAGAGTGTTATGACTGGATAAAGTGTGTTGCAAAATGCCATCCGTAGTGCATTTTAATGTTGAAAATTTAAAATTTCATTCTCTATCGGAACAGATTGCACTGCAGATGACTCGCAAGGAAAGGTATTGATATTCTGCAAATACTATGATTTTACCATCACTTTCAGATATAATTAGTTCAAAATTTTGCCGCATCCAACAATTGGAAGTTGACCAGTTTTAAACTTGAACTTGAGCGTTCCGGTAATTGAAGAAAGACTTACATAACCTCAAAATCAATCTAAATTTCCAATTAAAATGTAAATAACATGATACTTTTATTTGATGAGATCCAAATTAAGCCATTTTTGGATTATAAACCCGGAAATATTATTGGTAACGCTTACAACAACACATTACTTGCAACAACAGCTTGTTATGATTGTTAGTGTTAATTCAAAATTCTAAGAGTTTGTGGATATATGTTCTATATCAAAAAAAATGTAAACAAAGCATAAGCTCTGACAAACGGCTATATTAGCAGCGTATCTATATAATAATAATATAATAATAATAATATTTATTGCAAAGAGTCCTAACATATTCAAATATTCTTGCCAGCTTGATGAAAAAACGTTGTGTTTCGTCTGTTCTGGCACTGTTGCCGATCGACGTGGCTTGCTTAATAGCGTAGTTCGTTTATTGTGTCGCCCCGCCTGCCCGTTCGTTTTTTACGACCTTATGTTCGAAATTAAAATTCTACTCGTACTCTGAATAGCCATCAAGAATTCTCCGTATTACTAAAATTGGCAAAACGGCAGATCTGCTCATATGGGCGATAACATGACAAATGCAGAAACAATGGTGTCGATTTGTTATTATCAATGGTAAAACAATTGGCTGAAAAGTCACTCTATGGCCGATTTAATGTTATTAGAGATTATTGCCTTCAAAAAAGCGATTTTAATAATTATTGCATACTGACCTAAAAAATGTATAAAACATTGGCAAAATTATTGTTTCCAGGGATTACAACAATGTTTGCGTATTACCAGAAGATTACCTACCCTCCTCTCAAAATGATAGTTTTTTCGTGGTAATAATGAGCTCCTGTATTACATTAACAAATGCAGGTATTCATCAGCCAATATGTGAATATGTTGTAATCCCTGGAAACAATAATTATGTCAATTTTGACCCCTTAATATAAATAGCTCGGTACACAATGAAATAACAGCAACAGTGGCAGAATGGCACAAATCGCAGACTCTCTTTTATGACACTGACTCTTGTACTATAACTGTATAGAGGTAGTTAAGTTTGAATCTCCAAAATCCTAGTTTGTTGGAAGCAATATCAATAAATATTCTTATCTAAGATCCCATTTCATATGTGACAATTATATCCTAGTTGTAAAATTATATTATACTAATACATATACGGAACAGCTTTTAGAAAACGTATTCTACTCTTGGCGAATAACATTCATCTAAAACCTGGCGCAGTGCCCAATTAATATATAGAAAGATTTTCGCTAGACGGTAACTAATGAATTGGAAAAACTTCATGTAATCCCTTCATTCGTTTCTACAATTCGCTTCCTTGTGCTTTATTTTTATCATCCATGATTTATGAGGCCAAGTTATTTCTAATCCTACTTAGAACTCGTCTAGCAATTCACATATATTGGAATGAACGATCATATCAATCCATTGTGTGCCACAATATCAGAAACTCCAAGAAAAGCTTGGTATTCTGATGAGAAATAATTAGTGGTATCATCATGATACTGACACCAGCTATCAGGATGACTTTCAAAAGTATTCAAACTATAATATAACGTTGTTTTATACTAACACTTGCTATTTATTACATGGACTATCAAAACGTACTACAGGATAAAGACATAAAATAGATCAAAATACATCTTGACGTCAGATCGATGACATCATAGTCCAGGCTATGAACCGGGAAATAAAAAAAAAAACATGTAAGTTCGAATCAAAAATTTTTTTTGCATTAGCTTCAGGAAGTTCTCAGGGTCATTCATACACCTTAAAACCTCTTGGGAACCCCAACCCCTCTCATTGGGGGCGAAAATGACCCGCAATATCCAAGTCTTGAATTGTATTTTCTACAAACAAAGGTATTTTGGCATTTCCAGTGCACCTAGGAGGTTTTTTGGATCGCTGAACACGAATCCGTACAGATTTACTTGCAATCTATCGTAGGGGTGGTCAAATCGACAAAATTGGCCAATATCGCACCCCTAATATGTTATTTGGCAATTTACGTGTTTTTGGCATTTCGAATGCACCAAGTTGGTTTTTTGGGTCTCTGAACACGAATCCGTAGCCACATTTACTTGCAATCCATCGTAGGGGTGGTAAAATCGACGAAATTGACCAATTTTGCACCCCTATATATTATTTTGCAATTTACGTGTTTTTGGCATTTCGAATGCACCAAGGGGGTTTTTTGGGTCGCTGAATACGATTCCGATGCCAGATTTACTCCGAAGTAATTTTAAAATGGAAAAATAATAAAAATTTAGAAGTGTGTCAAATTAGCCATTTTTGTAAATTTTCCACCCCAAGTAAATCTGGCTACGGATTCGTGTTCAGCGACCCAAAAAACCTCATAGGTACACTCGAAATGCCTAAATACCTTTTTTTGTAGAAAATACAATTCAAGACTTGGAGATTTCGGGCTATTTTCGCTCCTCAATGGGTTGGGGTTCTCAAGAGGTTTTAAGGTGTATGAATGATCCTGAGAACCTCCTGAAGCTAATGCAAAAAAAAATTTTTGATTCGAAATTACATGTTTTTTTTTATTATAGCTAAAATCCCGGTTCACAGCCTGGACTATCAGTTGAATCTTAAAATGAGAATTTCGGACATTTCCGCAGGTTACCGCGCTCAAAAACAATGTATTTCCTATTTTCACCACTTCAAAGCGATCTGCAAAATTTGAAATACAAACTACCAATAGGAACGGCGCATTCGTCCCCATACACACAAACACAAACGTGAGCGGGCAGACCTCTCCCACAAACACGCCCACACACACACACACACGCACATACACACATACACACACGTCCATATATACATAAAGCTCGGAAGGTTCCGTTCGTTAACGCTAAAATTTCAGATAATTCTTGTTTCCGATTATATTTATATATGTTTGTTAAATACTAAAAGAATTTGTTTCACAATAAATTATTTATTGAAAAACTCGACTGAAAAAATTGTTCATTTTATTTGGAAAATAATTTGGGGCAAGGGGGCCTCCACTCCTTTGTTGCCCCGAAGCCTCCAGACCTCTAAATCCGGCCCTGGATTCTTCAGAAACGCTCAAATCGGATATAACCGCGAAAATCCGGAAAAAAAATTAGGTCCGACTACCTTAGACTTAATACGTATAGGGAGGGAAGTAAAATATATTTCTAAAAGCTATTTTCATATTTCCCTTATTTTTTTTTATCGAACAGCGAAATTGTGGAACTCTTACTTAGTGAGGTCTTTCCCTATGCCTGTAACCTCCAAACCTTCAAGAAAAACATGAATGCCTATCTCCTCTCCATAAATTCTACTGCTGGCTCATACGATTTTCTTCGAGCATTATACGTTTCCCTCTCGTGTAGTCTAAGTATTAAAAAAAAAATCCGAAAAAGCACTAACAAAGAATTATAACGAAGCTTTTTGTATATGAGATTGTGCATCCTCACAATTACCTACATCGGATAACATAAAAACTCAACTTCTATATCGTTTTTCGTGATCAATTTGCAGGGTGAGTGGCCTGGTAACTTCCATCGCGGATATTCAAAAAAACGTGTCACTAATTACGAATTAGTTAACCTTTTCAGATTTATGGCGGATACATATATAAAACTAGTTCTCCGAATTTAATTAAACAATGTCGTTGATTGAAAGAGTCGAGTCTTTCAATCAACGAATATGTGCAAAGTAAAATTCTGAGATTCTTTTGATATGAAAGAACCTTTATTCAATTAATCAGTTAGGATTATTTACGGATATAAAGATTTTAATCCCATACTGTTTCCTGTTTCTCTATATTCAATTAGTTTTGTTATTATAGCAGGATTTCGCGAATTAAGTGTTTCACGGGAAGGGTATAATAATAGAATTAATATCTATGTGAGCAAATTCGATAAATCAGTTCGGATAGCAGAATAGTAAAATTGGACTATCGACCGGGCATAAATCCAACTGATCCAAATGAAGCTAAAAGCTGTCTCAAATAGGGTGCTATTGTACTGTGTCAGTAGTAAATACACCCTCAAACTAAGGGTGTGAAGAATAAAAAACCGGCATTTTTGAAGTCGAAAAATAGAGATTCCACGACAAAATACGAAATTTTCCATTCTGTTAAAAATGGCATTCATTTGAACCTAACCACATTTTAGCAGGGATAATATCAATAACTGAATGAATTTTCAGATTTTTGCATTAATTTTATTGCAATTTGCACTAGAATACCCTCATAGTAAAAATTTGATTTCCTATATTTTGCTTCTGGGTATAAATCTCTGCTACGAGAAATGGTAATTTTACGGCTATTGTTTGGTTGAAAAATGCCTTCATAACAATTTTTTTAATTTACCTGTGTTCGGATCTCATTAAAAACTTGCTTGTGCAAATTTGACATAAGGACGCTTTGTACCTTCTTGATACAATTAGTTTTAAGAAATTCGGCTTTAGACAGTGATTATTTTTGATCTTCTGATGATGGTCGAGAGACCGAAACGAATGTAAAGATGAAAATAGTAAACATATGTATTAGTGTGACCCATCTGCCGAGAATTTCTATATAATTCATACCTGGGTCAGGAATAATTATTTACATTTAGAGAGAAAAATCGTAATAATAATAATGATGGAAATAACCATTCTACAACTTGTTGCGTGCACGTGTTCTGCTAATTGACAGAGAAATTTGTGAAATAAACAACGGCTGTTTAACATGTTTTGCGAGTAATTGCACTAATTCTATGACACTATAATAACAGTGATTTCCTTATTCTTCTTTTAAAGGCACCTATTGTTGTAGGATAACTTCAAGCTTAATAAATGTAGAAAAGATCGCCAACTGTGGATTTAATTATTTAAATACCTCACTCGGAACGAAACCACTGCGATGGGTCATTGAAATCAGTGACATGTAAAACAGTGTTGTGAATGCCTTTAAGTCCGATTTCTTCGAACATTTGAAGAAAATATGAATATTCGATGAGTGCTGAACAAAAAATACCTCGTCACTACTGTTAAAATTATTCGGCGGATGTGATATTTTCTACGATCCTCTGATTTTATCCAATCTGAGGAAAGATCTTTTTATTCCCGTAAGATTACTGTATCCATGATTTATGTTCATGACCGTCTACAACAAGAGCAACTTTGTAAGTCGTGCCGAAGAAACAGTTTCTTGCACGGGTATATAGCTTCGCGCAACTATCGTACAAGAAAGGTGTTCATACACGAGTGAAAAACATGCAAGGTAGACAGTAATTTAATTAAATTCAGTAGGATGCGAGTACAAAGTTCTAATCACGAAACTCACAACAATTTGTTTGCATTCACTGGACCATGATTCCCATTGTTACTCCTTTGAATGAAACATGGACCTATTTGCATGCGCGTATCTGAAGTATCCATGAATTTGTTTACCGTCTGAAATTGAATTCATCACGTTTAAATCGGTTTCGTTCAAAATGTACTTGAAACTACTTCAATTGCAATATCCTGCGAATGAAGCTCTATCAATTCCACCTGTCGAACGCAATAAATTCAAATATATTGTATCGATCTATTAAGCGTTTTCATTTCATTGGAAACTGTTCTATTCACTACTTAAAAATAATGTTCAAATTATCTAATCTAATTCTAATTAAGCATTGGAGCTATTTCAACTATAAGTTTCAGCATGAAAATGTTTTTAGAATCCTAGTAGTCCACATAAATTAGGGTTTTTCCCGAAATCAAGATACCACTATTTTTTTAGATAAAAGTGAAGTTCCGCATTGTATATGGTATCAGATTGAAGCTTACATCATCAGTTCATCAGAAATGTACACTCGATGTTTCATCAGTGCACAGAGAGACTGATTGGGTCCTTAACGTAAAAGAATAAAACAAAATTTATGAGAAGTCTCAGTTTTTATTTTTTCTAAGTATGCTATCTCGTGCTGTATTGTGCATAGTATCAGATTGAAGCTAACATCATTAGAAATGTAGAATAGATGTTTCATCGTTCGACAGAGGCTGAATGGGTCATTAGGCAAAAAGAATTTGAAAAAAATTTAAATGTATGAGAAGTCTGTTTTTGTTTTTTCTAAGTATGCTATCTCATTTGCGTCATATTGTGTATAGTATCAAATTGAAGCTAGCGTCATCAGGAATGTACATTGGATGTTTTATCATTGCTCAGAGAGACTGAATGGGTCCTTACGGAAAAAGAATGTGAGAAAAAACTCAAAAATGTATGAGTCTCAGTTTTTATTTTTTCTAAGTATGCTATCTCATTTGTGTTGTATTGTGTATAGTACCAGATTGAAGCTAACATCATTAGGAATGTACAATTCATCGTTCCACAGAGGCTGAATGGGTCCTTACTCAAAAAGAATTTGAAAAAAATGTTAAATGTATGTGAAGTCTCAGTTTTTATTTATTCTAAGTATGCTATCTTGTTTATCATTGTGTATGGTATCAGCTTGAAGCTAACATCATCAGGAATGAACAATGCATTGCACAGAGACTGAATGGGTCCTTACGGAAAAAGAATTTGAAAAAAAATGAAAAATGTATGAGAATTCTCAGGTTTTATTTTTCCTAAGTATGCTATCTCGTTTGTGCCGTATTGTGTATAGTATCAGATGGAACATCATCAGGTACAGTATATGTTTTATCATTGCAGAGAGATGCTGAATGGTTCGTTACGCAAAAAACAAATTTTTAAAGTATGAGAAGTCGTTGGTGCCTTATTATGTATAGTATCAAATGAAAGCTCACATCTTCAGAAATGTATTCTGGTAGTTTCATCATTGCGCAAAGAGGCTGAATGGGTCCTTACGAAAAGAGAAATTGAAAAAAAATTAAAATGTGTGAGAAGTCAGTTTTATTTTTCTAATTATGCTATCTCGTTTGTACCGTATTGTGTATAGTATCACAATGAAGCGAACATCATCAGGAATGTACACTGGATGTTTCATCTTTGCACAGAGATGCTGAATGCAAGATGCAAGAAGAATTTGAAAATCAAAAATGCATGAGAAGTCTCAGTTTTTGCATATAGCTTTTATCGCGGGCTTTGAGCGCGGCGACCGAATCAAGAAATTCCGTAACGAAAAATAACAGGAACTCGTTTATGTTGCGCTCTCTCGGGTGACTAATATTGAAAAATTGTATATCACGACAAAAAACGATAATTCTAAATTCAAGTTTTATAATAATCGAAGGCAAGCTGCATCGACTGCATCTTTGTTGCAAGAATTCAAAAGACTGCCTTTAAATAGTGTTCAGACTACAGCTCAAAGTGTCTTAGATTTCCTTAGTAATAGAAATGGCATTTCAATAATGACTTTCAATTGCCAAAGTCTAAATAGTCACAAATACGATTTACAAGATTCAGTTACGAGACAAACAAATGTGTTACTTCTTACCGAAACTTGCATGACGCATGATAATCCGATTGAAATACCTAATTTCAATTGTATTGTTCAATTCAAACGAGATACTGTTCCAAAAGGTGGGGTAGCTATTTACCAAAATAATAATAATGTAACTAATATTATGACTCCGAATATTGAAATAAATATTGCACACGTTAGCGATGTTAATGTTAGGCGCTCATTTGTTGGAGATATTTGTGCGTGCTCATGCAAACTTAGAAATGGCCTACACATAGTCATGGTAGCAATTTACATTTCTCCGAATCCAAAATTGGACGAGGTAGAGCATTTTATTCATCGCACTTTACTGGAGTACACTGAAGAAGGGTCGAAAATACTTGGTACAAATGGTAATAAATTTCCACTTATCTTGGCTGGCGATATCAACATCAACTTCGCTGATAAAAAATCAGAGCGGTTGACAACTTTTCTTTCGGAAAAATTGAATTTGAAAATGAATAATGACCCACAAGAATCCACAACAAAATATGGGGCCACCATTGACGCGGTATTTTCCAGATATTTAGAGGATATCAAGTCCCAAACTTATGTCTCTTATTTCAGATACCATAAACCTATAGTTTCAATGATAACAAATTCCTGAATAACCTACATGTATTGTAAGATAATTAAAATATTTTAAACGATATTAACTTCTCATTTATTCAATAAAAGAAAAAAATTTGTTTTCTTATCGGTCACCACGCTCAAAAAGTGTAACTTGAATTAATATTAAAGAAAAAACTTGAATTAATATCAAAGAAAAAAAAATACTGCATAAATTAAAAATAAATAAATAATTATAATTGCATGAGTTGTGAGTTGCATCCTTTTTACGCAACAATGTAATCGGAATAAAGTAAAAATCTATTAGTATTGTCAGTCAGTCAATTAGAGAGTGATATCTTCTATAATGAAGTATTCAGTATTACATTTCCTATTCATGTAAAACATGTGTGAAAAGCTTTAAGTTAGAAGCGCGCAGTGTTGTCAAATCAAAGTGAGGGTAGATTTCACACAGGCTCACTTCACACACGCATCTATAATACGGACTGACTCTCCCACTCATCAAGAAATTTGGCATGTTGGTATACGATGTAGGCTAACATCGGATTTTTCTATCTCAATCCCAAACGGGTAAAAGGGATTTTATATATTTTGACATTTTTGACAACTGATGTAATCACGTACAATTTATATTGCAGATAGATAATTAGATTATCATGTCATTATCACAGTACAGACTGTCTATGACAGACAACACATAACCCCTCAGCAAGACAGGTAATATTTACATAACACGACAGCTGCTACATTGACAGTCACAGAATGTCCGTGAAAGGCCATAGATATCACTGTCAATTCATATAAGATTTTATATGACATAGAGTATAATTTTACGTCTTTCATGCTGTTAGCTGTTCCTACTAGTTTGAAATATGCATATTAAGTCTTGAAACTTGTGGATTCACAGCGGCGGCAGAGCCGACCCCTTCTTCTTCTACGGGATTAGCTGTTTCTGCGGGCCTACCAATATATAAAAGGCAAATACCACTTACAGAAACCAAAAAACTGAAACTATGAAACGGACCGACTTGAAACTTGGCAGATATGTTCCTTATGCGACGTAGCCACCCGCTAAGAACCAATTTTTCAGAAGTCAATCCCAAACGGCATAAAAGGGATTATGATTACATAATCACGTAAAATTTATATGACAGAGAGTTCCATATATTAATGAATCATTATCATAGTTCATATTTCGGAAGTCAATCCCAAACGGCTTAAAAAGGATTATGATTACATAATCACGTAAAATTTATATGACAGAGAGTTCCATATATTAATGAATCATTATCATAGTTCATATTTCGGAAGTCAATCCCAAACGGCTTAAAAAGGATTATGATTACATAATCACGTAAAATTTATATGACAGAGAGTTCCATATATTAATGAATCATTATCATAGTTCATAATGTCATGACAGACAACACATAACTCCTCAAAAAGACAGGTAACGTTAATATGACAGCAGCTGAGACATTTACAGTCATACAATGTCTGTGACAGACCATTCCATAACATAGGTATTCCTATCAATTCAAATAAAATGTTCGCATGACATAGAGTATAATTTAACGTATTTTCATACCTTTAGCGGTTTCTACTAATTTGACATATGCATTAAGTCTTTAAGACTTGAAGATTCACATGGCGGCGGCAGTGCCTTCTCCGGTCAGTAGGTGTTTCTGTGTTAGTACTATGATAAAGGAATATCACTTTCATCTCTTTGGTTAGAGCACTACATATCATTTAATGCGTATAAAATTCGATGCATTATGACTGATCGCTCAATGAAATTTGACAATGGCAACATCATTAGCAGATATCTCCGCACAAATGATAAAAGAGTTTCAAGCGGTCACTGCAAGCATGAAAGAAGTTGTTAAAAACGCGTCTGGAGTTGCAATGTTTGAAAAGGAAATAGCAAAACTATTGCATGATTTCCAAGCAGAAATAGCTGGTTTCCAGAACTCAGCTATGGACGACACTTTGAAGAAAAAAGTACAATCTGAATTTTGTACTAGTATACAAAAAGCCAAAGTAGCTGCTGGGAAATCTTTAGAAGAATGCACAAATAACGCTAAAGGGGTAATCGACGATATTTGTGAAACAAATCGAAAAAAGTTTTGTAATACCTGAACTAATCAGGCTTCATGTAGCATTAAATAATTCAGATAAGATACTGATCTACAGAATGTGACTTGAGATTAAAATTGTGCAAAAAGTATGTACTTTTTCATTCTATTTTTACGCATTCGCTTATTATCCTTGGTCTTATGGACATCCAATATCAAACTTTTTCTAGGAATGGCATCGTTCTAGCTATCAGTCCTGTATTATTCAATCTCAATCCCAGTCGACTCAATTGTGGAGGATGGACCGGTCCAAAGTTGAACTGCGACTGCCGTCGAAGATTACGTGAAAGGGTTACAATGCCGTTAGCCCTTCGCCCGTACTGTACGGTCTGCCAACCATCAGAAATCTACCGACCTTGGCATATGCTTTGAGTTTAGAGAATCTAAAGACACATTGAGTTAGATGTTGTTATCTGCATATCAGCCTGGCGATTCTGAGGTCGGTAAAGTTCAATTCGTGTTGGTTCCTGATAATAGCAGAGTAACAGGATATGAAACAGCTGGTCTGGTGGGGATCTCTATTAGCTCATATCAAATCAAACCTGTGATCCAGTTCTATCTATGTCTTCGGACCTCGATAGTTGTGGTTGACGCGATAGTCTGAGGTGTAACGAGAACCAGCAGATAGAAACTATTAAAATCTACTTCAATATATTGATAATTTAAGACCAGAAACCAGATTGATTTTGACTGTATGTTCAAAACCTACAGACGCCCAAACAATCATTTTTTACATATCTTCCGATCTGGTCACAATTTTGCATATTCTCATCACTAATAATATATTCTCATGAAAACGTGGAGTTTTTAACTATTTTCTAGCTACGTCCCGAATAATTACTTCAAGTATCATGTCAATCTGATTCAATCTGATTTGAGAGTTTATTTTTTGAATTAAGTATTGGATTATCATCAGCGGTAGTAGTCGTGCAGTTAAGATGTCTGACCAGAAATCAGATTACGTCTGGAAGTGTAGGTTCGAAAACTACAGCCTGCCAAACAATCCTCTTCCAATTATGTTTTAGACCTCAATTTTGTAGGTTCCTATCACTAATAATCATTTTGAATCGTTACATTCAATATAGTGCCATGATATATATAGAATATTCATCGACATTAAGTTTTTTGCGAAATATGAAACTTTTGGCATCTATTATTGATAGAGAGGTGTTTTTTTATGTAAAGTTCATCATCGAAACATTGGTCGTACCAAGTTTGAATCAATGTACATGTTCTACGAAAACATGTAATATTAAGAAATAGCTGACATAAGTAGGAACAGGTAGCGGCGTTGGCTTTGCGATATCATTCGGCGACTTTCAAGACAAACTAATGTATTACAAATGATTAGAAACAGATAAAAGCATGGAAAGACGAAAAATTATACTTTGTCTTGATATTGAGAGTTTATTTGAAATGATAATGAACAGATTAACATATATTCTGTTCTACAACTCTATCTTTGATACTGTACGTATAGGAACTGTCAAAATCATTGGATTACAACGTTCTTTATCGCCTTATCATCTCTCACTGGATACCTGCGTCGTATAAGGAATCTATCTTTCTCCAACGAAATTTACAGTTTGACATTATAATCCTACCTAGATTGTCAGCTGTTTTTGAGCTTATTAGTAAAATCTCAATAACTTAATATTTTTAAACGGCACCCAGTTTCATTGTGAATCCAAAAGACGAGTTGGATAAATTTTCTCAAACGTTTTTTTGGCAAATCTTGAATTCGGAAAGTTACACGTATCCATGGCAACTTAAACGTGTTTAGCACGGTATCAGCGTATCAGTCTATGTAATACTGTTTTTCTATAAATAATCTTTTTTGTTACTTTGCTGCTAATTTGCCACTGAATTGTTTTTACAATATTTATTTGAGTTTTTCTAAATTTCCTCTTACAGATTCATAACTTATTGAAACTTTAATAAGATGTCAAAAAGTCTTTGTATATATACAAGGCAAATACCACTAACTCACTCATCACGAAATCTTCGAAACTATAAGAACAACCTAATTGAAATTTGGCGGATAGTTTGCTATCCGTCGCAGGCACCCGCTAAGAACGGCTTTTCGAAACTAGTTCCCAAACGGTAAAACGGATTCGAGATATATTTTTTAGTTTCTGACAGCTGATATAATTACGTACAATTTACATGACAGACAGTTCCACAGATCAATGGGTCATTATCACAGTTCAGACTGTCTATTACAGGCAAAATATATAACCCCTCAACAAGACAGGTAACATTTACATGACAGATAGCTGATACATTGACAGTTACATAATGTCCGTGACAGCTCTGTCAATTCAAATAAATTTTCACATGACATAGAGTATAATTTTAAGTCTTTAGATGGCGGAGCCAACGATTTCATTTATGGGTATCGAGATGGGTATAAATTAGTTTTAAAAATCGCAATAAAGTAAGAGCCTGCAAATGCGATATTTTTTCAAATTCTAATAACTCAAAAACAGTTAAGTATCAAGGTAGAGTTATACCTATCACTCTTGGAAAAATTGGGGTGGTCCATGTAAAATAACAAAGTTGATATCAATAATAAGATTCTTGACCCAGTATGAATTATATATAAAATTCTCGGGAAATAGGTCACAATAACACTTTGTTTTAACTATTCGTCTTTACGTACGTTTCGGTCTCACGACCATCATCAGAAGACTCACTATGTCTAAAAAGGGGTTTATTAAAACTAATTATAGCACAAGCGTCCAAATCGCACAATTTAACTTCAATTAAAAGAGCCCACGCCGTCGAAACGAACAGAACCACGAATAATCGAAATTGTATCGTCAGAATTAATGTATAAAAAATTATTTTTTTGTAGTAAGAATCCGCTATTCAGTAATATTATTAAAATATATGAGTGCATATTGATTGGTATTCTCACAACAAATGAGAAGAACGAAGTTATTTGTCAAGTATCTACTTTCGAAACCAGATGTGTAGGATTTATGACATGGCACTTAAGAAAGGTTTCAGACCTGTACTGGGAAATAACAATTACGAATTCTTCCTAAAAACATTTTCTACACGTATAAAGACGTATGTAAGAATTTGCAAGAGATTATTTAATCAAATTAGTATAAATATGACTTAGATTTTGTGTGTCTACCCTATGATTTACAGATTTGGGGTCCCGTTTTATGTGAATCATCTCCAGGATAGATCTTTTATAATAATTGGTTTCCTTAGTTAAGACATTAACATTTTTGTAATCAAATTGATGGTTATAATCAAAGCAATGCTTAGCAAGGGCGGTGGAATTTTCTAAGTTGTTATTTCTTGTGCTATATTTATGGCCGTACATTCTTTTTTGTAAATATTGTTTAGAGATTCCAGTATAGGTTCCATCACAATCTAAACAATTCAATTTATACACTGTGTGGGTTTGTTTATCTTTGGGTATTAACGATTTTAGATTTGAGAAATATTTCCCAACACAGTTAGTAGGTTTATGCGCAACATTTATATCATACTTTTTCAAACATTTTTTGATTTTCTCTGAGGTTTCCGGAATATAAGGTAGAGTTATAAAATTGTCTGTATTACCTTTTATGTTATTTTTATTAGACGAACCAAACCTAAACAAAATCTATAATGGTTCGTCTAATAAAAATAACATAAAAGGTAATACAGACAATTTTATAACTCTACCTTATATTCCGGAGACCTCAGAGAAAATCAAAAAATGTTTGAAAAAGTATGATATAAATGTTGCGCATAAACCTACTAACTGTGTTGGGAAATATTTCTCAAATCTAAAACCGTTAATACCCAAAGATAAACAAACCCACACAGTGTATAAATTGAATTGTTTAGATTGTGATGGAACCTATACTGGAATCTCTAAACAATATTTACAAAAAAGAATGTACGGCCATAAATATAGCACAAGAAATAACAACTTAGAAAATTCCACCGCCCTTGCTAAGCATTGCTTTGATTATAACCATCAATTTGATTACAAAAATGTTAATGTCTTAACTAAGGAAACCAATTATTATAAAAGATCTATCCTGGAGATGATTCACATAAAACGGGACCCCAAAATTTGTAAATCATAGGGTAAACACACAAAATCTAAGTCATATTTATACTAATTTGATTAAATAATCTCTTGCAAATTCTTACATACGTCTTTATACGTGTAGAAAATGTTTTTAGGAAGAATTCGTAATTGTTATTTCCCAGTACAGGTCTGAAACCTTTCTTAAGTGCCATGTCATAAATCCTACACATCTGGTTTCGAAAGTAGATACTTGACAAATAACTTCGTTCTTCTCATTTGTTGTGAGAATACCAAACAATATGCACTCATATATTTTAATAATATTACTGAATAGCGGATTCTTACTACAAAAAAATAATTTTTTATACATTAATTCTGACGATACAATTTCGATTATTCGTGGTTCTGTTCGTTTCGACGGCGTGGGCTCTTTTAATTGAAGTTAAATTGTGCGATTTGGACGCTTGTGCTATAATTAGTTTTAATAAACCCCTTTTTAGACATAGTGAGTCTTCTGATGATGGTCGTGAGACCGAAACGTACGTAAAGACGAATAGTTAAAACAAAGTGTTATTGTGACCTATTTCCCGAGAATTTTATATATAAAAGTTGATATCAATTTCCGGTCCGTATAACCATTCCCATGACAGAACGCTCTGCTGTTCACTCTATATGGAATTGAAATAATAACGTAGCTGTCTGATCCAATAGAATTTTCTAATCTTTTCAATGTCGATATCAATTTTTTTAAATATTCAAATACAGGGGTGAGGCAAAAAGATGTTAACATTAAATGGGTGTTTAATCACTTTAAATTACAAGGCAGAGATTTGGTTACAGGGTTTCAATTTGGCATCCATCCCTCTCAATACACTTATGCAGTCTGTCCATTGTTGTATGTAAGGCCCTCTGGGCCAGTTGGGCAGGAATTCCAGCGATGACGTGAGTGATGCGGGGTTTCAGGTCGTACAACTTGCGAGGTTTGCTGAAGTAGACCCAATCTTTGATCATGCCTCACATTCAAAAATCGCATGGCGTCAGGTCGGGTGAACGTGCTGGCCATGGGAAATGACCACCAATTCAGCGATTACCGAACGTGTCGTTCAGGTAATCTCGAAACATCAGACTATAATGAGCAGAGTATGGCTTCATTCCTAACTCACGATGCAAAATTCCAACCATTGACATTTGGGAAATGTTAGTTTCTCGAGAAAGTTTGCGCGTGACTTGGTTGGACTGGCTACCATAGATCCCTGGACGAGGATAACATTCGGACAGATCTCTTTCTACTGCTGTTCCACTTGCAATCGTCTTGAACGGACCCTGTCCGGAGAAACTTGTCATAGATCCTACTAATTGTCAGGCGCGATGGAGCATCCTCTTCCGTCCAGACATTTTTCTTGAACGATGCTTGGTGACTGAAAGACATCCATCCAGGCAGCTATCTTCCTTCGTTCCTCAATGGAATAACAGGTCTCCGTGTTTTAATTTGCGAATAAAAATGTAGTCTCAAAATATTTAGTCTCCCATACAGGGTTAATATCTTTTTGCCTCACCCTGTATAATAAGCACAAAGATTCCCGAAAATGTATCACGAAGTATTATTTAAAAATATTAACCTCGTCCCATCTCCCACGACGACTGTTCATTACAAGCAACAAACATAGAAAATTATGAAAGCAGTATTAAAGCATCGTGACCAGCAATTGTTGCTTCCCGAGAGAGAAACCGCTTTGTCACTTGTAATTTCAAAATAGAAATTATCTCCAGACATTTTCATGTCTAGAATGCTTCTATCAGTTCTTGATTAATCATTGTATCAGCAACACTTATTGTTTGTTTTGCTTAACGTACAATTTGCAAAGACTGTATGTATACTTGATACACTGTTTTCAACATCTCGTCTCTTGCTGCAGCTGTGAAGGATTGAAAATCATGGTTTCATCATATTTGAACTGGTTGTAATCTAAATAAATTTTGTTTATCTTATTATTTTAAAGATAACATTCGGTTATCTGAAGTATTTAAAGGTCAATACATTCTCTTTATTACTCTTTAACACACTGTCCATCTGGAGTTTTTGTAATATACCAATAAACATCATGGTAACAAAAGAACAGAACAATTTAATAAAATAGTCACAGAAATAACTTAGAATTCAATTATTAATAACTAGATAATAGCAGTAGAAGAAAGCGTCGGCTGCGCCGCAGCGATGTTCCCCAAGTTTCAATACTCAACAAAAATATTTCTAACAAGTAGAAACAGATAACTGCATGGAAAGACATACAATTATACTCTACGTCATAAGAAAAAGACAAAATTATAGTCTACGTCATATGAAATCTATGATTGGAATATGCTCTCAACGACATTATGTGGCTGTCATGTAAACGTTAGCTGTCTTGCTGTGAAATACATATATATGCTATTCGATGCTCCGCCATAGATCAGTGGCCAATTAGACAAAGGAACCTTAAACTTGTTTATATTTACCCAGGACATTTCTCACTCAGTTATATTGAAATATATAAGAACCGGGATGCTGTCATTGAATAAGTACTGTCAGAGTAATTGCCAATCATAGTAATACTCAAACCTGCACTCCTCAATTCAAAACGACTGAACTTTAGATGAATGTCCGTGAATAATTTATCTATGGCGGAGCATCGAATAGCATTCTGTTCATCAATGATCTATTATCCTTTCAGAGGTTTATATGTACAAAAATATAAGACTTACGGAACCAAAGTGGTGTAATTGGTAAACACGCTGGACTGAAGATCCAGGATTCTTCCGTTATTCAGATTTGGTTTCTATTTCAACGACCCAGACATATTAATTTAAAATTTAATTACGTTCATTGAAGTACATAGACTAATCAATCGTCTGGACGCATAATAAACAAAACATCAAGTGCTTTAATGAATGTCTAATGAATCAAGTACAGCTTGGTGAATAAATCTGAACTAATAAAACTTTACATACCACTTAGAGGTTATAAAAGCAAACTTATAGTCCTAATTTACAAGTCAAATGAGCATACATTGTAGCAATTTCTAAGTCGATACTCTCAATTCTGTTCGTTTATTGAATGGGAAGAGTCTATTTAATATAATGGAATTGAGTCTGTTAGTAATGTATATCACGTTCAGAAATTAGTCTCTGTAGCTATATTTTGGATTATACAATCCCAAAAAAAAATGCGTGAGTTAAAATCGAACGGCGGTAAAAGTGAAACTTTTTTGGAAATGCTGTCATTCAAGGTACAAAAAATTAATAAATTGAAGTGAAACAAAATAACTTTGACATGTAACGATAAACGACATAAAACATAAATATTAAATAAGAAAAAAATTTTAAAAACGAATTGCAAAGAAAAATAAAAAAAAAATTTTCATTTCTACGGAAATTTGATTTCAAATTTTTATTTGTATACTTTTTATCTTACAGTTTTATATCGTTTATCATTACATGTCACAGTCTATTTCATTTCACATTAATTTATTTTTTGTCCTCTTAATATCAAATGAAACATTTCCAAAAAAGTTACACTTTTACCGTTAGATTTGTACTAATAGAACAGGGTCGATAATTTTATAAACCAAATAAAATAATAGTAGGATGAAACCCATTGGAAAAGGAAGAGAATATAGCAAAAATGAATTGAAAAATAATTTACGGGCGATCTGAGGTCGGGAAGTGGAAGGGGGTGAGTTTTTAAGGGTAAAAAACGGTTTATCTTGATTTCCGGCAAAACTCCAAGTCCTATCGAAAAAAGTTAAATGGCAAAGTTGTAGGTAATTAAAAGATCTATAACTTTTTATCCACACTTTTTTCACATAACCTCAAAATATATGTGAAAAATTCAAATAACCAAGTTTTTGGTTTTTAATTTTTATCTTCTACAAAAAAAAATTATCTCACGAAATTTTGTGAAAGCTTACCTTTTCATGTCCCAAACACACTGTAATTTTTTTGATTCAAAATATTCATTTGTTCACCTTATTTTGACTTAATATCGAAAAAGCACCCTAATTTTCAATCGAAAATTCTCACGTCAAAATATCTGCTTTTTTGAAAAAGTCGGTGAGCTTTTTATTATTTGGAATCTCTACTTTCTGATGGTGTGAAAAAAAATATACATTACTATCGAAAATGTTCTCAAAAAATGCAAATGTAGACATACAAGCAGTGTGATAATGCGCTTTTCCTGCGACTAAATCAGGCACATTTCTCAAACGAGCTGAAATGTTTTTATCAAAATCAAACAGATTCATCCATACTGATGATCTGAAAAGACAAAATCAAATTGTAATAAAATATCATTCGATTTTAATTTTTTAGTTTATGTGGAAAGCCCTACTTTTTGTTGCAGATTTGCATAGATTGTCAAAAAGTAAGTAGGGTTTATCAGAAGAATTTTTTTATTCCTGATACGTGGCGCTAGAAACGATAAAACGTAAAAATGGTGGAGAGAATCGGTGAATAGTCTTGAGGAGACATTCAACTGTGGTAAAGTGATATCTCCCTGCCTCCTGCAGGAGTGGAGTGAGGGGGCACGTTAAACGCCTCATTTGTGCGAACTCTCCACAAATTGAGCAAAATTGACAAGCTCGTCTTATTTAATCCAATGTTAGTTTAGTTTAACATAAACTATATCCGTAAGCAGTCCTTTACCCTCTACTACCTAATCAAATTAATGTCCTCTCAAGCTTCTCATCATAGAATAATTGTTTCAATCTGATAACTTCTCCTTTGTTTTCGAGCATCGCCAACTTTGCGCTTTATGGAAATTATTGTAGTCGATAAGTTTAGGTTTATTGAAGCCTTCCCATCTTCTAGCGGTCCAATTTATTACCGCCGCTTGATTAAGCTATAGCACCGCAGTTAGGGAACTCGAAATTCGTGTAGCAGTAGCTCGGAAATTAAAAGGATAATCTTACAAAAACAATACCCAACCCTTTTATTTGTAGTATGGGTGAGCCAGCGCTTGGAAATACCGCCAGTTTATTTCAGAAAATTGTTCTTAAATTCCATAAATTGAGTTGGAGAACATTCAAATAATACTTTTATGTTTCTATTTCCAATCAAAAGGTTAACCAAACATAGTGTCATTTAGCAAAGTGATTGCATTTTTATTTATTTAAATACAAACGGATCATAACAAAGCAACGCAAAATAAGTTACAATAAGCGTTGGATTACCTAAACATTGAAATCAATAATTTAGTTATGACTTCTTTCCTAAAATGCAATGGTGGAAGCCGTTACTTTGTGATAATTTATCATATTGATATAATATAATAAAACACTTTTACTTTGTTGTTTATCACTTATATTATAGAAACAAATCATTACTATAGTTTCGACACTAGCGTCTCATCTTCAAACGATACTAATGTAAGAAAATATGAATAATCTTGGCTATTTATGGTACCATATAAGACACAGGTAACAAGTGAGGTTCTGTTTGGGGAAATACATTGTTAGTTAGTACCGGGATATCAAAAATTATCTTGGTCAAGGGTGGTTGTGGAATCTAAAACGTGTGTCTTACTTTACGTTTGAAATAATTATGTCACTGTCACGCTGACATCATCAATAACCTACAAATTTCAAACCTATTTATTTCAGTTGTAAAATAATAATGAACTACAAATTATGATATAATTATGTGAACTTTGAACCTTTTCAGAGGTCGTGATAGCCACAATCCGGGTCAAAAACTGTTTTGAAATAGTTAATTTTCCGTATATCGAATGACGTTTACGTGAGAAGCCCGTAGCACGCGAGTTTGAAATGGGCAAACTGGTTGTACCATGTAGTTAGATTTAGTATCGGCCGGTGCCCGACGGCCCTTATTTTTTCGATAAATGTCCATTAAATAGGACAATTTAATTAAAAGAGTTTGAGCTATTCTCAGATCTCAGCTACGCGCGTCTATCGTGCGACGTACCAAAGGGAATTTTCTCGCGACTAAAATATACACGAAGCGGGTAAAAGCTAGCGGCCCATAGCCAAAAACACTTTATTACAACTGGCGCCGGTCGCACTGGGAAGAAACGGCCCCAAATTAACAAGACCGAGGAAAATGTATAAACTCTAACTTACTCGCATCGAGCTCCTCGAAGCATATGTCAAAATGATTTCGTTATATTCAATTCTTCATTCCGATTATCAAAGAGGAAGTGAAAAGGTTCTATGTATCATTGAGTTGCATGCTGCTAATTTGTGACTAAGGTGACTAAAAATTGAATCGGCAATAGTTGTATCTGTGAATGTTCTCGATAAATTTTGAAAGAATTCATATTATTATGGTGCGTGAGGGTAAGGTCTAGGAATTTTATTTTGTTATCTTCCTCAGTTTCTAAAGTGAACTTAATGTTACGATGGATATTATTAATGAAGGATAAGAAAACATTAAATTGTCGTGATGTACCTTTGAAAAAAAATAAAACATCTACATATCTAAACCAGCAATGAATATGTTTTTTAGGTCATTATAGTTTCTTCAATATAAGACATGAAAATATCTGCCAAAAGAGGAAAGAGAGAATCACGTAAGAATGAGAAATCTTGACTCATCATTAAATACTTTCTTATGTTCCTTTATAATTAACAGGTGCATCAATGAATTATATAATTATTGGTAAGTTGAACTGAGGAATAGCTGTACTATTATTAATAATTAAATTACCATAGCGTGATTAACTAGTGACCTCCACATTGGTCTTTATTATGGTATAAACTTATATTCAAAGAAGAAACAATGCCAGATACTTTCCATTGGTTATTTATTCGAATGTTCTTCACGGTTGTATATTCGCAGCAATTCGAGGAAAATAGCTGTCAGAGCATGACATATTTATTTTATATGTACCGCATCCTTGCTATTGTTTATAGTTATGAAAAGGCAAAAAATCTCAGACACTGATCATGAATAAGAATCACTTGAAAATAACATTTCAAGAATATGTCTTAAATAAGTTGCATCCGAATAACCCCAACAATAAGTTTACAATGAATTCAGGACGTTAAGTGATCTACATTCAAAACAGCTGACCTATATCGAAACAGGCACCAATCAATTGATTTACTCTATCTTAAATATCTAAACGATCTGTAGTAAAACCTTCACAGAACGAACGAACGTATCTCTGTAAAAACCAAGCTGCTATAAAGAAAAATAAGCTGCAGATGTTCATTCTGGAAGAAATAGGTCTGGTCAGTAATGTAAGATAACAGAAGTGTTCATTGACACAAACCGGTAAACCAGATGTAATTT
Organism: Endomychus coccineus; assembly: GCA_958510875.1. Classification (NCBI taxonomy): domain Eukaryota; kingdom Metazoa; phylum Arthropoda; class Insecta; order Coleoptera; family Endomychidae; genus Endomychus; species Endomychus coccineus. The sequence goes on along the minus strand of OY294067.1, from coordinate 262,075,474 downwards.
CTTACTTTATCTGTCTCTTGATGATAGATGATTACGTTTTTCCATTAGTGTATTAATGTTCTGGGACACATCCGTTTCTTTTTGTGCGATCACAGAAATCAATAAGTCAGTCCAAATGTTCATTAATTTTTGCATTGACATTGATTTTTTTTAGTACAATTGAAATTGGATAATGAGGTAGAGTTAATATTGTGATAAGGAAATTCTTATACGGTGGTATACTAGGAAGGCAAGAGAGAATTATGGGAAATTTTACGTTATCAAGATATCAAAAAGAATGCTGTAGTACACGTTTAAAATTTTATTGCCATTATTTTTAGTACCTTTGAAATTTTCTATTCATTCTAGTGAGTTAGTGTTCTAGTGTTTAATTTGAAACCTCTACTCTGGTTATGTAAAATTTTGACTTCATCTAAATTTGTAAAATTGTGTGTTTCTAAAATATGGTTAGATAAAGATTAATTTGTTTTATTAAGTCCAAAAGATCGAAAATGTTCCTTATACCTAATTTTTATATTACGAATAGATCTACCGATGTAAAAGTTATCACACTCTCAAAAGGTTAATTTATATACTCCAGGTTTATTAAACTTATTTGTTTTATCTTTCCCATTGAATAAAAAATAGCACAGTTTATTTTGAGGTTTGAAGTTAACATTTAGATTATGTTTCGATAAAATTTCTGCAATTATTTCATTTACGGTACCAAAATATGTGAGGGAAACGTATTTTGATGAAGAATTAGAATTTTTTGTTGAGCAAGTTAATTTCTGCTTTTTCTGTCAATTTATTTGGATATAATTTGAGGTTAACCCATTGTTAATGGCTATAACCTTGATTATATTCAATTCTTCGTCCATGTTTCCAATGAAAAGAAAGAGAAAGTGAAAAGGCTCTACGTATCATAGAGTTGTAAGATGCTAATTTGTGACTACGTAGACTAAAAGATGAATTGGCAATAATAGTTGTATCTGTGAATGTAGGTTTCTATAATTGAAAGTTATGATTTTATTATGGTGCGTAAGGGTAAGGACTAGGAAATTTATTTTATTATCTTTCTCAGTTTCTAAGGTGAACTTAATGTTGATGGACATTATTAATGAAGGATAAGAAAACATTCAATTTTCGTGATGTACTTTTGAAGAAGGATAAAACATCATCTACATATCTGAGCCAACCAGGAATATAGTTTTTAGCTAGAGGGGAACTCAGTATAGTTTCTTCAATATTAGATAATGAAATATTTGCCAAAAGAGGTCTTAATGAGGATCCCAAGACTAATCCATTATTTTGTGTGAAAAACTCGTTATTAAATAGACAATAATTTTGGCTAAGGCAAAGATCAAAAGCTTGTACCATCTCGGATTTTAATACAGGATTTGTATTCATATTTTCATACATTAGTATCGTTTGAAGATGGCAGACTGGTGTCGAAACTATAGTCACGATTTGTTTTTATAATATATGTGATAAAAAACATTCCATTTCAATATCGGCTGATTCACCATACACTGTTTTGGAAGTTATATTGTGTCGTTGACAAAATTTTTCTAGTCATCCATCCAGCTTTGAAATCTGTAAATTTGGTACTTTTGGCTACTTCGAAAAATTCCTCTTTTATTAAAGGTTCAGATATGGGCAGGTTTTTATTTCTTGCTCTATAAAGCCAATTGTAAACCACTTGGTCTCTCGCCAACCCTTCAGTTTTGGGAAATTTCTAAATTAGAACCTTCTCCAAAGAGTTTCTTCAATTCATGTTTATTTTTTATGATGTCGTAAACTTGTGTCTTTCGCATACCAAATTTTTCAGTCGGTGTTCTCGGACTTATACTGACCTTTTCACTTTCAGCAATAATGTCAAATTTGTCTTTTAGAGACAAACCGATATGATATTATGTAGTAAAAACTACAATAATTGTTAACTGAACAACAAAACTCAAGCAATGTGTAGGTGAAATTTATATGTAAAGTTGTTTTTATTTTATTATATCAATATGATAAATTATCCCAAAGTAATGGCTTCCCCCATTGAATCTCTACATAATAGTCCCTAATAAATGTTATTCATATTAGTAAATTCAAACTTACAAGATTACTATTGAAACTGTAAAAACTTATCAAAATGTTCCATGTAATATACATTCCATTTGACTCATTAAATCTATCATAAGAGTTTGAAGTGGTGCAAATGACAATTTATTTCAACACCATCATATTTAGTTGGTTATAAAACTCCGATCCAGACGCATTGCATCTACCACGTCTACATTGTTGATCAAAGATCAATCTCACCGAATGAAATTTCTTGAAATTTCATTGGTTGTACACTTCTTACGAATGTGCGTCTTGCTTTCGCTCGAATTGTTTTGGATGTTCTGGCCTCGTTTTCGGTCGCTATCCACCCTCAGTTTCTTAAGTGTCGCGGGGTTGTTGCACTCCCTACGTTTATAAGAGTGGAAGCGGTCATATCGATGACTCATATTGTAAGGGTATGCATTTGTTGGGGACGTAAGTAATCATGGTCGAGGACAGGGGCGGCAGCAATTTCATTTAGGCCCTGCAAAATACGGATATCCCCTACATTCGAAAGGCAATTAATCAGTATTTTACGACGTGGTACGTTGCAATTTGTTAATTGGAGTTTGACATGTCAAAAATGCGGGTATATGATGTTTTTCGAGGCTGACGCGAAAGCACGAATTCTCATTAGTTTTTTTTTAACTAATTACCGTCCATGCAATGGTTTTTATTTTAGATTCACAGATACACACAAACACTCGCTATAATTCTCTTCGTTCGTGAAAAGATAAAACGTTTACATTACGTAATTTTGATCAATAACTTCTGAAATTGTATTTGTTGAATGGGAAATATGATTGTTAATCAGAAAATCATTCTACAATCAATGTATCCATAGAAGAAAGAATAACAAGCCAAAATCGATCTGCGTTCTAAATATTTCCATCAAGTAAGTTACGAAAAATCTTATTTATCTTATGGTATTGTATCTACTGTTGACATATGTTTTGGCCTGATAGAGGTTCTGAGACTCGGAGAGCTACTGGACAGACATTGGATGTTGCGCTCGGAAGCCCGTATCTCCATGATAAGATGAGGAATAAAACTGGTGACAGGACTTCTTACACGCCACTGTCTCCGGAACAGACATCAAGACGTCGATCAGTTGATCACCCAAGTTGTACCTAGTAGATGAGAAGCAGTGCTTCCAGTTGACTAAAATAAATAGCGGTAGATAGCACATCAATAAAGCTGTGATCAATTGATCACGTGACTTCCCCACTTTAGTTAGCAAAATAGTTTTCATACACTCCTGCGGGTCAAATAAAAATTATTATATTAGGAACAGAAAATACATTGAGAATAATTCACAAACCGTTAATGAAATACGTTATATTATATTTTATGTTGCATTGAAATCTCATCCAAATGGTCTACGTAATGTATTTCACAACTCTATGCTGCATAATGACACCTGCCGTCACATGAACTGTCAAAACTTGCCCCAGGGTAATCGCATAAAATAGACTGTGACTTCATATTTTTTTGGAACTTCACTTACACTTATACCGCGTATATTGAGGAAATGTATGTCGTTACATTTAGAAAATAGCTGACATTCAAATGAACAACAGTTACGTATGGTATGGTATGGTATCACTCATCTGACTACATGAGTTATATTAACATCCGATTTACTTCAGAGGAGGTTAAGTTCCACCTTTATTTCAACTGCTTTCCACTCTCAAATAGCATGTTAGTGGAAACATTGCTGATTTTATTGAAGTTTTGCCATCCTCTGCTTACATAATAATTAACAGGATGATGATGCTATGAAATAAGTAGCTCCCGATTTTCATTGTGATTTTGAATGAAATTATTGTTTGAAATTAAATTAACTACTTGCTTTGCAGAATTATGCTGTTGATCACCACCTGGAAGCACAGCATCAGATATTAGCTGTAATCGTCATTGATGAAGTTATAACTACAAATACTGTCAGCAGTAGTTGGTATAAAGTTTTAACGTCGCACAATTCCCATCTATTTTCTAGTTTATGCAGCATTTCTTAAAGTAATCCTACAAATCAATATTATATTATTGTTATTCTTTGGCACTATCTTAACCTTCAATTATTCTGGCAGGTTAATTATTTACACCACACTCCACATGGTGACCCCTGACTGACTGACCGCATCTTCACATTTCAATGAAGTCACTTGAATCTTAAAATGAAGATTTCTGCGTGACTTTACGTCTGCCTCGTTCCAGTGAAGAGCTCATGAGAAGCTCATGAGAAACAGCTGTCTGTTCAATCTGGAGAACCAAAAACTTTATTCAATAAAAATTAATACAAAACGCATCAAATAAATGCAAATGATAGGGAGGTGTTATTTTGATTTAGAAATAAGAAACAATCGCCCTTATCAACTAAAAATATATATGAATATATTTTTTAGTGGATAAGGGTGTTGCTTCTTATTTAAGTGAAATATCATTCATTATTTATCGCATTTCTTTATTATTTTTCATCGATAATCATGTATATTTCGATTTCATTGTTAGAATGAAATAATGTTAAGTAAATTCTTTCGTAAACAAATCAGTCTCCTCTTTTAGCGTTACACAAACGAAATACGTACTTAGGTATATTTTATTTCTAGTCACTCTAGTCATGTCAAATTAGATATTAATGAAGAAATGTTGGGAATAGCAGCCAAACATTTTTGCACAATATGAATAGAGGTTATGTTTAAATGTCATAGAAAAAAATTGAAGCATAACATTCTCCTAAACTTCCTCGATCAACAAAGTAATATAATTGATGAAGTTGCTATATTCAGTAAAATAATTAAATACGTGCTCCATTCTCTTATATGAATTCATATTCTTGTAGATTTGGGACTTCAAGATCGCGTTGCAATCAGAAATTAAAAAATGAAACATTGCCTCCCAAATGGTATTCATAAAATGATTTGTAAGATTAGTAAATGTTAATAAACAGAATATCAAGAGTGTTTTAAACTAGAGTTAATTTATTATTGTTCAAACACATTGCATCAAATCATCAGACATAGCCCATGGAATGACATGTAAATAATATCGCATAGAATGAACTGAATCAAAAACAATAGAGTATTTATAGTGTTAATGTTTGTTTATAATTTGTAGTGTTTACATATTGTTTATATTATGCTTGAAATAAATGATTTAATGATAAGATGTGCTCAACATTTCAACGCGATGATGAGTTCTTGGCATTAGTTCAATTCGTATCGAAAAACAGAAACAATGAAAGTGGAATTATTTGGACATTGCTCTCATTTACGAACATCGAGAAATATGCTGCTTTTGTTTTAGATTTTATGCTCCATTTAAGTTGCCAAATAAAATGAAAGTTAACACTTCACCCCCGAACCCTGCACAAATATCTCACTTCGTTGCATCAACTTGAAATACGATGAAAGAGCTAAATCTTTAATGTGAATCTTAATCGCCAGAACTCAAGGTTGTAGAACGTTTAAAATGAGATTAATACATTGAAACGCGAAACACAAAAACTATAATCGCAAGATAATGTAAAACGTACTTGGCAGCAGGCCTGCCCTTGAGGTCTCGCGTCAAAATAACCCCATTCTATTATTTACTTTTATTTGATGTAAGACAATATAAAGCTCATGTCATAGCCCTCATAAAGGTCAACTTCTTTTAATACGAAGCCAAGTTTTTTTATATCATTTCTTTGCTCTGCCAATATTGTGGAAAAGAAACGCATATATATGTTGGTCTTTTATTTATATTACTTTAAATAAAATGTTACATCTACAAAATTTTGTTTCAGAATCACGGAATATTATGGTTTTGAATTAAAGTTCTTAGATATCTAAAAGTTTCATTTTAGAACGAATCAGCAGCAACTTATTATTCGAAGTTTAACAATTATTTTACACTCATCTGAAGGGGGTTCTAAGTCAGGATCCTGCAGCTGCTAAACGGCTATAAACTATAGATATAGACCAAAAATTATGGTCTATTGGTATTCTATTAATTCTAATTTAAGTCTGACTATAAATATAAATCGACTAGAAGAAAGACTATAGCGTTTTCAATATAGCTTTATTTTATATACCGGGAACGCTGCATATTTTATATATTTGATAAATGACAACATTTCAACATTAATTGTCAGTTTTATAGAAATTATCCTATGGGTTATATGCTTGATATGCTCAGATTCATATTTCACATTTTCTGTTTACGATCAAAAAGAAGTGGATATAGAAGGACATAAGTAAGTACAAAGAATATAATATATTCAGTCCTATCTCATTCGTATTATGTTATTTATTCATGGAGAATGCAAGAAGAGGTCTCGGTCTTCCGAAAAGCAAATAGAGTTTTATTGAAGTTTATGTTCGAGAATAAAGACTTTGTTGCCACAGGAAAATTTTTTAATATACGCGTGAAGAAAATAAAAAAATTGTCATTCCTTAATTGTTGAAATAAGTGGTGATAATATTTTGCCTAATCCGTCTTCCTGCTGCTATATCTTCAGCATTAGCTGTTCACTAAAATCTGGGGCACTGGTTCAATCTCCTTGTTCTTCCATCGATATTTGGACCCTGAAAGTATTTCCAACTGGCATTAATAAACTGATCACATTTGGAAAACTCGATAAGGAATCTTCAATAGTAATTAAACATTTAAATTGCATTTGATTAAATACTTTTAATCTAAGTGCAATGAAGTAAATGGCAATCAGTAAAGGAATGTTTTTGATTTATGTTAACTATACTAGGCTATATTCTTAACTTAACAATAAACTTACCATTAATTGAACTAATAATGCATCAGAATAGGTTAAATTCTGTTTTCAACCTATTTATTAAGAGCGATGCCGTTGTTTTATCCACTCGGGATAATCGCACAAACTCAATATTTCGTAGGTCGAACGGATTTGAAGTATCCTTTAAATGTTTGCGTTGTATGTTAAAATGAAAAATATCAGCATGAGTTCTTCCTCTTTCCCGCAAAAAAGCTGCTATAAGAATCAATGCCATTTTCAATTGCAGTAAATGAAATTATAAAGGTTTAGGCAGCTGTCTTGACGGCTAAAAGATGGACTATAAAATCGACTTTCATTATAGATTCCAAAACAGACTTTAGCGGCTAGTAGAATACCAATATTCAAAAATCAGCTATGAGATAACTGTGAAGCCAGCTACAGTTGCTTTTATAGTCCGAAATTAGGCTATAACTATTAGCAGCATAGCACTGCTGGGATCATCTGTTCAAAATAATATGACGTTGGATGTGTGATGTATATGAAGCAGGACTTACAAACTCGATAATATATGAATATATTATATATTATTATATTATTATAAACAATATATTGATCGTGTAGATTATAGTGTGGAATGTGTAAGGCGGAAAACTGGATTGACGATCTATATTGATGGAGTTAATCCCTGAAGAGGAAAACAATATCAATAGTCAATTCAGTTCTAGTCGCGCTCCTGCTATGTGACCATTACCAACGACATTGATCTTCGGAACAATGAAGACATTCTTGGTTCATCCGGTTCCCGTAAGGAACTAGATGCCTGGGTGAAGTTCGACCAGCCTCCTGATACCCTTTCAAGTGAAAATAAAGATGGGGGCTGAGTATCACAGGTTTTTCTAAGCCAGTAAGTAGCTTCTTACCATCGAAACGGAGCCGGGAAAAAGTGTTCCATAACATCCAAGAACGCCTCCTCTCATCAACATCTTTGGTATATTGATATTTGGTTGAAACTATTGATTGATTTAATTTTTATGCATTCAGGATCATGCAAATGCATTACTTGGGTATATGTGTGTATCATTCACTCTACCAAAAGAAACCTTCCAATTTTATTTTCACACCAATCTGTACCATTATTTTTTTATATTATCTTAAATCTCGTTACTCCACCACGGCCGAATACAGGTAGGCAGACTGGACCAACTCAGGCTGGCCACCCTTTTATTGTCAAGCTCGAGACCTACCGAACTTCTTTTTACTAGACTTAATTTTTCTATAAAACGGCCAAGTTGTGAAACTCTTTGCCGAGTAAAGTCTTCAAGGATGCCTGTAACCTCCAATTTTTCGAGATAAATCTCCCAACATTCTAGCTCTGGCTCAAACGATATGGAGATTATATAAGTTTTCCTTCCGTATAGTCAGAAGGCATCATCTGGATTAAACTAGTCACTTTTCCTGTGACTGAAATGTGCAACATTTCAAGATTTTCACTTGAACATAAGAATTATTTGTTTTGTTCAACACAGCCTTGATTAGATGTCGAATAATATACGTTCACTAACTTTTTAAAGAGCATGGTGAGATTCTACTGGTCATCCAACAGCGTGCGAAAGCTAATATGAATATACCCGAATTTTTAATAAATGAGTGCCGTGCCGCACTCTCTGGCTAGCGAGAGAGGAGCCTCAAAATGTATATACTCGCGAACTTTCGCAACTATTTTAGGGATATTATTTTTCACTAAGCTATATGTGACATTTATAACCTAACATTTTCTATTTGCTTGTGTATGGTTAGATAATAAGTTATTTTGTAATCTAATCAATAGATAAAGAGTTACTTCATTAACGAAGGCATGCAATTGCCGTTTATGTATTGTGAAAAAGGAGGAAAACAAAAAGAAATAGGTCTGTTTCCTTCAGATCTGCAGGCACATCGTCAGACTGTGCAAACTCAATGTAATTATGTTGTTTGTATTGCAATAGGCTGAGAGTGTTACCACAGTACTAAAAATACATTTAGTTGAGTTATTTCTAGCCAAAATATATGAATTAACAATGTAGATAGCTCATCAGGATCCTGATCCTGATTCATTTCGTACCAATTTACAATATATAATATAAAAATAAAGAAAGAGAAGCTACACAAATAAGCAAATGACCCGAGTAAACAAAGTATAATGATGAGGTTATCATAATAATAAATATTCTTGACCCAGGTATGAATTATATATAAATTCTCGGGAAATAAATCACATTAACACTTGATCGATGTGGTACAATTTCGATTAGTCGTGGTTCTGTTCGTTCCGGCGACGTGTGCATTTCCAATTGAAATTGGTGCGATAAGGACGCTTTGTATTAATAGAATTAGTTTTAAGAAATCCCGTTTTGGACATAATAAGTCTTCTGATGATGGTCGTGAGACCGAAACGTACGTAAAGATGAAAATATAAAGCATAAGTGTTGATGTGACCTATTTCCCGAGAATTTATATATAATAGATGAAGTTATCTTCTTCTTCTCTACTACTTTTATCCCTCAGCGCATACACGAGCCATAGTTCGTGCGAATGTTCGCAAAATATTGAAACTATCTCAAGATTCCCGCCCTCAGATTTCAAATCTTGCGAATTCGCAAGAAATTAAACTATCGTCGGTGATGTTCCTACGCCATTTTATAAAATTAAAATTGACCAATCAGAACATTATCCGCAATTCGCAAATCGTAATTCGCGTCTCTATGAAGTAATCTTTAATAATACCCGGAGAATCCACCGCTGGGCTCTATCAATATAACTATCTTATCACGCCCCGAGAAATATTATATGAAATTGATTTGTAACGGAGGAAATATGCTCTATTTTAATTTCGTCAGCAGAAATCAATTACGTAGAAATTTCATGTGTATGTTTTAACGAATTTCACAGTTTACCACACAATGTGCAACAGTAGATTTCATAATTATACAGTATGTATTATGCATTTCTCTATAAAATGAAATAATTCATTAGTTTGCAATAATTGTATCCTTCATTTCCTTCCATATAGACTGCTTCAAACAGTCCGAATTAATATAAACATGATTTATCATCAACCATAACATTAACAATAAATGTTCCAGACAATGAAGCATTTGTCGAGGTTTTAATCGCATACTAACTTGATAACTAACACCAATTATGATTGATTATCTATTACTATTGAAATATTGTCTATATGTTGCTTCACCGGTGGTCTGTTCACACACCAAGTGGATGGATTATAAATTACAAATGTCATTAAAACATATATCCTTCTATTTACTTATTAATTTCTTGGAAACAGATAACGATGTCATTTATTACAGATAAGGCAATTTATGAATGAATTACGTCTACTCGGTTGTAAAATTACTTTTCATGCAGTTCACATTCATGATGAACACGATAATATCTGATGCAATTGCATATTGTCCACTCAATTTGTGATTTTGAACTGATATATGGAAAAATTGATCTAAAATTTCATGAACACACTCAGCACCACAGTTTTTCCGATTTTTTATGGTAGTCCCAGTTCCGAAAAAAAGATGTTCAGCATCAAATTTCCCATAAGAATCGACTATTCGGGTTTGAATTTTTACAGTATTTTTCACGCCAGAGGCGGGAAATTCATAAATATATATACTTTTTCAAATAATCACTGTAATCGAGAAAAATGGCATTCTGAAGTGAAAAAAATCGTTTGCTAATCGTTCATAACGATCTATATCATATGTGAAAAATGATAATAAATGGAGTTTTCCAAAAAATAGCCTAATTTTCGGAAAATTAGAATTTTTTTTAGCCGTTTAACATATCGATTATTAGGTTTTTGGGTGCACTGATTTTGATTTTGACATTCTTTTGTTGTGAAAGTCAACAAAATTCAATTTTCCAAAAAAGAAAATTTTCGATATCAGCGGCCCAATAACCTAATAATCGATATGTTAAACAGCTAAAAATAAACCCTATTTCCGGAAATTTGGAAATTAGGCCATTTTTTGGAAAACTCCATTTATTATCATTTCCCACATTGATATACATCGTTTTGAACGATTAGCAAACGATTTTTTTCACTTTCGAATGCGATTTTTCTCGATTACAGTGATTATTTGAAAAAGAATATATATTTGAATTTCCCGCCTCTGGCGTGGAAAATCCGGTGAAAATTCAAACCCGAATGGTTGATTCTTATGGGAAATTACGGTAACTCAAGCTTAATAAACTATTAAACAGATTCTAATCTGCCAAGTTTAAAATTCTTGGACAAACTTGTTCACCATTTATGCTCATCAAAAATATTATTTTTTCGGAAAAAGTACAGTTTAATACCAAGCGTGGTACTAATCTATTAGAACTAGAACTAAATTGAGAATCAAATTAAATTCAAATTAAATTTGTATCTTTTCGTATATTTATATGAATGTATTATATATAATCAAGAATAGTTTTTGGAGGTATTTTAATACGAATTGTCTTCACGTGCATTATAATTTTATCTGGCCCTCGTTCCATTGATTGACGTTTATTTCCGTCTAGGGTTTTAGTTTAATGGATTTCTTGTTAAGTAGGGAGTGTTTGATAGGAAATGACATCTGGTTTTTTTGTAACGCCCTACCAAATAAATAAGCAATTATCCCGCACTTTAATTTTAGATTTTGATCGTTCTAATACTCTTTCATGTTCACGAAACTCTTTTTGGTTCATTCAATTTGTTATTCGATCAGTCTTGTCATAAAAATAACCTTCGTTCAATTTATTTGACAATTTATCATAATATATGAATTGTCACTGTAGGTCAAATATTAGATTAGTTTAAACTAGATTTAACCTTTGATTTCAAAGATGTGCATGTTCCGATTTTTGGAGTCGTTGTAATTGAAGGTAATAAATACTAGACGACCTTAATTATTCTTTAATTAAATATTTTTCCTTTGATATCCTGTTAAAAAGGCTTGGACAGGATATCGACAACAGAGACTTCAAGATTGAGATTTTGATGTTCACAACACTTACGATAATCTCAACACGAAAGATAACTCGATAAAAAATATAATTCAATTAATCTGAATGTTGATACTATGAAATGGCATTGCTTGAGAAAACAGACGAGAGGAGGAAAAAAGAGCGTACCACAATACAGTTCCAAAAGATACATTCGAAACTATATCCACAAATAACCCGCTACCTGCAGCAGCTGGTTGTTCGCATAAAATTTGAAAAGGAACATGGTCTTACATATCATTCTAACAGAATAATAACCAATCAAAATTGCATGTGTGAAAGTAAGAGCGAGTGCATGAACAAAACCAGTTCGTTGGAGTCAATCTACGGAAAAATAGTTATTTTTTTTTTAATATTTTCCAAAATTAAAATTTTGTCTATGATGTTTTTTATTTACCTACTATAATATATACATATAGTAACATTAAAATAATAACGTATTTCAAGTACAAAAAATGTAACGTTGATGTGGATCACATGAATGGTTTATGATAAAAAATACTGTAAATAGCCAAAAATGGATGAATCGTAAAAAAAGTACATAAAATAACCTTTAATTTGAGCTTAAGTAGAATACGCTCCGATATTTTTGACAAAAGGGGGAATCATTTTAAAATTTGGGCCATATTGGTCAAATTTGAATTTTAAGCAAACCTATTCAATATTCTTAGCCCATATTTGGACCACTTATTGTGACCGCCACAACTTAGTTTTTCATCAAATTTCATCCAATTTGATTGCAATTTGGCCAAAATAGCCCAATTTGAATTTTTGCTCCCGAAAATGTATAAATATATATATTCCAGGAGGGGTGATAAACGCAATGTCACTAAATTTGGATTGAAGGTTTCTCAAATCCTCCAAAACTGACCTAAAAAATGGCATAAAAATAGTTTTTTGAAGGTTTATATATGGTTCCACCCAACATTGGTAATAAAAGTCTCAGGATCGTATTATTTTTTAATAAGGAACCATTTTTTCCAGGTTGCTAACCTCTATCAAATTTTTACGACCCTCATCCTGTTTTTCCGCAGATTGACTCCACAAAGTTCCCTCTGACTAAATAGATAGGATAACGGCAAACGCTCATGTGAGATCAAATCAAATTTTCACTGAATAACAAAACACTACATGCTCATCCCTTGTGTTGGTAGTAGTTTTATACTTCCACGTGTAAATATGGACTCACTACGTACCAATATTAGGCTTGTAAGATTAGAATTCCCTGTTTTCGAATAGTAGTTCCTTGCGCCATCGTTAATATACAGAAAAGTCGAAATTTTTTACAATACCAGTGCATTTTCGTGATAAAGGACCCCGCAAATTCCTTACGGGAATTGGGTTTTGGTGGATATTCCTGAATTTTTGATATGCTGTAGTCCATGTGATTCTGAACAAATGTTATCATTGCGCCAACCCCCAAAAATGAACAGATTCCCTGCTAGGGGGAGTTATATTTACATTTTACTTTGCGCTTTCCGTATCTGAGCTTATTTAAACATTTTCCAATGGTTTTCGAAGTGACCCAGGAATTAGTATTTTTTATTTTCTCAAAAGTGGGGATTGGGGGGATAGGGGAGGCTTCAACATTCCTTCATGGATGAAGAACAATATTATGCAACATAAGCTGGAGTAAAGCATGTAAGGATTTTGTACTCGCCTTCAGTCTGTTATGAGTAAAATGTAAATATAACCCCCCCTTGCGGAAAAACTGTTCAGTTCTCGGGGTTTGCGCATGAATAAAATTTGTTCAGAATTACATTGACTACATCATATCAAAAATTCAGAAAAATCCACCGAAATTTTTTGTGCATCCCCCATTTCGGGGGGGAGTTGATTTTTGAAATACAAGTGCGGATTCCGTATTTAAGCTCATTAAAACATTTCACAATGAGTTTTGAAGTGATCCAGAAAAAGGTATATTTTTTTAATTTAAGGGGGGTTTAGGGGTTAGGGGAGGCTTCAAAAATTTTTTTGTGGGAGAAGAACCATATTATGCAACATAAACTAGAATGAAGCATGTTAAAATATTGTTCCCGTCTTCAGAAATAAATAGTCTATTAAGAGTAAAATGTAAATATAACCCCCCCTAGCAGAGAATCTGTACATTTTTGGGGGTTGGCGCAATGATAACATTTGCTCAGAATCACATGGACTACATCATATCAAAAATTCAGAAATATCCACCGAGACCCAATTCCCGTAAGGAATTTGCGGGGTCCTTTGCAGTAATATTTGTACAAATACAATTTCTGATAGATTCTGTTGACATTTATTCAGAACAGCTAATTTATGTAGCATAATTGTTCGGTTGTATCAATCGTCATGTTAAGATTTTCGCAAACTCGCTACAACAGCAAGCGTTTCTTTTGAGATAGATATGAAATATATTAACGAGACGAGCGTCAATCTTACAATCTGAAGTAAATTGTTTTACAGGCTGAGGCTTCATTTTTAGGATCACTTTAGCTTCTACTACGACGTAAAATAAGATAAGAAGGTCAAGATTATCAAATTTATTTTGTTTTCAACTGCGGAGGTGTCGCGTTTTATCGAGCTGATGTCATTATTCTCCACGATAAGAATTGCTTCAGCTACACTTTGTAATAAATTTTCGCATTTTTGTATTTCTTCACGTGGGCAAAATGTTGAAAAATCAGCGTTGTAGCCTAAGATATTTTCAAACAGGTCACACCATTTCTCAAGATTAATCACTCTAGGAACACAGTAATAAATATTTAGGTAATTTAGAAGGGATGGAAATGTATAGGCCAAAAAGCAATTCAATGAATTCAGATTAATCTCCAGCTGAGGGTAATCTCTTATACACCCTATTGATTTCAAATAGTATTTAAAACAGGCACATTTTGATTTCTAATTTAGTTTACTACGTGGTAGCTGAAAGGTCCTCAGTAATTGAACAGTATTTTTTGTTGGTACTGGTGATTGTTTCTTATTTATAGCCTTATACTGTATCCACAGTGGGAAGTTTTTAAGCTATTGCATATAGCTTTTATCGCGGGCTTTGAGCGCGGCGACCGAATCAAGAAATTCCGTAACGAAAAATAATGTAAGACCTAAACACCTAACATGTGTCAAATTAATTAATTAATTTGAAGTTACTAAAAGTGAGAAATTTCGCTATTTTATACGAATGTTATAACACTCTAGCGCTTTAGACTCCGGGATTTTCACGTGGCCTATCGAAATTAGAAGGTTCGAATTATCTAAAAACATAATTGCATGAACTCCAGACGTCCTATGTAATTAGCTACGAACGAAATCATGTTGACATATGCGTCTAGGAGCTCGCTACGCGTCAGTTAGAGTTTATACGTTAGACGCGCGTAGCAGAGACCTGAGAGTACCTGTTTCTATTAAGCTATTGCATATATTGCATATAGCTTTTATCGAACATCATCAGGAATGTACACTGGATGTTTCATCTTTGCACAGAGATGCTGAATGCAAGATGCAAGAAGAATTTGAAAATCAAAAATGCATGAGAAGTCTCAGTTTTTGCATATAGCTTTTATCGCGGGCTTTGAGCGCGGCGACCGAATCAAGAAATTCCGTAACGAAAAATAACAGGAACTCGTTTATGTTGCGCTCTCTCGGGTGATTAATATTGAAAAATTATATATCACGACAAAAAACGATAATTCTACATTCAAGTTTTATAATAATCGAAGGCAAGCTGCATCGACTGCATCTTTGTTGCAAAAATTCAAAAGACTACCTTTAAATAGTGTTCAGACGACAGCTCAAAGTGTCTTAGATTTCATTAGTAATAGAAATAGCATTTCAATAATGACTTTCAATTGCCAAAGTCTAAATAGTCACAAATACGATTTACAAGATTCAGTTACGAGATAAACAAATGTGTTACTTCTTATCAAAACTTGCATGGCGCATGATAATCCGATTGAAATACCTAATTTCAATTGTATTGTTCAATTCAAACGAGATACTGTTCCAAAAGGTGGGGTAGCTATTTACCAAAATAATAATAATGTTACTAATATTATGACTCCGAATATTGAAATACATATTGCACACGTTAGCGATGTTAATGTTAGGCGCTCATTTGTTGGAGATATTTGTGCGTGCTTATGCAAACTTAGAAATGGCCTACACATAGTCATGGTAGCAATTTACATTTCTCCGAATCCAAAATTGGACGAGGTAGAGCATTTTATTCATCGCACTTTACTGGAGTACACTGAAGAAGGGTCGAAAATACTTGGTACAAATGGTAATAAATTTCCACTTATCTTGGCTGGCGATTTCAACATCAACTTCGCTGATAAAAAATCAGAGCGGTTGACAACTTTTCTTTCGGAAAAATTGAATTTGAAAATGAATAATGATCCACAAGAATCCACAACAAAATATGGGACCACCATTGACGCGGTATTTTCCAGATATTTAGAGGATATCAAGTCTAAAAACTTATGTCTCTTATTTCAGTTATTCAGTTACCATAAACGTATAGTTTCAATGATAACAAATTCCTGAATAACCTACATGTATTCTAAGATAATAAAAATATTTTAAACGATATTAACTTCTCATTTATTCAATAAAAGAAAAAAAATTGTTTTCTTATCGGTCACCACGCTCAAAAGTAACTTGAATTAATATCAAAGAAAAAACTTGAATTAAAATATCAAAGAAAAAAAATACTGCTTAAATTTAAAAAAATAAATAATTATAATTGCATAAGTTGAGAAAAAATGCTATGCAATAGCTTTACCGCGGCAGTCCCCGAGTGCCACACGTATCTTTTTTTATAGTTGATTGAAGTATGTAATGCTTCTATAATATATTAAGATTTGAGTCTATAGCAATATTTTATTCCTTCTCATTCAACATATTATCTATCAGATTGTGGTAGAAATTATAGTTAATTCATTTTGGAAGTTTTGGGTTGAGATTGAAATTGACATAAGCTACTAGTTTGTAAGTTTGTGGTGATTTCTATATTTTTTATATTGAAAGTTCATTTTGGATTTTCCTACAGCGTTTTATTTAGTGTAGTATTCATTTCTAATATAATGGATTTCCAATCTAGTAGTTCAGTCTTAGAAATAATATAACTTGGTTGTTCTTTGTTTTATCTTCCATATTTGCTATTTACAAATCGAGGCTTTTACCTAGTTTTGTGGTTTTTGGGGACTTATTGTGTATTCTATGCAGACATCAGTAAGGTGGGGAAAGTTAAGCGTTTATTCAATGAGTTCATTCTGCATTATAAGATATTATAATTTATTGACATTAAAGTACAAATAGTTCCAATTTATCAACAATAACTATGAGCCACTGATTGTTGGGTATCAAAATGAATAGTATTTTTATCTGATTCGATATCTATTGGCGGAAGTTGATATATCCTTCCGCAAGTTGCATAATTTTAAATACAATGTTCACTACACAGGGTGTTTCAGAAAGACCTCCCGTAAATGCAAGGGACGGTAGATTTTGCAAAAATAATCAGATTTTTCATATAAACTACCTTCTTTCATTTCGGAGATATGAATTTAATTTTTTTTAACGAAATTTTGCTGTAGCTCCTGTGCAGTTACAGATATTTCGTTGAAATCTGGTACTCGGAGGTTTCAGAGGACGCCGAATAAGATGGTTTTGATAGTTTCAGATCATGCGGTTGAGGGTCTTAAAATTCCACCGTTTTCGAGAAAAACGCGTTTAAATGAACATAACAAATTTACTTACTACCGAAATCGCGTATATTCATTTAAACGCGTTTTTCTCGAAAACGGTGAGATTTTGAGCACCTCAACCAGAGTACATTATTTATTTGAAATAAAATTGTTAGGCAGAAAAATGTGCAAAGAAAACAAAAAAAATTATACTCAAAAAAGTTAAGGCATAATCAGAAAATAACTAAACTATCTTATTCGGCGTCCTCTGAACCCCCCGAGTACCAGATCTCAACGAAATATCTGTAACTGCACAGGAGCTACAGCAAAATTTGTTTAAAAAAAATTAAATTCAACTTCGAAACGAAAAAAGATAGGATAGTTTATATGAAAAAACTGATTATTTTTGTAAAATCTACCTTCCCCTGCATTTACGGGAAGTCTTTCTGAAACACCCTGTATATCCCAATGATTTGGGACAATCACAGATCTGTATTAAAATTAGAACATATATCAGCCTTCCGATTTCCAACGAATAAGTCTTGGAAGTTGATCCACTAATATCCGGTTTTTTACTCTTTTAAAAACAAAGTGAGCGTACGAAATTTATGGTTCGTAAAACGTGGATCACACATGAGCTCTTGTTATTTATTGATAACATTATTCGGGTGATTGTAACGTGGTCGATGTGATGGATATATTACTTGATCACGTAATGTGAAATGTGGAATTATTCTGCCACTAGTTAGTTCTATGCAAACGAACCAATCCTGGGATCGTGTACTGATTGAATGTTAAATCAATTTCTTTGCGCTTCGCATAACTTTTCCACTGTTCAGTAATTGGCCAAATTGAATTCCATATGGGTCAATTCATTTCTGATTGCATAGTTATGAAACAAATATCTATTAATCAATATTTACATCTTTCAACTACGGACTCGACTTCAAGTTAATGTTTTGAGTATAGTTTTTTTTAATACTTTGACTACACGAGAGGGAAACCTATAATGTTCGAAGAACATTGTGTGAGCCAGCAGTGGAATATAGGGAGAGGAGATAGACATTCGTATTTTTCTTGAAAGTTTGGAGGTTATAGTCAACGGAAAATATTCACTAGGTATAGAGTTGCACAACTTCGCTGTTCGATAAAAAAATGAAGTCCGGTCTCGAGTTTGACAGTGAAATGGTTACTAGTTTGAGCTCGGCTATCTGTAAACACCCGAGGTGGAACAACAGACGAAATTTCTGATGGACACTGACCATGGAAGTATCTATAGAAAAGGGAGAGATCTCCCACTGTTCTACGATGTTCTAGAGAGGTCAATGAACTCGTAAGTTTGACATCATCAATCAAACGAATATCTCTCTTCTGGATAGAATCCAAGAGCTTCAGCGTATGTTTGGGAACCGAACTCTAAACCTGTCAACAGTACCTCAGGTCAGGTTGAATCTGTGTTTTGTAGATCATGAGGGGCTGCTGGAATGTAAAGTAGCTCTTGGCACGAAATAGAAAACCAAGTTTTTGTTGGAGGGGTTTTCGCAATGGACCTCATTACCTAGTCAAATTATTGACTTCAGCTTGAATTCAAGTTTAGGCAAGTTAATTGAAAGAAGTATTAATTGAACTGGCTTCGAATGAGCTGATGCTTGCTGGAATTAATAATGTAACAATTGATATTGTGAATGAGCTGCTTAATAATTTTTAAAAAACAAATGTTACGATCAATATCATGGGTAAGAGAGTGGATGACCACCAGACGGAATGGCCTTGGCGAATCTGAAATTCTTTTAAAGAGCTTCAGAAGATAGAGAAGCGTATCAAGAATGCTTGATAACGCTATGATTTGGTGGTCAGGTTGTCAAACTAGCTTTGTAACCTCACTTTTAGCATTCAGCGCTTGCTTCCAAATAGCTTCACATTTAAGTCTTCACATGTAACAAACATGAAAGAATATTCAAGTCAAGTAAATATCAGGTTCACATTAACCAAGAGCTGTCAAGTTATGATTCCAAGCGACTTGAAGTCAAGTAACTTGACTAATGAGAACGACGCTTTAGCAGGGTGATTATAGAATAAGAAGTATTCTGAAAAACTAGCTTCTTAATGAGGAATCTATTCTTTTGATTCACTTTCATTACGACTTGAAAAGAGATCCAATCATAGTATCAAGATAATCAAACTACCCAGTCTTGATTTTGACAGGACACGCTAAGAAATTTTCCAATATACTGGGTTCCCCATAATAGACTACCCATTTTAATATTTGAATTAAAAATTTTTTAGTTAACAACTCAAACTTTTTATTTTACTAAATTACAGCTAATTCTTTGGGATTTATGATGACTTATAAATATTTGGCTAATCTAATTCTAACTTTTAAAAATCACGTCTTCTAAATGACCTCCACCAACTCCAACACATTTTTCAATATTAGATAAAAAGTGGTTCATTACACGGCGTAGCAAACCTTCGTCTATTCCTTCAACTTCTTCACGAATTTTGACTTTCAGTTCCTCGATTGTACCTGGACGACTCGCAAACACTTGGCTTTTAATTATCCCTACAGAAAAAAATCGGGTGCCGTTAAGTCGGGGGACCTCGAAGGCCAAGGCAAATCTCCGAATCGAGAAATGAGTCGGTCATTAAACATTTCTCGCAGGACCCTCATTGAGTTTCTGGCGGTATGAGCTGTTGCCCCATCTTGTTGAAATAGTAAGGCATTGTTTAGTAATCCTCGTCTATTTAATTCTGGAATGAGAAATGTCTCTAGCATATTAACGTAGCGCTCGGATGTTACTGTTACAGCGCGGTTATTCTCATCCTCAAAAAAATAAGGGCCAATAATACCAAAAGATCCTACTCCACACCACACAACAACTTTTTGATTATGGAGGTTCTGTGTAAAGATTACACGAGGATTTTCATTTGGCCAGTATCTAAAATTCTGTTTATTGACCATGCCGTTCAAATAAAAATTTGTTTCGTCGGTCATTAGGAGACTGTGAATTGCTCCTGGATCTAGATCCAAAAATTCTTGACAAAATGCTAACCTTGCTTCTTTATCTTGATTGCTAAGGTGCTGTGCCATTTGGTATTTATAGAGATGAAATTATAAATCCCTTTGAAGAATTCGATCTAAGCTTCCCTTCGATATTCCTAGGATAAGGATTTGTCGATTAGCAGACCTTTTAGGACTTCTCGTAAACGCAATTCTAACTAGTTCAATATTTTCTGGTGTACGAACTGTTCTTCGACGTCCAGGGTTCTTTAAATTTTGTACAGAACCATTTTCACGCCAATGACGAACCCATAACTTAACAGTTTTACGATTTGGCGCGTGACTCCTATTGTTGTTATTAAACTAACGCCGAAATGCACGCCTAACTTCTTCTATCGACTTGCTTCTTATGTAAGTTTCAACACAAAACACACGTTGTTGGACTGAGTAATCCATGAAAGTTCAAACGGATGTTGAAATAATGTCCCAAAGCAAAAAAATTAAATAATTATTGATGAAAACTAACAAACTTCTCGTAGAAAAATGGCGTTCTACGAAATTATTAATTTAAAATTTATTTGTGACAGGCGCCTACTTGATTAATAATTTACTTAAATCCCAAAGACTACAGAAGATAATCCCACAGAGAACAACCTATTTAGTTATCTCGTAGGGAATTTATTAATAATATAAAATGGGTAGTATATTATGGGGAACCCAGTATAATCGATTCTGTACTGATTTTGTAATTTTGAGCGTAATCAAACAATTTCAACAAAGAAGAAACGCGTTTGACAGTTTCATATAATAGCTTAACCTTATTAAAAGTTAAGATACGTTGCCGGAAACTGATTAATTATCTGGGGTATATATTTTAGTTATGCGGCAAAACAGTTAGAGGTGACACCAAAAAGTTTTGCGTCTATAGTGGCAGCAAGTGTGATATATAGGTAGGCAATGTCAAAACGAACAACTTTTCTTAGTACAACTGTTGGAGCCACGCAGCTTTGAGCAGCTTTAATATTTATTTCCCAAACTGCATGAATGATTTGTTAAAAGTTTGGTTAAACACTTATTGTCTCATATTAAAATCCTACAATAAATTTTCAATTGAGATACATGGACACTTATTAACAACCTAAACCTATACACTTTGAATATTGTGAACAATCGTGCGTATCATAACATTCAATTAATTAAAGACTGGATGTACCCACATATGTAATTCCTAATCAGAACTTTCACTGACCGATGAATCATCAATTATATTTATTATTATTGATTCAACTTCATTTAATATAAACAATCCACGACCATGTTGTGATCACTTCATTTGTATGTCTCACACAATTTTCCCAGACTTCTGACCCACACATACTCAAAGCCCTCTTCCCACATTTTCAATACTGCAACATCTTGATATTGGTTTCTAGCTTGTTATAACAGAGGTAAGGTGGCAATCTCAAGACGTCAGGGCCATTTTCCAGTCATTGCCAAAGTTTAATAACTGGTATTCTGGTTTTAGTCATATTCTCATTGAAAACAATGTTTTGATATTTAAATCAGATTATAATTTATATGTTCACATTATAGAATATAGATATTTCCAGGGCCGGATCAGTTTGGTTACCTCAAAATTCAGCTGTTTATTGGTCAATGACTTTCCAAGAACAATGTAGAATCTATCAAATGAAACAAATACAATGAGTATGTAACCCAAGGTACAGAAAAAGTCTAATTCAATGATTCTTATGGAATAATCATAATATTTATGAATTTTTTTTTATATTTAATCTTTATTCATCAGATAGTTACGTGTTTGCATATTTCCTTTGAACATATAAACACTAATTGACGTCAAACATACTTTTAGTCCAGGCGAGAAAATCATTATTAATAGTTTTAATTATTAAATATGAACAATAGAATCTATATTTACAACACCATAAAACGTTTTACTACAAAAATGTCATAATTATCAATTTTGCCATTACAAATAAATATACCTGAAGATGGGGTGCAATAGTAGACCCCGAAACGAATAGTGCATAATTATCTACAATTGGATAGTGTGATTAAAACTTGAATTTTACAAAGCATGTAATATTAACTCGCTTATAGTCTGGGAGATAGATAAATATTTTGGGCCTGAGATATAACATGTTGGCATATATGTTATGTCTTAGCAATTATTAATCTGAGTATTTTATCCTATGTGGGTTGGCCTTCCATCCCGCCCCAGTTTGACTTAGCCGCCCCAGAAAATATTCAATTTTGGAACGGGTTATAACACTTTGGTGTTTATTGCTAGTCAAAGACCCTTGGCGATCAATATTCAATAAATGCAAACATTTTTTCTCCATGCAAATGGCAGTACTGGCAGCTTCAGTTATGACCAAAATTGGAAAGTAGTATAACGCTTTCTGACCAGGCGGAATTTTTTTTTATCAATGCTCATTGCTCGAAAATCATACACCATTTTCTATGCGTCCATTTTCAAGAATTTTGTTTGGGGTTGGGGCGTTTAGGGGGGGTTAAACATGAAAGAAAATTTTGGCCAAAACATGGCCAAAATTCTTGAAAATGGACGCATAGAAAATGTTGTCATATGGTTTTCGAGTATTGAGCATTGATAACAAAAAGTTTCCTCCTGGTCAGAAAGTGTTATATCACGTTCCAATTTTGGTCACAACTAAAGCTGTCAGTGCTGCCAACTGCATGGTAAAAAAATGTTGGCATTTATTGAATATTGATCGTCAAGGGACCCTTTTCGACTAGCACCAAACACCAAAGTGTTATAACACATTCCAAAATGGAACATTTTCTGGGGCGGCTAACTCATAATGCGACAGAGTGGGAGGTCCAACTCACATAGGATAAAATACTATAGATTAACAATTGCTAAAACATAACACATATGCCAAAATGTTATATCTCAGTCCCAAAATATGTATCTATCTTCTAAACTATTATGAGTAATACTAATCTATTAACCTTTTATAATTTTTCTGATCCGGATGATATTCCTACGACTGGCTGAGTATTAATTATCTAGCTGTTTTTGTTGTTTATTTAGGTGGATTATTTGACCATCATTAGAAATTAATGTATTGCCGTGGATTCATTTCAATTTTTGAACATAGTCCTGAATTATTCATACAACAGCGTTCATTACTTGATCACAATCCGAACACTCAATTCTAGATTCCGTCATCCACTGACAAGAGAAATTATTTGTTTGCTAATGCAGGTTTACATTAATTCGCCATGTCGAATAATATTGATATGATGAATGGTAACCACAATGTTGAATGTTTTCCGAAAGCTGTGTATATAATATGATGAACAACCGCGATCTCTACTGTCAAAGTTTCATTTCTTTTCATTAGAGTATTATTGACCAATGTAACTGAATAAAATTCAGAGGTCATTGCGACTTCTACAAATTTAATTAAGATCAATAACGAAATGAAGTAGTTACAAACAGATGTATATCATGTTCGTATACTCTGACCCCGTTTCTATAGTGTATGTGTCTTGTTTATTGTATGAACCATTTCTTTTCTAAATTTATTGGTCGCAGTGGGTGTGTAAAAGCGTTTTCTAATTTCAATGGCGTTCCATAACTGGTATAGTATGGTATACTGAGAACAGACGTATTTGTTTGAGAAACAGCATGTCATGTATATAGATATTTTACGATGTTGGTTTTTATCAACTCAATACGTGCTTGTTATTTTAAAATGATGTATGAGTGTTCGATATTGCACTAAAATTCTAAGTTTGACACAAATATCTCGCCATATATTGAATACGTTCATGTACATTGTCTTAATATTTAAGACAACACTTTCTAAACTGATTGATTTTTCATCGTCTAACCATTATATTCTTAAATTAGTCATTAATTTTATAAATTGTCATCTGGACGTACCAGAAAATTTGCAGAGAACAATAAAGGGTTACCGCTAGATTGTGGGATTAACCGGAAGTATTTTGATTTGACCGAAGTTGACACCAAGGTCTCCTTGGGAAACTTCCGTCCTATAGTTTACCGCTCCAAGTATGTGGTTCCTTTGAGACAGATCACTCCATGTGGTGGAGTCCGATACAACGATGGTGTTCCATAGGGATCTGCCTTGGCACCAACATGCTTCAGCTCCATATTGAGAGTGACTTACTATCCCGTCCATAGATTTGCAATGATAGCACCTTTCATACCAGGGTATCCTCTAGAGTCCTTATATCATCCAATGAAGCCATAGATGCAAGACGCAGACAGGTCGATGCAATAAATGGAGATCTGGCAAGAATTATGAAATGGGGATCTGATAATCTAATAAGTTTGATGCAACCAAAACGCTTGTATTTTCTCTCGAAAGACGGATCCCACTATGCCTAATAAGGGGTATAACTATTCCTATGAATTGCTCAATATCCATGTTCAGTCTCACCATCAACAACATTCATGGAACAATTATGTAAGGTCCATTGCGAAAAGTGCACAGAACCTCAGTTTTCTATTCAGTAGCAAGAGCTTCTCCACACCCCACTAGCTCCTCATGATCTACAGAGCATATATTCAACCTGCCATGGAGTACTGTCAACATGTTTGCAGTTCAGCTGAAGATCTTATAGATTCTATTCAATAATAACAATAAGGTATGTCCGGAATGAAAATTAAAGATAATAGCCTGCGGAAAACGCACACTCAGGCATCTTGTCAAATGTGTAGTGAGGGAAGTAAAATTGAACTGAAGCTGCTTTTAGAATAAACATTATAATTTGAAGAAATAGCGATAATGCTGACAGGGATTGAAAATAGTAACAGATATGAAAGGTACCTTCTTCAAAAAAGAAATTGACCTGCCCGAGAAATTTTTTCATAAATCTGTTGCATTTCTTACTTTCTTCAGACGCCTCGCCTCTCATATATATTGAAGTCCGTTGCTTTTTGTACTTATTAATTCCACAATTCCATCATATTTTCTCTTTTTGAATCGATTGCTTTTGATAAACTTCTAAAAAGCATAGTGGATATATTTGCCGGGTTCTTAACGATGCATTGTCCGATGATGAATTGATGATAGGCTTTAATTCCTCTTTTATATACGCGTCGTGTTGAACGAAAGCGAATGTTTTTCACTAGTTTACAGTGTAGGCAAATTCTTCATGCGGAAGTAACTTCTTTTTATGCGGAGATAATGTGGCTCATTCATTGGGGTATATCCAATTCTCGTTCTAGATGTATATCGATTATATTGTAACTCAAAATCACCATGAAAATTGAGGATATCATCACAATGCACGGAGGAAATTACGCATTAAGCGTTAGCAATGTAGACCTACCTGACATGTCCCTGTTCATGATCCCTCATGAATTATGAAACTAGAATGCCGTTTATCACGTACGTTTGAATACGATGAATTACACTACTATGATAGTATAATAATACAAATGACTAATATGAGAATTGTTATCGATTAACCCTACACTGCTTAATTTTTTTCATTAGGACTTTGAAAAAAGTTTATAATGTCAAACACACTATATGGAATGAGGAAAAAATGCTGAAAAAGATCGAGAAACTATATTTTGCAAACTGTATCAGATTTGATACGAAGTGCTCTATTGGCAAAAGTCTCGAAAACAATTCAAGCCTCTATTGAAACAGAGAAACACTCCAGATTTTCCGCATTTTACATATGAAAGCTTCTTACACAAGGGTCCCTCGCATCTTGTTCTTGTAGTAGTATATATGGGCCGATATCACCTGTTGGGATATGTTGAGGAGGGATATAAGAAATGGAACCTTTTTTAATTCCCTTTCAGCTGTTCCTCCATAGAAGTTCTCGATGGTCTTCCCAGTTTGTATGAATATGGTTCAATTCCTTCTCGGCAATGACATTCCGCTACCTCCATTCTGAATTCTGCCAGTGATATATACTTTCCATTTCGTTCTCTGCAGTGCCTTCTATACAGTATCCATCTGTTCACCAAGGTCAGATCAACTAAATGATAAAATATGCAAATATACCAGTTTTTGGTTCTCAGTTGTATCTTGTTTCTTCCGATCAAACTGTCGAGGAAATCAACGCCGCCCATGTGCTTATCCTTAACCAGATTGGACACTTTCGAGTTCGATGTTCTGTCGAACCGTTCTACCTCATGAAATTGTAGCTTGCCAGCAAATTTGGGTACCAGAGTAACTAATTTGTTATCTTTCCAGACAACTGTTGACACATATATTCCATTCGCATTATCTACATATTCTTAGCTTCTTCCTCTCGGGTCTTTCTTCATGACTACTTCAAATGGAAGCTTGCAGCAAACGATTCTGTTTCGACGAAGAATGAATTCCTTGGTAAGCAAAGTAGGATACCAATGGTATAGATGAATAATAATAATCAAAAAATAATAATTATCAAAATAAAGTCTGTAGGCTGCACCACGTAGAATTCCGCGGAAAAGCCGTAGGACAATATTTTCAGAGGCTCCTAGATCTGATTCTTCTGGGAATCGTTTGCTATTTTCAGTTCCAGTATAAATTTCAAATTTATAGGCATAGCAGCTGACACTAGATAAAACGAAAAGTTTGAAGCCACACTTGTGAGGCTTTATAGGCAAATACTGCTTTAAAAAATGTTTTGCATAATTGTTCATTCACGCACAATTCGTATTGACTTTGAATTCAAAATATCAACAATTAATCTAATTTTGATATTTTTTTGAAAAGGCGGTGTCCGATGAAGGGTCATCTTTTATGTTTCATATTATTATTGACATGAATAACTGAACGAATTTTATCGAATGCTCTTTGACTCTTTGGCTTTGCTGGGCTGTTTTGGGTACCGTACAAACAAGATGCTTCTTCGATCTTTTCAAGTAAATCATCGAAAAAATATCTGAAGAATTGATATGGCGTTGTCAGTTCTTTTATACATGAACGCTATTCAGAGTTACCTTTGAACATTAAGGATTTGTCATTGATGTTCAGGTTTTTCTTTTTCCAAGGTTTTTCAAGGTATTTGTATCAAACCTGGATCTAGTTACTTCCTGTTCCTATACAATTATTCTCCCTTCTTCTATAGTAAACTTTTCCTCTAGTAATCTATATTCAACTTGTTCGTTTGCATCTGCCTGCTCTGCGAATCCTGGCATATTTTCTATATCAAATACATGACTAGACTCATTGTCTAATTTGTCTTCACTGTCACTCCATAGAAGATTATCAAAAACTTCTTGGAGTTCTTTCTCAGAAAGTGGTCTTTGTCTCTCATAGTCGTACAAATGTCTGAATAACCCATATAAATAAGGCGACGAGAATGTATTAAATATAGCACAAAGCGTTGCAAGAAGTTGGTACTTTTGGTATGCTATTTAATCGAAGATAAATCAGTGTTAAGTGATACAATAAGCAGTGTAGGGTTGATATATTGAGGATATGATACAGTAGGCAATTATTTGTTAATCAGTGGCCTTTCAACCTAGAAATGAGGTAGTAGTAGTCCAGGAGCCCATACTAGAGAGGACGTTTTTTCTGAAGCGTGAACTTTTTTCGGTTTCCCTACCCTCTGCTTCATTGTTTTTGCTATTGTGTTTTTTGTTCTAAAATGAGAACGGATCGTCAGATTTCAACAAACCTTGATCCATATGAAAGTTCTTGTCAACACACATCACTTGAAACAACTTCAATTTAACTTTCTCTCTATTGATAAGAAATAATCACTCTTATCCACTAAAAAAACTATAAAAGTACTGAGGACTTTTCGGCTACCAAGTAACCATACATTTTTTTCCGTTGTGAATGAGGCAGAAAATATTTTAGATATGTAAACAGATCTGTAGAATGTACAAAAATTTGTTCAGTTCTCAAATGTTCATGTAAATTTTTTGAGGAAAACAAATTCTTATTCAACATCATTTCTTCTCGTCTAAGGTTATGCCAGCCAGGAAATGTTCTCTGAACTATGTTATTTGCTTGATAAATATCTAATTATTCTAAGAAACTATTTGAATCAACTTATAGTTGATCACTGGAACCTATTGTTGCAAAATTTCAATAAATATGTTTCCATATAGTAATACATAATTGGGATATTCGATTAAAAATTGTGGCCGATATTAATTTTCTGCCACATTTGGAAAATAGTATGTATTTTATTCATCCACACGCACGAGGGTGATAAACATTCCTACGGTAATCTACCGTTTCTGATACTGAAGTTTGTACATGGCAACGCTTATTTAACATTTCTCTTAGCAGGGGTGCCTCGGTGCTGGTGCGTGTGAATGTGACAAAAATCGTTCCTATTCCTAAAGCATGTGGTTTATGTTTGTATTCAGCCTTGAATCAGTTTCGAGTGTTGATGGAAGACGCTGCTTTTACGCTCACTTCTTCCAAGAATTTTAAGTTGCTACCAGTATACTAGCAGTTTATTTTCATATATATAATACATAGTCGAGCTTTATATACTCTTTTAGTTTGTTTATTATTGTACATTTCACTAGCGATAATAATATCTGCATTTCGTATTTCTTTGATTAGTTTATACTGATACATACAATGTTAGAAGATTCCGGTTCCTGTAAATGTTATATTTCACTGTCACATTGTAAATCGAATTTCCAAATTCAAGTAAATATTTTTGGAAACATTGTGGAAAACTCAGATCACTTTTCTACATTGAAGATGCATAATTTTTAATGATTCGGTATAAGTTAGGTCGGCCCAAACCGATAAAGGGACCAACCTATATATTTTGGGACTCCTTAGATCAAGAGGAATAAAATGACACTACGTCATAAGTTGTGAGCTTCCAAACATTTCATTGAAAATCTACGAGACCCCGATTTTCACCACCCACACTTTTGAGTGCTCAGTCAGTACTGAGCACTCAAAATTGCAGTCAACCTGTCTTTTACGACTTCCCTTGGCCCAAGGAGTACGAACATATATGGATTAGGCCACTTTTCTGCTGATGCCATGTCATACCGTGGGGTAAAATACAAATAATAGTTTACATTATAGAACTGTTTCATTTCTTACTGAAATCCTGTCATGTTCATATTCATCGATGATTATCTCACTATCACTATATTTGATAACAACCCCACCGAGTTTTAATCAAGTAGTCATGGGAATCAAGAGTGGATTGGAATCAAATGAACTCTTATTTGATTAAAATTACCTACGTTTTGTTCTCTGGTGACGTATTTATAATATATTATATCGAGGAGAATTATTATTAATTTGTTTTTTGTTTGTGGTTTACACGATGAACTAACAATTCTTTCGGCGAATTCAAAAGTGACATTGAATTGATATACTATTAAGTAGCAATACAAACATGGGGAGAAGTAGTATATTTATCTGGTTGCCTGGTTTTCTATAAAGTAGTTTGATATCGTCTATTCGCAAGGAAATCGAAACACCGATTTTCAATACAGAAAGCACACTAAATTCATGCAATTACCAAGAACGATTTTTATCTCATGTGTGTGTGGTTGAGAGGTTTTGGAATGATATTTGACCTGTTGACTGAAAAGAATCACCATTCCCTTAAGAAAATTTAAGACTTTGGTCGATTTGCCTGTCGCAAAAGTATAAAAAATAAATGTGATGGAAGACGACACCCCACCAGGGCCAGATTCAGGGGTGGGCAGAATAAGAGGCAGCCCACGGGTCCCTTCCATGGAGGGCCCCCCACCAAGTATGATACATTGAAATTAATTTTGGCTTTCACCAAAAATGATAGGATGATTTTGTTAATATAGTAACAAATTCATAGTTTTTGCGTAATTTTTGCAGAATTTGTATTCACATATTTTAATTATTTATTTTACATTACAAAAGCAGGAAATATTACATATTTAATATTTATGTAATGGCAGGTATAAGTTAAAATGAGCTATTTCTGATGTCACATTGCTTTGAAACACTACATAATAACTAGTTCATTGAAATTAGTTATTTGAATTTTCCCGCGTGCTTAGTATGTGGCGCCGTATTACAGTTTCTAGTTCTGTCACTACTCGTTCTCCGCCATCAATCGTTAAACCTTCTGAGCAAGAAGTTGAGTAGACGATGAATCGAAGAGAAGATCGACATAGAGTAAAGCGGACGTTTTTGAGTGGGTCCGAGAAGGAAAAGGAAAATGAAACGAAAGAAAAATTGACAAACGCGTTGAGTCAAACTCCCAACCTCAAATTAACTTGAATGTGGTGCCAAAGATAAAAACAGATTGCGAACGGCAATGAGCAAAAATGCCTCGATAATCTCGCGCTTTTGAATAGCAATAGCTATATTTTGAGATCCTGATCGACGATTTCGCGACGAGAAAAGTGCGAAAAGTGCCTTTGTAACGATAGTAAATATATGTACCTACAAATAAATAATATATGTATATATATATCTCCCAGAAAAGTTTTATTTAAATGGTATTGCAATTGCATTATAATTTTGTATTGTAAAAATATTTTGTGGCATTTATTATTACCGTGTACCGTAGGGGACCCCACCAAACTTGTGCCCATGGGCCCCCTCCACTCTAAATCCGGCCCTTCACCCCACCTAATAACACAAGAGGGTGGAGTTAAATAATCAACGTTTTGGCTATATTTGAATAAGAACTAACAGATTAAATTGCCGTACGATTCCCATGATCTAGTATCGCTAGAGTTTCATAGTTTAGGTTATTCGAAAGAACGAATCCTCTCGAATCTACCAACTACTCTGGAATGTATCCAAAATTACAACTATCCAGTCCTTACCGCTCGATATATTGAGACTGCTTCAGAAAGGCATTTCGAGTAGTAGACTTTTGCTTAAATATAATTTAGAGTAATAAGTAATTTATTCTGAAACAGACGACTTGTCAAGTCTAAACTAGGTGATCTCTTCAATCAATATACTGGTGTTCTGAAATTATTCATTATTAACTATATCTAGTTACGAAACGTTTTAATTAATTCATCCAGAAATTTCACATCCATGTTTATCCGCCTGAAAATTAATCATGTTATAGAGAGGAGCTTGATTGTTGCTATATATATGTAATGTATATGTCGTTAACAGCCTATCCACTATTATTAAAATGAATCACAGTCCATTTAGCAACAAAATAACAGTTTCATAAATTTTCCTACCGAATGAAAATACGTACTAGACTATTGACATTATGCATTGAATGGTAAATGTTATCATCATGAATAGTACTGTCTTTGGTAGGTAGTGCCTAAATTTGGCACGTTACTCTAACGTGGGAGGAGGTGGAGGTTGGTATGTTATTATTGAAAATTACACTACTTAGAGTTCTATTCTATTTCATTATGTAACGTATATAATATGAAATACAATAAATCTCAATTATAAACTAAGCATGGTTGTCAAATCAATCGAAGTTTGAATGTACAGTTTGAAACTATTGAACTGAATAAATGCGCTTTGGTTCAGCTCTACTCCTATCAGAAGCATAAACCTGAGAAGAATCATTTCATTTACGTAATTGCTCAACTGGGTAATGTCATATTCCGTCCTAGAAAGTGAATTGTTCTGATGGATAGGGATAGATATCCTAGTTGTGGAGTTTTCGGTGTAATACGCATGTCCGCTAAACAGTTTGCTATTCGTTAAAACATGAAGCTTCTGCCAAGAAGTTGCAAGTTTAAATTCAAAAAATGCAAGGAACCGTTAGCATCTCAGTTATGTAAATACTCAATTTTATAATATTTTAATCATTGTTTTAAAATGACAATCAAACAAATTTTCATTTATTATTTTAAAATACACCAGTAATACTCTATATTAGTAATTATTGAATAATATAAACAACATAAAATATCTATTTTAGATGGAAAAATAATGCTTTCAATTAAGCCTTAGTGAAAATGTTCCTAATTTGAACAGAATATTTCTGGAATACTTATTTATCCAAAAATATCACATACCTAAGGAATTTTGAATGATAAATGAAAAACAATAACATTTAAAATATTCCAAATGTAATACAACTAGTGGTTAAATCATTTCTGGAAATTTTTTCGAGGCCACGATAATTTTCTTAAAATATTCGTCATCAAGAAAAAACTTCAAGGAACGCTGTAAGCACGGGTGGTATTCGGTAATAAAATTGAATGTATTCTTCTAACTGTAGTTGCACAGAAATATCAGCTTAACATTTAACACAGAACATTTTTCTATACAGATAATTTTACTTATACATTGACAATAATTAATAAGATTTCTGAACAATTAATAGATATTTTTCCAATTGTCAGGAACTTTAGAATCTTGATTTGGATTCTTTGACCGATTGCAACGTCTCCAAATTCAATTGATATATTTTTCTATGGCGCAGGTATCATTCTGAAGAAATATAATCAACATCATAGAACGTTATAGATAATATCAATAAAACACAGGGTATTGTTTCCAAATTCAATTCAAACGCTAATTTATATTTCTGTCTCTCGATTATATTCAAACTGAACCTCTGTCAAAGTATAGTTTCAATTTGATCTATCAATTTGATTTCAGAAATATTAAGGCCTTGTTAAGACAAAATTCCGTAATGAACAAGAAAAAGGTGATCCCCTATCGACACTTCAAGGCCTAAGTAATTCATATTCACTTACTTACTCGACAACAAGAGACAATTCACGTTCGTTTGGATGTCAATAAAATCGAAAATTTGATAATTCAATTTGAGACCTCTCCCAGGAGATTAATACGACTATACAATATACGCACCCACACACCCTTCTCTACAGAAGTGATTTGGAACGCTGAGAAACAGAAAGTATATCTTTTAGTGAAACACATAATCCTCGTCCAATTAGCATTTGATAAATATATCTAGACGCCTCTAAGCAGCTTTCTTGAATTATATCACCATAACAGTCTAGGAAATAAATCAGTTAAAATGCTCTTATCTCACGAAAAACGTAAATGAATTTCATTATGATCTACAACAGTGGAACCTTCAGCTCTGAATACAGAAATAGATGAAGTTAAATACGTTATTTATATGCTGAATAATTCCACGTCTACGTTCAAGAATAGTTAAATCGCTAAATCAGATTAAATATTTCCCCTGGAACGCATTTGTACTTATTAAGAATCCGCAATGAAGACATATTTCGAAGTGCCGCTTATTTATGAAGTACGTCAGGAAAGCCGAGAAGGCGACTTGATAGAATGCGAAAAGGAATTTACGCCTGCGGAAGAGTAAATATGTTTGTGCACAAAATGCCTTCCTTCAAGTTTTCCTGAAAACTGCAAATAGACAACTGACTCTGCAAACATCTGCAAGGGACAGCACAATTTCAGTCTAAAACGGAAATGCACACAGTCTGTCGCATTTGTTCGTAAGTAGGTGGAACTTGGAGATTGTTGGAATCAACTTCAACATCCGTCATCCGTCAATATTCATAATATTGTAACGAATCTTTTGAATATATGAGATGCAATTTTCACACATACAATTTGTATCTGAAAGTATCTCAATAAAAAGCGAGAGCATTATACCTTCTATCACTATTAATAGGAAATAATCACCCTTATCCACTAAAAATACGATTAAAGTACGGTCATCATCTATGAAGCAGTGTATCTATAAAAATTGCACACCATATTTTTATGGTGGCTTCACAAAGTGGACTTTTTTCTTGCTTCTGCTGCCATGACTTTTGTTTCGAAGAAGAATGTATTAATCCTGTTTTGGACTGCTTTTATTTGTCATCTTATGAATATTTATGAATTGTTTATATGTTTATATGTTTATAGATTAAATCATTTTGAGAATAAATTCAATTCGATGATGTCATTAAATCAAATGCATATGCAATATTTGCATGACTGGTCAAGGATATATTTTACTGAAATTGTTCGGAATTCCTTCTGTTTTACTTAATTTTACTGTTTCCCTGAAAGAAATCATTCATCATAGGGATGATAGTTAACATTTAGAAAAATTGATGGTAGAAGCCGTTACTTCATGGTACTTTATCATTATGATTAATTGAAAGAACAATTATTTTGTTTTTAAACTACTGTAGTTTCAACAGCGAAGTGACATTATCAAATAATTTTGTATCTGTTTGATAATGGCACTTTGGTGTAGAGTATAGTATTTATTGACCATTTGTTACGCACATATATACAATAATGGTATGTCAGTTCACAATATAAAATATATTAAAATCTCAAATAAATATTACAATAAATTACTTATATTCATTATTTTGCTAAAACCTACTCCGTTACTATTATTATTATACATGATCATAGATTGCGGCAGGAACAAGTCAAAAATATCAAGAGCAGACAAAATTAAAAGTTATTTATTTTCATCAATATGTCTTATAAATTCCTCAACAGAATAGAAGGCATATTTCTTCAAAATGTTTTTGAGTTTATTGTTAAATTGAATTTTATTGAGGGATTTTACAGATGCAGGCAGGTTATTCTATATTTCAGACCCTGCCTATACAGGCTTTTTTTATAGATACACGAGTAATTGATGGTACGGCCAAATTATCTCTATATCTAGTTGAATATTCATGATTGGCACCTATTTTGGTTATTGTGTCACGTTTTCTATTTATTAGTGATAGTGATTTCAGTGTAACTATACAAGGTAGTGGAAGAATTTCGTATTTTTTTTAATAAAGGCTTGCATGAATCACCAAATTGCATGTTAAAAATTATCCTTATTATCCTCTTCTGCATCTTAAATATTCTTACTGTCGCAGTGCTCAGACCCCACACAACGATATGATATGATAGTATAGAATTTACATGTCCATAATAAACAGTTAGTAAACAAATGATATTCAAATATTTTTTTAAGTTTAAAATCAGATAATATGTAGATTGTAACTTTGACAGAATATATTCAACATTGTTTTGCCATAAAGTATGTTCATCAATGAATATGCCTAAAAATTTAGCTTTTTTGTCACCTTTCAGGACCTGACCTTTGACACAGAAAGTAAAAACACTTGATTGCCACAACGGCGATTTAAATTCAATACAATTGTTTTTCGGGAATTGGGACATTTGTGCACCAATTATCAAATTCCTCCATTACAATAACTGCTTTGCAATTTACCTCCTCCGGAGTATCACATGTAATGACAGCCGTCGAATCGTCCGCATACCTGTATAATCTACCGTATATAATAAAGTTTGGCAGATCATTCATGTACAAAAGAATCAAAAGTGGACCAAGAAATCTTCCATAAACAAAAGTGGACCAAGAATGGTCCCTGAGGCGTGCCTTGTAGAATATTAAATACGTCTGAGTAACTGTCGTCAATTTTTACTACCAGTTTTCGGTTATTAAGACACGATATTATCCAGCTCTTCAGTGGGCCTAGTATTCCCATGGCATCGAGTTTACTATCCAGCTGATCCTCATCTAACAAGTCAAATGCCTGAGTAAGGTAAAAAAGAATGACTACGACATATTTATTTTTCTCAAGTTCTGAAG
Organism: Endomychus coccineus; assembly: GCA_958510875.1. Taxonomy (NCBI): domain Eukaryota; kingdom Metazoa; phylum Arthropoda; class Insecta; order Coleoptera; family Endomychidae; genus Endomychus; species Endomychus coccineus. The sequence continues at coordinate 262,039,488 of OY294067.1, read as the reverse complement.
ATACAATTGTATAAGTTCAACTACTGCAAATTCTGTTGAGAGTCCAGGTCTAAAGCCAAATTGACTTGGAGTCAGTATGTCGAATTTATCTAGAAATTCCATTATTCTGTTGGTAATAGCTTTTCCAAAAATTTTGGAGAATGAACTTAATATAGATATCTGCCTATAATTAGCAATTTTTCTCTATTACTTAAAGACCGGAGTTACCTGAGCCAGCTTTAAAGAAGAAGGGAATACTTCTTTCATGACTGACGAATTTAACAAGGTTGCTAAAAAAGGAGATATCTCAAACGCGACTAATTTGATTATTTTTATAGAAATTTCATCCATCCACGTGAATTTTTGACTTTATTTGGCTGATCACATCGTTTATTTCATTTGTTGAGAAAGGACAATGATAATGAGTGTTACTTAATCTCTTGACAGAGGTTTATAACTATAGTAACGTTTTCATGTTATTATAAAAAGTGGTATGAAAACAAAGTAATTTTTCTTTCATTTAATCATAAAATAGAAACATAATGGAAATATTTATTGAAGATTTCTTTTCTGGTCATTTCAGCACTACATCCAATATTAGACAAACAGAAAGGAACTCGTTTTCGTGAAACTAAGTAAACTAAATGTACATATTGTGTCCAATTTGTCCATTTTCTGCACTAAAATTTCAACTTAATGGTACTCTTGTTTGAATTTTCAAGACACATTTACAACAACTCTATGTAATGTTGTTGAATCCATCAATCACTAGGAGGTAGTTGATAACATAATGCTATTCAACTCGACTATATCACAGCGCAACGTTTTCCATTTTTCATGTCGAAAATAACACGTCATGAGATATTGTTTTATATTTATTTCAATTATCTGTAACTGCAACCTTAACCGCTGCAGTATTTTAGATCTCTCGACATCTACAGTAGACTAGACAGTTGCATCGAATAACAGGAACTTCAGTTACAATGATATATGACGCGTAAGGAAATACACCTATTAATATCTTTGCATTCTTATTACTGACAGGAACAAGACTTCTTTACTTTGGCCAACTGATTTTTATTTCTACTCGGAAATCAACATCAAAAACAATGAACGCATTCTTTCTACCTATTTATACTCTCATTATTAAAATATCTGCCTTCCTTTCGTTTGCCTCAGCGAAAGAAAGGAGATTATGGTATAATTACAGATTTAACTAGGCATGTAAATTTAGCAACTCTAATTTTTTTGCTATGATGTAAGTTTTTCTAAAATATGCCACGTTTATTTTGAGTTTTATCTTACTAATTCCCTAATAGTTTTGCTTAGGCTTAATATATGCTTATTAAACATAGATTAAATCTTGAATGAATAATAGATAAGATCCATGACATTCATTAATTATTATTTCATGGTAATCGTAAAGAGTTTCAATGAAATTCTACAAATAATAAGTGCCACAAATTCAATCATACTTTCAACATTGATAGCCATATGTGGAGTTCTTCTATATTTCTAAAAAAAAGACGAATCAACTTTATATTCATGCTGCGACATGCAACGTTAGGTTCTGGAAAATCTTTTTGTTGAAATGAATAACTCGGAAACCTCTATAATTCGTTCAAACCCAACTGACACAAAGTGTAAACAAGCACATGTATACGGCGATACTCGTCAGGGTTGCACTTAGGCTGTTTTTATATTAGATGGGTATTTACTATTTTCTCGATCGAGAAAATTTGGGGATTCGAAATTCGTCACAGTATGCAGGTAAACATAAAATTCGTGTACGTATTCATCACATGGCATTCTGTCGTGCGATTTTGGGACAACGAAATTAATTACAAAGATAATTATTGATTTTAAGATTCTAAAATAGAATAAAACTTTGTTGCCACCACAGGCGTACAAGGAATATTTTTACGCTTACAAAAAATTAATGTTATTGAGAAATTAAATTATCAGCTCGGTTTTACTTCATTTATTCGCTAAATTAGTCTAATAAAGAATGTGCAACATATGATTAAGAATAGAATGTACTTATAATACATAAAATTCACATAACACTCGGAAGAAGAACATTGACAATTTATACATAATAATACTACATACTTTATGAATTGTGTCCATATATATTTGAAACAACTTTAACAAGAGGGTAGTTATCTTTTTTTGTTCCAAATCTAACAATAATTATTGCAAAAAATCTTGTCTCCGAATTGTGTCTGTGCTTTTAGATTTACAAGGAGTAGCTACACTATTACATTTTATGTATACTTCTATTTGAAATTTTAACAAAAAATCCATGAAATAAAAAATGTTCGGTGAACTATAATAAAAAGAGTTATTTAACTGAGAGTGAAAGGGCTCGCAAGCGTCCGTGGTTTTATTTAAAGTTGAAGAAGCTTCAGCTCAAATGTGGGGTGGAAAAGTGGCTTCGTCAGATATGAAATAATTCAGCAAATAATGAGCAAATACCGTTAACTTATCGTGACTCCGTTTTATAGCAAGTAACTCAAAAATCGCTTACCAGATTTGGATTTAAAAATACCAAAACAATAACGAAGCCACTTTCCAGTTTCACAATTTTTATTTTTATACCACTTAACCCCCAACTTTTATATTTCACGCCACCAAGACTGAGTAAGATGGAAGCGGCAACCAATAATTGTAAAGTTATGCCGCACTTAACGAACTGCATCATGAATGGTAATTTCCAAATCAACCACTACTTTCTCAGGATTAAAACTTAAGTTGTTAAGAGAACAAATAAACTTAATTTTTTCCAAACAGAGTCTATAAGTTGTGTGAAAAATTTTGTGGAGTATTGGAACAGGTCATCCATGTATACAGCATGTGTCAGTTTTTTGTAGACAAACTCCAACAGGAGATAGAACAGATGTTTTTAAGAAAAAAAGTTTCCATAATCATATGTCGTAGGAGGCTTTCGTTTTTTGCGAATATCTCCGGAACAGTTTATCGTACAGAAAACAGCTCTTGTAAGCATTTTCTACTCATAGTAAGCTATGTTCTGTGCGATAAAAAAAAATTGTTTAGTCATAATTGCTCAAGATTTTGAAGTGGTAGTGGGTGTTTTTCTCCACAATTTCTACGCCACTGGAAAAAGTACGGTTTTGAGACAACCATTTGAATCGCCAATGTTTTCACGAAAGCACAAAGAAGGTATGTGGTAATAAGCTCTAAAGTTGACCGTTTTCGAGAAAAATCAACTTTTATGTTGAAAAACATGGTCAATTCTTTGAAATAAAATTTATTTTTTACTAATTAAACAAAATTTATTTAAACGTTAGAACAAGTAACAAAACCAAAAAAATTGACCATGTTTTTCAAGATAAAAGTTGATTTTTCTCGAAAACGGTCAACTTTAGAGCTTATGACATATCTTTTTTGTGGAGAAAACATTGGCGTTGCAAATGGTTGTCTCAAAACCGTACTTTTTCCAGTGGCGTAGCAGTTGGGGAGAAAAACACCCACTACTCCTTCAAAAACTTTACCCATTATGACTAAAAAAAAAATTTTTACCGCACAAAACATAGCTTACTACGAGCAGAAAATGCTTACAAAAGTTGTTTTCTGTACGATAAACGGTTCCGGAGATATTCGCAAAAAATTTTTTTTTCAATTTCAACACCCTACCCTGTATCTCGAAAATGAAGCCTTCTACGACATATGTTTATGGAAACTTTCCTTCTTAAAAACATCTGTTCTATCTCCTGTTGAAATGTGTCTACAAAAAACTGACTCACCCTTGCAGCGTTCACTAATAATTTCTTTCACACACGACATTTTAAATTTTGGAAAAATGTTAACTATTACTTGTTAGCACGTACAACACGAAAAATATAATGAATATAAATATTCAATTAACCGTAATGATCAACATCCCCCATTCTTTCTCTTCTTACCAAAGAAAGCTCTGTGTGGCGAGTTTCAGGCACCCTGAAAATTTACCTGAAACCTTGAGCGGTTCCCGTAATCAAATTCTGATGAATATCATGCCGTCCAGAAAATTCACCTAACAACTAATCCGTTCTGGAAAGAACAGATTTCTTTAATTCATCTCTTCCAGATTTTGTGAATTATTAATTTACGAGTATAGAGTATTTGATATTTTGAACGCGACGTTTTTATTCTGGTTTGTGCGAAACACAACATGTTAGACATGTGAAATCACATCTAATTTAATCTTTAAAACAACAAATATTTCTATACGCAATAATTATTAATTCAAAATCTGAATAAGATAAACTGAAGTAATCTGGACTTCATAGACTGAGGTGTGATGATTGCAAAAGCCTTGTATATAGGACAAAGTGGACTCAGTTTTCGATTTAAATAGGATCATCTATTGCAACATAATAAAAAGTTCACCCAAAATCCCGATATTTCATAATACATATTCAGGAAAAAAGTCATAAACTCAGTATCAAAATATCAACAGAAATTTTAAAACATTCAAAAAACATTAGTAACATAATATTAAATGACTTATAATTCGCCAATATCAACAATTTTGTAAATAGACCCAAACCATTGTGTAACCCCAACCTTAAATTTGTTCCACATGCAGATTGATTTGTAATATTCAAAGATTTATTTTTAGTTGATAATTCCAAGCTTTGAGAATGCCACAGCGTGGTGAAACATTTTGTCAACATTAATTAAAAATCAAACGTTACAAGTCTTTGTGTGAATTTGAGTTTAATCCTCCAAGTTCAAAGATCTCTATTTCAATCTTATTGTCACCAATTGTTTTTTTTTATTGATAAGCAATCTGTGAGTCGTGTATTATTGGTATTGACAGAATGTTTTCCAATATTCTATAGATTTCTGAGAGTATTCCAGAAATGAACCGAAATGTGCCCATCATTTGTAATCTTAACTGTTTATAGGAACTCATTTTGCTTCAAGCACATTTCAAACAGTCTGAATATACGATGTAATTACACTTGAGTAATAAGTTGTCGATGACAGTTATTACGCAAGTTACAAAAACTAATAGTGTAGTCTACGTTTCAACATTCAAATAATTTGAAGCTATTATTATAGAATTGTACGGAGTACGTATGTAAAAAAATCTGTATTCCTTCTATTCTTAATGCCATGATACGTGAACTATTGCAACCGCAGTTTTGTTAGCAATTACTATGAATGAGCTCTTATGAATAACAAACAATATTTATGTTCATTATCCAGTCAAGATGTGGTGGAGTGTAGAAGAAGGCTTTCTGAAATTTATTGATTATTAAATGTCAACAGGTTAATAGTTATTATATACTTCTGTACTAAAAAACAAATTATCAGAAAACATTTATAATGGAAGAATGCTGTTGTTAGTGCCATTTCTGTTTCAAATAGTTTGGAAAGGAGTATAGGTGTATATAAATTAACGTTTTTATGAACAGGATGTTTCGGGATTCAAGCTAAATTTTCACTTAGAACATATTATATCTAACATATTTGCAGTAATAAATATCTTACAGCCACTACAAATGTTTTTGAATTATCATCGTTTTTTGTACATTTTGTACACAACCGGTTTATTTACACTGTCGACGGAGCAACAAATTAGGACTTTTTTAAACTAGAATATTAATAAAATTGCAGAGTTCCGTCATAATACTTGAAAGTTTGTTATGTTTATAAAAGGGCATGCAACTATATTTTCTTTGAGATTTTCAAATTTTAAATTGTCCATGAGTGATAGAAATATCGAGATAAATTCTTTATTCTGTAAATTGTAATATATATTTATATTATAATATACGTTCATGAAACTACATGGAATGATGAATAAAATAGTGAATGATAATAATCATTAAGATCGAATAATACGGAATTAATTTTGCTACGACTATAATGAAATTAGTCAATAATTAATAGGTCTTTCTTTGATATGATAATATATGTAGTACATTGTAGAACAACCTCTTATTTCCCGGTACAACATCAAATACAACCGGTAGGGCGGCGATTTTAGGTCTAAAAACGGTGGATCTACCGCTAAAACGGTAGGACTGACAGCACTGGTTACCATAGCAACTAGTGCGGAATGTACACATTTTTCGCATGGGTTCAACAAATTATGGAACGCGTCCTAACCTTTAGTACAAACAAAACACACGAATATCAAATAAACAATACGATAACTACTGTCTATGTAAATAATTGAAACACTTTACAAATTATTTTAATATGTTATTCTCAAAGAAAATTGAAGGATTTGATAATTGTGCTAATTCACCATTTAATATTGTTATGTAATAAATAAAATAAATATTTCAAATTGTTTCAATATTAATTATATATTATAGAAAAAATTTAGTGTAAAACCCTCACGGAATTGTCCCTTTGCCACAAGTATGAAAAGTTAGCAGCCAGCAGAGCCTTGGGAGATTTTTTCAAATTCCGCTTTTTTCTGAAATGAATTCAACTTTCGATTTTTAAATGTATATTATTACAAATTCATCATTTTTAATTTTCTAAATCCAATGATATCCGTTAGTTGATATTCCAATTGTCAGAAAGCTTATTTAATTTTTTGATCTAGAGCTTTTTCCTTTCATTAAATAATAGTGCTACTAGAAATTCCCAAATTTAGAATTGCTATTAAACCCTAAAAAAATTTGAATGCACTTTATACTAAATGATTTCAATGTTAAGTTAACTAATATCCGTGAAGGGTGGTAACAATTTTGGCAGTAGCTGTTTAACAGTAGTGGCATCATAATTATGATAGTTCTGAAAAGGGCAGTTTTCGATCAAGATAAAAGCTTCAAAAAACAAAAATAAAAGTATACGTTCTACGTTCTCCGAAAAGTGGCAACAAATGTAAAGAAACGGAATACGGTAATCGACAAGTTCGCATATAGTGCCAACTGTATAATAGCGAACAATATGACCGATATTTAAAATTCGTGTGACCGTTCCATAGAGTTTTTATATAATACATAATATAATATAAATAATACGTCACATTGATAAAATAAAATTTAATAAAGAAGAAGTTTTTCGTAAGGGTATTTTTATTAGAATTTCTGTTGTAAAGTTTTTTTCCTTTCTTTTTCTCAGGATTTTTTCATATTAGATTATCTCCAACTTCAACATTGTTTTTTACATATATTTGTGAAGCGCATTCGCTTTATAAAGCCATCGATGACGTAATCTCTGAAACAGAGTTCAATCATCAAGTCAAAATTATACAAATTTAATTAATTAAAACCCTTGCAAATTCTACTGTATATTATAGGTAGAATGCTGAATTAATCAATATTTCTAGTAAGGTTTGAAAACATTTTCCTATTACCTCATAAATCTTCAACATCTGGTTTGAAAGTGGATATTTGAGCATATTAGAGGTTGGTTCGTCAGTCTTATTCTCACATTCATGAAATGAATTCGATTACTAGAGATAGATTGCTATGCAGTGGCTTCTTGATACATATTCATATACTTAAAACATTAGTGTTACATTTTTCGATTATTGTTTCTGTTCGTTTCAGCGACATTAGCATTTTTAATTGAAAGTAATACGATAAGGACACCTAGTGCTTGATAAAATTAGTCTTAAGAAATTCCGTTTTAGACGTCTTCTGGTGATGCTCGTGTGACTGAAACGTACGTAAAGAAATAATAAGCATATGTGTTAGTGTGACCTATTTCCCGAGAATTCATATATAATTTAAATTTTCATTATTTTACTTGAAAAGAATGAACAAATTGCTCAGTATCTGTTGAAGGATATTATCTATCGATTACCAGAAGTTATATTCAACGCTTTGAAAAATCTAACTCCAATAAAAAAATCTGATGGGGTTATTACAAGTATATCTCCCATATTTGCGTTCATGATTTGGTTTAGGAATATAAAAAAGTTTAATACCTAATTAGCTTAGCTTCACTAGTGCTATATTTGTAAAGCGGACGTAAAAAGCCCATTTTGGACGAACTGAAAAACCCATTTCAACTTATGATTGTATCGTCATTCCTTGCATAATCTACTTGTGGCTACTTTTATATCACCTTATTCATACACAATGATTTGTAGACAACTTCAGTCAAGAATAAGAATTTCGAATGAAAAAACGAAACGATAAACCGTGAATCCCTATATCTACAAGTAAAATACAAATTAAGTTTTGTTCACTAGGTATCCCTGAAACTTACAAAACATATTCCATAATTGCTTTCATGTTGAATTAGTCGAAGCTTCTTTATTTTGCACAAGGTGTTAGAAACAACTATCCGACAGATTCAGTGCTATATGAAACAAACGGTAACATACATCCAGTATACTAAGATTAAAAGATTTTGATAAAGCTGTCATCGATTCAATTACAATATGTGAAAGAAACCTGGAGAAAAAATAAACTTAGGTTACAACGAACTTATGATTATCAAACATTTCGCTATTTTTATTTTAGCGATTATCGTACGTGTTATGTAAGTGTTGTAAGATTTATCACATAACTGTTAGTAGACCATAAATTAAGAAGTTACCGGTCACGAATGTTTTAAATTATAGTGAACGAAGCCGTAAATTCAACACATTTTTTAGTAGAAATTGCATTATTTCTTTCGCAACGTTAGGTAATTATATGCGTGTCTAATGGTACATTGAGTAACTTCCAAGTTTTATATTATACAGTTCAATTACATTTTCTATCAATTTCTAATTCACGTATATTTTTCAGTTTTAGTCAACACTTGGTTTATTGTGATTATTGGACTGTCCATCCAAATTATCATTCTATAAATGGGAAAAATGATTGTTCTATTGCATGTTTTGAAAATAAAAAGTTCGAAATAGCAATCAACATTGAAATTAAGAAACTTGCTCCCTTCCAGACATGTTTGAGAAGAAATGTTGTTCAAATCTTTGCATTATTCTGGAAGCAAAAGGCGTTAAATATGTAGAATATTCGGCGAACATTTCATGTTCCTTACGGTGTCTCGTTCCAGGATATCTCATTTGAGCTACTCAAACTGTTGATTGAAGTTTTGATTTTGATTTTCAATAGGTACTCAAACGCTATTTTTGTTTGTTAAATTGGAATAGAATGTCATAAAGTAACTGACGAATAAATTCCATCTATAATGAATCATTATTTGATTGGGATAATCTAGTAAGAGTGAGATGTTGTATTCCATGAAGAAATATGCTGTTTAATTGACTTGTATGAAATTTCGATACACAATATGATGTTATATTATTGCTAGAGTTTTACAAATTGAAGGTTGGGTCTAGTACATGTGAAAGTTATTTATGCTTACCACAAACGCTTCAGGTGAAATAAATCAATCTAATGCATCGTATAGTCTAGGATCTATGAGGCCCGGCGCGTTTGTAAATCACCCTCATCTTATTCCCATCTATGTTCAATCTTCAAATTAGATCGGAACATGCCAGTCCCTTAAACTCCACCTGTATATTATTATATGAGCGAATGCCTTCCACACGTCACTGTCGATGTATGCTTATGTGATATGCTATGAATCCTCTTACATTTTATGTGTTATACATACGAAAACCAACCTTCACTAGAACGAAAATCTTCTAAAACAAATCCGTGGGTAATAATTCGCAAGAGCAATTCTTGAGTAAACAAATAACATCAGACGATGTTCATCGATTGTCCTGGAACTGATATTTCAAGGGACTTCGTTTCGAATATACATATTTATTGAACTGAAATATTGATCTGTTTACAATTTTTATTTGTGCAGATTTAGACTAGTTTCAATACAATTTATTGACCACAAAACGAATTTCCTAACACAATATACAAGAAAACACCATAAAAAGTAATAATCATCCTTATCCACTAAAAATACTGTTAAAGTACTGAGGGCCTTCCAGCTACCAACGGTCGTACCATTTTTCAAGAACTTTATCACTCATGAAAACACAACAGAGTAAAAAATACTTCTGTCAAATATTGCATCTAGTGTGGTAAAATTGTTAGTATATAGTTCCACACTCTTGCAAATATTATTCATAAAGACCCCCAGATGAACTATTAGTACAGGTCAATAGGGTCGTTCAGTGAAATTAGCATTATAACCTTTTTATGGATTTTCTTGTAGTGTCTGAACCTCTAATATACTGACAAAAATTTCAGATCAATAGCTTTATCCTGTACTGAAATAATTCAAGTTGAATTTGTGCTGGTGGAAAAGTACCGAGAACAGCGCGTGACGTCACTATACGCACACGTAGACTAGTGGCCGCGGCATCGCTTGTGTTACTCGCATTTATCCTGTTGGTGAAGTGTGTTATTCTTTTTAAAATGTACGCATTGGAAGCTGGATTCATGAAAGCTGATTCTGGTAATCTACCAAAAGTGGATATATTCATAATAAAGGACTATTTCAACAAAAATAAGGACTTTATTAGCAGTGAAATGAAAGGAGTAAAATTACAACGCTAAGTAAATACATTAGATTTTATCAGAAGTATTCTTCTATACTTACGCTGCAAATTCACTTGAATACCACGATCCGCGGTTTGTGTCGCAGTAGTAGTTTCTCTTTCTGTGCCTTGATTAAGAGCAGACATTATCAGAAATTTCAGTTATGTAAGTCTGCATAATATTTAGTTTTTGCCATTTTTTAATACTTCCCTAGGTTTGGTACTATGTGAATAAGTGCGGTTTTTTTGGCAATCAAAAATATGCGGTATTACACCTGGTTTCATTTATATTCTGCCACTTTTCATAGTTTTTAAGTACATGTAATTTTCTATGTTCTTTTCAACCTGATATGAAAATGATGTATTAGAAATTAAACTCACCCTCATTATATTGATATGCTCACATCAAAATGATCTTCGCAACAGTATCTCGATCCTTTGTCAGACATAAAATCAGTTCTACGCATAGCACGCTGCCAAGCTTTTCTTACTTTCCGGTTGGCAGGCAGACAAATGAATAGCTTATCCGGTGCATTTATAGATGTATTCCTACACTCTGGTACCACGCAACTTTTGCGAAAACTCTTTTTATCGCTCATTATTAATCAAACGACAGTGAATTCACGATATATATAGTCAACACACAACGAAAACTGACCCGAGTTGACTAATAACGAATACCTCTTGTCTGGCGCACATCAACCGTACGTATAGTGACGTCACAATCAGCCGCGCCTCGTTTAGACGCGCACGGATATCAAATATTAATTTTAGGCTGTAAACATGTAAATAAAAAAAAAATTTTGTTAGTTGGACTATTAGAGTACAGTACTTTTGAATTATGAAATGAAAAAAAAATGATGAATGAGCCTATTGTCAGCGGGTATTTATGATTTACTGAGTGCTGGAATGGTTCAATGGGTGCAGGTTATTTCGTAAGGGTGAGTAGGATTTGCTAACCACAAGACACTAGTGTCTCAAGATGTTCACAATGCAGCTCCTCGGAAGGATCACATCGTACCGTGTACATGTGCTCGGCTTGCACCTTTGAATTATTCCTCAGACACAAAAATTTGTCTTTATATTTTCCATCAGCAGTAGCCTAGTGACCTACAGGTTAGCTGAAGTAACTATGACCTAATTTTTTTCTTACTTTTGGTTTCTATTATTATTTTCGTGTTACTATGTTTAATAAGTGATAAGGTTGTGCATGGAAAATGTGTTTTTTCTTGAAGAGAAATTTGTTCGGTCCTCAAATGGTTTAATAAATTAGATGAATGAAGAATCTTCCATAATCGTCACTCTCCTCTAGTCGAAATTAAGTTTGATATGTTTTTCAACTTATTAGGCCTCCTTATTCAGTCATGTTCAAACGTAACAAATTTGCTACCTACAATTGAAGTGAAAAAAAATTCAGCAGTTATCAACGGTTGAATACGTAAGCTTGTCACATTTTGACTTATAATAACTGCCTTTCAGGATTTCATCGTAAAGCCAGGAAAGTGTAAACACAATAGTGTTCATAACAGTTTTCATATTTACAGTTTGAAGCATCTTACTTTCAAAAGAGTATTCCATTTATATTAAACATTCGTGATATGCCCACAGCAAGAAAACAACAACCGGTATTTAAAAGAAATTCACATACGCAACTTCCAACAAGCGCTATCTTCGCATCTCTTTAGCGATCAATAGGGCGTGTGTCTGTGAGCGTGTAAACATGTCTGAAGCACGTACAGAACGTTTCATGTGAATAATATTTAGTTGCTTTTAAAAGCCTTTCGGCCAACTTCATGCAACCGGCAATTTTTATTCTGCCTATGCAGGCTGCATGATGTCGAGAGTAAACTTGAAGAGACGTCAGAGTTCGATAACTTTTACACTCGATTGCACATACAGGCAGGTTCATGTTTTGCGTCAATACAAAATTCTAAAATGATTATTCACATTACATTTAAACGTAAATCACAGTATCTTCCAACGGAAAATGGTGATATGTAAAGGGGCCAGTCCACTGAGGCACTTTAGGCAACATCTAGCATGCAGCAATGACGCATGCCACACATCGATCATAAAGCGACATGAAGCAAATATCGTTGCCGCATGCCACAGGAATCCCCAATACGCCGAATCAAGGGGGACAATGTCTCACGATTTGGCATTACTACATTAGCCACTCTCTCTTGGGCTATGACAACACGAGTCAGCAAACCAAACGTGTTATTCCAAACCAGATTGGAAAGCAATTTTTATCTCGAAAGGTAAGAAAAATTGTTAATTCTGACATTACTCTTTGCAGTATTTTGGAGATCATCCGGCCAACTCGATTCGACAAGCCCGAGTTCAATTTAAAACATAGTTCGGTACGAAAAAGTTTGATTTCAAATGGTTATTACGATTATAAACTTCACAACTTTGAACACTGTCAGTTCAACATCAACAATGAAGAATTAATTATGTTGCCTAAATGATGAAAAACTTCGACATGTGTTGTGAACGGACGAAAACCATTTTGTTAGTAAGCCGGTGAGCTGGTAAGACCAATAAAAAAATCAACATTATTGGGGTACTAAAAATTCACATTTTGTCAATCCGATTGGAAACGTTTGGCATTTGATTGGTCCATATTTTTAGGAAAGAGTTTTACATAGTAAGCGATATTTGCAATTTCTTCAAGAACTTCCTGTACTTCTTGAAAATGAACAGCTGCGAGGAAGCATGTGTTTCCAGCAAGATGTAGCTTCACCTCATATAGCAAAAATTGTCCAACAATATTCAAATGAAACTTATGGAGAACATAGGATTGGTATATATGGACCGAAACAGTGGGTATCTAAATGGCCTAACTTGACCCCACTAGACTCGTTCTTGTGGGGAACTTTGAGAAAAAAGCTTACAGAATACCTTCTGTTAACTTGGAACATTTAAAAGAAAAAATGAGAAATGCTTGCGATGAACATCTAGTGTCCCAAACTACGGCCCCGCGGGCCCTCCAGAGTCAACAATCCGGCTCGCGACAGCTAATGGCTTATTATTGTTATTGTTCTTGTGATAAGTTGGATAAAGACACAGTGTGATAATAACTCGGTTTTATTTCCTTGGTAGGTGAAGTTAATGACAAGTATAATGGATATAAAGGATAATAACTAACAAATAATTGAAAGTTCCATTGATCTTCGAATGTTCTACATTCACTGTCTACTTTTCGCTTCTTTTCCATACTAGTAAATCACAAACAAAAACACCAAGGCAAGTCAAAATACTGTTACGAAGATGTCTTTTAAACACGCACAAACACGTTTTAAGGAGTTACGCACTACTTTATTTCACAACAGGGAGTTTCGTCTTCCCTATGCGGACTGACTCGCGGTCGCGCCGCTGGCTTTGTTATACTCCAATTACCGCTATCTAGAAGTGAGTGGAATACATCAGAACTTTCTCGAAAGAACGAGATTATTCGCAAATGTTTAATTGTTACTGCGCTTTCGAAAATACTACTTGCGCTCTCTGTTTGCGATAAAGGTTACTACCACTACTTATTTCCGCGTGTGACCACCAGGTGTTGTCAAGTTTGGCGGTCGTGACAATAAAGTACAGCTAGTACACAATAGTAATCGAACTGGCGAATTTAGCAAGCGTATGCTCGCTCAGGGCGCGTATACTCAACGACTAGTCTAGAAATTATAGATAATGGCAGGAAAATTAAAACGGTTTTGGCCCTTAGAACTTACTGGGGTAAATCTGGACCTAAGACTGGAAAGTTTGGGGACCCCTGATCTAGAGAAATGTTACGTTAGGCTTTTCAGTAAGAGAAGTAAGGACAACTGTAGGAGGTGGTCACATTGAAAATATCTTGTAGTGATTGCCTACATACTTTTTTTTTACTGTGGTAATAGTAGTAATATATTATGTGTTCTTTAATGTTAAATTAATAATTAATAATGTTTAATTATTGACAGGTACGACTTTACTATTTCTTTCCAAAGTCAACTTGTTTACATCGTGACGATTGCGAATTTATTTTTACAAATTTGCTCAAAATTTTTCAACGGAAGCAGATTTTTTTCTTGGCAACAACATATGGAATGTTTCTATGACGTCATTACTTCAGTTTTCAAATATGGAAAAATATGCAAATTTGGCTTAAATTGAACCTTACTCAATTCCATTCAAGAACATTTTTCAGATTTCTTGTATCGTTTTTCCTTTTCTTTTAATACATCGCTGAGCCTTCGAGTTTTGCTCACCCTGTACAATTCAGCAATGCTCAATACCTTTAGTGGTTCCTGTGACACTGGGACAACAACGTGGCGTAATATGTTTCTCAACTTGCATACGATAATAATTCACATTTCTTACACATTTTTAGCTTTTCCGTTGGAAACCCATCGGTATAATGTACTCTCCAGTCGCAGTCTGCTGTAAAACAGGTTAATATTGCTTATTATGTAGAAAGGTGATGTAGAGCGTGCAGGCGGGAACACTTACGTTACAATGCGTGTTTTACGGAATTTTACTTTCCATCCATCATAACATCATGTACCGTTACGTTATACAGCGCTCTTCGTACTACTTGACACTTATTCTGAGCTCTTGGAAAAGAAAATTTGATTATTTCGATTGAACGCTTTCATATCTTCCTGGTTCTGAAAACTGTCGCTTTTTTTGTTATTTTAGTCTGTTTCTCTGTGATCTTTTGAATGTAAGT
The DNA here is from genome assembly GCA_958510875.1 of Endomychus coccineus. Lineage (NCBI taxonomy): Eukaryota > Metazoa > Arthropoda > Insecta > Coleoptera > Endomychidae > Endomychus > Endomychus coccineus. Next base: position 262,024,369 of record OY294067.1, on the reverse strand, counting down.
GTATCATTTCATGTTTGAATCATTATGATGTACTTTTACGATAAATTAATGACAATAATTTCAATCAACAATGCAAGTAACGTTATCAATTATCTTTACCTTCCCAATTTATTATCCCGTACATTTGCTAACCAAACTATCAATTTTGATTGGAGATATTATTTTTGTTTTGACCAAAGTTATTTGTTGTATTTTTATTGTTGAACCAAAGAGCTCTCTTTTCTCCATAAAACCTTAAGCCGACTAAAAAATAGTCACACCATTTGCATGAAGTTGTCATACAGAAATCATAGTGCACTTGAGTGCTCATCCAAGGAAAATCAAGGCAAACCAGGACATTTGCATATTTTTTGCTTTTTACCCTAGTAGGTAATATTCTACTAATAATGAAAAAACATAGGCAGACTATTTGAACTGTACAAAAGCTGTGAAAAACACACCATTTCCATAATCTTGATTCAATCGCTATTCGTCTCTTAGACTACCAGTCCAATTTTTCCCATATATCATTCACATTCTTAGAATAGTGTGTTCATATATTATAATGCCATTCCAAATTAGTTCCATTATGTAGTTTTGAATTAATATTCATTGGCATGTTCTACATCTTGTTTCTTGCACTCAGGTTACTGGTATTATGAAGGATGAATGCACAAATCAGTATTTGAACGACGACAGAGTTAGTACGCTAACACAAAATCTATAATATGTGTTTCCGGAATAGTTCCTTTATAAAACTTACTCACTACTTCCATAAGCAATGATTATTATTTATTATTCTTAAACAATATTATGGGGTTTTGAAATTAGATCAACCCAATAAACTTTCAATAATCTTCTTTATGGTTCCTGGACAACCTCCAACAGATGATACGGTTCCTAGATATTATTATACTTAGAGTCCGTTGAGATATCTATGTCTTAATACTACTAAATTATAATTAAGGTAGCCACATTACTTTTGATACCGTGAATATTGAACGTAGATTCTACCTGATCAAACCAGAATCCTGGGTCATTCTCTTAACAAAAACGAGAGATACTGGTATGTAGTTATATGTGCATTTTCAGAATCACGTCAAACTCACCAATTCTATGAGGAGGTAAAATAGGATCAATTCAATCATCTCCATGGAATTTAAAATACTTCTAAATTGTAATAATAATGTCAATATTTTATTGACAAATGAGCTAGGAAACATAAAAAGATTATGAATAGTTCATTTCGTGATCTAGTTGGGATTTTTATTTTGACCTCCGGTAGATACTGTTCCTGGATATTCATTATCTAGTATCCACAGAGATATCTCCCCCGGGCTACCATTGGTCCCCGATGGCGCGCCAAATAATAATTAAAGCCACCACAATATGCTTATTAGTAAGTGATATCTATCAGATAATCAAATATAAGTCAATAGTTTTGGAGAGAACTGATAATTTGAGACAGATTTTCTTCTCACAGCTAGATTACTAAAGTGCAGTCAATCTGAACAAACAAACAGACATACATACCCACAATGTTATCAATAGTGTATAGGTTATAATAGTTTACTCTTTATATACTGTTTTAGATGTTTTAATTCCGCTCTTAAAGGGATAAAAATGTTATGAGATTTTGTTTCGAGGAATCAATGTATCTTCTTGATATAAGGTATGAATTACTTAGCATGCAGATATTATTATTGAAATCGAAAAGGATTAATCCTTGCAAAATGTTTAAATTTTTTTAATCTCTTCTATATGATGTTAATGAAACATCAATTGAATTCAATTTTTGGCATAAGTTACTTTGCATACAAGTTATAATTATCGAGCTTATACGATTTTGTTATCGTTTCTTGTTCATACATTGAAACATGATTTATGAGTGTGTCAAAATTATGTACATGATATACATCTTGGTGCTCAAAAAAGCTGTCTAACATTCTTCAATATCTCGCTAATAAATACAATCTGTCCAGGTAATATTTGACATCCAATTCTACCTATAGATTTGATTCACCTAGTAATTATTCAGTATTAAAATACTGATATATTCGAATGTGTCATGAAATATACCATTTAGTACTTCAGTATAACAAGCGTTCCATACACAAATAAAGGTCCGCGTTATTGACAATTACTGCACGTAATTCTTTTAATGATTTTGTGAATATTCGTATATAAACGACGTAGACCACGTATCGGGTTGAAAGAGGTAATTTCGGCATGTTCGGCTTCCATTGTTCAATTTGTACAAAGCCTTTCAATCGGACTGACGGTTGTAACTATAAAGTAATTTCTATCTAAAAACTAAATTACAATACCTTCAGAAGTGGCTATTCCGATTCCTTTCAACTATTAACGAGTCATCGAAATTGAAACAATGAACCAGTAAACTTTATGACGTTTGGCCGAAAATCGATTCGAAAGATGCGAAGAACGTTACAAAAACGGTCCACATGATCAAAAAAGAGGAGATTGAATTGATATTCTGATTCCGAAATATTCGAATTTGGTCCTTTATGTTTTCAAAAAAAAATACTGTTGCTGCGTTGTTTGATATTCACTTCCAGACTCGCTAACATTACCTACTGATTACTTAATTAACTGAGCGCGTTGTTATTCTAGAGAAATTCCTAATTGTCATCAATATTAATTTGCATAACTCATTATCGCAATTTGCTCTGCGGTATCTGCTAATTCTCATCAAAAAATAGTTGCAAAATCGTATCTGTCTATTACAAATGTAGTTGGTTGTCACACCTTTCTTCTCTAGATTCATTCTATATTTCAATTTGTTCTACACAACTTGTTCTAGTACACGGTCTCAACAGAGTAAGATGAATATCCAGTTAACAGACCGTGATATCAAATGGAATTAGGTTGTGCACATTCCCAACTATTAAGTGAGTAGATATATTGAATTCTACGAATCGTCATATACGAATCTTGTGAGATTCCGCGAGCCGAACGCATTGTACCGTTTTAAAAGAGATATTACTAAAATGTTAAGAAGTATTTAGAGGATTGGACCTGGTCATGTGGATGTGCGATGCGTTCACTTCCGTTAACTAGGTTAGACAGAATGAAGTATCAATTTTCAAAGTTATTTAATTTCATGATATAATTAGATATAAATTCAAATCAAGTCGCCATGCTGTCGCGATAAATGTCTAAGCATTTGTGAGAAATATCAGTAGTTGGGATTTGGTAAAATATTCAACGTTCTTTTGCGGTTAAAGGCTTCCATCGTATCCCCGCACTTATAAAATATCAATGCAACCGGTCACAACGTCCACTGGAGTGGACATACTTTTACGAGGGCAAGGTGAACAGAATGCGCCATCGAAAATACCATGTGACGTATCATCTTTAACTAGAACGCATTAAAATTTGCAGACTGGCAAAGTGGGCTTATCGGCCAACAAAGTCATGGCGACAGTTTTTTGGGAAGCACACGGTATCGTCCATACCGATTACCTTGAAAATGGCGAAACAATCACCGGCGTATATTATGCAAGGCTGTTAGGTCGATTCGACGCCGATTTGAAGCGAAAGCGGCCGCATTTGGCAAAGAAAAAAGTGCTCTTCTACCGCTATGAATTGGTTCGTCATCCACCATATTCTTCAGATTTGGCTCCCTGCGATTTTTATATATTCCCAAACTTGCAGAAATGGCTCGGCGGAAAGAGATTTGCCTCCAACGATGAAGTAATCGCTGAAATAAACGTTTGTTTTGAAGGATTACCGAAATCGTATTATTTGGAAGGGACCGAAAAATGAGAAGAACTTTGGACGAAGTGTATCGGAGTACGAGATTATGTTGAGAAATAAAATAAGTTTTGACCTTATAAATCATGTCTTGTTTAATTTTTCAAGGACTTTTCAACCTTATCCTCATACAACGTATATACCGATTCGTAAAACTGTATATATGTATATGCCGTGACAAAAACGTTGAATATTAATAGTAATATTATACTTCTCATCTAATTTATTACTATATGTATTCACCTTGCCGTTTCTTAAAATGAATTCAATAAAATCTGGGATTTACGGTCACTACAGCATGCAAAATGTTTAAAAGATCAGCCGACTTCAAACTGGCTGTTAAATGTGCCTCAAATGTACATCAAACGAGAGTATGGATTAATTTACCGTTTCATCTAAAAGGTGGTAATTGATTTTGCGTAAAAATTCATGCAACATGGATACAAGCACGCAGCTTACTGTATCTCAGTTATCCAAATGGTATGAGAACGCGATATTTATGCTAGATAATAAAAACACGGTGCTTCGACGAACGCTTAAAGTTTTGTAACGACCTGACGGTATTCCTCAAATAATTAAATCATTGTTCTCCCGTTCAGTTATCTATCCAGGAATGGGTAATTAATATTAACGGCAAGTACAGCTTTGAAGTAAAAATAGGAAAACACGCACAGCGTGTACTGTTTGCTAAATTATATACTAGCAGACTCATAATGAATGACTTCTAATTCCCTGGTTTTGTATTGAAATCTACGTCGTTAGTATACTTTATTACAGCGCAGATGAAGACTTGGAACAATACAGTTTTGTTTAGTACGTTTGTTCAAAGGATTCACGTTACGTTATTTTTGACATTTATGACATAGAAGTTAGGAAAGATATTTCACCATGATACGTGGAATGTGTTATCTTGTGAACTCTACTTTTTATCACCTATTACGGATTTACACAGAAGAGTCTTGTTGACTTTTTTGTTGTATTATTCCAAATGAAGATCTCCAAACCTAGTCGCGGAAACGAAGCACTAAAACCGGCCAACGTTCGAAAAATTTGAACAGTAAGACGGATTTGAATGCGGTCCTGTGCATTCGATTCGTTAGAGCTTCAGGAAACTTTCCAACCTAAATTAATTTATAAGAAATTAAAAATATGCAATTTGCCTAAATAATATGCATTTTATCATTGCATTTTAAATTGACCGTAAATACTAAATTCACAATTCGGTTAATAGTGATGAAAATGATTCCAAACTCGTTACTCGGGGGGTTTTTGGGGTCGTTGAACACGAATATCGCGACAGAATCGGTGTCCGAGGTACCTGGTGCCAAGAGTGAATGGTATCCTCGTTCCCCGTAAAGAAAATACATGTGCACGGTATTGATATAGTGTACGCACACTGTAGAAGAATACGAAGAACTTCTAACCTGCAGCCCCTTCCGGAAAGTTTACATTGTGTCTTTCCCTCGCAAGACATCACAGAACTGCATCCTCATGTATCGTATCACTGCTACTAACTGTATTAAAAGCGCCAAATTCAAAAAAAATAAGCTCCAGTAGATACATTTTGTAAGACTGGTCACCAGAATTGACACCTTTATACAACATTTGAGTGCATAATTTACAAGCATGTACAAAGTTTCAGTAAAAATCATGTAATAATAACATTAATTTATGGGGACAACGAGGATACCGTTCACCCTGGGCACCAGGTACCTCGGAGATCAATTCATCAAGGCAGTGTTCAGCGACCCCAAAAACCCCGAGTAACGAGTTTGGACTGATTATATAACGAATTTCCCGAAAACTCCAGGAGACGACGGGGATACCGTTCACCCTAGGCACCAGGTACCTTGGAAACCAATTCTGTGGCTATGTTCTTGTTCAGCGACCCCAAAAACCCCCCGTGTAACGAGTTTAGAATGATCACTATTAACCGAATTGTGAATTTAGTATTTACGGTCAATTTAAAATGCAATTATAAAATGCATATTATTTATGCAAATTGCATATTTTAATTCCGTATTAATCAATTTAGGTCACAAAGTTTCCTGAAGCTATAACGAATCCAATGCAAAAGACCGCATTCAAATCCGTCTTACTGTTCAAATTTTTCGAACTTCAGTGTTTCGTTTCCACGACTAACCTAATAATCAATCTGAATGGGTTTCGAAAAGAAGCAAGTTGATACAATACATAACATCTGCGAAATATCTAATTATACCTTTAAATAAAGTTTTTAAAGTCATATAGTTTTAATTGTTTGATTATTTTATGCGACAATAAGCCTTCTATTTTTAGGCTAAAAATTATGATCAAGTTGTTTCAATTCATATTATTACATTCAAAAATAAAGTATACTACAATAATTTCCTTCAACCTGCTTAACACAATTTTTCGCCTATGATATGTGTGGTGTGTTTGTTTGTGATGTGTATGGTGTGTGTGCGTGCTTTTTTTTACGAGAGTAGGTAGCAATCTTCAAAAGACGCTGAGATGCCCGCGCTGCACAGTGCGCGAGACCGTCGTCAGGCATTATTTCGCGGGGGACGAAATTGCTGTTTTGCGCCCTTCCCTGGTCTAGCTGTTCTTCGTCTCCTTCTACCCCACGGATTGCTCTCTTCTCTCGTTGTCTGTACGTCTGAGCTCCTTCAATACAGTGGCTGCAAAATCAGACACCGCATTCCAGGTGGTCTGTGATTCAAGCATTTTCTCAACGATATTCTCCGGGGACAACTACTGCTGTAGATTTCCTTGCAGGATATCGCGCGTTCCGTTGAAACGCGGACAATGGCACAGAACCGAAATCGGTGCAAATACGCCTGTTAGCAGCTGTACGAGATAGTGATCTACCTCTCCGTGCCTCCTACTGGTCCATGCGGCAACATCTGGGATGAGGCGATGGGTCCACCGCATCTTGGTGGATGCATTACAGAGCCGGTGACATTGCTACCCTCGCATCCTGGGTTATGATGCGTTGGTCGGTATCTCCAAATTCGCGCATATGCCTATAGATCTCTAGTCTTACATCCACCATCAGACGGATTGGTGGCATGTCAGCGATAACACAAACGGCATCGTATGAGAACGTGCGATATGCGCGCGTCACTTGTAGGGCACACCTGCGGTACACCTAGGTTAATTGGCATAAGTACGATAACACCGCCGCGGCTGATACCCAGATTGGGGCATTGTAGAGCATTGTAGAGCTGACGACGCTGGAGAGTAGCCTTCTACGACTCTGATTAGGTCCTCCAATGTTGGGCATAATTCTGGCCAGTGCGTTGGCCACCGCAGCTGCTTTCGTGCTTACCACACGCAGATGTTCGTCGAACTGCAGCCTGGCAATTATCTGAACTCCCAGGTATATCAATGATGGCTACGAAGGTATGTCGCAGCCCCCAACGGTGACTGTCACAGTTATTCTGCTGGTCACCAGTATTGCTTCGGTTTAATGGTCTGCCAATTGGATGCCATTCGCCGAGAGCCACCGGCGGATTGTGGCGACAGCCTCATTCGATTTCTACGTGGCTCCTTCCAAGTACTTGGCAATGACAACCACAGCAATATCTTCTGCGAAGCCAACAGTCTCTGTGGGTAGCACCGCATCATACACGATGTTCCACAATAAGGGTCCAAGTACCGAGCCTTGTGGGGCGCCTCCTGTGATGTAAGCTTTGGGCCTCTCGTCCAAATTGTACAAACATGTCCTTTCGCTAAAGTAGCTCGCGATTATCCTTGTGATGTACTCCGAGTCCTCCATCAATGTCAGCGCCTCCAGAATTTGATTCCAGTTCGCTAAGTTGAACGCGTGGCTACGACGACGTTAATGGCATCCGCCGTTGACCTCTCCTTCCGGAATACGTGTTGGTTTTCCTACAGCCCCAAGCACCTTCACTGAATTCTCTCGAAACTTTCCTGCTGTGTCCAATAGGCAAATTGGTAGGTAGAATGATGGATCGTCCGGAGGATGTAGGTATATTGTTCCTACTTAACCATTCTTGTATATCATATTTCTTAACGGTGCTTGTTGGCAGTTTATCTATTATCCACAACGATGGTGGAGAGCTCTTCTAAATTCATTAAAAGTTTAAATTCGAACCAATTTGGGAAATTTTTTTGATACATTCCACCAAATAATCGATATCCTTTGTTTTTGAAGAATAAAACCTGCTAAAATTTTTGCCAGGATTGTCAGGGACCAACAAAACCATCTTCGAAGATTTGTTTTCCGACGAGATAAACAAATAGACGTACTTACACCTTCATTTTTCAGTTTTATATGCTGATGTTTACACATCAAATGACGTAAATGCAGTAGAATTGCAGTTCTAAAAACTATAATTTTATCCGTACTTTGATTTTATCAAAATTTACATTCACAACACAGATTATACTAGACAACAGTTAGAAATAGAAAATCAATTGTGGCACATTTTCACTATGGCGGGTTTTGTGATTTAATGGTCATTTTCAAGGTCACCAACTATTTTGACAGCTAGCACAATAAAATTTTCTTAAAATACGACAAAATGTCTGTACAATTTATCTGTTTTCGTATTTCTGTAGGTTAATGCATGAAAAAAAAATTAATAAAAGAAATAAGCTAACATAATTCGAAAAATTTCAACACCTTGTACAAAAAAAAATTGCCAGAATTTGGCTTAAACTTTGGTATTTCATTACCAACATATTGGTAGGATTCATAAAAATAAATATGACCGAATATAAAAACATGAAGGGCAAAAGATGGCTCACTTGGCATGGAATGCCCCATACACATTGCTATATTATGAAAGTTTTCTGTATAAATGAACATGAGAAACCCGAAAATGTGGCATTTTTATCATTGTTACAAATTCTGTCAAATAATTCGCGTGCGAAACAAAATTTCAACTATTGCCATCGTATTATGAGTTACAAAAGGTCAGTTAAGTTTTGTTAGTACTCCTGACTGCTTTTACTTCCTCATTACTGTCGATAGTACATTCGGTAGAAAGCATAATCGTTACTTCCTGTAAATAAGACTAGTTGCTTTGGAAATTAAACGATTTATGAATTAATTCCGGGTTGGCAATGTGTTCGCAATTAGAGACATGCCCTTTAATTTATACCATTCCTGCATAAATGAGCAGTTGTACCAATGAAATTACATTATTCATTCAATGGGTAATATCAACGTAAACGTTCTATTTGCATTTCTGCCAACAATATGACCTTAATGCGACCTTTCTATGTAACACCCGGCACTCGATGTAACATCTGGATTTGATTGATACATTTGGTTATATAATGCAGGAAATCTCTTCCAACACATTTGTAACATCAGTATTTTATTAATGTTGCATTACTTAATGTAATTCTTTATATCCTTGCAAAGTCGTCTTTGTTGTTAATAACACCGCAGTCATAGGCTCTCTTTGTCACTACATGGTAGGATAAAATAAGTTCTGTAGTTAAGATATCCGATAAGATCGAATGATTTCTCGTTCGATTTGCATTTATCTCGTATAAATGTTATTTGCTTAATACCGCAAACTCTTACCGTGTTTCCTAGATAATTGCGCAATAATAAGTGCACTTAAGCTGAATGTAGATACACTCATTTCAGCTTTCCAGTCACGTAGGTTTTATGGTATGTTGCTCAGAAAAAGTGAAACATATGGACATATGGTACATAATTTAACAGGTGAAACTTGCATTAGGTTTTTTAACTGATTTTAACCTTATAAAAGAAAATGAATTTTGTTTCATCAATCATGTGATGGACAAATTTGCATAAGGCAGCAGAAAAATATTTGTATTCAAACAACCTGTTGGTTTTTTATTTAATTCAAAATTATTAATGTACCTATGTAAGCTACCTGTGATTTTACATGTAAGATGTTTTAGTTTTATTATTAATTTAATATAAGTCATTTTTATTTTATATATTTATTTATATCATTATATAGGTGCATACTTCAAATAATATATTTTGTTTTGAAAGAAAGCTCACGTTTCCCAAGCTTTTTTCCTTCTAGGAAACTATTAATAATATTGATATAATAAAATAAAACATTTTTACTTTATTTTTATCACATATATTATGAAAACAAATCGTGACTACAGTTTCGACACTAGCGTGCCATATTCAAACGATACTAATGTATGAAAATATGAATAATCTTGGCTATTTATGGTACAGTACAAGACACAGGTAACAAGTGTGGTTCCGGTTGAGGAAATACATTGTTAGAATAGTATATTTGAAATTGGATAATGAGGTAGAGTTAATATTGTGATAATGAAATTTTAATGCGGAGGTATAATAGGAAGGCACAAGAGCATCAAGGGAAATTTTACGGTATCAAGACATCAAACAGAATGCTGTAGTACACATCTAATTGTTGGTTTAAAACTTTATTGTTATAATTTTTACTGCCTTTGAAAATTTCTATTGATTCTAGTGCGTTCAATTTGAAACCTCTAATTTAATTTTAACTTCATTTAAATTTGGAAAAATGTGCCCTGGTTCTAAAATATGGTTAGAGAAAGATGAATCTGTTTTATTAAGTCTAAAAGATCGATATAATGGCTATAACTATGATTTTCAACCTCAAATTATATTCAAATTAATTGACAGAAAAAATGAGAAATTAACTTAATCAAGTATCTATCCTTTTACAAAAAATTCTGATTCTCCATCAAAATACATTTCCATCACATATGTTAGTACCGTAAGTGAAAGAATTGCAAACATTTTATTGAAACATAATCTAGAATAATCAAAATAAATTTTCCTATTTTTTTGTTCAATGCTAAAGATAAAACAAATAAGTTTGATAAATCTGGAGTATAACCTGTTCAGAGTGTGATAACTTTTACATCAGTAGATCTAGGCGTAATATAGAAATTAGTATCGTTAGAAGATGGCACGCTAGTGTCGAAACTATAGTCACTATTTGTTTCTATAATATACAGGGTGTTTCAGTTTTTTCGTTCATCGGTAGACGATAGAACTTCTAAAAATAATAGGGGTCTTTCATATAACATTTTTCTCTAAATCACTTCGTTTCCGAGATACAGGGTGTTGAAGTTTTGAAAAATTATTACATTTTCTTCATTATCTTCTAAACAAATGAAGATTTTTTGTTCAAACTTTGTATATTTTAGTTTTACTAGATGAAAAATTTTTTTGGTTTCAAAATGTTTTTGAGACAAGTACAGTGGCGTAGTTTTGGTGTTTTGTACGCATTTAAACCCCTCAAACTTCTACGCCAATGGTTGGAAATTTTTATTGTGTACAAATTTGAAAACTTCGATTTATTTTCTATAAAAAAGTATTCTTGATAAATTTTTTTTAGAGGCTTCCTACTCGAGCTATTTTGATTTTTCTACTCAGGGTTATCTCATGGAATTTCTTTTGAAGGACTATTTAAAAAGTAAAATACTATTTGAATACCTATTTATTGGTAACCAAAAAAAATAATTTTCAATAAATGATCCATTTACTTCCTGTTTAGCCATTCTCGTACTTGTCTTACAAAATGGGCACGACAATCTTCCAATTGTATCCTTGCATTTGTTCTCTCATTGAATGGTGTTTCCTCCCACATGTCTTCGTGGTTAGTTTCCAATAATTCGAAAAATGCAGCGGCCGTTAGTATGTCTGCTAAAACGTATGGGCCAAATATATTGTTTTTGTGAATGTCAAGCCAGACATTGACACTGAATTTTTCTTGGAAATTCCTAGATCTTGTACCAAAATTGTTTTCATAATAGAGAAGATCTACTGAATCGTATTCGAACAGGAAGGTCGTTGAGAAATCTATATCGCCGTTGCGTAAAAAGTAAATGGATCTTTTTGAGCATTCATTATGAATTATTTTATATCGTTCTCAATGAATAGCTATTTAAATAGTATTTTACTTTTTAAATAGTCCTTCAAAAGTAATTCCATGAGATAAACTTGATTAGAAAAATCAAAATAGCTCGAATAGGAAGCCTCTACAGGAAATTTATCAAGAATACTTTTTTATAGAAAATAAATCAAAGTTTTCAAATTTGTACACGATGATTATTTCCGACCATTGGCGTAGAAGTTTGAGGGGTTTAAATGCGTACAAAACACCATAACTACGCCACTGTACTTGCCTCAAAAACATTTTGAAACCAAAAAAATTTTTCATCTACTAAAACTGAAATATACAAGGTTTGAACCAAAAATCTTCATTTGCTTAGAAGACGATGAAAAAAATGTAATAATTTTTCAAAACTTCAAAACCCTGTATCTCGGAAACGAAGTGATTCAGAGAAAAGTGTTATATGAAAGACCCCTATTATTTTCAGAAGTTCTATCGTTCACCGAAGTTATGAATGAAAAAATTGAAACATCCTGTATATGATAAAAACAAAGTAAAAGTGTTTTATTTCATTATTTCACTATGATGAATTATCACAAAGTGAAGGCTTCCACCATTGAATTATTAATAATATTGTAAAAACACTATTTTCACTAGTATAGATATATACTCTCTTATAGATTTTGTTTGCCCCCTCTGAAAAAATTCTATGGCCGTCCATGAAATTGAATGTCGAATTGAATCGCAGAGGTTTATCAACCTCTTTGGAAACGGTCGTACTGATCAATAAATTATTACACTCAACGTATGGGTCGCTTAGTGCTTTCCATAATAAATCCTGCGCCTGAGCTTCCAAAAAATCCTTTGAAACAAGTATGGGTTGAGGGAGCATTCTGTCAGGGTGAAAGACAATTTCGTATGTTCGAAATGCTGCGAGGCGTCATTTCATAATTTTCTAGATTCAATGGAATGCACGATTTGTTTGTTTAGTTCTTAGCTTCTCGGCAAATGATTAAAAGTTATTGATACAATAACCCAAGAGATGTTAAAATGGACCTGTAACAAACAGGGTAATAACCACTTGCAAACCAAACCGATAATGTTTTGTTTGAATGTTCCAGATCCTGAGTTCTTTACTTTTCTCCTAAGATTATAAAAGCAATTTCTAACAAAAATATTTGCTGGAGCAAATAAACTGAAATAGAACTATCAATTCCATATAGAGAATAAAAAGCTTTGTTCCGAAAACACTCCAATTAGCTTCAATCGTTAGGATTAAATCTGGTTTATAGTAGTTCTAAGAATTCCAATAATATCAGAATGTTTGCCAAGACATTAAAATGAGACATTTTTTATTTTCGTGTTCATACAAGAAACAGAATCCTCACCTGTGTAAACAGATTTCCGTCACGTCTTTATTCAGGAGCTGCAGGTGCTTAAAACGGATTATGAACAATGCAATGTAATTGGTTCTGGGATGTCGTTAATTGTTTTGGAATAAAAACCGCACATAAATTTTCCGCAAGGTGCAATTTTAGAAAATAACACCTTGGACAATTTTTTTGCATACACATGATTTCAATCAAATCATAAATTATTATCATAATGCCTTGCACAGGTTCACCTTGATCTAGTAAATCCCATCAAAACATGAAATATTAAAATGTGTGTGTGTGTACTGAGCTGTCAAGGATGTATGAGACATTTAGTATGTAATGCATAAACAAGTAGAAAATAAATAAACATGAAAACGTAAATTTCCTTCAAGAATCCATTAACATACAGAAAATATCAACATTGTAACATGATATGAATCATCTTACGATTTAATTTGTTTCAAAATTGTCTAATGGTTGAAGAGTTACCCAAGTTTAGATTCAGTTTTGTTGTGAAAGTAGAATTAGGTGCTCATAACTTTACCTTTCTTTCATCCTAGAAGAGAAATCGTTTCATTAAGTAGATCAAAACGGATAAATATATTTATTTATTTATCAATGGAGCAAACATATAATTAAAATAACATGACTGTAACAAAAACAAATTTCTCAGATTAAAGCCTTTGGAACGATATTTATTCTATTGAATTATACTGGGTTCCTCATAATAGGCTACCCATTTTATATTATTAATAAATTCCCTACGAGATAACTAAATAGGTTGTTCTCTGTGGGATTATGTTCTGTAGACTTTGGGATTTGAGTAAATTATTAATCAAGTAGTCGCCTGTCACAAATAAATTTTAAATTAATAATTTCGTGGAACACCATTTTTCTACGAGAAGTTTGTTAGTTTTCATCAATAATTATTTAATTTTTTTGCTTTGAGACATTATTTCAACATCCGTTTGAACTTTCATGGATGGTTAGGCGTGCATTCGGCGTCAGTTTAATAACAACAATAGGGGTCACGCGCCAAATCGTAAAACTGTTAAGTTATGGGTTCGTCATTGGCGTGAAAATGGTTCTGTACAAAATTTGAAGAAGCCTGGACGTCGAAGAACAGTTCGTACACCAGAAAATATTGAACGAGTTAGAATTGCGTTTACGAGAAGTCCTAAAAGGTCTGCTAATCGACAAACCCTTATCCTAGGAATATCGAAGGGAAGCTTAGATCGGATTCTTCACAGGGATTCAAAATTTCATCCCTATAAATACCAAATGGCACATCACCTTAGCAATCAAGATAAAGAAGCAAGGTTAGCATTTTGTCAAGAATTTTTGGATTTACATCAAGGAGCAATTCACAGTCTCCTAATGACCGACGAAGCCAATTTTTATTTGAACGGCATGGTCAATAAACAGAATTTTAGATACTGGTCAAACGAAAATCCTCGTGAAATCTTTACACAGAACCTCCATAATCCAAAAGTTGTTGTGTGGTGTGGAGTAGAATCTTTTGATATTATTGGCCCTTATTTTTTTGGGGATGAAAATAACCGCGCCCTGTAACAGTAACATCCGAGCGCTACGTTAATATGCTACAGACATTTCTCATTCCTGAATTAAATAGACGAGGATTACTAAACAATGCCTTACTATTCCAACAAGATGGGGCAACAGCTCATACCGCCAGAAACTCAATGAGGGTCCTGCGAGAAATGTTTAATGGCCGACTCATTTCTCGATTCGGAGATTTGCCTTGGCCTTCGAGGTCCCCCGACGTAACGGCACCCGATTTTTTCCTGTGGGGATATTTAAAAGCCAAAGTGTTTGCGAGTCGTTCAGGTACAATCGAGGAACTGAAAGTCAAAATTCGTGAAGAAGTTGAAGGAATAGACGAAGGTTTGTTACGCCGTGTAATGAACCACTTTTTATCTAATATTGAAAAATTAGTTGAAGTTGGGGGAGTTCATTTAGAAGACGTGATTTTTAAAAGTTAGAATTAAATTAGCCAAATATTTATATGTTATCATAAATCCCAAAGAGTTAGCTGTAATTTAGTAGAATAAAAAGTTTGTTTTGTTAACTAAAAAAATTTTAATTCAAATATTAAAATGGGTAGTCTATTATGGGGAATCCTGTATATACTCTTTAAATAATTATATTCAAACATATCTATTATTAAATACATACGAAAAAAAAATACATGTAATAAATGTTCACAATATAATGATTTATTACGTATTATAATAATTTTGAATGATGATAGGAAACCAAAACTCTCCCATGCGGCCAATTACTGAAATCAGATTAACGCAAATATTTCACTTAAGGTCTATTCATTTGACATTCTTTACTTTCTTCTTTTCATTTATAGCCTGTAGTATTTTGATCTAGTTTTTGTCTTTCACCAATCCTAAAACATCACTATTTTCATCATAACGATAATCACACGCTCCACGTTTTTCTTTTTCCATAATATTAGAAAGGTTCAAAGGACACCTATTCATTCTATTGTACCGTACTGTACCAGTCCCTGTTATATTGCATTTCTTTGAACTCCATTAGTTATTCAAAACTAGTGAAGAAGTTATTAAATTGAATTTCATATTCTGTAGTATATTGCAGAAAATATGACATCTTCACTATTATTGAAACTCCAATACTACTAACTTTTCCTCTTAATTTTTTCCTTAATAAATACCCATCCAATCACTACAGGAGAAATTTAGTGGGTGTTATTATCTTATTTGTTTGATAATCGTCCAAAGCGCTTGGATGTATCTCTAGTTGACCAGGGACCTCTTGCGGAACAGTGTCCTCCAAATTATCATCGTTAGGGTCTTCACAATCTGAAATTATCAGGTGGCAACTCAACAACATCAACCGGTTCTGTTTTTAAATCTTCAAAGAATTTATTTTCTAACAATTCTCCAATATCTCGTAGACCAAGATATTTGGGGTAGCCACATTGGAATAATTAAAGACTGAAATAAAATAAACTACTCTGAATCACGTATAAACTGTTTTATTTTCTGAGTAGCCTACTTTTCGACTCCCAAATGGGGATATTTCGTAACATTACTTTCATATGAAATATTAGATATACGAAGGCAAGATGAAAAGTCCCTGAAAAATTAAATCTCCTAGTAGCTCGATACACTTCGTCCAACGTTTTTCTAATTTTTCGATCCCTTCCAAATAATACGATTTCGGCAATCCTTCAAAATAGGCGTTTGTTCCAGCGATGACCTCATCCAACCAAATCTCTTTCCGCCTAGCCGTTTCTTCAAGTTTGAAAATAATAGTAATAATCGCAGGGGGGTCAAATCTGGAGAATATGGTTGATGACGAACCAATTTGTAACGCAATTCATGCGGTTTTGCCATTGCGTCTGCAGACCTGTACGCCGGTGCATTGTCCTTCTGGAAGAGCACCAAATCGGCGCCGAATCGAGTCAACAGTTCTGCATAATATACGCCGGTGATCCTTCTGCCCTTATCAAGGTGTCGCCATGACTTTGTTGACCGATAAACCCATTTGGCCTTTTTCGGCTTCGATTCGCCAGGACAAGTTCACTGTTTCGACTATTCTTTGGTGTCTGCTGTGTTGTGAAGGATCCATGTTTCGTCTACGGTTATTCGTGCAAAATGTTCCGTACCCGTTCGGTCAAGATGACGATAGCTTCAGCAATCTCGTGCAGTTTAACTCACCGATCGTCCAATATAATACCATCGATTTTATCGACGATTTCTGGCGTTGTAACCTCAGTTGGATGACCAGAACGTTTGGTGTCCTTTGTGGCCATACTACCACAACGAAAATCAGTAAACCCCTTGTGAATCGTTCCAATCTATGGTGAAGAGTTCCCATAATGCTTAACAAGCGATGCTTTGGTTGCGTAATGGTTTTTCCACGCAAGAAAATTCACTTTTTTCCATGTTTACAAAAATCTTCAAAGTTGCTTGCTTTCGATGGGTGTCAAAACAGAACTAAATGTAATCAGTCAGAAAATTTTAATGCGTTCTAGTTAAAGATGGTACATCACACATGTCACATGGAATGTTCGATTGTGGCGCCATCTGTTTTATTTTTCAGGGACTTTTCACCTTGTCTTACTTACATATTGCGATAATATCAACTAAAGAGATGGTTTGTTATTGTTACTCGTATGCATGAATCTAATGTCAACAGCACGAAAAATGCACAGAAAGATTAATACCGGGATATCAAAAAGTATCTTGGTCAAGGGTGGTTGTGGAATCTAAAACGTATGTCTTAGTTTACGTTTGAAATAATTATGTCACTGTCACACTGACATCATCAATAACCTACAAATTTCATACCTATTTATTTCAGTTGTAAAACAATAATGAACTACAAATTATGAAATAACGGTTCTAGTAACAAGAAAAACTAAATTACAGTGATTGTTGGAAATGTCCCCCGTTTTGTCCGATGCACAAGTTGACGCGTATCCTCATGCTGTGAAAACCTTTTTGCAGCATTTCTGGCGTTATGGTTGCACATTGCTGAACTATTCTTAGTTGAAGTTCTTGCAAATTATTTATCGGAGTTGCGAAAATCTTGTTTTTTAAATAAGGAAATATAAAATAGTCCATAATTGTCAAACAAGATGATCCCGGAGGAAACTCAACTTCTGTATGCAAACTTATCAGCCGGTCATCAAAAAACTCGCGGAGAAAAGCAATATTTTCTCGTGTAGTATGTGCTGTTGCACCGTCATGCTGGAAATAACCGTACCGAAGTTCATCATCGTTTAACTGTTGCACAAATTCGCCAAAAAGTTGTGTCTGTACCTTTCTGCGTTGACGGTGAAATCGAAAAAAATTGGCCCAATTATTCTTCTGCGAGAAACTGCCATCCAAACACCGATTTTTTTAGCATGTAGTGGCGATTCAGTAAAAACATGAGGGTTATCATTGCTCCACATTCGCATATTTTGAGAATTGATGTATCCCGAAAGGTGAAACCACGCTTCGTCAGAAAAAAAATGTAAGTCCAGAAGATCGTCATTCATTAAATTATTGACAAACCAATGGCAGTAAGCAAGGCGTCTGGGGGGTCTGCGGGCAGAAGAGCTTGATATGCTTGCATCTTATATGGATGCATGTTCAAGTCTTTCTTTAAAATCTTCTGACATGTTCCATAAGAAAGTCCAATTTCCTGAGAAAGACGTTTCAAAGGTTTTGCAGGCTCCTCTTCCATACGTTGAGGAACGTCATTGACAACTTCTTCTGTACGAACTCTTGGTCTACCAGCACAACCATTTTCGCGGAACACTTTAACATAATTTGTAAGGCACGCATAAAAATTGTCCGGTAATATTGCCACGTTTGGGAAGTGCTCTCGAAAATTGTCCATTTGTGCTGTGTGGTAAGAGGCATGATTCAAAAACTGGATAAGAAAATTTCAGCACAACGACTTAACAGATTCTGACATGATATTTGTAGGTTATTGATGATGTCAGTGTGACAGTAACATAATTATTTCAAACGTAAACTAAGACATACGTTTTAGATTCCACAACCACCCTTGACCAATATACTTTTTGATATCCCGGTAGAATAATACTCTTAAAATGTGTCGTTTACCGGTTGCTGAAACAAAAGAATTATTAGAACATTAAAATGTATTTATATTCAATGAATATCAATTTTGTTATATATAATATAATTTGAAATCAATAAAAATTTAAAGTATATTGGAATCCACATTTAGGGTACTGGGTAGCTAATGGGTTAAGTAACTGAATCAAAGTCACATAATTGAGTTATATTGGATGAAGTAAAGTATCGCATACTCTAAAGTTCAATGTTATTGAACGAACTAAATTTCTTAATATAATAAATCTACTTATATTATCACAAAAGCTGTGTAAAATGTTAAATGAATCACATCAATGTCAATATGCGAATAGTAATTTACAGTTTATTTATAATAGTAAACCACAGGATGAATGCGCTCGTTCATTCATAATCTCTAATTAAACTGTCAGTATCAACAGTTATCTCGATATAGTGTTGTTTAAAACTGAGTATGGTGAGTTAAAAATGCTTACAAGAATAATAACATTTAATAGAATTTAATAAGTTTTCATTCATAAAATTTACAAATCAAATCGAAAGGAAGTTATCGTATAGTATAATACTGTACAGGGTGTTTCAAATTCGAGCTACATCATTGGGATTTCGGAAACTATAAGAGATACGAAGATGGTTAAATTGTGGCAAAGTAGCGCATAAATGATATCTCAAAATATATGACACTTTATTGTTGCCACTTTTTCCCTTCTACAAGATCCAACGTTTCGTTTTTTGGAAATCATCACCTTTATTTTTTTAAATATGGACCTGGAATTTTTATTTTTTATTTAGAATCCTCTTTGTATTCTAAGAAAAACAACGTATCACGTGTTTAAATTGTATTAACGTTTTGGAGTAAAAATTGACTTAATAAAAAAAATCATAGTGTCCTGTTTTTAACAAAAATTTATAAATTGTTTCACCACTATTATTTATTATAGAAATCAATTCTTGCCATATTCTCATTTAAATTATCAACATGTTAGATATATTTTATAGAAATATAATAATATATTAACAACAGCAATAATGACTTAGCTACCTACCTAGCTACGCAATTCATTGACAATACACTGTCTAATTATTAAATATACTTCAATTCATATAACACGAGCGAAAAATAATACGACTCAATACAAAGAAAAATTGAACAAAAGCTTATTTATTGACAGATTTCCTGTCATCGCCCGCGCGATTGGCCTTGTCCTTATACCCCTTATTTCATTAATCTCTTGTAAAAGGTTTATATCATTTGGGGTATTTTAGATAGACGATTTCTCAAATAACCCTGAAGGAACTAATCTAGATAATTAACTGGCGCGAAATATGACGATTTTTTTCCACAACTTCGTTGTACTTAATTTTATTTCACAAATAAGCAATTCATGTGAGAAACTGAATTTTCGTGTTTCTTCGTCCTCGGCGATGTGTTGTAAATCATTCAACCCTTATTTATTCCACGTACTAACCTCTTTCTTAAAAGTTTTTAAAAGATTTTGCACACAACTAACTTCCATCATCACTTTCTCGGTTGTGTGCTTCAACTAATAGACAATTACTCAACAGACATCAACAAGTCCGAATAGGTAGCACCCTAAGCTGTAGACAAATAATTAAAACCGGCATACCTCAAGCGACGATATTAGGGCCAACACTCTTTCTTATATTTATCAATAATTTTTTTTACTTGGAAATTACACAATCTTATATTATGCAGACAACTCTCTATCTTTAAAAATAAAGGAGATACCCCGCAAAAGTACCCAAAATGGGACACCCTGTACACTATGAATGCAAGACGTTTACTGGAGATACGTTGCCTTGTGCCCCAAACCGACGGTATAAGCGCGTATGGCGAAGATAACCGTAGTCAGAGGAATGATACTTCAATTGGGTACACTTCAGAACGTTCCCCGGAACATAGTTTTGAGCGTTAGAATTGCATGCGCCTGTCGCCTGACGGCGGAATAAAATAATGCACTAACATGCGAATCCTCCTGTATGTATCTTGGTGATTGGGTGGGCACGTGCCATTGTGCTCTTTAGTATCAGCCGCCACTGCTGGACGTTATTGATATTGTTCACTGAAAGGCCTTTTATAAATGATCATTCAATATGGTGAAACTACTTAATTGGATCTGTTGCATTGAGTGATAGTTTGATTTGGTTACAATTAGCGCAAAATTGTACGTTTCCTTAATAATTGTATTATTATGTAATATAATTTGATGGAAATAAGGTTTCGACGGTTTCATGTTTCTATCTGAGACGTAATTTTAAATTGAATAAAGAACAATCTCATCAAAATTAATATACAAGTTACGATTGGTGCGGTATTCGAAAACAGATTTCCTGTTCAATATGACGCCACTTCTCGTTTCGCATTAACTCTGTCGGTTCCAGCTTTATTGTTCTTTTAACATAATAATAATAAACTTGATGCACATGCATAAAGAGAAATGGATGTTTAGTCGAACAACGTTAATGAAACTCATTTTAACGATTCCAATGCGTCTGTTCTGGTTCTAATCGACAAAAACAACGTTTATTTACATCGCGTAATTGCATAAATTTAGATGTTTGAATCTTCCGCATTGAAAGTAAAAGTTTATAGCCCGCTTTCCAACTATATGCGTGTTTGTACGTGAATTAGGCAAATATGTTGACTTAATAGTCTAGAAGCTAGAACGATATAGTGGACCTGAATGAATGCACCTTGGCATTACTGTATATTGGTGGAGAAAGGTTCAATGAACAATATGCTCTCACTACTCCAGGCAAATTAGACGAAAAAATCTCATTTTACAGACCTCTCTGTACGGCGGGATTTTTTGATAGCAAAGTATGGGTTTTCACATCTAGAAACCGATGTCACTGACTCGAAGGCTGGCGCGGGGGTGCGTTGTGATATATAGATATAATGTATATATATATATATATATATATATATATATATATATATATATATATATATATATATATATATATTTGTATGTTTTCTTGGTATATTGGTTCGTATATATACTGATAATGAAATAAAAATTCTGTTTTGACGTTTCGACAACGTTTATTGCCTTTATCAAAATTGTTGATTGAAATTAGTGTTTCCATGTAATTTAGAAAAGAATAGATGATTTCGATTAATGAAATGCGTCTGCAGCCGACTTGTGTTTTAAGATCCAATTAAAACTGCAGAAAACATTGGATCGGTTGTGTGTGAAAGAGTAATGTATGGCTAACTACAATTTGAAATAGATTGAATTTGATTAAATACAAGACATTCCAATATTGTACAATTATAAATATCTATGAATTATTGTATGAATTAGTTACTCTATGATGAGTATTTCTATCATAACTATTCAAGTTTAAGATAATTCTATGGAATTTAACCTCAAAATTGTTATTCTATAGTGTCATAGTTAAATAATACTTCATCTTTTTTAGGTTGAATTTTAAATAGACAATGGAAAGTGGCACTTCAAATTAATAAAATTTTGTTAAGTTTGAATTAGATTATTGTACAGTTTCGAAAGATTGGAATCTATTTTGTCATTTACACAATTGTTCTTTTTAATTTGAATAGATTCTAATATCAAACGTTTGTTGTCGTTTGTTTCAATATTTAAAATTTTTGTATTGTTGTAGTCGAAAGTATGGTTAGTGTCTTTCACATGTTTATTGAGCGCAGTTGATGAATTTTTGGTATATTTGTGGCCATTTAATCTTTTTTCGAGGTATTGTGAAGATTGGCCAATATATACCTTTTCGCAATCTTTGCAAGGGATGGAATAAACAGTATGGGTTATTTTTTTGAAAGGTACGCTGCTTTTTAATTTTGTAAAGAGACTTTTCTGATTTAAATAACTCTTATGACATATATGTAGGTCATAAGGTTTCACTATATTACAAATTTTCTCTGAAAGTCCACTGATATATGGTAGTGATATGTAATGCCTATCATTAGTTTTCTCATTATTGGTATTGATTCCACCAAATGAGTTATAAAATTTATGAATTTTGTCTTTAGTTATCGAATTTACTAAATCAATGGGATAACCATTTCTTATTAAAGTTTCTTTTGTTTTTGTAATAGATATAGTTCTCAGTTCAGGAGAACTTAGTCGAATAGCTCTATCTATTAGATTTATAATAACATTTTTCTTATATTTTTTAGGTATATTAGAATTGAAATTAGTATACCTTCCTGACCAAGTAGGTTTGGTATACCATTTTGTTAGAATTTTGTTATCATTTGATTTTCTTACTAAAGTTAAATCTAAAAAATTTATTTCGTTATGATTTTCTAATTCAATCGTAAATTGTAACTTATGGTGAAAGGAATTGAAAGAATTCAAAAATTCATTACATTTGTTTTCAGGGATTGCAGCAATACAATCATCAACATATCTTTTGAAGAAGGCTATATTATAATTTAGTTGAGATACTACTTTTTCTTCAAGGAATTCCATTACTATTTGGGCTATGATACTTGATATTGGAGAGCCCATTGCACAACCATCTAATTGTTTATAACAATCATCTTTATATTGTAAAAAATTAGCGGTGAATGTATATTCTATAGCTGTTAAGAACTCATTCATAGGTAAATTTGTATATAGTTTTATTTCATCCCATTTATTTTGAATTATTTGTTTAGCTAATTCTAAAGGGATATTTGTATATAAAGATGTGACATCTAGTGATACTAAGATATAGTTTTTAGGTATTGTAATTTTGTTAATGAATTCCTTGAAATCCCAAGAATCTTTGATGTAAAATTCATTTTTGTAAGCTATGTTTTTTAGTATGTTGGATAAGTATTTAGCCATTTCATAAAAAGGTGATTGAATGCTGCATACTACAGGTCGCATCGGTATATTAGGTTTATGAATTTTGGGTAAACCATATATTTTTGGAGGATTTCAAGGAATTCATTAACAAAATTACAATACCTAAAAACTATATCTTAGTATCACTAGATGTCACATCTTTATATACAAATATCCCTTTAGAATTAGCTAAACAAATAATTCAAAATAAATGGGATGAAATAAAACTATATACAAATTTACCTATGAATGAGTTCTTAACAGCTATAGAATATACATTCACCGCTAATTTTTTACAATATAAAGATGATTGTTATAAACAATTAGATGGTTGTGCAATGGGCTCTCCAATATCAAGTATCATAGCCCAAATAGTAATGGAATTCCTTGAAGAAAAAGTAGTATCTCAACTAAATTATAATATAGCCTTCTTCAAAAGATATGTTGATGATTGTATTGCTGCAATCCCTGAAAACAAATGTAATGAATTTTTGAATTCTTTCAATTCCTTTCACCATAAGTTACAATTTACGATTGAATTAGAAAATCATAACGAAATAAATTTTTTAGATTTAACTTTAGTAAGAAAATCAAATGATAACAAAATTCTAACAAAATGGTATACCAAACCTACTTGGTCAGGAAGGTATACTAATTTCAATTCTAATATACCTAAAAAATATAAGAAAAATGTTATTATAAATCTAATAGATAGAGCTATTCGACTAAGTTCTCCTGAACTGAGAACTATATCTATTACAAAAACAAAAGAAACTTTAATAAGAAATGGTTATCCCATTGATTTAGTAAATTCGATAACTAAAGACAAAATTCATAAATTTTATAACTCATTTGGTGGAATCAATACCAATAATGAGAAAACTAATGATAGGCATTACATATCACTACCATATATCAGTGGACTTTCAGAGAAAATTTGTAATATAGTGAAACCTTATGACCTACATATATGTCATAAGAGTTATTTAAATCAGAAAAGTCTCTTTACAAAATTAAAAAGCAGCGTACCTTTCAAAAAAATAACCCATACTGTTTATTCCATCCCTTGCAAAGATTGCGAAAAGGTATATATTGGCCAATCTTCACAATACCTCGAAAAAAGATTAAATGGCCACAAATATACCAAAAATTCATCAACTGCGCTCAATAAACATGTGAAAGACACTAACCATACTTTCGACTACAACAATACAAAAATTTTAAATATTGAAACAAACGACAACAAACGTTTGATATTAGAATCTATTCAAATTAAAAAGAACAATTGTGTAAATGACAAAATAGATTCCAATCTTTCGAAACTGTACAATAATCTAATTCAAACTTAACAAAATTTTATTAATTTGAAGTGCCACTTTCCATTGTCTATTTAAAATTCAACCTAAAAAAGATGAAGTATTATTTAACTATGACACTATAGAATAACAATTTTGAGGTTAAATTCCATAGAATTATCTTAAACTTGAATAGTTATGATAGAAATACTCATCATAGAGTAACTAATTCATACAATAATTCATAGATATTTATAATTGTACAATATTGGAATGTCTTGTATTTAATCAAATTCAATCTATTTCAAATTGTAGTTAGCCATACATTACTCTTTCACACACAACCGATCCAATGTTTTCTGCAGTTTTAATTGGATCTTAAAACACAAGTCGGCTGCAGACGCATTTCATTAATCGAAATCATCTATTCTTTTCTAAATTACATGGAAACACTAATTTCAATCAACAATTTTGATAAAGGCAATAAACGTTGTCGAAACGTCAAAACAGAATTTTTATTTCATTATCAGTATATATACGAACCAATATACCAAGAAAACATACAAATATTACAAATGGTTCAAGAATATCAACAAAAGAATATATATATATATATATATATATATATATATATATATATATATATATATATATATATATATATATATATATATATATATATATATATATATATATGCTGTATTGGGTTGCCGGGATATACTCCGCGTTGTCGTAGATTGGTTTCGATAGAAACCGTTGATATGACGACGTTTCGGCACAATCTCATGTGCCATCTTCAGGTCTTCTCTTCAGGGCTGCTGCTCTGCTTCGAGTTAACTTGAAACTGATCTCCGTTGATCCTGTTGGTCTTTTATCTATCCTTGTTACATCTGGATGATTTTGCCGGTTTGATGCGTCTGATTGAGCTTGATGGTCTGTTGCGTTCGAGCGATTTTGTCGGTTCGTTGCGTTCGAGCGAGTTTGCCGGTCCGTTGAATTAGTTTGGTTGACTGTTCTCCTGGGTGGTTGAAGGGCTGGTTTCCAAGCAGTTGGTAATCTCTGTGTATCATCTCTTGTATTGAGATTTGAAGGTCGCTTCTCGATTTCGATAGCTTCTCTTATGATGCGTTTTCTTTTGTGCTCCAGGCTGGCTAGGACTCGGGTGTTGTCAAAATCGATTTCATGTGAAGTTTTTCTCACATGTTCGGCAAGTGATGATGTTGTTTCTTGCTTTGCGACTGCATTGCGGTGTTCTTCACGTCGAATGTTGATTCTTCTGTTAGTTTGTCCTATGTAGCTTCCTCCGCAATCTTTGCATGGTATTTCGTAGACCCTTGTGTTTCCAGATTTATTTTGGATTTTGCGTTAGGCAATACTTAACCAATCTTTCTTGTCATGTTGAAACTTGTCTCAATGTTGTGTTTTTTGAGAATTCTGCTGATCTTCTCTGTAGTACCTTTGACGTAAGGGATGTGGGCTTTGGCGACAGGTTCTCCTTTTTCTTCTTCTGTGGTTCGATCTGTCTGGCGTCGTGGCCTCAGTGTTCGTCGGATATTGTCTTTTGAGAACCCGTTTTGTTGTAGCGTGGTACGTATTGTCTGCATTTCTTGTTGTTTGTGGTACTACAGAGAAGATCAGCAGAATTCTCAAAAAACACAACATTGAGACAAGTTTCAACACGACAAGAAAGATTGGTCAAGTATTGCCTAACGCAAAATCCAAAATAAATCTGGAAACACAAGGGGTCTACGAAATACCATGCAAAGATTGCGGAGGAATATATATATATATATATTACATACACGATAGTGGCCAATTAGGCAAAGAAACTTTAAACTTGTTTATATATATATATATATATATATATATATATATATATATATATATATATATATATATATATATATATATATATGAGAAAGTTTCGCACACAAGTTGTAGGGAATAAAAATTGACACAAAAAATCATTCATAACATTTTTTGATTTTCCGCGCGGCTTCCGCGTAAAATGCGTTAAAAAAATTGAGCTTTTTCTTGAAAAATTTTAAAATAAAAGCTGTTCAAAATGTATTTTCCGTCAAAACGAACGTTATTAGAAAAGTCTGATTTCCCGTGGAAAATAAAAACATTTTGTAGATGATTTTTTGAGGCAACTTTTATTTCCTAGAACTTTTGTTTGAAACTTTGTTTGATAAATTGCTTGGTTTTTGATGTATTGGCTATAAATCATATATATACATATATATGTATCTATATATCACAACGCATCCCCGCGCCAGTGTTCGCGTCAGTGACATCAGTTTTTAGATGTCAAAACCTACACTTTTCTACCAACAAACCCGCCGTATAAAGAGGTCTGTGGAAAATTTCTTATTTGCCTGGAGTACACAGGTCGAATCGTGTATTGTCAGACGTATTCAAGCTTCAGCCACCTCAAATTTTGGACTTCTTTGTTGCACGAACCCTTTTTCGGAGTTGTTGTATATTGAAAAGCATGTAATTCTTATACATTTGCACCTAGTGCCAAGGTTTTTTATCGAAGCAATTTCTTGGAGCTGGCAAGTTAATTTAGAAGGCTAAATGGAATGCACGAACACAGTTTCCAATCTGGTGGAAAAACTTTGTTATTATTGCCAGTTGTTGTAAAAACACATGCCAAGGTTATTTATTGGGCCATTATTTAGACCAAAAAAGGACTTTTTTACCACTTTACGGCTAAAACGGGTGCATTGCGACAAAATACCTTGGCACTGTATCAAATACGTTAATTTTGTGTCAAAGAATAACCAATATGAATGCCAATACAATACAACCCCGAAAAATCAGGTAATTTGTTATCAATAAATTTGATTTGATAAATTATGCAATTATTTAGACTCTGACAGCGGTTAAATATCAAAATTACTGATTTTTTTTCGAGAGGTTTTCGGGGTACAGGGAGGGGTTATATTGGGAAAAAAACATTGGCACTCATATGGTTATTCTTTGACATCATATTAACGTATTTGACATAGTGCCAAGATATTTCGTCGCAATGCACCCGTTTTAGTCGTGAAGTGGTCAAAAAGTCCATTTTTGGTCCAAATAATAACCATTTACTAGGAAATGCCCCAATAAAAAACCCTGGTATGTGTTTTTTCAACAATAACAAACATTTTTCACCCGGTTAGAAACTGTGTTCGTGCATTCCATTTACCCTACTGAATTAACTGGTTAGCTTCAAGAAATTGCCTCGATAAAAAATCCTGGAACTAGGTGCAAATGTAAGAATTACATGCTTTTCAATATACAACTCCGAAAAAGGGTTCGTGCAATAAGAAAGTACGAAATTTGAGGTGGCTGTAGCTTGAAAACGCCTAACAATACACGACTCGGCCTGTGAGAGCTATTGTACATTGAATCTTCATCCACCAATATACAATAGTGCCAAGCTTTATTCATTTAGGCCCACCATATCGCCATAGCTCCTAGACTACAATGACGTTGAATCTGATGAATTGTGAAAACAATGGAGAATTTCTTCGGTACTGCAAGTTTTAAATGATCAAATGCAGAAAAACTATTACCATATGAGACGGCCAAAGACATTTCACTATGTGCCACTGGCGGATCGATAAAATCTCTCAGGGAGGTTAGTTTTGTAAAAATAATCGAAAAATTACCGATATTATTGTCGATTCCATAATTTATGAACTTGCATAGACGAATGGTGACACTCCTGATGTCGTTTAAGTCCAAGTTCAACCCTAGGGAGGCATGTAAAAATAATATCTGAAAAACTACTGTCCATTCTGTAGTTTTCTCGGTAGCTCAGATAAATAGTGCTACTTCTAACGTCGTTCGCGCCGGGTAATCAGCTAGTATGTGGTAAAATGCATTACGTTTTGATAAATCAATTCCTACGCCTATAACTAGAATGCAAATGGGAACATCCATTTAGTGATCATAACCTACGTAACTTGGTTGATAGAAGGAGGATACGACTCAGATTTAAATTTCCGTACGCCCACTCCGCATTGAGCTGATTTATGTTACATTAGAATGGCCTTACAAGCTACGACTGGTAATAATTTTTAAAGATGTGATTATGTCGTTTGTTCAAGATCATGGGCGTTCATTTCCTGTAGGTCGTAGTGCCTTCGAATATACTTCGATTATTACCACTGATATTTCGTACATTACAATATCCATCAAACATAATTTAAAAAGTTTTATACTCGATTTTTCCATGTTTTCGGAATATGATTTTTTCAGTACATTATTGACTAATTGCTAGACTGTAAATTTAATTTGACTCTGTAACTTGTCCATCTTTATTGAATTGATTGTTATTATATTTGTAGCAATATACAAAATAATACGAAATTAACCCCTGAAGTCACTTTAAATTTCGGTGCAACAAATCCTAGAGAAAATATGTAATCAAGGACAATGTGATATGAAAAATTCAGTATTTTCGACTGTAAATAAAGAGATTTATTTCTTTTATAGTTTCATTGATTTTTCTTAGGAACCGCGCTAATAATAAAAATCACTCGATAAATTTCAAAATTTGATATAAAAACAAATTTGGTTCATATAAGTGATTATCCTTGTTTTTTTAAATAAAGTATTAAATTTTTTTGAATGTTGTTTCCCGAGTAAGAACGTAAATTAAGTAAAAAAAAATGGGTTCTAGGTTCTGCTAGGACATTTTTTTTGTGTTATCTACAGTATTAATTACATTAAACAAATTTCCCATATTGTTTATGATGGTTTGATGAATTTAAAATGTGGTACGCACCAAAAAAAAGTTTGCTCTAGAAGAAATAATTCAACGATTCTTGTTCACCAACTAAAATATTTCTAGTTCTTTTTCCAGTACAAAAAGGTAAAAGTTTTTCAAAATCGCATCCTCGTAATTATTTTAACTGTTAAGTTTAAGTTGTAACTTACGAGTGGTCAATATTCAACAGGATATAAATAATATATTTTGAATGTTTACGAAGAAAATTATATTTTTCTTAACTTGCAAAACAGGTTCTTCGAATAGGACACATATAATAATCATTTTCGTGTTTCGATCGAACGAATGAACCAGAGTTAGTTTTTAAAAACTAATATTCAGTGGAATAAAATAAAATCATCTAGAAATAATGAACTAAACAGAAAAGTCTCAGATAAAAGTAAAACGAAATAAACAGATACATAATCATTCCAATGGTGGACTCTTGCATGAAGATATCTTCTCCAAAAAATAAATACGACTTCATTCGAAACGTGCCTGGAACCTCAGCTGGGTTCAATTTCTTCAAAATCGAGACTCTTTTGATATCACAAATATCTTTAGTTCCTAAATCCTCTTAGAAAAGTAACACTAAAAGTTCCTTTACTTTTAGAATCTTTCCGGTGAGTTAACAATGCCTTTTTTTGGTATCGGAAATTTTGCAAGAATGAAATTCTGTCTTAATCTCCCCGCTGAGATATTTTATCTTCTTTATTTGTTATATCGATATTAAATTCGTTTTCTTCAATTTCTTTGCATGCATTTAAAAAATCGATATCGGTAACACTGTTGGAGCAGTCAAGATCGCAATCTCCTTCTGAGGACATTTCAATTTCTTATTCACTGCTGCTTGATTCAACTATTTTTGTTTTCACATTTTTCATTTTAGTCTGTCTTTAACAACTGTTTCTGTTTCATTCTCTTCCCCTCCTGTGACGTTTCTGTTGAAATTTTTGTAGTCTGGTGTTTTCTTTGATTACTTTTTCTTTTCAGTGTCTTCTTATAATTTTCATTTTGTTCTTCAACCGATTTATTATCAGGATTCGATTCATCAGAGATGAAAGATGTTAAAAAGTCTTGGTCAAAAGAAATTGTTCAATTGTTGGGATTAAAACAAGACGATTTATTTGCAAACGCAGCAATATTATACAGGGTGTCCTCGAACTGCGTGGCAAAAATAAAACCAAAGATTCTTTGATTCGAAAAAAAGTTGATGAGCTTTTTTACTTTTGCCTCAAGTGTCTTGTTTACCCGGTAGAGGGCTTCAAAATTGCAAAAATAACTTTGTTTTTTCGGTATAACTTGAGAACGTGATGAAGAACTTTTACAATATGTAGCAGGTGAGTTACTGTCAATAATGGCCATTTTTGAGAGTGGAGCACAGAGCCTTAGAGATCATAGAAATGGCTCAAACTTGAGGATGTAACGGGAAAAGTGTCCAGAACTTTTTTGTGGTCAATGTAATTCACTCGATATTTTTTATGTAGATAGCTTATCTAATTTGAAAACTTTTCTTACTCTTAGAAAATTTTGATAAAATCAACGGATTAGCTTGAAAAAATTAATTTTCGAGTCTCTGCAATTTTGGCTTACTAATTTTACTTGATTAAAATACCTTAGTTGCCTCTGCTTTTCTAATGTCATTTTGGCATTTGAAGAATTTATTCTCAAAACTGTCAGTTTTTACTTTGCTTTCCGTAAAAATTTTATAAAATTATGGCTCAAAATTTCACTAACACTGAAATGGTTGATATGTTATTGATTTATGGACTTTGTCGTTGCAATGGCCGGAGAAGGAAAAGATATCCGCATCGCAGAATTCCAAATCGGCAAACCTTCGCGAAACTGGCAAATCTGAAGCAAATCACAGAGAAACTGGACGCAGACGGACAAGAAGGACGTTAGAGCTCGAAGAAGCGATACTGGAAGCGGTTGAAACTGGAGCCTCAAAATCATTAGTTCATAATGTACTGAAAGAAGAACTGTTGTATCCCTATCATATTAAAACAGTTCAAGACTTATTGCCCATGGATCCAGGTCATCGGCTAGATTTCTGTCGGCTTATTGTCCAAAGACAAAACGCAAACCCCAATTTTTGTAGAAGAATTCTGTTCACGGACGAAGATACTTTCACGAGATGTGGTCTTTTTAACCTCCATAATGAACATTTCTATGCTGATGAAAATCCTCATGAAACGGAAGTTACATATTTTCAGAATCAAACTAAAATCAATGTTTGAGTTGGAATTGTGGATAACTTTATTATTGGCCCTACCGTTATACCCGATCGATTGAACGGGGAGAACTACTTGAACTTTTTGGAACAAAGGCTACTTGAACTGTTGGAAGACTTGCCCTTACACATTCGTCGTGGCCTGGTTCATCCATGATGGTGCACCTCCTCATTTCACATTAGCTGTGAGGCGACATTTGAATGCGGAATATCCAGATCGCTGGATAGGTAGAGGACACGATGCACCAGTGAACTGGCCGGCCCGCTCCCCTGATTTGACGCCCTGCGACTTCTTTCTATGGGGCGCTTTGAAGTCGAAAGTTTATGCAGCTCCAGTGAACACACGAGAGGAATTGTTGCAACGAATTAATCATGAAGCGGATTCATTGAAGAATGATCCTGAAGTACTAGCCAGAGTTCAATCCAATTTCTTGAAACGAATTAATTTGTGTATTCAGGAAAATGGGCAACATTTCGAACCATTGATGTTTTAGCGATTTCCAAAAAAGTGTTGTTGTTTCTTTTAATTTAGCATTTGTTTTTCCTAAATAATCACATCGTTTCCCCATTTCTATTGTTTTTATTATTCTTGTTTTACCGAGATATTAACCATTTCAGTGTTAGTGAAATTTTGAGCCATAATTTTATAAAATTTTCACGGAAAGCAAAGTAAAAACAGTTTTGAGAATAAATTCTCCAAATGCCAAAATGACATTAGAAAAGCAAAGGCAACTAAGGTATTTTAATCAAGTAAAATTAGTAAGCCAAAATTGCAGAGACTCGAAAATTATTTTTTTCAAGCTAATCCGTTGATTTTATCAAAATTTTCTAAGAGTAAGAAAAGTTTTCAAATTAGATAAGCTATCTACATAAAAAATATAGAGTGAATTACATTGACCACAAAAAAGTTCTGGACTTTTTTCCCGTTACATCCTCAAGTTTGAGCCATTTCTATGGTCTCTAAGGCTCTATGTTCTGCTCTCAAAAACGGCTATTATTGACAGTAACTCACCTGCCAAATATTGTAAAAAGTCCTCCATCACGTTCTCAAGTTATACCGAAAAAAACAAAATTATTTTTGCAACTTTGAAGCCCTCTACCGGCTAAACAAGACATTTGAGGCAAAAGTAAAAAGGCTCATCAAATTTTATTCGAATCAAAGAATCTTCGGTTTTATTTTAGCCACGCAGTTCAAGGACATCCCTGTATATAGAAATTACCTTCCCGGGATTTTATATAAACCAGTCATTTTGTTCCAAACTAATTATTGCTTTGAATTGCCCATACAATACACCAAGTGACTGTAACCTATGAGAAGTGTGTGGAGGCTAGGTAAGGAGAATTATTCCGTTTTATTTTACTAATTCAAGAATTTCTGCTCTGTATCCATCTTCAGCAATTCTAGATGAATGTGTCTATCAATGTACAATTTTGCATTCGCCTCATGAATAACAACAGATCTTTTAGCGCAAAGTTGAATTTTCCATTATCTCTATTTCTCATATTAGCTTTGCCATGGATGATCCTGAAATACAAGAAACCGTGGAATCGATTCTTGGCAAAGGAGCAAAAGTGGTGGACTGCGAAAAGAAATCAACAATCAGAGAAGAAGAAATAGTGTTTATCAATGGCGTTCCGGTTACTTTGGAAGGCAAAGATGGACTCGCCATTAAACATGCTCTCATGACGGGCCAAGTACCTCCCTGTGATCTACTTAGTACTCTCCTGATAAAAACTGGTATTCTCAAGGCACCCGTCAAATTGGACACATCACTCAGTGTAAAATCCACGACAGTGACGAAAGAGGAAGTGACAGTGTCGCGTGGTGGAAAAGTGGTGGACGAAAGAAGTCGAGAGACTAAAGAACATAATTATTATACCAGTGCTTATACAGAAGTATATGAACCCATCAAAATTATCCCCACCACCGAGTTGTTGAACGGTCGTTACACGCACACGAATGGGAATGGAAAATTCAACGACAAAAAATACTCAGAGAATGGAGGAAAGGTCTACGATAATAACGGGTACGAGACGGGCAGCGAAGGAAAATTCGAGTCGTGTTCCAGTGCTTCGAGCTATGAGTCTGATGTGCAAGGACCGACGTACAGACAGCAGAACTGTCTGAGTAAGGATTCTGGGCATTTGACGAATTCTACGTCTACTAGCAAAGTTGACTATACCCCAAGCTCAGCCGATTCCTTCAGTTCTTTAGACGAAACGGATTTCTTATGTGACCAATTGAAAAAAAAACTGCCATCTCAAAACTATAATGGATACCGAAACGGCTTCAATGTAAGTATAATTTCCAGCACCGTCTTCCCTTTTTGTCAAACTGGATTGAGTCCCACAATTTCTTTAGGAATTGATTCTGTCAAAATATCACAATAAATGGATTTTCTTGATGAGAAAGATCTACATTTCAGCACTTATCCCAGTAATCATTCGGACTCAATGGAAGTACATGATAGATGTGATGATTCAATTCAATTTCCTATAGTATGAAAAATATGAAAAATCAAATACAAATTAAAAAACATACTTATTATCTACCACAACTACAGTGTGTGATTATTGCAGAATCTGAAGGAACGTTTAGAAACTAGAGATTAAAAATTTTGTAATCAGATTCAAGATAAGATATAACACTAATCCCGGTTCTAAAGAAACAATTTCCACTAGATCAAATTTGATGTTTGCTCATGATATACTATGGCAACCAAATGAGTAAATTATCTCATCATTACAAAAAATAGCCGATTGACTAATAATAATAATTTCAGTAAATTTGAAAGCTCTAATATTGATCTTTATCGCACTAGGAAATACTGATTCAGAATCAGTTCATTTATTCCCTTCATATGTTGCATTTGATTTCTCTCTTATAACAGACTAGATGTAGTGTAGGTACCCCCAGCTAAGGAGTCGGCGCCGCCGCCGCGGTCATTCCCCAAGTTTCAAGGCTTAATGCATATTTCTAACGTATAGGAACAACCGCTGAAGGCTTGGAGAGACGTAAATATACTCTACAATGTTTAAACGCCAAATAGAATAAATTCATTATTTCGGTTACTGTACATATTTATAAAAAATCCCGAAACACGTCAAATTCAAATTACAAATTGACATTCTTCAAAGTGAAAATGCAACCCCTACCTTCAACCCCCTTCGAATGACAGGTACAACCCCCAATTTTTCAAAAATGAAGTATAGGCTTGTGATATATCGTTTGAAAGGTCTCTTCATTCTCTATTAAAAAATGTTATCGCTTTCAAGTTTATTGCAACAATTAAGATAGAATAAAATAAAATCATGTGGTTACCGAAATTCGCTACAATACAATCAAAGACTAAAATGTAATGCAAAACGTAATAAAATGTAAAACACTAAAAAGAACTATGAATGTTAATGAAGTAGATGTTCAAAATGTTCACCGCGAACGTCTTGGCAACATCCTAATCTTAACTAAAACTGTCTTCTAACATTATTGAACATATCAGGCGTGATCGACCTCATCGCAAGCGTTATTCGTTCTTTCAAGTCATTTAAATCAAAAGGTTTAGTTTTGTGCACAATGCTCTTCACATATCCCCATAAAAAGAAATCTAATAATGTAAGATCAGGTTTTTAATGGATACCATCTAAAAAGCACATTGCTATGGTTTTTGCTTACTTTCTTATTATCAAGACCTAAACGAGAAATAAGTACTGAGTATATTGCAATAAGTTTTGAGTATATTTTAGCGAATTTCGGTAACCACATAATTTTATTTTATCCTATCTTAATTGTTGCAAAAAACTTGAAAGCGATAACATTTTTGAATAGAGTGAAGAGACCTTTCAAACGATATATCACAAGTATATATTTCCCATTTAAAAAATTGGGGGTTGTACCTGTCATTCGAAGGGGGTTGAAGGTAGGGGTCGCATTTCCACGTAGAAGAATGTCAATTTATAATTTAAATTTGACGTGTTTCGGGATTTTTTATAAATATGTACAGTAATCGAAATAATGAATTTATTCCATTTGGCGTTTACACATTGTATGAATTGACAGGGATAGCTATGTTATGGAATGCACTGTCACGGACATTATGTGACTGTCAATGTATCAGCTGATGTCTGTTAGGTAAACGTTACCTGTCTTATTGAGGGGTTATGAATTGTCTGTCATTGACACTCTGAAATGTGATAATGGTCCATTAATCTATGGAACTCTGTTATAAAATTGTACATTATTATATTAGTTGTCAAAAACATCAAAATACGCATTCCTTTTACCCCGTTTGAGATTGAGTTTCGAAACATCTGTTCTTAGCGATTGCCTAAGTCGTATAAAGAACTAAATGTCAAATTTCAGGTAGGCTTTATAGTTTAAGAGATACCGTGATGGGTGGTCAATCAGTGGTATTTGCATTTTATATATAGATAGATATTAGAACTTTCAATGCTGAGGTAGTATACTTGGAATATTAGTACATATTATAGGATAAGGAGATGTAAAATATATAAATCATAAATAAATACCAATTAATAGTTACGTAGGAATCATTGTACCTATATTTCACAGTATTATGTTTTATTATGAGCCTTATATATTGTCAAATTTTTTTAATAGTTTTCAGAATTGCAATTAGAGTTACGTTCAGCGGCCAAAATTATTAAACCGAGTTGGAAACTAGAGATTTAAAATTTACAGAAAAATTGAGCATCAGCACAATTGGAAACAAACGGAAATTTTGGGAAAAATTAATCTGTTATTATGAACTAGACAAGTGTTTTAATTGCTAGACTTGCTTTATATTATTAAATGTTAATATTTCAAATATCACTTATAAATTACTACAAATAGAAACAATTAAGATTCAAGAATTGAATGCTTATTTCAAATGAGTAAAAACAGCTAAAGGCGTTAGAAGTAGAAGAATTATGCTCTATGCAACGTGAAAGTTTATTTAAATTGACAGGGATTCTATGTTATGGGGTGATATGTCACGGACATTGTGTAACTGTCTGTCATGTAAACTCTACCTGTCTTTATATGGGGTTATTTATGGGTTGGTCCGTTATAGATACGGCACTCTTGAACGGTCGCGACGCGCCCGGTACTTCACCGGTAAATCCCAAAAAATATTTAGCTGCCATGCAACGAGCAGCCCTTCAGCAATTTATTTATTTATATAAATAGATACTGCGAAAATATGTTTATGTAATTCCCACTTATATACATATATTTGTATCAATTTTAACAATGCTCTGGAAAAAACGCGGAATTTTTTCAAACCGATACATCTCTAATCCAAACCACGGGTATATACCTGAAAGTCTGTTTTTAAAAATGTCAGCAAAATTGTTTCATGATAGTTGTTGGATAAAACTAAAAGCTTGTTGAAAATAACGCTTATTTTCAAAAGGTTCTAGCATTTTGTTTCTCGCATCTCCAAAAATGAACGCACAAATAACATACTGACCTTCAGAAGCACGTTAAGTTTTTAATTCTCAAATGTTGACAAAATGTTCCACGTCCATCAATCGGTAAACCGGGAGCCCAATGAAACAATTTTACACCCGACACACCAATATTAACCGATACGATACAAATCCAACAAATCCTTCAAGTTTTCTAGACCCACGTTGGGCGCCTATATAAAAGGATATTATAAGTTTAATAATTGGATTTCATAGAAAACACTTCGAAGGGTTGGAATTTTAAAATATAATTTAAATCAACAGTTACAATTGATAAAAAAAACTCTCATAATATTAACTTGACAGTAGTTATTTTATTAATTCTATCTCAAACGTCATCCCCTACTTCTCTCATAGATGGCCAGATCATTTAATAATATACTTTACTCAGGGATGAGTAAATAAGATTTGTTATAGTTTCCCGCCCTGGCCACGAACTCGCCTCGAAGAGGGGCCAGTTTCATGGAATGCTTCCTTTTTCTTTTTCTAGGGTTGTCTCCTTCTCCTCAACACAAGTATAGAAAGTTCCACATGAAACAACTTATCAGAGTCCTTAAACTGAGTTTCAGAAGCACGTTAAGAGTTTTTAATTCTCAAATGTTGACAAAATGTTCCCCGTCCATCAATCGGTAAACCGGGAGCACAATGAAACAATTTTACACCCGACACTACAATATTAACCTATACGATTCACTAAACAAATCCTTCAAGTTTTCTAGCCCCACGTTGGGCGCCACTATAAAAGGATATAAGTTTAATAATTGGATTTCATAGAAAACACTTTGAATAGTTGGAATTTCAGAATATAATTTGAATCAACAGTTACAATTGAGAAAACTCATAACATTAACTTGACAGTAGCTATTTTATTAACGTCATCCCCTACTTCTCTTATAGATGGCCAGATCATTTAATAATATACTTTACTCAGGGATGAGTAAGTAAGATTTGTTATTATACGCCATATTAATTTGTAAGGTTTTTCACATCAATTGCCAACAGCTTTCTTTTTGCATGCATTGCTAACTATCGTTATAAGCAATTTATCTTCTTCGATAGAATGGTTGTGCTATACAAAAGGTTTTCCATCACTACGTCGTCATCCCCATTGTGTAGAGTTTCGCTTTACACAACTTACAAACTTTTGCACAACTCACAACTTTTTACCTTTTTCCTTTCAGAAATAGAGTGATGTGGGGTATAATTTAAACTAAATTTTAACAAAAGACAAAAATTCCTTATTCCATCCATAATAAAAGCTAATAACTAGTGTTAATCACAGTACCCACCCGGTAGAGCAAGTCGGACCTGTCTTCGTCTCGCAATTCGGACGTGACCTTTTGAAAATGTTACCTGTCGTCGAGCAACTGGACGAAGGCCGTGAGAATAACGTAGATAAAGTTGTAAATATTCTTTTTAAGTATAATTTTGATTTCACTTCACCATAAGACCCATTTGATTTGAAAACACCCAGAACCTATTTCTATTTCGATGGTTTATTTATAATTTCAACATCATCGTGTACTTTCTTTCCACAACATCATGACTCAGAAAGGTGTTCGTACATGAGTACTAACTAGGTAGTACGCAAGAGACCATCACCAGCCTTGCGTCAAACACTTTCTATGAATCACGATATGATATTAATAACCAATAAACCATTTATGATTTATGTTCTGACCACTGATATCTCTGACACATAACACATTGTAATTTCTCCGAGTTGCATTCATGCAGCGGAAGCAATTTGTACGTAGGCTTATAATGAGATGATACCATTAACGAGTTGCGTAATCTCTAGATGAATCGGATATTCCTTCTCATTTGATATGAATCCCGTTATTTTGTAATCTCTGCTTGACGGTAAATTAATTCTATGACGGTAACATTCTTTCACTGTGTCGCAACCTGTAAAATCACTGCGTGGGATATTGATAAGTTATTTTTTAGTTTCATTAAGTAGGCGAGAACTCATCTAAT
This sequence comes from Endomychus coccineus, assembly GCA_958510875.1. NCBI lineage: Eukaryota > Metazoa > Arthropoda > Insecta > Coleoptera > Endomychidae > Endomychus > Endomychus coccineus. The sequence continues at coordinate 261,985,216 of OY294067.1, read as the reverse complement.
CTATCTTTCTTATTCCTCTTATTCGCCAGTGCGGTTCAAAATAACAGTTGCTAGTTGATACACGAAATATGTTTTACGTTAAATATTTCGATTTTCGACATTCTTTACGAATACTTTTTTTATATTTTGACTACACGAGAGGGAATGCTTGAAGAACATCGTGTGAGCCAGCGGTGGAATGTTGAGAGAGGCTCGTGGTGGAACAACAGACGAGATTTCTGATGAACACCGACCATGGAAATATCTATAGAAAAATGAGAGATCACCCATCTTTCTACGATGTTCTAGAGAGGTCAATGAACTCGTAAGTGTGACCATTAATCAGACGAAAAGTCCTCTTCTGGATAGAATCCAGCGTATGTTTAAGAGTAGAAACTCCAAACATGAGAACAGTACTCCAGGACAGGTTGAATCTGTGCTTCGTACATTATGAGGACCTGCTGGGATATAAAGTAGCTCTTGGCACGGAATAGAAAACCAAATTCTTGTGAACTGGTTTTTTACGCAATGGACCTCACATGATCATCCCAGGAGAGGGTACTGTTGGTGGTGATCCCGAACATGGATATGGAAGACTTCATGTGAATAATTGTACCTGACATCATCATATTAGGGATTGTGGGATCCGCAAGTTGTATTAAACTCTCCTAGATTATCAGGTCCCCATTTCAAAATCTTTGCTAGATCTCCATTAATTGCATCAACTTGCCCTGTCTCGCTCCTCGTCATTGGATGGTATAGGGGCCCCGTCAACCACCACATGGAGTGATCAATCTGAGAAAAATCGATAGTAAGCGACAAAATTGGGGCGGCAAACCCTATTACGGAAGTTTCCCAAGAAGGCTTTGGTGCCAGACTCGGTCAAAAGCTTTGGAAATATCGAATGCTACTGCTAGAGATTCCCCATGTTTTTCAATTGATTTTTGCCATACATGTGTTACGTAGGAAAGCAGGTCATTCACGATTTTGGAGCTCTCTAAGTATTGGATTAGCGGTTAGCTCCATATTGATTGCTTTCTCCTTCACCTTAGACATTACCGATAATAGTGCAATGGATTTATAATTATTAGGATTATTCTTTCCTTTTTTTGGAAATGGTTAGACTCCAACTGTCTTCGAGCTGGAAGGAAAGACACCAAGTTAGTATGAAAGGGTAAACAACCTACGGAAAACTGGTGTTAATTCAGGCGCACATTCCTTGAGAACGACAGGTGGAATTCCGTCTGACCCAATAGACTTTTTGGTATTGAAATCAAGCAGAATGCACTTGATTGTGCGCTGACGAAAGACAATTTCAGGCATATGGCTATCGATGGCAGCAATATTAAGTGGGTCCATACTGAAATTTGCAGCAAAAAAGTTAGCTTTTTCTTGTTGTGTAGTAGCCAGTGTGCCATCATCTTTGGTTCGGGGGAAAGGACCTGAAGTGATATTTCTACTACGAGAATTCCACTGATTTCTCGCATTTTGGCATTTATTACCACATGATTTCATCATAAACTGCAAAAGTTCTTGGTGATATATGTTCATCACATTGATTCTGACATTCTATGAGCTTTGGAAGGAAATAATATATTAATGTACATACGTTTACAGTGTTTGAACAATTCGACAAAGTCGACTACATATAGCCATATTCAACTTATTTGCAATGAATATTTCTTTGGGGTTTATTTATCAAAAATAACCCAGAAATCATCACGTGGAGGCATTTAAATTGAGTTCACCCGAGGAGCAAACGTCCCTGGAAGTTTGGTGTACACTGAGATGAAAGTTTTTGTGAGTCTAGTGCAAATGTGGCAATTTCTGAAAAATGTCAAAGAATGTGATGAGAATTTCGTGAAATTATTGTTATGAGGTGGAAGTTTTGTGCCCAAAAATTTTGAAGGTGATTTGCCCCTCGCTTCCACCAACTCTCCGCCAAGAACTGTTTAGAAACGCTCTCAGTAATAATAGGGAACAAAATAAATAAATAAAATTCAATGAAGATCACGTAATGGTAATCTCAAAATCCGAATGGAAATCTGAAGAAAATGTGGACATATCTACATAAACTTTCACACTCACATACATTAAATGCCTAATATTATGAATAAACGTGTGCAACTGTTATTATTGTTGTTGTTTGTTGACTAATTATTATTTTCGTAAAGATTAAAAAACATTACGGCGGTAGAAAGCTACCGCCTTATTATTTCTTCCGAAATAATAATAATAATTTATTGTTCATGTTCAGAACTCTAGAAGATTTTTAATAAGACCACACGAAGAAAAGAGGTAGAAGATAGTAAATAAAGTATCTAATAAAAATATTTTAGATAATTTAGGGGTAAGTTATTTTATCAAAAATTGTATCGGATTTCCAAAGAGGATATAAACAGCTAGAATGTTATTTACCATGGAAATACCCAGTCAAATTTCATGTTCAATATACGTATTCTTATTTACTTACAAATAATAGTTCTGAGCACAAAAAATGTACTGCCTTCGTTTGATTTCAATTAATTCCAGAATTTTTCATTCTTATTTTGTCGTACAATATGTGAAATTGAATACAGAATATGGTGAAATCAATGCAATAGTATGTTGCAATAAGACCAGACAAGAGAATTGGTTGCGACATTAATTCTTTACATCCCATTGTCTTTAAATGTCAATAGCCAGGTTCAAAGTAATTTGCAATCTCTTCCGGATATGTTGTTTGCAAGTTATTTGTAAGTGGGTGGCAATAATTCTAAAGCTATACGATTTCATTATAGATATTGTTACTAGGTTTGATACTAGTATGATGTAGAATGTTATCAGTTTATAGCATCTTATCGCAATATAGGTATAATATATTTATAGGTTATGTTGGTAATTAGTACGATATTTTAGTTATTCCGATTCAAGCGAATGTTAGTAACTAAAAGGAAAGAAAACAAATCGAATATATGATTGTCACAAATTTCATCTGAATAAATTTCAACTGCGGCTGCTGAAACTGAATCGCACAGATTAGTATTGAAAATCTTCACATATCATTTAATTTGAAGACTCCGATAGCTCCGATAGCAGTCTGCAAATTGTCTCCGTGTCAGTTTAAAACATGTCCATATGACCCTAGAAGAAGCATATAGTCGAGGAAATAACAACATTTTGGGCGATACATGTAAAAGAATGATGGATTTGACCATGAAAGAACATATATTTATCTCCAAGCTTCAATTCTAGGTAATTGGTTATTTGTAACTTTATTTTTAAGTAGTCATAACAATAACTCAACACATAAAAGAACATATATTATCTCAAGCGGCAATTCTAGGTTAGTACGTTATTTGTACGTTTATTTTTGAATGCTACATGAATTTTAGAGAGGGTAAAGCGGACGAAAGTGTATATTTTGGTAACGCAAACGAAACTATATTTTCAGAAAGTTTCTTGATATTTCTCCAGTAAAGCGACAGGAGAAAACTGTATCTGCCCTGATTTCGAACTAGTTGAAACTAATTAATATACTGTTGTAATAAAATAAGGAACCTTTGCAATACGTAGCTCTATTTAATTTCCTACACTGCACAAGATAAATACTGTCCTTAATAAACTCAAATCGGTTTGATATTTATCTAAGGAAGCTGTCGCTGTGGTCTCTAAAGAATGATGTAGCTACTTTAATAATAATACTGACAGCTGGATCCTATAAGGGTATTTCATAGTAAGTGTTAATTTTTTGGTAAAATAATTAATCATCATTCAAATGTTAAAAGTTCAAAATTATTTTGTGGGAAGAAAATAAACTCACTTATAACAAGTATTTTTTCTACAGACCTCATTAAAAAATCTGTCTCAATCAGTGCAAGTTTTAGAACAAGTAAACTACTTTTATTGTTGGACACATATTTGACAAGCTTGTAGGAAATGATATTCAAATATGAATAGTTAACATTAAAGTAAGCGCTGAAAATAGCAAATTAAAGCAGTTGCTAGTAGAGCAATTTAAATTTGTTGCCTACTAAATCCAAGCAACAATGTGAATAGTTTGAGACCATAACCATAGACTCCACCAAAAGTAATGTCGTCACACCCTCACAACTCACTGTCATCAGAATCTCTTTATTTTACAAAAAAAAATGTTCCTTTATTACGCACGAAGGGGTTAAATTTAGCCACATGAGCAATTCTTACACTTAACCCAAAAATAGATGAATAATAGTGTTTGTAGAAAAAATAATGTATACTACTTACTAACTATAACGATGAAATAACTCATCATACCAACTAAGGTATGAAAATGAACCAGCTGTAATGTGGTTACGAGTTACGAGTAGAAGGGTGTGTGAAAGGGGTGATATACCGATCGAAAGTTGCGCTATTATAAGAGTACACAGTATAATAGCGAACCATATGGCAATCAATTGATTCGAATTAAGTATAAATATCTAATTTCAGACAGACAGCTGATGATATTTTTTAAGGACTGAATAACCAACCCCAGCCGGGTGCAGGGCACACCTACCCTAATTTTGTGAAATTCTACAATTCAAAATAAATAGAAATTCCTTGGCTAGAAATAATTTTTTATCATAATCCCCCGAAAAATAGTGGCATTTTTCAGAGAATCAATCAAAACATAATATATTTCAGCAAACAGTTGTAATATGTATTTCACATTCTTCAGATGTAAGTCGCAAAATTACACAGTGCTTTTCTAAATCACAACGACCAAATAATCTTTTATATGGTGTATTAATTGTATTAATTATCGCAGGATTTCAGTTAATTCTATCAAGTTTGTCTTGTCTATTTCTAATGGAAAACGTAGATTGAGCCCCATTTCCATATTCCTACGTAAATTCAGACCCACTGATGAAATGATACCACGAAAATTGAGTCCCGGGTTTGAATATAATTCTCAGAATATTCGTAGAAATGAGTGTTGAGATTAGCGCGATTACAATATTTGCATTCTATATCAGCAAAGTTAGATTAGGTTAGGTTAGAAACAAAGGGGGTACGATGAACAATCATTATTGGTTATTGAGCAAATACTTGGGTACAGAAAGGTGGTTGGCCTAGGCAGCAGGTACTACATGCTAATTATCTGTCCTAACAACCCGGTAGATACCTGTGATTCAGTTTACGTAGACCTTTAAAACACCCGGGACTGAATTTACCTACATAGAAAGGCAATTATTACATGCCGGACTCAATTTACGTCGACCCATTTCTACAATTCTTTAATCATGATGACATGGTCATCAGATGAATATGTCATGGACTAAAGTTGAAAGTATTTGTGTAGTGATATTAGATAATTTAGGTATATGCTATCTGTTAGTTGTCTCTATCATTATTTCTATTAATATAGTCAATGAAAACATTCTTTTTCAAGGCTCAAACATAGTTGTTATTCAATCTACCTATATACCTTCTTAATCAAAATTCTCACTGCCGTAAGGTGAATTTACAATCCTACTTGTCACCGTCTTAATCCAGCTGTTCTATTTATACGAATATGATCATTTTTGTGGCATAGTGTAGAAATAATTTGTGCTATGTCAAGGACATATTAATATTTATAAGTCTCGAATGTTCGCATGTCTAAGGAATTAATAAATTTTATTTCATTTCTAGCCTACAATATTTGGAACTGTAGCATCAGACCTTACACCAAAAGACTGTTCGAATAGGAGGGTAAGTTAAGCTAGTAACTTGTAATTTAACTAATTATGATCAATACAAATTGAGCAACAAGGTTCACTGTAACTTACGTATGCCATGTACATGACTTAAGGTATCACCCCGCAAAAAAATGTTTCCGTGTATGATAACTGATGCGTATATTGTCCTGGAGTTAACCTTCGAATGACGTAAACGCTTTTCGAGACTAAATAAATGTTATCGACCTCACGGTTTAAGTAACTATCTTTAATCCATGTTAATATAGTTATTCCGCTTGGCAAATTATGTGGCAATGTTTATTGTCGAATTGCTTTGGTTCGGATATGACACTAGGTATACCATGTTTGCGAATACGAATTATTCAAAATTCAGTTACCTTTCCAGAAGGCGTTCCCAACTGTTCAAATTTCATTTTAGTACTTGTCAGAATATTTGATTCCAAATGTGATGCACATTTTCATTTGCGAAAAAATAAATAAAAAAGTATTAATTTCAAATTTACTGAGCTTGTTTATATAACCACAAATGATTCTTAAATATATTAGACCCCCGGAACAGCCGGTGTAGTTTCAAATAGGAATTAACTACCTTTACGTAACATTTTTTGATCTTATAAAACACTTTCACCAACAAAAATTTGTTGACTGACCATGCCAACGTAGCTTATTAATTGTCTTACTATACACAAACTAATTTTCACATTTTCTAAAACAGTTGCGACATACATCTTTTTTGTACAAGTTCGTAGTTGTTAGCGAAACTGGCTGAAGATAGGCTGTTGATATGCAACCGATATACGAGAGCAAGGTGAAAAGTCCCTGAAAAATAAAACAGATGGCGCAACAATCGAAAATCTCATGTGACATTTGTGATGTACCGTCTTTAACTAGAACGTTTTGAAATTTTCAGGCTGATATGTTATTCAGCTCTGTTTTGACATCATCGAAAGCTAGCAACCATACATTTTTGAATATGAGAAAGCTATCTGCCAGATGGGTGCCGCATTTGCTACGTTGCGCGGCCGTGTGACAACTTCAAAGGAGAGTTTGACGATGTTCAAAAGCGATAAGAAGGACTTTTTACGCCGTTTTGTAACCGTAGGCGATACATGGATCCATCACAACACACCAGAGACAAAAGAACAGTCGAAACCATAGACCTATTATCCTAAGGAGACAGAATTGTTAACATTTAAACACGATCAGACATTGCCAAAATTTCGGGCCACTCAGACCGCTGTATATTACAAGTATGGCCGTATGGAATGTGCTGTTGCCGGATTAGTTGTTCTGTGTGCCGGATTGAGATTTGTAATTATTATAAAAACGTCCATAGCATTATTTATTTGTTATATTAGAAGCAATACTGTTGAAATGTCGTATTCTCTGAAAAATATTCCATAATTTATGGTAACCTGAAATATACAATCGAATTATAGAATATTTAAAGTTTTAAATATAGAACTATTCCATTCCATTGCATCATTTGTTCAGAAGGCGACGACGCCGCGGACCTTTTATGAATGGGGACTTTGTTCTGTACTATGCAATTTGACAGCTTCCGTATTTCTCGTAGCTATTTCGAAGCAGTGTTGCCTTACAAGTGGTACCAAGTTTTCAATCATAGTTACAGCGTTGCCAATAAGGAGTAATTATGACCCGACGACAAAGAGGCCCGTTGGTTTTCTTTGTCATACTTCATGTAATCATTGCGACAAGTCAAATGGAGTTTTATGAATAAGATGTTTCGTATCCTTAGGATAATAGGTCTATGATCGAAACAGTGGACTTGCCTTGGCGAATCGGAGCCAAAAAAGGCCAAAGTGGGTTTATCGACCAACAAAGTCATGGCGACAGTTTTTTGGGATGGACACGGTATGGTCCATATCGATTACCTTGAAAAGGGCAATACGATCACTGGCGTATATTATGCAGAGCTGTTGGATCGATTCGACGCCGATTTGGAGCGAAATGCACCGTCCCACAGGTCTGCAGCCGCAATGGCGAAATTGCATGAATTGCGCTACGAATTGCTTTGTCATCCACCATATTCTTCAGATTTGCCCCTCTGCGATTTCTATCTATTTCCTTGAAGAAATGGTTCGGCGGAAACAGATTTGACTCTAACTATGAGCTCATCACTGAAACAAACGTCTATTTTGAAGGATTGCCGAAATCATATTATTTGGAAGAAACCGAAAAATTAGAAATACGTCGGACGAAGTGTATCAGACTGAAAGAAGATTATGTTGAGAAATAAAATCGGTTTTAACCGAATAAATCATTTCTTGTTTAATTTTTCAAGGACTTCTCTCCTTGCCCTCGTATAACCTTATGTTAAAATATCAGCCTTTATAAAACTGTTGCATTTTCGTTCCCTCAGCTCTCGGACTGTAATAACGGATATATCGAACTTATACACATAATGCCGCAACCTGTATATAGGAATTTGGTAGGCCTGCAATATCTTGTAAGAATCTAAATTATCTTTTGTACATAAATATTCTGTGATCTAAAAAATACTTCAATTCAATGACTTGAAAATACTGTACCATCTCTTCCACGGTGCTCTAAGCTATGGTATACTTAGCTGGGGTGGTCCTTATCACATAATACACGGAACAGTATGCAAAACAAATTAAAATCATGCAATAATGTGACGAGTTTAAGACAACCAAATCTTTATCGTCGATTACACATATACTAGTACTATCAAAGATATGTATCATATAGCATACTTAGAAAAAAGTTACCTAGGGTGAAAAGGCGACTTACCAAAATATAGCTATTATGTTTCAATTTTAAACTTCAACAAATATTTCAAATATATATTAAAAGAGGTAGAAACTGAGGATAAAAAGTAAAAGAAAGTTCACTAACAATAACCAATGTACGAAGTTTTGGGTTTAAATTAAATTAAACTGAACGGAATCTTAACATTAGCTTTACATAAATATAAGTCGGGGCACATATGCAGATTAGCATCTCTTGCAGGATGAACCTTGTCTCATTAAAGTTGGCCAAACTGATGAAACTGAAGAAATCCTTTGTTATCGGAGAATTTATAAAAAAACTAACAATTAGAATTACAATATATAGAGACAATTTATTCACTTTCGGCATATAATCCTATATTTTAAGTAATATGAAACTAAATAGAAAATTACCACTGCGTTACATCACCTTTTCGACTCATTGCCGATACGATATGTCTCGACATAGTGTCAATGTTTGGTCTTCATCTGGAATAAAACTGTTCCAAATTTCATAAAGACGTGCAACTGTGGCACGGTTCTTGCGGGCTTTGATTGAAGACTTCTTCTTTAATGGCGCAAGTTATCGATCGGCGAGAGTTCTGAGCTACTGAACGTCCATTTTAAAAGTGAAATATTGTTTTCTAACATCCAGTGTTACTTACTCACTTCTTCAGCCGTATGACAAGCGGTGTCATATTGGTGGAAGATACATTCGATGTTACTCAAACTCATTTACTCAATTCGTGGTCTCAAATTATTTTGAAAGACGTTTGTAATTATGTATAAAAGTTCACTTTACGACCAGGACGTACACGCTTATGCGGGCTGTAATGTGGTATTTTATGGCCCGCTTTTTTGATATCTAATTTTCCTTTTCTTATATATTTTCTCTACACTAGAGGAGAACCTACATCATGAGTGAGTCAGTGGAATGTTGGAGAAGGAGATGGGCTTTGGAATTTTTCTTGAAAGCTTATAGGTTATAGGCAATAATTTAGTATAACAAAAAGAATATTTGACATATCATGACATTTCAAACGGTAATATACAGAACTGTTTACATAACAGTCTCAAATTTTCCAAGCAGTAACATCATTTGTAGTCGTTTCGGCTAACGCCTCAGGTCATGATAGCCTTCATTACCCCCATAGTATAAAATAACTATCATCAGCGTTGATAATGACATCCACAAATACTCTCATCTAGATCATATGGATCCCCAAACCATCACAGCAGCCGGAAACTTAACTTTCTTTTAATAGCAAATAATATGAAGATTTCTTCTTTAGTTCTTAGGACTCGGCTTCACCAACGCAAACTTCAAATCTTGTTTCGTCATTCCCATATAATTAAGTTCCACTGGTTCTGAAATCAAGATCGGTACTTCTTTGCCCACAATAATCTATTTTGCTCCTGCATCTTTGCCAGTAAGGGCTTTCAAAAAAAGTTTGCTTTGTAATAACATGAATTCACAAATTACATATTTTTAGTGGCTGGGCCAACTTTACTGAGGCAGGGCTCACATATATATTAACTTGTATCTGTAACTTAGCATCTGAAGATTTATTACTGTTGAATTGATTAAATTCAACCGATACATTTCGGGATACCTAATTATCTCTTCAATAATATAAAAGGCAAAAGCAGTGCCAAATCTTGTAAAATTACTAATATAATGGTCAGTTCAGCTAAAAACATTTCTATTGTGTGATATATTTGCAAGTTAAAATAAGAATACTATATTCTTGAACTTTTTACAATATCTTCAATGGAATATAGGCTTGTAACAGGGTTCACATCTACGGATATATCAAATTTTTTCCTTGAAGCAAAGCTAAAATATGAATTTGATTTCTTATTCTTCACGTACATGTTCTGCATTTATTCTAATTCTGTTTTCTAATACTCACTAATGCTGTTTTATTTATCTATTGTATTTTTGTCTTTAGAGTCTTCCTCAAACCCCTAAAACTTATTCCACTATTTATAATGGGGAATCGAAATCGGAATATGCTGCGGATTCATCTCATCAACAGGAAAATGTAAGATCTATTAATTATAATTCGTGATCGAACCCAAGTGAATGAGTGCTACGTGATAATGTAATCCTTAATAAATTTGCTTAAACAAAATTGATTTATTACGACTGTCAGCTTCACAGTTAAGATATAAACTATTTCCCATTTAGACAAAGATGGTGAAATAGAGCCTGGATGAATTTATGACAACCACTTCTTTAATTTTGTCGTATCAAGTCAAATTTTATTAAGCATTACGAAATCTCTCATAAATATTGATATATTTTCGGTGTTTGATTGTTTTAATAAGGCATCTTGAAAATTTTGGATTAGTAGGTCATATTGTTGCATATACCCTAAAGTTCCCACTACACCTACAGAATATTGTGCCGAAACAGTGCAGTGTGAGTACATTCAGTAATCCTCTCGGTCTAGTAAGGGCCATGTGATTTGACCGAGTCGCTGGATGTAAACGTGTTGCATTTTCTCTGCCCCCTTTGAGGAAATATTTTAAAAAGCGATAACTAACTCCAGTTGGAAGAATACGTGAAATAATTTTACTTTTACCTTGAATATTAGACTTCCGCGGATAGCTAATCTTGAAAATTCTTGGCTTCGGGATGAATTCCGCGTCACAATAGCACCACTTGATCTCTACGTTTCGCCAACCATTACAGGTGGCATCTTCAAGGCAGACTTGAGGATTGAACTGAAACTGATTCTACTGGCTTCTGTAGCGGTATTTATTGTAGGAAAAAATATTCACGCTAAACAGTTCACTGCCTTTATTCCGGTGGTTAACTCCGTTCTGGCACCTGACCCTGTCGTTGTGTGATCATGCGCGAAGTGGAATTTTCGAGGATGTGTTTCCAAATATTAGGAAGGTAATATCTTCATAGAAACTTTTGAGCAAGATGCTATTGACTCATCTCTTCTCAAGCCGAAATGTTGGTTTAGATATGTCGACGATACTTTTGTTATTTGGCAACATGGTCCCGAAAATCTTGTTCCCTTCCTCAATCGTTTAAACTCATCACATCTCAATATCCCTTTCATCATGGAAGTTGAATCGAAAAGTTCACTGCCGTTCCTAGATGTATTAGTTAGTCGACAGACTGACGGTATTTTGGGACATTCTGTGTATCGAAAACCCACTCGCACCGATAGATACCTCAATGGTTTTTCGCACCACCACCTTGCTCAAAAGCAATCTGTCATAAACTCCTTGGTCCGCAGAGCTGTCAACTTATCCCAACCCCAGTCTTTAAAATTATTACAATTAAAACATCTTTCATCTGTCTTATTATCAAATAATTTCTCCCATTATAACATGCAAAAAGCCATAAAGAAATACACTTGGCATAAAATTTCAAATCAACCTGAGCCACAAACCCCCGCCGGCTTTATACTTTTGCGGAACACAAGTTTGACACTAATCGAGCCCCAAACTTCTATCAGCGAAAAATTCTTCTTGAAGCGATAGAAATCCTAAAACATTCAAATAATCTGAACCGTGACTCAGGATGTTATCTTCCCAACATTTGGAAACCCATCCTCGAAAATTCCATTTCGCACATGATCACACAACGGCAGGGTTAGGTGCCAGAACCGAGTTAACCATCGGAATTAAGGCACTGTGTAGTGTGAAGGTTCCTTCCTATAATAAATACCACTACAGAAACCAGAAGAATCAGTTTCAGTTCAAGCCTCAAGCCTGCCCTGAAGATGCCACCTGTAATGGTTGGCGAAAAGTCGGCATCAAGTCATGCTATTGTGACGCGTAATTCATCCGGAAGCTAAGAATTTTCAATTTTACTTTTGCTGGAACAGCAACCCGCAAAACTGTGCCTGTTTTTTTGTAATTTTAGGAGTCCCAGCTTCAAGTAAATGAGTAAATAACCAAACTGATCTAACCTTATAAAAGATATATATTCTCCGAGATCGAGAATTTCGAATTCTCCTGATAGATTCCCCCTCCCTATATCTCTTCTTAATATCCACGATCTAGTCCATAATCATCTTCTATTACTCCTAATTTCATCTGTCACGACAGGTATCATCAAGATACAATAGTGTATCCGTCGCTAACTACGTTTAATGTATCCGATCTGATCAGTGATCTCATTGGGAAGTGATTCGTCCGATGGTGACGTCCATTGGTCCTCCACTGCATACAGGAGGGTGGGGTTCCTGCTCTCCTCTAAATTTGCTCTACCAGGCTAGTGATTCGGCCCAGCACTGGGCAGGTGTAATGCCGCCTTCCCATCTTGCATAAACTAAATGAGACAGAAAATTGTTAGGGATCTGAAGCTACACAAAGATATACTATATTGAAAGTGTAATAATTAATTTTTGACCACATTATCGATGCTAAATAATAATTTATTATCACTATATGTTTTGTTATCAATCAATGATGATCACTCGGAAACACAATTTTTTTTTCATGTAGATAAGTAGATACCCATGCAGAATGTAATAATTCTATTGTTAAGTAGCTTCGGATAGATTGGAAGTTACAGAGAATTGGTAGGATCAAAGTTATCAACACTCAACCAAACCTATTCTAGCGTAGTCATTCTTATGATTTTGTATTAGGAACATTTTTTAGCAATAACAATGAATCAAAAACTTTGTCATTCATCGACATCATAGCTACAAAAAAGCGGCAAATTATGGATCATTTGATTTTATCGTACAGCAAGGAAAGAAAGTTGAAAATTAAATTATCCGTTCACTAGTTGAACCATTTTCAAAAGTTCACATACATTATTTTTTGGGCCCTCTGCCGGAATGAAAATAAGCTGTCCCTGCATACATATCGACTTTTCACTGTTTCTCATTTATAAACTTAGAGTAGACATCTTTTACAGTCAGCATAAAGTTATTCTGTTTTCAGGCTCTGGTGTATAAAGATAATTTATTATTATCGGGACCTTTAGAGGCATTGGTCCAGAACATGGTACCGACGGACGTTTATTATCCCGACCATGCGTATCTTTTTGCATTTTTGTTGTCTTCTCGTTTGTTCATTAAACCCCACGACTTACTCGCGAAGGTGAGAAGTTTAAGCGAAACCCAACAAGGTTTAGGAAGTTCGACGACTGGAGGTCATGCTGATCAAGCCCGATTCGCTGAATTCCTCGTCCAGTTGTTGAGTGAATGGACGCACACATTTCCATATGACTTCAGGTGAGTCTAAAACTATTCAATTGGTTATTTGTCGTTTGGTTTCTTCGCAATGTTATATTAATGCTATGATTATTAATAATAACTTACCGTACATCAGTTTTCGAACAATCCTTGAGTCTGAATTTATTTCTGGAAAGTGTCGTTATTGAGAATCCACATTTCCTGAAATAAAATGTTAAAATTCATTTAGATCCATTAAGATGGCCAGACCTCGAGAGATATTCCCTATCAAATCCATATCCATAAATCATAAAAACGTATTATATCCCGAGTACAAAGAAGACCCTCAAAATATACTGAAAAAAACAAACTATCTAGATTACAGAGCTCATACAAATAGACTGATAAAAATTACTAAACAAAAATATTACCAAAATAAAATTAAAAATAGTGAAAATAGTTCAAAACAACTATGGAAAATCGTGAATGAGATAAACACCCCTGAGAAAGATACCTCAATAAGAGAAATATTATGTGAGGACGGAACAAAAACAAAAGACGACTTAAAAAAGGCAAACTTATTCAATAAATTCTTTGCGAATATAGGAAAAAATTACGCTGAGAAAATAATCAAACCTCCCACTACAATTCCCAAAGAAACTACCAACGTGACCTCGTTCTTCCTCAACCCAGTAAATGAAAAAGAAATTTCCGATGTAATTCATTCTCTCAAATACAGAAAATCCCCTGGATTTGACGGTATCAGAGCTGAGCATCTCAAGGAAATATCTGAAGAAATAACACCCCTATTAACGTTTCTGATAAATAATATATTCCAAACATGCCAATATCCGAATTCGTTCAAGAAATCCATTGTCACACCTATTCTGAAAAAAGGAGATCCTGAAATAGTCAATAATTACAGACCAATCTCGTTGTTGACAAACTTCAACAAAATATTTGAGAAAATACTCAAATCCAGATTGATGACATTCATTGACAGATACAATCTGATATCTAACAAGCAATACGGATTCAGGAAAGGTTTATCAACAAACGACGCGATAGCTGCTCTCACAAGCGAAATATATAAACACATAGACAATAGGTTGCCAGCAATATGTGTATTCCTAGACCTAGCGAAGGCCTTCGATACTGTTGACCACACTCAGTTATTGGAGACACTAAGTTGCGCAGGTATAAGAGGTAATTCTCAAGAGCTATTAAAAAGCTACCTGACTGGCAGAAAGCAGGCTGTAAAAATTAACAATGTCCTCAGCACAGAAGCAGAAATTAGTTTTGGGATACCACAAGGCACCGTAATTGGTCCTCTGCTATTTTCCTTATATATAAACAGCTTACTTACCCTGACGTGTGGTGGTTTTATCATTAGCTTTGCTGATGACACGGCCATACTCTTTACAGCCGAAAACTGGGAAAAACTGAAATCAACAGTGGAGGATCAAATTAACATACTTAAAGACTGGTTTGATCACAAATCACTAACAATCAATTTCGAGAAAACGCACTTCTTGCCATTCGCAAGCTACGGAAACCAGTTGCCGAATTTTGATGAATTAAAGATTAACAATCACGGAAAAATCATGAAAATTACCAGAGTAAGCCACATCAAATATCTAGGTATCACGATAGATCCCCACCTTAGATGGGATATACATGTTAGCAACGTTTCGAAAACTCTCAGGTATATGTTATATAAATTCAAATATCTGAGATCAATCCTCGATACAACTCACCTTAAAACGATTTACCACGCCTTAGTACAATCTCGCCTGCAATATGCCATTCTCAGTTGGGGTGGTTTACTTGACACTCACATAAAAAAAATGGAAGTATTGCAAAAAAAAATACTCAGAATAATGTATTACAAAAAAAGAGATTATCCATCAAACTCTATTTTCAGGGATTCACTAGTACTCGATATAAGACAACTATACATGTATAACATTATATTATTTATTTACAAAAATAAACAAATCCTTCGAAATCTCGAACATAACTACAACACCCGAAATAAATCTAAGGGCAACGTACAAGTCACTGTAACAAAAAAAAACATTGGACAACACACATATAATTACCTCAGCAGTAAAATATTCAACTATCTACCTGAAATATATAAGATGTATATACGGAAAATAAATAATGTAAACATTGTGAAAAGAATTTTCAAAAGGTATTTGCTAGACCTGATAGGGATGTTGTTCATAATATAATCACAAATAATAGCGAATAATCAAAGCGTAATACTATATTGTCTACTCATTTTCTACCATCATACTTTATAACTTTATATGACTAGGTTAGATTAGTTAATAAGTCTGTTTTTAAGCGCCTTAGCCACTAATTGAATATGTTAACGTAATAACGAAAAGAGGGCCAAAAAAAAAAATATATATATATATTATATACACATATATGTGCAGATCATGTCTTACCAGGAATAGTACCCACGCACAACTTCGGTTTTAGTGGGATTCCCCATGTTTATCTGTAAGAAACGTCTTATCTTCATTATAAAGATTGCATTATATATTGTATATCGATATTTACAGAATAAACATTATTATTATTATTATTATTATTATTATTAAAGTACTGTTTATGATCATAGATATCCTCTAAAAAACGCTAAAATATGCGCGATCAAACCGCAAATATTCCCTATCAATTTTTCAATTATGTGATTTGATTATATTAACTATTTTGCAATAGAGTAAATGTTCAGATTAGGTGAATAAATTAAAAAGTTCAATGGACATATAATTTTATTTGTTGCCTACAAATATAGGAATATAAATATTAAGTAGAATAATTTTGATAACGATATACAATTAAAACTTTTTCTATATTATCTGTTGAAACACTTCGACGTTTATCGTTTAACACTAATTGGTAAGCAGAAAAAGTTCGCTTAACAAATGTTAATGGACAAAATTTAAAGCTAGAGTATGCATTTAATGGCATTGCTATTTCTAGCGTGGTACTACTACCGTTAATATAACTGTCAATATTTTTAATGATTCCGAAATCGGGATTTTTATTTAATACAATAACAAGTTTATTTAAAATTCTTTCTGGTATTATTTTTGGAAATTCCGAAACCTTACTTGGATCCTCAAAAATTTCGCTTAATGAG
The DNA here is from genome assembly GCA_958510875.1 of Endomychus coccineus. NCBI lineage: Eukaryota > Metazoa > Arthropoda > Insecta > Coleoptera > Endomychidae > Endomychus > Endomychus coccineus. The sequence continues at coordinate 261,968,490 of OY294067.1, read as the reverse complement.
CTATTAAGTGACAAGCCCTGCTTTTGAAAATAAGTAATTGACTTTGGTATAAAACCAAAATGGTTATTAATGATCATTATGATTGAAACCATCTGTTTTTTGTCTTGCTAAAATTGAAGTAGCATCATTTTGGTCAAGATTACTAACAAACCTAGCTATTTGGCAAAATTTTCTGCATAAAAAACAGCAGCATTTATCCAGGTACCCCACCGTGTAATTACAGATTGGGGAGGAAGCGGTAAATCAGGTAGTTCACTTTTGTATACATTTATTCTGCTGGGACATTTTGAAAATATTTTTTTTTAATTTGATATTGAATTGCTTATTTTGGTTACATCTTGCATATATTTTAGGAGACCGATATGAAAAATAAAACTATACTGACAATTAATAGTTTTAAATACAGGTATAAAAATTAAACTTCAGAAGAGGAAGCGTACAGCTTTACATCGATATCATGGATGTGTATTAAATTTGTTGTTGTGAGTATTGAAATTACTGTTGTTAACTTGAGTTTATTGCACAAGCATATCAAAATAATGTATATTACTCAACTGCCTTAAACAATATAGTTACCCAATACCCAGACGATTTGGTCGTCACCTTCGACGTCATATCACTCTTTACCAATGTTCCCATTCCAGACACCCTTACCATAATTTCTCAACTGTTACCTGCCAAAAACATTTCAATGGACTTACTACCGCTAATTGATTTTTGTCTATCTTCCAAATATTTTCTATACGATGGCAAGTTTTACGAGCAGTCCTCGGGATCTGTCATGGGTTCCCCACTTTCTTCGGTCTTCGCTAATATCTTCATGGAAACTTTTGAGCAAGATGCTATTGACTCATCTGTTCTCAAGCCGAAATGTTGGTCTAGATAAGTCGACGACAGTGTTGTTATTTGGCAACATGGTCGCGAAAATCTTGTTCCTTTCCTCAATCATTTAAATTCATTACATCCCAATATCCTTTTCACCATGGAAGTTGAATCGAAAGGTTCACTCCCGTTTCTAGATGTATTAGTTAGTCAACAGACTGACGGTACTTTGGGACATTCTGTGTATCGAAAACCCAATCACACCGATAGATACCTCAATGCCCTTCCCAGCACCACCTTGCCCAAAAGCAATCTGTCATAAACTCCTTGGTCCGCAGAGCTGTCAACTTATCCCAACCCCATTCCTTAAAATCAGAATTAAAAATCTCATTATAACATTCAAAAAGCCAGAAAGACATACACTTCGCCTAAAATTCCAAATCAACCTGAGCCACAACCTCCATGGCCTGCTTTATACACTGCCTATCTTCCATATATTGATAATATAACAGATAGAATTTCCAAAATTCTTAAAAAACATAATATTTCTACTCGGTTTTCCACAGTTCCAAAACTATCTCAGTTTTACAAACCTATCAAAGATCACATTCCTCCTCTTCATTTTCTTGCGATAAAGTCTACATTGGTGAAACAGGTCGTACAGTAGCTACTCGTATGAAAAAACATGAGCGCTGTGCAAGGCTTCGTGACACCAGTAGATCTGCACTTGCGTGCTTGTTATCAGTTTATTCATTTTTGTACGTCCTTATTCTATTCATATTCTAATCTGTCTTACATTTCAATAACGACGCAATACTCAGAAAGCTATGATAATAAACCTTTTCTCACAACAATAAATGTAATATTTATGCTGTCACGGATATATTTGTTCTGTAAAATATTTCTTTTGTAACGGGAGTCATATATATTATTACTTTCCTACATCATAAACATGAATCCGTTGTGTTTTTAAATGGAAATTGAAACATGTGCCATAATTGAAATACATGCTCGAAAGTGTGTTGCAGTTATTATATTACACTGACCACTTCATTAATATAAATATTCTTGAATAATACAAATAAATATAGTAAATGTATACAATATGGTAGACTGTGGCGAGATAATCGGAGATTTGATTATAATAAAATAATTTTCGTAGGCAAACGCCGTCTTAAATTCTCATAAAACCTAAAGACTGGAAAGTTTCTACTGTAATTTTAAATTAAACAAATTAAATTCTTGATTGAAAATCCTGAAGAATGTATTTTTGTTTGAATAAGTAACAATGGGATTGCTTTGGAAATTTTCAATCTAGATGGCGTATGAACTCAATTTTGTTCCTGGTGTTGGATGTAAATATGATATGCCTCAGGGTCTTTTCTTCTCCTCAATGTTTCCCTTCAATAAACGGTTTTAAATTATCTCAAATTTGGTGTAAAATTTTCGAACTGATTCAATGTATACTTTGAGTTATGATTTTTTTTAAATTTTAACCCTTCAGGAAAGGGTGTTATTTATTACACGATTTCCCTGAACCGTCACCGATCATCAAGCGATTTCTTGACAAAATTTGAATATGATAAGACTTTTCGTTTTTGAGCTATCGGGTATATAAGATTGATGGACATTTTTCAAAGTTGCTCAAAATTCGATGAAAAATACTATGGTGCAAGAATTTTAGCTCTAGGACTTTTTCTAATAATAACAGTTTTTTTTCGGAATCAATCCCTCATACTTTTAATGGAACACTTGAATCTACAGAAAACCAAACCGACATAATTTGTTAATTCTTTATCTCGACCACGGTCGTACATACAGGTCTGGGAACTCGTATGTTTGACATGGGTCTCTTACGCGTCGCCAAACTCGTAGTCCCTCGCTCGGCCACTAGCTAGCGCTTGGATCGAAGTGGTAAAACGATTTCTTTCCGGAATCGCAAGCATTGTTACCAACGAATTCGGATATACTAGAATAAGCTAAAGTCATTTTTGAGTATCGCCAACATGTCTCTCTCCCACCATACTGTCATCTAGCTTCCCAGCAATCGTGTGGAGAAATAAAGATTGAATAGAGAGATCTCCGATATTGGCACTCGTAATTCGCCGCCGCTAATCGTGTACCTACTGTCAAGAAAAGTGACATTTATTTGAAAGTGTAGTTGACGAGTTCCGATCAACTTAACCTGTCAAATCTTTGAGTGATTTTGGTGATACAGTTCTTTGTTCTTTCTACTTTCTAGAAAATTCAAGAAGCTAACGACTTAATAGTGTTCTAAAATTGTGAATTTTCTTTACTTTTAGTACTTTGCATCGTTTAGGTACCTGTTTGTTTCTGAAAGTGACTTTGTAACTAGGCCAGGCGGCAGGAAAGACCTTAAAGGTGGTGCTACAGCAGCATTTGCCAGTACAAGTCGCCTACATATTTACCCTGAGTAAGTAATTCCAGATATGTTGGGATGGAACATGGTAGTAATAATTGCAAACTGTTTCAGACATAATGGAGACGACAAAGAGAATATTGATGTTTCAGCACCTAAAAGGTAAAATGTTTAATTAAGAGCATAGCAGTTTTACTAATATATGGTTTTATTTATTTTAGAGCAAAACTTTCAGAAAGTGAATATGCGTCAACATCTATGACCAAAAGCAGCGTTTGGTTTGCACCAGCTAATGAGGATATCATGGTTAGTAGTAATGAGGAGTCCTTAGTTGAATCAGTTTCCGTTTCAATTACTACTTCATTTCAACAGCCACTGCAGCCTTACCCAAAAATCTAGCAAATTACCAGAATCGGATACCTCTTCTGAGAAAGAATCCGTTATAGCTGTACCATTAGCAAGGTCTTCATCAACAACTTCCAGTAGTTCCAGTAATCCAAAAGAAAGGAGGAAAGGGAAATATCAACAAATAGTAGGAGTAGTAGTTCCACAAAAGAAAGTTTACAATACTGTATATAATTTTGCTAAAACTGGCCACCTGTAGTATTACAGGCTTTTGCTAGTATCAGCATAGTGCAATGTATACGGTGAATGAGTTGTGCAAATTTCATGCATTTATATCTGTATAATATATTTATATCTATAGTTTTTGATATCCCCCTAAAACATGTTTTAAAGAATGTACTAAGGATTTACTAGAATTTACAGGAACAATAAATTGTTAATATTTATTATTAATACGTCAACATTTTTAGAATTATATTTTCCGCAAGAAGACTTTTCAACAATATACAATATACTTTCTCACATAAATAAATTGACAATTTTTTATTTGAATAAAAGTTTACAATTTTACTAAAACTTTTCTTACTTGTATGTTCCCCATTCATATTGTTAGTTATATACCATCTTACATCGTGAAATCAAGAAAATCAACGCATATTTTGCTCCCATCTCATAGTCCGATTATTGCAAATGTTTCCTGACAATACGGATGAAATAAAAGCAAAAATGCTGTAGTGGCGATATACCTGCTGTACTTTAATATCAGTAGACAGAATAGAATAAAAGTATATAATCATGTTAAACATCTTTCGGAAGTTTTTGTTCATGAAATTTTCCATATAGGGCCCAACAATGGATTTTATATGAATATACTTATACAGATATGATTTGAAACCAAATTATAGGTTGATGTAGTGGTGAAAAAAGTGAAACTATTATTGTATTGCAATATAAATTAAATAATTGTGATCTAATAATGTCCTCGATAGAAACAAATGTTTTCACTGGTTAAGAATATATAAAAATATACTTAATGGCCCAGATGTAGATGAACAAAGTAATAAGCAGCTCATAATCTGCGCTTCAATATAGTTACTTGCACGCACACAGAAATCGGTGAATGGCAATCACCAAAAGAAGAAACGACCATACTATTATACAAATGTGGTCAGTAAGTGAATCAGTTTAATTGCCAAAATACCAGTCTTTTTCTGTAAAACATGGAAGAAACCCACATTTGTCATAAACATTCTTCTATGTCTACAGCTACACTGTTAATATTGGTTATAAAGTTTTTATTTTTGATGTTTCAATAGTTACGTACCTTACTGCCTTATAAATAGTACGCCCGTGGCGTGGGGTACCCTGGAAATCTGTTTAAAATACCCTATACAATACACGCCTATGCCGTGGGGTACTATTCCTCTATCCGTACTGGATTTCTACACGTCATGTTGGCGATACAAAATTCCGTAGTTACGAATAGACTGACTAACTCTAGTATATCCGAATTCGTTGATTGTTACTAAGTATTCTGATTTGAGAGAGGAATAGAACTGTTACTCTTGTCAAAATATATTACTCACCTTAAAAATAACTTCCCCTTTTTCGTTATACATGCTCGCCCACATAAAAGACCTCGTTAAAACGATTTCTATCCGGAATCGTAAGCATCCACTTTCTTCGCATTCCCGCATCTTTCGGCACTTTAAAAACAGAAGTTTCTTGTTTTACACTTTTGTACCCCGTTCTGCATTTCGGCACAATGCACGGTTTCGTAATTTTTTTCTAAAAACGCTGGTATTCCTTGTGTTTACAAGTCAAGAATGACAGTTGTCAGAGAACACTCTTCGACTACTGCGCCACCCTTTTTGGTACTACGCGACAGTTGACGCTTAGCGGAGTCACTTCTCACATAGGAAACAGCCTCGAGTTCCCAGATCTGTATGTACGACCGTGATCTCGACAAGCTAACGCAGATGTATCGTATAATATTTTATTTCATACTGTCTATTTGTTTTTCATAAACCAATTTCAAATAACTCGTGAATGGTTTTGACATTTAGTTAATGCTTTTATTTCTTAAAATCTTGATTCTGGCTGTACACCATAGACAGTCCCCCCCTTAAGACCTGATGTTGGCGATAGTTTCCTAATATGTTTCTAGGTAACACTTACCGGCTCTGATTCTGTAATAGTCGATTTACCGGCCGCAAATGAGTTTGTCGAATAGTTATTCACAGGACTGTATGAAATAAAATAAATAATTTAGATAATTATTTCAGGGATGAGAGGGTAATGCAACATGCTCAAACCATAAACCAACAGTGCTGTGCTATAAATCCAAGTCTTCGAGTAAACGTCTCTACAATGCTTCACAATTTACTTCAACGACTGACCGATCTGGAATCTTATGAAAAATCCCTCGAAAAGCCATTAGTTCCTTTAGACGAGAATTGCACCGACATTTCCGAATTATGTACCAATCCTGCCATACTTGCACAACAACTCACAAAAGTCGAACTCGAGAGACTCTCATTCATAGGACCAGAAGAATTCGTTCAAGCATTCGCCAAGGAAAATCCGCATCTAGAGACGTCTTTCAAAGATATGAAGAAAACACATAATTTGGAACAGTACGTTCAGTGGTTCAATAGACTGAGTTACTTTGTAGCAACCCAAGTTTGTAAGGTAAGATACTTGCATAAACTTTTTTTTCATTAGTATTAACAACATTTAACATTTGGTCCTTAGATGAGACAGGATGGGGAAATTCGAAACCCACAAAAACCAATGGACGCGATATAAATCATTAATCGCTTAAAAGGAATCACATACCACTTAATAATCTTCCAAAAATTACTTTGATGATGTTAGAATCTTTTCAAGAGATGTTATTTGATTTCCATTCTAAGCTTCTTTAGGCAAAATTTCAGTTTCTGTCAGAATCTGAAGAGAAAACAGATCAATCCATGGAGAATATACTTTCAAATTATTACTATAATCTGATTTTACAAAACCTAAATTAGAATGTACAACGATTTGATAATTTCACCATAGAATGTGTGTGCATATTAATGTACCAATAGTATTGTACTCACGAATATGATAACTTAGCTTGAATTTACTATTATCTTTTTTTTTGCCTTGGTTGCTGATCTTTTCCACACCGGTTACTAGGGTTTCTTCTCTTTTGCGATCTACTGCTGCGCAATCTGTACGAGTATGTGTTTGGGTTTTGTTTCTTCCCTTTGCCGTATTGTCAGCAGCAGAGGAATCCATTGTACAGCCCAATTTTTCGCATGTGTCCTCTCATTGAGCTGTGACCAATTATTTTTCGAAGCTGGTTCCTACTCGTGTTGAGTAGTTCTTCAGTTCTGGTTTTAGATGTTCTCTAATGAATGTTTTCCCGTGGTCCATGCGAGGAGATTCATTCCGCATTGTCTTTGTTATTGTTTGACCCAGTCCCGTAAGCTTCCTCGGGCATCGGTTTTGTCACTCCGAGTACATCTTCTGAGCCAGTATATTAGGCTGATGAGGCAATTCTGGCTAGTTCTTCGCTGCTTTCCCATATAAGCTCGATGTCACTTTTGGGTTATAAGAGTGCCTTCAGTGAGGCCTGGCTGTTTGTGCATGTTCTGATTCGTTCGTTATACATTTCCCTCAAGTTGCTTTCTCTTGCACATTGCAGGATTGCAATACGGAAATGTTTCGTTTCCCAGTGGATTCCCTGGTTGTGGACCCGTCTGTATATCAGATCATCTCGCGCTCGCCAGGTTTGTCCCTGATGTTGTCGTCTGTCCACTCCCATCGATCTTGTACAAAGTGACACAGGAGAATGAAACCGTAAAACGAAGCGAGATACTGAAAAAATTGAAGAGACAAAAAAATTATATTTTTAGTTCTTTAATCTGAAATAAACGAACATTTAAAAAACAGTAACTTACAATGATTTGTCCTAATATCAATTAGATTACCCTCTGGGACGCCGCTGGAATTAATAATTTTATTCTAATTACATTAAAAGAAGCCAATTTTTACAGCAAATAAGCATGCCAAGTTTTATCAAAATCAGCCTAAAGGTTTTTGTGTAATTATTAAAAAACTAGTTTTTTCGAAAAACTTTGACACCCTGTGTCTCGAAAACAATACAAGTTAGGATACATGCTTATATTATTAATTAAAAAAAATTACCTAAGAAACGTTTGGCGGTTTAACCCTGGGTCATCCTGTATAATTACATCGTAGGTGTGGAGTTGAAGGAGTACTTGGGAGTAATGTAGTCCGTTGATTCCATTTCGAGAATGTTACCTCCCACAATTTCCTTTATACGATTATGGCCCGATGTTTTACTCGTTTCTTCAGAAGTGCATTCTCGCCTTCCCCATGATCGTAATGTCAATTGGAGGAAGGTGCAATAATATTTCCATGGTTGCTAATGATATTGTTTTCATAGCTTGCATTATGCTGAGGCAAGCAAGTCAGTAATCATGGGTTTCACCACAATATTGTATGTCCAATACAACATTTTAGGACTTAGCACCCATGTCTTTCCGTGTGCGCATCCGGCTAGCTTTATTGTGGCCACGACCACGTTCTTGACTTTTACCAGCTTTTGGTTCCAGGTTAGTTTAGAATCAAGGATTACATTCTGATATTTGCATTCTTATTTTTTATCCTAATTGTACTGATATACCTTATGTGATTCTCAATTTGCTATATTGACGTATTATAATCTTTTCAGTATCAGAAAAAGAAGCAAAGGGTTCGAATAGTGGAATATTGGATTGAAACAGGAAGAGAGTGCTTTAATATCGGTAATTTCAATAGCCTTATGGCTATTATTGCTGGCCTTAACATGTCCCCAATTTCAAGACTGAAAAAAACGGTAAGTTACTTTTATTTATTTTGCTCTATTCCCATAAAAGACGATCTGATATCCTTAAATTCATTCAACGATTGAAATTGATTCAAATCGTAATCGATACACCAAAGTGTGTGGTTGTTTGTTTTTGAAAGTACCTTTACTTTCGAGGTATATAAATATGTTATTAAGAAAACTGTTTTATTCCAGTGGAACAAGATACATTCTGGCAAATTTGCCATACTAGAACATCAAATGGATCCAAGTAGTAATTTCAGTAGTTATAGAAGTACATTGAAAGCAGCTATGTGGAGGAGTGAAGGCGCTACAGATCAGAGACAGAGGATTGTCATTCCATTCTTCAGTTTACTTGTGAAAGATCTATACTTCTTGAATCAAGGATGTTCAAACAAGTGAGTCCAAATCTCGTTTATATTTAAAAAACTTACTTATCACGAATGCGATAACGACTGCACAATATGAGCTGGGATATTCGCTTACTCATGTTTCAAGGTAGTTAGTCCTGTAAGGTACAGTTGAAAAAACTTAATGATTTGTCGATTTTTTTCGAACAATCGCGATACTTTTTCAACGATTAAAATAGTTTTTAAATATTTATATTTGTTCAAATTTTATGAATATTTGAAAACTCGAAATATTTAACATTTTTTGTTACTTGTTATATGTTCACACTGTGCTATTGATAAGAAATAATCACCCTTGTCCACTAAAAATACTGTTACATTCGGCTACTAGGTAGCCATCATCAGAGAGAGATGGCTACTTAGTAGTCGAAAGGTTCTCAGTACTTTAATTGTATTTTTAGTGGATAAGGGTGATTATTTCTTATCAATAGTGTAGTAGTGATAGTGAATAAATTCAAAACTAGAATAATACCTATAAAAACATGTTGTCATTTGAATTATTCATTACATAGGTAAATACAGCACTGATGACAATAATAATTCTTGAAATCTACAATAAAAAGGGTTACTCTTGGCAAAAGCTCTGATATAAATGTGCAAGCAGGTTCGGCTCCCTTGAGTCGAAGGGATGCAAGAATTACGTGATGCCCATGCCCGACTTTCCGTGGCGCTGAACTCGTGTCGAAAATAGAACTAGTACCCCGCCGAGACGTTATTCAATTCACATCAAATTCACCATGAGAAGTAATGTAAATCATTTGGAATATGAATATCAACAAGTCAGTTTTACATTGAATTAACTGCCCCTCAGATGCAAGTGCTTGGCATTTTACATTTCTGCAAATCACAAGTCATTAATGTAATGATTCAACTTGTACGCTAGGTTCTTCATCACGTTACCCCCACATCCGTTTGAATCGCACTGTTTCCAACATATCGTTGTTTTTTACAGTTTATTTGCACTTAACGGAGATGACAACGAAGGGATTAAACCTTATTATTTACAATCATTTATGGGTTTAGGTTGAGGAGAGACCTTGAAAAATCAGCACACGACGTCCGATTCCTAATTCTCTCGATTCAGTTTTTGGCAACGTGGCGAAAAGATGTACGAACATCGCCATGTTAGGTAGGATGATATCCTAATATGCCAATGGTCGTACGCCTTTTTGCCACGTTGTCAAAAACAGAATCGAGAGAGGAATTGATCAAGTAAACTTGTGCCCACAGGGCCCCACCACTCTAAATCCGGCCCTGTATAAGAAATCAAAGAATAAAACACAATTACTATGTTGAATATCACTATGTTTATAAAATTCGATTCCAATTTGAAACTTAAACGTTCAATATTTTCAAAATCTACAACGGTTGGAAATGAAAGGTTCAGTTCAAAATTACAATAACATTTTAATAACCTGGTCTCTTTGACCCGATGATATAATACAAAATAATTGTGTTTCATTTGTTTAAAATGTCATAGAACAGAGCAGGGGCAACTCAATTCAATTATTACCTATTATATTATATTCAAGTTAGTGACTAATTTTCAAATAGGTTTTTTGTTTATATTGCATCATGTATTATAACACCAATAAATTTCTTTCAAAATAGTTGGTAAAATTAAAATTTAATCTTATTGCAGATTGCCAAATGGACATATTAATTTCGATAAATGTTGGCAATTAGCAAAACAAGTTCAGGAATTTATTACCTGGAAACAAGTAAAATGTCCATTCGAAAAAGATGCCAAAATATTATCCATGCTTCAACATGGTCCCATTTTGAACGAAAATGCTCTTGCCCTAGCTAGTTTCGAATGTGAGCCACCCGAGAATAATCAAGAAAAAGAAAGATGTAAGAGCCTGAAAGCGGATGCTTTGCCAACCTAAATGATACTTCTCTTTAACTCATGATGATTGAAAAATGTACAAATTATTTTATTGGTAACAATATTTGTTATTTTACTGTTTTAATTTTGAAAGTATTTTTATATAATTTGTATATATTATTTTAGTAATGAGTGTACATAACTCATATTTTCATTCTAAAATATATTTTCTTATTTCATTATAAGTGTATATTTGATAAACTTTGTTGTGATTTTATAGCTTTTTAGTTTGTTGAGAAAATGCACAATTTTATTATGTACCTTATAATACTATATATAGTCCACCATTTGAAATGAGGCTTCTGATACATTATGAGTATTGCCATTGTTAATTTATTATTTAAGAAAATTAATATTTTAGTTATCATTAGTTCACAGTGGAAGATTCAAAAATATTTAATTTCATTAATAACTTTTTTGGATCTTTGGAGTAAGATAGATTCGAAAATATTTAGAAAAGATATTACTTTCTTTTAGTGGTAGATTTTCATTTATTTTAATCTGCAATGTTGATCAACCTTATTTTTTCTATGAAAAAAAATATGTGAAATTAATGCTGGTAATAATTGAATTTTTATTTATTTTATTGTTTTCATAATTTTGCAAAATCTACAATTCAAACTTCTTCACAGAAGGAACATTTTGAAGATTTAAGATAATTAACAAGGTTCACAATTTGTATATTTGAAGATCATTTCTGAAATTAGAGCTTTCCAATTTTTGCTAGTGTTGCCTTGGAAAAAAAATTGATAATTTATACAATTCATCTACCAAATTATGATGAAAAATATAAAATGCCTAATAAGAGTCGCCCTTAATTATTGTGAATTACATAATTCGGGAAGCTGAATCAAGAACGTACATAAATCACTCCATTTTTCTTTATTGAAAAAATATCTTCAAATTTTTACAATATTTCCTTGTCAAGTTGGTAGGTTTGATTTAATAAAATTGCTATTTCAAACAATCTGTAGAAATACTTAACCTGACTTGTTCTGATTTTTCTACCTTTTGTAATGATTTATACCTCAATGTTTTCAAATATATTTATAACAATGTACTTAATATAGTGACCAATGTATTAACAGTATTTTATCTAAATTAAGTATTTACTCTATGAAAAATTAAGTAAGGAAATTACTCTTGTACCATATGCCATTATTAATATTTTCTATAATAGTTTGTAGTAATATCGATTTTTTGATTAAGCAAACTGATTTTACTTTATTTTCAAAGTAATAATTAACAAAATGTGATTTAAATAGATTACTCAATTTTATGTTGATTATTGTATTAAATGATATTATGCTTTTGCCTCTACAATTATAAATTGAAATAATTTAAAGACGATTTATCAGTATTCTAGTCATTAGGTAATAACTGCATTGCTGAGGTATCTATATCTACTTACATGTTGTATTGTAGCTATTTATAATATGTATAAATTCATTTGTATTGCATTCGATTGTTTTATGTATAAAATATATCTAAAATTATAACGTTTTTTTTTACCCACACAATGGTTGATGATTATTATGAAATATTACTGAAAGGAAAGATTTGTAAATCTAATAAAACCAAGAATAACTACTGATTTTTCTGAACATATTGAAGGTTAGTTTGTTATTTGATGAGAGATCAAATATTTCTATTACATTCAACATTAAACTTGTGTCATTAGTCTACTTACAAGATGCCAAGTTTGTTCATTATTTTGAGTATGAACATTTGTATTCAGGGGATGATTTACATGAAAATTACAATACTTGATCTTGTAGTGTCACATAGGCCTTTCAACAGTACACAATAGTAGTACCTGTTTCCACATGTGTGTGAAGTGAGCCTGTGTAAAATCCAGCCTCACTTCGATTTGGCAACTTCTAACTTAAAGCTTCTCGCACAAATTTTACATAAATAGGAAATGTAATACTGACTTCATTATAGGACATAAGACTCTCTAGTTTAGTCAATTGGAAAGAATAAGAACTGACAATACTAATAGATTTTTTTGCCAAGATATGTGATATACAATAAAGGTTGAGTAGAAATAATAAAATAATATACCTACATTATAATAACACCTTTATACCACTGTTGATCACGGTAAACATGAATCCTCAATGTTTATTTGGAAAGTGAGGCCAGTTGGGCGACATAGTCTTTTGCAAAAGTAACCGCTGCCAGACTTTAAGCATGTATTATGGAACAAATTAGGCTCCTGGAAAGTGACATTATTCTGATCTCAAATATAACACAACTTCCTTGAGAGATGAATGAATTTGGAATAAAACCGGCCTACTGAGGAGGGACCTTTGTTGGTTCACAGGTGTCCAAAATTCCCCAAGAAGTCAGCTGGAATTTACGGTTGCAGCCCGAGGACTGAGCTATGTGCTAGTCTCGGTTCTAATGCTACTATCTTTCTAGCAGAAATACATGGAAAACATGTGAGCAAGGGAGCCTAGAACAAAGGTAATGTGCTTGAGGATCGATGAAAATTTTGTCCGGCTGTCAAAGCGATTGGTTTTTATCATTATAGCTTGAGAATGGGATGGAACATGGAACTATTTTTCAAGCAGAAATAAAAAAGCTCATGCATGCTTGGGCAAAGTTACTATGATCTAATCTAAATGACTAGCAACTCAGAAATGAGGCAGCAGACTCTGGTCAGGAAGGGTGCAACTTGTTGAATGAAGTCCGACATTAACTATTTTATTGTAAATCATAAAAGTTAAAATGGCTAAAAAGGTACTTGTATCTGTATTGAAAGATGTAGAATGAATCAATGGCAGTTAATAAGTAGCCAAATAAATATTGGAATTTAACTTAATTGAAATTTAAAAAGTTTCAATCTAAGAACATAGATGAAAATAAATAAAAGATGGATAATCTGAGTACACTCATAGAGATCATATAGTATAGAGGAGTAAAGCTTCGCGGATATCAGGTGACGTTCGAGCGTTAACTATAGTTACACGCGGTCAACTAAGCGCGCGGTTGAAGGAGTGTAAGGGGAACGAGTTAAAATACCGCAGAGTGGGGTACGGATAACTCATCGCGTAAGATCGAACATAGTACGCAACGAATACATAGGCTATATAGGGGCTTTACTCCTCTATACTATATGATCTCTATGAGTACACTACAGATATTCCCCCGCACAGAGCTTAATACAAATGAGTAACAAAGGTTATTTGCTGACGTTACTTTATTGATTGATTAATATTCTAGTCGTTTATGATGAAAATTAATGTCAAAATTACAATTTCAATATAGAACATAGATATGAAAATACATAAAAGAAAGATAATCTATGTGAGTACACTTCAGAGTGCAATACAAAAGAGACCTGTACATACGACCGTGGTTACGAGGCTGGAGAAGTGAGTCCGCTAAGCGTCATCTGTTGCGTAGTACCAAAAGGGTGGCGCATGAGTCGAGAGATGTTCTCTGGCACATATACGACCGTGTTTTCTGGCAACTGTCATTGTTGAATTGTAAACACAAGGAAAAAGTGACGTAGGATGCGGAAATGCGAAAAAAGTGGATGCTTGCGATTCCGGAAAGAAATCGTTTCAATGTCTTATGTGGAGCTATTTTTAAGGTGAGTAATACATTTTGACAAGAGTAACAGTTCTATTCCTCTCTCAAATCAGAATAGTAAATATTGCGTTACGAAAAAAATTATTTTACTTGAAATGCGCGGTTATTATCAATCAATATTTGTATTGTGAGGCTTGAAAGTTGAACGATATGGCGCCTAATCCTGACAACATACCTCGATCCATGCGCCAGCTGGTGGCTGAGCGAGGGACTACGAGTTTGGCAACATATAAGAAACTCATGTCAAACATAGAGATTCCAGACCTATATATATGACCGTGGCTGTAACCATCAATTATTTAGCTTTGTTCCTTACAATAATAAAAGCCTAGAATGACAGGAGACCACGTACCATGTCAATGTGATCAGTATTGTTTTTTTTTTAATATAAACACTACTTTTATAATTGCCCATTTAAATATGGTCAATTGTTATTCTCCCCTTCTGATCGGATGAAAAGTCTTCAATAAAAACAAAGTTTTAAGTTCGTTGTTCTAAGGTTAGTATTACGATAATTCATTCTCCAGAATGAGGGACAATTCAGGAAGTGGTAAGAAACCTTTGATTGCATGAAAAAGGGCGAAATCGTACGTGAATTGCACTTCCTTCATTAAGATATTATCAAAGGAAATGATCTTGTGCTATCCGATCGGTCTATCCACTTCAAACAGAATGATAAACAAATTTTACGGAAAAATAGTTATAAATTGAAAATATTTTTATTGATTTTTGTTTCATTCTGAAATATTTCGAATAAATTTTTGAATCTTACTGAATAATGATCATAATAAATTATGTAAAGGATGAACAATATGATTATTAATTGCTATATAATCAGCATTACAAAAATCTTGGTAGTATTCTACACAATGAAAAACATCAGTAGTAAAATGTAATGAATAGCTATTCTGATGAAAACTGTTGAAAAATATGGAATGAAAAGCTTAGTTTATTCATAAATTATAATACTAAGTCTAAGAATATTCTTTTATCATTTGATGAATCAACTATTTCTCTCTATGATCGGCCAGATAATTAGCGCACCGAACAGTGCACAAAACAAAGGAAATAGTGACGAGTATTTCGACGGACGGGCCAACCAATAACTCGAAAACGACTTAAGGTATGACACTGAATTTACAAACCTGTAAATTTAATGCACCATATCCATATTCTTTGAAAATGTTGAGTAAATCGGAGTCATCGTTCGACCGCTATCTAGAAACCAACATGCCGTATTAACCGATGTTAGCAAAGATTCCGTCCGCTACTCTCACTCATTCTTAAAATGGATCAAATAATGAGGAAGATTGAAACCCTTAGACTATTTAACACAGATAAATAG
This sequence comes from Endomychus coccineus, assembly GCA_958510875.1. NCBI lineage: Eukaryota > Metazoa > Arthropoda > Insecta > Coleoptera > Endomychidae > Endomychus > Endomychus coccineus. The sequence continues at coordinate 261,952,821 of OY294067.1, read as the reverse complement.
TCTAAGTTGAAACCGCAGAGTAGATACTACTGTGATTTCAAACTATCTTGATTTAGTATTCTTTCCTACTTTGTGATCACGGTCACGGATGCTTTACTGTAGTAACTTCCATGGTTTGTTAGAGGCCATAGCCAACTTCATTTTATATGACAAAATTGAGGAAGATTGTATTTTTTATCGATCAAGTAGTTACCTGTACATGGGTATTAGAATACAGATTCTTTCTTGTCTGTCATTCTGAAGTAATCAAAATGTGTGGTCCCTCGTTCTACCAGTTTTGATGGCATATATCTCATCGTCTTAGTTGGTGGCACACGTGCGTAAACATTGTCCGTTGTATGTGAAAGAATTGTATTTAACCATATAAATTTATTTCAAAAATTCATGTAAAATGGGTAACGTACACGCTTATTCCACCCCGCCGCCACCTACAACCGGTATGTCCTTCCAAAGAGAAATGGATGAAAAATGTTCTCCGAGTGAAACAGAAAATCCTGGACCATTAGATGAAATTCATACCAAATGCAAAAGTAAGTTTTTCACAAATCTTCACACCTAACCACACTTTCAGACTTCACAAACTTATTCAATATCATTCATAACGTTTTCTTTAAGATGTATTTCCAACATGTTTTGAGGGAGCCCGAGTCATGCTCACAAGAGGTTTAAGTAATCATTTCCAAATATCTCATACTATTAATATGAGTTCGTCAACACCTAGTGGTTATAGATTTGGAGCAACATATGTAGGAACTAAACAATTATCGCCTACGGAAGCATACCCCATATTATTAGGTGATGTGGATCCTTCAGGGAATTTAAATGCAACAATTATCCATCAAATACTACCAAAACTGCAAGCTAAATTCGGAGCACAAGTAACGTAATGCAATTTTTCAATTCTGTATTGTATTAATGTATCTCACTTTGTAGGTTCAAAATTCAAAGTTCACGGTTGGACAATTAACAATGAATTATAAGGGATTGGATTACACTGCAAGCTTAACAGTAGCAAACCCAGATATAATATCGAATTCGGGAGTTGTCGTTTTACATTATCTGCAAGCAGTTACACCTCATATAGCTTTGGGATCTGAATTGGCATACCAGAAGGGAGGTGCAATTCCTGGTGGACAAATTGCTCTCCTTAGTGCAGCTGCAAGGTAATTTTTTGATTTTTACATGTTCAAAGTTCTCTAATTAATATGTAAACTTCTAGGTATACTACAGATTTATTTCAAGTCTCAGGGACATTTGGTTTGTCAGGTGTTCATTTATGTTATTATCAAAAAGCAAGCAAACAATTACAAATTGGAGTGGAATTAGAAGCAAATCATAGAATGCAAGAATCAGTTGCTTCAATTGGCTATCAAGTGGATTTGCCCAAGAGTGAACTGGTTTTCAAAGGTATGTTTTCTTAAAATTGTAAGGTAGCAAGTGAGCCATCATTACATAACCTGTTTTAAATAGTATCATTCTTGTTACTTATTCAAAGTTTTGAAGTCGCTATTTTCAAGTTTCTATCATTTGACTAATGAAATAATTTTCTTTGGTTAATGATTGAAAATAAATAGTTATTTGCAAACGTGGATTTCAAATAATTTGTTCTTAATTTAGATATTTTACACCAGTTTTTATTGATGGAGTTAACACTACAAATAGAAATAATACCTGATTTACTAAATTAATTATGAGCTTCATTGATCAACAATTGATTATTTCATGTAATAGTATGTTGGCAGCCACACATGTTCTTTTTTTCTGAATCTTTTGAGAAACATCCAGACATGCTGATGCTACTACAGTCTGGCCAAATTATTACTCACTTCCGAAATCTAAGTGTTTTGTTGATTTTAATATTATTATTAACATAATCATGGTGCAAATGTTAGTAATAAACAGTTGTTGTGTTGCAAAATATTTATTAAAGAAAATGTGAACAAATATCAATTAGAAAAGAAATAAATTAATATTTTGTTAAGCCACCCTTTGCAGCAATTAGAGCAGCAACTCTTCGTGGCATACTCTCAACACATTTTAAAGCAATTTTTTTCAACTTTTCGAATGATTGATAATTCTTTCTATTAGTTGAACCTTTGTAGTTATGTTTTCTTTTGCCAGTTCCCTTTTCAAACACTCTCAAATGTTCTCTATTGGATTCATGTCTGGGGAGTTGCCCGGCCAAGGCAAAAGTGGTATAGGCATCTCTTCTAAGAATTTTTTGATTGATTTTGCAGTATGGCAAGGTACTCCATCCTGCATGAACACTTTTCTAGCATTCCCGAACCATTCTTCCATCTGTGGAAGCAATCTTGTTTCCAAAACTTTCTTATATTGGTCCTGCCACATAGTTCCCTCGACCACATACAAACGTCCAAGGCCCTTTCCACTTATTACCGACCATATCATGACAGACACAGGATGTTTAACAGTTTTTATGACACAGTCATGATGAAATTTTCCGTTTTTGCTACGCCTAACAAACTGTGCCTTATCATCCAGGATGAAAAGTTGATTCATCGCTGAAGCAAGTCTGTAGAAGAGCAAAAACAGTAAAAAAAAACTAGCAGATTTCAAGCAACAGTTAAATCTTTATGAGCATTAGCCCAATTTAGCCTCTTTTTTACCATTGTTGGTGTTAATCTTGGCTTTCTTACGGGTCTATGGCATTTGAAACCAAGATCATACAGGTTTCACCTTATGGTACAAGCAGACACATTATACCCTGCTTCTACAAATTCGTTTTTAATGTCGGCATGACTAGCCTTTCGAAATTTCTCGGTAATGTTTCGAAGTAGTCTTTGTCTCCTGGGAGTGATAACACGTTTTCTACCACACCGATCTTTCCGAGCAGCGTCTAAAGGCTTTTGGAGTTAATTTTTTCTTTATTCGTTGTACTGAAGCTTGCGATATTCCACATCTTGCTGAAATCTGTCGTTGGCTAAACTCTGTATTCTTCAATAGAGCTATTACGGACGATTTTTGTTTTTGACTAAGGTCTTTATGCTTCCCCATCTAAAAAATGCACCCAAATATTAATTGCCAAGTTTTCAATTTATATCGCTTTAAAAATGTATAACAAAATAAATAAATAATTATTAAATAAATATACCTATACTTCAAACCATTAATTACTTACTTTCGCACAAAATTGTTGCTAAAATTGGATAAATCGTACTTTTGACTTAACGTCACCGTGCACTTGAAGAATCCTAACCCAACTAATATATGATAATTTATAAAATATCAGCATTACCGACTGAGTACAGCCATAAAAAAAAATTTAAATGCTATTAGCCAATCCTTACTCTACAAAAGTGTCAAGGTTTGCATAAACTAACACGTGATATTTCAATGCAAAACCAAAAGAACTCAAATTTTATAAGTGAGTCTAATAATCTGGCCAGGGACTGTATAAGTATTTCCAAATATGTTTTGTTATGTCAAAATAAAATCAGCTTCAATACTAAATTGTTATTTCAAAATATGGGCATGTGTAAAAATTGTACATCTTCTGATTTTGAGAATTACAATTCAAGTAGGAAAACTTATACCATGATCTTACAATAAGACTGATGTATAATATTTTGGAGAGCTATCTTGTAGTTGAGCAATTTTGTCTCATGCATTTTATGGGATGAGTATTTATTGTGTGATTATCTATTTCTGAAATAGTGTGGATGAATTTATCACTTATTTATCACAATTTAAGCTTTTTTTATCAGAAAAAAAAGAATTATTTTATTCCTCAAAATTCTTCATTATTAAGAAAACACCAGGCAGCTATTCCACTACTCAAAAAAAGTTACTATAAAGATACTGTTCAATTTTACTATTTTATTATTATCATTTATATAAGTATGAAATAATCACCCTTATCCACTACAAATACTATTAAAGTACTGAAAACATTTCAGTTATCAGGTAGCCATCATCAGAAAAAACTGTTTACTCTGATGATGGCCAGTGGCGGCTCGTGAATTTTTGAGAGAGGAGGCTGGACATAAAACGTTTTTGTAAAAATATTCACAGCCTTTTAACCTTTGCACAGCGACCGTACCAGCTACTTCAGTGACAAAATTAATTGCTACCCAGCAAGAACCAACGTGGAGGTTTCTCTTGGCAAAACATTTTTTTGTTCGTTTTTTGTCTTTTATTTTTTTGAATTTTAAATATTTTTTCTTTTTTTTGGAATTTTTCATATTTTTTTTTTTTTTAATTAATTTTATTAACTTTTTTTATAGAACGGCATTCTACGGTCTTTAGTTTGCAAAAAATGATCAATAATATTATCAAAAAATTTATCATTTTGTGTTTTACTAAATCTTTTTCAATATATATTAAACTAACATTGTATAAACGATTTTGGCCTATTGTATTTGGCATGTAATTCGTTTGAGAGTAGAAAATGATCTCTCCACCGAAGCCGACGTGACAGGAATGGTGACTGTCAAACAAAGTAGTTTATAAAACTGAGGTAAAACTTGTTGCAAATCATTGTCTATCATATATTTTATCATATCGGCGTGACTGATCTAAAATTTCATAAAAAAAGTGTTTATAAAGTAGTTTCTTGTCTACCAAATTATATGTTTTCCTCCTTTAACAATATTCTGTTTACCGGTTAATTTAAACTTAATACTCGATGTAATATGTTCCTGCAATTTTTCATGTCTGTCTATACCACGATGTAAATAGCGAACAATACCAGCAATATAATTTATTGTGTACCTCAGATCCCGTTAACCTTAAATATTTTTTACAATTATCAGTATCAAATCATCGATTTTGAAACATACCTGTCATCACTAATCTTATCAGCAACTAAATCACTACTCAGTTTAACGTTTAATAACCAAAGAACTCTTTGTTGATAACTCACCAAACGACCGAACAGATAAATTATAACTTAACCTTACATCGCTTCACGAAACAAAAACAACAACTGCCAGAGCACGTGTCGAAGTTTGCAGCCGCAACAAGTAATCGTATTTCATACGACCGCCGGGCAACGAGGTCTATACCTCGTTGCCGCCGGGAGCGTACGAGAAGCTAGCCTCCATAGACGTTGCCGTATTCGCTGTTTTACCCTATTTGTGAATTGAACTGGTTGGAAAAACGGCAACTGTGTTGACCACACGTATTTAGCGTTTGAGATATATAGAGAATCTAGCCTCTGGCCACTGTTGTCAGATTAAAAATAACTACTGAGAACGGGGAATTAATTGTAAAATTTAAAGAATTATCAGAGAAACAGGAAATAGAATGGAGAATGATCATTAAGATAAATTGGTGAGGAGGCTGAGCCTCCTTAGCCTCCTTCGAGGAGCCGCCACTGATGATGGCTACTTGATAGCTGAAGGTCCTTAGTACTTTAATAGCATTTATTTCATACTTATTAGTGTAAGTGTCACAGCTGTGAACTCTTTTAGTGTATTGATCCAATCCACGGTTGTACATACAGGTCTGGGAACTCGTATGTTTGACATGGGTCTCTTACGCGTCGCCAAACTCGTAGTCCCTCGCTCAGCCACTAGCTAGCGCTTGGATCGAAGTCGTAAAACGATTTCTTTCCGGAATCGCAAGCAGTCCTACCAAGTATTCTGATTAGAGAGAGGAATAGAACTGTTACTCTTGTCAAAATGTATTACTCACCTTAAAAATAACTTCCCGTTTTTCGCAAACATAAAAGACCTCGTTAAAACGATTTCTTTCCGGAATCGCAAGCATCCCCTTTTTTCGCATTTCCGCATCTTTCGGCACTTTAAAAACAGAAGTTTCTTGCTTTACACTTTTGTACCCCGTTTTGCATTTCGACCCAATGCATGGTTTCGTAATTTGTTTCTAAAAACGCAGGTATTCCTTGCGTTTAGAATTCAAGAATGACAGTTGTCAGAGAACACGGCGTATAGTTGTCAGAGAACATTCTTCGACTACTGCGCCACCCTTTTTGGTACTACGCGACAGTTGACACAGCGGAGTCACTTCTCACATAGGAAACAGCCTGTATGTACGACCGTGAGCCAATCCAGTCAGCCTATTAGAGCAGTTCCAATATTTCAACATTTCACAGTTAATTACCATACTTATGTATACTGGGTGTCCCAAGACATTTTGACTATCCATTATCTTGAATATTGTTCAAATGAACAGTTCTGAACAATCAAAATTGATGCTTCCATTGTTTTTCATTTTGTTGGGAATATATGCAGTGTGACAATTTTTTGTTCATATTGTTGGAATAAATGTGATTGATGTCTCATGAATAGTAACCATTCCTATATGTAGATTTCATAGACGGTATATTGTATTGTGTTGGGGATGTTTGCAAACTGCGACCGAAGAGATTTATCTTGTCCTTTTCTGCTGCTGCGCCATTCATGATCAGCAGCTATAGCAGTTCGTCCAATCCTGTAGCTTTAAGGAAGTTCTGGATGTTGGATGGCTTCAGCTTGGTGGTGTGCCCGGGTTTGCAAGGCAGTGCATTCTGTGAGGATGTGGATAGAGGTTTTGTCCCTCCTCACAAAACCTGTACTCTTCTACTAACTCGAGTTTCTTAAGGTGTCTTTTCAACAGCAGATGCCCTGTTAGGATTCACGTTAGTATTCGGAGTTCATTTTTTCTTAGGTTGATGCATTCGTTAGATCTCTTTTGGTTATGATTTCCCAGAAGTATCTTTGCCTCTCTCAGTCGTTGTAGTCATATCCAGTGAGGGGATCTTTTGTGGTTCACTTCTCTTTCAAGCTCTTCTAGTATTATGCTGGTGCTTATCCGGCAGAAGAGTTCAGATTTCCAAAATGGTGTTTCAGTTCCTTTTTTGCGAGTTCGTCTGCTTTTTCGTTACCGTCCACTCTGATTTGTCCCGGAATCCATAGGAGTGTAAATGCATTGTTCTTGCCTAGTTCGTTTAGTTTCTCTAAGCATTCCCAGACCTTATTGGAGCTCATTGCCTTGATGAGTGCTTGACCATCCGACGATGACTATTTCTTGTCTGCAGAAGTTTCCTTCTAGAACTGGACACATTTTCTTGTAGCATGAATTTCCGCTTGGAAAATGCTTTTGAGGATAAGCCTAAGCTTTAAGAGTAATCGATTCCAAGCCCATGTACTCCTATTCCAGTTCCTTCTTTTATTTTAGAGCCATCAGTGTACCATTTAATGACTTTTCTACTGAGTCTTGTGATCTCGAGAGAGAACTACCAGGCCGGAGAGAAACTGGCAGTAGATTCAGCAAGCAACGTCCTCTCCGCGGGCCTCGAGACAAGTAACCCCTTGAGGCGAAACTAAGTGTTGCCACTGCAAAAGATCCGGTGAACTGGGCACCACGTACATTTCACCACTAAAACCACAACCACATGCCTTCTTATCCCAGGGTTGCTGGTCGGAACGGATTCAAGGACGTGGTAGACACATGCGGAAGGCCAAACTTGGACGAGGCCGGCGATGGTTCGTAAACGTAGCTTAGGCTAACACGAGCAGGCGAGAGAGGCTATTCCTCGCTCCTTAGGGGGAATAGTCAGCAAGTACCGTGCCTGTTGCACCATATGTATTTAGGTTCTCGCTTAAAGTAGCGTCTGCAAGCTAGAGCGGGGTGAAAAAAGGTACCACTGCGGAACGTCAGGTAATAGGTGCACCACATAACGTTTACCCATAAAAACCACGGCGCTGTGCCTTCCTATCCCAGGCGACTGGTCGAAATGGATTCACGGCCGTGGTAGACATATGCGGTAGGCTACTTGAACGAAGTCGAACGATTACTCGTAAAGCTCCTGGTGAAACAGGTAAATACGAGGAGGTGGATTTGGCTATAGCCCAGAAGGGGCAATAATATAGTCTAGCAAGTGGTGCCGTAGTTGTTCTGCCTAAAGTAGTCCCTCCGGGGGCGAAAAAAAGTCCGGTGTCTGTGCTTCTTATCCCAGCCTTCTGGGCAATTGATTCGCGGCCAGGGCAATGATATGTGGTAGGCCGATGATAAGAGGCTGGCGGCTACTCGTCAAACGAACTAGTTGTAAAATGACACGAACACGAGTATGCAGGGGGAGAGGGACCCAGATGGTTCAAAAGACCGTCTCCTCTCCAATTAAGGCGTTGGTCTGCCGGGCAGTCGCGTTCTGTCGATAATTAGGAGAGGACAAGTACGACGGGTCTAGAGTTCACTGGACGGGCAGGCCGGGGGGACTAAGGTGTTTTTCCCTATGCGCATTAACGACTTAACTTCGTGTTAAATTCTTTCATGAAGATATACCTTTCTTCATTTTATCTTGGGGCATGCCCCAGGTTTGCTTATTTACAGGAAGGGGTCCATACATACGTTTGATGATTCCCTATCCAGTCATTCTGTATGTTGCCCTTATCGCCATACTCTCCACAACCATATGGAGGGGTGTGAGGTTTATAGGTCTTCTATAGCAGTCATTGGGCATGTTCTCATTACACCTGTTATGCATACACTATTGCTTACATGTACTGTAAACTCGCTTCCTATTACCTTTGTTTCCGGTCAACTTCAGTATTTAAAACGAGGCAACCTGTCTATTGATAGGTCTTTGGGTCGAACTGTAAAAACAAATTCAACGATACCAAACTTGTCATTGTTGTTCTGCAAATTAGAAATGAACAATCATTTGAAGTTGGCAAAAATTCTAGGTGGCTTGGAAGCTTATCTTTCATAGAACTGTCATTCATTAGTATTGAAAATTTTGGGAACACACTCTTACTCATTTATAGTGTGAATTTTGTGAAAATAGTTCAACCATCCTTTTCTTTTTACTCAGAATGGTACCAATATGTTACAAAATTTTTGAAGCTAATGAATGTTCTTGGCAGAACTTGACATCACCATTAATTAATGACAACCTGTGAACTATATTGTTTCTAAGCCACCTATAATTTTACCTAACTTCACTTAAAATTGTTTATCATTAATTTGCAGAAGAACAATGACAAGTTTGGTATCTTCATAATATACAGGTTGTCCAATTCAAAGTACAGAAGTGATTGGAAATACAAATGAAATCGCAAGTGTTTTTACAGTATTTGTAAGCATCAGTTTTGACTGTCCATAACTGCCAAAGTTGATATTTGAACTGTTTTCAATAATGGATTGTCAAAACGTCGTGGGACACCCGGTATATAGATATGAATTGTAGAGCCAGCTATTTCTTTGCTACTCTATAACAATCATACCAGCAACACTGATTAATTTATTACTTGTTTCAGGTCATATAGATTCTACATGGTCTGTGGGGGCAGTTTTAGAAAAAAAATTAGTTCCTCTTCCATTTACACTCGCACTTAGCGGACTTTTGAACCATCATAAAAATCAATTCAGACTTGGTATTGGGATACTGATTGGTTAATAACATGTACGAGCACCAAATCTGTTGTGAAAAAGATTTTAGAAAGACATTTAAATATCAATTTTAGTCAGTAACGTTTCATCGTAGAGAAAATGTAGGAAACTTTTCTTTTTGTACATATGTTTGTTTTTATACCTGTCGTATTCTTTAAATTTATTAAAGAGTGTTCACTTAATTATAGATAAAAGTCTTGTTTTCACTGAACAAAAAGCAATTTTTTGATTTTGCCAGATTTTTTTAGATTGAAGTGCATTATTGAGTAAATGCCAAAGTTCATTTTTGAAATGTCTAAATATGCCTGTATTATATACAAGAAGAAAGCATTTTGTTACCTAATTTTTTTTACAGTATATAGTAAGAAATTGTACATGAATATTATAAAAGAAGAAAAAATTAAATATATTGTTGACTATTTTTTGTTTATATAACCGCATTAAAGTAGAGTAATCTAGCATTTCATATTTTTGCAGTGCCGTTTCAAATATCTTAAGAATTTATTCGCTTTATGACAAAATTTACCAAATGAAAGTGGTGATGAATCGAACATTGACTTACCTTACTTTTGTTAGTACAATTTTTCGCTTTTAGTCACTTCTGTGGGTTAAATGTTGATAGTAGGAACAAAAAATATATTGGAAATTATTTAGAAACAGCTAATGAAAGATGTTGAATTATACTGGTACAATGTATTGTTGCGTGGCCGCCACCTGGTGGTAGTATTCCCAACTGTTTCCCCTCGATTCTTTGAATCGCGAGGACTGTTTAATAAAACAGCATTGCTAATTGCATTCTCAGTGGGACATCTGCAGTCCAGCAGACCTGAAGCTAAGATTTTGCATGGACTGATGTCTCTTATGGCTTCAAGCGGCATATGTGTGCTGCCGAGGTGTTGTAGCCTAAGAGAAGCCAGTGCTGGACATTCTGCTAGGATGTGAGAAGCAGTTTCATCCGCCTCTCCACATCTAGTACAAACTGGGTGTTCAACAATGCCCATTGTGTGTAGATGTTTATTCAGATGACAAGTGTCCTGTGAGGAGTCCTGTCACCAGTTTTAGGCCTTTCCTGCTAATAGAGAGTAGGGTTTGCTAGGATGTGAGAAGCAGTTTCATCCGCCTCTCCACATCTAGTACAAACTGGGTGTTCAACAATGCCCATTGTGTGTAGATGTTTATTCAGATGACAAGTGTCCTGTGAGGAGTCCTGTCACCAGTTTTAGGCCTTTCCTGCTAATAGAGAGTAGGGTTTTAGAGTTTAGGCGAGAACTGCCTAATGTGGAGCTTCGCCTGCCTCATGCCGGGGGAACCATGCCAGACCGAGAGCCACTGTCTCCAGTAGCTCCTTGAGGGCGTGGAGTCCGGTGGTGAAATCGGGGCCAGGGGCGCTCAAGGAACCCCATTTGGCCAATTCGTTTCCCTCCACGCCAGAATGGGCAGGTACCCACACTAGCTGTAGTTTGTTCCTTCTGGCTAATAGAACAAGGGTTCCCCTGCACTCACAAGACAGGCCTAGAAGTCACTCCGGCATATGTTGTTGGAACATCTAGCTTCGCCAAACATTGTCAAAGGAATTTCATTACATCTCTTTCGGAGATCAGTGACGCGAAACAGCTGTCTGGGACTGAAAGACGTATTGTCACTGTTGAACCAGAACTTTGTCTATTATCTACTCCGTTACTTCATTTTATTCAAATGGTCTACAAGATGTATTTTACAACTATGTTTCTTGGTCAAGGGTGGTTGTGGAATCTAAAACGTGTGTCTTACTTTACGTTTGAAATAATTATGTCACTGTCACACTGATATCATCAATACACAAGTTGACGCGCATCCTCATGCTGTGAAAACAGTTTTTCAGCATTTCTGGCGTTATGGTTGCACATTGCTGAACTATTCTTGGTTGAAGTTCTTGCAAATTATTTACCGGAGTTGCAAAAATGATCGAAATGTTAACTTTGAACCTTTTTAAAGGTCGCTATAACCCCAAACCGGGTCGAAAACTGTTTTAAAATAGTTAATTTTCGATAAATCGAATGACGTTCACGTGAGAAGCCCGTAGCTCGTGAGTTGGAGTGCAAATGTTAGGAACATAGAACTTCTTTACGAGGGCTTTTCGCGTACCGTTTTCGCTCCATGTAGTTAGATTTAGTCGCGATACGCACCCGACAACCCTTCTTCTTTCCAAAAATTTCGTTTAAATAGGAAAATTTAACTAAAACAATTCGAGGTACTCTGAGGTCTCAGCTATGCGCGTCTGACGTGCGACGTACCAAAGGGAATTTTCTAGCTACTAAAATGTACCCAAAGCGGGTAAAAGCTAGCGGCCCATACCCGAAAACAGTTTATTACAACTGGCGCCGGCCACACGGGGCACGAAACGGCCCCAAATTAACAAGATCGAGGTAAAAAGTATACTCTAACTTACGCGTAGCGAGCTCCGCGAGGCATATGTCAAAATGATTACGTTCGTAGCTAATGACATAGGGCGTCTGGCGTTCATGCAATTGTGTTTTTATACAATTCGAACCTTCTAATTTCGATAGGCCAAGTGAAGATCCCGGAGTCTAAAGCGCTAGAAACTTCTGAGGGTAACAACTTTCGAATAAAATTGCGAAATTTGGCACTTTTAGAAACTTCAAATTAATTAATTTGACACAAGTGACATAATTATTTCAAACGTAAAGTAAGACAAACGTTTTAGATTTCACAACCACCCTTGACCAAGATAATTTTTGATATTCCGGTATATCATAACCTTTTTTATACAGACACCTTCAGTCACACGTAACGTGATGGGTGTGCAGATTCCTGCTGTCAGCTGCAGGGCCTGTCGAAAGGTACCCGAGACGATTTTCCACCTGCTGTCGGCATGTCCGGCCTCTGCGTACACCCATCTACATAATGCAGCCCTACGGGTGCTATACTACCATCTAAGGTACTCGCACGGTATAGACCAAGACCCGGTGCTGCCTTACATGCCAGGAGATATTGAGCCCGTTGTCGGAAACCAAAAATGCCAGATCTACTGGAATTACCGGTTTCCGACCGTCAGGAATTAAATAGACCTGACGTTGTCCTCGACAAACAAAGCAAGACTAGCTTCGCCATCGAATATTCTGCTCCGGCAGACTTAGTCTTGAAATAGGAGCTCCGCAAGCCATACCCAGACCACAAGGTTGTATTAGTTCTGATCATGGATGTTTTGGTCGGAATTCCGTCTTCGCTGCGTTCGAACTTGAAGATCATTCCGGGTTGTAAGAACTCTGCGCAGATGTTGATAGACCGAATGCAGAAGGCAGTCATTCTGGGTTCGCGCAGATGTTGATATGCAGAATGCAGTCAGTCTGGGTTCAATGAGACTACTTAGTGCACACGATTTGGAACCTAAAGCTACTTACCAACCAGTGGGGAGGAGTAGTTAATTGATTAGGTCATTCTGGCGCGATTGCTGCGATATCGTCGGAATGCACAGCAGCCCCGGCCAGGCATTAAAAAAAACTATAAATACAAATTTATTCATTTATTCATATTATTGATTTTAGAACGGCTGTAATTTTCTTCTCTAAAAGCGCAAGGGTAATTGTCAATTTATTAAGAAGGGTTAGGTGTAGCAACGTTCACGTATGTAGGGTATGTGTAATAATAAAACCGTAAAACAAAAAAGTCTTCCGGGTGGAAATTTTTAGTTGAATTTTTTTTAGTGACTGTCAAACGCTGAAGCGGGAAAAATAATATGAGATAGCCACAAGAGGCGTCTACAGTATGAACCAAATTTAATAACGAGTAGCATAGGGCCCAGACAATTTTAAAGCTCATATTCGTGATCAGCGTACCCGAAAATATGGTGTTTGACCAAAATTAAGGAATGTACAAATTCCTTTTGGGGATTGGATCTCGGTGGAATTTGCGGGGTCCTTTGAACCCTAAAAATTACAGAGGGACTGGACTATAGATATAATCTTTTATTACCAGATGACTCGTCGTAACATAATTATGATAGGAAACGCATCAAATTTCTAAATGGCATGTCTATTACTTTTATAGAGGTGACAATATAATATGAATCGACCAACATTACAAAAAATTATTTATTCACATAATTCATCTGCTCCTCTTCAATGACAAAGTTTAGTACTATTTGATTGTACTTCTAGTACCTAAAATATACATTAACAATAATTGATAAGAAAATGGTGAATGACTGATTTCACATATGATACCTGATATAAAATAGAGGAAAATATACCACAGTAATTTTTAAACTTTGAATATGTACACCTAATTTAAAAAAACAAACGAATATCTAACTTTCATATTACATTTAACTTGCCATTTTTCAGAAATTACTAAATCAAAAATACCTGAAACTGTACGAAATCTCCCATTTCTCGGTTGGGTTCAAAGCAACTGAAAATTGGGAATCCCCGAGTATTTTAACCTCTATTTTATACTGCTGACTTAATCAGAATTCAGAACCTCAATTACTACACAAGTGATAATAACATAATTCTTGAGAACTATTTCCTTGTTCTTCCTGCACCCTTTTTTCCCCCAATGACTTGTTTGTCTTTCACCTTCAAATTTAGCATAGGGTGTATTTCTAGAATGAAATTGAATTTTGAAATATAGCATTTACAATTATTTATAAAATGTTGCGACTTTTTTGCTACTTTTCACAAATGAAGAAATTCGGAAAATGTTAGAAGTCGCGTTATTCACTTTTATACTAACCTCCATCACTGGTATTTTCTAAGGCTATATCATATGATTTATATTTCTTTTTTTTCGGAGGTGGTGGACCTATGCCTGGATTTGAAGGGGTCAAAGTAGTATCAGTTGGGGTCCATGTATCTTCAGGATCTTCAATCTGTAATAGAGTAGATGGAGTCAACAGATATCTTGTTCACAATATCATCTTCAAGTCCAGTCTATAACCTGGGGATTTTGGCCGACTTTCTAAAAAAAAGCTAAAGGTCGTACCAAAAAATTTTTTTTTGCATGTTTTGTGGCCGATTTGAATCTTTCGTAAGGGTTGAGCTAAGTGGACACGGCCTCCCATTCACCCATAAACGCTAAATTAACCCTATTTTCACCTTCTTTTTTAAGATAACTTTGAATGTATAATGGGTTTTTTGAAAATGAATCCGAAGTCATTTTCCCGGATAACTCATTCAATGGGCGGAAAATCAGGGAAATTTCGTCATTTTCATACAAAATTGCTCATTGTTCACGCGATTATCGTTTTATACATAAAGGATGTTGGTAGTCGAGTTATTCGATCCAAAGTAGACCAAAACTGGCAAAATTTGCGGAAAATTCGAAAAGAAAATCTTTTCACGTCATTGAAATTATCATGTGATAAGTCGCTATACGGGTTTTTATGGTCGATAATTACGAATTTGACGTTTGAAAATACATTAGGATTATGTGGAAAATGAAGGAACATTAAAAAAATACAAGCATCTTTGTTTTAATTTATACAAGTTTGTGTAACTGTTTATTTAATCTACAATATTGAAATTTTGTATTTTCTTCGATTTTCCGGAATTTTCTAACAATTGTTTTTTTGATATTACATTTAATTTCTGTAATTCAACATGCACATCGAAAACACAAATACTATTAAAACAAAAGATTTAATAAAGAAACTTCATTCGTTTTTCCGTAAAATGGTATTTTTCAATTTTTTAATTATCAAATTCGTAATCAGCGACCACAAAAACCCCTATAGCGACTTATCACACGATAATTTCAATTACGTGGAAAGATTTTCCTTTCAGGTTTTCCAGTATACCGCAAATTTTCCTAGTTTTGGTCTACTTTGGATCGAAATACGCGACTGCCAACATCTTTCATGTATAAAACGATAATCGCGTGAAAAATGAGCAATTTTGTATGAAAATGACGAAAGTTCAATGATTTTCAGCCCATTGAATGAGTTTTCCGGGAAAATCAACTCAGATTTATGTTCAGCGACACAAAAAAACATTTTTTTATAAATTCAAAGTTATCTTAAAAAAGAGGGTGAAAATAGGGTTATTTAGCGTTTAGGGGTGAATGGGAGGCCGTGTCCACTTAGCTCAAACCCTCACAAATGATTCAAATCGGCCACAGAACATTATGCAAATGAATTTTTTTGATACAACCTCTTGCTTTTTTTTTAGAAAGTTCCCCAGCTTATTGACTGGACTATTTCTCTCAACAGTTTTAGATCAAGACAACTAAAAGTTTGATTATATGATATTTTTTAGAGAATTCTCATCTAAAGTAATTACTCAAATGAAGTCAATTCTCCACCGTGAAAGGAGAAATGAATTTCCAATAAAAAAAATATCAGACGCTGGTTAATTTTATGCGTTACATACCTCTGGAGCAATTGGTAAAAATTGTAAACAGTCCATATTTTCGTTCTCTTCATCTGAACTACAGAAGGCGGCGACAGGTTCAATTGAGCATACATCTACCTAAAGCAGAAAATTTAGCTTAATATGATTTCGGTTTTGTTACAACTTATTAATATTCACGCAAAGTAGTTGCTACTACATTAAATTTTAATCAATTCTGTTAGAATTATCTAACAATTTTTCCAGATTATATTGAAATTATCATATCTTTAATTAAATAATCTCTCAATTTTAATGTTTGGCAAAAAAATGTATATTTGGCACGAGCCAAATAGAAAGAGACCGAACATCCCAATGCAGTCAAATAATGGATGAAGGGTAGGCGGGTCTACAAATCTATTGCGGTTTGTACTAAACAATGTAAGTAACATAAAAAAATTCATATACGGAGCCAGGGAAACGAAATAAACTCCTCCAATTTTCTTCTTCGCGATGTATACTGCGGCAATGTATTACGCAAATACCAAGATACAATAATACATTATTGGTTAATGACATGTAAAAGAGTTTTTGTAAACTGTCAATAAATAAACGGTATTACAATTTTATATCCGCGTGACACATACACAATATGCGGTGAATAGGAAGTTTGGTCCCCTGTCTCTAGTACTTTTGGACAAGGAATATATAAATTGATACATAGCTCTACGAAATTGGTAATGTGACATTTTGTGAGTATTATCCTTCTTGAGAATAAATTCAATAAACCATTAAATAATAATAAAATAACAAATAACCCACAAAAAACCCTATCATAATTATAATTATTATATTACATGAAATATTGAAATGTCAAGATATTAGTGTTATTTTATTGCTACTGATACATAAGTTATTGTACAATATAATTATAATAAACATTTTTTATTCAACTTTTAAACAATTTATTCATTAGAATTTGATCAGAGTAACAAAAGTAAGGAACAATCTTTTAATTAGAACTTGATCCGACTAAAGTGGTCATTTATGATCACTAACAAGCATTTTAGCAAAACAACCTATGCAAAATCATAAATGACTGGTCATTTGCCATCTCTATTCTGTATTTTAAGTACAAAACACACTAATGTCAAATATCTAAGTAATTTAATGAATTCAGATTTATCTCCAGCTGAGGGTAATCCCTCATATAATAATAATGTTTATTCAGGTGTAAAATGTAAAATACATTGGTATAAAGTAACAAAATTATATATATTACACATATACCACCCTGCAAAAGACACTACTAACTAGATGTCTGTGCGCAGGCCTGAAGAAAATTAAATTTTAAAAAGAAGAAAAAAATATATATATAAAATTAAAAAAAAAATTCTTAATGTTCATTAAATTGTAGTTAATAAATTACATTTACCCTAAGAATTACGTAAAATAAAAATTTATATAAATGAGGATAATACAAACATAAATCAAAATTAAATAGTTCTTTGCATCCATTATTAAAAAAATTAGGTGAAATAAACAATAAATGACTATAATGACATTAAAATTAAATATATAAAAATACTATAAATAATACATCAATAACTTGATCTTTTATTTATATTTGTTAATTATAATATGTGTGGATCAATCAATTCGTGTACCCCACTCCGCTCATTATAAAGCAGATATTTTTTAACTTTGATTGACAGTGACTTATTTTTTATATCATCTGGAAGTGAGTTATATGACCTTGATGACAGGTAAGTATGACATCTTTGACATATTGTTTTTCCAGCGACAATGGGTTTTTACAGTAATTTTGTAGCACCTCTAGTTGAATATTGATGTTCTACTAATGGTACCTAACGAGTTTTTGTTTTTGTGATGGTAAGTAACAACATTTAAAAAGTATATTTCTCTAATATCTAACATCTTGGTTTCAGAAAAAAGTAGTTTTGATGGAAACTTATTGTCTTTATAGTACATTATTTTCAAAAACAGTTTTTGTAAAATACACAGCTTTTTCAAATGAGTATCAGCCACGGTCGTACATACAGGTCTGGAGACTCGAATGTTTGACATGAGTCTCTTACGCGTCGCCAAACTCGTAGTCCCTCGCTCAGCCACTAGCTAGCGCTTGGATCGGTCGATTTCTTTCCGGAATCGCAAGCAGTGTTACTCTGATTTGAGAGAGGAATAGAACTGTTACTTTGTCAAAATGTATTACTAACCTTAAAAATAACTTCCCCTTTTTCGTTATACATAACGCACTCGTTAAAACGATGTCTATCCGGAATCGCAAGCATCCACTTTTAAAGCATTTCCGCATCTTTCGGCACTTTAAAAACAGAAGTTTCTTGCTTTACACTTTCGTACCCCGTTTTACATTTCGGCACAATGCACGATTTCGTAATTTGTTTCTAAAAACGCAGGTATTCCTTGTGTTTACAAGTCAACTGACAGTTGTCAGAGAATATTCCTACGTGACGACTTTTGGTACTACACGACAGTCGACGCTTAGCGGACTCACTTCTCACATAGGAAACAGCCCCGAGTTTCCAGACCTGTATGTACGACCGTGGTATCAGCCAAACCACCTCAACTCAATATTCCGTATGACCAACGAGATTCTACTAAAGCAAAGTATATTACTCTCATATGCGATGTATCTGATATTTTTCTTAAATATTTAAATTTGTACAGGATACTTCTTAAAGTATGTATACAATTGCCAATATGATAGTTCTATTTTGAATGACTTTCTATAGATATACCTAAGTATTTAATGCATTCGGACCTTCTTACTTTGATTACAGATTCGTGATATTTTATAATTAACTCTTTATATGGTGAGTAAGCTATTTTTATAAGAACCAAATGTAAAAGATGTAGTTTTTTCATAATTTATTGTAAGTTCATGACTAAACCAATCCAGTATCTTAATAATATCCATTTCTTCTTGTTCTTTCAGGGTTTCCCAGGATGAAGATTGATAGAAGACAGTCGTGTCATCGGCAAAACTTTGGATTTCTCCACGGCAAGTTAGAGTAAGTAAATTATTAAGATATTACAAAGAGAATAGGTACCAAGACTGTTCCTTGTGGAACACCATATTCTATTTGTCTCTCATTACTTGATTCAGTTTCAATTTGTATTGATTGTTTACGATTTATTAAATAGCTTTTAATTAGTTGATAAGCATTTCCCCTGAATCCTAGATCCTCCATAGTCTCCAACAGTTTATATATATACCCTATTAATTCCAAATAGTATTTAAACAGACACATTTTGATTTCTAATTTCGTTTATCATGATGATGGCTACTTGGTAGTTGAAAGGTCCTCAGTACTTCAACAGTATTTGTAGTGGATAAGATTTTTATTTATTCATAATGAACTTTTGTTTATGTATCTTAGATAAAAATATTAATTATTTTGATGCAATTCAATTTAAAAATTCAATATTCTCCTTGATATAAAAAAAAAGTGAAATAGTTATTTATCAAATTATAATCTAACCCTATTAGAAAGTTTGTATAATAATTTAGTAGTAGTTATGTCATTATTTTAATTAGTAAAATCTATATATTAGAGGTGCCTATACAAAAAATTAACACTTACTTCTAAATCAGTATCTTCTTTGTAATCTCCACCACTGGCTACAGACTTATCTTCATCTGCCAAGTCAAACTCACTTTCTCTCTCTTCATATTCAACATTTTCATCCAATTCTTTGAAATCAGGTGCAAAAGCTGACCAATTTTCAACCTGATTTTGGGCCCAAACACTTACCACACCTAACAAAGTTAAATTAAATATTATTTCTAGACAGTTGGTATATATTATGGTGAAAGGTACCAACCTGAGGAAATACTTGCAATTATTGGCCTTACAGGATGCCAAGCAACATCCAGCAATAATTCCCCTTTTGTACCATGTAGAATTTTCACTAAATTTCCAATCGATTTTTCCCAAATGTATAGAGCATGTTGTCTTGCTGAACCTGCACAAATATATTCTCCATCACCAGAGAAACAGCATTTTTTCCACATGGTCCTGGAATTTTATCAAGACCACTATGAGCTTTGAGATTTGGAATGATAATAATAATGTTTATTCAGGTGTAAAATACATTGATATAAAGTAATAAAATTACATATATCACCCTGCAAAAGATGGTACTAGATTTCACAAAGAAAAAGGGAAATACTATTTGTCATGAATTCACCCAAAGGAAGATGATAAGGGAGTGTTTGAACAGGGAACTTACAAGTTGTAAGAAACTGATACCCAATAGAAAGGTTATTCTACCAAACCTCACCTACTGAATATTGAAATATGACAAGTTCTAATCATCTTATAATGTAAATAAATGTAAACAAAATTCTAAGAATGTTATTTGTGACTTTGCAATCAGTAAATAGATAAACTCTGAAAATTGAACTTACTTATTTACCAAATCTTGCAACTTCTGAATTGGTTCTGGTTCACCATCTTTCCCACAAGCTAAAACCTCCTTGCTATCATACACTCTAATGACTCTATCAGCTGTGTTTATAAGAAAACAGCTAGAAGTTAAATGATCGATAAAAGAAGATAATTATCAAAGTTATTTAAACCACTTACTCGCCTCTTCTAGCGAACTCTATACTTTTTACAGCTGCTGCACTTGATGTACCTAAAACTATTCGAAAACTAGCTTTCACTTCCAAAGTGTGGGAATTTAATACTAGAACTTTTCCTCTAGAATTCCCTGTATATACATAGTCTCCCCTTCTATTGAATGATGCAGATATATTGAGGTCTCCCTAAAAATTAAGAATTGGACAATTTCATTCTTGAATTCAATATTCTATACTTCAAACCAAATATCCCTCACTTACATCCTCATCTATTGGAATAACTTGATGTCCTCCATTTGTATTGACTAATACAGCTGCATGTCTCATAGGGCATACTAAAAGTCTTTCTAAACTTCTAGGTTCAAATTGAACTTTCAATACTGGACATGAGAATCTGTACTTCTGTTCACATTCTCCATTCAAAATATCCCAAATACAAACTGTGTTATCTGTAGATGCAGATGCAATCTTATGGCCATTTCTAGACCAACTGATACTACATACAGGATGGACATGAGCAGTTATTATTTTAGCGATGCCCCTTGTTAAGAAATCCCAGATTACTATACGACCATCATTGCAACCTACAGCCAAGAGAGTACCTCTTTTGTTGAATGCACAAGTAACTGCAAGAGACAAAGAATCAAGAGTTCCATCGAATTCCTGAAGACATAATACGATTAATGAGTAATACTTATTATGAACTTTTAGGGAGATTCAACTTACTTCAGGATAATTTTGTCCAAATGATTCTGAAATATGAAAATAATCTGTAAAAACATCAACACATTGAATTAAACGATAGTTACCTAGTAATTCCAAATTCATTATTGATATTCTTATTCTGTTTCAAGGATTAATATCAAAGCATAATCATTTTTATACTATTTATTTCAATTTTGTTTATACTTAGAAAAGCAGACACATAAAGAATTCAACAATCTTGCATCTCTATGCACTTCACAGAACAATTATGAATCAAAGAGTTATATATAAATTCTCGGCAAATAGGTCCCAATAAGAAGAGAATTTATATATTATAATTCACACCTGGGTCAAGAATCTTTATTATAATTTTGGCTGGGATATAAGCCTAATATGGAAGGAACAACCACCTATCCTAGAGTTTTAAAGGAGTACGGAAAGTTAGAGTTCTATATATAGAGTAGACAAGTAGTGTGTTAAGCATAGGAAAGCGCTGGTAACTAGTCGGACATTCTGTCCTTCTCGCACATGTTAGTGCGCTCTCCCCTTCTATCACAAAGAGTATAAGAATACAAGAATAAGTATAACGCGCGCACATCGTGCGAGTGAGAGCGCAGTATGTCCGTCAAATTTCCAGTGAAAGGCTTAGTAGTCTACTCTATATTAGAACTCTTTGGAGTGTACACGCACAGGTACTTTCGTTCGTCGCTCAGAGCTATATATGGATGGGAGGTGCCATATTTGTTAAAGAGCTTCTCATTAGTCTCATGAAAAATGCACTTATAGGTACCTTCCTAATTAAATTAAAAAATAATAGTGAGGAGAACATAGCTATTAGCTAATACCATGGAGACAAATGCTGAAAAAATTTCTATGATAAATAACGGACAAATTGAAATAATTATAAGGACATATTCTATGCATGAAATTATAGAAAGCTCAACAACTCTTATGCTAGACTGATAAAGCTAATACAAATTTTCAGCAAAAACTTATCTCCTTTACAAAATGGCATCATAATTCTTTGTCCCATCAACTTTTGTTTTTTAAATATTGACACCTTCATTTTTTCTTATCGCTTTTGATAGAAGTAATTACACTGTTTACAAAATTGTGCCAGAATTGATTATTTCACATTTAGGATATTAATTTCTGAATATCAAATCTAAATAATGTATTTTCTTATTGTACCTATGAAATTGTTATAAATCATCATATTGTTCATATTTTCTAAAAGCTAAGTCCGGGCCTGCAATTCAAAATTTAAAAAGAAATTTTACACCATAACATCTAAACGTTATTACGTTTAATTAAAAATAAGCAAAAGTCTAGTTAAACTGCTTAATGTTTTGCTCCCTATTAAGAGTAACACAGTAAACAAGTAAGGAATTAAACAATTATGACGCACATAGGAACAAAAAAATCCAGATTTTGACAAATTTTTATTTTGTTAATGCACAGCTTACTTGACTGAAAATGTTTAGATCAACTGAATCAACTACATTAGATAACACTGTGTAAAATGAAGATCTGAACTTTGTGATACATTAAAGAATTAAATTCAAATCTTTGGGCCTCGCAAGCATTGTAGAGGAAAGAGTAAGAAATGGTATTCTAGACGTAAAACGTAATAGGTAGAGGGCAATACAGGCAGTTTTGAATAATGATGAGAAAATAATGGGCGAAATATTGAGCAGAAAGCTATTAGATATATATTACAATCACACATTTAACTCATAGTACTACCTGAAAGCAAAAAATAGTGCTAACAAGAGAAGTTGGTGACCTACTTATTAGTTGATCTAGTCATAGAATTTTGAAGCTAGTTAGTTATCTACAGATTAGTTAATATCTATTTCATCTTTAACAATAAACAAGAGTACACACTATAACACTAAAATAAACAAATTTACTCTGATGATTGCCATTTGACACTGAAAGATCCCAGCACTTCAACAGTATTTTTAGTGCATACAGGTGATTGTTTCTTTTCATAATGATCTTTAATGCTGAGATTGAGATCTAATCATAGAATGTTGAACAATAAAATTGTATTCTG
Source organism: Endomychus coccineus (assembly GCA_958510875.1). NCBI lineage: Eukaryota > Metazoa > Arthropoda > Insecta > Coleoptera > Endomychidae > Endomychus > Endomychus coccineus. The sequence continues at coordinate 261,929,753 of OY294067.1, read as the reverse complement.
TTGAATTGCTATGATTTTGGTGATAATTATGAAAACTCAAGATGGACACAGCTAACACATTTTGTAGATTTCATTTCATTATTTTGGTTTAATTGAAGCAAATGATCAGTAGTGCTTAATTATTTTATTATAATCTTTTAATTGACATTAATAATATAACCACTGCTACTTATAAGAAGAACTTTCTTCTGCTTGTTTCCATAGAATGGCGTTTTCCTTCAATTATCCATTCATATTGTCCATATTTACTATCAAATGTGCCTTTTTGGATGGATCTAAGCTTCAAAGTAAATCTTGGTCCTAATTCTTTCAACTTTGCTTTTTTACCTTCAGCATCAAAACCATATCTACAAGGAAATTTCAATAAATTGTCACAACAGCTGGTGATATTTAAATAATGCTTACCTATAATGACGAAAAAATATATAATCCCTTTGATTGTGGAATGCAACTGCTCGCTGCCCTTCAAACTCAGGACTATAATGAAATATCGCACCGAGCATACGACCAATAGTTAAACCTAATCGTGTAGTGAAATGATTGAGTATAACTTCTGGTCTATGAGCTGTAATATCTTTGTGTTTCTTCCTCAATTCTGTGGTTATCCTTACATTACTAAGTCGAAAGTGAGCAGTTGGTCCATCAGGTAAGTGAATAAGGAGTAAACCATCAGGTTCTTTACGATTTTCATTAATTACTAATATGTCCGTATATTCTTTTGCAATTGCACTTCTGACTATTTTTTTGACACCTGATCTATTTCTGTACAAAGAAACTGAATTTGGAATAATTCTTGTCAGCTCCCTACCAAATATCCTGGTTTTCTAGAAACAATAACAATTCATCGACATATGTGGGAAGTAAATAAGACATTCATGATAAATAACAAACATAAAGTTAGTACAGACTCAAAAGGTGACAACTTTGAGGAGTATTGGAAACAATTAGTTGATGCGAAGCTTGAAAGGTGTAAGTATATTCAAAATATAGGTGTAGCTGTTCAATACAAAAGCGATATTGATGATATATGCAAGTAAGTTACCTTCATCGGATTATCAGCAAATGTAATAAGAACCTTAGGTTCATATGAGTTTTTATAATATTCACTAAATTCATCTGACTCCAAATCATTTCTTACTAATTCATTCTCATCTGCCTCTATATTTTCAATTGTAGTTTCATCTTTTTCTCGTAAGCTCTCAATAGTGTGTGGAACATTTTTAGGCAATCCTTCCCTTTCACGTTCCTTTTTAATTTCTCGTTTCGTCTAAAACGTAATTTGCATGAGTACTTTTTTGAAAAAATAATGAAGTTCATTCATGTTACCTTTTTCAGAGCGCGTTTATTCTTCTGAAATTGTTGGTTTCTTACAAGCTTATTCTTGATATGTCCGTATCTATTCTCGTTTGGAAATAGGATGGAGCCTTCTTTCGAGGGTTTTAAGTCAATAGTTTCCGTTTTTATTACATCCTCCACCTCCATGGGCTCCTTTTCTGTTGACATCTTTTATTTTGTTACCCGGAAAGAGCAAACGTAAATCGTATCGAAAATCAGGCACATGGGAAAAAGGATATGTCTATTTATGACCACGGAACAAATAGAACATTTTTCTCTTTGGTTCAACCAAAGATATTTACAGAAGATTATTTTTATGGAATACAATCATAGCTTGTATCTTATAGCGTTTTCGATTGGCTACTCCGAGTAATTTCAGAAGAAGTGCTGTGTTCGATTGAGGAAATGAGGTTATTTTTAATGTATGTTTAAATCGCTCTAGAGCACTCTCGATGGTTGTAGCGGGCGGGGTATGAGCCATTGATTCTGATACCTAAATCTATGCTAACAGCACAGATAGTTTTCGAATATTAACTCATTACCGGTAATTATTGTAAATAATGTCCCAAATTTAAAAGATTTGAATTTGCCGCCACTTGTGAAAATTTCGAGAAAAGAGTGCGTATGTGCCAGCAAAACCGTGGAGGCCATTTGTCCGATGTGTTATTCCATGAATAACCCTATCCTATGTACTTTATGATCCAATAAAAAAAATCTTGCGTTAATTTTGGGACACTCTTTAGCAGAATTATGTGAAAAAATGAAAAAATTAAAGAATAAAATTCTCGATGTTATGGAGTTTCTATCATCTGAAAGTTCAGATTAAGATTATAAAGACTCAGCATTAATGTCGAGAAAAGAAAAATTCTAAAGATAAGAAATTTTTGTAATGTGGTAAATGAATATGAGGAGAATGAAATACCTATTTCGTAAGAACTAATATTTCTAAGCGAAACTGATTGAAGATCTTTGGTTTACTTAGTTTAAGAGACATTTTAGAATGTCCCGGTCTACATGAGAGTTGCTCATCACTAAAGTTATGTTGGATTGAGAATTGCACCGAATTCAAAACTTAGTGAATCTTGAATAGAATATTAAGTCATTAAACCTGGTTTGGGAGCACTCTCATAGTAATCGAATCGAAAACGGCAGTAGTTTAAACATCCTTGAATAGTATGTTTATTCTACTGTTTAAAGAAGAGTAAACTTTAAAATAAATAGCACTTATTTCCTAACCGTAATCGGAAAACAATAGAACAATATACAAAAATTTCCAAATATACTTTGAAGTACCCTTTAGGATTGCTAGGTTTAAAGCATTGACTATAAATTAAAATGGACACATTTGTTTACATGAAAGTGCGCCCAATTCTTAGCGGAGAGTTTGAAACATGGGTAACATGGTTCTCGAACATGTTAGTGCGCTCTCACTCGCACGTTCTCCCCTTCTATCACAAAGAGTATAAGAATACAAGAATAAGTATAACGCGCGCACATCGTGCGAGTGAGAGTGCAGTACATGTGCGAGAAGGACAAAATGTCCGTTAAAATACCAGTGAAAGGCTTAGTTGTCTACTCTATATATAGAACTCTTTGGTTAAAACGGGAGGCAAACAGTTTCCCCACCCCGCTCTTCTGTTCACCACATTCATACTATAAACTATATTGACCACAAACTCTGCTTCAGTAACGTTTAGCCGATATTATATTCATAGTACTTAGTTTAAAGACTTAATATAATCACAATTTGAAAAAATACGAAAACCATTCGTGACTTATGTGATGATTACGTGTCCGGAGTGGATTTACCTGAATCATATCTGGAAGATTGATTAAATTGACTTATGCTACCACGAAGATTTAGTTGGTAGTTCTTTGTAAAATTTATTTCAAGTAATATTTCTCTAACTGATAATTTCGCTTTCGCCTTAATAGAATATTATTATCATACCTTCAAGAAAAGAGCATTCCAAAGCCACTTTGCGCTAAAAATCTATCTTCAAACAAATAATGCAACGATAATTTTCCTTACAAACGAATGGTCGTGCCAACAATACTAGTTTTTGAATATTGTTTTTCCAGAAAATGGTTAATTCGATATTAATTTCCATACAATCGTTTGGAGAATTTAAGTAACTATCATAATACCGATTTTTAATCTAATTATATTCACCCCGAAGCCATGTGAATATTATTGCCGAGAACATTAGCATTAGATTAATAAATTATTGTAGCTGGTCTAAATTTTAACTTTTCAGCTGTGGTGGAATTTATCAGTAACAACAGAAATCACCTGCACGCACGTGTTCGTAGAACACTGTATCTTCCGCGCAGCTCAGACAGCTAGAACTCAGGTACTCTATATGCACGGGTAGATGGCACAGTCTAGGTATTTTTCAAAATAAAACAACATGGCGAGGTTATAATATCTATTTTCTGTCATTTAAAATACCTTTAAAGTTAATTAAAAATTGTTCGCGTTCAACTCAAATATATTGAAAGAAAGTAAAAGTGAATTCAATAAAATTATGACTTTTCGTGATTTAAAATTGTTGTGTTTCACGTGAGTTGTTAAGAGTTCAGAAGAACTATTGTTGACAATTAACTTTTCTGAACTTCTTAGTGAATTTAAATTAAGTTCCAAAATACTTCGGCAATACAAACTGGCAGAACTAGTGAGGTAAGTTATAGAAATGCATTTCTGTGGGATTGAAAGGATTCATAAGCGTTAGAAGTAAATAATTTGAAAAATATAGTGTTAAGTCGATTTTGATTTGGAAATAGTTTCCATTTAGTTAATAAGTTATTTTCGCCGAAAAATTGAATTGATTTGAAATATTTGGTATTACTTAATTATTAAATAATTCATTGAACTTTTGCGTTAAAGTATCTTAAAGTCTATAAGTTCAAAAATGTTGCAATGACATAACCTTATCTCAAAAATGGGTAGTTTACCAACTTATGAAACAGGTAGTATTCGTGTTTATGTTACCAGCAGTATTTGCAAGGTCCAATGCTTGAGTAATTGAGTATTAAAATTGTTTCGTAGATTTTACCGTAATTCTACTCAGTACACCTGCCCGCATTTATATTTTATACGACTTTAACAATAATAGGTACCTACCTAACTATTCACGTAATTTAATTCTTCAGTTTGGAACAATACACAGGTGAGATAATTTTATAGCATTATATTTCATATGATTTTATCTTGAAGCTGAAGCTTATTGTTTCAACAACGTAAAAACGACAGTAGGTATATTCCATGACAATTATTAGATAGAACAAAAATAAATTTGTTTTCAAAACATTCATCATTCATAATAAATTAATAGAGTAGAAGTAGCGTAAATAGTTCCCATGGCGTCCCCCGCATATATTCTTCGTATATCACCCCACCCCCTCACACATTATTGAACCAGTAGGTATCTCATTAATAATACTATCAATTTGTCCCCAAAACTGCCGTATTATTAAAACGAAACTAGACCTATGCATACCTTTAATTAACCCTGTTATAATGTATCTTGATGCACATACTGCCTTCATGTCAAAGAAAGAGAGTTTCGTCAAAGTCAGGGAAAAAATAAACGCTGAAGCAGAAAATGGTATAGACGTTGAAAAAAGGAAAACAAAAAGGAAATGGCGAAGAGCACAAAAGTAAACGGAAAGTACCAAGCCAAATGAAGGTTACCAGTTCAGTTGATAGGACACCAAAGAAAAAACTGAAGGGCAAAAATGAACTACAAGAACTGAAAGAAAAATACTCGAACATAAATTGGAGCAGAGGCAATCTACAAACAACGGAAGATGATATATAGTTCCGAGGTGATGTGGGTCATCCTCAAATCTTCATTGAAATCAATAAGTATGACATTTTTTCACAAATAACTTTTTCGGAATGGTAGCAGAACAATCGAATTTTTATGCTAATGTTGTCATGAGGGTATGTGGGTTATTCGTCATGTACCCCAAAAATTCATCGGATTTATTTTGATAATTATTATACAACTGTTCCCCTGATGCTAGAACTTGACAATTATTAAAATGAAATATTTCTGATTTGACGAAGATAGCGCGGCACTTATTTAGGGAAGTTTTCCAAATAAATTGTTTATACTAAATTACTATCGTGAACAGATAGGTACAACCTCGGGTCCAACAATAATTGGAATTTGGTTAAATAATAACCTTGGTTGATCAATATAAATTGTGTGATCTGCATCTGGTACCGTTTCCAAATGGATCAATTCAACTTATCTTTCTGATGTGTAGACAATAGATGTAGTTACATAAGGTATCAGAACCTGACATTTTTCATTACTTCTCCTCAATTTAAATTGCACTATAATTTTTTTGACAGACACTTGGCTTGTTTCTTCAATGAACCGATATGAATCTTCACCGGTCATGATTCGAATGTTCCGTCATCGGGTTGCTAACATACCTATATAAGATAGACCTAATTAACACCATTGGGTTGCTTCTGTTATTGAGTTCTCAATAGGAAGTAACCCATTACACAGGGGGCCATCTAGCTCAGTCGTAGAAGCGTCGATTGTCTAATCACTATGACTTCAGGTCACAGGTTTGAACCTCATACACGGCGGAATTTTTCCGATGGCCCGAGAAAGTGGTGAGGTAAGATACAACGCATCTCTAGGTCTACGTGTCATCGAAACTGCTCTGGTAGCACTCGAGAGAGAACTGCGGAGTGACCGCGGCAGTAGCTTCAGCAAGCCATGTCCTTTCTGCGGGTCTCGAGTTAAGTAACCTCTCGGGGCGAAATTAACAGTTGTCACTGCAAAAGATCCCGTGAACTGGGTACCACATGAATTTCATCACTAAAACCACGATACCGTGCCTTCTTATCCCAGAGTGCTGGTCGGAACGGATTCACGGACGTGGTAGACACATGCGGAAGGCCAAGCACGGTGCCTATTGCGCCAAAATGTATGTAGGTTCTCGCTTAAAGTAGCTTCTGCCAGACCGAGCGGGGCGAAAGAAAGTGCCTCTGCGAAACGTCAGGTAAACTGTGCACCACATAACGTTCACCCATAAAAACCACGGCGCAGTGTCTTCCTATCCCAGACGACTGGTTGCAACGGATTCACGGCCGTGGTAGACATATGCGGTAGGCTATTTGAAGGATGCCGAACGGTTACTCGTTCATGTTCCTGGTGAAACAGGTAACACGAGGAAGTGAGAGTTGGCTATAGCCCAGAAGGGGCAATAATATAGTCTAGCAAGCAGTGCCCGTAGTGGGTCTGCCTAAAGTAGTCCTTCTACGGGAAGGGCGAAAAAACAGATGCCTCTGCGTGGGCAAATGCTGCACCACATGGCTGTATTCCTAAAATCCGGCGTCTGTGCTTCCTCTTCCAGGTTTCTGGGTAATGGATTCGCGGCCAGGGCAATGATATAGCCCGATGATATAAGTCCGACGGCTTACTCGTCAAACAGAAGCTGTTTTATCACCACTCGAGTAGATAGGGGAAGATGGGCCCAGATGGTTCAAAAGATAGTCTTCTCTCCAATTAAGGCGTTGGTTTCTGCCGGGCAGTGGCGTGCTGTTTGATAGTAATGGAAGGGCAAGTACGAGCGTTTAAAGTCCACTGGACGGAAGCAGGGGGCTAAACCCCCAAAATTTCTTATTATGCTCTGTTTGCAGAAACGAGCCTACCACACGAGGTGGACTGTTTAGTGGGTATATCTGAGGTGATTAAATTCGTAGTCGAGTCTCCCACACTACCTTATGGTATGTGAACCCAATAAGGTGCCCATAAAGGATTTCATTCACCTCTTAAAAAAAACCACTAAACAAAATTTGGTTTGCACGCTTCGAAGCATTTCTTACACCAATCGGGTGTTTTATGACATAAAAAAATTAACTGTTGATTAAAAAAAAGGTTAAACAGTGAAATATTCCGATCAGTAGAAGTGAGTTAAGTAAATATGGAATATTTTGCAGTTTCAATGAAATTTTGCTTCTCGAATTTCGTATTATGCAGAATACACGATTATATACGAAATAATGAACTTAAGTTTATGTTGCAATTTTATTAATAGATTTATACGCACTTCTTGTATTGGTATTAGATTTCAATATATTAATATATAGGGATCCGAAATGATGGTTAGTTGTCACATTATTTGTACAATGAAGTTTTACGTTTTGGGGAATCTAAAATGAATAGTTATACTTTTAGAGAAGCAGACAGAATATTAAACAGTAGATAAACTTATTTTTGTGTGGAATAAAGAAAAATATTCAAATGCAACATTATTATATTGCTACAAGTACGTATCATAAATAAACAGTTGATTTAATTTTGAATTTATTTTCTGGAATTTGCATAAACATTTTGAGAAAGCTGTCTTGTACAGAGCAAAAGTGTACCTGGAAAAAGGAGCATGTTAGGTCACTCGAATACTATGATCCAACTTCACTCCGAGACCATAAATCGTCTAATTTGATACCAAATAAATATAGTCGTCTGTCCAGAACAAGAAGAGGAAGTGGAATCTGAGGCTCTTTCAGTCCTGCCAAACTGTTCTCACTCCAAACATTCATCCAAACGACACATTATGGATATATTTCCTAGTTTAAAAAAATAAAAGTTACCAATTGACTGATAACTTCGAAGAAGTAATAAGGAGCATTATCAGCTTACAGTCAACCAGCAATCTGCACAGTTGGCTTGAGAAATTAAATGTATGTGAAATGAACGAATGTTTTAAAAGTATAACCCAAAGTTTAGAAGAAAATTATATTTCCATCTGTGAGGAAAGTAGATTTAATTATGATTTCTGGAAAAGTCATAGGAAATATCGTAACAGGTTCCATAATTATGTTGAGTTATAAAACAAAATATAATTTTATTATGTTAAATAAATGCTTTGAAAATGTTCATAAATAAAAGAAATACAACTTGTTATTCCTTTGCACAGAAAACTGTTATCAAACAGGTTTCATTTATTGTTTATTATTAAGTATATTATTCTTTCAGGCTACTGAATGTACGATAAATTTTACAATTCCTTTAATAAAAAATGGAACATTTCAAATGTTATTTTTCATTAGAATCTCCTATAAAAAATTTGTCATCTTCTAATATTGGAGCACTTTTAATTTGAGTGCATAAAGGCATTTTTTCACCAAGTATTTTAAAAACTTTTAAAAGCTGATTTGAGCGTTCCATATGAATTTTTGCAGTAGCAATTTTTCTTGTCATTACAGCTTCTTTTGATAGTTGCGCTTTCTCGCCTAAGAATGGTAAATGTTTCAGTTTCCAACGATGAACATCACAGAGGCTATCTATTAAAAGAACCTCTATCTACCATGATTCCATCTCCTGATTGTAAAACATTGATTAATTCACTTTGCTCAAATATACTTTTATCCGAAATTCTACCACCGTAGACTGGACTGATATGACTATTGTGCCTGCTGGAGAAACTCCGGTCATGAACTTATAGGTATTATCACCTTTGTGACAATTCGTTGCTTTGGCGTAAAAAACACCAGAGGGCAGTAATGTCATTTCGGATCCCTATAGCTTTATTCAGCTTTATTTATTATGATTAAATGAAAGAATGGCACTTCGGTGTTGAAACTATAGTAACGTTTTGATATTATTATTATGTTATGGTGTTCAGCGAACAAGCTGTCTCTTAATGTTAACAAGTGCTGCGTTATGTCTTACACAAATAAGACCAACTTGACTATATTTGATTACAACGTAGACGGTACTATCCTTAAGAGACCAGCAAGACCTCGGCGTAATTTCCGACCCCAAACTATCCTTCATTTCTCACCTGGAGTCTGTGATGGAGGCTGCTTACAGACTACTTGGGTTTATTGTGCGAAGCTGTCGTGATTTTTCTGACATAGACACGCTCAAATTGTTTTTCATAACATTTGTGCGATCGCGGCTTGAGTACGCATCTGTGATTTGGTTCCCTGGTTATGCCGTTCATAGAGATGCCCTGGAATCTGTTCAGCGCCGCTTTTTGAAGTACCTGTCCTTCAGGACAGACGGTTTTTATCCTATCAGGGGCATTCCTAATTCTTTCCTGTTAGATAGATTCAATATGTCATCCCTTTCTCGCAGAAATAATTATGTACTCCAGGTCAGTCTGTACAAGTTGCTTAATAACCTAATTGACTGCCCCATGCTGCTGGAAAGAGTCAATTTCCTAGTTCCTCGGCTGAACTCACGCTCTGTAAATACTTTCTACCTTCAAACTCCTCGTACTAACTTACTTAAATTATCTCCATTATTTTTCATGTGCCATGCCTATAACACCAATGACACTACTACTAAATACGATATTTTCAATTCTAGCCTAAAACAGATTGCTCGCCTACTGCGATGAAACAATATTCATACTTTTTCAGCTCTTTCTTTCATTTTTTTCTCTTTGTTCATTGCTGTGTTAAATATTTTTGGCTATTCTTACTTTTTCTTTTTGATTTTGTCTCCTCTCGGACTAGAGTATATTTTTTATTTATATTTAGTTTAGATAATAATTGATTCATTTATATATTGTCTTATGCATTGTCCTGATCGCTGATTGGGTTTATACCTGTTGATCATTGTAAGATAAATAAATAAAAGTGGTATAAAAATAACAACTTTCATTCAATCATAATCATAAATTACCATAGAGTAACGGCTTCTACTATCGATTCTTTATTTATTACATTAATTGTTTGATTTGCTCCCTCGAACTAGCATGCAACATTTATTTTTTTACATCCCGTGCCTTGTTCAATATAAATATTCATGACAATATAGAAAATGATAAAAAACAATACTGCAGGGGTCCTTATGTAACCTTGAATAATCCGGGAAAGTCTAACCAGCCGCAAAGCTATAAGCAGTGGCGTATTGCGGCTGTCAGGAGCGGTCAGTAATTTATTCCTGGCCTCGATAACTAACGCCGCCGCTCTCTCATTACCTAACTAAGGTACAGAGAGGCACGCGATCCGACGCCACGCTAAGTTCAGTTGGAAGCCGCCTCATCGTTTACAAATAGAACTAATGCAAAATAATTTATTGAACTACGTTTCCTGGACACATTTTGATTGATATCAATGCATTACATAAAGTTACAACGGGAAAATATAGAGGCGAAGCCGTGCGCTTACCATATCAGATATAAAAATAAGGTTAATGGCAGGAGCAGATTTAGCACACGGTGGAGAATAATTTCCAAATGCACGAAGATTCAGACAATTGTAGGTGGTTCGGTATTTATTAGCCTCATATATTTTGTTTGCTATACTCGAGCCAATTAGTTGGCACAAGGCGTGGATGTCTGGATTGAGCAGTGCCTTAGCTTATTAAAGCAACTTGTCAAAAACTACGCAGACTTCAATGCATGTTACCACAAATTACTCGTAGTTAACAGACGTCATCTGGCGCATCCACCAAATCATGGCTATATCGTTTAACTTGTTCACAAAAACTAAAAATATTGTATTAGTCGAAAAACGTTGAGCTACGAGTACAAGAAGGAATTATTTACCGGTATATCGAATATAAGTTATACAAGGTGACCCAGGGTTAAACCGCCAAATTTTTTCTCTTACAAGCATGTGTCCTAACTTGCTTCGTTTATGAGATATAGTGTCTCAAAGTTTGTAACAAAATTCAGTTTCTTATTACTTACCTACTCAAAAACCTTTTCGCTGATTTTAATTAAACTTTGCATGCTAATTTGCGGTAATAAGGGACTACTTTTAATGTAATTAGAACAAAATTATTAATTTCCCAAGGGGCAATCTACGCATAAACGCATCTAAAATGAATTAAAACTCGTATTAACCAATGAACATGCCACAGGCTGTCAAACTTTGACACAAACAAACAAAAAAAATGTGCCCGGCTACCTTTGATCTGATTTTTGTTGCAATGAATTTTTTCTGTTACATGTAGGGTCTCAAAAATGAAGGGAGATACGAAAATAATTGAAGAGGTAAAAAAATTGTATTTTTACAAAAATAAACATACGAAAAAATTGTGGCGTACAATAATTTGTCCTAATATCAATTAGATTGCACTCAGGGCCGCCACTGTAATTAATAATTTTTTTATAATTACATTAAAAGAAGATCCTTATTACCGCAATTAACCATGCCAACTTTTATCAAAATAAGCCAAAAGGTTTTAGAGTAATTAATTAAAAACTGATTGTTTCTAAAAACTTTGACACTCAGTTTCTCGAAAAGGAATAATGTTAGGATACATGTGTATAGGAAGAAAAAAACATATTTTTACCTAAGAAACCGATCCTGAAAGTTTGGCGGCTTAATCCAGGGCCAGCCTGTACAACTTCGTTATTACATAAAATCTTACCTTGTTTTAGTAGGAGAGCAGCAGCATTGCCTCGGTCATTGCTGTCATATAACCTGATGCTAATGCCTGGAACAGCGATTTTTTTTGCAAATCTTATCCCGGACATTTTTCATTGATTTCTTTAAAAAGAGTATCTGGATGATAAAGAAAATAATATTCATGTATTTATTAGAATTCTTGCTCTCTAAATGCCTTTAATAATTCACTTAAAGAGAATGGAAATCCTGCAAATCAAGCTTTAGTGGAAATTCACTATAAATAAGTGGAATTCAACTCGTTTTGAAGTGATATTTGAAGTTTATAAAGTCATCTAGCGCTGCTTTGAGTGATATTGGTCTTGAAAAGCCCCTTTCCTCGTCACGTGACTGTAGTCGCCGTGTGGTGTCTCTAACCTGTCGTAACCTTGGTGAAATAGGATCCTAAACACTGAAATTTAGAGAGAAAATCCGGAAATTGATGCAATTGACTAATATTTCAAAACCCACAGAAGTCGATGCAAAATCAATAAAGTTTTCCAAGAATAAATGGCCCTATGAATTACGTAAATTCGTATTAAATCATAGAAAAGGCAATATATATTTTGAATTTCACAATTACTGCGGAGCATTTTATAAATCGCGCTCTGCCGCCACGTTGAATCGCGGCTCATGTGAATATTTGCAAAGTGAAAATTATGCCCTTTCCATTTTTTCAACTCACGTGCCGAAGTATGTCTAGAATATGGAGTTGCAATAAAATTGCTGTGCTTGGGATTAGTATCAGGGTAAAGGGTTAAGCTAATGGTTTTGCAATGACATAATTTTTATCTCGCGCTAATTACCGCCCCAGAACTGCTATTGTTTCAATCACTTTGGTCAGGATAAGGATGACACAGATGCTGTTTAGTGGAGTACAAGGTTTTTCTATTAAAAAAATTGCAGACATCTAAATTCATCATTAATATTAATCAATTTTATTGATCTGTAGATCACTAAGCTCACAATTTTTCGCTTTCGGAAACTTCAGTGTATTAAATGTGTAATTGTAATATATATTCACTAGCATTTTTAATAACTAACATAATGAATTAAATCTGAACAGTTATGATCCATAGATTACTAATATTCCTCACTTGTAGGAACCGAAAATATATTGCAAATGATTAGGAACAGACAAAGTCGTGGAAAGACCTAAAATTATACTTCATGTCATTATGTTGAAAGTTTATTCGAATTGACAACATAATTTGTTTTACAAGAGTCGATATAAGGACCTTCATCGTATTATTATAAACACCAATAAATTACCTGTTACTACTGTCACCTCCTTAAATGTATGTGTGGATATACATTTACCAGCTGTTGTTCGCAGGCAGCTAAAAACATGATGAGACATTGAATTATACTCCATGTTATTGCAAGTTCGTTCTAATTGACAACATTTATGTTTTACACTTATTATCACTGAGGAAAATCCTTTGATGTCAAAATGATTTCTCGTTCATTCCACCTCGACATCTCTTCTTCAAAATGACGGAACACAGTTATTTCAAAACTGAGGTGTGACAATGCTTGAAGATGATTTAAACAGTGATTAATACATTTTCCATCTCTTCCGACGTGCTGGTTATAATGCATCTTTGAAATTCCCTACACCATTTCTATTGCATTGAAACACACCGATTACATACATCTTCGGTGGTTTATTCCTGGAAAATATGCAAGTATGTATACAGAACACCAGAAGGAAAATGTTACTTACTACTTGTTCAACTTTGATGTTATGCTGCTTCAACCATTCTTGTTTATATCCGCTCAAGAATCGAATTCTCTTTGTAGATATATTTGATTCCATGGGGCCTTTACGAGGATCGCATTGGATCACACAAAACTACTCAATATAGCCTTCAAATAAATTGCATTCACGTAATTCTTCTTATAAAGTCTGCAGCATTATTTGTTTATCTATGAAAATAAAACAATAACGACATATCGACAATGCTTGGCATACTCGTATATACTTACATCTTACTACGTACATGTCGTAAAACTTATTCCTTATTGCTATTTCATCAAAATTAATTGAGTACATTATGTTTCGCTCAGGTGAACTGTCAAAATTATTAACAAACCCACAGAGTACGTAACATTTCTTGAAAAGTCTACAGCGTTGTGTTCATATAATATGATACCACTTCCATAAATACTATTTTATTTGTTATTAATAAAACACTATAGCTTCATTTGAAAAACTGAAGATGGATTTCAAAAGTACCACATGCAATGGAGGTACTGAGCCCCAAAACACTACAGTTCCCATTATCACCACTTTATAGCGATTGGCGAAATACGCACCGACATACACAGACAACGGACATCGTCCATAAATAGTCTAGATCGATTAATAAAGGATCAAGACGGATATATCCGCAAATATTTTTTAGACCAAATAAAATACTTCCCCTAAATAGTGAGGAAAATTTAACTCCATTATAATCAGGAGAGCAAGATATGGTTGACAAATGTAAACACACACTTCCAGCGAAATTTCTCCCCGTACTCGTGATTGAATGATATATTTTAGGGACCTTCATGTTTGGGCTCGAGTACTATAATACTTTTCTAACACTCATCAATACATGAGATTTATTAGTCTCCACACTGTTTCGAAGTCTAGGTAAGCTGTCCTTGAACTGCTCAGGTTAATGATAACCAAATTTATTCATAAGTCTCATTGCGATTTACTACAAATGTCTAATTTTCTCTATAGTATTTCCTCGCGATTAATCTCCGTGATAACTGAATTTGAAAGACCCTATCGTAGTTGAATCAGGTTCGTAATAAAGTTAGGTTGAATTGATGCCAAAAGTACGAGTCCACTTAACAATTGCATGCTTTTTGAGACTAAGATAACTGTAATCTACATGGCAGTGTCATGTTAACAGTTTTTCATAGAATGTTATTTGACTCAAACTAGCTTTATTTATTGGGAAATTGCATGCTCCTAATTGTTTCTCGTCTTCTGTGTGGTATGTACATTATCCATACATGTTCACATGACTTGAAGCTCTTAATTATGCATTGTGACATTAGGATCGATTACTTCTGGGAGTAACTGTTTACTTTTTAAGCATTATGCCCCAAACCACAATAGTTAGAATCAACATCAATTTGCAGTGTTCTTATTGTTGAAAATTCTTGCCTTCCGGATGGATTCCTCGTCACAATAGCATGACTTGATGCCGACGTTTCGCCAACTATTACAAGTGGCATCATCAGGGCTGGCTTGAGGCTGAACTGAAACTGATTCTTCTGGTTTCTGTAGCGTTATTTATTGTAGGAAAAAACCTTCACGTTACACAGTTCACTACCTTTATTCCGTTTTGGCATCTGACCGTGTGTCATCATGTGCGAAGTGGAATTTTCCAGGACGAGTTTCCAAATGTTGGGAAGGTAATATCCTGAGTCACGGTTTAGATCATTTGGATGTTTTAGGATTTCTATCGTTTGGGGCTCGGGCTAGGATTTTAGTATTTTCGAAAAGGATTTGATGATTTGTGTCAAACTTGTGTACCGCAAGTGCAGATCTACTGGTATCACGAAACCTTGTACAGCGCCGTAGACCTATTATCCTAAGGAGACAGAATTGTTTACATTTAAACACGATCAGACATTGCCAAAATTTCGGGCCACTCAAACCGCTGTATATTACAAGTATGGCCGTATGGAATGTGCTGTTGACGGATTAGTTGTTCTGTGTGCCGGATTGAGATTTGTAATTATTATAAAAACGTCCATAGAATTATTTATTGGTTATATTAGAAGCAATACTGTTGAAATATCGTTTTCTCTGAAAAATATTCCATAATTTATGGTAATCTGGAATATACAATCGAATTATAGAATATGCAAATTTTTAATTATAGAACTATTCCATTCCATTGCATCATTTGTTCAGAAGATGACAACGCCGCGCACCTTTTATGAATGGGGACTTTGTTCTGTACTACGCAATTTGACAGCTTCCGTATTTCTCGTAGCTATTTCGAAGCGGTGTTGTCTTACAGGTGGTACTAAGTTTTCAATCATAGTTACAGCGTTGCCAGGAGTAATTATGACTCGACGACAAAGAGGTCCGTTGGTTTTTTTTGTCATACTTGAAAAGCCGAGTAGAAATATTATGTTTTTCAAGGATTTTGGAAATTCGATCTGTTATATTTTTTCAATATATGGAAGATAGGCAGTGGATGAAGCAGGTTTGTGGCTCAGGTTGATTTGAAATTGAAGACGAAGTGTATTTCTTTATGGCTTTTTGAATGTTATAATGAGAGAAATTATTTGGTACTAAGACAGATGAAAGAAGTTTTAATTCTGATTTTAAGTATTGGGGTTGGGATAAGTTGACAGCTCTGTGGACCAAGGAGTTATGACAGATTGGTTTCGAGCAGGGTGGTGGTGGGAAAGGCCATTGATGTATCTATAGGTTAGAGTGGGTTTTCGATACACAGAATGTACCGTCAATCTGTCGACTAACTAATACATCTAGGAACGGGAGTGAACCTTTCCATTCAACTTCCATGGTGAAAAGGATATTGGGATGTAATGTATTTAAATGATAGAGAAAGGAAACAAGATTTTTGCGACCATGTTGCCAAATAACAAAAGTGTCGTCGACATGTCTAAACCAACATTTCGTGTTGAGAACACATGAGTCAAAAGTTCCCATGAAAATATTAGCTATGACCGCAGAAAGTGGAGAACCCATGGCTGCTACCAAGGACTGCTCATAAAATTTGCCATCGTACAGAAAATATGTGGAAAATAAACAAAAATCAATTAACGGTAGTAAATCCATTGAAACGTTTTTGGCAGGTAATAGTTGAGAAATTATGGAGAGGGTGTCTGGAATGGAAATGTTGGTAAAGAGTGACTCGACGTCGAAGCTGACGATCAAATCGACTGGGTCAGTTTTAGCGTTTGGAGCTTTTCAACGAAATGAAAGGGATTTAGGATAAAACTGAATTACCTACAAGAGGTTTGAGAATAGATGACGATATCGGGAGAGCTTATAGATAGGGGATCCGATTGTGCTAATAATTGGTCTCAGGAGAACTGAGGACTTATGAATTTTAGGCAAACCATAAAATCGGGGGTTTTCTTCAACAATGGGGGATAAGATTTTTGCGACCATGTTGCCAAATAACAAAAGTGTCGTCGACATGTCTAAACCAACATTTCGTGTTGAGAACACATGAGTCAAAAGTTCCCATGAAAATATTAGCTATGACCGCAGAAAGTGGAGAACCCATGGCTGCTACCAAGGACTGCTCATAAAACTTGCCATCGTACAGAAAATATGTGGAAAATAAACAAAAATCAATTAACGGTAGTAAATCCATTGAAACGTTTTTGGCAGGTAATAGTTGAGAAATTATGGAGAGGGTGTCTGGAATGGAAATGTTGGTAAAGAGTGACTCGACGTCGAAGCTGACGATCAAATCGACTGGGTCAGTTTTAGCGTTTGGAGCTTTTCAACGAAATGAAAGGGATTTAGGATAAAACTGAATTACCTACAAGAGGTTTGAGAATAGATGACGATATCGGGAGAGCTTATAGATAGGGGATCCGATTGTGCTAATAATTGGTCTCAGGAGAACTGAGGACTTATGAATTTTAGGCAAACCATAAAATCGGGGGTTTTCTTCAACAATGGGGGATAAGAAATTTCTTATCTGAATCAGGAAGTGAAGAATGACGGATAATTTGTGAAATTGAACGTTCTATAGAGGGGTGAGATCTGTTGGTAGGTGATCATATCTACATTGTATCAAAATTTCAAATGGATTGCATTCACCATTTGACAGCTACACGAGAACAACTTGTACCATCTAATCTGATTCAAGAGGCGACCTCGTTCGCCACGACACTCTGTCTTAAAAATATTTTGAATCCTGAAAAAAGATTATTTGAAGGAAACATTTATTGTGATTAGTTTTGTTTTTCTGTCAAATGTTTAAATCACAACTCTTAAAGATGTTTGTTGACTTTTATATTATAGAATTGAAAACATCAATTTTCGCTATGGTTGTACTGAGAATTTGGGTGATGTTAGTAATGTCAAGATCAAAACATAATTTTTAGTATTTTTCCATTTTAACCGATATCTAACAGGATACTTCTTCTTCATAGTTCATTGTTGAACTTTTATTTTGTTTATGCTTTCAATGACATTAGACTAGATTCAATGAAATATTGTTATAGGGAACCTATTACATTTAAAACCAACTCATTCAATGAATATACATCCCAGCAAAAATTATCTATAGCCTTTAAAACAATTGAAATGGATTTGTAAATTGTAAAAAAAATGTTGATTGATGTAAAGCTTTGATGAATCCGATAATATTGAATCAAATATAAAAATAATTGAAATCCAACCATTTAAAATTGCCACGCTTGAAAATCTTCTAGTTACGTGGTCCATTAGCATGAAACAAAAGCCAACAGTACTAAAGAAGGATTTTATGCAAGCTGCTGTGGTTTCATGGAGCAATGGCGCCACGAACTTGGCGGGTGCCGTAATCGCGCTGCTTCAACTGTTTCAATTATTGAGATACATCTGCTCAAGTTCGTTGTCTTGAACTTTCTAGAATTTCTACTCTTTAGCACGCTAGACAAATTTAAATGTGCATAAGTTAACTTACAGTTCAGTTATTCCTTCTACAGGTGCATGTCATTATCCTTGCACGTATAGAACTGTCGAAGAATACAGAATATAGAAAGTCTAACATCATCAAAAACCAAATTCACCCCTGGATTGTCATTGTACCAGCGTATAATTACAGCTAATTTTGGAATAAAGGCCATCATTGAATCATGAGCTTTAATCTCTTCCGTTAACTAGCCGTGTATTTGAATAGAAATGAAATTTGCAGTATTTCGCAGACCCTCGACATTAAAGTTTCTCAATAAAGGTCATTGTGTAGTAGCTTATAAGTTACAGGATAACTTATCATAAAGCAAACTAAGAGTTGATCTTCTACACTTCTAAACGCTTGTGATTATTATTACATGATGATAAGGGCAGAGCTAACACCTATTATGCCAAATAAAAGATATACTAAATAATAAACAAAATCTCAAAATGTTAATGGTTGTTGCATGCTGATTCTAAATTAGGGGAAATCTACACACAGAGAAAAAAAATAACGAAATTTAAATTTGGCAGAAGTTATATATACATTCTCGAGAAATAGGTCACACTAACACATATGCTTATTATTTTTCTCTTTACGTACGTTTAGGTCTGACGACCATTGTCAGAAGACGTATCACTGTCTAAAACAGGATTTCTTAAAACTAATTGTATCAAGCACAAAGTGTCCTCATCGCATTCATTTCAATCATGTCGCCGAAACGAACAGAAACACGAGTAATCGAAATTGTAACACATTAACACATTTTTAATTGAAATTAATGCGGTGCATTCGATTCAGAAAGTGATTTAGAAAATTTATCGTGATCGGCGACTTTGAAAACACCCGAGAGCCAGAATTTGTTACCTTTTATGAAGAAAAATTAACAAATTCCTAGAAGATGACGTAGATACAGAGGGCTCCAGGGAGCCGGAAACACCCGCAGCTAATTTACAGAACATTGCGAGTGTCATAGTCGTGATCGGCTGCTTTGAAGACCCCCGAGAGCTAGAATTTGTCACATTTAATTAAGAAAAATTAACAAATTCCTAGAAGATGACGTGACCCGGACTCAGGGTATACCAGGTATTGCAGAAGAGTTTTTTCACGTCGTAATCATCACTGGCAACCTTTATATCACCTCTTGAACAGTTAACAAACATTAAAAATAATTTTTTAATTAATTTCATCGATATCTAGGACTTCAAGACGCCCGGATACCCCGGACAAAATTTCTAAATCACTTTCTGAATCGAATGCAAAAAACCGCATCTCAATCCATCCAACTGATGCGCCGGGTTTGGAATGTGGAATGCTTTATTTCCTCGACTATAGGCAAAGGCGACACTCGCTTCTGTATGATATGAGAGGTAAACAAAGTGGAGTCGTCAACCTACTTTCTTTGTGAATGTCCTGCTCTCATTCGAACCAGGTTTTCCTGGCTAGTTCCGGAGAGCATCACGGCCTATGACATAAAGCATCTAAGGGTAAAACAGATCTTAGGATTTTGTCGGGCAACGGGGTATCAAAATACCCCCTGGAAAACGTAGCAGAGGATAATGTACAAGGGCATTTGGCTAAGTGCATTGAATTTTCTATGAAGGCCGCTAACATCTCAACCAATACCAATACGTTGATTAGATTAGATCTTCAGACATTATTATGAAATTAAACTTAAACAGTTTACGATATACCTACATTCCAATTTGTGAAAAAACAGCAATGGATATTTTAAATGGTTTCTTGAAATACAGAGACCGTTATTAGTACAAACGTTTTCAGCTAATCGGCTTAAGGATTTTAAACAAAGCCTTCGGTAATGATGCATCCTTTGGGTTTAATAATGCAACTTATCAGCCAATTATCGTTTGACGTTTGGTGTTCTAAGAGCAAAGCTCACTTATCGCACGCGAAATCTGTAGTTTCGCTAGTTATTTTTGCTCTACATACTAATTAGTTTTAATTTTTTTTAGGGAACCGACATGATCACGGTTACCGTCTCAACGCACTGTCACAAAGTGAGTACAATTTTAACCCAATTATATTAATTGTGTTTCGGTTCAGTTACTTTTTCCAAATGCATGATGTTTTCGTGATGTAGCGAAATGTAACGGAGTCTGGCTGAGAAACTTCTCCACTTTAGGGGAGTCACTCATAGCGACTTCTTGTCAAAAACTTATTAATTTTCTGTGTTACAATCCGTTATGATTATAGTTCTGTCATCGTAATTAAGAGATGCTTGATTTTTTCGCTGATCTTATATCAGGATATTAGCCCGAACAACGTGCAAATTTGTGTGGGAGCAAGATAGAAATCGAAGTTTCTGTCTTATCCGATCAAAGTAAATATGCCTTGTTCACCAAATCTGTGACATTACGTCAAACTACAATAATTTCCCTAAATAAATGCCGCACTATCTTCGTTAAACCAGATATATTACGGGTGGCAACACTTTACAGAGTGGCCGATATAAACTGTACATTTATAAACTTGACTTGAGAGTAGGTTGACATAGTTCGTTGAAAATATAAATATTGATACAATTAAAGTTCAGAAACAATTCTTCCCAGGACTGTAAATTTACGTACGTTCATGTCGTGTTGAATAAATTGCGAGACGAGCATATTTCACATCAGTGTATTAAACGGAAAGGCTAAACTTTGGTTTACTGGAGATCTGTTCGCGGGAAAAAAAGGAAATATCTCGATTGTGGGCCCTTGACCGATTCTAATGGTACCATTTTTGTTTTGCTAAATGCTCTGTTCAATCCATAAAGGTGAAGACTTCCATAAGCGCAATGTTTTACAAAAAGACCCCACCTAAGAATTTTGAAAAGAGGCTCTTTTTGTATGCTCCGCCTACTTTCTTAGCGCATTATTTAAAAACGTTATCGGTAAATAATAAGCAATATATAATAATTTTATAAAAGTATAGTTTTATAGTAATACATCAGAAGAAACTAGGTTATGAAAATTATCAGAAACCTCATATTATTAATTTTAACTTAAAAAGCTGTGTAGTTGGACAATCAAAAGTGAAATATTTTGTCTACTATTATTTCGCATTAATTTATTGCTTCTTCGGGGTTAGAAGTTAATAAAATAAAGATCAAACTAGTCATTCGTATATAAAAGGGTTTTATAAGTTTACATTGGATTTCATAGAAAACAGTTTGAAGGGTTGGCATTTTAAAATATAATGAATCAACAGTTACAAATTCAGAAAACTCATAATATTGACTTGACGGTCAAATCTTAGTTAATTCTATCTCTAAAATGTCATCCTCTATTTCTCTCATAGATGGCCAGACCATTTAATAATATACTTTACTCAGGGATGAGTAAATAAGTTTTGTTATAAATATAAAATTTGTTCCTCTTGTGTTGTTAACATTGAACTTCCGACTCATTTTAATACATTTGTCAGTTAAATTAAATGAAATTGGGAATGCATTATGATAAAAATAGATACACAAATTTTATCATTACCTCATTTAGGTCTGAGACTCTGAAAGTGGTCAAATCATGCTCAATTTTTCAATTGCTCGAATATCAATGTTCTGCACAGCAATGGGATCTCCTATTTCAGCTACTATTGCTAACCTAGTCACAGAATGCCTAGAAGAATCTGTAATAAATTCATTAGATTTTCAACCCGTATTCTTCCAACGGTATGTAGATGATTGCCTTATGTGTGTTCCCAATGATAAAATTCAGTACGTGATTAATAAATTTAACAATTTCCACTGTAAACTTTAATTTACTTGTGAAATAGAATGAACAAAAACATAAATTTCCTAGATATGAACATAAGACATGATGCGGATGGAAAAATAAAAATTTCGTGGTTTACTAAAGAAGTTTATCTGCACTTCAATTCCGTTGCACCAACATGTTATAAAAAAAAGTGCTATAAACAGCCCTACAGATCGCGCGGTTAATTAAGTTGTCCCACCCATAGGATCGTCCCAAAAAATTAAAAATTGTTCGTAATAACTGGAAATGAATGGCTACCCAAAAACATTTTTCAATCTTATAATTAAAGAAAGAATAAACAAAATCAATAATGGATCGTCATATATAAATAACATAAAAGGTAATAGCAGACAATTTTATAACATTACCATATATTCCGGAGACCTCGGAGAAAATTAAGAAATGTTTAAAAAAGAACGATATAAATGTTGCGCATAAATCAATTAACAGTGTTGAGAAATATTTCTCAAATCTAAAACCTTTAATACCTCGCACAGTATACAAATTAAATTGTTGAGATTGCGATGGGACTTATACTGGAATCACTAAACAATATGTACAAAAAAGAATGTATGGCCATAAGTATAGCACAAGAAACAAAAACTTAGAAAATTCCACCGCCCTTGCTAAACTGTGCTTTGATTATAACCATCAATTCGATTACAAAAATGTTAATATCTTAACTAAGGAAACGAATTATTATAAAAGATCTATTCTGGAGATGATTCACATAAAACGTGACTCCAAATCTGTAAATCATAGGACAGATATTCAGACATTTAAGTCTGATTTATACTAACTTAATTAATTAAAACTCTAGCAAATTCCTACATGCGTCTTTATAATGTTAATGTCTTAGGTGGAATGTCAAAAGTATATTTTCAATTAAGTCTTACAACCTTTTTCTATTACCTCATAAATCTTAACATCTGGTTCGAAAGTAGATACATCAACGTATTGTTCTTGTTTTAGTCATTCATAGACTTTGTTGACAAGAGTTCGTATTTTATGAGAATACTACTAAATAGTGAATTCTTGATATAATATAGGTACTTCTAACATTGATGGGTTATAATTTCGATTATTCATGTTTCTGTTCGTTTTGGTGACGTGAGCATTTTAAATTGAAATTGGTGCGATAAGGACGCTTTGTGCTAATACAATTACTTTTAAGATGATGATGGTCGTGACACCGAAACGTACGAAAAGACGAAAATAGTAAACATATGTGTTAGTGTGACCTATTTCCCGAGAATTTATATATAATTCATACCTGGGTCAAGAATCTTTATTAAAATAAAAGATATCTCAATCTAAATGTTATATGACTATTTTTAACAATGAGGAAATGTCTAATTAATTCGAATAATTAAGGGTTTGAATAAAGAGGGGAGGACGGTGGAATATACTACTTCGCGTTCTTCATTCGCCGTTTACTCTTTCGCCAAAGAGAACAGAAGGAATTTATTCGATAGAACATAAAGTTTCATCTGTTCCTTGAAAAGATACATAACATACCATACTGTATGTTGCATATGCATGAATGAGTCATTCACTGGTCGCAGCAGTGGAGCAAGAAGGAAAGTGGTCTTCAGTTCTCTCATCAACAGTCCACGAACTCGCCCGCGAGGATATCCGCCGCCCATCTCCTTCGTCGATCACGTGCTAGACCGACACTTTACTAGGTTATTACTGTCAGGACACCTACTTGCCGTTGTTATGGTGGATGCCGGCGTCTTGCAGTTTGCGGTAGTTGTTTGTTGCGACTTTAAGGAAACGAAGTTGTAATTCCTGAACATATTCCTTGCGAAAACGTCGTACATGACTAGAATAATACACAATTCAATTAATACTCTCGCATGTGTGTGAGTCATTCACCAAATGCAAATACCCGTGCATACATTTTATCTTCTCGTTTCCATCAATGAACAATTATTGTGGCACTAATGCTTTTGCGACACCATCGCTGAAATTGATAGATACAAATACGTAATCTATAGTAATATAAGGGTTAAGAGGGAGTGGTGAGTGAGGGGGAGAAGAGGAAAGACTTCGTTCACTACGCCCACTTCGCCATATTCAAATTTGTGTGAAATTAATATTCATTTTATTTGTTCATTTTACTGTTCGCTACGCTCAATCCGTCCTAACTCGAACTCTAAAAACTTATCTGTTCTTATAATTGTATATTCTCTGTAAATTCGGCCAAGATCATTTCAAAATGAATTTTCCGTAAATGTTTGGTTGGGCGGTATTGATGTTAATGTTTGTGGTCCACATTTCCTACCCCCAAGGTTGAACTTGCAACTTTTTATGGAGTTTCTTAACAATAATCTGCAGGACTACCTAGAGGATTTACCCATTAATTTCAGGCATGAAAGTTGAATACAACTGGATGGAGCTCCCCCGCATTTTGGAATAGTAGTAAGAGAATGGCCCAATACCAATCATCCTCGATGATGGATTGGCCGGCTAGGGAGGAATGACATGAATAATGACGTGGTTAATGGTATTGGACCAGTGGCCTGGCCACCCAGGTCACCGGATCTTAATCCCGCTAGACTTTTACCTTTGGGGCACTATTAAAGTTATAGTCTACACTAATCCCGCATTTACAAGGGAAGATTTAGTTTTAAGAATTCAGCAAGCCTGCAATGATATGCGGCAAAATCCGCATGAAGTATCTGCTGCAGTAAATGCGTTAGTGAGTAGATGTCGAAAATGTATTGAGGACTACATTTCGAGCAATTGTTGTGATTGTACCTTCAATTTTCTTTTATTTTGTTATTGTTGTTGTAAGCCACTAATTAAATTTTTAAATTTCTTATTTTCGTTCTTGTTTAATTGTTTTTCAGAAATCAGGTATTTTAATTTTTTACTGGCAAACGATGTGTCAAACGAAAAAAAGTAAAGAGCCTTTTTTTGTTGTAAATCGAACAAGGATTCTATGAATAACTTTTGCTTCTAAAAAAATCAGTGGCGTACCATATTTTTTATGAAAAATAGCTGTGCCTGTAAGCACGCCACTGGTGGAAGTAAAATAATATTTTTTACGTAAAAAGATGTATTTAAATTATCTATTCAAAAGTGCCAAATTTCATTTAAATATCTAAAGTAGTTTTAAAAATATTAAATCTGTTTTTTGTTATAAAAATTTTTACACCCTGTATTTTTGAACGAAGCATTTTTTGAATATTGTTTATGGTACAACCTGATATTATTTTGTAGTTATCTGTCTGCCTGTAAACTTTCCGCTTTCGAAACTGGACCATCCTGTATACTGTATGGAGAAGTACAAATACATATAGTACGAACAACTCAAAACATTCTCATTCGATCTGAAACTAATTTTCAGTTTATAGTTTTGTATTTGTATTGAATAATACTTTTTACTTTTTCTGAATGCCAGCTGTAAAATTAAAGTTTTCATGTAGCTCGATTCGACAATTTTCATACCAATAATTGCAAACTTTGGTACCTACGACCCACAGGTGTGATTTTTTACGTAACTCCTTCGAAAATGTATGGGCTATATCGCTTTTCTTTACCGTATTCAGGTTTACTTTCGACTTAGGAACATTCCTGGTTCGTTTTCATTGTAAACCTTTTTTTTTTAAACCTGAAAGAAATCATCATTGTTATCTGAAGCACTTGATTAACATTAGAATCTGGTGGAACATATCGCCGAAGGTGTAATTTACATTATAACACGCATAGCGCATCCAAGGAAGTATGATTCACGAATAAAGGATATCTCAATCTATTCATTGAAGAAGCATTTCTTATTGTCAGAGGAAACAATGGCTACATCAATAAATTTATTAATGTGCTTTATGCGTTCTTCGTGGCAAGTACACGCATAAATCGTAATTAACAATAACATGTTCTCATGAAATGTCCAGCGATTTCAGTCAAAAATTAAATATACATACCCAGTGGCGGGTTCTCCAGGTAAGTAGGGGAGGTAGGAATAGAAAAATAACTATTAAAGTATTGTCAGAGCATTATGAGATAAGTATTATAAGTATAGGATTGAATATCAATCATCTATTCAAAAGGGAGGTAAAAGTATTTAGTTCAATCACACGCATATAATCTGTACGCAACCTACGAGGGCAAGGTGAAAAGTTCCTGAAAAATAAAACAGACGGCGCCACAATTGAAAATCCCATGTGACATTTGTGATGTACTATCTTTAATTTAGGGGGAAGTTGTATGAGTGGATATCATCATATTTTTTTGATGGTTATCAGGTTGTTGATACTGATGGTATAAAATCAAACCGATTGAAGGTTGTGAATGGTGTACCTCAAGGGCCTATACTTGGTCCTCCTTTTTTCTTGTTATTTTTCAATTATTTGCCAATGGTACTGAAGCAAGGGATTCTAACGATGTTTGCGGATGATAATTCAATGTTAAGCACCGCACCTGACACGCGTGCTGGTGAAAAATACCCAAAAATAGTCTAAATGCCTGCGTAGAATGGTTTGCTACGAATCAACTCATTCTGAATACCTCAAAAACAGTTTTCATTTATTTTACACCTTGTGCAATAAACTTCAATGAGAGTTGCCTCTCAAAAATTGTCGGACATACTTTGAGGTAAGTTCAGACTGTACGTTTTCTGAGGCTATGTATAGATAACGCTTTGAACTGGGATGCTCACATTGATATGTTATGTAGCAAATTAGCAACTATGTGCTATGTTTGAGGAGGTTAAACCGTCTTACAAGTAGATGTATACTCCTATCCTATTATTATGCACAGTTCTATTATATTCTGGGGATCTGCATCTAAATCGGACCGAGTCTTCCCAATGCAGAAGCTTGCAGTAAGAAGTATGGTAGGAGCAAATAGAAGAACCTCATGTAGAAACATCTTCCGAGAATTGCAATTACTTCCCCCTTCATATAAAGCAACTTTTGATATATGTCAAAATAAATGTTGGTTCTTTTTCCCGCAATAATTTCAATCATAGGTACTTATCCTACTAGAGGCCGAGCAGGCCTGTTGATACCTCAGCATAAGATGTCTCTGTATGAAGAAAGTCCACGATATATGGGCATGAAGATGTTCAATAAACTTCCGCAGTCGCTGAAAGATAATGCTAACTTAAATCAGTTTAAGAAGTTCATAAACTTTTGCAAGAGCATGTATTTTACAATGTTTCTGAGTACTTGGCAATGAGCATGCTTGGTGTTTAATATAATTACCTTATCGATATGAAAGAAGTTAAAGGTGGTTTTAAAACGTCGCATGGCACCGGTACGCGATCGATATGAGGTTATTCTCACTATACAATAATTCTCGAATACTTAAATATTCATCGATTAAGTTGTCAGAATGCACGCTTTGAATATTTATCCTCTCATTTATTTATTTGAAAAGATTATTTACCGAGGTGTTCGTAATGTAATTTTTAAATGCAAATGAAAGACAGGTAATTTCGTGTAATGGGTTTTTCATAAATAACACTCATTTTCGTTCATTTTAATTCCTCCCACAAACTATTAACATGTACGTTACGAATAGAAGGTGGGCGACATTATATATATAGCTCAATAAAGTGAGGTTATTCTATTTTATTGCATAGAGAGATTTAGATTTATTTCAATACATTACGAATCCGTTGAGTCCCAAATTCGACCTGGTCCGGGCGAACGGTGGTATCTTTTTGGGCAATTATCAAAGAAAATACACAATTATGTTGAGAAATGAGAAACTCAGAGGAAAACCATGAAATGCATGCCATTATCTGAATACGTTGTACTGGTTGACACGATCGCTCCGGTTTTGTTTGATATCGTTGATTGAATGTTAAGATTAGATGTAGAGTAATACAATAAAATCATTGACGACTGTTGTGGAGACTGTTTGCACCATAGAACTATTATCCTAAGGAGATGAAACATCTCATTCATTAAACTCCATTTGACTTGTCGCAATGATTACATGAAGTATGACAAGGAAAACCAAAGGACCTCTTTGTCGTCGAGTCATAATTACTCCTTATTGGCAACGCTGTAACTATGATTGAAAACTTAGTACCACTTGTGAGGCAACATCGCTTCGAAATAGCTACGAGAATTACGGAAACTGTCAAACCCCGTAGTACAGAACAAAGTCTCCATTCATAAAAGGTGCGCGGCGTTGTCGCCTTCTGAACAAATGATGCAATGGAATGGAATAGTTCTTTGTTTAAAAATTTGAATATCCTATAATTCGATTGTATATTCCAGGTTATCATAAATTATGGAATATTTTTAAGAGAAACGACATTTCAACAGTATTGCTTCTAATAAAACCAATAAATAATGCTACGTTTTTATAATAATTACAAATCTCAATCCGGCACACAGAACAACTAATCCGGCAACAGCACATTTCATACGGCCATACTTGTAATATACAGCGGTCTGAGTGGCCCGAAATTTTGGCAATGTCTGATCGTGTTTAAATGTAAACCTGTCTCCTTAGGATAATAGGTCTATGGTTTGCACTGATATCGTTCAATAGTGTTTTCATTAATAGAGATGTTTATTTAGATATTAAAAACTATTGATGGTATATGTTTAAAACTTGGAATTTATTATTTTGAATTCGACTTCTTCAAAATTGTTATTTTATTGGAATTATTATAATTTCATACAATGGATCGGTTTTTTTTATTCACTCAGACAAGAGGCTTCTAAAAATGAAGAGTTGACTTTAATTACAGTGGACCTTTCTTCTAAACTAGGAAAAAATATGATTATTGTAAAGATACAATTATCTAGAGCGAAGAAAATATTGAGCTGCCAATTTCAGAATTTTCAATAGAAAAATTTTAAATTCTCAGAAAATAGCAAATCATACTTTGGGGGAATTTATTGTTAATTGAAAATTATAGAAAAATATTATCCAAACTACTGAATGTTGCATGCAGCCTAATTAATATTTTGTTCACTTTCAAAATTGGAAAAAAAAGATATTTCAATATATATAAAAATAGGAATTAATTTTCTTAAACTTCCATTTAATAGAAATAGTGAGTAATACTATAACAATGCTTTGGGTTGAGGAAACACAAAATATTATAGAACAGAGAAAATTGCCCTTTAGTACGAGCAGAAATTATCTCATATTGGGAATAAAAATAAAACTGAAACTAAAATTCCATTTTCCTACTTTTCTTTAATAAAGCTGGATCTCGGACGCCTTGTACTCGTCCGCTCACTGTCTATCAGTCGTGAAAAATTGAGCTAACGCCCCAGAAAAGCTTCTCAATACTATTTTTTGTAATTGCAAAAAGGGTTGTAATTATAATTGTGCCTGTCAAAAAAACATAGCTTTCTTTAAAGTAATCTATAAAAATTCAGCACAAAAGGTAGAAGTAGAAGAAGACTGTTGAATTGAAATTTGATGATTCTTATCCAAACAAATACAATTTAAAAAACTGCATACTGATCAAACTGGTGTAAGCAGAATAGATCGTGGAGTATATCTGCAGGGGAAACCACGTAAAAAAAATGCGTCAAGGACCTTATCTCGGAGCTGTGGAAAAGAATGCATACATACACAATATTTTTGAAATCGCAGCTCCCCTGAAATTGAGCCGAATCATTTTTTTTTCGTAATACTTACTTTCTGTGCTAGTTTGACTGTACATTATTTATATTGTATTGTTGGAGGATATTGAAGAATAATTGAAATACTGCAGTTCATATCATGTGAATTAATTTGAGTAAATACATTTCACTTCAGTTTCTATAATACTAGTCCAGTAGCACTAACTTTTGGCCAGGAAATTTTATATATAATTTTCCTAAAGTGGCTATTATTATGCAAATCTGCCGTCGGTGATATTATTTTTGGGCCAAACCCTGTGATTCATTCCATAACCTCGCTTTTTGTGTTAGAAAAAACGGATTATGGGGTCTCAAACCGACGCTGTTGAAGATATCGACTTCAAATTTTTGGTGGTGGTAGGCGGCAAAACAAAACACGAAATCGTTTGTAAACAAAAAACCCCACCCCCTCCAGTCATGTGATTTCTTCAAGCAGCTCCTTGTGATTCTTCTTCTACCGACGAGTGTCCCAGTACACTTAACTTTTGCCTTCCTCTGTGCTCAGGTATTTCTTTCTTGGGTGGAGTTGAGGAAGTAAAGAGTAAGCACATCAACTTCAACTTCTCGTGTCTCGTGTACAAAATGGGATTCATGCCTTCACAATAATTCTCACATAAGCATCGTCTGTAGAATTATAAGATACTACTCCTACCAAGGTACTTGAAGTCATTTACATATTTGAAAACACCTGAAAAAAAAAGCCTTATTCAGTATCATCGATTAAATCAATTGCTCTGCATTTTTCACATATCCCTCACTCTGTTTGATTAACATCGATTGATGAAATAACATCGGCAAGTTATTTTTGTGTCCCAACGATGAACTGTAAATAATAGAATCCAGCACGCTTATCTCTTGAATAGGAAAGGTAGTAGGTACGTCTCATTGATGCGAACGGAAGAAGAGGTGTCCATATATATTCATCAAAATGCGACTAGACGCGATTCAAAGTAAAAACTTGTTCTAAATGAAAGCATGAGCAGCGAACAGGATCTACCACCTGCCCTTCGCAAATAGAAATTGCTGTGATTCTATAGAAGTAAGAAAATATAGAATCCTCCAATTCCTTGTCCATAGAAGAAACGTCTCATGAATGATGATATTTTTATGCATGGTGGTGATTTGTAATTTCTTATTCCAAAAATAATACACGTTGTTTTAATTACAATTTTGTTATGTAATAAAAAAGTGTAAAATAATACAATTAGCAGTAAGTAACCTTAATATGTTTAAACAATATTTGATATTCATTGAGAAAATGCTACATTATGATTTTTTCACATGCAAAGTTTTTTTTTTGATCGCCTTGTACATTATACTGAATATTCCGTGTGCTTTCCTTGCTATAGCTTTTGAATGTACAATGAATAGTTTTACGGACTATTATATCGCTACATGCTACTTGGAGATAAAAGCAACTTTGAAATTTTATTAATTTGCAGAATGTAATTTTTCGACTAATAGACCTTGAAGTGATGAAAATGTTTGACAGCACTCTTCGGTTTTAAAATCGGGGTCTTTTAGAAAACCCCTGGCTCCCCCTCTCTTGTCTGGACCTGTGTACTCTTGACTTATCCTCTACAGAAATTAAATTTAGTTTGGTGTTATCTTTTGTTAATCGAGTTTGTTTCGCGAGCTTCATAGATGTAGTGCAAAGGTCCACTATCTCATTTCACTTAACAGATCGTGGAGTCTCCAATTCCATTAGGTGTAATATATTCATTGGTTTCTAAAGTTCATTCATACCAAGTTAGAGTCTGAACATTTTGGCATATAAAATCTTTCGTACTATAGAGAAAATAATGGAAAATGTACCAATTAGAGAGTGGAGATTTTCCGAGATGCAAGTTGATGAATCAATTTATTTATGGAACGAAACGCTTGTCTACACGACATTATGGAAATACAAAGATACTATAAGTTTGAAATTGGAATTTTTTATCACTCATAATATTTACGTACATTTGGAATACTCCTTTAGTAGATCTGAAAGAAATAGAAAAGATTCGTAGATCATCTTTCGTATACTTCAGAAATCACTTATGCTTCAGAATATTATTATACTCTTCGCAGACGAAGTTTCGAATTATCTACTAATTTGAGATAAGAGATTTTACGAGATGCAAGTTGAGAAATCAATTTATTTGTTTCAATTGATATTGCTTATAGGAATAATAATGCTCATATCATCATAATTTATGTTTTTTTTTTGCATTTTGTTTCTAAGCAATATCAAAATACTCATATACTTCTTTATTTACTGCAAAAGATAACAATGTTAGTCGAAGGAGCGCTGAAATCAGCAGAATAATAAATGATTCCATAAACTGCATGTATATTGTATTATGGACTGAAGCTATAATGTAGAAGGTTCAAGTACATAACATTTCTGGATTGCCTCCTACTGTCCATTATTTTCAAAACATTTTAGATGAGAAGTCACTTGGAAGCAATATTATATATGTTAATGGGAAATGTGTGTTCGTTTGTAATTGGTTCATTACCTCCCATCACAGTAATCTGTATCAAGTGAATTCTATGATCCTACCCCACGCCGTACAAATTTTTTTCATCTTCGGTTAGCCCACAAACCGTAGTGCTCGAGTGCTGTTGTTGATTTTGAAAGCCGTCGTTGTTCCTTTATGCCAAATACACACGCCTCTTCCGGTTCCAATATAAATCAAAGCTTATCTTTCTTTATATCTGATATGAACCTCAGGTTTACTTGATATCGCGTTTATTAGCAGATGTTCCATCTTCTCTTCACTGGTGCTTATGCTTAATCTAATGTTTTGCCGCTAACACATTTTATTGCATACTGGAACATTTTTAGTTTATTCAAAATTCAATATTTGTTTTATTAATGAAAACGATAGAGTTCACCATATAGTTTCTGTAAATTGAAAATAGCTCCAAACAAAGTGGGCCACTAAAATTCTCAAAAGATTATATAATTTGATGAACGAAAAGCTCCAAAGAACAATTTCGAGTTTGCTTTAGTATTTTATGAAGAAACAATGTTGATCAGTTCTCATCTTCAGTAGTCAATTGCTTGACTGAACAGAACTGGCAGGTGTTATTCCAAATGGTTCTAACGCCCCAGCAATGAAGTAATTATTTTTGACAATTGCACATCTTCTTGATTATAAAAAGTAAAAAGAATTTATTATTTTAAGGTATCCATGTCTCTTAATAAAGGAACGCTAACAATTATAGTAATAATGACCAATAGATTTTAATGCAAAAATATTGCTCAATCGAGGAAAATAACTTCTAAAAACAGAAATTTTTGGCAATATAATCAAATACTACATTACTATAATTTACTGTCCATTGAAATAAAGTACATTGTTTACCGAGTAGAAAAAGGCTAACATTCCTGGACGACTGTGATGATTGCTAAGTCTCGGCTTGCGCCTCGACTTAGCAACACAGAGTCCAGGAATGTGGCTTTTCCTACGAGGTAAACATACTACTTATCCGCAAATCGTTTAAAATTCGATAGTTATTAATTAATTTTGAAAAAATCGTGAATAATTTTATTCACAAATAAATGGTGAAATTTGAAATTCGTAATAAAATTACTTGGGTTAATATGGAAACGTATTAAGGTTGAATTGTCACTCTTGACGTATATAAATTTAATTGCTGGTGTTCTCGAAAGTAAAATGATAAGTGATGATGAATTTTCCATTTCTGGGACTCCTTCAGAGCTGGTTGAGGCAGTGAATACTGCTTCATTAGAATTATTGCCAAAGAAATCAAAAGAAAAGTACGAATATGCATATAAACGTTTTATGGATTATCGCAAGAGTAAAAACACGAGTTCTTTCTCAGAAAATGTTGTAATCGCATACTTCCTAGACCTTTGTTTAAAGATGAAATCTTCAATATTATGGGCCAATTATTCAATGTTGAAGTCAACCCTTGCAATTAAACACAATGTAGATATATCTACATATTCAAAACTTCGTTCTTTATTGAAACGGCAAGCTCAAGGTTATAGGGCAAAGAAATCTAAGATTTTAACGAAGGAATATTGAAAAATTTATCCAGGAAGCTCCAGATAAAGAAAATTTAATGATTAAGGTAATTTACAAGGTTTTAATTTCTATTTAGATTACACATTTATTTATTTTTTAGGTGGCTTAAATATTTGGTATTTCTGGGGCCTGTAGAATGGATGAGTTATTCCGAATGACTCTACACGATGTAGAAGACCTAGAAACTAAGCTTTTAATTAGCATACCTGATTCGAAGACCAACAAACCAAGATCATTTGTAATTAATTAGATGTATTTAAATGTTTATCGAAAGTATGTTTCGTTAAGACCAGAAAATATGAACAGTGACCGTTTTTTTTTAAATATCAAAGCGGAAAGGGTAGTAGACAAGTGGTAGAAATTCATCAATTTAGAAAAATGCCTAAAGAGTCATTCCACGTCAGAACAGCAACGCTCAATGGGTCAACATCTCCGATTTCGTTCAAATTTTGGAGATAGGTTCTCATTACCGAAAAAATAAGATCCTTAAAATTTCAGGTCGATAGGAAATAAAATTTTGGATATATCGGCCAATAAGAAAATTTGGCCAATTTTAACGTCAAAAAATTCAAAATCAAATTTCTTCGGTAAAAATGAACTTTTAGGACCAAAAAATATTTGGAAAAGCCCAAATTGACAGGAAATTTTCTCAGGAATCCGATTAAATCAGAATATCTAGCGTATTTAGCTGACGCATGCGCAAAAAACTGGAAAAACTCAAAAATGGCACTTATTTTTTTAAAATTCATAACTCAGCTGCTGCCACTTCGATTTTTTCAAAATTTTCAGGGAAGGTAGCTGAAACCATGTACTTTCATGTAAAATTCGCGGATCCATGCTCTTTATATGAAAATTTTCGTGAAAAGACCGAAAATACGAAAATATATATATTTTTTTTCGTTATATTTTGGTACGATGAGCATTGGAGAATCCGTTCTGTGCATGCGCTTGTACTTGAAATAAGTAACCATGTAAATCCTCTGATTCATCAAACAAAAATTTACATATCCAAGAAGTAATTAATTTCTCATTCATCAGAATAACGTAAAAGAAACGAAAGTATAATAATTAATTTCTGTGAAATTATTGTAAGGCCCGGTTGCACAAAGCTATTGTTAATTGATTATTACTTGACGACCCGTCACATTTGATGGTTTGTTAAAAAATAATCCCGTTGCACAAAACAATTTGATAATTTCTTAATCATTCATTTCGTAATTGGTCATTGATTATCAGTGAGCTTGGCAACACCGCGAAAATAATGCTCTGAAGTTGGTTCTTAGCATTTTCTTGAAATTTGACGCTGAGTTGACAATTGATATCAATTTCTTCTCGTCTGACATGGAAGGTAAAAAACGTGTTAATTTCACTCAACGTGAAAAAGAAACCCTTCTTGCCGTTATGGCCAAGTGAGTACTTGCGATTTTAATGAGAATCTTCGTGTTTTTTAATTATTGTTGACAACGAAACCATGATATAACCTCAAATCTCAATTTTTCCGCTTCCAATCCTTTAATCCTTTCCATCGTCTATTTTAGTTATAAACATGTAATAGAAGACAAATCCACAAAAGCCTTCATGGTAGACAAAAAGAAAAAAGTATGGGAAAGCATTGCAAATGACTTTAATTGCTCGGCTGAAACTGGGTCTCGAAACAGCAAGCAATTAAAAGTGCTGTATGAAAATTTGAAAAGAGAGACCAGAAAAACTGTGGCTGAGCAACATGTAAGCCTAGAATAACTGTTGGGGTCAGAAGTGAAAGAATTTAAATGATTTTTTTAAGGAAAAATGACAAGTGCAAATTATTTTAATAAACATCAATTTCAATCAATTCTTGCTTCCGGTGATGGAACTTTAAACTGACAATTAAAAATTGACCATTTATACCAAAAAGGCTTTGGAATTTGAATTCTATTCTAAAATTTTTAAGTAAACTCATTTGTTTATGTTGTACTAATAGGTATCACCCAAAATTTAATTTTCTACCTAATATTCATGTAATTTAACTTCAACTATCTCAAAATTCTGAAAACGCACTTGAACCCTTTTCACCCCTTCAATTATAATCAGCAAAAATTGATGAACAAAAAAGCAACGTTCTTTTTGGTTTAATTAATTTATATGAATCTAGCATGGCAACTATGAAGCAAAATTATTACAACAAGAGGCAAAACGCGCTGCCAATAATGATAAGGTAACAAATTTTTCTAATATCTTTAACTCAAGGCAGTTGCAAATATTTGTCTTTGTCATTACAAAAAAAAAATTAAATAAATAAATATTGACTTTAAGCGAGAAATTTCTAAAACGGGTGGTGGAGCTGCTGATCTTGTTTTATCTTCGGAGCAAGAAATTTTGTTGGCTAGTATTAGAGAGCAAGTACAACCGTTGCAAAATGAATATGACACCGCAGCTGACTACTTTAGTAATTTACTATACAAAATAGTTATATTTCTATATTAATTTTAAGCTGTGTTGATACTAGATGAAACAGAAATTATGGATATCCTTGACCCCGAACCAGGTCCCTCTCATCAAGATACTCCCATTCCTGTATCCCAACCATCCAAATTGACCCGAAAAAGAAAACAGGCTGTAACTGTAACAAGCGAAGACTTGAGGAAGAGATATTACCGGGAAAAAATAAAAAATGAAAAAATTCAGAGAACAATTTTAAGTTTACAAGTAAAAAAGTTACGTTTGGAAATAAATAAATTGAAGAATTAGAATAATTTAATGTGTACTTTTATTTATCTGGCAAATACGGTAGCAATCAATGCATTTCGCACTGCATAATTTGGATTATTATTGTTGCCTTCGTGGAAAACGAAATTATCTTCTTCCTCATCTTCAATTTCTTCAAAATAATCTTCAATTTCGTCATTTTGTTCTTTGCAGATATTATGTAGCACTCCACAAGCCACAATCACTTTGACAGTAGTGTCTACTTTGAGTCGTAGACCATTTTTTAAGCAGGGAAATCTGCGCTTAAGGACTCCAAAAAATCTCTCGACTGTATTGCGAGTAGCGATATGGGCCCTATTATAAGCCTCTTGACTGGCATTCATTTGATTCGCAGTCACAGGTGTTAAAAGATGCGGCTTACATGGGTAACCACTATCGCCTAGTAAGAAGCCATTGCCATATCTACCCATTCGAAATTCAACAGGAAGAGGGCAATCGTTAAATATGGTACTGTCATGTACGGATCCTGGCCATCGAGAAACAATATGCAGCAATTTTAATTTGGCGTCACAAATCCCTTGAACGTTGATGCTGAAGTATCCTTTCCTGTTTCTATACAGTTCAGCAGTGGGTCCACCCGGGGACTGGATACTCACATGCGTGCAATCGACCGCACCCACAACCCGTGGAAAGCCAGCAATTTGGAAAAATCCCTGTTTTGTTGCCATTAATTCTTGATTGCTATGGGGCATCTTTATATATTGTCGTGAAAGCTGTGCGATTTGATCAGTAACACGCCGAATTATTCTACAAATATTTGATTTGTGAATATGCATGTAATCTCCAATTAATTCAAGAAAACCGCCTGTGGCATAAAAGCGAAGAGTTATTAAAATCTGCGTACGTGCATCGAGAGATTTATTTCTCCGGGTCCTTGGTTCAATTGCATGCCCTATTGAATGAACTAAATTCATCAGTGTTGTCTTGTTAATACGAAATCTTTTTTTAAAGTCAACATCATCGTGAAGTTCAAACGGATTTTCTCGTTCACGTATGAATCGAATTCGTCGTGCTGGTGGTCTTCGTGGTGGTTCTTCATCACTCGATGCAGAAGACAAGTCAGACAGCATAGTTTGTTTGTATTTTAAAATTATTTAAGAAAATATACACATAAACACAAGCGAATAGAGATTAATGTTTGGATGACGTTTGGTTAATTGCCCAAATGTCATTCATTACATTAATCATCCGTTAACACTTGTTTAACAATCAATTATTTTTTATGCAACGTAATCTTGTCTTAATTACTTGTTGATTAGAGATTAGCGTTGACATTTATTAAATATTTAACAAACCATTAACAAGCTGTTAATCATCCGTTAATCATTTAGTAACTTTCAATTATTCGTTGACAACCCATTAATGGCCAATTAACTTTTGTGCAACCGGGCATAAGTATATCACTTTCTTGTATATCAAATATAGACTAAAATCGAAAATTGATGACACCATATACATTTTCGTTTATAATTCATTTTCAAGAATATCCATGGGAAATACTTTGAATTCTTCCCGCAGCACATTCTCGTCGCGTTTGATACCTTAAGTCGGTAAGGCAGTTTATATAATTATTCGCCTGAATTTCGGAGCAAAAGTGTCAACATACTCATAATGTTTATTTTGAATGATAATTCTGCACTTTTTATTAAATAATAATTTAATAAAAATTCTTTATAGACATCATACGTATAATTTTACACTTTTTTTTATGTGAGTGTTCAAATAATAATAAATTCACAAGAATATCGTTGTTTACATTTTAAGAAAATAACTTTTTCATAGAACTGTGATATTCATTATAGTTTTCAAATGGATTTAGCACGTACCTAAATAAGCCAATAATATCAATATTCATACTTGTACATAAAATTATTAAGCCCTCATGATTGAAATGAATTTTTTATCTATAGATAAAATGTGTGATGTTGTAATAAATTGAGACTAAAATCAATTGTCGTGCAGCGGGTCCATCACGACGTTTGATGAATCGTCATCGAAATATCAAAAGATTTTACAATTGAGATTAGACACTGAACAGACGTTGCATAATATATGTGATTAGCATAATAAAATATTTCTTGCAAATTATTCTTCAGCTCAAAAATATTGTTGTGACCCTTTCGAAATTCACATTCCACGATCTAATTATCGTTTGCGAGTAATTGAATTGAAATTTGCCAAAGAAGTTTTCAGTGTACTAAATGATAAGATGCTAATACCTGGCAAGAATTAAACTGAATAAAAAAATATGAAACATATTTAGAAAAGTTTAAAAACATCAAATCTATAGACCTGTGACCGCAACTTTTTCTGGATTTCAATATTTTTTTCACGTTCTGCTAAATTGAATTATTCAAATTAAATTAATTTCAAATTTTATTAACCTATTTTTTAAATTCTATTGAATTATGATTGAATTCTACAATGCCCATCGTAATTAAATATAACGATAAAAATAAAAAATATTAAATTTCCGTATTTTCGGTCTTTTGACGAAAATTTTCATGTGAAGAGCATGGATCCGCAAATTTTACATGAAAGTTCATGGTTTCAGCTACCTTTCCTGAAAATTTTGAGAAAATCGAAGTGGCAGCAGCTGAGTTATGAATTCTTAAGGTTTCTTGAGTTTTCCGAGTTTTTTGCGCATGCGTCAGCTGAATACGCTAGATATTCTGATTTAATCGGATTCCTGGGAAAATTTTCTATCAATTTGGGCTT
This sequence comes from Endomychus coccineus, assembly GCA_958510875.1. NCBI lineage: Eukaryota > Metazoa > Arthropoda > Insecta > Coleoptera > Endomychidae > Endomychus > Endomychus coccineus. The sequence continues at coordinate 261,890,516 of OY294067.1, read as the reverse complement.
TTCCAAATATTTTTTGGTCCTAAAAGTTCATTTTTACCGAAGAAATTTGAGTTTGAATTTTTTGACGTTAAAATTGGCCTAATTTTTTCATTGGCCGATATATTCAAAATTTTATTTCCTATCGACCTGAAATTTCCAGGATCTTATTTTTTCGCTAATGAGAACCTATCCCCAAAATTTGAAAGAAATCGGAGATGTTGACCCATTGAGCGTTGCTGTTCTGACGTGGAATGACTCTAAAATAGTTATATAACTTATTTGAACTTGGTAAATCCGACAGAATATATTGGTCACTGCTTTCGTCGGTCTTCTGCAACAATATTGGTTGACTCTGGTGCCGATATAACCAGTTTAAAGAGGCATCGCGGATGGAAGTCATCAAACGTTGCTGAAGGATATATCGAAGAATCTCTTAACAATAAGGTTGAGGTGGCAAATCAAATTTTCACAGTACAAAATATTCTACAAAATAACCCTACCACCCCGCATGTTGTCCAAAATGTTTCTCATAGTTCTAATAATGTTCCTCCAATGTACAATAATTCTACTAACTGTAAAATAACTGTAATAAAAATTCTTGACCCAGGTATATAATTTTAAGCATCTTTTAAAAAAACAGTATTTCTGTCTGTCTGTCTGTCTGGATGTATGTAACGAAATGCTTGTCTACACGATAACTCAAAAACGAAAGTTCCTATCATATTCAAATTTTGACAAAAAATTCTTTGCTGTTCGGTGACGATCTCTACTGTTTTTCAGGGAAATAGTGTAATAGACACACCCTTTTCTGAAGGATTGAAAATTAAAAAAAATTTCAACTTCAAGGAAGTCATGAATCGATCAAAACGTTTACAGTATATTTACGTTAGCCAAATACCAAATTTCAAGAAAATCGTTCAAAAGAACAACAACAAAAACGATTATTGAAATAATCTTAAATTCACATTGCACTCGACAGTTTATAAGAAACTGCGATATGGTCTAGGGGCTAGGACAGTAAGCTCCCACTCAGTAGGCTCGGGTTCGATTCCCAGAAACGGAAAATTTGTTTTTCTACATTTTCTTAATAACTTTATTAACTTGAATATTATTTAGTTGTATAAAGATATTTTATTTCAATTTATTTCACAAATGCGAAGAGAATGTGGAACAATTATATAAAAATCAGTAACCAAATCAAATGATTTGCGAAGAGTAACTTTGCCACAAACACTATTTATCTATTCTCCAGGCGGCAACAAATTTCTAGTTTACTTTAGCAATCGTTTCATTTGTAGGTTAGTTTCCGACAAAACGACAGATGAAGGTTTGACGATTCTTCATGATTCTTTCATAGAAGAAATGAAAGATCTTGAAATCCTTGAAACACAGTTATTGAAGAAAAAAAAACATCTATGATACCACAACACTCGCAGAATAAATATATTTTACATGTTGTAATTGATTAGAAAGCTTAGTTTTTCTTTCGTTTTCTATATTCTGCAACAGTTAATGGAGTTACAAGATACATCCTCTACGATTGATTAATTTAGGATAACAAATAAAATTCCTGAATTATCTCAATAATATTTTCAGATTCATTTGTTAATAGCTATTTAAACGAAGAATTGTTGTTTTGTCGCTCATACAAATTTTGTTCGATATGAGTGACATGTTCTGGCCTGCAGGTTGAAAGAAGAATCCATTTTTTATGGTTTAATGAAGAATTCTATGTTGAATTGTGCCTTGCGGGCAGTCGTTTATCAATCATCTTGTATATTTTACTGAAGTAATGGATAGTTACGAGGTTAAATCTTACCTAAATTTGTCACAATAATTCTAAATTACTGATATTCCTCAAAAGAGTAAGGTTTTTATATTTCCTTAATGAATGTCTCTTAGGTATAATTATGGTGTACATGTGTCGGATGATGAAATAAGACTATTTTTAGCGAGTTTCTGACGGGATGTGAGGCGACGCGACTGGTGGTGCTGTCATAGAGCGAGGGCCTTACTGCCAGACTCGGACAGTTAAAATGCATGTCGCGACCAGACCGCTTGTCTAGAACACCATCCGGTCCACATCGCATCCTGCTTTGACGACTTTTGGTCGAACGTCGAAATATGTGGCCAGTTCCTGAAACGGCGGTCTCCAAATTTTCAACCAACAATGTGGAATGGCTGGCTATATTGATTTAGTATGTCTTTACGGGGTTCCAGAATCCCGTAAACACGAGGGTAGCAGGAAAGCTTATTCTTTGCAGTAACCAATAGTGCAGTATACACGAAGATTATTACCAGTCTTTTTCGTTAGGAGTCTTGAAAAACCAGAGACTTATTGTCTACCAGAACTTGTGAGTGACGAACGTGTGAAGTATTGCAATAATTCTCTCATTTAATTTTTATCTCAACTCGTAAGCAGAAAAGATCAAAGTTGTAATTGGAATTATGCGTGGAAGAAGTATTTTATCGTGCAAGCATTTGAAAATATATTGAAGTGAAACCAGTATAGACTGGAGTCGCGGAGTGGGTGTAAAACATCCGACTGCAATACATAAAAAGCCCTAGTGGCTGAGGTGTGGCTGGTGCAAAGGACCAGCATCCAGAGCTAAAAAGGAGGCTGCTCCCAGATTTTTAATAATAATCATGATAATGTTTTATTTTCCAACAGGTAGACTCCAAATACAGGAAAAATTGAAAAACAAAAGATTGGTCACATTATTGTACTAGAAGTATGAAGTCAGGTAATATCTAACAATGGATAAAGCTAAGGACTTAATTGTGTCAAAATATATGTCATACTGCCTAGAGATACAATTGAATCCACGTATGGACAAGAGTCTTCGGTATCATCATTAGGTAATACGGACGGGTTGTGACCGTCGAAAAGTAGAATTCTGTTTGCCGCCCTCGTTATAATCCGATTTTGTTGCGGTCACGCGTTGCCTTATTTATCTGTATAGTTCTGTATTTTCCAATATTTCCATTGTATATTGTTTTGTATTACGCATATTATGTAATATTATTATGAAATGTAAACAATTTTTCGGGCCAGGATTTTTTATCTCAATTTATAAAAACAAAAATATTGTACTGCACAAAAGGGTTTTTGGTACTGCACAAATTATTTTTTGTATTGCACGTTAAAAAAAATCCTGCGTTAGGTGTAGCACACGGGCATGTCATTCATTATAAAATAAAGTTACGCGAGGGCTCGCGCTATGAGAGAAATTCTCACACCTACGGCGCGCAACGTACTCAAATGATAAGATCGAACTGATGCCAGATCAGACAGCAAGATAACTGAGTAAACTGAGACACCAAACGCCCCTACTTATATCTGATAGAGATGTGCGCGTTTTTCTGAAAATATGAGAGAAAATCTCATATAGGGAGTAACGTACAAAAAAGTTCATTTACAATTGGAATGTAAGAGCTAAAGACCGTTTTACAGTTCGCAATTCTTGTTGCAATACGCAATATTCTTGATCAAAAGTATGCGCAGTTTAGAAATTGAGTGCAAGACTTGCCATTTCAAGACATTGCACAGTATCGGTCTGGTTCGATATGAATTGGGATTTGCGTGCAATTATAGGGGAAAATTTTGGGAACTTTTTGGTTACCAACCGAACAAAAGTTTCCACAAGGACGCTTATTGGCGTTGACGTTTATATCACAGAACAACAGAAAGATTTATTATACCTATTGATCTATCGATTCTTGTGTTTCGTTTATTCTTTTGCTTTCGATTTGAACTCTTGCTCTAAATTGTAAATTTTGTTGTATTGTAGTTTAAAACCAGAAAATGCATTCCTCACTGTTTCAAATTCCCTAGCAATATCTAACCAATCTGCAGCCAGATATCTTAATGTTATTATTAGTGTGAGCAATTTTGGAGTTTTTTAAATGTGTTTGTATCCATCCTTAGAAAATTTGAGAACTTTTCTATATCTGAAGCAATGAGCTCTTCAGTTAAACCAAGGCAAGTTTAAAACCAGAAAAAGCATTCCTCACTGTTTCAAATTCCCTAGCAATATCTAACCATTCTGCAGCCAGATATCTTAATGTTGTTATCAGTGTAAGCAATTTTGGACAGTTTTTTAAAGGTTTTGTTATCCATCCTTAGAAAAATGGAGAACTCTTCTAAATCTGAAGCAATGAGCTCTTCAGTTAAACCAAGGCCTTACCAACCACCTTCGTTGTTGTACCTTTTGCTTCTTCTTTCTATAACATACATATTATATGGGAATGGACTAAACATGGTAGCTATGCAAATTTGCCCAAAAACCCTGACATCCGTACCCACGTCTATGCCGTCTGTTGGATGAATAATTATAGAAAGAAATGCAGAACAATCGAGATCGAGAGTTAATTTAATCAGAATTAGTTAATTTGGTAGACAATATTGATATCAGGTGGAGATATAAAATTAGGATTTCACAATTTTAACGAATATGAAATGCGAAACAATTTAGAACAAACAATGCATATACGAATGGCGCAAAAACAAAATTCTTATATCTAAAGAGAAGAGGTTAACTCAAATAGGTCAGCGTTGGCTAAGATTGGAAATGTTTGATGATAATTGAATGGGTATTCTGAAACCACGGAATATACGTGAAAATAAATTAATTGATTAACAACTTCTACAGATGACGTAACTACCGAGGAATTTATTACAATTTCGTAGTGAAGTTGAAAATTTGCATATTTGTATTCCCTTCCAGAATTATTAGTAGCATGATAAACTCACGGAACTAATAACATCAAAATTGTTGATAAGAGCAGGTAGAAATGTATAACCCACCTATGTGAAATATTACCGATTATATTCTTGTGTGTAGGGGTAGGGGGCTACAGAAGACGGAAGGTGGTGCAGCCACATGTGCACGTGTTGCTAACTTGCATCTGTCTCTACTTACAACTACACAGTTAGACACTTCCAATCCACTCACATTTGTCCTGCAATTACAGGAGCAGAATCGACGGCGGCTCCACATGTTCACATATCATCCTTTTCTCTACGTTTCCTCAACCTCAAGGTGCGTTTCTATGCCGCATTATGATCTCATGTGGTAACAGCATCACAGCCATCCGGTCAAAACAACCGTTGGCGCGTGCCTGATTTTCACAAACCCGGATTTATTTGTTTGTATAAATTTTATCTGAGTTTTGTTTTCAATGAGGTTCACTTATATATCCGATTTGTGGGTTTTTATCATTTAAAATATATAGACTTTGGGCTTTTCAGGTACGTGCTACACCTTCAGAGCTATTCCGTGTGTTCAAGTAATCAATCGATAGCAATTCCTCCTGTTGATCCATTATTACATTATGTTGTATGTCGGAACACGAATGAGAAAATAAATTGCCTGAATCGTGCTAGCTTCATCATAACTGGGATTGAACCGATCATGTTTTTCTTGATAAATACAAAGAAACAACTTATTTTTATGGTTAATAACTTCTGAACTCAATTTGGGATAGTATTTGAATTATTCCCTTCACTAAACCAACATGGATTTTTAAAATTTAAGTGTCGACTGCTTTGATCATTGACACAGACAATACAGAATGTTTGACATGGTAAGTTCAACAATTGGATAACATATGAAAAAGTGTCTAAATGTCTTTAAACTTTATTCGAATAGTGGATTTTCTTGGCAGACATAGGGTAATATCGGAGAAACAGTTGGGATTCAGGAGGGGTAAATCTACGCAGGACGCAGTTGCGATGTTAACTCCATTTGTATACGAGGCACTCAACAAACCTTGTTTGTGTGTTTTTGTTGATCTTGAAAAGGCGTTCGATACAGTTAGTCACAGTAGGTTATTAGATAAATTGGAGTACTGCGATATTAGGGGAAGGGCACTGGATTTACTGGGCAGCTACTTAATGAATAGACAGCAGTGTACGAAGATTGCTGTTCACAATTTGTATAAATGATCTTCTGTTCAAGGACATGGGAGAATCTTAAAGAGAAATCAGAGGCAGACTTCGCTAAAATCAAACAGTGGTTTGATATAAATTTGTTGACACTGAATAAGAATAAATTACCAAGTTTCGGGAGGCTCAGCATACAGAGTGATGATGAGATACTCGATTTACATAGTTCGGAATCAGTTGTTTATCTTGGTATAACGATAGATAGACATTTCAGATGGGATTTACATATTGAAACGGTTGTCAAGTAAGTAAGATCACTTATATTTAAGTTCAAGTATTTGAGACAATTCCTAGGTTTGGAGGACTTAAAAACACTTTATATATCTCTTGTACAGAGTCAACTATCATATGGTATTATTGGTTGAGGATCGGTTAGAAATAACTACTTGAAAAGTCTGGAAATCACACAAAAGTGGGTTCTTAAAGTCATTTTTCAAAAGAGAAGAACCCATCCTACTGAACTTATTTTCGAGAAATCCGGTGTGATGGACTTAAGACAGATCTATGTTTATTTCACTTTGGTATGGCTCTCCTCAAATAGACATTGTATAGACTATGAGACTCATGAATATCAGGTTAGAAACAAATACTGTATAAAGAATAGAATCAAGAAATCAATTGGAAAAAGGTGTTTCACCTATATTGACCTCAAACTGTATGAACTCCTACCATCTGAACTGAATGGATTACAATATAGTCACTGTAAAAAACATCTTAGGTCTTGGATACAGAATATGCCAAGGAGTAAAATGGGTCAGATAGTTGACGGTGATATTTGTTGAGTAATGAATTATTTTATTATTTGTTGTACTACAGTGATGATTTTGTTTATTTGTGTAAGTTGTACGAAAATGGTTATGAGTTATGACATAACTATGCAAATTGGCAGATATTTTGATTAGATTAAGATTTTGAATGTCTGGTTGGGAGCATTTATCCGTACACTTTTTTGTTCTTTTTTCTTATGGAATGGTGGTTTTACCACATAAAACATATTTATTCGTTTGCTCAATTGTTGATAAGATTGTTTTGTATAAGGGTAGGTTTGAATTTAGATTATGTTAAGTTTTAGTGAGTATATTAAAAATTAAAAAGTACACCATCTATCTCACACACAAGAACTGTTTCTTTTTTGAAAGTTCTTTGTGAGTATGTTTGTTTATTATCGTATTTAAATATTAATAATTTTATAATTGTATGCTATGAACTGAATAAACATATATTATTATTATTATGATTTTCTTCAAGAAACTTAGAATATTACTGGTTGGAGAATTTAAGTTTGACTTCTGGTCTGCTGTGAGATTGTGTCGTTGACGGTCTTTGTAACATTGTGGACTTTCGGATAATATATGCTTTACTATGAGGGAAGTATAGTCACAAGACGGTGCGTTTCCAGCATTGTCTGAATCCATAATGTACCCATTTGCAGTGGCGGCTCGTGAACTTTTTGAGAGAGGAGGCTGGACATAAAACGTTTTTGTAAAAATATACTCTATTCACAGCCTTTTAACCTTTGCACAGCGACCGTACCAGCTACTTCAGTGACAAAATTAATTGTTTCCCAGCAAGATCCAACATGGAGGTATAGAGTTTCTCTTGCCCACAAATTTTTTTTCGTTCGTTTTTGGATTTTAATTTTTTTTGGATTTTTAATTTTTTTTCTTTTTTTTTTGGAATTTTTCGTATTTTGTTTTTTTTAATTAATTTTATCAACTTTTTTATATATTAACGAAATTCTACGGTCTTTAATTTGCGAAAAATGATCAATAATATTATCATAAAATGTATCATTATGTTTTAAGTGTTTTACTAAATCTTTTTCAATAGATATTAAACTAACATTGTATAAACGATTTTGGCCCATTGTATTTCGCATGTATGTTTTAATTCGTTTGAGAGTAGAAAATGATCTCTCCACCGATGCCGACGTGACAGGAATGGTGACTGTCAAACAAAGTAGTTTATAAAACTGAGGTAAGACTTGTTGCAAATCATTGTCTATCATACATTTTATCATATCGGCGTGAATGTCGTACTGGCCTAAAATATCTTTATCCCAGTATACAACGCATAATTTATTGTGCAGCGCGCTATTTTATCAAAAAAATTATATTTTAGAACTAAATTATCTGAAAGTGTATTGAGAAACTCTTTTGAAAAAGATTCGAAAAATCTTCTATTCGTCAAATCGAAAAACTTCAATTCATGTAAATCGGAAAATCGAATCTCAATATTCAACCTTTAATAGTATCTAAAATTTCATAAAAAAGTTGTTTATAATGTAGTTTCTTGTCTACCAAATTATATGTTTTCCTCCTTTTCACGGGAGAAGCCTCATCAGTTGAATAATTTCCAAATAAAATATTAAAATGAAATTCTGTATAACGGAAACTTGAAATTTTATCAATGGGATGTTTTAAACGATCTCTTGAATGAATTATATTAGTGAATTTATGTTGTAAAATTTGAAAAATAAGATCAGTTTGTTCAAATATTAATTTAAAAGTATCAAGAAAAAACAAAAATTCTTCATTTTCTAAATAAGATTTTAAACCAACAGCAGCATTTAATGAAACCTGATCTGTTGAAAAGTCATCACTGTTTAATATAAAATCAAATGTTTCAATTAATTTGTCTTTATTTTTATGGATGGTAAACTAAACATTGCACGTGATGTAAAATTCCATCGAGTTCGAGCATTACAGCGAATTCTGTTTCCTACTATGTTATTTAAAACTTACGTTCGTTTGTTTGAAGACCGTTTAAATGTCCCGCCATTACAGATGCCGTCGTAAGTCTGATTTATTCGCAAAGTCGAATCGTTGAAATGTTTCCATTAAAAAATTGAATAAATTGACCGCTGTTCTTCCCGAACTAACATCGTAGAACCCTAAAAATCTTTCCACTAGTTGTCCATTTTTACAATTAATAATTTACCGAACAGACGAATTCTAATCTAACCTTATTTCGCGTGGTGCACTCAACCATTATACCCGCATAAAACAAAACAAGCACTGACGCAACACGCATGTGTCGTATTCCGTACCACACCGACTGTACTGAACTTAAAGGCGGGCGGCAGGCTAGTCTCCAGAGGGTGTTGCCATTTTCGCTGTTTCACGCTATTTGACGATTGACTGGTCGGAAAAACGGCAACTGTGTTGAACAACACATGCTCAGCGTTTGAGATATATAGAGAGTCTAGCCTCAGGGCACTGTTGCCAGATTAAAGATAACTACTGAGAACGGGGAATTAATTGTAAAATTAAAAAAATTATTAGAGAAACAGGAAATAAAATGAAGAATGATCAACAAGATAAATTTGTGAGGAGGCTGAGCCTCCTTAGCCTCCTTCGAGGAGCCGCCACTGCCCATTTGTTATACGAGTACGTTTTTTTATACTTTGACTACTCGAGAGGGAAACCTATAAGAACATCATGTGAGCCAACAGTAGAATGTTGGGAAAGGAGATAGGCTTCCGTACTTTTCTTGATGCATATGGAAAGACCTCGCTAGGTAAAGAGCTCCACAACTCCGCTGTTCGATAAAAATATTAAGTCTGGTAGGAAGAAGTTCGGTGGGAAGGTGGGAGAGATCTCCCACCTTTCTACAATGTTCTAGAGTTGACAATAAACTCGTAAGTGTGACATCATCAATCAACCTCTCTTCTGGATAGAATTAAAGAGCTTCAACTCCAAACATGTGAACAGTACTCCAGGACAGGTCGAATCTGTGTTTTGTAGATTATGAGGAACTGCTGGGATGTAAAATAGCTATTGGCACGGAATAGAAAACCATGTTTTTGTGAAACGGTTTTCGCAAAGTATCTCACACGATCGTCCCATGAGAGGGTGCTGTTGGTGGTGATCCTGAGCATTGTTATGGAAGACTTCATAGGAATATATGTACCTGACATCATCATATTAGGGATTGTGGGATCCGCCTTCCTGGAGAAGACGCAAGCTTGAGTTTTGGTTGCATTAAACTCTACTAGATTATCAGATCCCCATTTCAGAAAATTTCAGTTTACGATCAATTGCGTCAACCTGTCCTTATCTCGCTCATCTGGCTTCATTGGATGGTATAGCGGCTCTAGATGAACAAGCGTTATGAAGTGTACCAACATCTGTAAGCTGTGGAAGGGATAGGTGGTCACTTCCAGCAGATCGTGGATATGTCCAATTCTGTCTCCGCATTATAAGTTTGTCTCTTCTATTCATCACTTGTAGATAGCTCGAATTGAACACCGGTTTTATCAGAGCGAGTTTCGTGTTGGACTGGGTCCACAGATTTTGCTATTTTTTAGTTATTGTTAGTTTCAAAGAATTTTTGTGGTCTCCATGTAGCTGGATGTCTTCTAAGGGAAATTTAGGAAAATGGTTGTCTACTTGGTCTCCTTTTTCATCGCCGTAATGTCAACTTGCGAACATGGAACTGGAGTTGTAGAGAAATTCCTGTTTAGTTTGTTTCACTATTTTTTTCCAAGTACTAACATTTTCATCTGATTTGCAAAGGTTTAATTTATTCAGGACACCGGTTTTTTACAATAGAACCTCAGAATATCAGATGTTTCCCGGCAAATCGAATACGGTTTTTTACCTTCCTCACTAAACCTAGTATTATAAGGGAAATAAGCGGTAAAAAAAATTTCTGATTTAAGCCCAAATATTTTCTGAATCGATCTAGACAATTTTTGAGATGATGCATGTGCGTTTGTGCGGGGTAACGATTTTGCCTATTGGGTCTTACAGATGTAAAATTTTGCAAATCGGTTGAAAGTTGTGAAAATAGGAGAACGGTCATGTTTGAATATTTAGAAATCGCTTTCGCAAATCAGGAAGAAAAAAGAGGGATCTTTCTTTTAGCTTATTTATTATTCGGAAAAACAATTAAAAATCTTCCAAATTGGGGGAAAAATATGGTGTAACTCCAAATGGAAAGCCAATTTTTTCTTTACCCAATGAAGGAGAATCATATTCCGTATCGATTGGTTACAAAATATGGACAATTAATTGTTTCTCCCCTATAATAAATACACCAAAAGAAAGTTCCATCTTTTTTCATCCTGACGCTGTAAAATGATTCCGAAACATTAAAAACTGACAAGAGTTATTGATTTTCAAAGAGAAAGATGCAAACTCAAAAATTTTCAACTACTTTGAGTATTTCGAAAACGGCTAAACTCAGGTATAACGAAGGCTAAACAGCCATGAGGAATCTAAAACATAATAAAAAATATACTTACGTTTAAAATAACGAAGTTGATATCCACTTCCGGTATAACCGGAAGTTTCCCGGGAATGTTTCCATCTTACCATCAATAACGACAGTATACAAAATTTCAGATCGGTATGATTAGAACTCAAAATAATTCTAATGTGCATTTCAGACTTATGTATGAAGAAGAATATTCCTCTTCCCCTTGAGCCAACTCGAAACAAATAAGTACCGTAGCGAAACACGGGCAAATATTTATGGTATATTAAAGTTTTTAAAGATTCAAGAATTCTGGAAAACATTTATATTTTTTCACCTACTAGTACGAAATATCAGTTGAGGGCCGCCAAGGGGCCTCTCTGTTCCTTCAAGAGTAGTAGACACATATAACTTACTTTATGGAAAAAATACTGTGGGGGTAAAAATAATCTTCGGGAGTCTATATCCAGCTAGTAATATAATAAAGGTCCTATTACAGACTCTTGTATAATACATATATTGTGAATAAACTTTCAATATAATGTAATTTGTAATTTGACGTATTTCCACCTCTCCTTCTGTTTCTAATCATTTGCAACATATTGTATTAATTTGAGGGGATTTAGAGATCAATGGGTCACAGTTAAATTTAATTTCATCATAACAATAATACAGGAATAATTTGAAACTGTATTCTTATATTTGTTATCATTACCTTTACCCGGATTCTTTAAACTTAATTTCTAAACTTTCTTAACAATATTGGAATTGTACTCTTCATCACCATCAAAATGAAAAATAAACTGGATTTTTCAGAAATTCCTTTTTTTTTTGGTTTCTCTTTATGTTTTGTCGCAAAAACCCAAGAATATCCGGAAAATTAATTGTTCATTATCGAGTTAGGAAGATTTTAGTTATTGTTTAGACAGAAAGCAATCGAGCTGAAGCAAATGTGTATAATCCACTTAGGGCGGAAATGTGAATAGGAATGACGGACTCCACCCTCATTTCCCTAGAAATTTGTCTTAAATGACAAAAAAGCATGTTAACTACGCGTGCGGTTCTCGTAAGGGGATACACCCGTTTTCGGAAAAAAATATAAAATGCCAAAGGGGAAGTCGAGTTGATTTTAAATAGGGTGGCGCATGATACGCGAATCCGCAAAAAACCTAAAAGCTCAAGGGGTTTTATGTCATAATTCAAGTGTGATTGTTTGAAGTGTACATCTGCCACATTAAAATAGAACGTTGAAGGAAGTAGAGAATTTTAATATTTGCCTTTTCGTAAAATTTAAATTCCTATGATTCTCACAATCCTAATTAGAAATTTAACGAAATGGTTGTATACTCTAGAAATTTTGAAAATTTTAGTACTAGGTATCAAATTTCTTGAATTTGGAAAATATTTAGGAGTTTCGATAATTGCACTTAGAAGACTATAAGCGATGACTTCAATAATATGACTTTGATTATTTTGTCAAAATGTTACGTTTTCACTATTTCAACCAATAGCAATGCATAATTCAGTAAAACATTAGGTTTATACTGAAAATTTAATTCATGCACTAAAAATGCCATATGTCGCGGTGTTTTGTCATTATGACAGCGAAAAAAGTTTGCCCTAACTTTTCCAGCGACAAAACGGAACCTAACTTTTGAAAGCATGACAACCAGGATTGTAAACAAATTTTTGATGACAAACTTGTGTTGTCAGAAAAGTATCTTATTTGTGGAAGCGTCGCGATTTGGACAGTCTTCGAGTGGAAAAATTGAAGAAGCCATCAATAATAATGTGCCTCGCAATACTGTGAATTCAACTACGTCAATTTGGCGACAATTTGCGATGTTTTGTTTGGAAAAAAAACATGAACTCATTTCAGAAACTTCCACTGAAGAGTTAGCTTCTATTTTATGTGACTGGGCATTCAACATGAAGAAGAACAATGGAGAAAACTATAAAGAGAGTGCAGTCAAAACGATTTGGAACACTTCAGCAAAAATGTTACAAGAGAAGTACTTCAAAGAATATAAAAGAATTTTTAATCCGTTCACGTTCAGTTTAAGAAAGCGAGAAATGCACGCGACACAAAACGTAAAATTTTGCAAGCAATCCCAGAAAAAAGGAAGGTGAGTTCTAAGGCTCTCACAAAACAAGAAATTTTTGAAATGGCACTATTCTGGAGTGAAGAAGAACCTGTAGGCCTTCAAAGAAAATTTCATCATATTGCTGCCTATGAATTGGCTTGGAGAGGTGGAGAAGCAGCAAATTGTAAGGTATTCTATTTTAAAAACGAGACAGACAACCGTGGAAGAGAGACCGGAAGAGTTGAATATAACCCAGTGTTTTCGAAGACAGCACAAGGTAGAAATCAGAAGTTGGCCGACAGTAAATGGTTGGTAGCAAACACTGAAGAAGATTGTGTATGTCCAGTACAATTGTTTAAACAAATTATGGGAAGACGGGGGAACCATATCACATGTGAAAAATTTTTTTTGACTCCAAATCCTTTCTGGCAAAAAACAAATTCGAAAGGATGGTATAAGAATTCTCCTATTGGGATAAATGAAATATCTAAATGGACCAAATCCTCGGCGAAAAATATTGGACTTGATGTCAAGCGGGTGAAAATTACGAACCATTCTAATCGAGCTGCCGCCGTAACTGAATTGTCCAGGAGTGGTATAGGTGAACAAAAACTTGTGAAAATTACGGGACATAGCAACCCATCGTCATTAAAACCGTACCTTCAGTTAGATGAAGAACATCATAAAAAATCATTGGTTCCATTCGTACTACCGTCCAGGAAACAGTTACTACCACCGCTCAAAATACTAGCATGCAGCAAACTATTAACAAAAGACAAGAAAGTCCTGAAAATCAAGCTTTTTTTAATAATTGTGTTTTTAACAATTGTACTTTTCCGTTAATTAAATAAACTAATTTACATCTTATTTTTTAATTTATTGATTCACATATTCATTAAATTGTCTTACCGAATTACACTCTAGCTTTTTTTTTTGTCGAAGTAAACTTGACATTTATAATTCGAATTGTGTTGCCATCAGGTAATTCAACTCAAAAAACTGCCAGACAAAATTACTCGTCCTGCGGACTCGTAATTTTTTCAGGGGCAATTTTTTTCGTTAAATTGCCAGGCAACAAAATTCTCATTAATACATGTCAAGTTTACTTCGACAAAAAAAAGCTCTCGTGTAATTATAAGTGATAAAATTGCCTCTTCTCCGGTATTTACATTGATCTTTCAAGGAAGTTTGGTAATTGGGCCAACAATATTTGATGTGTGTATGAGTATGTAGGTCCGTTAATCACCGTGGAGACGATTCTTGAAATTTTGCAAATCCCTCTATAGTGGTGAAAATAATGATTGGAATTGCTTTTGGACGCGGTAGTTCCATTTCAAGTGGTATTTATGACATCCATCTTCAGTGTTTCAAATGGAATTATAGTATTTTATTGAACCATAATGATAAAATTGTTTTTCTTGTTATAAATATAATATATCACACATACATATTTAACTTGCAGAAATGTCCTATGTTCTCTAATCGATGTGACGTCACACTTTATTCTATGTGATCACTTTGTTATATTGAACTATAATTTATACAGTATAATTCTATTCTCTGTTATGTCATGGAAATACCCATGTAGGAGCCGCCGCCAGGCTTGACAACGGGACCAAGCTTGTCTAAAGCCTGGGCCTCCCAGCCTCGTATTCAATGCCTTGTCCCAAGTCTGGACCGAGGTTGAAATATAGCTACATCTCACAAATTGAGCCTCGACTCTCAAGTCTCTAGTCAAGCCTCAGCTAGACTTTACACACCGAGTCTCGGCTCTGCGGCTTCTAGCCAAGCCTCAGCCACGTTCCATACACCGATTTTAGGCTCCCCTGTTCCCAACCAACTCTCAGCCAGGTTTCATTTACTGAATCTCGGTTCTCAAACGTCTAACCAAGACTCAGCTAGATTTCAGACACCGAATCTTCGACTTTACTTACAGACTCTGGGGTTTGCTATTTCTAGCTAAGCCTCAGCCGGACTTGGCATACCAAGTCCTGGGCTTTCAAGAATTTTAACTGGACGACATTTATGTATGCGGATTTCAAGCAGACGACGAAAGTGAAGTGTTCGATTTTTCTAAAACTGTCTCGTCTCCGAAAGTGATGGGGTGTTGTCTTAATTTGACTAATTTTCATAATTGCTTGAGCTAGTGTTGAAATGAGTAATTTAAATTTTTTCATCGTCTAATAAAAGTGCGACACATATAAACAGTTAGTATATGTACATTGTGTTGATGATTCCATGAAAAATTGCATCTCGGACTATTAGTCAGCCCGTTAAGAGTCTTGAGAGCTTAAAAAATTGCCTATACGCGCGTCTACAAAAAACTATCAGCTACAAAATGCATTAGTTCTTTCCAGTGTGTGGATTCGATAGAATAGAAGTGAGACGCACATAAATGTGATATACATACGATGGGGACAAGCTCGGCTAGAGCCTAGACGTCCCAGCCTCGCTTTTAGTGCATTGGGTCAAGTCTAGGCCGCCTGACCTTACAAATCGATCCACGACTCTTGAATCTCTAACCAAGCACTAACCTGGTTTTACAAATCGAGCGCCGACTCTAAAATCTGTAACCAAGCCCCAGCCCGCTTATAGAAATCGTGCCACGACTCTCAAGCCTCTAGCCAAACCTCAGCCAGAGCTTACAAATCAAGCTTCGGCTTTCATGTCTCTAGCCAAGCCTCAGTTAGCCTTGAGATCCCGAGTTCGATTGTCCAGTCTTTTTCTTAGCCTCAGCAGACCTTCATAATCGATATTATATCGACGTAATCACACAATATACGAAAAGAAATTTGAAGTATACAGTAATTGTTCTCTACATTTACTTTTTATATTAAATCGAAAAGCTAATTGCCAATTCATCGGTATGATGCTGGTCTCGTAACTCGTGGTTGTAGGTTCGAATCCCGGCGTAGGTAGAATATGTCTTTGATGTCTAATCATTGTATGTTAATTAATATAAGTTTACTTACAGCGACAAAAAAAAGGAGTAAAATGAGAAAAATAGAAAAGAAATATGAAAAATAAAAAAAAATGTTTTTTTCCGGTTTTTACAAAATTTCTTTCCTCATGGAGCCCTGTCTGAGTCTTGGCCGAATAGCTATCAGCCATTGGGCCAAGGGTCGACGCCAGGCTTGTGATGATGTTATCATTCCGAGGTTCAATCAGGCATGGGCCAATCTTGGGCCACAAGTCTCCGCCAGAGTTGCATAGCATAGCACCGTTGGCACAAGTCTTATTTTCAGCATTGTTACAATATTGTATCGCATTATTCGGCCAAGGGTGTAGACTACGAATCGCCAAGACTTGTAATTCAATAATATTGAGCCACGACAGCATACCTCGCCTGGCGCGATGTTTTCATTTCATGTGCCATACACCATCCGCCCAAACTTGGGCTCCAAGGCTGTATCAGAGTTGTGAAGCATTGGCCCGGGCCTCAGCTAACCTTGGGCCTGTTGTTTTTCCCTACATGCGTAAGGTTATATAGTATCAATAATTTCCATAGTTAACGTGGAGCTGATGCCAGTATAAAACAAGATTATGTAGGTAATATTGTCAATAATTTGAAAGTCAACCTGCCGATGCCATTATATGTCGGTATGAACCACAGAGTTGTAAAATGTATTATGTAGAACATTTGAATACAATTACAATGCAACATATATTATAATTCAACGCCTTTTATTAATTCTAAAACATTTATAAAATATTTTATGTTCCTACAATCATTTGACCCGAAGTTGAGGGAAGTTTGTGATCGATTGATCACTGCTTTTTATTTTTATTAACACAACTTCTTTATTTCAGCCATTCAAAAACAAACCGAATTAGATAAAATCACCCGTATCTAACTAACCATATCACTTGATTCGTTCTCATTTTTCTTAAGATATTCTAAGATTCTGAAAAAAATATTGTGCATTATAGAAGCTGCTCTGACATTCAAGAAGTAAAATTCAATAAGTTTCTGGAATCTGCACATGCATTTAGTTTCAACATTAATTAATTCTACTAAGAAAATGGAGAGTTATAGAAAATAAAATGAGCACATTACTCTAGAAATCAAATATTTAATTTTTCAAATAACCGTAATTTGGATTTTCGATAGTTTTGCTTTTATTCATATAGTACAATTATAATAATGACTTATGACCCAGATATGAATTTTATGTAAATTGTGAATATGTTCGCGTGTTTTGATTTAATATTGTGATCGGTGAAACTGCTTACTGTACCTTTCAATAGCTTTTCGGCGTCCCTGGTATCAGAAATGCCATGACGTTGACGTCTTTATTTTTCTTCTCAATTATTTTTGATTACATTCAGAACATTTATACTTACTACCGTTCGTTTCAAATCGGAGTTTCTGGTTAACAGAATTGTATCTATTTAGTACAAATTAAATTTTATACTTGGGTACACACATTTAACAATGACCGACACTGCACATTGTTTGAAAAAATTGGCCTTGAAATCGAGCGAATTGATTATCGATTCTTCCAAGAATCCCATGACCCAATCGGCCTCCACAAGTGGATTGTTTTTTAGCCACAATTATTTCATAAACTGAATATTCGATTCTAGTGGTATTCGCGGATTTCCTGATTTAACATCCATCGATTTTTAGAGGATATTTAAAAAATCGTGTTCAAGTTAATAAGCCGAAGGATGATTTCATTAAGACTTGAATTTGAGTGAATAAAACTCCAGAATAGCTTGAATAATTCGTTTATGAGTCAATTGCGAATACTATTTAAATTAAGTGTAAGTGTTAATTCGACGATGCTGTCATTTTCCAATTAAATTAGACCCTGCGTGCTAGCGGTACGTTCTCTAATTGAACTATGTTATATTTTTTCTTCACTTCATCACTGCATTTGAGCAAAGGATATTTATAACTAAATTGGTTCCGAAGGTGGATAGCGTGCAGCTTCAAAGGATTTTACTTTGCGAATAATTAAAATTTGAAATGAAGTCTCGCATCAGCTGGATAATACAGGTTAAATAATTATTCAATTGAACTCCACATAGAATATAAAAACTAAAGAAACTACCTCAACAAACTCATAAAATGTAAAAATAACTATTATTTAAACAAGATGACTCCCAAAAAGACAATAGGAAAGTCTGGCAAAATATAGATAAAATGACGAATAGTAACTGTACATGATGTCCAGATTTCGTTGGTTTTGTGAGGTATTACGCTTATTTTTAAAGATGGTAAGATCAAGATCATTTATAATCGCCCGGAAATTGGCCAATTAGAAACGGAAATTGATGGAATTTACCAAAATTTATACCTTTCTCTTGCAAAAAATGGATTCAATTGGTTTTTTTGAGCTAACAATCAGTATACCAAATTCAAAAATAAAATATCAATCTATAATAGTCCGAAAATTGACCAATTGGAACCGGAAGTTGATTAAGTGCATAAGATTCGATGCTGTTTCATATTCCTATGACATATTAAAAAAACCAGTAATAATCATATTTTAATGATAACATACACTATTTGAGGACAATAAATAAATAAAGAGTTTCAGTTACTTATCATTATTATTTTTACATTTATTTATCGTCGTTATATTCATTTGGTAGTGATTGCTAGCTCAAAAAAACCAATTGAGTTCATTTTTTGCAAGAATAAGGTATAAATTATGTTAAATATCATCAACTTCCGGTGCCAATTGGCCAATTCCCAGGTGATGATGAATGAAATTCTGTTATTTTTGACTTCGGAATCGTAATTAGAGACCCCAAAAACCCCCGAGTGGGTATTTCGGTCTCAAAATAATTATTTTTTTGGGATTTGAAAAATTTGTTAATTTAAATTGTTTATAAACGGTCAATTTCTTAATGAAACAATTGTTGTGCAAATTTCCCATGGTGAGACTGGGTGACCAATGATTCTTAGGACATCATAAACATTTTGCAACAAGTTTCAGACAAAGATCAACTGTACAAAGATATTCCAATAGTGGCCGTTTTCTCTTTTAAAATAACTGTACCAGCACTTACAATCTCCCTTCTGATTTGTCTATCCAATTTATATTATACTATTCACAAATATGTATTTACCTTGAATTAAATTACTTACCACTTACTTCTTTATTATTGAACAGTAAAGGTGACAGAAAATCGAATAAAATTTATTTTGAGCAAAATTGGAAAACTGAATTTATTGTTACGGTATAGAAAAGTTCAGACGATTTCGAGTGAGATTATTTTAGGCTGAACGAATTAGGCTAACAATTAGCTAGAAACTTTCTTCAGAATATTGT
The DNA here is from genome assembly GCA_958510875.1 of Endomychus coccineus. NCBI lineage: Eukaryota > Metazoa > Arthropoda > Insecta > Coleoptera > Endomychidae > Endomychus > Endomychus coccineus. The sequence continues at coordinate 261,871,023 of OY294067.1, read as the reverse complement.
CAGAAAGATTTCATTTTGTTATAATCTTTTGAACTATATTCACTGAGCTAAGGTACAAGTGTAGAAAGATGAAGATTTTGAGTGAATTTCAATTATTACAAGTTCATGAAATGCTTCAAATGTGAGCGTTATTTTCATCATAATAATTAAATCTGATTTGGTTTTCTATTCGAATCGACGTGTATAATACAAATTTATGAATATAAACATGAAATAAAAGTGGATTCAAGGGGTACTATCCAGATAATACATAGAGATAAGGGTGGTAATCGGGTAGTGTATTATCGTGTAATCTAGCCACGTGGTCGTGAATACGAAATGCTCGGGCATGGTTGGCTACTTAAGGTGCTACTTTACAAGCGACACGCGTGTCTAACGGTACTAGAGCTGGTCGCTTTGGGCAACTTCTCCACGGCTTATGTTTGATTTTCTGAGAAAATCAAGAAAACAACCGCAGTTAAACGATGCCATATTTAAACCTTACTGTCTAGGATCGAGTTACAAAAACACCGAACAATAGCTGGCGCTTCAGCATTAACTCCGTGGAATGACTTCTGTTTTTAGATTATGTTTTATAATTTAAATTGTTGGTTGCGGTGAATTACACGTTTGCTTGGTTAGGGCGTCTTAAGCAATTAGTTTCACAGCAAGATTTGTCAAATTTTAAAAAGACAGTCCTAGCAAAATAAAATTTGATTTACTAGAGTGGCCTGAGAGATGATTTGTTATCCGGTTGTTATAGACTTTAATGCTAGAGCTTCGACGTTAACTTGTACATTCAAATTGAATGAAATGTGAACCAATAATTTACACTTTTATAACAATTGTCTAAACACAAAAACTCATCATACATTCACTTAATGCAGCTAAGATATAATTCCTCAAATATTTAGGCTTAGGTAACTCATCTTTAGTATTGTCGACAAACTGAACCCAGAGAATAGTTGCTGGTGAGTTGAACATGGTCCAAAGATTAGCCCTTAGTGATGCCGTCGTGACGAGACAAATTTGGGGTCTCGTCTAGTCTTATCTCGTCTCGTCTAGTCTTATCTCGTCTTGTCTAGTCTTATCTCGTCTCGTCTTTCCTTATCTCGTCTCGTCCAGTCTTATCTAGGCTCGTCTCACCTGGATTTTATCTCGACTATGAGGTCGAGACGAGACGAGACAAGACCAGTCGAGTTGAGATATGTCGAGACGTCATCTCGAGTCCCGATTTTTTATTTGTAAATGAATGTTTTATAGCTGTTATTTTGATTTGTCAAAATGAAATAACAAATATTTACCAATTGTTTGGTTATTGTGTAAAGTATTGAGGTAGTTGTGCGAACTGTTCTCTTAGTCTTAACCAAGGTAAGCCAATGATATGTAGCCTTATCGACAGAAAATACTGTTAAAATACTGAGAATCTTTCAGCAACCAAGTAGCCATGATCAGACTAAACTTAATTAGAAATCAAAATCTGCCTGTTTCAATTTTTTTTTCTATACCGAAGTCGAAACATGTGAACAATACTCCAGGACAGCTCGAATCTGTGCTTTGTAGATTATGATGAGCTGCTGGGATGTAAAGTATCTCTTGGCACGGAATAGAAAATTTGCGATGAACTTCAAATGATCATCCCATGATGGGAAGGTGCCGTTAGTGGTGATCCCAATCATGAATATGGAAGACGTCATATTAGGGATTGTGGGATCCGTCTTCCTGGAGAAGATACAATCTTGAGTTTTGGTTCCATTATCAGGTCCCCATTTCGAAATCGTTGTCAGGTCTCCCATTAATTGCGTCAACCTGTTTCTGTCTCGCTCCTCTGGCTTCATTGGATAATATAGGGACTCTTCATGAGAAAGCGGTATAAAGTGTATCATCTGAAAATCTGTAGGTGGAGACGTGGCTACCTCTAACAGATCATTGATGAGGAGCAGAAACAGAAGCAGAAAGTTGGTGCCAAGACAGATCCCTGGGGAACACAAGCGTTAATATCCATTGTTTCGGAGGATACTCCGTCAACCTGAGAGAACACTCGATAGTAAGCGACAAGCGTTTTGACATCCTGCTAGCATTAGAAAATTAACATAACTCCAGGTCTAAATGACTCTGAATCGAATGTATTGCCTAAAATTCAAGAAAATGGAAAATATGTGTTTCTACTTTCCAAAATATTGCTTATATTATTTAGTAAATTTGTTTGAAGAAATTACGTTTATTTATTAAATTGGTGAGAATAGAACTTTTAATAGTTATTGTATTCAGGTATTCAAGATCACCATCTTATTTATAAATTTTCACTTCACTTAGGTTACGTATTAGAACATTCTTCAGATTAATCCATGAAATTAATGTTGTATTTACACTATTTACATTATTTACACAATCGAGATAGGGAAATGGTGTTTGCGTAAGGTAATGTTGTTTACGTTCTTTACTGACCCACAACATTTATTTGTTAAAAATCAGTTTTTCATCCATTCAAAGTATTATATTCATGCATTCTTAGATAATTTCATTAGGTATTCTTTCGAAAGAAAAAGTTATCACCTAGAATGAGTGGTACAATCAGTTATCTATCTGTGGAGGCAGTGACCTAAATTGCATCACCGCTTTGTCACTTAATAGTAAGAATAATTTCGTCCTATTTCTATTTTCTGGCTCAATACTATATTCTATTTTTAATTTAGAAGTAAATGCCAAACTATTGGTACCACATTTCTTGTGATGTAATGTTATGTTATCGATAAGTTTTCGACGATTTGATATTTCCTAGCAATAATGCCAGGAGAACCTCATTTTCTGCAACAACTTGAAGGAATATCTAGAAAATCTACGTAAATGAACAGCGTCAGGTTTGAGAAAGTTTGAGTACAAATTGAATATGTTATTATATAAAGTGTTTAATTCCATTTCTTATATACCCACTGATTATACTTCTCCTTTGAATCTAGATGACATTTTATCAGCAATGTGAAAATATTACGTAGGTATGGTTATATGGAAACTTTCCGAATTTGAGATAAAGTTAAAAGAAAGGTAAAATAAAACTTTGACGTTGGAATGTCTTTACAACTAGATGTAAAACAATATATTCAATTTGATTCTATAATGTTGATGTTCACTAGTTGTACTTGTTCCACTTTTTTTATATTTTGAATGTACGCGAGGAAAACTGTGCCGAGCGTATATTTACCAAATCTGAAGTTATAACCCCATTTTCCAAACTTATGATTTCTGCAGCTATAATGTTTCTGTCAACTCCAAATTAATTTTTTCAGGCACGTGAATTCGTCTCTGATAGGTTTGAAACCCTATCTCACCGCTGATCCACCACTTGTAACGGTCTGCTGAGTATTTACTATTCCAGGTAGCGTTAAAACCTCATCGACGTGTTATATGAATTGAGAATTGTTTGTTGGAACCTGCTCGGGTATCAAAGATCTTAGTTGATCCGCGTACCCTTAAGGTTCTACGTTGCTAAGGATACTTCCTTATAGTCTAGGAGCCAGAGCGATATTGATGGTCTGAACATTAACCCAATGGCACTATGGTTAATCGTTAGAGGACGGTTCAATGACCAATTCATCTCACAGACCGAATTTTCCCCGGCTGCTAGATCTCGAGATACAGCATCCGCATTTTTTTTTCTTTTTGACTGGAGGTTAACCATTTCCAAGTTGCGGTTACTTGAAAATCATGCCATTCTTATACACTTCCACAATGTGCCATCATTTTTTATCGTGTCCGTTTATAAGGCCAACCAGTTAAAATTGACCCGAAAATGGACTGCAAGTTAACCCCCCCAAACCTGGTGGAAAATGTTCATTAGTATTGACAATTGTTAACATACCCTATGCCATCAAAAGTTATCGGTCCATTTCCGAGTAATTGACCATTATTTGGACCAAAAATGTTTCTTTTTTTCATTTTGTGGATAAAAGTTGCGGGTTACAAGGTAACAGTTTTGGTCCAAATAATGACCAATTACTCGGAAATGGACCCATAACTTTGATGGCATAGGGTATGTTAACAATTGCCAACACCAATGAACATTTTCCACCAGATTTGGGAGGGTTAACTTGCAGTCCATTTTCGGTCCAATTTTAACTGGTCGGCCTGATAAACGGACACGATAAAAAATGATGGCACATGGTGGAAGTGTATAAGAATGGCATGCTTTTCAAGTAACCGCAACTTGGGAAGGGTTAACCTCCAGTCAAAAAAAAAAATGCGGATGCTGTATCTCGACATCTAGCAGCCGGGGAAAATTTGGTCTGTGAGATGAATTGATCATTGAACCGTCCTCTAACGATAAACCATAGTGCCATCGGGTTAATGTTCAGACCATTGATATCGCTCTGGCTCCTAGACTATTACTGGCCCAAAAGTCGGTGCCCCGGATAGCAGATATCGATTTACGAGACAGATCGTCGCTAGGCGTGCCTGACATCTCGTATGTTCTATCATTTCGAATTAAATTGAATTATTTCAAGGGACCCAAAAGTAATAATTTCTCGAATTATTACAAAACGTAGAACATCTTTTGAGCCAGCTGTGAAGTGTTGCGAGTGGAGTCAGGCATTGGAATTTTCTTCGAAAGTTTGGCAGTTATAGGCAAGAAGATCTCACTGGTCAAAGAGTTCCATAACTTCGCCATTTCATAGAATCAATGATGTTTGGTCTCACACAGAACGAACCGATTGCCCAGAAACAAGCAGAATAAATAATCCTAGCAAAATCCTCCTTGCGTTCAGGACATTCTGGCGAATATTAATTTTTCCACGTGTTCGAATTGTTCGTAATGTCTAATTTAGTTGAAATTTGTTGTTATCCATTGAAGGAAAACGGAACCCCGACTAGACATTAATAATACGGAGTTTGACATAAACGTGGATACTGACCTAACGGAAGCTTGAATAGTAGACTTCCGCGGATAGCTAATCTTGAAAAATCTTGGCTTACGGTTGGATTCCGGGTCACACTAGCACGACTTGATGCCGACGTTTCGCCAACCATTACAGGTGGAATCTTCAGGGCAGGCTTGAGGCTTGAACTGAAACTGATTCTACTGGTTTCTGAACCCCTATTTATTGTAGGAAAAAATCCTACAATAAATACGGTTAGGAAAAATTCTACAATAAATACTCTACAGAAACCAGTACAATCAGTTTCAGTTCAAGCCTCAAGCCTGCCCCGAAGATGCCACCTGTAACGGTTGGCGAAACGTCGGCATCAAATCGTGTTATTGTGACGCAGAATCCATCCGGAAGCCAATATCTAACGGAAGCTTCAAGTGTTTCTCCATTGTTTGATGAAATGATTGTAAATGAGAAAGATTAATTAATTTAAGACAATTTTCCCTATCCCACTCCATTTTCACTGTAGTATATTATTTATGTAGGTATTTGAATAATAATTTTCAAGCATGGAAGCACCATAATACGTCACGAATACTGCGCACAGAGCGAACGTACCGAATTCCCGTCAAGTGATTGATTCAGCGAATAATAACTTCCTTTGAGGAATTCACTTTTACCGACAAGTATCGGAAAACATTCCGCGCTTTCTATTCGGCTACCCTACGTCAATTTGGTTCGTTCGTCATGTTTGTCCTGTTCTGTCTGGACGCGCACCATAAGAACCGGATTTTCGGGCTAAATTCGAATAGTATATATATCTAGTTCATACTTTACCCCAATTGTAGGTATATATTTTTGAATAAAAAATTGCAATAAAGATTCAACAGTTAGTAGAATGTCTTTGTTTCGAGCGACTACAAAACAAGTATTTTATTAAATCAATTGCAATTACAGAAGTTTCAGCGAGCAAGCTTTGTCCTGACAGTACAACAATGCGTTATCGTTAAAACGAAAGACTTTGTTGTTTACTTACCTCACAACACAATGCGAAATTAAATTAGAGTAGTTCTATAATGAAATATTCATAATTCTTAAGGTGTGTTAGTACGTCAGACAGATACGGATCGCGTTCAAAGGTGTCTAGACCTTTTCTTCTGATATCCCTACCTGTTTCAAAGATAAAAGTGTTAAAATTAATTCACATCATATTTTTTTTATTAAAATTTAGATGACTTCATTCTGTGACAAAAGGATCTCATGATAATCTGTACCGATTATTAAGTAGTAATCTTATCTATTGGACATCAGTTCAAACAATGTGAGGTTAACCGGGTGTATTTTAAAGGGTTATTATTTATCTCATATTTATTTACTGACACATCGGAAGCGTTCTCCATAATAAGGTAATGATTTACAAATAACAGATCCATCACGAATATTGTTCAGTTCATAGACTGAAACGGAGAACTGATGAATTAACTTATAGTACAGTTAAAGGATAATTTTACCATGCTTGGTGTGCCCATCAACAGCACCCTCTTATAGAATAATCATATGATGTCCATTGCGAAAACCGAAGAACTTTTCTATTTCGTACCAGAGCTACTTTACACCTCAGTAGCTCCTCATAATCTACAAACCACAGATTCGGCCTGTCCTGGAGTACTATTCGTCTTATTGATGATGTCAAACTTACGAATTCATTGACATCCATAGAACATCCTAGAAAGTTGAGCGATCTCTCCTTTTTCTATGGAGTTTCTATGATCAGTGGTCAGTGAAACCTCTTCGGTTATTTCACCAAGAGAGGTTCCAGGTAGGCGGACTAGACCAGCTGAACTTGGTCATATCTGGTCAAGCTTGAGACCTGTGGTGGCCTTCTTTCTACCAGACTTCATTCTTCTATCAATCAGCGAAGTTGAGGAACTCTTTGCCTAGTGAGGTATTTCATGATGTCTATAACCACCAAACTTAAAAAAAAATCCGATGCCGATCTCCTCTCCCACAACCACTAGATATACGAACACTAGGTATGTTTTCTCTCGTTTGGTCAAAATATATAAAAAAATTATGTCAAAAAACATAATTATATAGCTTTGAATATTTCTTACATGCAACTTCAATCTCGCTTCAATGGTGCTTTCTGTAAATATTACTCATTCGTTACCATTTCAAGTATACTGTTGTACCTCCTATGATTTTCTTTAAACTTCAAACGCGATTAGGAATTTCATAATGTCATATTTGCCTTGATGAACCGTTTAAACGTTTTCAGTTGAACATGTATTTGGATTCATTACTTAATCGATGCCGTATAATACTGTAAACATTCTGTGCCTTCCTTGGTTCAGTTATAATAAACGTCTGATTTTTTTTTAATTGTCACAAGTCAATAAGCAAATTTCTCAAACCTCTTGTACCAAAATCTGTTCTGATTCAAAAGTTTATGGTAATCTGATATGACTCAGGTATGAATTATATATAAATTCTCGGGAAATAGGTCACATCACTAACATATGCTTATTATTTTCGTCTTCACGTACGTTTCGGTCTTATGACCGAAGACGTAATATGCCTAAAACGGGATTTCTTAAAACTAATTGTATCAGCACAAATCGTCCTTATCGCACCAATTCCAACTAAAAATGCTCACGTCGCCGAAATGAACAGAAACAGAAATCGAAATCGTTGTAATTATATGAAATGTATCAACAATCCACTGTTCTTATAATATACGAACTCATGTCAACAATGTCTCTGTACGACTGAATCCAAAAAATATAACGCTCAAGTATCTACATTCAAACCAGATGTTGAAGATTTATGAGGTAATAGAAAAAGTTTATCTGACCTTATTAGAAATATTACTATTTGAGCATTCTATCTAAAATATACTTACATAATATTATAAAGATACATGTAGGAATTTGCAAGGGTTTTAATTAATCAAATTAGTATAAATCTGACTTAGGTAATGACGGCATATCTGTTCTATGATTTACATACGTTTTCACGTTTTATGTGAATCATTTCCAGAATAGATCTTTTATAATAATTGGTTTCTTCAGTTAAAATTGTAACATGTTTGTAATCGAATTGATGGTTAGGAATGGCGGTGGAATTTCTTGTTCCTTGTACAGGGTGTCCCATTTTGGGTACTTTTGCGGGGTATCTCCTTTATTTTTAAAGATAGAGAGTTGCGGTTTTCGCGACACTGTTCTACTTTTTCATAAAACTCAAGATGCCGTCAACAGAATTTTCATAGCCCTTTTAGTTTTTAAGATACAGGGCATTTCTGAAAATGTTGCATTTTGTGACCCCCCTCGTATCTCCGTTATCCTTCAACTTATCGAAAAGGTAAAATAACATTCTAATAGATTTTTTTCCGTAGAATGCAGTGGTGTAGATAACTTTTGCATATTTACTGTTTTTGAGTTATAAAGTAAACTTATGTTTTTTTAAATGGAACATCCTGTATATCTATAGACTATAAAATTTGTCTTTTTTTTACCTTTTCTAAAATATATGATAGTATAAACTTTTTTTCAGAAACACGCAAATAATTGACAATTTTCAGAAAATTAAATACATATTTTAATAGTAGGCTATGGATAACAATAATAAACAAGTGCAACTTACATATTACTAACAAATAATTGGATACCTTGTATATAGGTATCTATTAAAAAAAATTCCCATAGATCTTTTTCTAACAGTAAGTTTGTAACAACAGTTTTGTGGCGTAAAGTGACAATATAACAAAAACACAAAAAAATAACATTATTAAAAAAAATTAAATGTGATGTTCAAATTGACCACCATTTTCTCTAATGCAAAATTGGCACATCTTTGAGATTCTTTGAATAGCGTTCAAAAGAACCATTGTTCTCATTCGCAGATTTCGAAAAGCTAAATGAATTGCCTCTCGAAGTTTTGCAATGCCGTCATATCGAGTTTTATATACTTCATTTTGTATATAACCCCATAAAAAAAAATCTAAAATTGAGAGATCTGGTGATCGTGGAGGCCATCTAACAGGTCCGTTGGTACCTATCCATCTTTGAGGAAAGTTATTATTTAGAAAGGCCCTTAAGAGCCTAGAGTTATGACTTGCTGTAGGTAAACAGCATTATACTGGGCTAATGGAATGTTTTCGAGCAGTTCTGGAATAACTTCCTCAAGAATTTCTAGGTATCTACGTGCTGTAAGACCTCCTTCAAAAATCTTATAAACTATATGTCTACCCAAAATAAAACATGAAACCTCAACTCCAAAGCGTCCTTGTTGTGCTCTTTCAAACATTAAATGCAGATTTTCACTACGCCAGTTCCTGGTATTGTGACGATTGAAAATGCCAGCACTTGAAATAAAGCATTCGTCTGACCAAAAAACAAGTCTGCCAAATAAATCGTTAGCATCGATTTGTTGCAAATACCACTGGCAAAACAGTGCCCGGCGCTCGGCATCGCCAGGATGCAAATGTTGTAGTATATTAAATTTGTATGGATGATACTTATATTTCTTCAAGATCCTCTGAGCGTTAGTTTTTGGCACACCAATTTCCTTCTAAATTTTTCTACATGAGGACGAAGATGTTGCTTCTATATATCCTAAAGTATCTATCTCTTTTCTTTCCCTGTTCTCTTTGTTGTATGTTTTAGGGCGCGGGTGAACAAATGATCCGTGCTCAACTAAATTTGCTTTTAAACGGGCAAATATCCCAAAAAACGGTTGCCTTCTTTCTGGATATCTAACAAGCAAAAATTAAAATGATAATAGAGATTTTCATAGCCATAATAGCTTACTCACCTTTGGAAATATAATTCCGAAGCTTCTTCAGAATTTTCATTACTCTGTATAAAACATACCATCATATCATATTTCTCATAATTTTCGTAAACTGCCATTATTCGTAAAAATTGATAAATATCTATTGAATAATGATACCACAAGAACGGAAATAAACAGCTTAAATGCGACAGAGATTTGATGTTTATTTCTGTTTCTTGTCATAAACAATATCAATGGCCTACAATTAAAATATGTATTTAATTTCTAAAAATTGTCAATTATTTGCGTGTTTCTGAAAAAAAGTTTATACTATCATATATTTTTGAAAAGGTAAAAAAAAGACAAATTTTATAGTCTATAAATATACAGGGTGTTCCATTTAAAAAAACATAAGTTTGCTATATAACTCAAAAACAGTAAATATGTAACAAAAGTTATCTACACCACTGCATTCTACGGAAAAAAAACTATTAGAATGTTATTTTACCTTTTCGATAAGTTGAAGGATAACGGAGATACGAGGGGGGTCACAAAATGCAACATTTTCAGAAATGCCCTGTATCTTAAAAACTAAAAGGGCTATGAAAATTCTGTTGACGGCATCTTGAGTTTTACGAAAAAGTAGCAAAGTGTCGCGAAAACCGCAACTCTCTATCTTTAAAAATAAAGGAGATACCCCGCAAAAGTACCCAAAATGGGACACCCTGTACTATACTTATGGCCTTACATTCTGTTTTGTAAATATTGTTTAGAGATTCCTGTATAAGTTCCATCGCAATCTAAACAATTTAATTTGTATACTGTGTGGGTTTGTTTATCTTTAGGTATTAAAGGTTTTAAATTTGAAAAATATTTCCCAGCACAGTTAGTAGGTTTATGCGCAACATTTATATCATACTTTTTTACATTTCTTAATTTTCTCTGAGATCTCCGGAATGTATGGTAACGTTTAAAAGTTATCTGTATTACCGTTCATGTTATTTATATATGACGTTCCGTTATAGATTTTGTTTAATGCCTTTAATGATGGCATTGAAAAATAATTTTGGGTAGTCATCCATTTCCAGTGTATTACGAACAATTTCTGTTCCTTTCGGGGACGTGGGCATTTTTAATTGAAATTGGTGCGATAAGGACGCTTTGTGCTGATACAATAAGTTTTAAGAAATCCTGATTTAGACATAATACGTTTTCTGATGATGGTCGTGAGACCGAAACGTACGTAAAGACGGAAATACTAAGCATTTTTAGCAGAAAATAATTTAAGTTTAAGTGTTAAACTAAATTATTTATCTCCAACTATACTGTGTTAATGTTAATAATTGATTAATACTTTTAAAATTTCACGTCTGGATATTTGATGGGCGATAAAACAAGCTAAGCAGTTTCTTGTAACGTAGTTGAAGAATATCGGAATTATAGTATATCACCAGTAAATTAGGGACTGATTAAAAAACTGGACCAGATTTGGATTCAGCTTATATCAGTTTTAGTTTCGTGTTTCTCAAAATGGGCGAAGTGAAGTTGAATAATATGCTTGGGATCTATTGTTTGGTATGCAAATTGAAATATGGTCAGAATCAACGCAAAATATAGTTTAACAAGAATGGGGTGTTGAGTGGGCGCTTACACTTGGTGTGGTCGAGGGAAGTTTTAAACATTTTCCATACTAATTTGGAGAGTGGCAAATTGTGTGCAGTAAGTTGAACTGGTCCCGTGTGTAATACGAGGAGGCAGCTGCCGCCGGTGTAACATCCGCACTTCATCCCTTAAACACCTACACTACTGCATACACACGGACATTCCTCACCCCACCATGTAGAGAGTGATCTTATTCCTACCCCGTGATCTCTGTTCACGGCTGCTGTCTGCTATCGTCTACCTCTCTTGTATCATCACCACATTACCTCGTGCATAGCTTAATAGTCACTTGCGCCAGTGTCAAATTGAGTCTTCCCGTACGACGTAGATTCCTGCTAAGAAAGGATTTAACGAAATTCAACCCGTACGAAGATAGAAGGGGTTGTAATCCAATGATTTTTGACAGTTCACCTGATAGCAAAATATTATGAATAATACATATAGTTATGAAACATATAATGTCCTATTTCTCGATTATCCCTACCAATTTGACATATATTAGTTTAGGCGGAGGCGAAGCCGAAGCAGCTAATTGTTCCTGCGGGTGCTAGTTGTTTTCGCTAGCGAAGTCCCCGTAGTAGTTATAGTGTAGGTACAGAATTAAGTAGATTTTAATTTCACGCTGATCTATTACACATCCGACTATATAATTTGAATAGTCATGATAATACATATTCAAAACGACCAGTTCACAACACTCAAACCTAGAATTACTTGAAAATATTAAAACTTTTTTTTTTTGGGTGCAGAGGTGAAGTAAACCCTTTATGGGGAGGTTATCAGCCTTTGGGTCTCTAGGTCTACTGTGAGAGTCACCATTCCAGGCATACTCACTAACAACTTCACCCCCTTTGTAGGCTTGTCTGGCTATTGCCTCCGGTGACACTTAGGCCTGCTGGCCCATTGTATCTCGCCTATGTTTCGTTCCTTTATGGTTTTCACTCAAGTATATTTGTACCTTGTACGAGTTTGTACAAGTCCTTTACAGGGTGGGAACTGTATAATTCTGGTCCGCCGTTAGGTTTTCCAAAAATTGATTGTCTTTTGCGATCCAGTGCCTCGCATTTAAACAGTATGTGTGTCACTGTTTCTGTATCCTTACCGCAAAGTCTGCATGTCAGGTCGCCATTGGACAGTCTCATTTTGTTCAGGTGCCCTTTTACTTGCGCATGGCCAGTCATGAGCCCTGTCACGACTTTTATTTTTTCCCTAATTAGTGCTAATAGGTCTGTCGTTCTTTTGTTACACGGGGCTTTGATGTATTCCTTCCCATGTTCGTTTCCTGGAATTTTTTCCCAGTATTCTTTGTGGTTTTCCATGATCCAGTCTTCTACATGCTTTCGTGTTGTACGTTTTGGTACCCCCGTGGTCTGTTCTGGATCTGGAGCGTTCTCCGACCTCCTTTTTGCAAATTCGTCGGCCTGTCGTTTCCTGATGTCCAGGCACACAAATCAGCTTAAAGAGGTTTCGGTCTGCCAGTATTTCAAGTCCTTTTTTGCATGTCCATACCAGACGGGATGTCGCTTCCTGACTTCTCATTGCATTAAGTGAATATTAAGACTTAGAAACAAAAGAGAGTATTACCAATATACAATTTGGGTACTGTTGAGTACATAAATAGACTAACAAAAGAGCATACATGCTTTAATATTAAAATTTAGTTAGCTATAAGAGATAATAAATGAATTACCAAGAATTTATATTTTTATTATAGATATTAACGATATTTGCCTAATATCTAATATGCACAGTGTTGTTGACCCGGGTAATGGTTATTTAGATGATTTTTATTTGATTTATTACTTTGTGTGTTGGTACATTTCTTCACCTACCATAATCAGAAAAACCCAGTCAATAACCCTTTGCATAATTATAGTAATTTTAAATCAGATGCTCTCAACATGTTAGTGTGGCATCTATCTCCCATAAGTAATATTTATTATTAAGATTCTATTGGTGAATTCCGTATAAGGTTTCCATCCTCGAAATTCTAAGTAATTGAATGTAATTGTGAAGTAATGCAGTATATCAGAGTTTTTCAATATATCAACAAGTTTATCAATCAATTATATCTCAATATTTTAATACATCAATCATTAATTTATAATTATATATAAAAATTCTCGGGAAATAGGTCACAATAACACTTTGTTTTAAATATTCGTCTTTACGTACGTTTCTGTCTCACGACCATCATCAGAAGACTCACTATGTCTAAAAAGGGGGTTTATTAAAACTAATTATAGCACAAGCGTCCAAATCGCACAATTTAACTTCAATCAAAAGAGCCCATGCCGTCGAAACGAACAGAACCACGAATAATCGAAATTGTATCGTCAGAATTAATGTATAAAAAAAAATTTTTTTTTGTAGTAAGAATCCGCTATTCAGTAATATTATTAAAATATATGAGTGCATATTGATTGGTATTCTCACAACAAATGAGAAGAACGAAGTTATTTGTCAAGTATCTACTTTCGAAACCAGATGTGTAGGATTTATGACTAGGCACTTAAGAAAGGTTTCAGACCTGTACTGGGAAATTACTATTACGAATTCTTCCTAAAAACATTTTCTACACTTATAAAGACGTATGTAAGAATTTGCAAGAGATTATTTAATCAAATTAGTATAAATATGACTTAGATTTTGTGTGTCTACCCTATGATTTACAGATTTGGGGTCCCGTTTTATGTGAATCATCTCCAGGATAGATCTTTTATAATAATTGGTTTCCTTAGTTAAGATATTAACATTTTTGTAATCAAATTGATGGTTATAATCAAAGCAATGCTTAGCAAGGGCGGTGGAATTTTCTAAGTTGTTATTTCTTGTGCTATATTTATGGCCGTACATTCTTTTTTGTAAATATTGTTTAGAGATTCCAGTATAGGTTCCATCACAATCTAAACAATTCAATTTATACACTGTGTGGGTTTGTTTATCTTTGGGTATTAAAGGTTTTAGATTTGAGAAATATTTCCCAACACAGTTAGTAGGTTTATGCGCAACATTTATATCATACTTTTTCAAACATTTTTTGATTTTCTCTGAGGTCTCCGGAATGTAAGGTAGAGTTATAAAATTGTCTGTATTACCTTTTATGTTATTTTTATTAGACGAACCATTATAGATTTTGTTTATTCTTTCTTCAATGATAGGATTGAAAAAAGTTTTTGGGTAGCCATTCAATTCTAGTGTATTACGAACAATTTTTAAATTTTTGGGGCGGTCATCTGCGTGGGACAATTTTATCGCGCGATCTGTGAGGCTGTTTATGACACTTTTTTTATAACAAGCTGGTGCAACGGAATTGAAGTGAAGATAACGTTGAGACCATACTTCTTTAGTAAACCAAGAGGTTTTTATTTTTCCATCTGCATCATGCCTAATGTTCATATCTAGGAAATTTATGTTATTGTTTAATTCTATTTCACAAGTGAATTGAAGTTTACAGTGAAAATTGTTAAATTTATCAATTACATATTGAATTTTATCGTTGGGAACACACATAAGGCAATCGTCTACATACCGTTTAAAGAATACAGGCCGAAAATCTAATGAACTCATAACAGATTCCTCTAGGCACTCCATAACGAGGTTAGCAATGGTAGCTGAAATAGGAGATCCCATTGCTGTGCCGAATATTTGTCCAAAAAATTGCTCACCATACTGAAAGTATGTGCATTCTAAACAAAATTTTACAGCATTTATAAATTCCGATTGATCTAGAGGTGTGTGGTTTTTAATCTCTGCCCAACGTTTTTTGATGCTATTCAATGCCAAAACAACAGGTATATTTGTAAATAAAGAAACAACGTCCAAGGAAATCCGTTGATGGTTTACGGGTACGGATTGATTTTTTATAAATTCATTAAAGTGCCATGAATCTTTTACATAGAATTCATTTTTTCGTATTATATTATTGATAGATTTTGATAGAAATTTTGATAAATTGTAAGTGGGCGCTCCAATATTACTAACAATGGGTCTTAGAGGTATATCATTTTTATGCAGTTTGGGAAGCCCATAGATATAAGGTGCTAGCCCATTATGGCAAATTAATTTATTTTTTAATTCAATAGGGATTATCTTATTCTTATGCCATTTATTTATCAATTTATTCATGTTGTTTTGTACTGATAAAGTAGGATCAGATTTTAATTTTTTATAAGTTGTTTCATCATTTAAAAGGTTTCCTATTTTGTTTTCATAGTCATTTCTATGCATTATGACGGTTTTATTACATTTATCCGCGTTCAAAACTAATATTTGAGGGTTAGCATCTAAGAAATCTTTTGTTATTTTTGTATGATAGTTAAAACGATTCTTTGCAATCCCTACTTCTGCCTTCTGTTTGTTCTTTTTGTTTGTCAAGATGTTGCAAACTTTGTTTCTAATTTCGTTTTTCTCTTCTACATTTTTATTCCTAATTCCGCATTCTAAATTTGCAATAATATTATCGATAGGCAGTTTATTATTGTTATTAGGCAATGCAAATTTCGGACCTAAACTTAAGGTGTGCTGCACCTCATCCGGAATTTTTATGTCCGTTAGATTTTTCAACCATTGTTCATTGATATTCTTTTTTTCATAAGTTACGCCTTTCATTAAATTATTTATCGTTTTAGATTGAATGGCTTTGATTTTGTTGAAATTTTTTTTCGAAATTGTTATGCTGAATTTGAAAAAATTGCGATATAAAGTTGCTATCAAAATTTTGATGACAGGTTTGTTTAACCAGTTTGATTTTGTTTTCAACCTCAGCTACAATTGCACATGCTTCTTTAATGCACAGGTTCAAACAGTTTTTATGAAAAGAATTTAATAATTTTGCGTACGCCTTCTTATTTAGCACCTTGCTAAACATATTAATTTATAATTTGAAGATCCATAGTTTCACTTTAGTATTTTTAGTTAGTATAAATAGTTAGGTCCAATAAACAATCAAACCATAAAATTTCGGGTTTCAACAACTTTGAGCAAAATAGTGTGTAATCAATATTCACGACTACAAACAAAACAGGTACCTTATGACTAATTTAAGAATTTGAGTAATTTGAAAAAAATTAATCGGTGGAATTTTCTGTAGAATTTACAAAATTGAATAACTAGGATATTCAGGTTTATATTCTATGTATACCCAATGCGAACAAACAGTTTGTATGCAATTGTTGATAATATTCCAGTGCAGAAAAATCGACATTTTCGGCAAATTATAATTATAGCGTATTGCATCTTTCATGAGGTACAAGAATAATAGAAGTCGCAGGTTATTCTTGTGACAACGCTTTGTACTTTTGCAGCTATAGTGCCCTAGAGTTCATATTGGATTGGATTTAAATTTATTCAGAAATTGTTTCTGCATCGAAAACATGACATTTTCAACATCGAATCAGGGTAACTGTACCTACAGATTGAAGAAAGCTGGGATTATATGCACAATGATTATTTATATGGAAGCCTTTTAAAGATATCGAGAAATAAGAAAATCATTTATCTAGTCTTAGTTGTTACCTTTGTGTTGTTTCACATGAAGTGTTATATAGATATGAGAAAACTAGTTTTTTTTTAAGATTTCTCTCATTTACGACGCGGTACATCTCTCAAACGGTTCTATTGTGTATTGTTGGAATGAAGCTTGATACTATTCTCTATGAAGTTATATTTAATCTACAGTGTTAATAACATTTATACTGTTTATAAATGAATTGAGAAAGAGGGAGACAGTTTATGGCAGACACCTTGTGCCACTTCCGAATGTGGTGGGTGTTGGGTTTCGGTTTACGATGTTTGCACGGTGACAGATGCTCATATAGCTTAGTTCTCTACGAGACAAGGGCATTCTATTACTGTATATAATGCGGAGCATGTTATGGCTGTTATGCTTTTACATCCTATTTGCTTTATTATTATTTTATCCCCCTGAATGCAAATATCTTGGGGCTTACTTATACGCTGACAACAACCACATTGATAATATACTGGTGTTTCGGAGTTACCTAGCACCTAGACTGTTGTTTCTTATTAGATTAAGTAATCTTGGATGAAAAGAAACATATTATTTATGGTTCTGCTTCTTTCGATTACGTCATTCATTTTGTACTTCACAGTGGAGGGCTCAATCAGATTCGTTCGAATATTTTGATCTTGGATGAGAACAAAAATATTACAACCGTTGTAACATTTTTAATACTGTATTTTAGACTTTTCAGGTACTAAACTTCCAATAGCAGAACCAACTATATCTTTTAACTCCGGAGGAGTGCATGACATTGTTAGTCCGAAATTCCTAGAAACTCGATTTCCACAGAAACGCTAAGAAAGTGAATCCGAATATTTTGAATTTTTATCGCAATATCGTCACACAGGGATTATGTTGTTCTATATCCACTTTTGGGTGAAAATGAGTTACATACATCATTTTCTTTGTAATTTCACGCTTGTTCCATATCCATCATCAAAATGGATCTATCTTGTTCAATAACCATACTTTCAGAGACAACTTTGGGCTATATCCATGAAAAATATAAAAACTTTTTGGTAATTTTGTTCTATGTGTTCTTGGCACTCGACTTGGTCTATATCCTTTCAAATGTGTAGTTAATGTGCATAGAACTAATTTGGTCTATATCCAGTGTAATTTTTGGAGACACTTTTGTTCTACATCCATAGACAACAGCTTGAATGATGTGTTCTTTTTGTAGTGATATGTACGAGTATGTGCTAAACCTATTATAATGAGTACTATAAATGATTCTCCGGCTCCATCTGAACCATCAGAGTGCCCTACGGATGCATGGAAGTAAGTTAACACAACTTGATTAATAATTAAACAGAATTTACCACTACTCCAAAAAAAAACCACAATAACGATACAGGCATACCTAGAAAATCTTTATTGGGGAAACATATGAAGAAAACTGTATCAGAAGACAAAAAAAATGTAGTACGGCAGCATATCGCATCTTTCCCTTGCATCGAATCTCACTACTGCAGATCAAAAAAGTATTTAGACAGAGGCTTGAATCTCACTCGAATGTATAACTTATACTTACAAACTACAGAAGATCCAGTAGCGTTCCAAATGTATTCCGACATTTTCAATCATGAATATAACCTCGCGTTTTTTAAGCCGAAGAAGGATCTGTGTGATCGTTGTGAGGCTTATAAAGTATTAAGAAATCCATCCGAAGAAGCAAAAACGCTGCAAAAAGTGCATGAGCGAAAAATTTTTTATGAGATATCAAGAAAGCGAACGAGATGAAACAAGGTACCGAAGAGGAAATGAAGAAAACGCTTGTATATTAACATTCGAATTACAAAATGTATTTGCTCTACCCAAGGACATTATTAGTATCGTTCAAAATTGAACTGTTACAATTTGACGGCACATTGCAATATTAACAACTCCATTTATAATGCTGTGTGGCAGGAATTCAGCGGTGGTCGTGGAGGAACTCACATTGCTAACGCATTAATAAAAATATTAATGAGAGTTGTAGAGGATAATCCAAATTTGGAAAAGATTGTTTTGTGGTCGGACAGTTGTGTCCCCCAAAATAGAAACTGTATAATGTCTTGTGCTCTGCAACATTTTTTGACGTCCCTTTCAAGTAAAAATGTAAAAGTCGACACGGCGCATAGCTGTATAGAAATAGTATATTAAAGAACGAGTTTCCTAAGACTCGTCTTAAAGCACGAATTCAAGTTTAAAAAACGAGTGGCAAAGCCACGAGTTTTTTTAAATAATGAGTGCTTCAAGGTCTTAGGAAACGAGTTGTTTATACGATTTTTTGTAATTTGCTCTTTTTATGCCGTTTTTAAACAAAAATGTTCAATTTAGTCCATTTAGGGATTTTTATGGTGGTTGGTAACAACATCTTAATTTTGAAAGTGAAAATTTGATTTAGTGGTTATGTGATCGTTTTCTTGAGTTGTTGACGCTCGACACTGTCATTTAAACTGACATAATGATGACAAGATAATTCCGCATCAAGCTCGCCAACCTAAACATTTTCGTAAAAAGTTCCGTGCTTTTTTGGATATTAAGACACGGCGAGTGATGACGTTGCGTTCGTTAATGGGTCAATTAGAAAATCAAAATGGAGGCAAATTACAAAAAGTATATAAGAGACTTAGAAATTTGGACACCTATGGCACTTGATCCGAATTTTGACTCACATGTCTACTCATTGGAAGTTGACATTCAAAGTGTTGCAAATGGAAGAAAATGATTATTTGGATTACCAGAAACTAACACAAACTCATTCGTATCGCATTATTCCCTACTTTAAAGTTAAGCTTCTTATTAACAAAAAAGAGGAGATCTTCAACATTGCTTACAGTATTAAAGTATTAAAAGGCGAATTCAATGAAGTGACAATACTTAAGAATAAAGTCTTCAGGGAAATGGACAACAATACCACTTCTCAAGCAGGATATTCGAGTTTCAGATGACAAGAAAGAAGCGTTCAAAACCATGTCACCTCAAATTCCAGAATCAGACAGAGCTTTTTATGAACATCTAATAAGTAGAGGCTCTAATAACAAAACTGATGAAGATCTGCCTGATACGGTGTCTGTCGGAGGGAATGAGTCTTCTAAAGATGGTAGAAGAAGTAAGAATTACACGGTAGAAGAAGCACCAAATCACAAGATGAACACTAGAAGCCAGTAAAAAAGGAAATCATACCAAAATGTTAGTTTTAGAACTATGTTGGTATTAGATTTTTTTGTTCTATATCCAATAAAAATAAAAAAGTTCCTATTTTGTGTTCTATGTCCATTTCTCTCAAATTTGTTTATTTTCTAATATGAATGCCTTAAAAATAAACGGTCTAATGATAATGATCTACAACTAAATATACAAATAAAATTCTTCAGAAGCTGGTTTGGTTGAGCCATATTTGACAGATTCTGATAATTTTGCAAAATTGTAGTAAATCGCGCCCCCTGTAAAATTTGTAAAAACGGATATAGAACAACATAATCCCTGGGTGACGATGTGTAACTTAATATTTATATTTTTCATTATTGTAGAAAATATAGTGTTTATATCATGGCCGCGAAATTCTTTAGCAATCTTCGAGATTATCTTGCGATAATTTTTCACTCGATTGCTAAAGAGTGGTTTCGCGGCCTTGATATAAAAATAACTATTATGGTTCTGCTTATATCGTTTATGTCATTCATTTTGTACTTCTCAGTGAAGAGCTCAATCAGATTCGTTAAAATTTTTTGCTGATCTTTATACTCTCAGTGTAAATATTTAATTCAACAGTAATAAGTGTTTGATAATGGACTTTCACTAAGGCAATTGGAAGACATTTTCTGTTCCAGCTTATTCCATCCCGTAACAAAAGATGATAGCACACTGGCTACTACACTACAAAAAAAAGCCAACCGTTTTGCTGAAAAAACTCCACTTTAGACCCACAAGGGAAGGACCCTCCTAATATTGCTGCTATTGATAGCCATATGCCTGAAATTGTCTTCCGTCAGCGCATAATTAGAAGCATTCTGCTCGCTGTCGATACCAAAAAGACTATCGGGCCAGACGATATTCTGCCCGTTGGCAAGGAATGTGCCCCAGAATTAACACCAGTTTTATGTAGGTTGTTGGGTGTAATTCTTCCGTAGAATCTTGGCGTGTTCCGTTCCATCGGGAAGACAGAGTCATTACTCTATTATCTGTGGCCTCTAAACTGATGAAGAAAGCAATCAACATCGAGCTCATCTAATACCTAGATAACACAAAAATCATGATTGACCGGCAATATAGGATTTCGTCAGCAGATATCAACAGGAAACCTGCTTGTGCTTGTATATGTAGCACATATATGGCAAACATGTATTGAAAAATATGGGGAATCTCCAGCTGCATTGGATATCTCCAAAGCTTCCGACCTAGTCTGAAACCAAGACTTTCTTGGGAATCTTCCGTCACATTGTCGTTTAGTATCGAGTTTTCACTCAGATAGATCACCCCTTGTGGTAGTCTCATTCGATACAATGGAACGCTGGTGTTTTACAGGGATCTGTCTTGGCAACAACTTTGCTTCTGCTCCATATCACTGTTCTGTTGGAAGTGACCTCCTGTCCCGTCTATAGCCTCGCAGATGATGGTACACTTCATACCGTTTCTTCATCTAGAGCTTCTATATCATCCAATGAAGCTGGATGAAGGAGACAGAGACACATCGGCGTTATTAATGAACATCTGACAACGATTCCGAAATGGGGATCTTAGTAGACTATAATACAACCAAAATTGAAGGTTGTATTTTCTCCAGGAAGACGAATCTCACAATTTCTAATATGATGAACTCAGGTATAACTATTACTATGGAGCCCTCCATATACATGCTCGGTATCACCACCAACAGCACTGTCTCATGGGACGATCATGTGAGGTTCATTGCTAAAACCGCTTTACAAAAACTTGTTTTTCTATTCTGGGCCAAAAGCTACTTTACATCCCAGCAGGAGTACTATTGACATGTTTGGGGTTCAGATCCCAAGCATACGCTGAAGCTCTTAGATTCTATTCAGAAGAGATTAACCAATTAACCAAATTCAAATAGTTGTTTTCTAAATTTGCAAAACAACCCGTTTATAGATTAAGCTAAAAAACCCTTCAGGAAACACCTTTTGTTTTTTTGTTATTTTAATTTGTAGAATTCCGGGATTTACAAAATCGAGTGAAGTTCAAAATTCTATGTGGGCCAAACTAGAAGGAAGATTCTAACTCTAAATATCTAGGTTATTTAGAAGGGATGAAAATGTCTAAGCGAAAAAGCAATGTAATGAATTTAGATTTGTCTTCAGCTGAGGGTAATTCCTTATATACACTACTAATTCCAAATAGTATTTCAACACGCACATTTTGATTTATAATTTAGTTTACTCTGATGATGGCAACTGGGGAACTGAAAGAACTTTATTTTTGGTGGATGGTGTAATTGTTTCTGATTTATAGTGTAATAGATATTCGGAGTTTGCTGGGTGTGTAGCAATAATTCATCAAATTAATCCAATATATTCCTGTTGCGAATTTATCGGCCCGTTCGCCCTCCAATTAGTCCAATATGTCCAGATGACAAACTGCCACACTAATTCGATAATGTGGGGTGAGCCATCATTACCATTATTCCCGTGGTCCTTTGACGGCCCTCACCTGCCCGGGACTTTGGCCCTTAATGTCCGGGGTTGTACGGTCATGTACGCCCCATTGGTCAATCACAGGACCCGTCAAAACATATGAATTCCTACAGTCATTTACTGGCGAACAACTCAATTTGCCGGCTAACTGGAAACAGTGCAATTGTTTAGACTTGTTCGTTGTCAGATCCTATCAGAAAAACGTAGACCGATATCCATATGCTTTTATGCGGTTTATCTCGAAAGTAGATCGCAAATAATCCGATATTTATCTGGGGAACATGGTGATGAAATTGGCTGTTTACGACATGTTTTCGGTACCTAAGAAATGACGTTTTAACGTTTACCTGGTCTATGATATGTATCAAGACTAGCGTTCCGAAAATAAATGCTATACAACATCCAACGTACAGTTGCTACGAACGGAATTTAATATTCATATCATACTTGTCAAATAGCTATGTTCATTAATTAATGGAATATGGTTTCTCAAGAGGTGAATGACTAAACGTTAAGTTCTTATATATTCACGAGTTGTACACAAATTCAACCATTGAACTTTTTGACGTTCACTTGACAATGCAACATTACTCGCGGCCGGAATGAACAAAACGTTTTTTCCATCGAATAGGCTGGTTATGTAAATACGAGTCATTTGAAAATAAGTTTATCTCAATGAAAATTCGAGAATATTGATCAAAGTATACCGAATGAAGGTAAATCACACAAACTAGCCAATTTCCCGAATTTTTAGTATCAAATGTCTAGGAATTACGGGGTTTTCAACCATATTTTACGAATTTTTGCAAAAACTAGCGGTTTTCCGGGAAAATTGTTTACAGCTTTTGAAGCTATACCGCTAGTTATTAGAAAACTCGGAAATATGGTTGGAGAGCTCGTAAAAAACTCGTAATTCCTAGCCAGATAATATACAATATAATATAGAAACAATTAGTCCAGTACCTAACTGAAGCCCAAAATCGAACTGACTAAGGAAATTTTTATCTCATAACCGATTTTGATCTGTGGAGCCTGAGAAAATTACGGAGGAAGAAAATGACCTCATTAACACCATGAGGTCAATATTATATATGCAATATACCTATATTTAAATATATTTCTCTATATAACTTCTTCTCTGAAAGACAAAGTCAGGTCTACAGAAATTATTTTAACAAAATATGAATTGAACTTTCATCAGTATGTGGTATATTGTTCATAATTTTCGGAGCTATCGACAAACCTGTGGAGGGTACAGGATGTGACTTCTAACAGATCGTTGATATGTAGCAAAACAAAGTTCGTGCCAAGATAACTCCCTGTGGAGCGTCAGCGGTTTTCGCAATGGATCTCACATGATCGTCCCATGAGAGGGTGATGTTGGTGGTTATACCGAATATGTATGTGGAGAACTCCATAGGATTAGTTACACTTGTATAATACAACCTTCAGTTTTGGTTGTATTATACTCTGCTAGATTATCAGATCCCCATTTCAAAATCGTTGCCAGATGTTCATTAATTGTGCCGACCTGTCTCTGTCTCGCTCATTTAGATTCATTGGATGATTTAGAAGCTCTAGACTGTAGACCGGGCAGGAAGTCACTTCCAACAGATCGTTGACATGTAGCAAGTTGGTGCCAAGATATCTTCCTGTGGAGCACCGATGTTGGTAGCAATTGTATCGGAAAATCGAAGGACGCCCCGTCAACCACCACATGGAGTGATCTATATTAGAGTATAAAACAAAGTTGAGGTTCCATACCATAGGACGGAAATTTCCAAGAAGGCCTCGGTGCTAGACTCGGTCAAAAGTTTACGATATATCCAATGCTACAGCTAGAGATATCCATATTATTCAATAGATGTCTGCCATATATGTGTTACGTAAGCAAGAAGGTCTCGTGTTGATTTCAGTTGACGAAAGCCATATTGGCGGTCATTCACGATTTTTGAGCTCTCTAGGTATTGGATGAGCTCGATATTGCTCGGTGGAGAAACCATCACTTTAGAGATCACAGATAATAATAGTGCATTGTTCTACATGGAGTAAATGATTGATTCATGTATGTGAAGTATTTCTTGGTTATTTTAGCACCTCGTTCTACACCACAATGATTACTGGAAAGAGCATTATAATTTTGATTCTAAAAAAAATCGATGGTGGAAGCCGTTACTTTATGGTAATTTATCATTTTGATTATATGAAAGAACTGCTTTGTTTTTATACCACTTTTATTAATAATAACGTGAACACGTAACTATAGTTTCACCACCGAAGTGCAATTATCAAACAATTAGAAAATTATGAAGAAATCAATGAAACTTGTTCAAGTATAAATAGAGTAGAGTAAAGTAGGGTTGAGATTAAGGGAACAACGGAAATTCCAAAAACAGGTAGATCCTAGGAAAGTACAGTATTACATAGTAAACATAGCAACAATTTGTGAATTAGTGTGATTATAATTTAATATTCTAAGAATTATTTGAAGAGCGGTTTGAAAGACAGTACAGTATTACATAGTAAACAAGGTAACAATTTGTGCTACTTTACTCTACTCTATTTATACTTGAACTGTTTCATTGATTTCTTCATAATTTTCTAATTGTTTGATAATGGCACTTCGGTGTTGAAACTATAGTTACGTTTTCACGTTATTACTAATAAAAGTGGTATAAAAACAAAGTAGTTATTCTTTCATATAATCAAAATTTTCATTCTCATTATATGCTCATACTATCCTGTGATGTATCAGTTATAATGGCAAAATCAAACATGGCTATTCTTAAATTAATTCATTCTAAATCAGTTGGGTGATAAGAATATGTATAATTCCTCTTCTAAAGATCGTGTTTATAACTATGCGACATCTAGAATACGTCTATGATTCAGAATTTTGTATGCTGTTACATACTCATAATTAGTTATGATTTATGAATGACTCTTATTCCACATAGTTTCAATGATTACTTTGCCTTACGCACGCCTAAGTCATAATATGCCATTCACACGCGTCAAGATGTGTTTCAAAATATGAGAGAAGGATTAATTTATTGGTGTCAACACTGGCATAAATCAAACAATTACAATCGTAGGCGAGAACAGCTGATGACTCAGAATAGGACGCTGTTAATGTTGGGGCAATTGTGGTAAATTCAATTACGGTTATTAAAATTGTTAAAAGTGTTTTCCAGATATAATGCCATTTTGAGGTATCTAAATATTCATCATTTATTTATGAAATTATCCATTCACCCACTTGCTTAGTTTCTGCTGTGGTGGTTCATAGTACTAACTTTAATCCAACTGTACTTCTTTATCTATTATGTTATGATTATTTTATTTATGGTTTTATTTATATTATATTGTTTTTATATTTATATCAAGTAGTACCTACGTAAATATTTACTTGTAAACAAAACTTATTGATATAAACATAATAATAATAATATATCGAATATATAAACATCACATATTAAATTCATTCACGTCGTTATATGAAAATATTGATCCTGCGACGTCACACTGTTCATCATTCTAAAATCAGGCTACTGTTTTCATTTTGCCGTCAAGTTTATTTCCTTTAAACATGCTTATTTTAATGAGCTAAGCGATGTCGTATGTAACATCCCGAGTGCGTAGTAGATAGTTCATAATTTTTTTTTTGCTGAAGCATGAGAGGGCAAAGCTCTAGATTGAGAATTATCCATCAATTTGTTAATGTTATTTGAATTTATTTTCTAGCTGGCTGCGAGTAATTACTTCTAGAATTATGGACTTCAATCCCATTTGAGATTTTATTCTTCGAATAGAGTATTAAGTTACCATCAGCGGTGGTGGCCGCATGGTCGAAGGATCTGACTAGAAATCAGATTCCTTCTGGGATTGTATCTTCGAAACCAATAAAGTTCCAAACAATACGTTTTACATATTTTCCTTCACGGTTTAGACTGTTTACGTTTTCTTCATGAATATCATTTTCAAAAATATATTCCAATGCCATATTATTATTTGAATTTATTTTCTAGCTATCTGTTAGTAATTACTTCTAGAATTATGGACATCAATCCCTTGTCCTAGAGCCAAAAAAAAAAAATCCCATTTGAGAGTTTATTCTTGGAATAGACTATTAAGTTACCATCAGCGGTGGAGGCCGTGCGGTCGAAGGATCTGACTAGAAATTGGATTCCTTCTGGAATTGTAGGTTCGAAACCAATAGAGTTCCAAACAATACTTTTTACATATTTTCCTTGACGGTTTAGACTATTCACGTTTTCTTGATAAATAACATTTTAAACAATATTTTCCAATGACAATTTAACAAATTAACTGATTAATGTAATGAATATTTGGAAGACTAAATCACGAATACTTTTTTATTAAAATTAACTGACGGTAGATCGCTAACTTCCCTCACCTTCCTTTTGCTAGCACAATTTTTCGCTTCAGGACTCTGCGGATTAAATGAATGATTGTAGTATTTTCACTAGCTTTCTTAATAACTAACATTATAAATTAAACTTAAAAGTTATACTGTATGGCATTGAATGTTTATTTTAATTGACAACATATGCGTTCGACAACTCTATGTTTCATACTCTGTGTATCATGTAAACTGTCAAAATCATTGACATAAAGGATTGTGTGAGTTCAACCTTACTTTCATAATAGCACAGAGTAATTAATTTAAAGTAACCTTGAGTATGATGTATATTTATAACCATAGAAACACTGTTGTAATCATACAAAAAGTATTTTAGACTATATTTAAAAAAAAAATGGATGGCAAAAGTCCCACTTACCCTACTGCAACCAAGAACAGTAGTTCTTATTTTCACCACCTCAGAGCGATTGGCAATTTTTTTGAATCACGGGAGCTCTAAACTTATAACAATTGAGTACGAATGTTCAGTGAATGTAATAATTTTGTTACCTACGAGTGAGAGAAAGTATGAATATACATGAGATATTCTGTTCCTTCAGACTCTAAAGATTGAATGTTTTCCGGAAAATCAGTAATAATTCATAGAAATTGATCCAATCTGTTTAGTGTAAATATAACAAGAAAAAAGAACGCTATTTTCCAAACGTGGAATATTTTGCGGAAGCTTAAGCCATGTGATGGTGATGATGAGTAAACTACATCAAAGAGTTCCGACAACCATCGTTCATCAATAACGTAAATAATATAAATTGCTCACGTTAATTCGTTTTTAAACTCGCAAACCACTCACAATGTCAAGAATAATAACAAGTTCCCACTTGAAGAAAAGAGACATGTGGTCAGACGTGGTGGTTGATTGCCAGTCAACGTAGGGAGAATTGGCACTACTCGTAAGGGGGACAGGCAGCAATTATGAGGGTGCTCGTGCTATTAACATAGCGGAAATGCGGCAAGATGACATTCTGGGTCATGAGGTCAGGATGTACGTCTAAATAGTTTCGAGACGCACGTGGATTTGAGAACTTTGACTAATGTTGTTGCGAGTAGCTCATTTAAACTACGTTGATATACCAGATTATCATGGTGACTGTCGACAGTTCCAGACACTTTTCCTCTTCAACCAAAGTACGAATTGTCGATAGCCAATAACCTTAATTGTAACACATATTGGAGATTACATTTTCATTAGATGGTAGAATGAAGCAAATTTTTTTTTCGAATATTCAGTTTGCTCTTGATATTTTTCTGCTGTACTCTCTTTTTTGACACTGCGCATCGAACCGAATCCGGTGAAGAAGTAAATTTAGATACAATGTTTACAGTTTAAAAAAGGTGAGTATCTTCCTTCTAAAATTAAGCGTACCACTTGGGATGTATTGGCCTACCACGAGTAGTATGCG
The DNA here is from genome assembly GCA_958510875.1 of Endomychus coccineus. Taxonomy (NCBI): domain Eukaryota; kingdom Metazoa; phylum Arthropoda; class Insecta; order Coleoptera; family Endomychidae; genus Endomychus; species Endomychus coccineus. Next base: position 261,842,737 of record OY294067.1, on the reverse strand, counting down.
TACCACATTTTATGTTCTAGAGTCTAGACCAACCTGTTATTTTACCCATACTTTTCCTATTAGTCTAGGAGCCAGAGCGATATTGATGGACCGAACATTAACCCGATGGCACTATGGTTTATCGTTAGAGGACGATTCAATGATCAATTCAACTCACAGACCGAATTTTCCACTGCTGCTGGATCTCGAGGTATAGCATCCGCATTTTTTTTGACTGGAGGTTAACCCTTTCCAAGTTGCGGTTACTTGAAAAGCATGCCATTCTTTTACACATCCACCATGTGCCATCTTGTCCGTTTATCAGGTCGGCCTGGTTAAAAATGAACCAAAAATGGACTGCAAGTTAACCCCCCCAAACCTGGTGGAAAATGTTCATTGGTGTTGGCAATTGTTAATATACCCTATGCCATCAATAGTTATCGATCCATTTCCGAGTAATTGGCCATTATTTGGACCAAAAATGTTTCTTTTTTCATTTTGTGGATAAAACTTGCGGGTTACAAGGTAACATGATGGCACCATGTTAAATAACTTTATTGGAGGTCAAATAAAGATTTAAAATTATTGCCATCACTCCTTGCCTATTTCAACCCCTCAAAACTCCATAATATCATCCGGCAGAATGAAAAAAATAAATAAACAAAAGCCGTTTCGATTTTAAACCCAGCCAGAGTCCCAATAATTGACTGATTTATCATAAAATTGGTCATATTATCTTATAATTCATATTTTTCTGGGGGATGGTTTTAGAGGGTTTTGGTGGGTTGAAATAGGCAAGGAGTGATGGCAATAATTTTAAATTTTTATTTGACATCTGATAAAGTTATTTAACATGGTGCCATCATGTTACCTTGTAACCCGCAAGTTTTATCCACAAAATGAAAAAAATAAACACTTTTGATCCAAATAATGGCCAATTACTCGAAAATGGACCGATAACTTTTGATGGCATAGGGTATGTTAACAATTGCCAATACCAATGAATATTTTCCACCAGGTTTGGGGGGGTTAACTTGCAGTCCATTTTCAGTTCAATTTTAACTGGTTGGCCTGATAAACGGACACGATAAAAAATGATGGCACATGGTGGAAGTGTATAAGAATGGCATGCTTCTCAAGTAACCGCAACTTGGAACGGGTTAACCTCTAGTAAAAAAAAAAGAAAAAATGCGGATGCTGTATCTCGAGATCTAGCAGCCGGGGAAAATTCGGTCTTTGAGATGAATTGATCATTGAATCGTCCTCTAACGATAAACCATAGTGCCATCGGGTTAATGTTCAGTCCATCGATATCGCTCTGGCTCCTAGACTATATTGAATGAAGAGCTCGGTTGATTTGTAAATATACTAACTGATACTCATAGAAACATTTAAGGCGTTGGCTTCGTAGCAGCGATTCCATTCCCCAAGTTTCAAGACTTAATGAATATTTCAAATGAGTAGCGACAGCCGAAGGCATATGTCTGTCATGTAAACGTCACCTGTGTTGTTATGAGGTTATGTATGGTCTGTCATAGACCGTCTGAACTATGGAGATGTCTGTCATAAAAACTTTACGTGACTGTCGAAAACGTCAACATACATGAAAATTGGAGAAAATAGGCAAAATCAAAATTTTCATATCATCATATGATCTATGATATAAATTTTTGTCAAAAGTTCAATTACTTCAATTTTATTTGATATTACACCACATACCTCAACTGTCTTTTAGGGTTGTGTTGAAGTTAATGGTGAGCCTATAATGGCACCTAACATTCAACATCAAATTCAGCCTCTTTCGAATCAAGAGATAGTTCGGCTGCTGGTGGTCTTTCAAATTTGTTGTTTCTTTTTGGGTGTGTTCTTCCAGCTCCTCGTTTTGAAGTCTTTTCCAATATCCAACCATTGAGACATATAAGAAACCTACTTGCCAATTTCACGTCGATAGTCTTTTAGCTTCGGAGATTTCGTGATGATGAGTGGGTGAGTCAGTGGTATTTGTCTTTTATGTTATACTAGCTGTTGTTCACGGGCTACATCCCTCTAATACATGTCCTCCACGTTTTGTAAGATATAAAATGGTATTCTTCGAGCAAGCAATATTGCAGAAAGAACTCTATAAGACCACCTACCATTGAAAATTATACATTTCCAATCCATCGTGGCTCCTTCCTCTACACGCTCAACCAATAGGTTGTTTGTTAATTATGGATGTCTTCGATAGCATACGAGTCTTATATAATGGCTGAGTCGCATCGAAAAGTGCATGGTCGATAACCTTGCAAAGAAGTCAACCCCTTTTCGAAATATGACCACTTCACCCTAGTTTGGTCTCTATAGATATACTCAAACAACTCGGTATGATGATAATTGGGGCAACTAATATGATGGGCTAAATTCAAGGAAAAATATTGTTAGACGATATTCAATGAAATGAAAATTGTCTATTACATTTTCTAGATTGAAAGTGTTGTTAGCAACGGAAATCGTATTGCGCTTTGATATTCAATTGAAACATGTTCCATATAATCGTATTACGTGTAAATGAACTATAAATGGAATGAGATACTGCAACCCTTGATCAAACGTTTAATTTTTTTATATATTAGCTGATATACCCGGCGTAGCCCAGGTTACAAGAATCGAAGAATATTTGTATCCCCACAGTTTTTTTCCCAGATAGTCATTATGTGAAATACGTTCGCGAGAACATCTTACGAAGACGGGCTCATCGCATACGAAAGAATACCGGGTGTCCCAGTATACATGTTCCAATGGATTATCCAGTCATTTCAAAAGATAAAAATTTGAAAATTTTATGATCTCCAATTCGTTCAAGGAACCTTTAACTGAGAAAAACAAAAATTGAAAGTCACTTCCGGTTTGACCGGAAGTGACTCTGACTTTTTTATTTCGAATAGCACCCTGTATATTTTTTGCAATTTTTGATTTCTACTCAAAATTATCTTTCCAACGATGTATCACTATCAAAGTTACAAACAAATGTATTCAAATGTTTCCATGGCACACTAAGGTTTTCATTTAAGAATTATTAATTCTTCCAGTTCTACTACAATTCTAATAATTTGAAATTTGATGTTCTCTTCATCATCTCGAATGCAAAATTGTTCATGAATTATCAATTATTATTGGAATCAAAATCAAGATTACACAAGATATCGTAGCCTACTGCAATTTGAAATTTCAATTGTCGTTTTCTTCATCAAATCAAATGTAAAATACAAAGTGTGATACATTGTTGGAAAGATAATTTTGAGTAGAAATCAAAAAATGCAAAAAATATACCGGGTGCTATTTGGAATAAAAAAGTCAGAGTCACTTCCGGTCAAACCGGAACGAATTGGAGATCATGAAATTTTCAAATTTTTATCTTTCGAAATGGCTGAGATAATTCATTGGAACAGGTATACTGGGACACCCGGTATAAAAGTGTTTCAGAATTCTTGAATCTCGATCGTGCCATTTGTAAATGTCTACAATTTATAAATAATAACCTGTGGTTCGTTAAGGTACTTATTTGCTTTAAGGGGCTAAAATTGGCGATGGGTTATTTTTTCCGAAATATCATCTAGCTAGTAACTTTCCTGTTGTTTTGCAGATCAAGTGTGCCAAATTTCATCAAGATCGATAATTGTCTGCTTTGAGGGGTGGGAAAGTGAGACGGGATAGTTTTTGCGAGAAATTTTATGATCTGTTGTTTTGAAGGTCAAGTTTGCCAAATTTCATCAAAATTGAAATGAGGCTGTAGATTTGTATGAAAAACAAACAAACATTCTTCTTTATTTATTGTGTACCTTCTGCAACTCTGTTTACGGATACGAATCTACCCTAACGATATTTATTGTTATTTAGCAGAAGTGACACAATCTTGCGTGCAAGTGCGTGGCCTCATCATGAATAAAATAAAATATTGATTTTCTATTTACTTAATGCTCTCGAGTCGGCTCAGTTTGCATATTTCAGGGAGGTAATTTTCTTTCCAAGAACCATTATACGTATCTTCATTGCGGGCCCTGATTGCTCCATTGATTAAGTTATGAGTTTCAACGCAGGGGATGGCACGGTGATGTATACATTTATTCATGTTCCTTCTAGTTGGTATTTCCAAATACTGATGAAGTAGATGTTATTTAGTTTGATTCTATAGAAATAAACTTGGATGATATTTCTAATCGTCTACAATCTTTTGATTGTTGGTAGTGAAATGATAATTTCATGACAGGTACATAATGTAATGGCAATTGAGAAAGTTTTATCCCTGCAACGGAACTTGTATTTTGTTTAAAATCCTAAGATCGAGATTTTCATGATGAAATGAACCTAAAGAACTTTCATAATTGGTTTCGAGAGTAATTGCTTCCAAATTTAAGGAGACCGTCCTGTATTATAATGGATACAATTTCATATCATATCAAAGTAGTGGAAAAGTCACCAAACACCATATCAAATTTCCACATCACCTGATTAAATCTGAGTTGTTGCATTGTTTACAAGTAAGTCACACCTTTCTTTTGGTGAATGTCTTCTAGAAGTAAACCACAAAGATAATCCATGAATAAACTGGTAAATGCAATATAAACGATATGGGGAATTTCAAAGATGTTTTATAACCAACACATCGGATGGAAAATCTATTGATCACTGCTTCAATGATTGGCAGGAGGCTTCAAGTACTGTTACACCTCAATTTTGGGATAACTATGTTCGTCATGTTGTAGAAGGAAGAATTACAAAAGGATCTTCTGAGTTTTCGCTAGAAACGCGGTCGTAAAAAAACATTCTTAGAGGGAAATTGCATTGGGAACAATTGGTTTTCGAACACAAAAACCATCCGTTCACCTCTCAGGTGAGGTTGTTGATTGAATTGAATATGGAATGGAAAGATTCTTCTTTATTATTAAAAAAAATTCCTAGAGCAGAAATTCCTGCACATAGTATTTTTCATCGAATTTCTGACGTTTGGATGTTCGTCACGAAATTTTGTATATACGATAACTCAAATTCTAAAGGTCGTATCATATTCAAATTTTGACAAAAAATCATTTCCTACGTTCGGTGACGAACCTTATTGTTTTTCGGAGAAATCGTGTAATAAACACACCCTTTTCTGAGGGTTGAAAAAGAATCATAACTCTCAAAGTATAAATTGAATCGATTCAAAAGTTCCACAGTAAATTTAAGTTAATTTAATACTGCTTTCTCCCAAATTTCAACAAAATAGTTCAACAGCAACAACACCAATAATTATTGAAGTAAACTAAAATTTACACCGTACCTTAGCAGTTTGTGTCCCACTCATTCCCTGAACTGGTTGAATGCGAAGATTATCGTATAGAGTGTAAAACAACTATAACAAGAATCAGTAACCAAATCAAATGATTTGCAAAGAGTAATTTTGCTCGCACACTATTCTCCAAGCGACAACACATTTCTAGTTTTTTATATTGTTTAGTTTGGCGATAATGACATAAACAATGGAGAAACTACGACATTATTGAAATCTTCATATCTTCATATCATCTATAATATAAATTTCTGTCAAAAGTTCAATTACTTCAATTTTCTTTTTTATTTCACGACATATCTCAACGGTCTTTTGGGGTTGTGTTGAAGTTCATGGCGAGTCTATAATGGCACCTGACACTCATCAACATCAAATTCATCCTCTCTCGACCCAAGAGATAGTTCAACTGCTGGTGGTTCATCGAGGTCTCCAAAATTTGTTGTTTATTTTTGGGTGTGTTCGCAGCAGTAGCCGCAATTTTCGACACTCACGGGCTGGTTGACAACACTTACAAATGTAAGAAGTACGGTTCAATTCTTGGTGTTATTCCGGCTCCAGCTTTTGAGGTCTGTTTCAATATGCAACCATTGCAGAAGTTGAAAGGTAAGTCCTGTACTAGTGATCCCAGGTTGGGTGTTACAGCCCAAGAAACCGGTAACTTGCCTTAGGAACGACGTGAGGGTCAGCATTTTTTCCTTGAACACTTGGTTGAGTTAAGCCAAGGATGTGGTTATAGCGTTATTAAAAAGTTCACTTTCCCTTTGTCCAATAATGCAAAAGCTATGTCATAACCTCTTGAAAGTGCAAGAATAATGCGTTTTTCCAGTTTTTTGAAGTATACGTAATCAGATGCACGAGTGAGACCAATCAAGATAACCTCAAGATCGATATACTCCCCGACTACTACAACACTCTCGGAGATTGTGGCTGCTCGAAGGGAGTTCCTATTATTGTAGCATCCGCATCTTTCTTGAATTAAGAAAACTTCAAACACAACTAAACTAAGGAGATCTATATTAGTATCAAAAAATGAATACATTGAACTTCTTCCTGAAATTCCGCGGACCACGTGTGATGTGTTTGCTTGCCACAGTTTGAGATCTCCTGGTCTAGAATGTTGTTTAGAACAACAACTGTTAGTTCGGAACGTGGCGTGTGTGTTAAAACAACAATGGCAATAGTAGTAAGGCAAAAAAAGATTTCAACTATTTTGCTATACTAAAACAAGATAACGCTAACTTCATCATGTTATTATCTTATCTTAACTTCATCGTATGGAAAACTTATAAAGGGAATTAACTCGTTCCACTATTGTTTTTGAAATCACGTATCCAAGGAAGGGGAAAACAAATAATAACAGAAAAAACAAGATTTTCATATTATTTTTTATTGTTGGACGAGATGGACGAGGACCGAGACAGGAATCTGAAGAAAAACGACGCAATTTTCCACCAATTTTCCAGAATTTTCCTTCTTTTAGTGAAAATTGTTACATCACGGCATCTCATTATTTCAATACCACAGTCCGAGAAAAAAATGTTGTTTGTTGCTAAGATTTGGTAAAACTTTCAGGGTTTTCCAGCAAACGGGCGCTGGATTTTCCATTTTCCGATTCGGGTTCAGAGGACCAAAAAGCTCCCTGATACCAAATTTCAGAATCTTTGGTTCAAAAGAGCCCGAAATATTCCATTTGTCGTAAAAGAACATTCATTTGTTAATTGAAAATGGTTTTCAATTGTTTATTAATAGTAATAATCACGAGCACCCTTTTTCTTCTTCTGACTAACGATGTGTAAGCCATTCTGAACACGATGCAAAAAGAATTTTGTATTTTCGTGCGGGCTATAAAATTTTAGATGTTTTTCACACTTTTGACTGGACTATTCGTACACATTCCGTAAAACGGAATACTGTAGAATCAGAAGTCCATTTCAGAAGTTGTGCTGAAATGATACTAGAGGGCGTTACTCCAAACCATAGATTCTGCATTAACGTTAGGTATTTTGTGGAATACTTAGTCTAGCATAAATGTCTAAGAACTGTCATCTGACTTTTTTCCTACAACAATACTCGGTGATGGATGCGTTGAAAGATCAAATAAAATGGGAGAATTTCAAGATGAACTATGCTCATCCCGAGCAGTTGATCCTACCCCAATGGCAGACCGACAATAGAGTGAGACCATTCTACGTTGTATACAGAATGATTCATATGTGTTACTACTTTATTTTACTATATATATGCGGTCGAATCTATATGATAGTGACAGAAAGGCATTATATAGTGTTTAAAGGAAGTCCTTTTATATACTATTCACTTTGGAATCTACTGTTCTGCTGGGCAGCTTCCTCATCCTCGTTTTTGATCACAGCCCTTCAGTTCATCAAGGAAGAAGAAGATGATAATAAGTTGTTCGACGCTCCCTTATACTTCAAACTGCATATGATTTTATACAATTTGGCCTTGGATTCGTCACTGGTAGTATCCATTGCCTATTTCGTCTATGTGTATTTTGCAGAGAACAGAATCTTCTGGCCGATGTCTTACGCGACGCATCTATGGGTGAGCTTGTTCATGTTGAGCGACTTCATGATATCTTCGATGCCCTGTAATTTGTTCCATACTTATATCACAATGATAGTAGGTTTCTCATACGCACTTTTCACATATATCTATTACCTATGTGGCGGGCTTGACTACCAAGGAAGAACTGTGCTGTACAAAGTATTGGATTGGGACAGTAACCCGTTGATTGCTACTCTGGCTTGTTCTGGAATAATTGTGTTTTGTATCTTGTCTAGAATTTTTTTATATTTACTGTCAAGGCTGAAGTATAACATATTTTATAAATATTATTACTTGCAGTCGGACGATGAGGTAGATAAGCGTGAGTTTGTGGTGGAGGTATAATAGTTTTACATGTAACTTTATTATACCTTCTGTAAGTATTGTCATTGGTAATCGATAGTTAGTTAACAATATAAAGTATTCAGTTTCTACTTGTACCGCATATGTGCGGTTAATTTATTACTTGTAAGTTCCACTTCACTCTCAATCACCCATCATTCAAAACAAATAAAACATTATAGATTATAGTCTGCCCGGCGCATACGCCAAAATGTATATTCATTATACACTATTTGCTGCCATAGATTCCGTTTCGTTGTAGATCCTCCCATATGGGTACATACATCCTCGAGAAATCACATCTCGATCAATGTCAACATTTTATTATCTGCAGAAATGGAAACGTTCTCTGAAAATAAAATATCGATTGTTCCACCAGTGCTGTATTTTGTTTTATTTTTGAATTATATAATCATTGATTTGTTTAAAAACTAAATAAACATAGTATTTTATAGTTCATATAAAACTTTATTTAAGGAAGAAATTAATCATTTTTTCTTTCAAAACTATTTATCATAACCCACTGAAGAATATCACTCCAACTCTTTGTTAGATAAACATCCAAATATTATTCAATTGCATAGTTAACAAGAGCTTTATATCAAGTTCTTTATCAGGAACTGTATATGCAAAAAAATTTTAATCTTTTACCAGCAGAAGCAGGGTACGTTCGAATTGGAATTTTTCCTTTACTAATAATTTCTAGAGGAGGTTGAGAGAGCTATAATAGCAATACGCCCCAAAATATGGAAAGTCAATGTTAAAATGTGAATAATCCACTATATACTGAATAGCAGTTCCTAATTTTACTTTTTAAGGATCTTGGAATGCAGATGAGGTCTCATATAACTGAGTTTCTCCGTAAGAGGCGGAAAATCCTAAATCGTTGCAGATTTCAATAATTTTTTTTGAGCCAAATTCAAAGTAAAGTGAACTTATGCAATATGAAGAGGAGATAAAAAAGATTTTGGCCTTACTGCAGCCATAGCTACTATCACTAACCTAGTTATGGAATCTGTAATCAATTCATTAAATTTTCAACCCGTATTCTTTAAACGGTATGTAGATGAGTGCCTAATGTGTGTTCCCAATGATAAAATTCAGTACGTGATTAATAAATTTAACAATTTCCACTGTAAACTTGAAATTACTTGTTAAATAGAAGTGAACAAATACAATTTTCCTAGATATGAACATTGGGCATGATGCAGATGAAAAAATAAAAACTTCGTGGTTTTTTTTAAGAAGTTAGGTCTTAACGTTATCTTCACTTCAATTCCGATGCACCAACAAGTTATAAAAAAAGTGTTATAATCAGCCTTACAGATCGCGTGGTTACATTATCCCCCCAGAGGACCGTCCCAAAAATAAAAATGGAACGTCATATATGAATAACAAACGGTAACACAGATAATTTTACAACATTACCATACATTCCGGAGACCTCATAGAAAATTAAGAAAATTTAAAAAAGTATGATATACATATTGCGCATAAAACTACTAACTGGGTAGGGAAATATTTAATAATAACTCACACAGTATAAAAATTAAATTGTTTAGATAGCGATGGGAATTATACAGGAATCTCTAAACACTTACAAAAAAGAATGTATGGTCATAAGTATAGTTCAAAAAACAAAAACCTAATTCCACCCCCCTTGCTAAACACTTCTTTGATTATAACCATCAATTTGATTACAAAAATGTTGATATTTTAACTAAGGAAATCAATTATTATAAATATCTGTTCTGTAGATGATTCACATAAATCATGACCCCAAGTCTGTAAATCATAAAACAGATATTCAGTCAGTAAGTCAGATGTAGACTAATTTAATAGATTAAAACCCTTGCAAATTCCTACATGTGCCTTTATAATTTTAAAAGTATATTTTAATGAATCACTAGCTATTCCATTTTCAAAAAAGCGCTTATTAAACCTAAAAATCAATCAAAAATTATTTTAAAACAGTTAAAAATGTTTTTTCACTAGTTGTACAAAAAAAATTATTACAATAATAGAACTATGTAGAAAGAAATACTAATTCGGATTAACTTTATGAACCACTGTAGGTACTCGTTACCAGTCATCGCAGCTGCTATAATCAATCCTCTTCTCACATTCTCAAGTATGTAACGATCGCTACTAAAAAGGCTGCTTTTCAACAAGAATGAATTTGAGCGTAAATGAATGAACCATATCATTTGACGAATAAACCGCGTAAATTAAAAAAGATTTTTTTTGCTTATTTATCTTTAACACTACATTAAGAAGTGAAGTTTATTTCTTTTTTTCATTGCTCGCTGATTTATTTCAAATTTGTTGTCGATTTTCTAATTTTTTAAATTATTATTTACTTTACTTCAAACATCCTATTAATATTTTTGATCGCAAAAACCTACGTAACGCTTTTCCTTTTCTAAGTTAATATTTTTCCATTTTTGTTGCTAAATTATTGCTTATTTGTTGCTAAATTGCTTAAATATTTCTTTATTAAATTTTAACTTCATTTATGAAATCTCTGACTTCAGAAACCCCTAAAAGCAATTTCTAAGTGGAATTAAAATGTTCATCCCATTTACATATTTCTGTTGCTGATTCGTAGCTAGTTCGTTGCTTAAAATCAAAAGCACACTTTAGGACTTTGCAATACTATCAACTGAATATATACTGAATCGAATGCTGTTTATTTCATGAAAATCTATCTTTCCCAACCGGAGTCCGTGGTAAAATACTTCAATTACTGGACTAATAATATAAACTATGTCATGTAGGTCCTAGTAGGGAAGCTCCCATGATGTATACAAGTTAGCAGCTCAGAATCATAGATCTGGTTTTGGTGATGGCAGTAAGTATTTTAAGATAGGATACCTATTTCCAAACATTCTACAAAAGTTTACCATCAATAATCATAGAGACCTGCTGTTACCCAGGAAGTTCTAAGTTAAATCTCTTCATATATTGATGTGAATTACCAATAAATTGTATTCTGAATATAATGATATGTCATGTGTTTTATCACTTTTCTAGCCCAAATATTCATCGATTGCTTGCAGAAACAAGTACTGTTCAAAATCTATGGTTTAGGAGTTTACGTAGTGTTAAATTATTTCAAAGTTTCTAAAGATGAAGAATGAAAAAGTTACACAAAAATTTGTAACATTTAATTTCTAATTAATGATGATACATTTGTCACCGCACTGTGAAATTATCCAAGCTCGAAGTTATGTCCTCAAATATTAGAAATCAATTTAAAAGTGGTACTACAAATTTAGGGTTAGGGTGGGAGTTTATTTAAAGAAATTATTGGAGAATGGTATGTAGTGACAGTGAATAAAACATCAAATTCAAAAGCTGTTATCTCATGTTCTATGTAGATAGTTTATTTTTTTATTTTCACCTTCAGAAAAAGTTCAATTATAATTGAGTGAAGTTTAAACAATTTGGGCAGGAAATGGCTTATACAATTCGACAATCTTAATAGTGTATTTTGTCGTTTCAAAATTTAGATATAAGCAGGAGTCTATTTAATCATACTCTTTTTCTTAGCTAAATAATTTGAGAGGAATAATACCGAACCTATTTTAAATCTTGATAGAAACAACATAAACGTCGCGTGCCGACCGCGTGTCTAAGGGTAGATGAGACAGCTGGTCCACTTCTTCAACCCCCGAAACTAGGGTAGAAACAGGTCAGAGGGCATCAGGCCTCTGTGACTTATGACGGACGTCTGAGACTGCACCTGGCCTCTTGATCTGAAAGTTTCTACCATGGTTTCTACTTTCTAGATTGCCATCAACACACACATACCTTTCAGCGGTTAATTTATAAATGTCGCATGGTATAGACAAAGAATATTACTTTGTTTGTGTTATCATGCCCAAAGAAAACATGTTGCAAATGCGAGATCATACTTCAGATTCCAGAAACTATTTTTCAAGGATATATGATGACATATTGGCTTTAGTACTGCAATAGTATGTTCAGTGTGTAAGGGTGATTATTTGGTACTTATTATAGTGTATCCACAGTGAACTCTTTTAGTGTATTATAAAAGGTTTCGACGTTCCCATTCTTAATGAGACCTGAAATTGTACGTATCGTCATACGTCGCTATACTAATTATCAACCGTTTCCAATTTTTACGTACGTTGTGAACAAATTGTGAGCACTACAGTATTTAAAAAAATCACATCCAAAAATTTAACCACCGAAGAAGATCTCAAATTTTCAAGGTACTTGATTAACTTCGGAGTGACATCACTAATTTCATCAGAAGTTATACAGTGCTGTCAAAATTCTATTGCCTTCCAAAGGATTTAAAATTAATTTTCCCAAATGAAACGCCTGTATGTATTGAATTGCTGAAGAACGATTCTGCTTCAAATTAATGCCAATTTCCGATATGGCCACTGACGAAATTTTAAATAGATTGTTCTTATTGAATTTCATTCGAATAGAACCGTATTATTGCGATAAACGCGGTATATGCAGCTAATATCTACACTAAAGGCTATATATAATTGAACAATTACTTGGTAGAAATTAATCTAATCCACAAAGCTGGTACACAAGGTCTCTCTAGATCAATCAGACTGCTGTTTCGCCTTCTCTGTCTCATCAGAGAAACGATAGAGCTGTAGTGCTACCGATATCTCTGCTGATGTATACCTAAACCAACAACAGAAAGTGCTAGAGAGGGAAATAACAACTAACGCCTCCTACCAGAGAGTAGTTGTACCTTAAAAACCAACGCAATGTTCACATTGCGTTGGTTTTTCTAAGAGACATCTACTCGCGAGTAGATGGCGTTAGTTGTTCCATTCCTCTCTACTACTTTCTGTTGGTTTAAGTATACATCAGCAGAGATCGGTGGCATTACAGCTCTATTCGTTGCATTGTTGAACCAGAGAAGGCGAAACAACTTTTACTTTTATGAAAAGGCTAATTGACTAAGTTAATGTCTCTTTCATTCAAAAAACACCAGACTATGGTATGCTATGTTTTAGTATTTCTAGTTTAATCACCATTTGTTGGAGGTAGAACTCGAATGTGTAGTGGGAATGTTTCGTAATATTTGATTTTTTGGTTTCCAAACGAATTTGTTTAGCTGAATTATTGGTTCAATTCGAAAAGCTATTTTTACCAAGTAGTATAGCTAATTTTATCACAGGAATAAGACTATTCACCGACGATAAGCCAATCGTTATAGGTCGAATTCGCAGAACGGGCGGAAACTAGAACTGAGACATATATTTCTTATGTGGACATTTAACTTTTTTCATCTGAATTTTGGAGCAGTATTTTTTTTTTAATTCATGTTGAAAATGGTGCTATTCATTGTAGCATTTTTTGAAGATCCAATAATTCTTTTGTTACCTCCACCTATTTTTACTTCCTTCACTGTAAGTAGTATAAGGGAAGCAAACATTTTTTCGCGGATATATCCGGTCATTTCTGAATCGATCTAGACTGTTTTTGATACATATCGCAAATGGCTATGAAACCTGATGCTGTGCTTACAGTGAAGGTGATCAAAAAGCATAATTCCTCAAAGCAATCTGCTGTATTATGAACGTCATATTCACCTAATGGTTATATCTCAGCTATGTTTTATCAAATTAGAATTATGAATGAATATGTTACATGAAAATTCATTGTTCTATTTTCTTATTTTAAATAAGCTGCAATTACTTTTTGCTTCGAACATTTGATAAACACTACAATTGTTTATAAATTACATTTAAGATTACAAATAATTCACGTTATTTGATACAATAAGTAAAGAACCCAATTTTTAAACTTGAATAAAATAACTATTAAAAAATTCAACTACTTTCATGAATTAATGTGACTAGTTTCGCTAATTTCATAGCTTCTTCGAACCGATATTACAAAGTACTGCCAATTTTATTTGCAACAGTTTATTATATAACAATGCCTCAAATCATATAAATATACCACCCTATTGATTATTCTGCAAATAGAGAAATTCAGTAACGATAATTTCCAATTCAATTGAAATCAGTTGAAATAAAGTTGGAATGCAACCTTTTCTGAAATCAATCAGATTTTCGATACATCTCAGGTAGTATCTCATAAGTAATTGTACCATACCTGTTTACCGGTAACTTGCCAGCCATAAACATCATTACAGTTTTCAGAATCGGATATGTAAATAAACAACACATTCTCAGATAATGAAACATGAATTATAAGTTAAGAAGCATTAAAAATTAAAACTACTTCATTATGAAATTGAAAATTAAAAGTATTTAACCAAATCCAACAATTGATCACAGCTTTCTTCTCCGTGTGAAAGGCATCATATTATGGAATTTCCAAAATAGTGTATTTGCGAATGTCTTACTAAATTGATAAACCTGAACCCTCATTGACTTATTCTTCCTGTAGTGGACTAGATGTTGTTCAACATCGATTATAGGATAAAAAGCTTCCTCCAAAAAGTAGCAGAAACAATGATGTAATGACTTCTTCACGTTGTCTTTATCGTATTTAATTGCAAATTCGCAACTCCGCCAGTATTAACGAATTTTTTTTTTCAAAACAGGAAAATCGTCATTGGTAAAAACATAATTTATTAATAATACAGTAACACTAATTTCGTGGTTGCGTGCTGACGTCTTATTATAAGATAAAATTATTAATTTTCAGAGGAGTAACACTTGACTGAAGATTCAGATGACATTCGAAATCACTGGGTATTATTTCCTCACAAGCAACAAACTTTACTTACAGTGGGTTAGTTCAACACGATGGCGTTATGACTACATCCGCCCGATATTTTGCGGTTAGATGAGAACGAAACAATCGCTTTTCCACCTTTTCCTTCATCCGCACCGTAATCAATCCGGAGTATTGTAAAATGCAGTTACTAGAGTGGCGAGCGTAGTGACGGTGACAGCTGGTGGGCGGTCGCGCGGATCACTGGTTGCAAATACACCTGCTCAAATATTCCTACTCCGTCAACCATCCCGTATACAACTCAAGTGTGCTTTATTTATTTCACTAGTTCACACATAATAATAACAAATGGAACGAATATATTTATCAAAGTAATACAGTATACCATTGGTATGAGGATATGGAAGGGCCGTGCGGAATTTCTTGAATGTGCATTAGATGTAATTTAACAACAAAAAAGGGAAAGGAACTGAACGATGAAAAAAGGTTATAACATCTTAAGAGTTTATTACAAGAAATTAAATGAACTGTTATCAATTGATCGCGTGACTTCCCGTACTTTTGTTAGCAAAATAACTTTTGAACACACACTCCTGCTGGTCAAATGTAACTGATTGTAGGAAAGAAAAAAAGCAAACCACATAGAGATAAATTTCTAATATTCAAATAAGTAAAAGTTGAAAGCATAAAATTTAATATTTTGAAACCTCTAATGGAGGACGTAGAAAAATACTCTATGTTATATTGAAATAGTCACGGTCGTATACACAGGTCTGGAAACTCGAGGTTGTTTCCTATCTGAGCAGTGAGTCCGCTAAGCGTCGACTGGCCCGTAGTACCAAAAGTCGCCACGTAGTAGTATTTTCTGACAACTGTCAACAACTTGTCAACACAAGGAATACCTGCGTTTTTAGAAACAAATTACGAAATCGTGCATTGTGCCGAAATGCAAAACGGGGTACAAAAGTGTAAAGCAACAAACTTCTGTTTTTAAAGTGCCGAAAGATGCGGAAATGCGAAAAAAGTGGATGCTTGCGATCCCGGATAGAAATCGTTTTACCACTTCGTGATCCAAGCGCTAGCTGGTGGCTGAGCGAGGGACTACGAGTTAGGAGACCCGTAAGAGACTCAAGTCAACCACAGAGTTTCCAGACCTGTGTATACGACCGTGGAAATAGTTTACATCATGTATTTTAGCACTCTGTGTTTTATACTGACACCTGCTTTCAGGTTGATTTTAGAAATTATTGACACTATAATATAACCTGTTTTATACTAAAATTTACTGTCAGATGAACTATGAAAATTTGTATAGACATAAAATCAATTGTGACTTCAGATCGATGACATCACTTGAATCTTAAAATGAGCATTTCGTACACACATACACACCTCACACACACACATCACATCATATCAAAAATAATCTAGATCGATTCAGAAATGCTCAAAACGGATATATTCGCGAAAATCCTGAAACTTATTTTTAGGCTGATTACCATAATTCCCTTTACCTTCCTTATAGCGTATACAGCTTGAATCAAACCGACCAAGGAATTGAAAGTTAATAAGTGCGATAGAGAATCAAAGCAGATGAGGATAGCATTATCCCCTACCTGGAACAGAATGGGCATGATACGTGATTCATAACCCTTATGTCCTTCAACTCCTGGCTGGTACCAGTCCCGATTACTCCCGATATCTTCTTAGATTCTTACAATTACCAACATCTGCTAACAATCCAATTAATTAATTTTTCTATCGAACAGCAAAGTTGTTTAACTCTTTGCCTAGTGAGGTCTATCCCCATGTCTACAACCTACAAACCTTTAAGAAAATTTCGAATGCCTATTTCCTCTCTCAACATTCCGCTGGCTCACACGATGTTCTTTGAACATTAAAGGTTCCCCTCTCGCGTAGTCAAAGTATAGAAAAAAAAAACAGATTCATTAGACTTGAAACCAGAGCGATGGCGGTAAGCAGAATCAATATTCTAAAGCTGGTTCTAGAACTAGGTGAAAAGATCAAAAAAAAATAATAAAATAGTGTTAATATATTTTATTATACATGGAACAGACTTTTGCGATATCTAGAATTCCCAAATCGATGAACACCCTCACGTCTCTCGCGAGTAACTCACGTCTCTCGTGAGTTACTGGCTGACACGAGACTGCCGGACACGCCTCCGGCTTTGCTCAGACTAGTGCAATTTCCCTTTCCCTATCGCACAAATTGTTCTTTTTGTATATCTTATTAAACGATACAAGCGTCTGGCTCGCTTACAAGATTATCTATACAAGGTCGATTTGAGTCAAGCTGTGAACTACGTATAGTGAGGGAAGTATAAACGTTGGGTTTTGCATAAAATCCGATGAATTTTTTCGGTTTTTTCCAGTATTCCCGGTTGGTTCGACTGACTTAGATTTGTAGTACATAAGGAAACCTCGTTTCTGAAATGCAAAAATTTTGTGCGTCAGAGGAGTTTGTACACCCAAAACCTCACCGTGTGCAAGGTCCTGGTGTAAGGAATTGTTAAAGTAATAATTTCCCATCTTAGTTTTAAATATTGTCATAAACTTACCTTTTTGGTTATAATATGTGGAAAAATGTTGTTTTTCTACATCGTATAATTTCCTTTGTTTTAGATTGATTTGTTGACAGATAATGAAATTCGATCTCCAATAACAAGTTGGAGTTTTGTTACGTCATAAGATAATCACGATTTTATTTAACTAACTACATGAACTATTCTCAATATGAAGAATCATGCAAATTGAACTTCAGATTTGTTTACTCAGTACATTGTATATTGGAAAAAACAGAATTTGATTGCTATCATTACAGCAGTTAGATAGGACAAATAATGATAAATCCGGTGGAATGGATTCGGTATCAATTAGCCAAGAAGGATCTGAAGAGACGGGTCTTGAAGAGATTGTATAGACGTCGTTACCTTTTTAGTGAATGTTTGCAATTGGTACCAAGCATGTGTCCGTCGGTACAACAAAAACTGTACACTACAACTTGATTGTTTTCATACTTTTGTTTTAAATAAGGAAATTGATGAAGAAATTTTAAAAAATGTCTTCATTTCATGGCTAGTGACGAAACCACGGACGTTAGTGTTGTAAATCGTAGTTTCCCGGCGTTATGTTTTTTGCAGCATCCCAAGAAACATCATTTAAGATTGAAAATTATAGCAGTTAGATAGGACATATACAGATAAATCCGGTGGAATGGAATTGGCATCAATTAGCCAAGAAGGATGTGAAGAGACGGGTCATGAATAGATTGTATAGTCGTCGTTAACTTTTCAGTGAATAAATGTTGACAATTGGTACGAAGCATGTGTCAGTCGGTACATCAGCAATTATACACCACAACTTGATTGCTCCCAGAATTTTGTTTTAGATAAGGAAATTGGCAAAGAAATTGAACAATTTTTCTTTATTTCATGGCAAGTGACGAAACGACGGACGTTAGTGTTGTAAATCGTAGTTTCCCGGCGTTATATTTTTTGCAGCATCCCAAGAAACGTCATTTAAGATTGAAAATAGTATCGAGTGAAATTTAATTTTCAAAGTATAATGAGATATACATCCAAATCAACTCTCTCAGCTTCCGCGATAAATGGACATAAGACAGTAGTCACATCGTTTGCAATAAATGTCAAAGTAGTTGTGAATGTGGATGTGGTCACATATTCATGCCCATCGTACCATATCTTTGTCGAAACTTCATCGCACTTTTAAATCAAAATACACCGGTCTCTTAAACTCAACCTGTATATTATATTTCTGGAACCTCTTCATGGCGTATTCTATAATGACGAATGGAACAGATATATTTTTCAACTCCTTCTTTTGAAAAGCCAAGTTCGAACATTGTTCGCAGCAAGTATGCGGCAAAAAAATGGAAAGAAGTACACTAGTGAAAATCAAACTTCAATAAAATAGCTAATAAAAGTTTGATTTTCACTAGTGCACTTTATACACTTTACCAAGAAGAATATTCGAATCATCGAGCTCCCTCCAGAAATTTATTTGCTCGATTATATCAACGTATATAAGAGAAAATGGCATGTTCTTGTCAAAACGAACCGATTGTGGCAGAAAGTGTACCACTAGGAATGCAGATGCAGATGCAGGAAAACGTGGTTCAAATAGTGTGTCTGCTAACCTTGGAGTTAGTACCGGGAGACTAGTTTTGAAGGAAAACGTACCTAGGAGTAGTGTATTGGAAATATTGCATGAGCATTTGCTGCTGCAGTTTCAAGCTATTAAACCGCAAGATTTTCAACTCTGATTGGGTTCTTTTCAATAGATGCAATTCAAAATTCGGCAAGACTGACATTTCCTTCGGAAAATTTTGTTCACTGATGAAGCGGGTTTCACGCGAGAAGTAATTGTGATTTTCCACAACAGTCACGTTTGGACAGACGAAAATCCTCATGCATATTTTAAAGCAAGATTTCAAAACAAATTTTAGATAAATGTATGGGGAGGGATAATCGAAAATCATTCAGCTAGACCTTTTATAACGCCTCGTCGCTTAAACGGTGAAACAAATTTGAATTTTATGGAAAACGCCTTACCTCCTAGATAATGTACCAAATGAAATTAGATTAGCAAGTTGCAAGTTGGTTCATGCATGATGGAGCACCGCCCCATTTCAGTGTTCGCGTTAGAATTCATTTAGATTCAGTTTACTCTCAAAAGTGGATAGGGCACAACCCAAAAGAAAACAAAAAATTAAAAACAGCCGTTTCGATTTCCAACCCAGCCAGAATCTCAATAATTGACTAATTTATCATAATATTGGTCATATTATTCATATTTTTTTGGGGGGTGGTTTTAGGAGGTTTTGGGGGGTTGAAATAGACAAGGAGTGATGGCAGTAATTTTAAATCTTTTTTTGATCTCCAATAAAGTTATTTAACATGGTGCCATCATTCTACCTTGTAATCCGCAAGGTTTAGCCACAAAATGAGAAAAAAAAAACATTTTTGGTCTAAATAATAGCCAATTACTCGGAAATGGACCGATAACTTTTAATGGCATAGGGTATCTTAACAATTGCCAACACCAATGAACATTTTCCACTAGGTTTGGGAGGGTTAAGTTGCAATCCATTTTCGGTTCAATTTTAACTGGTCAGCCTGATAAACGGACACGATAAAAAATGATGGTACATGGTGGAAGTGTATAAAAATGGCATGCTTTTCAAGTAACCGCAACTTGAAAAGGGTTAACCTCGAGTCAAAAAATAAACAATTTGCGGAAGCTGTATCTCGAGATCTAGCTGGCGAAAATTCGGTCTGTGAGATGAATTGGTCATTGAACCGTCCTCTAACGATAAATCATAGTACCATCGGGTTAATGTTCTGACCATCAATATCGCTCTGGCTCCTAAACTATCTTTATTGTAGTATTTCCTCCTTTAGATTGGCATATAAAGTTTCGTGTATTCATATTACTTATTTCAAGTACGAAACCATACCCCTTTTGGTGGGTTGTCCCAAATCTATATTCTACGCAAGGTTGCACTCTTCATACCACATTTATATGTTATGTGTTATGTTATTACATTCATTGACACCCGTGTGCGACCTTGTTTCCATCAGCGTTCTTCTGACCGGATGAAAGTGATTGGATGTTCACTTATGAACTTGGAAAATAAGTTGGTATTGAATTGTTTTCTTTGTGCGTGTAAACCAAATTATAACGTTCACTTTTATTATGC
Source organism: Endomychus coccineus (assembly GCA_958510875.1). Taxonomy (NCBI): domain Eukaryota; kingdom Metazoa; phylum Arthropoda; class Insecta; order Coleoptera; family Endomychidae; genus Endomychus; species Endomychus coccineus. The sequence continues at coordinate 261,822,093 of OY294067.1, read as the reverse complement.
TTGATAGAACGAAATATGTCCCTCCGAAGGTGATTAAGATTATAAAATACGATCAAAAAGGGCAAGTAGGCAGTGTGGATTTAATGAAGAAGAAAGTATATTCGATGTAAAGTATCATAAGGTAAGCGCGCGCGTGCTGCCGATCTAATATTACATGACGGGCAGGTATGAGAGTTCGCTCCGGTTGTACTGGGTTTTATGCGTAGCCGATCCGTCGCCGCTCGACATATGGTCTCCGCGAACAGTTGCACACGCTCCTTCGCTACAGAATCTAATTGATTGGAAATATTATTCTCATATTAATCCATCCATCCATCCAAAGGACCCTCCATTGTGTTAGAACAACATCTCGTTCTTCATTATGCATGTTCCGTATGACGGACTTACCTGGGTGACGATGTGGATGAGGTTCGTCAAATCAGAGTTTTCTCTTCGGTATTGAATGTTATAACGAAGAGGCGTCCTACTCATAAAAATATATTTTCACCCATACTTCAAGGTAAGTTCCCGCTTCGCCTGTTCCCGTTTTGCCTGACCTAAAAATATTGGACATTTTGGTTGCGTTTCGCCTGAAGTTCAAAATTGTTTCCCATTTCGCCTGACCATTTCATTTTCCGAGTATACCATTTCATTTTTCAGGGAGTTGAGTAACTTCCGGTAGATATCCTCAGATTAATAGACCCACAGATTATCTTTTCAAGAGCATTTTCAATAAATAAATACTAGATTAGTACTTACTGAATTTAGAATGTGTGATATTGAGTTTATTGATTGTTTTTAAACTTTTAAGGAATGTTTAGATTTGCAGTTATTATTTAATAGTATTAACTTTTTATTCTTCTCTGTTCTATCATAATTTTGAATCTGTTTTTTTTTCTTTTATCTTGACAAATGTAAGCCAATACTTAGTATTTGGCTAATACACTATAAAAGAGTTCACACTGTGGATATATTGTAACACTATTGATAAAAAATAATCACCATTATCCACTAAAAATACTATTAAAGTACTGAAGACCTTGCGGCTACCAAGTAGCCATCATCAGAGTAAGCTAAATTATAAATGAAAATGTGCCTGTTTAAATATAAATACTATTTTTTCTTTATAAGGGCAAAATGTTCCCTTTTTTGCCTTTGTCATTGGACATTTAGCCACAATATCATATATGGTAGTAGAGATATCACCATCACATCAAAAAAAAAACCTAGTTCGAGACAATAGAAAAAAACAATAGGATAGGAGGAAGAAAAAACATATTTCACACCAAGTGGCCTGTCATGGTGACTAACACAGAAAAAACCAAGGAACAATTTTAGGTTCAACACAAATGGGTAATTAGACAAATCTACTAAGGCTAATAAGTTTTTTAGTTTTGACAGTTATATTCGTAATTTACAATTAACGATAAATTTGCATAGAATCATATATACCTCAAAGAAGTTCAGAGACATTAAAAAATTGAGATGCAATGGGGGTATATATTCAAATTAGAAAGATCAGATAAAAGAAGAGCGCACGGTGATTGTCAAATTGGTTGCAGGCGAAAAATATGTGATTTAGATCTTCAACAGCGTCACAATATTCGCATTGAGGTGTTTTCGCGATACCAATTTTATGTAGATGTGCTGGATAGCAACCATGTGTTGTTTTAGGTCGAAATATCCTAGTTGTGAACATTCTGCCAAAATGTATGTAAGGCTTGTTCAAAGTAACCGTGGGGCATATTATGTAGTAAACAGTTGGCTTGGTATTAAATATTCCTTATAAAGAGTTGAAATGTTCCTTCTATAGGGTTTTCCATTAAGGCCGGGTAGATGTTAAAATTGGATAAAACAAGTTGTGTGTGAGATATCAACGAATTTTTTGTTTTATTTGAAAGGCCTATTAATGACATTATATATGAAATATTACATCGTTTAAATGGCCGCCGCGGCTTCGGTGGGTGGCGCGCATTCGAGAGGTCCAATTTTCGACGATTCTGGCGCATAGATCTGGTTGAATTTGAGCAATGGCACTGGTTATATTGACTTTGAGTACATCAGTCGTTTGCGGCCTATTGGCATAGACCTGCGACTTAAGGAAACCCCACAAAAAATAATCTAACGAGGTCAAATCGCACGATCTCGGTGGCCATTTCACGTCGCCTCTGCGTGAGATAACTCTGCCCTCAAATCGCTCGTGCAGAATGTCCATTGTGGCATCAGCTGTGTGGCACGTGGCGCCGTCTTGCTGAAACCATATATCATCCACATCCATATCATTCAATATGGGCCAAAAGAAATTTGTTAACATAGATCGATAGCGCTCTCCGTTGTACGGACCGATAATGCCGCCGGACCACAATCCACACCAAACAGTGACTTTCAGAGGATGCATTGCCACTTGGTGGACCTCGTGCGGATTGGCATCGTCCCAAATCCGGCAATTTTGCTTGTTGACGTACCCATTCATCCAAAAATGGGCCTCGTCGCTGAAGATGATTTTTTTGTTGAAATCGGGGTCTGCGTCCAACTGCTCCAGAGCCCAGTCGGCGAACTCACGGTGTTGTCTATGGTCGTTTACCTTCAGCTCCTGGGTCAGTTGGATCTTGTACGGGTGTAGACCTAAGTTCTGACGCAATATTCGCCAAGTTGATGTCTGCCAAAGGCCGAGTTCTTGTGCGCGGCGCGGAATTGACTGCCTCCGGTTCTCCTGCACACTCTCATGGACAGCGGCGATGTTTTCGGCAGATCTTGCGTTTCTTTTACGTACAGGTGTTGGCTGATTGTGCAGTGTACCAGTCAACTCAAATTTTGGCACGAGACGTTGAATAGTCGACTGGGAAGGACGACCATGCAAACCGTAAAATGGGCGCAACGAGCGCATCGTTGCCACAAGAAAACATCCATTTTGATAATAAAGTTTTATCATTTGAACGCGTTGCTCGACACTGTAACTTGCCATGGTGGTTTGTCTTGAGTGACTGAATAATAAACAATATATTTGACAGATGCAGCCTAAATAACATGGCTGCCATGAATTGTCAAAATCTACTCGTCCCTATTGGAAAACCCTTTAGTTTGACCCATAGCATTTTAAACACGACTCACACTTGATTTTGTAAATCCCGGATTTGTCGAAATCGGAATCTTGATCAAAGATCTTGCCTAAACGGAGTTTCAACTTGTTCTTTTATCTATAAACTGGTTCTATTGCAAATTTTGAAAACGAACTATGGAATTTATTAATTACTTAAGAATGATAAGTGAAACTTGAATTTCTATAAAGTAGTTGAAGGTAATGGCTCTAGTTTGGTTTATTGGCTACGTTCCAATTTCCTTCTTTGTTTAGAAATCAAATTATTGATCAAAGATTTGTGGTAACCATTGTCTAACGCAAAGGGCGGATTCAGCTACATCATTTAGATATAAAATAGCTCCATTTAATAGTCTAGCTTAAAGATTATTGTACGTCCATTTGAGGCAGCAAAATTATAACAATGAAGTTGAGAAACTTCAGCAAATTGCGTTGAACAATGATTACCACAAATCTTTGATCAATAATTTGATGTCTAAACAAAAAAGGAAATTGGAACGTAGCCAACTAACCAAATTAGAACCATTACCTTCAAATACTTCAATAAAATTCAGAAGTTTCACTCAACATTCTTCAGTAATTAATAAATTCCATAGTTAGTTTTCCAAATTTGCAACACAACCAGCTTATTATAGATGTAAGAACAAGCTAAAACACCGTTTAGGCAACACCTCTGATGAAGTTTCCGATTTCGACAAATCTAGGATTCACAAAATAAATTGTGAGTCGTGTTCAAATGCTATGTGGGTCAAACAAGAATATTTTAACTCGTTATAAGGAACATTTTTCTCATATAAATAAAAATAATCAGCGGTAGCCGAACATATTTTGAACACATGTCACACCATATCCCAAGAAAGCTTATCACTTTTAAAACACTTTACAGACAAATATCTAAGTAATTTAGAAAGGATGGAAATGTATAAACGAAAAAGAAATTTATTAAATTCAGATTTATCTCCAGCTAAGGGGTAACCCATTGTTTACATTAATATCCCCACATAGTGTTTAAACAGGCACATTTTTATTTACAATTTAGTATACTCTGATGATGGCTACTTGGTAGCCGAAAGGTCCTCAGTACTTTGATAGTATTTTTAGTGGATAAGGGTGATTATTTCTTATCAATAGTGTTGGTATTTAGCGTGAATAAAGTATCTATTCTATTCTATTCTATTGGATCAGAGGGTGGTGCTCCTGTTGTTTTATACAATGGGTATAAGATGAATAAAGACCGGCAAATAAGATTTGTATCTTTTTGATAATGGCACTTTGGTGTTGAAACTATAGTAACATTTTCATGTTATTATTAAAAGTGGTATGAAAACAAAGTAATTGCTCTTTCATTTAATAGCCATGTTAGTATAATGATTGCGAATGAAATAACTTTGCAAAGATTGCTATCGAACTTTCGTACGTCATTCCGTTTACACTGAGTATTATGCAGTTTAATATTTTAGGAAATCGCAGTATACGTGGTGTTTATATTATCAAGCTCAGAACGTGAATGTGAATCATGCATTTTTGGATGATGAGAAAATATTAAAATTCTGTTATCGAGTATTATTAACTTTTAAACATTGTGTGGGCAAATGATTCTATAAATACTACAAACTGAATCTGGGATTTTCCGATTAATGGTCATATAATACCTAAGTTTATTTACGTATTTATATATAATGGTAGAACATTGATAATATTAGGGCGGAACGAGCGTAGCGAGTAATAATGGAAGTAATTTAACTGGTATATTCCCTTATTGGATTGAAACATAATGAAAATACTAGAATTTAGACATAAATTATTAAGGGAATCATTCGGTAAGGAATCTTGAGGTTATTTCGCTAGAATAAAAGACTGTAAGGGTTCTTGAAAAATCTTGGCTTCTGGATGAATTCCTGACCCTGCCGTTGTGTGATCATGTGCGAAGTGGAATTTTCGAGGATGGGTTTCCAAATGTTGGGAATGTAATATCCTGAGTCCTAGATTATTTGGATGTTTTAGAATGTCTATAGTTTCAAGGATTTTTCGCTGATAGAAATTTGGGACTCGGGCTAGAATTTTAGTATTTTCGAAAAGGATTTGATGATTAGTGTCAAACTTGTGTTCCGCTAGTGCAGATCTACCGGTGTCACGAAGCCTTGTATAGCGCTGATGTTCTTTCACACGAGTAGCTACTGTACGACCTGTTTCACCAATGTAGACTTTACCGCAAGAACAGGGAATGCTATGAGCACCTTCTAAGTGAAGAGGAGGAAGGGGATCTTTGGTAGGTTTGTAAAACTGAGATAGTTTTGGAAGTGTGGAAAACCGAGTAGAAACATTATGTTTATAAGGATTTTGGAAATTCGATCTGTTATATTTTCAATATATGGAAGATAGGCAGTGTATAAAGCAGATGTGGGAGTTTGTGGCTCAGGTTGATTTGAAATTTTAGGATAAGTGTATTTCTTTATGGCTTTTTAATGTTATAATGGGAGAAATAAGACTGATGGAAGATGTTTGAATTCTGATTTTAAAGATTGGGGTTATGACAGATTCCTTTTGTGAAGGGTGGTGGTGGGAAAGGGCATTAAGGTATCTATCGGTGGGTTTTCGATACACAGAATATCCTAAAATACCGTCAGTCTGTCGACTAACTAATACATCTAGGAACGGGAGTGAACCATTCGATCCAACTCCCATGGTGAAAAGGATATTGGGATGTAATGAATATAAATGATTGAGGAAGGGAACAAGATTTTCGCTACCATGTTGCCAAACAACAAAAGTGTCGTCGACATATCTAAATCAACATTTCGGCTTGAGAACAGATGAGTCAATGGCAACTTGCTCAAAAGTTTCCATGAAGATATTAGCTATGATCGGAGAAAGTGGGGAACCCATGGCAGCTCCCTAGGACTGCTCGTAAAACTTGCCATCGTACAGACAATATGCGGAAGATAGACAAAAATTAGTTAACGGTAGTACCTAAGTTCATTGAAATGTGTTTGGCAGGTGACAGTTGAGAAATTGTGGGAAGGGTGTCTGGAATCGGAACATTGGTAAAGAGTGATTCGACGTCGTAGCTGACGAGCAAATCGCCTTGGTCGACTTTTAGCGTTTGGAGTTTTTCAACAAAATGAAAGGAACTCAGGATAAAACTGTTGGAATTACCTATATGAAGTTTGAGAATAGATGACAGATGTCGAGAGAGTTTATAAGTAGGGGATCCGATAGTGCTGACAATTGGTCTCAGGTGAACTGAGGGCTTATGAATTTTTGGCAAACCATATAAACGGGGGCTTCTTGAACAATGGGGGATAAGAAATTTCTTATCTGGATCAGGGAGGGAAGAATGACGGATAATTTGTGAAATTGAACGTTCTATAGAGGGAGTGGTATCTTTTGGTAGGAGTTTATAGGAATTAGTTTGGATATCTTGCAAGATTTTGTTATCATAATCTGAACGATTCATGACAACAGTGGATTTTCCTTTATCACCTTTCAAAATAGCTACATCATGATTTGATTTGAGTAAATTAAGAGCTTGGATTAAAGGTTTAGGGCAATTTGATCTGGGAATGTTGCGATGACGAAGAATTTTAGCAGTTTCGAAACGAATTTCATTTGCTGCGAGATGAAGAACCTTATGTAGGGATGCTTCTACAGCAGAAATAATGGATGTCGTAGGAATATTTCTGGGGGAAAAAACGAAATTAAGACCTTTAGATTGAACTGACTCTTCGGCTTCAGAAAGGGTATGTGAAGATAAATTAACCACAGTATTTACAAGGGGGGTTGATCTGGAAGGTTGGTGCTGAAGGCGTTGAGGATGCAAGAGGCTTATTGAATTTTTGAATTGAGGGTACGAATTTGATTGACTTGATCATAAGTGATTCGGTCGAGAACCAACTATTCGGATGCTGAAAGGGTATTTGAAAGTTCAAGGTGAAGGCCAAAGAGGGTTATATTGATGGAATTAATCTCGCGTCTAGTAAACTTGATTCGTTCCCGAATCAAAGCTAAACTAGCGCGTTTAAATATGTTTTATAATATTGTTCTGAATAGTACGATATCATCGGGGAATTGTAAGAAATCCTCACTGGTTATTATATTTTTATACAACATACACACATAGATTTAGAAATATTTTAATTAGATTACGATCAGAACGAGGATTTTACATATTCGTAGAACAGTTCTATAATATTTTCTTGTCAATAATATCGGGAAATTCTAGAAAATTCTCACTGGTTATTATAATTTTATACAACATACACACATAGATCTAGAAATATTGTAATTAGACTACGATCAGAGAGAGGATTTTACATATTTATAGAACAAGAAAGCTTCAAATGCAGCTATATCGATCTTCCTATTAACGCTAGCGCGTGACATGTATAAAGTACAAACATTAAGCTCGAAATTGCGGCTGTTAGTCTTTGAACGCTATGCACAGTCTAAATTATTCAGTGCATCCAGTGAGGGGATACTCTCCACTATCAATCTAATCGAAACGTATCTGATATCCATCCCCTCGAGTTATACCTAAGTGGAATAAATGGCACTTGCTATAGATTCACTTTCACTCTCAGGACCACCCGTGTAAACACGTGGATACTTGTAATGCAAGATGAAATTGCTCCATGGTGATACAGCAGGAATCTTATTCATAAGATAGTGGTATGAACACTATAGCCCTTCGTGTGATTCATTCTCTATGCTTTCTACGCCTGCAGTAAGGGAGAACCCTCTGTATTGAAGCAATTAATCGAAGAACAGATAGTAATAAATCAGATTTTGATAATGAAGTTGAACAAGAATCAATTTCAATACTTGACCTAACATGAAATAAAGATTATTTCAATTATTTCGTCATATCTTTTATCACAGTACCCGGCTTACTAGCGCAAATGAGGAGTCAGAGTAATATATTTAACAAAATTAGTTATATAATATAGTCTATAATATTATTAAATGAATAGAAAGGAAAAAAATATACTTGAATTTATATGAAGATAAACTCTGTTCAGTTCTACAGAAGATTAATAATCAATAGTTCAGTTACATACATAATGAAATTCTACGGTTAAGCAATGATATCAAAATTACAGAATGATGCAAATGAATTGAATACAACCTTAATTATTGAGTGTGCAGATCTCGTTTATATCGATGAAACGGTGGCTTAGGCTTCAATTCGCAGTCCTGGTCGAAGTCCAACTGCACGACGTAACCATCAAAATTCAAATCCAGGATGGATGTAATATTCCGACTGAGAGTTCAGGTTAAAAAGTTCAAGTTCATCAAGTTCAATCCAAATAAGTGAGTCAGGAACGTTTTCCTGACTACCAAGGAAAAACGCAGGTAGTACAATCAGGAAAAATAATAGTGTAATTAAGAAAAGCGAGGGCAATAAATCAAGGCTAAAACCCAAAACCAAAAACCTATAATAAGAGAAATACAGCTATTAGCTTGAATAACGTCCTCATAATTAATATGTTCAGGTCTTAAAATTGTCTCAAGCCTTAGGAGAAAATCACTAGCTCAAACTTACGAGACTAGTAAATGGAAATATAATGATAGGGGCGCCAGACAAGTTGTAATCATTTTCTCCAATTGGAAAAGTGAACTCTAACCAATCTAACAAAGTTGAGATTCAACTATCTGACAAAGTTGAACAATTCTGAATAGAATGATTATCCCAATTGATTTCACTTACCCAGATGGACGGGTTTTTCGTATGAAGAAACTTCTGTCAGTCAGTCAGTATTCCCAATTATATCCCACACAACGTGGTTCTCGTAAATATCATAAATAATTCATATACAAAGAAATATACAAGAAAATGCTTTCAATCCGATATAAAATCGAAGGATTAAACATTTGAATCCAGATGCAAAACTGCATAATAACTTTTGACCGACATATACGGAAGCTAGGTTGCCAGAGAAGAAAAGAAGATGAACAATGAACTCAACCTTTCAGTGAACCAATACATCGAGAGTAGGAGGAGCGAATTGAATTCTATGACAGTGCAGTGCTGAAACATAGGATTATGGTTACACATGTTACACAAACTAAACTATGGTACAATTTAGTATGAGATTCTATGTAATATATAGTTAATGAAATAAGTTGATATATAGTCCAGTCAATAAAGCGGGGAAATAAAAAAGTTCCTTATAGGAAGATGGATCAAAAACTTTTTTTTGCATTACCTTCTATGAGTCCTCCAGGTCATTCGTGAATAGTAAGCGGAGTGACTAGCCCCCCAACTCCCCTAAAACTCAAAATTTACCCCTTTCTCACCCCTCATTTTTAAAAAAATTGCAAAATATAGCAAAAGTGAAAATTAAGGACTGAAAATGCCCCCTAGTAGAAATAGAAATGCAGGAAAAATTCGGAAAACTGTGAAAAATCTGGTATGAGAAAATTTCAAATTAGGCGATATTAGCATGTTGCAAGTCATTATATGGGTTTTTCGGATCGCTGATCTGCTATCAGTTTTCCAGAAAATCAACCTGGAGAGTGAATAATTGGACAATTTTGATTGAAAATTTTTTTGATAATGTAATCAGAGCAAGAAATCAGATAGCAGTTTCGTGATCAGTGACCCAGAAAACCTACTAGGGGGCATTTTCAGTCCTTAATTTTCACTTTTGCTATATTTCGCATTTTTTTTAAATGGGGGGTGATAAAAGGGTTAATTTTGAGTTTTGGGGGTGTTGGGGAGGGCTAGTCACTTCGCTTGCTAGTCACGAATGACCTAGAGGACTCATAGAAGGTAATGCAAAAAAAAAAATTTTGATCCATCTTCCTATAAGAAACTTTTTTATTTGGTCGATTTCCCCGCTTTATTGACTGGACTAATAATTATTGAAACAAATTAGTAACTATAACCAACGCTTCCTCAATTAGTAAAATTGCAATGCACCAACATACAGAGATAATTGAAATATTATGTAAAGTTTGAAACAAACTGACGAAATCAGGCAATGACTCTTAGTGCCATTTCGACCCGTGACACTTTTTATGAATAAAATTTTTCAAGTATGACTCCCTAAATAAATTTACACAAGAAAGATACTTCTTGCGACTTGCCGTAGAGCTCACCTCACGCGGTGTAAAGAGGTAAGAAAGTTTTACTCCGGGGAATTTCATATCAAAAATTTTTCGCGTTCGTGAATAAAAATTAAGTCAATACTTTGGCGCCATCCTCAGATTAAGTCGGATAATTTTCGAAGATTTTTCATGCAAAATCATGAAAAAGACACGTAAAAGAAAGTGGGGGTATTTTTTACCCTACGTTTTTCCCCTAGTTCTAGAAGTAGTTCTGATATAAATTAATATTTTTGTTTCAGACATAGTTAAGGAATCATATACTTATTTACCATTTTAAATTTCATAATTTTATCCTGAACCGTTTCGAAGATACGCATTTACAAAAATTGATCTTCAGGGTTCACCCTGTAGAGGGCTTTAGCTCGCTCAGGGGGTATTTTTCGACCCTTTATATGAACTTTTCTGGTAATATCATCCGAAGAATATGATCCTGGAGATATGTTAACATTTTTCCCCTACATCCAATACATTTGTAGAAGGGTTAATTTGTTGTTGTGACAACTTTTCTCCGTGGATATGAGATGACGTTTTCAATAGATTTTCGAGCAAACAAACTGTAATATAATGCTATTCCCATCGTTGTGTAACATTATAATTTCGCTTTACCGCAGTAAGTGTACACAATATTTTTAGAAGTTAGTATCCGCTATCCAGTAAGTTCAAGTAATTAAAACAATAATTAATTAATGAGTGAAATTAGATTCTTAAATCATGTATGAGTAGTCAGGCACGCGTACCACTTGCATAATAAAGGTAATCGTATGCTAAATTCGTATGAGATTTTTTATAACGCAATTTTAATTAACAGTCTGCTTAAGATTAAAATCGCTCTAATTATATTCATCATTTCAAATAGGGTTGAGATAGCTACTACTCCTCCAAGAACATATTTTTCATTCAATGGTTTATTAATGAGAGTACAATGTAAATAAAGTTTATAATGGCATTTTAATAATACGGTGAGTAACATAAGTTTAACTGAACGGAACATAACTTGTCTTCTTAAGGACACAATGTAGCAGATTTTGAAGGATTTATCTGGCATTACTCAATTAGGATGTTGTAGAATTTTTTTTTTGATTCTAAATGTATTTAAAGTGCAGCAAAATACTCTTAAAGTATATTTTTGTATGTAAAACTTCCTCTGAATTCTTAATACGCAATTAATTATAACAAAAACATTATGATAAACCCGGACAACTACAGGCGAATAAGTTATGCATCAATTGCAGTGAAAATTGTCGCGTCTATTATTTCTAAAACTATGCTATGCTTCTTTTTGGCGAACAATGTGATTCCTCATCAGTAGCACGGTTTCGTACCAGGCAGATCGATGGATACAAATTTACTTCATTGTGCTAACGACTGGACATTGTCATATATGGTAAAAAAGAGTGTGTTGATGTAATCTACCTAGACTTTGCCAATGCATTTGATCGAGCTCCTAAGATCCGTCTTTTTGCGAAGCTTGAACACGCTGGAATAAGAGCCAAGCTATTACTCTGGATATAAGCTTTTCTTAGTGACAGTTAACTCGGCGTTAGAACTAGCAATAGCACCTCAACTCCTCAACTAGTAGTATGTGTTATAAGTGGTGACACATAACAATGAGTCCATGGTCTCCTGCTGTTTTTATACTACATCTCGGATATTCCACGTATCTTCAAATCAAGATGTACCGTTTTCGCGGACGCCACTAAATTATATGCCAATCTCGCCTATAAATACATCATATACAGGGTGTCCCAGGTGTTAGTAGCAGAACTTCAACAGTCGATAGAAAATTTGATTTTGAGTAAAAAAGTTCCTATTAGCACAGACGCTTAGTTTTTGAGATACAGGGTGTTAAAATTGAAAAAAAAAATTCGTTTTTTGCAAATATCTCCGAAACCGTTTATTGTACAGAGAACAGCTTTTGTAAGCATTTTCTACTCATAGTATGCTTTGTTCAGTGTGAAAAAAAAATTTTTTTTAGTCAAGATTGGTGAAGATTTTGAAGGGATAGTGGGTGTTTTTCTCCTCAACTTCTACGCCACTAAAAAAAGTACGGTTTTGAGACAATCATTTGAACCGCCAATGTTTTCTACACAAAAAAGGTACACTTGGTCATAAGCTCTAAAGTTGACCGTTTCCGAGAAAATTCAACTTTTATGTTGAAAAACATGATCAATTCTTACTATTTAAACAAAATTTATTCAAATGTTAGAACAAGTTACAAAAACCAAGGTACCTTTTTTGTGTGGAAAACATTGGCGGTTCAAATGGTTATCTCAGAACCGTACTTTTTCCAGTGGCGTAGAAGTTGGGGAGAAAAACACTCACTACCCCTTCAAAATTTTCACCAATCATGACTAAAAAGAAAATTTTGTATCGCACAAAACATAGCTTACTATGAGTAGAAAATGCTTGCAAAAGCTGTTTCCTGTACGATAACCGGTTTCGGAGATATTTGCAAAAAACGAAATTTTTTTTTCAATTTCTTCTCAAAATCTAAGCGTCTGTGCATATATGTTAATAGGAACTTTTTTTCTCAAAATCAAATTTTCTATCGACTGTTGAAGTTCTGCTACTAAAACCTGGGACACCCTGTATAAATACATTTTGTTCTGTTCGTTTCGACGGCGTGGGCTCTTTTAATTGAAGTTAAATTGTGCGATTTGGACGCTTGTTTATAATTAGTTTTAATAAACCCCCTTTTTAGACATAGTGAGTCTTCTGATGATGGTCGTGAGACCGAAACGTACGTAAAGACGAATAGTTAAAACAAAGTGTTATTGTGACCTATTTCCCGAGAATTTTTATATATAATTCATACTGGGTCAAGAATCTTATTATTACTTTTATTTATCATTTTTTAGAATAACGCGGTATTATTTCTACTTATTCTTGGAGTTAATACATTTTTGAGGGAATTCTATGATTGCTACTGTAAAAATAATTGAAATCAAATGCCAACTGATTATGATATTTTTTTAATGAAAGTTGTTCGTATCGAGGAAACGGTTTCAAATTCCGCGCGCATATCGTGACGTCTTGATGACAGAACAACTGTCCGTACTCTATTTGTTCTGAGTGCAAGCGAAAATGAAGAAAGCAACCCCAATGGCAGAAAACGTAACGTTTTTCCTAAAGTTATAAAAATACAGAAAAAACGCTACGATTTCTGCCATTATAGGCGCTTTCTTCGTTTTCGCTCACACTTAATACGTATTAAAGTAAAAGTCAGTTCCATATGATTTCTCAGAGTACAACGTGGCTTTTGGAGTTAATATAAACGAAGTAATACATTCAATAAGCCTGAATTAGAAAATAATGTTTATTTGATTGGTGATATCAATAAGTCACCGGTTTTTACTGAATCGAAATTATCGAGTAATTGTGAAATATTGAAATGTTTTTTTCGTTATACGCGCGTAATGAAAAAAGTATAGATGAAAGGTAAAAAGTCTGCAGTTGCAGAAGTTTGTGTTATTTGGAAAAAATCGGATATTCCAACAATGACTCCGGGTAATTGTGAAAGTAAACTTAAAAAATTATATGATGAATATAGGATTATTCAAATAAAGAAAAATCATGAATATTTAGAACAGAAAAAAAGAGTTTGGTGACAATTTAAATAAGTTGTTTTATATCCCTACGCCATGTGAGATCATTTTTTGACCGACTATTTTAATCTACGGGAAATTTCCGATCGCATATGATATCAAGTTTTCTCAAATTTCTCATTTTTCATGTCAGGAATCTAGAAAAACAGAAAAAACAACCGTTTTGCATGTTATTTAAATGGGAGATAAAGTCCTCTAAAGGCATGCGGTATTGAAACCGATTAGGCTGAAATTTTTTTTTTGGTATTTTTTCATGACAGAATCAGAATCTCAACAGAGAGTGATGATTTTTTGACGCAAAAAAATAGCGGACACCCCAATGGGCATAACAGATGACCCAATATGTAGGAAATGCAGAGAGGTGGAAGAAACTGCCTATCACATCCTGTTGGAATGCCCAGCATTAGCATCCCTCAGGCACCGACACTTTGGAGAATTAAAACTGCTCACAGAAGAACTTATGGAAGTCAGCACGGGCAATATCCTGGGTTTCTGGCGGGCCAATAACCTGCTAGAATAGAATAGGCTTCTGACCACGGAGCGCACAATGGGCCCAAGTGCATCAGGGGGCTAGGCCCCCTCCCCTCTTATGATGATGATAGGTCGATGAAAAATGATTTCATTTAATAAAAGGAAAAACAAATTAAATGAACATGAGGATGTAATAAAATATATGTCTACATATCCAATCACTCTAATTTACATATTGGCAGAGAAGCAACAGGAACAGGAAAAACTTTTAACACAGAAAAATCAAGAATGCATATTCATATATTATGAAGCAGTTTAATATATGATCATTACAATTTGATCGAAGCAGAAAAAGATTTTCATTCTAATGTCTATTGCTCAAATAAGATTAGTACCCTGTACTAATGGGGCTAGCTGATGGGCAATTCTCTTTGGAAATGTGTGAGCGCAGGAATTTCAAATACCTACAAGGAATACTGCGTGAAAATAAAGTGTATTCAACAGAAAGTACATACCCGTTCGTGGAAGGCTCTTACTTATCAGAATCATCTAATCCAATATCTTTCACTTTTATTGATTTATTATCAATATTATTTTACGATCCAAGAAGTCTTGGTACTAGATAAGATCTTAGGTCGATGAACAACGATTTCATTTAAAAAAAGGGAAATCAAACTAAATGAACATGGAGATGTAACAACATATCTGTCTACATATCCAATCACCCCAATATACATATTAGCAGAGAAGCCCTCTATATCTGGAACAGGAAAAATCAAGAATACATGCATATTCGTATATTATGAAGCAGTTTAATATATGATCATTGCAATTTGATCGAATCAGAAAAAGATTTTCATACTAGTGTCGTATTTCTCAAATAAGATTAGTACCTGTTACAAAAGGGGTTAGCTGAGGGTCAAATGTCTGGAAATGTGTGGACGCAGGAATTTCAAATACAAGGAATACTGCGTGCAAATAAAGTGTATCCAACAGAAAGTACCTATCCGTTCGTGGCAATCGTTCGGAAAAAACGTTCAGAGTGAAAGTTTTTCTATCTCAAATAAGATATATATCAACAATGTTGGTACGAAGAAACCACGGTCTTACATACCATGAGGAGCGATTATTTTACAGTTGCATGCTAGTTATGATTTTCTTGTAGCATCGCGTAGTTCATGTATGCTCAAATCTACAATTCTGATGTTCAAGTTCAATTTTAATTAAACCACACGAAGCATGAAAAGTCAAGAGACCATGACGAGCGATCGCTGCTGCTGTATATGTGTATTGTCGGGAATTAGATAGATGAACGGAACATTGCCTTCTGATATCTATTAGAACTCCCGTAAGATTATTGGATTGTGAATCGGAGTAGTGCCGGGTTATGATCGTAATTAATTCTTCTCTAATTGTGGCTTATATGGTGCAAGGAAATGCGTCCGATATCGGTATCCGTGAAAAAATCGCTCAGAGGGCGATCCACTTCATTACCACTTGCAGATATTTTTATCTTCATCTCGCTGATCAACTCATTGGTGCATGTTTCTCATTTCATACAATACCTGTCACCTAATCATATCTTTATAGTGCTAGTCCCATTTGACTAAGGTATATAATAGGAGGAATGATCAATGTGATTTAATTATAACTTTATAAGATTATTATGTATTTTGCATGCCAAATAAAGTTTGTGTTCAGATATGAGATTTGGAGAAAAATGTTAAGTTTCATGTTTCACGCTTTGCTATAATTCAAATCATCAGATTATCTCTCAATGTGTTTTTGTAGACTAGTGATTGCATATAAGCTTCAACCGTAAAATTCTGTCCAAAAAGTTGAGTACGATGTGGTTTGCTATTTTTTGTATTCTTCGGAATAAAGCTAAATATCACCAGAAATTCCTCGTTCGTCAAAACTCTTACTGATGAAGTAAAGGAATGCTCTTATGCTATAATACTACGCGAAATCATCCAGGAAGGTCTTAAAGATCACAGAGAAATGCTGTAAGTCGACCGGACTAGGGATAAACCCTAGTGAAACTGCAGTAGTGACCTTTGCCAGGAAAGGGAAGATGGATCACATGAAGCAAATTGAACTGAATGGAAGTACCATCGCGCCGAAGGATGAGGGCAAATATTAGGGTAATACTGGATAAAGCTCTCATCTACTACCAGCACTTAAAGATTGCAAATAAGCAGACGACATGTGGCCAAATGGTGTGCAGAAAGATGGTAGGTAGAACATGGGGTAATTCACCCAGAATACTGCAATGAATTGATGGTGAGACCATCCTCTTCTCTAGGGCAATAATCGAAACGATAGAGTCGAGCAATCTACCAAACAAGGAGGCTCGTATGTATTATGAGGCGCAGAGGTCTTGTTCAACGGCTAAAATAAAGAGAATACTGAAAGTAATCCTCCATCCATATGGCAAAACTAAATACTTCTTATGTTATACACTTATTTTATCATTACTTGATTATGGTGACATAGTTTACCACAGCTCATTAACTGCTCTTGTGGCTTAATCAATTTGAAAGCTCCAGATTACATGACTATATGCGGTTTTTTCTTTCAGGATTCCCTTCCGAAACCATATAACAACTTAATTGTTTGAACCTAACTATTGCAAACAGATGTAAATGTGTCAAATTGTCATTAGTCTATATAGAATACTAAAAACTGGCCAAATTAGTTATTTTGAATAAACTTTATGATGATTTTGATCACCATTATCTGACAAGAAACATGAGTCATTAAAATTTCAAAATACCTCAGCGTTCAAAAGTCATTTAGTTTAATAGCAATACAAAAGTGGAACAGTTCACCGAATAATGTCAAATAATTCTCTCTATCTAGATTTAATCAGTATATTAAAAATATGTTACTTGATGCTCAGAAGAAAGGACGTTGATAAATGTGTACAGTGTCTTTTATTCGAACTTGTTGCTGATCTGCCAGTTTATATTATTCGTTCTCAGTTACTATTTTCATCTAAATTGACATCTGTCATGCTTTACTCGTCTTTTCTCTGCGTGCAGGTGGGGAGGCATCTTGTGCCCTCACCTGGTTTTTTTTCAATCTAGTTAGTACTTTTTTTTTTGTTTTAATCAAGGGTGCGGTTGGAACAACTAGATGCTTTTAAATTATATCTAAATGAAAATTATTTTCAAAATGATAATGAATTTCATAGTAAAGATGTAGGCTGAGCAATGGGTGCCTCTTTAATCCCTTTGTTAGCTGAAATATCCACGTCCCATATGAAAATAAAATGTCACCTCCTCTAGCAAAAGGACATATTCTGTTCTGGCCAAGCTGAGTGGATAATATTAGTATTTGCTTCAAAGGTTCAAATCAACTTCTTTAATAACTATCTCAATAACATATACCCAAATATTAAATTTAAATTAGAGCTTTAAAAAGAAAATAAAATAAGATTATTATCCCCAAATAGTATTTAAACAGGCATTTTGATTTATAATTTAGCTTACTCTGATGATGGCTACTTGGTACCGAAAGCTTTCCAGTAATTTAAGAGTATTTTTAGTGGATAAGGGTGATCTAATTCGTAGTTATTATAATCTTGCTACGACAAAATAACTAGACCATTATAATATATTTATCTGATTTAGTAACAGTGAGATGGATTTCATTGTTGTTATTGCTTTTGAGTTGTTCATATGACTAAGGTTGGTTGTTATTTATTCTAGAATTTTATTCCAAAGATTTATGAATTTAACTTTTTGTTAAATTTGTAACAATTTCTCTATTCAACGCTATTTTAGGTTTGGTTACTGAACTTTCCAAAATCGAATTTGATGGTATATTAAGTAATATCTATATCCTTTTCTTTAAACTGAACATAAACATTATTGTTAGCTATTGGAATGGTTAATTTTTTTAAGAAAGCTGATTTTTTGGATAAAATTAGAATTTTCTCGTGCATCAAAAATAGATCTACTTATTTCTATTTTATGTGGAGTTTATGAGTTAATTCGGAATGCAATACCTTAAAATGTTTCCTTGTTCTTGTATTATTTCACTTCAACAACGTTAAATTTCATCAATTTTTCAGGATAGATATATTTAATATGATAATTGAAGCAACAAGCTCAGAAAGCGCGAAGGAGATGGGAAGAATGTTTTTAATTCACGTGTTATCTAAATTACCATGATGTAAGCCATTTGAAAACTTTCCTACTACAAAATAAAGTGTCGAGTACATAATAAACATACACTTGGCGTTAAGATATTTTTATTATCCAAACGTACATAAATATTAATACAAGTCAGATTTGATGGTTGTTATTTCTACAGCACGAGTTTTATTTGTTGAATTCCATCAACCTCATTGACTCTGTAGTTTGGGTTTACCGAAATGGAGTTCTCTGTCACGTAAGAACTTGGCGAACAATGAACTATCCTGCTATTAAGAATTTTATTTTAGGATTGTAAAAGTTCAGAGGAATCAGCTCGAGTGATCGAGGGGGCGATGTAAGTGGAGAACCTCTACCAATCCATTTTTCACCGAACTTCAAATCTTGCCATTAGCGTATTTGTCTTTCAAAATGAGCAAAGCATCGATAGCCATATGCCTGAAATCGTATCTCGTCAGCGTATAATTAGGCGCATTCTGCGTGATCTCAATACCAAAAAGTCTATGGGGTCAGACGGAATTCCACCTGCCGTTCTCAAGGAATGTTCGAATGAATCAACATCAGTTTCCCTTTCATACAAACTTGGTGTCTTTCCTTCCTACTGGAAGACAGCTAGAGTCCAACCGATTCCAAAAAAAAAGAAGACCATTCTTAATCATTATAGACCCACTGCACTATTATCTGTGATCTCAAAAGTGATGGTGAAGGCAATCAACATCGAGCTCATGCAATTTCTTGAGCTCCAAAAGTGACCAGCAATATGGCTTTCGTCAGCAGAGATCAACAGGAGACTTGCTTGGCTACGTAACACATGTATGGCAGAAATCTATTGAAAAACATGGGGAAATCCTAGCTGTAGCATTGGATAGCACCAAAGCATTTGACTGAGTCTGGCCCCCGAAGCCTTCCTGGGAAATTCCGTCATATGGTTTGCTGCTTCAACTTTGTCGCTTACTATCGATTTTTCTCTCAATAGATCATGTGGTGGTTGACGGAGTGTCCTCCGATACAATGGCTATCAACGCTTGTGTTTCACAGGGATCTGTCTTGGCACCAACTTTGTTTCTGCTCCATATCAACGATCTGCTAGAAGTGATCACTTGTCCCGTCCACAGCTTTGCAGATGAAAGTGTACTTCATACCGTTTCCTCATCTAGAGCCCACATCCCATCCAATGAAGCCAGAGGAGCGAGACAGAGACAGGTTGAAGATCTGGCAATACTTTTGGAATGGGGATCTGAAAATCTAGTAGAGTTTAATGCAACCAAAATTCAAACTTGCCTTCTCTAGGAATGCGGATCCCACAATCCCTAATATGATGAAGTCAGGTACAACTATCCCTATGAAGTCTTCCATATCCATGCTCGGGATCACCACCAACAACACCCTCTCATGAGGTAATCATGAGAGGTTCATTGCGAAAATCGCTTCACAAAAACTTGGTCTCATATTACGTGCCAAGAGCTTCTTTATATCCAATCAGCTCTTCATAAGCTACAAAGCACAGATTCGACCTGTCCTGGAGTACTGTTACATGTTTGAAGTTTGGCTCCCAAACATACGCTGAAGCACTTGAAGAGCTATTCTTCTGATTGATGATGTCACGTTTACAAATTCATTGACCTCTCTAGAACATCGTAAAAAGGTGTGCGACCCCTCCCTTTGCTATAGATATTTCCATGGTCGGTGATCATCAGAAATTTATTTTGTTGTTCCACCGCGAGAGACTCCAGGTAGGCTGACTAGACGAGCTCACGCTGGTCACTCCTTCGTTATCAGGGTCGAGATCTGCAGAATTTCTCCCTACCAGACTTCATCTTTTTATCAAACGGCAGAATTATGGAATTCTCTGTCTAGTGAGATCTTCTCTGATGCATTCAAGCTCTAAACTTTTGAAAAATTCCAATATCTACCTTCTCCCCCAACACTCCACCGCTAGCTCACACATGCTCTGCGAACCTCGGCTGACCTTTCGTGTAGTCACAAGTATAAAAAAGCTACCCCACGTTCTACCTGCCATCATTCTGCACACCATTAGTGCACGTGTTTGAACTATACTTGCGACTATATTATTTGTAATTCAATATCTGTATTTGAACCTGGACGTAGTTATTTGAAGATACTTTAGATATGAACATTAGGCATGATGCAGATGGAAAAATAAAAACTTCGTGGTTTACTAAAGAAGTTTGGTCAACGTTATCTTCACTTCAATTCCGTTGCACCAACAAGTTATAAAAAACGTGTTATAAACAGCCTTACAGATCGCGTGGTTAAATTGTCCCACCCAGAGGAGCGTCCCAAAAATCAAAAAAAAATACGGGCAGTCACCGAGCACTGCTGACAGAAGTGAAAACTGACATTATGAAGTAACCAATTTATTTTATGTTATCTTTGAATTATTGTAGCATCCGAAATTACAATTTTATTATTTTTAAATGAAAATTAATATAATTAATTTTTCTTTAGTTTTTTATATTTAATAATAAAAAACGTATAATGGGCGGTACAATCCCTGTAAAGAGTATGAATGTAAAAAACATATTATTCATTGATATTTACATCGATATAAATGGAAGTAATGTTAAACAGCATTTTCTTCATTTGTCTCGCCATTATCGATTACTTCGACGATACTTTAATTATTAGATTAGATCCAAGCATGAAACATTCTGTGGAATCAGGTGTGCTCATATATAAAAACAGGCTACTATTACCGATCACACATAATTTAATTATTACTTTTTACTCTGTAATAATTAAAGTATGAGTTGTATTGCAAAAAAAGGTCAATTTTTTCAGTTAGCATAAAAATATAACTTTCGTCTGCACGAGGATGGAGGATTGAGTAAATGAATAACTTCGAGTATATGCGTGCTGTTGTAGCTGTATACAGTGTATAGTGTGTATACGCAGTGTTTACGTAGGTATACCTGTTCTGTATACCGTAATCGTGAGCACTGGCTCACACAAGCAGGCTCACCAACACCGACTCAGATATGCACACGTTTGTAAGCGTATAGAGAGACTGCCTGACGCCTGACACGCAAGTCCCGCACGGCCACAGTTGCGCATGCAGCAGTATACATAATACCTAATATATGTAGCTACAGCGTGACGGGACGTGGCGGACTCATGGTTTTACCAGTCATCTGAAATAGCCCAACGCGGCTAAAGAAGTTTTCACTTCAAAAATTGTTAGGTAATACACTGGAACTGAATAGCTACCCAACAACATTTTCCAGTAAAGAAAGAAAAAATCTATAATAGAACTTCATATATAAATAACATAAACGGTAATACAGATAATTTTATAACATTATCATAAATTCCAGAGACCTCAGAGAAAATTAAGAAATGTTTAAAAAAGTATGATATAATATAAACCTACTAACTGTTGGGAAATATTTTTCAAATCTAAAACATTTAATACTTAACGATAAACAAACCCACACAGTATACAAATTAAATAGTTTGGATTGCCATGGGACT